>CAMGYJ010000005.1:0-2400000 GCA_946122785.1 Linum tenue | reverse complement strand
ATTTAAAGGCTTTAGGTCTCTATTCTTACTAAACAGAACCACGATGGGTGGTCGTGGCTCAACTCCACCGAGCATTGAGTGGCCGGTCGGCTTTCACAATGTTCATATGAGATTAGGGATGGCAATTTACCCACCCATGGGTAATTTTGCCCAAACCCAAGTAGACCCATTTATTATGGGTAGGGTTTGGGTGATGTGTGAATGGGTTTGGGTTAGATATGGATATTATCTAAATGGGTATGGGTTGGATATGGATATCCATTTACTTGAGAGTGTTTTAACTACACATGCAAAAATTGGACTTATTTGTAAAACTTGAAAATTTTAGGTACCAAAATGTAAGACCAAAAAAATTTAGGTACCAAAACGTAATTTTCCATCGAAATTTTGAGGACTTATATGCAAAAAAAATTAAATTTAGGTACTAAATATGCATATCTATTAAGTTTAGGTACCAAACTGTAATTTGTATTTGGGCATGGGTACAAACCCAAATCCAACCCAAAGTAAATGGGTATGGGTACAAACCCATCAAACTTTACCCATATCCATATATTTGGATTTCATACCCAACCCAATTGGGTTGGATAGTAAAATACCCATGGGTATGTGCAAAATTGCCATCCCTATATGAGATATGATATGGGTCTATCTAATAATACCAAAAAATAGCAAGTTGTGGATAGAAATAGCCAAAACGTTTCGAAATACCATAAAACAGTCAAAACTTTTAATATGTTGGACAAAGTCATTCGTTAGTTTCACCTTTAACAGTGTTGATGTGGCCAATGAAAATAGTGAGAGGACACTATTATGTGGTGAGGCACGAAGATAGTTGCATGCTTACCTTAATACATCAACATTTAATTGCGTCATATTAAAATATTTCATCCAAATTAATTTCATCAGCAAGGTCCTCAATCCTCATCGAGAAGATAAATCGGTCGGATATCAGGGATAGTCGGTGTGGGGGGGGGGTCCTGGAGGAGGTTGTGCATTGTTTTGCTTCTCATACGGGGTTTAGTGTTCGATTTGTAGGTCGGATTAGCAATAGGGTAGCCCATGTGGTGGCTAGAAATGCCCTTTCTTTGTCTCCGGCTACTTGTCGTTCTTTTGATTTCCAGGCCTAGCTGTTTTCCAGGGTGTAATTACCTATTCGGTTTCAATCAATATATGATTATCTTTTGTAAAAAAAAAAAAAAACTCACCCATTTCATTTCGATAACATGAAGCGACCCTACATCTTCCGCTCAAGTCGCCGTCATTTTATCTAGTTGTCATTGTCTTCAATAGGCCATCTTCGTCTCTTCTTCAAAATGCAACTCTTCTCCAACAATTATCGCTTTTGCAGGCGAACATCAAACACCAATAGGTCACTAAAACCACCAAATGAGATCACTTGATCAAGATATAAAGTTAAGACTTGAGAGCTTACACAGACAACTCTTCCCAAGGAACGCTTCATGGTACTGAGATAAATGTTTTTTATATAATTAATTTGAGATGTTTTTTAATACTAGGCAAATAATTGTTGATTCAAGATTATTTTTTTTATCTCCTTGCCACATCATAAAATCACATCCTCATCACAATTTATTTTAGCCATGGTGCAGAGGGTTTCTGTTTCAGCTAGAAATTCCATAAAATTAACAATACAGAAAAAGGAGACACGGTTTCTGCTTGGCGTAAGTGTCAGTTTTACTGTTTAGCCCGATATTTTTGAATAAGACAGTTATGGCCTACTTTTCAAATTAGTGGACAAATTTGGCCCGGGTTTTATTTACCGTCAAAATTGACGGTCAATGATTTTTTTTGTTAGTGACTCAGCATCCAGTGCTGACTAGGATCGTACACGTCTATCATTTATTAAATTATAAAAATTAGAACTAATTAATCATATAAAAAAATTCCAAATACCTTTTTGGTTTTCCCACTCTCCTCTTCGGGCAAATCCAAAATTGCCAAAACCCAAAACCCACTCGCCTCCGCCGTGACATATGGTGCTCTTCGCCACCCACCTGCCACATTACCATTTATTGAAGACCTCTAATATTTTCCCCTCTAGATTTTAGTAGGCTATATCTCTTTCGTTTTAAGTTGTAATTTAGTTTTTTTGCATAAATAAATCAGATCAATTGTGTTATTCAAAATGATATCCACTTTGATGTACCATTGTGATAATGCTTGGTATGACATAAGATCATACCACGTGGTATGAACATAATATAGTGTAAAAATAGTTGAATAACTGATAGTAAAAATAGACGAACTATCATTTACCGCATTCATCATTGTTTACCACCAGTCTTTTGTGCAAAAATTTCAAAATTCGAGTTAAAAATGAAGGTCCAAGTACTTTATGAAATTTATTTTTTTCTATATATATATTGAAAATGAACCTTATTTTGTAAATTAAAACGACTAGTTTCACTTGAACAAATTCTTTTAAAATCCAAATTAGAACAGAGTAGAGACCATTTTACCATAGCCCGATATTCCAAGAACGTGTACCCGGATCAATGAAAGCCGAGACGAAAGGAGAAGCAGCTGGAGCACCCGACCGAGTCGTAGGGGAAGAGGGTGGAAAGGTTGGGTGCCAATGATCCGAGAGAGCTCTAATGGAGATCCTGTCACCCACTTGCCAACGGAGGCCCTGGTTGAGCAAATCACAGCCAAACAGCACACTACCGGAGCAAATGCATGGCCCGGCTCGTAGGAAGTTATTGGGCCCACCATGGTCGCTTATTTTGTTTTGCCCAATGTGCTCGCGGAATAGGTAATCACTAGGCTAAGGGCTCAGTTCTCACTGAACAGAGCCTCGGTGGGCCGTCGTGGCTCAATTCCATTGAGCATGCAGTGGGCCGGCTTTCACAATGTTCAGATGTCGTTTTCCCATCACTAACCACCAGCCAGCAAATAAAGTAACTATCATTTGCGCATCAAACAACTTAAATGGATCCAAGCGTATCAGTCCACAAAAGCGCAGAGCAGCATCATCATCAGGAATGAAGAACACTGTCAGTAATCACAACATTAGCCTCGTCAAAAAAAAAAAAAAATAAAATATCACAACATTAGCAACCGCATAAGTAATAACATTAGCCACCGATTGTAGTTGGTCACTAAACCTCCAGTCTGTCGCTAATGCCGGATGTGCTTGGTCAAATTTTACTGTCACTTAATTTACTTAAAAAAACTCGTTTCTGGTTACACGAACTTAATTTACCCTGCCCTTGTTTCTAACTAGTTTTCCTGATCTAATCGAAACCATGGGAGGCAAGCGAGATCGGTTGGTTCATCACAGATTCCACAACCTTGACCAGCTTTGTGCTATTATGGTAGAGGTCCTCCTTCCTATAGAACAGAAAGAACCCTTTCACCGACCTCCACAACATATCCCTCACTCCTTCAGGAACCTCACTGTAATCATTATCTCACCATGTCTCGCGTCAACGATTTGATCACGTTTTCGACATCTTCCACCGCTTCTTCTGTGCCCATTCCTCTCTCCGTCACCCGTAGCGACACTGCATTCACTTTTCCTTGCTCAGCTTCTCTCTGTACGTAAACACACGGCAATTATTATGGACAAGATATATAGCCCCTTCAAAATTGTGGTCTGCATTCGTACGTACGTACCTCGAAGCCTACAACGTCGTTCAGTAAACGACCGATGGTGGTGTGGAGCATGAACAGCCCTTGAAATTGTGGGCCTCGAACGACGTCGTCTTCTAGCTTATGCCCGGCTAGGTACATGGCTGGGAGCAGGAAAGCTCCTACACCGAGCGTAATGGGTGAATTCTCCATGTACTCATCAAGTGTTGGGACCAAGTTCATCCTAGCCCATTCTGCTTCTTTCAACATTCCTCTCAGCATCTCCACCCACTACATTTATCGATGTACGATTTTGATCACTACGTAATGTTGTTAAGTTCATGTGATGATCACGTACGATTTTAAGTACGTAGCTAGACTTACAAGCTCAACGACGTGGTCCATAACATTACGCTCTTGTAGCGGGAAGGCTTTCTCCACCGTCTCACATATGGTGCTGTGAATTGCCCGGTATAGCGTTTCGACTAGCTTTGAGCACAACTTCACCTTTGGCCCCTCCACATCCCACCTGGAAAATTGCACAACTACTAGCTTTACATTATTGATCGTGGCATCGCGTCGATCGGATCTGGCTTAATTGATTAAGATGAATCCGACGACGTACCTCTCCAAGAGATGGACAAGGTTCAAACACTCCTCCGGAGTTCCATTAATGTCGAATAAGTCATCCACTAGAGAAATAATGAGGGCGTGTTTGGACAACAAGATGCGGGCATCCGAGTGGTTAGGGTCGGAGAAAGTTGCTGAAGCTTGAAAGTGACAGTAGCCTGTTTTCACCTTGGCCAACTTCATCTCGTACAGTTCCTTGTCTTTAAGCCACCTGCACAGGCAGACGCATACAGTAAGTACAAGATTGTTATACGTACTGAGGGACTAGCGCTAGCTCTGAACGTGACGATTGACTGGTATACACGACGTACAATATAAGTTGTTCTAGCTCTTGGCGGTGCAATGATTGACGAGAGTTGAAGTCTTCTACTGCTAGTTTCTGCAGAGCTTCGTCCCCGAAGGCCGCACAGCTACAATTCAACATACGGCAACTAGTCTGTGATGATTGAACGACGATGGATGGATGAATGAATGTATATAATTAAGTGTCGTAAATTAATTAATAAGAATCAAACCTGATGGAGGATTTGAGAAGTTTGTTCTTGGTCTTTTCGGGACGGTACTGTTCTGTATTTCTCTTGTAAGCCAAGAGTTCGACGTCAACGTGGAATGGATAATTGAGGACATCATTCACCTAACGAAAATATATAACTTAATCTTTGTCTTTTCGTCGCCTATGAAATTCTGTCAGTGATGTACTTTTCGCCACGGCAAAGTCTTCGTCACAAACATATACCCGACGAAAGTTTCCCCTTTTGCGACAGATTATTTTCGTCACTAATAGAGGTGGCAATTAGGATCCAAATCCATGAATCCAATCCAATCCATCCACCAAATTATCCACTTAATCCAATCCATTTAAATCCAATCCATTTGATCCAAATCCAATTGGATTGGTGGATTCATGGATCAATCCATGGATCCAAATGGCAAATTACGATTTGGTACCTATATTTTTTATATTTTACATTTTGGTACCTAAAATTTATATTTTTTATACGAAAAATATCATTGGAAAATTACATTTTGGTACCTAAAAATTTTCATTATGACATTTTAGTACCAAAACTTTTCATATTTTACATTTTGGTCCAAGCCTTGGATGTCATTTGGATTCATGGATCAATCCACCAATCCATTTGATCCAATCCATGAATCCACCAATCCATTGGATCCAATCCATTTGATCCATGGATCCACCAATCCTATCCACGAATCCACGAATCCGATCCAATTGCCACCTCTAGTCACTAAACATTTTGCGACCGATTTAATGCTTTTCTGCGATGATATTTCGCCGCCAAAATATGTAATTTTTTTGTAGTGATATATGCATATCAATAATTATCGGAATAAAATTAAAGCTACCATAATGGTTAACTATAATTATATATACTAGGTAGACCCGCTCGCGTTGCTTCGCGATGAACGAACAATGTGAAACAATGATAGGAAGAAAAGAAAAAAAAGAACAGGCTGCAAAATGGATTGAAGATGATAAAAGAAACATTAGAGGCTCTTACCCAACCAAATCGTAACCCATTGTTTGGACTGAATTGCAGCACCTGAAGTAAACACCTTATTATTTGGCCGACTACAATTTCGGCTAGTGGACAGTATCTCGGGATTTATGAGTTAGAATGATGCGAAAAACATCCTAATTGACATAATATATTGATATTCAATTAAGATAGCTATCGTCAACAACTCCCTTGACAATCACCTTTTACACGGCTCGAACAACACTGGATACAACAATATATAGAAGCCAAGAATTCTAAAAAGGAAGTGAAAATGGATGAGCGGGGATCAGGCATAGATTGAACTTCAGCTGATGATAATTAAACTACCTAGAAAGCAATTACAGAATTTAGTTAGAAATCCATCCCAAAAAAGCAGTCAAATGAACCTATCAAAAATCATATGTATGGCATCCATAGACATAAATGGATAGTAGAGGGTAAGTTCCATGTATTAGGGATAAATCTTTATTCATATTGACGTAAGTTTCCTTCTCCTACATGAACCTGTACAATTGTGGGTATAAATGCCCCTTCTCAATGTCAATACAAACACACGATTCACATTCTTACAGCTTTAATCCCGAAACCCTAGCTCTTCGTTGCAATCTAGAATTTCAGCGCCCACGATCAGCGTCGAGTCGCCTGCTGTCCAACATGTCCGACAACAGCTCGGTCACGTCAATACAAACACACAATTCATATTCCTTACACCATGGAGCCAACAGCTGGGCGCAAAAACAACCTATTGAAACACTATAGCAATTCAACTTACAGAATCAGTTGGAGTAACTATCATGAACCTGTGTTTATATATAAGGCAACATCTTACTAATCAAAAAGAAATTGATTAAAGGTTAAAGAAGAATTTATGAACTACACGACACAGGAAGTTCGGTTTCTTCATCCCATGGCAACATATGTTCATCGATTGAAAGAAACTGTGGATTGAGGAGAAATTGACATGAAAGACGGCTGCTTTAGTTTAATGAACTTTATTTTAATCCTCCTCTGTGATTCCATAATACCAATAAAACTTCTATTTCTATTCAATTACAGAATGCTAAGAAATTGAGTCCATTTCAGCCTAGAAATCTCACCAATTTAAATGTTGCAGAATAAGATGCTTACAGTTCAGCCTATAAGTCCTCAAATGCATACCTGCTAACCCAGGCATAAAAGCAAGCAATCTGATTTGTAATAAAGCTCTGACCTGACATTGTAAGCAAGCAAAGAGTTTTAGATATAAAGAGCCACGAATAGATGTAAACCTGGAGTTCATCAGTGTTCACTGAGCAGCTTAAGAAAGCATAATCAACCTCACCGAACCTCAAACAGAATGAAAATGGCAGTGCACTGTATGGGTCGAGCAAATAAAACAAAGAAAGAACATATAAAAGATTTTTAATGGGAAATAGCAATTATTATGAACGTGTAAACTTAGAGTTAATGAGAATAGTGCCAAGTCTAGCCATGGCATCCTGATAAGCTGATTTTTATCACCATCTCTCTAAGGTTACAAATTCAACACACAACAAAATGGCAGCATGCTGATTGCTGATACACCATGTTCATTCCTTGTCATATCTTGAAATGCCTTTTGCCAATTACTTTTTTCATTATTGGTCTTAGTGGCAAAAAGAAACCACACAAAGAAAAGGGCAACACAACCAAAACCGAATGCTAATTTAACATGTAGATACTGCATTACTGGCAACACTTGTATCAGTACTTACATTCAGTAGGTAGCTCCAATAGTCTCCACTTCATTGAGATATGAGGAATGTGATGTTAAATGAAGAAGAATAAGTGATACTGCTGTCAAGTAGAGTAGTCTAGTTAGTGTAGTCATATAAGGGGGGAACAACCCCTAAAGGGACATAATTACCAACAAAGGGGACAAATCTGCAATGTAAAGGCAACTGCACACAAAATGGAGATCACGACATTATGTGTGATGGTTTAATTTTGTTCAGTCCTACCTTCTCAAGAACACTTAGAAAGCAAGCAACATATTATTGCACATCAACATTCATAAACCGTAAAAATACTCAGATTCATGAAAATAGTAGGATCTAAGGTAGAGCAAAATAAAGATTACTTCTGTCATAGCAAAAACTGCAAAATTCACAGAGAACAGTGGCTAACCTGGACCTACTTCAAAAGCACATATATGCTTTCTTGAGTTGCTGCTCCCAATCAACTGTCCTCTCCAGAAGTTATAGTACAGGTACTCCAGTTTTTGGTTAATCCAAAGGCAAGCATTACCTGCACATCTATGCACCACATACATTTAATAGATAACCAAAACTACCATTTTGATTTCAATACTCAATAAGAAAAAGAACACAGACCTTGAAATCCCATGAAGAGGTCACACGTGAGGGAACTGACATACATTTTTTATGGAGTTAGACTCAAAGGACAGTTAGAATAGGGGAAGTCCCCTAATTATGTTTCCACACTATTATTAATCAACCTGCCATCTGTGAAGGACCTCTACCGAGTTCTCCACACTCGGAAATCAAACGAAAGGGAAAAAGAAAGCTTAAATGGGTCGATCATGGACGTCAATGCAGATATAGAACCCAAAATAACAAAACTTCTCACAGTAAATTTGGAAGGTTGAGAAATAGAGTCCTAAAATAGAAGTTCCTCCACCGAATGAATCTTTGACAACAACAAAACTAATTAGATCAAAGTGAAACGGAGGGAAAAACTTCAAATGATGTTTCTGGTTCGCTTGCCCGCTCTGACGACTCTAAAGTACAGATCGATTGTCAACTCTAAAACACCGAATCGCTATCCGAAATAGCAAACAAAAGCGATGAATCAGAAAGATAAAACAGGACAGATTACCAGGGGGAGAAGGGGAAAAAAAGATAAGGAAAAGACATATAAAATTACCTTCGTTAAAGTACCTCCATCCCACTACAATTTACTGCAGGTTTGATGAAGCATAGTTCCTGGAGGAATGCAATGAAAAAGTTAAGTATCTCCATCCCACTACAATCTAAAAGGCTAGAAACCCATGCTACCATCATATCAGACGCTGCAGAACTTTATATAACAGGCTTTAACAGAATCTGAAAGGCTATAAACCAATGGTAACATACTGCAGAGTCCTGTACAGATGGACCTGACTCGAAGTCGTAAGCTGTAGCCTGAACAAAGTGGATGATATGATAGCTACGAAAGGGCAGTAACGAAAAAGCCCACGCAATGATAGGTAGGTAGTAGTGAGACAGTAGTAAGATATAAAGAACAATTATATCATCGAAATTAGGACAATGAAACAGGAAAGAACAAAGGAAACACCATTCGTGAAATATGAAAGATAAATCTGCAAACCACATGATGCAGCTAGCACAAAGGAACAAAATACAACCTTAAAACCAATATCTGGAACATATAGGCCAGAGGATAAATTTTGAAAATACAATTTCCAGTCTCTGTGTTCATTACATGCAGGTTAGAATAGAAATAATTCCAGAACTGACCATGTTGATATCATCATCAATTTGATTCATTGAAGTACTGAAGTTTGTTCGATCAATCGGTTTGATTGTTTTTCCCAGTAACTACTTTTCGTTTCCAGTACTATAAAGTAAAAAGTTCCATATTTACCTAAGCAAAAGTTTACAATTTTTGGACACCTTCTGCAGCAAAAAATATAATCGGCAAGAAAGTCAATTCAGGATTTTGTTAACGTTATAACAGAGAACTTGATGAGATCCTTTTTTAATCCCTTTTGAATCCTTCTAACATCAATGATATCACCAATGCTCATCCGATAGATTTCATGCTTGTTCCACCATAATCAAATTCCAGGTAAGCTTGAGTTCGATTACCACGAATGACAGACTTCTTTAGATAGACTTACATTTATTTGAGGTGAATCAAATCAATAGCAAAAGGAAAATCAAGGAATAACGATTCGGAGGAGGGAAGTGAAGGCCTTACATGTGAGGGCGGACCGTACAAATGCTGGTTAAAATGGGGTAACATTCTCATATCAATCTGTTGTTCTTATATCCTGCAGGAAAACAAAGCGAGTTGGTTCAACAGCAAAAAAAAGGCGACTCGGTTGGTGGTTGCATTAGGTGAAATCATATGTATATACACACCTGGGGATTGAGGGATTGGAGTAGTTTGACATAATTAGAAGTGGAGCACCATTCACGAAGATAGCTTGCCTAGCAGATTCTAGCAAGGTGATTTTTCTCCCACCTGGTCAAGCATTCATGAGGAGATCCAAGATCTCTGATGCACCATGTCACAATTATTATGGTGGACCCTGGTGGTGCAACTTCAGGCAACTCACCCAAACTGCGAAAACAAATTCCAGTTCCCATATAAATGTCGAGATTTTCCCAACTGAAATCATGAACTGGTTGACCCTAAGAATGCATCATTAAGTGTCGAAAAGGAAACAAAGACCTTGGCTGTATCAGACATATGATCTCCACTCTCCATGGACCAAACCAGATCAAAATCCCCATCTGTGAATGGCTGATCCAAAGCATTCCAACTTGGAAGAATGGTAGAAGAAGTTGACCTGGTCAGCTATATCTTGAGCACCTCCAAGAGCATCGACTCTTTGACAGTGCTCCCCTGTCACTTGTATCCATATTCCTGGCTAAGTAGCCTACATCCACCACGTTCTTCGCCCTCTACTCTGCCACAAAATCAAACAATCAGGAAAAACTCACATTTTGAATTCAGCTAAACTACTTACCGATTACAATAAACCAATCAAGATGAACCGTAAAGTTAGAGAGAGAGAGAGAGTTGTAGGTGGGAGAACATATATTTTCCTTGGTTTGATCACTAACTAAGCCAACTAACCTAAGGAATGAACTATAAGTATGCAATTCATAGTGCTACGACAACATTGGAAGTTACAGGACACAGCAAGCATAAAATCCTCATAAATTTAGGGTAAAGGGTTGTACTATCAATTACGGCAAAGTTTGAGAGAAAACATGAATTGCAGCATAATGCATATGAAGAAGATACGCCAATGGGCACCCATTATAGAGAAGAGTAAGTAGGAAAACGAAGAAGCCGAGAGTAATAGAGAAGGCAAAAGCTATAGTAAATTCAACTAACCACTTCTCATGTTGAAAAATGAAAACACGACTGGCCCACCAAAATCCCCAATAAAAAGCAGGTTGTATACATTTTGGAACCAATATCGATACGGGAAGGAGATTTTGTCGCTGTAATGGCAGAGATCGAAGTAAAACTCAGACTACGATTCATATAAACTGCTAGATGGAAGAAATAGACACACAGGGGCAGACAAAGAGAAGCAATTCTATGATTCGAAATAAAAAACCAAAAGGCAGATGGAACATAAAAATTAAAGAATAGAATGGCCAGAAACCGACCGTATGTTCATCAGGGAGGTCCGTTTGCCTTTACAGTCGTTATGCCTTTTATCTCTTCATTTCCACCTTGTCTTTTCTTCTTTCTCTTCTTCTTCTTCTTCTTCTTCTTCTTCTTAATCTTCTGCTTCCTTTCCTTCTGCTTTTTGTTCTTCATTGTCTTTGCCTATGAAAACGGTGAGATCAGATCAATCTAGGGTTTGTGTTCTTGTATTTTTGGGTGAGAATTTGTTAAGAGAGAGTCAAGAAATATGAATTTCCACAAAGAAAACCATACCTATTGAAGCACAACACCGCCGTCGGGTTCACTCAAACTTATCAACAGAACCCAAGTCTCAGAAGAACGGATCATAATTCATTCATCAATGAAATGAGGGCGATAAAGATTAAATAACAACAGAATGCTGCAGACTCATGTTCAAAGCAAGCTGAGGGAGAAGCCACCTTTTAACTTAGGAACCAGCATTAACCGTACTCTTTTTATACAGGAATTAGTTCTACTAATAAACAACATAATTTATTAAATCTAACTGTTAAATTTAGGTGTAAGAAATATCTTGAAGCTAATAAATCTAATCATTACATTCAGACAGACGACTTCCTATGTGTAGTGTCATCAATACTCACATTAGATTCAGCTAAATTGGTTTCACTCTCTTTTGTAGAAGGTCTCTGTTAATTACTATCATTGCAAGTTGTGTATTCAAATCTATTGCTTGTTACTGGGACCTAAACACAGATATATAAAAATTAGTTGTGACTCACAAGGAAGAAAGCATTTGAATAGGTTCCTCGTGTAAAATAACTATGAATAGAAATAAACATGAAGGAGAATAATACAAAATACTAAATGGCAAACCTACATGGTGACCAGAGCAATGAACATGAGCTTTTACCAGTTTCAAATAAAACTGACCAATAGAGTAAAAACCATGCAATTGAATAATGTAAGAGTTCTTTGCATGTCGGTGGCAGAGACGATTTACATGGTCCTACGTACGGTGAATCATGGGCTAATATGCAGGTGCAAGTAAATGAAAACGACAGGTACTTTTATTTTTTGCTGCGTTGAAATGGAGCCACATAAGAGAACTTAATCGGTACAACATATAAAACGAATATAGGCAAAGTTTTTGGGCCAATAAAAAAGTTCATTAGAAAGGAAGGCATTGATGTGGTGCACACAAAATGTGCAGATGGTTTAGTTTGCTGACTTGAAAAAGGTTTTGAAAGCGCCATTCTTACCCCAAATCATTTTCCGCAAGTCGTAAGGCTACTTTGACACATTTTGGACTGCATCAAGGTGCTGAACTACCATTTCTCATAGACTTTTTTGTATGGTTCCAAGTCAGTCCTAGAATGATCATCCCCCCTCCAAAAGATCATTTTTCCAATCTCTCCATATGCTGCTACCAAGAACAACAGCCACGTAAAAAAGGTAGTTAGACCATGAAAATACAATCAACAAACATGTAAAACAGACAAATATACATGATTCCAACATCCATACCTCTCTCTATCTAAAGCAAGAAGCTGGAGTTAGACTAAGTGAGCCACCAATTAGAAGCAAAACTCTCCTATGATACGATCATACAATGATATTAAAGTGTTAGTATGGTTGAGAGAGCCAATATAGCAAACTTTTACTGAAAAATAGAACTGAACTAAATGCGCATCATGAAACACGATGATCAAGGCCAACTCCATCTTAAAACTGCTACTCCCATCTGGCGCTGCATATTTTTAACCTTTTCCCTCATCCAGCATAGCTTACATACAGGTTTGTAGCCTGTTCCTGAAGTCATTGGGTAACACAATGAATGCAATAGAAGATATTCAGGGGAACTGAACTACAAAGAGCAAGTCTGAATAAAAATGCGAAGGAAAAAGAAAGAAATCCCAAAAAGAAAAAGAGATGCATGCTGATGTATGAGACTCCACCATTTTAGACATAACTATAGAATGAAGATGTTGAAAATGTTTAAACAAAAATCTAAGAATGGGATCAAGCAAATAAAAAATCCAACCATGTTACTGAACTTGCACTTGTGCAAGCACAAACACTTGTTATTGATAACCATAGTCATGTTGAAAGGGTTCAAACAACATACATCTCATTAGAAACCCCAATTTCTATACAGAAACCCACCATAATCTCTGCTAAAAGCAAAAGAAGCCTAAATCTGAATTTATTTAGTGGAAAATGAATTATCAAATACACAGAAACATGTAAAGGGCACCTAGACACACTTTGTACCTCTGCTAGCAAGCTACATCGCTATATTTTGGTGACCGGCAACGACCACTCCAGGATTGTCGATGACTTCTTCTTCCTCTTCCCATTGCTGAAATCAATTAAAAAAACAATATCATCAAAGAAAGGCAAGAACCAACATGTAAACTAAATCAAAATCCAAAAAGAAAAAGCTTACCTAGAGAGTAGTGGCCAGCTCTAGTAGCCTCTTCTGGATTTGGAAATATACACCGACAATAATCCCTCCCTTATCTTGCCTCTCGTTTGAACTTGAAATCCCAAAAGGAAAAGTCTGATCAGATGAGCAGAAACTAACAAAGCAAAAAATAAAAAAAATGCAATATGCGAAAAGGAAAACACCCCTGACCTAAGTCGTCGTCGTAGGGACCATCACCGGAGTCCATTTCAGGTCTTCCCATCGCCGGCGCGGTCGTTCGCGTCTTTTCTTCTAGCCGTGGTTTCCAAGAAAATCAGTAAGAGAGAGTGGAATAAAGATCGTTAGGAAAACTCAAAAACAGAGGAAGACTCACAAGCTAGGCAATCAATCGTCCAACAACCCACGTTCTTTGGCAATCTCGTCGGTTCATGGCCGAGTTCAGAGATCTGGGACTAAGAGATTACGGAGAGAGAAAGAGATGGAGGCGGAGCTGGTTTTGGAGGGGACGGGAGAGCATGATCAAGGTGAGTGGTTTAATTCATCTCCTCATTGTTCTACTTCTTCTTCTTCTTCTTCTTCCTGCTTGTCTTTCTCCAATGAGGAAAATGGAGAGATGGAGATGGAGTGGTTGGTGGATACAGGAAAAAGATGAATATGTGGATGGGAATAAACGTAGGAGAGAGAGGTGGAATGGAAAAGAGAGAAGGAGAGAGAAAGCAGATCCAGAAAGATGGAGAGAGGAATTGGGGATTAGACATGAGGAAGAAAGAATGGATAAGTAATAAAAAGTCTCCATTTGTCAGAAAAAGCAAAACACGTAACAGCAGAGAGAAAAGAGAGAGGAAAGCAATGATTACAAACAAGAACTCAGTAAAAGTAAAAAGCAAACCAAGTGACAGTGTTTTGATGTGACTCTAAGAAACAGTAAAGTTGTAACTTGTTCTTTTAAAGAGATAATATGTACGTACCTGATTGACAATGTTGGGTGGAGCAGGACTATGATCATGACTGTATCCCAAAGCTACCTGTGTTAGGAACTTGGCTGTCCACATCTGCTGGCTTTCAAGGATGGTTGAACCGTGACAGCCATTGATTCTGGCCGCTTTGTGCAGCTCCAACACTGCTTTCTTATCCTTCAAATACCCTTCCATCGTATCGGTCCAGAATCGACCCTCTGCGAATCGATCAAACACGTCTATACAGCACATCCCATGAATCACACATACATATGGATCAGTACAAATTAAAATATTACGTACGAGCTAGGCAACTAGCAATAGTATAAGTGACTAAACGGTTATTAATTACCAGGCGTGACTTGGCGTCCATTGAGGCGTAATATCCGAAATGCCATGGCACAAGTTGTGGCGTCGAGGAATATCTCTTCTTCTCCCTGCTGCCAGCATTTGTAGATCTCATCCAAGCTCGTCTGAATTTCTTCCACAAAGTGGCGATCGATCCCCAGACTCTCCACAGCATCAATCAGACAGAGCCGGGCATGAATTTGGTGAGGGGAAACTGCTGGAGCTGGAAGAAATATAGATATATGCAGAGGAACTATATCAATGGTTGCAATAGAGAAGAGTCTAATTGATTCGGCGGTGACAAAAACTTGGTTGTTTCGCAAACCAAGTATGTTGGTTACGAAAAAACACATAATCGGTCACTAATACTATTTTCGTAAACTGGTCGTCAGTAAAGATTTTAAATGCCGTCGCAACAAACCAACCAACCTCCAACTGCGTGATCAGCCGTATTATTGTGAACCAGTGACTGGAGGTAGCGAAGTGCCCCTGCGTCCTGAAGGCGAACAAAAGCCGCGGCCGTCGCTGATGGCGAGTTGAGAAGCGAACCGTTCTTCCTCTGGAATTTCATGGCCGTTTCCCAAGCTCGAGTCGACGAGTTCCCGATTCCTTCTGAGATGTAGGCCAGGTAGGCGTTTCGACCACGGGTGTCGCGATTCTGACCGGTCACGAGCGCAATTTCCCTATCGCGGATCATGTTCTCGACGTGCGCGGCATCAATCGGGAGACTCAGATTGAAATCTCGAACACACGTTTGGATCATGGAAGGGAACACTACGTCGAACCCAATTGGAGTTTGCTGCCGCGAATCCGCGAGGGAGCTCGAATTCGCCTCCACGAAAGCCAGAGCTGTGCGCGCGGTGTGAACACGGCGTGGCAGCGGTTAGACTCTCCGATCTAATTACATAACAATGCTCGTAGTATAAAGTAATACTCGACGGGATGGATTATTATACCGTTGTGAATGTGGTCGTCAGTCGTCACCAATGCCCCAGCGCTTGAGCGCGAGAATGCAAGCCAAAGTGGAGGAGAGTGTGTCTTTCATTAGCGTCGGGTCTCTGCTGTGAACAGGCTGCAAGCCCCAGGAACCATCACTGTGCTGATTCTTTAGTATCCAACTAAGGCAGCCTGGGAAGCTGGGAGCGCGTGAAGCCGCTGCCGCGGGAGATGGAACCATGGCCACCCATGCGGTGTCGTATGGGGAGGCTGACAGCTCGAGTTTTTGGAAAAGCTTCTTGATTCTCTCCTTGGGATCGCCGGTAGCGCTGATCTGCATATGCATTCAATTTAAAATCAATTGCGATTGATTGATAACAGTACAAGTCACTAGCTACATGAGTGATCATTAATATTACCAGCTGCGTTAAGGCTCCGGGCTCCACTGTTGTTGTTCCATTCAGGTCGGTGGTGGTCAATATTGTTCCCAGCTGGTTCGTTGAGATGCTGGAACTCAAGCGAGAAGAATGCATACTGATTGTACTGGGAGGAGCGAGCGTGCTAGCCAGCTAGTTGCTGTCGGATTTCTGTTGAAAGGTAATTTGTTTTTGATGAAAGAAAGAAGCAGCATATGGGTGTGTGCAGTGTAGTGTGTTGTATTTTTAAAACAATAGTTGTCCGAGGAAGATAAATCCGAGGACTGATTTGTAATGAATGTATAGTTATAGGATTGATTTGTAATATTTGTTTATTGTTTGTTTTCATAGAACTGAGTAGGTCTATATATATGTAAATGTAACAAGGATATTGTAAGTTTTCCATTTGATGAAATAAAAGCAAGCCAGGTGGCGTTTTCTGTTTGGCCAATGGACAAACCATACAAGTATTTTCTTACTTGTGTCGATGATCATTCTAGACATACATGGATTTATCTACTTAAAACCAAAAGTGAAGTAAGAAATATTCTTTTAAATCTGCCAGCCTTTGTTAGTACTCAATTTTCATCCAAAATTAAGATAATACGAACTGATAATGGCCAAGAGTTTAATATTCCATCTTTTTATGAAACATTTGGTATAATTCACCAAACTACTTGTGTTGCAACTTCACAACAGAATGGTAGAGTCGAACGTAAACATCAACATATCTTAGCCGTTGCACGGTCTCTTATGTTTCAAGCTTCACTTCCTATTTCTTTTTGGGGTTTTGCTGTACTGCACTCTGTTTTTCTCATTAACAGATTACCTACTCCAACCTTACAGAATAGATCTCCTTTTGAAATTCTGAACAATTCAAAACCTTCTTACTTAGACATTAAGGTTTTTGGGTGCCTTGTATTTGCTTCTACTCTTCAGCAGAACAGATCTAAATTTGCACCAAGGGCTGATCCCTCTGTTTTCCTAGGATATCATCCTTCTGTCAAAGGGTCTAGGTTATACAATCTGATTACACATCAGATTTTCTATTCATGTGACACTGTTTTTCATGAACACGTGTTTCCATTTTTTAAAATGAATGATAAAATGGACTTTGATGTTTGTTTTCCTAACATCCAAGTTCCAGATTCTGTTTGTATTCCAGTCCCACAACATAACTCTACTGATCATGCTTCTTCTGTACCTCCTGAAGAGCCTGAAAATGACATTGTAGATATTATCCAAGCGGTTGAACCGCCTCCTAATATTCGTCCCTCTAGACTCAAGGTACGACCTCAAAAACTTAAGGATTTTGTGTGTGATTTCCCTACTGCTTCTTCTTCTGTTTCTTTTCCAATATCAAAAGTGATGTGTTTTGATAATCTAAGTGCTGAATATCAAAAGTACATACTTGCCACATCTGAAATTGTTGAACCACGTACTTATAAAGAAGCTATAAAAGATCCTCGTTGGGTTGAGGCTTGTAATACTGAATTGGCAGCACTAGACAGAACCAAAACTTGGACTGTCGTTGAACTTCCTGCTGGAAAAATTCCTATTGGTAACATGTGGGTGTTCAAAATAAAGTATCTTGCTTCGGGTGCCATCAAACGTTTTAGATCTCGCCTAGTGGCTAAGGGTTATACTCAAACCCCAGGTTTAGATTACTTAGACACCTTTGCTCCGGTTGTGAAACATACTACAGTACGTGTAGTTCTTTCATTAGCTGCTATTAATGGTTGGTTCTTGCATCAATTAGATGTTAATACAGCTTTTCTTCATGGTGATTTAGATGAAGAAGTGTACATGAAAATTCCACCAGGTTTGGTTGTTCCTTCTCACTTTAAAAATCCCGTTTGTCGTCTTAATAAATCGCTTTATGGTTTAAAACAAGCTAGTCGTCAATGGAATATCAAATTAACATCATTTCTTACTTCTGCTGGTTACAAACAGTCCAAAGCAGATTATTCTATGTTTGTTAGAAGTGTAGATTCTTCGTTCACTGTTGCATTAGTGTATGTCGATGACATTATTTTAGCTGGAAATGACTTGAATGCTATTTCTGACATTAAACTCAAACTTGATCAGACTTTCACTATTAAGGACTTAGGTGAATTAAAGTACTTCCTTGGTCTTGAGATTGCTAGATCTTCTAAAGGAATTATGTTGTGTCAACGCAAATTTGCCTTGGATCTCTTAACAGACACTGGATTTTTGAGTGCAGAACCGGCTGATTCACCTACTGTTCCGGGTCCTAAGTTGTCTGCCAAATCGGGTAATCTCCTTCCTGATCCTTCCTCTTACAAGAGATTAATTGGTCGACTTTTATGCCTGTGTAATACACGACCAGACCTTGCATATGCAGTACACCAGTTGAGTCAGTTTACACATTCTCCTACTGATGTGCATATGCAAGCAGCAGAACGCATTCTTCGTTACTTAAAGGGTACTGTTGGTCAAGGATTACTATTTTCTAGTGATTCTAAAGTGCTTTTACAGGCCTTTTGTGACAGTGACTGGGCTGGTTGCCCAGACACTCGTAGATCAACTACTGGTTTCTGCGTTTTGCTTGGTAATTCTCTTATTAGTTGGCGTTCGAAAAAGCAAAAGACTGTCTCTCGTTCTTCTGCAGAAGCCGAGTACAGATCTATGGCTAGTTTAACTTGTGAATTGATATGGTTGAGATACATTCTTCATGATTTACATGTTGATTTAGCTGCTGCCACTCCTGTCTTCTGTGACAGCATGTCTGCTATTAAATTGGCTGACAATCCTATTAATCATGAACGTACTAAGCATATAGAGATTGATTGCCATGTTATTAGAGATCAAATTCTGAATGGTGTTATCAAGGTTCTACATGTATCTTCAGCCAATCAATTGGCAGATATGTTCACCAAATCCCTTCCAGTTGCTGTGTTTCAGTTTTTGCAGAACAAGCTGGGACGTTTGGACATATACGCGCCAGCTTGCGGGGGGGAGTTGTCCGAGGAAGATAAATCCGAGGACTGATTTGTAATGAATGTATAGTTATAGGATTGATTTGTAATATTTGTTTATTGTTTGTTTTCATAGAACTGAGTAGGTCTATATATATGTAAATGTAACAAGGATATTGTAAGTTTTCCATTTGATGAAATAAAAGCAAGCCAGGTGGCGTTTTCTGTTTTACAAGCAAACAACAATAGCCAAAATTATGAGGTATTGCTCGTTTGAGGTTTTCTAAATTGAGTGAAAACATCAAACATTTTCTTTGTGATTGGTCCTAATTTTTTTTTTTTTTATGAATGTCCTAAATTATATTAATTTTGGCTAATACCCATGAATTTGGTCCGAGAGCTTTATTTTCCTTTTAGTCGTGAATTCACAAAAATGAGTGCATTTGAAATAATAGTATTAAGACATAGAATTTTGGATTTTAATTGATAGTATTAGCCTAAGACATATGGTGGCTTATTAGGTGTACTTACAAAAATGAGCCCATACAATGCACCTAATTCTAAATGTAGCCTTAAGACATTGTATTTTGGATTTTAATTGGTAGCGTTAGTCTGATATGATGATATAACATAGGATCACAACTAACCAATATTGCCTAAAACCTAAAAAACCCCAAATTATAAATCCTAACCCTAAATTTCTAAACATTAAATTCTTCAAATCAAGTGTGCGAATTCATGCACTTTCTTGCCCATCATATCATAAATGATGATTGACATCGTTTTAACATGAATCGCTTGCTCAAAATTGTGATTATGAAGCGAGAACATTGAATGCACGCAATGTAGTCAAAAGCGCAATTCTATCTAAAAGCGGAAAAGGGATAAAATCGTAAAGCGTAGAATTAAAGCATAAAAGTGTAAGTTTTTGACGCATGCTCTAAAATATGAGTGCACAGAATTTAGAAAAGTTAATAAGTACCTGCAATTCATGTCTAAAGTAGAGCAACTTATGGCTTCTTAATAATAAGTTCATAAACATAAATCTTAACAATAAGCCACCTTTCCCTCTATGCTAATGAATTTGGGAAGAGCCTAGCTGGTGAATTAGATTACTATATTGAAGCTGAGAATGCATCCAAGTATCTGATATATATCTTTTAATCTCAAATGTATCATATTGTTGGTAATTTATCATTAAAATATATTTTTTATAATTAATGTCATGAAAAGAATACCTATTTAGTGAATTAAAAACGTAAAGAGTTTTGGTGAACTAGAAGCGTAAAAGCGTAAGCTTTTAAGCTTTACACTAGTGGGAATAAAAAAATTAACATTAATCTGACTTACTTTTTTTCTTATCATGCATAGACATGCAGAAATACATCACGTGTATTATTTAGAACTTCCATTTAATGTCAATATCGAATTAGGTAAGCGACCTCGCTTTCTTGGCAAATGTGCAAGTCGTTGTAAACAAGAACTCCGAGGATTAGGTAAGCGCCGGTGGCGGACTGAAAAGTTCCGCTCAGGCCGATGAAATCCGGATGATCCTCACGAAATAATGCATAGACGAAGACAAGTTAGACAACAAAATGAACTGCTATTTGCCGTCCGATACATTACTATTTGCCGCCCATTGTTTTGAGAAATTGACATTTTTGCCCCTAGCCCTTTGGAAACCCTACCATCACAAACCAACCCACAACCGTAGACAACAATCTCCCTCCCGAGATGTTACCGCTGCCGACAAACCACCCCACCACAACAATGGCAGATTGCCTCTCTCATCTTGCCGGAGATACAGATCCTGATAGTCGCCTCCCCGCCGTCCATCGCGATCTTCCGGCGCTCGCGAGTTGGTCCCTCTTTCGACGGCGATTAAAAGCCCATGAACCTTCTCGATTGCAGCTCACGCGTCGTCTTCCCGGCACCGTCAACTACCCATCGCCTGACGGAGATGCACGGTCCGCCACCGGAGTTCGGACGGGGTCCGCCGCCGGATTTCGGACAGGGTTCGCTCCCGTGGTTCGGACGCGGTCCGCCCCCTGATTTCGTACGGGGTCCGCCGCCGTAGTTCGTACGGGGTCCGCCGCCGTGGTTCGGACGGGTCCGCCCCCGGAGTTCGGACGGGTCCGCTGCCGGCGTCGAACCTGTCGCCGGTGACATTTTCTTTCCCCAAAAATCGATCGGATTCATAATTAATATTAACTATTTATTTCTATAATTATTAAATACCAAAATTTCTCTAATTAACCATATATATTCATTTCTATAATTAATATCCACCGATAATTATGGAAATAATTAAATAAGACAAGACATGGAAATAATCCTAATTAAAAATCACCCCTAATTGACAACCATAAAAATTCTTTTAATTACCTTGTCTTTCCTTAATTAACCCACGTTTAATTTCATTTACTTAATTGACATCCAAAAAAAGATCTGTAACTAACATGTCCTATTCCATACCTACGTCTAATTCAATTCCCTAATTAACAATAAGAAAAATAATTCCCTTAATTAACACGACTAAGCGCATAAAATGGAGATTTTGTATTATTATATTAATGACAACCCAAACAAATTCCTTAATGAAACCATACGTGGGTATTGGTTCAAATAATTATAAGTTTAAATAATTATTATTTATTGATTGTACAATACTTATAATTGTTCATACTTTATTTATATAATTAGGGTTTGATGTTTACCAATTAGAGTTCCAGTTCGACCAATTAAGATATAGGGATATTAGGGTTTGAGTTTGACCAATTAGGGTTTATGGAGAATTTAACAAAATTAAATAAATATAACTCAAGATGAAAGATAGTGAAAATAAATAAAGCATTTGTTTCCCGTTTACACCTTCTACCCCTCTCAAACCTTAAACCC
This sequence comes from Linum tenue, assembly GCA_946122785.1. Lineage (NCBI taxonomy): Eukaryota > Viridiplantae > Streptophyta > Magnoliopsida > Malpighiales > Linaceae > Linum > Linum tenue. The sequence continues at coordinate 2,377,962 of CAMGYJ010000005.1, read as the reverse complement.
TTATTCCAACTAAATAATTACATTAAACCTCGATCGATCCAATCCTACTACGACATTGTTTTAGAGGCAAAATCACCTCTGCCTCCACTAACAACAATCATTCGTATCGTCGAAATAAGCATGGTAGGCTCAAGAAACTGCTCGTTACACTATTCTACATAATTTAATTATTTTATCACTACCAACCTCTTTCCTAATTAAATGATAATATATATTGATAAAATAATAATACCAATAATCCCCCAATCCATCTCACTTAACGGAACAATCCTAATTCCTAAACCATTATCATTTAATATTATAATAAAAAATTATATTAATCACTTCTCTCTCCAATCAACCTCCCACAAATTTCGCTTCCGTCGATTATCTAACAACAATTGTTTGCATCGTTAAAATACACATGGTAGGCCTAAGAAATCGTTCGTTACGACCCCCAGAGCCCAAAACAGCCTCAATGAAAGTTCTGATAATTATAAATAATTATAAATCTGATAATTATGCATATTAAAAAGAGTTTTAAATACTTATAAAATCTGATAATTATGGAAACTAACATTTCGCCACCAATCTTGTGTCTCTCGCCACCAATCTAATTTGTTTTCTTTAACTAAAACACAAGACCTTCATTTCACAAGCTTCCTTAATTACCCACCTCCAATTAACTACGGAAACTTTAATTATATAGAAAAAGTTCTATTACCCACGTCCATTTAACGACCCAAGGCCCAAGCCATATTCAACTACGTCTCATTATATAAAATACTCTTTCCTTAATTAATACACTTTTCTTAATTAATTTAGCGTGTCATTCCGAATTATCATTTATTAATTCACTTTCCTTATTATATTCCCTGTAATCCCTCCCCGTTATGTACGTAATTTGGGATGAACTTGCCCCGCCGTCGAAGAGAAAGAAATCACTGCTCCCCGTCAATATCAGGCTTTTTTTTATCCGTCCGCCCTCCGGCGTCTGACGGGGTCCGCCGGCTGCCATCGGACGGGGTCCGACCGTCGCCATCGGACGGGGTCCGCCGGCTGCCATCGGACGGGGTCCGACCATCACCATCGGATGGGGTCCGCCGGCCGCCATCGGACGGGGTCCGACCGTCGCCATCGGACGGGGTCCGTCGGCCGGTGGTCTGACGTTGGCCGTTGTGGTGGTCTATCGGTGGCTATGATGTTCTGACACTGGTAGTGGTTTAACGGCGACGACTGTGATGGTATGTCCGAAGTGTGGTGGTGGAATGAGGCTGGGTGTTGCGAAAAAATGGATGAGGGATAAAAACGACATTTCACTAAAAATCATGGGCGGCAAATAGTAAATGGTCGGGCGGCAAATAACAACCCTCAGTACTGTTTTGGATATGGCTGAATCGCCAACAAAGTATCAAATAATAGTCTCTCTCCCCAAGAATACACTCGATTTTGTTCCTTGTTATAAGAATGAAAATTTTGAGCTCTCAATTAATCTAGTTTAATTTTTCTTTTTTTGCCTGATGCGTCAAATTCCAGTGAGGGAGGCAGATCAATGGAAGTTGCGGTGAAGTCAGTGGAGAATGTGAAACCATCATGTCCATCACAGCTGAAGCCATTCAAGCTCTGCCTTCTCGACCAGATGATGGGCAGAGGTTACATTGGGCTCGTCCTCTTCTACCCGCCGACGCCGGCCGACGGCGAAAAGGAGACGGTGGAAGCTGGCGGCGGTGATCAGAAAGTGGAGAAGCTCAAAGCCTCGCTGTCCAAAACCCTAAACTCCTTCTACCCGCTGGCCGGGAGGGTGAAGGACAACGCGCGGGTCGAGGATTTCGAAGCTGGCGTCCCATTCGTGGTGTCTCGAGTGAAGGGATACGACACCGTTTCAGAGTTTCTCAAATCTCCAAACTTAGAAGTCCTCAACAAGTTCCTCCCCGTGGAGCCTTTCTGCCTTCCCAACGCACACCACGTGCCACTACTTCCCCCGCCGTTGCTCGTCCAAGTCAACACGTTTGACTGCGGCGGGGTTGCCGTCGGCCTGTGCTTGAACCACAAGCTCGCTGACGGTGTCGCTACCAGCTCCTTTCTCAGGAGCTGGTCAGCACACTGCAACCACAACAACAACACGAATCATGATCATGATTCGATAATAACATCTCAAGGTTCTTCTGTTTTCCCTCCTCGAGAATCGATGCCTCCTCACGTGGAGCGACTGCACGACAAGATGTTTCTCGAGGAGGGGAAAAATACTGCCACGAGGAGATTCGTGTTCGATGCGAACGCGGTAGCCTCAATCAAAGCAGATGCCAGAACCAGTTGCCAGGTTCTCGAGAATCCATCTCGAACCGAAGCGATGCTAGCCTTCATATGGAAATCCATCATGACAGCAGCGATTTCGACCAGCCCTAGCCCTCCTCCCCCGTCGCAGTTTCTTATGCAACCGGTCAATGTGAGGCCTCGAATGAATCTTTCGGAGGAATGCTTCGGGAACCTCTTCTGCATGGCGATGGCATACTCGAGCGATCCTCCAAATCAGCAGGTGGGTGAGCTAGCTCAACTCATAAGGGCAGGAGTGAGCATGGTGGACCACAAGTTTCTTAAAGCACTATCCAGCGACGATGGGTTCGAAGCCATGGTCGAGATGCTAAATCAGTTGAGTGAGGTCAGCCAGCCTCAGATGCTGTGCGGGTCTAGTTGGCTAAGGTTTTGCTTTGACGAAGTCGATTTTGGGTGGGGGAAGCCGGCATGGACCGGTGTCCTTGGGGAGGCTAGCGCCGACTACCCTTCATACAGCAACTTAATCATTCTGAAGGAGCACTTGGCGCACCGCCAAGATGCCGCCGGCGTAGAGGCTTGGATCAGGTTGGATGTGGATGTGATGGCTACTCTTGAACATGATCCTCACTTCTTGCAATTTGCTTCCCCCAATCCTCCTATCTTTTGCTCCTCATCATGAGCTACAGTTATTCGATCAATCGAGCTTTGTTTTTCTTGTTTTTGTCTATTGACGGTTTCTAATTTCATTTCATAATTCTCTGATGTGATATCATATGATAATTTCTTGAAATTTTACTGAGATCCTCATATTTAATCTCGTCTGAAATAAATGGCGTTTGAATCTCAACCTCTAGAAGCGGACAAATTTGTTTTACCGGTGTATTGTAATAGCTAAATCAAGAAATTGAATCTTTGTGAAGGCATTTTTTTTAATATTTAGATTGAAGGGTGCTCATGCATGATGCATCATATAGTGAGATGCTAATATGTATTGAAGAGTGTTCGTATAACTTACTTCATGTTTTCGGTTTTGTCGTCGTCAATTCCATCGTCTGTTGGAGAAAGTTATTATGCATTGTCATTAATTACCCAATTAAAGAAACTTTGACATATGTATTATTGAACTCCATTGTGATACTAGCTAGATGGAGCCAACGTCGGTTTCAATTTTGATTGATGATGAGAGATGGAGAAGAAGCGGAAAGAAAGATAGAAAAATGTTGGAATTAATGTGAGGTCATGTAATTAACCATTCATTTACCCCTCTTAATTTTTTTCTTTTTTCTTAATGAATATTTTCCTTTCTTTTATGTGTCTTTTTTTACATGGGTTTATCATAAAACTTGCTAAGACTTACCTTAAAAACATTATTTTTCTCCTTAACTCATGTTTTCCTAATTGTCAATTATGAAAGATCCATTTCTTGCCGAATGATGCTCTTCCATACAAATTAAGAATAGTTGATTAAACAAAGATTATGGGTTTCTAATTAACAAAAACCATAATATTATTATGAAAATGATATAAACACTAACTCTATGATTAGGGAAGATATGTACATGACGATGATGATAATTACACAAAATCCTCAAAAGAAAAATTAGTGCAAAAAATCAACGAACCTAGCTTCAATTTTTCCTCGTAGTCAACAAGGAATGAAGTCAATGAACATCTCCATAATCATGAACGGGAGTTTGACGAGGCTGACGGCAAAATTTGCAATTCCAGTGCAACACATGCAACAGCAGGGGCAGATGCAATTCAATATGCTCCTGCAATAAGGATTCGTATATAAACAAGTGCAAATGATCAATAGGTTGACGATGAATACGATCGATCTCGCATTAAATAATCGACATATTTGCGCAAATACACAAGATATGAAGAAGAAAACGGGAAAGGAGAACGGCTGCGTACCCGACAATCCAAAGAAGAGCTCCAAGAAGGGATAGTATCAAAGAGACGAACGCAAAAGGCAAGCTCAAGAGGAATGCAAAGGGTCTGCAATGCCCCATAACAACAACAATAACAACAATATCTTGGCATATGCATGCATGTTACCATTAATTACAAAGTTTTTCTTTCTTTTTAGGGTTTCTCTATCTATTTCTCTTATGCATCGTATCATGTTTTGTTATGGCCTGACGACCTAGCTAGAGCTATGAACAGCCCCTAGAGCTTTTCGCCACGAGAGAATTATTTTGCCATAATTGGATTGGAGATCAATTCAATCTCATTCTTTAGTTAATTTAAATGACATATTAGATAATTTGTTCGACTAAAACATCTATCGATTTCATTTAGATTAGAAGACTTTAGATGTTTTAAATTCGAACCTATACACCGGAACTTAGACCGTATGACCAAGAAATGCTAGAAAACAAAAGCTAGAAAACCTAATTGGACTTCCATTAGTGATGAGAAGATATAGATTTTTAAGCGAGCTGTCAGGAGAACTTTAAATTCAGCAACGCCCTATCAGGGCTAAGAGGAGTCCCACCCATGCATGGAAACAATGTGGGCTGTCTATACATGGGCCAAAAGAGTGAAAAGGGCTCAGTCTATGTACATGGGCCATACAGATGGACTATATCGACCAACAATATCAACCGATGAAGGCTGGTACCATATTCAGGCCCACCACAAAAAGAAGGCCTCCCTCATCCAGTCATCCTCTTCTCGCCGGGTCAGCACCAGCTTTAAAGTTTAAACCGTCAACCTCAAGTCAAAGCTTCTTCGTCGGCTTGGGCTTCTCGTTGCCGCCTCCAAAGGTCCAAATCCCTTGCAGCGGTGGTCGTTTTCTCCGCCAAACGTGAACTTCCAATACGTACAAGAACCGCCTAAAAAGTAAAAGAGCGGAGCCAGCATTTCAAACCACCCACGTACTCTTTTCACAATATAAACATTTAATTAAAAATTATTTAATAAAAAATAATTAAAATTAATTATGTCTGCATAATTCATTCCCAGTTTAAAATAACCGACTATGCAATCATTGTTTTTATAAACAACCACGAAGAGATTTCATATTGTGAAAGAAACGCAAAAACATTCGTCGTCTACACTATTAAATAAGTCTTTTTCAATGCCCTTTTTACATTTGCAGTTGTAATTCGTAAAATCAAAACTAGTGGAACTGCCGCTGTCGTTGGACAATTTCAGGGTTGTTGAGAAAAAATCGAATAGGCATAAGGAGAAAAGAGATCTGATTAGGTCTTTATTGCAATTAGAATTCGTCTGTAGTATAATAAATTAATTTTATGTCATTTATGAATAAGCAATGAGTTGTGCTCTATTGACAAAAATACTCTAATACTACCTATAGGCGTTGTTTTCCATCACCAATATACATATACATGACATATTTTTGTTTCTCCGAAATTTACCCCTGTATCGGAACAAGGCCCAATGGGCCTCCCTCCGCCTATGTAAATGAGTGCAAAAAACAAAGGCCTAATTCTTACAAAAAAAAAAAAAAAACAAAGGCCTAAGAGTACAAGACTTCACACAAAGAGTATATAAACTTATCCCATACAGTATAAGAACCAACACGAAAGATTACAAACTTAGAAGTCTCACGGGGAAACCCACCCAAACTAAAGAGAGTACAATAGGTTGTTTGCCATTTTTTTTTATAAATCAGTGTTTGTATGCGTTTTATTTACTCATGGGTCAAAGCATTACAGTCACTAATAAGAAGTGGTACAATGAAATTGGGTGGTCGGTCGAACCAGATTTCGATTTTTTCCCAATGACAAAGCACTCAAGCCAACTGATGGGCCACTGTATTCCCTGCTCTCCCCCAAAATCTCCATTTCACCTCTTTTCCTTCCACACCAGCCCTTATCTCTTCGCAAACAGTGTCAATTTCAAGATTGATCTTCTCCTTCCCCTGCAACTTAAACATGAGAGTCTGACAATTTGTCTCCATCATCACTGGGAGCAGATTGTGTTGTTTCACCGGCTTCAAACCGCAAAGGAAGGCCTGTGCTTCCGCCATTTCCGGGCTCCACTTTGTTCTTGTGCGGCTTACCGCCACCATTACGAACACCACCGGACCAAAACCCGTCCCCCCTTCCTTCAGTATACATGCATCAACATTCGCCTTCAAGCCCCCATATGGTCGTTCCCATTTGTAGCTTTGACTAGGGCGTATCGACGGCGAAGCTGGTCCCTGCGCTCTACGAAACTCCTCCAGGTAATTCTGAGCTCTTTCAACTACTTCCCACTCTTCCAATTTCTGGTTGTTGAAATGGTGATTGTTCATTTCTTTCCAAAGGAACCATATTGTAATTAGGAATTCGCATATCTCTTCATCTTTTCCATTTTCCAGAACTTCACACAACCAATCTGCATAGCTTCGATCTTCGCCCATTTCGAACATCCTTCTTAGGAAGCTAGGTCTCCAAGTCCTCCCTGCCCAATCGCATTCTCTGGTTATGTGCTTTTGAGTTTCAACCATTCCACAAAATTGTAAGAGATTTGTTAAATGTAGATATCTGATAATGTATATATTTTCGAATGTATTGTTTGTTAAAAAAAATTAGATGAATCATTTATATAATCATTTTGTTAAAAATTGCTATTTGAAAATGTAAGATATTTGTTAAATGTAGATATTTGATAATGTAGATATTTTTAAATGTATTGTTTGTTAAAAAAATTAGATGATTCATTTATATTCATTTTGTTTCTACCTGTAATATGTTCTGATTTCTTGTATGTTATCCTAATAGCGTCAACCACGAATAATAAAATTCATTTTGCAACCAACATATAACATATTATTTGAGTGTTTGTCATATATAATGATACTATTTTTTATTTTTGAAAGATAATTTTATGTCAAATTTCTCTACAAAGTACAAACTGTAGCGGTTACAAAAAATATCATTTTATAACAAAACATAACTTATTTGAAATCAGCATTCAAACTAGTAACAATTATTTTACTAAAAAAGTTTGAAAATTATTAATGAAAAATAATTGAAAAGAATAGTTTGAAATTTTTTGGGATTATGAAGTCAAATAAAGAAGAGTTAGTACTGGATTCACAGAAAAAGAGGTGGATTAAGTTCTTTGTTGAAAAATGACTCATTTAATATCAAATGGCACATGCAAATAATTACCTAAAAATAAATATCCAAAGAGTACAACAACTTGTCACAAGAGTCCAAGAAACAACTAAAGGAAGTAAAGGAACAACCCAAAAGAGTTTAAAAAGAAAAAACATCCAAATAGTAAAAGAACCACCCAAAATGGTATAACAAACAACCGCAAGATTATAAGAAAACCAACCCAAAAATTACAAGAACCAAAATCAAAGGCTGACTGCCCTTTGTTGGCTATTGGATTAGCCAGGCTCTGCGATTCATTGCTGCCATCTTTGGTTTTACCTGGAATGTGACCAACAAAATGTCAATACTTACTTGATAATTACACCAATATAATTTTCAAATAAAGAGCTTTACTGAACGAGGTGCACACCATCTTCTCATGGTTTCATCTTGGTGTCGGAACAACAAACAAGGATTTGGCTTTCTGTAAAGAAATTCCAAACGCCTCCTCCATATCCAACATCTCTGGTACGATCTCGTCCGGTAATTTCCAATCAAACCAATGTACGAATGAACCCAACATAATATGCAACATCCTTGTTGCTAAAGGTAATCCAGGGCATATCCTTCTTCCGGCGCCAAATGGGATCAACTCAAAGTAGTTTCCTTTTGCATCTACCTCTGACCCCAAAAACCTTTCTGGCACGAAGGAATCAGGATCATCCCATATTGATGGATCTCGGCCTATAGCCCATGCATTGACAAGAATTTGTGCACCTTTGGGAACTGTGAAGCCACATATTTCCACGTCTGCTCCTGCCTTGCGAGGGATTAGAAGTGGAACTGCCGGGTGTAACCTCAGAGTTTCTTTGACAATTGATTGTAGATAGGGAAGTCGATGGATGTCTGATTCTCGAATATGATTTCCTTTTCCAACCACTTGGTCAAGTTCTTCTTTGACTTTAGCAAGCGCGTAAGGATTACGAAGTAGTTCTGCCATTGCCCACTCTAGTGTGCTTGAAGTTGTATCAGTTCCACCAGCAAATAGATTCTGATGTGTCAAACACATGAATGTAAGTGAGCTAGAAAGATATGAAAATCATTTCCAGGCCATAACCATTAGTTTTAATGTTGTTAAAATAAAAAAAAATAAAAATTCAAGATTCCTAATGTAGCCAGAGTTTCCTTTTGCATATCTATTTTTGTCTTTTTCCCTCTATCTCGTTTGTTTCGATTTCAATGTGAGGTTTTTCTATGTGGATTTGATGTTAATTATGTGTTCTTCGATATTTTATTTGAATACAAAGTTTTTAAGTAATGTAATACATTATTGATCGAAACGCTAATGATTTTTGCAAAACAATAATTTATTATACACATTAATATTTGCAATATTTACTAAAAGGAATTTTTAAAAATATTTGAAAAGATCATGGATCAACTTTAACAATTATATCAATGAAGAATGGATAAAGACATTTTGTAAGAGGTAGCATATGATACAAACAAATGTATGGACGACGATGAAGAAAAATATAAAGATAGATCAATATAAATAGGTATATGGTATGGAAGTGTGACTGTGAGTTTGTTCTTTGGTATATTATTAAACTAAGGGGTCGTTTGCTTCATGGATTTGAAAATGAGGGTTTTGTAATTTAAAAACCCAAGGATTTATCAAGGATTTGAGGCATCATGGATTTGTAACAATCCTTTGTTTGTTGGAATGTTTTTATCATGGATTTAAAGGTGTGGGATTTACTACTTGAAGTCAAAAATTACATTAATGCCCTTTTCTATATGTTTGACATGTTTATGATATGTACACAAAACAAGGACAAAACTTCAAAATTACCTTACTAATAAGCATAATGTTGCCACATGGACAATAATAATAAACGAGAAACTTTCGTTTTAACTTTTAACGTAACATAATCAATTACCAATTCTTTGTCCTCCTTTTCAAAAGTAACGTATAACAACATATATTAGAATCGGGAGAACAAAGAATTACACGTTTCATGAAAAGGTCAAAGAAAACTAGAACACAAGAAATTATATAAAAAATCTAACTCATGTTTGCACATTAATTGAACGTTTATATTATTCATTTATTGTTAATTATAATGTATAATAGTTAAATTTGAGGGCAAGCTTGGAATATTAAAAGTGCATGAGGGTATATGAGTAAAATCTCATCAAGGATTTATGCCATATTCCAAATCCCACATCAACATGTGGGATTTATAAGTCCGTGGGGTCCACGGATTTGGACCCTTAAAATCCGTGGGCCCCACGGATTTGGTCTCTAAAAAAGGTGCAAGCAAACAACGGATTGTACCTAAATCCTTGATAGTTGGTTTTTTGGTACCAAATCCATGTACCAAATCCTTGAAGCAAACGACCCCTAAACCGCCAACGGCCGTAGACAAAGCTAATTGACAAAAATGGACACGTGGCCATGGATATTAACAAATTGCCGGCCAGAATACCCACCTAATGTTTCTTTTAATCTCTATTCCTATGGTTATTAAAAAAAGTACAGTTTTAAAATTTTAATTAGATTCCTATGGGAGTAGTAGGCTTGTTTATGAGCACATAATCAACCCACTAGGCCAGTCGCCAGTAGGACAAACAGATTAACAAAATCGTTCAATATTTTCCCTCTGTTAATTAAGTTGACGTAATTAATTACTCACCAAGAACAAATGCTTGATGCGAAGTGGATCCATGGTCGTCTCCTCCCGACTGCGGTTGTCGTCGTCGTCCCCAATGTCCAGAAGCGTATCAAGCATGTCGTTGGCCGATACATAGCTCTCCGACTTCCGCTTCCGCAGCCGCTCGTCGATCAGCATTCCAAACATATCGAAAACCCTGACCTTATAAGCAGCCGACCGCCTCTGTATCCCCTGCAAATCCAACCTGCCCAGAAATGGAAAATAATCTCCCAAATTGGGCTTCCCGGCTTCCTCGAGGATCCCCCTCGAAGCCTCCTTAAACTCCCTGGCGGCCTCCGACCTCTCGTCGTCCGCCAGATCCAACGAAAACATCGTCCTCGACACGGCGTTCAAGCTAGCCCTGAACGCCGCCCTCCCAACATCCACCGCCTCCCCTGGCCTCTCAGAGGCATTTCGTCGAACACCTTCCACGAGCTCCCGAACCATCTCCCTCCGCAGCTCCTCGTTGGAATCCAGCTTCTGGGTATTGAACAGATGCGAGTTGCAGATCTTCCGGAGGTTCCTCCACTTGGGTCCGACGGGGAGCCACGCCATGCCCAGCAGGTGGTGGTCCAGGGCTTGCGCCGCGAGGACGACCTTGCGGTTGGAGAGCACCTGGTCGTGCTTCTGCAGGATTTCTTTGGCCATGGCTGGGGAAGAAGCCACGATAGTGGTGATTTGCCCGAGCTTTAAGGTCATCAGCGGACCGTGGATCTTGGCTAGATCGGCTAGTGATCGGTGGGGTTGGTTGCCCAGATTGTGGAGGTTGCCTATGATCGGAAGCCTGGCAGGGCCCGGCGGGAGTTTGGCCGTAGTAGCCTTTCTTCTTGCCAGGACATATTGGAGGATAATGGTGAGGAGAAGGCAGAGCAAGCAAACCAGGAGGACTTCCATTTCGCCGGCCGCTTTGCTTTGTTCGATCGGCTCCAGCCTGCAGCTTCATAAGCATAATATATGCATTTTACATATAGAGACAGAGATCCAGGGATGGATTTGTTAATTGGAGTCTCCCTTGAGGCAAACAAAGAGCCACATTCGTACTTTCCAATTTCATTAACCAGCATGAGATCAGCTACAGATGCTTTTAATTAATTGTTGAGAGATGACAGCTCACCTTGCATGAACGTTGACCAACTCAAATGTCACAAACATGTACATATTATCCACTAAACGTAATTATAATAACTTCATTAGCATCAGAGTAACAAGAGCAACAAAGTATGATAATGGGTTTTCGGAGTATGATCTATAGAGTTGAACCGGCCTTAATATAGCTCGAATATGATATTGATGTTATCGTAAATGTGGAGATGCTCTCATCTATTCAATTCGGGTAAATGTCACATTTTGTCACTGGTGTTACTAAATCGTGTTATGTTTAGTCACTAGAAAAAATCAATATCAATTTTGGTCACTCGAATTAATGTGACATGTTTTAGTAATTCGAATGACCACAATTTATATTATTTTTTTCTAGTGACTAAATATGATATAATATGATTTAGTAACCTCAGTAACCAAATGTGGCATTTACCCATTCAATTCATGATACTTTTACAATAGAACACAAGTCTCCCTATTCATACTATCTCATCAAACTCGAGTTCTGGAATGTGTGGTACAAGGGTCTGCTTATTTTATTGCTTGCACCTCAATGATGTGTTTAGCTCTCTAGTGTGATTGTTGCTTTCTATGACATGTTTTTAGGGGTGTCCATTTGGTTTTGGTTTTTTGGTTTTAACCAAAACCAAACCAATTGGAAAGCTAATGGTTTCAGTTTTTTGGTTTTAAACCAATAAGCAACTTAATGGTTTTGGTTTGGTTAAAACCAAAAAACCAATAGAAACCATTAAGAAACCAATAAGAATAAAATTATTTATCAACAATTTTTTTTAATTTTTTTGTTTCTTTTGACACCCATGCCAACCAATAATTTGTAATGGTCATTTACCATTATTATGACGTTTATTCAATAAAAAGGAGGGAAATATGAATAAATATGAGTGTATGAGTACATGTTGGTTTTTTGGTTAACCAAAACCATTAAGGCCCTTATTGGTTTTTGGCAACCAAAATCCAATAAGGGCCTTAATGGTTTTGGTTTTGGTTTTTGGGATTTGGTTTTTGGTTTTTGGATTTTTCATACTTAATGGTTTGGTTAACCAAACCAAACCAAATTGACAGCCCTACATGTTTTGCATAATTTCATCACATCTTTCGCTGTTTTAACTTGGATTTGATTGGTATTTACTCAATGATCCATTTAGTAGCTTATAAGTGTATTTTCATACATTTGAAGTCTTTTTAGCAGCAACCGCCTCTGAGAACATGTTCACAAACATGCACAACTATTGGTCGCGTGCTAGACATTATTCGACTGTTGGATGAATGCGGTAACAATTTTGGACTGTAAGCACCATAGTAGACAAATTAAAAGTTACAAATTAATTCAATCTAAAATCAATCCCACAAAAAATGTTTTACTTTACAACTTAACATTATAATAATTTAATTAATAAATTTATACATTTTATAGTCATTTTTCCTTCCAATTTACTATATATTAAAATCACTATCCACCATCTCATTAACAACCTTTCTATTAAAATACACACTTTCCATCAACTTCAATTTTTCTAAACACTTACCAATCATACTTTTTCATCAATGTATTCTCAGGCATGAAAAATACACCCTATCATAGCTCAATTTTTATTTGTGAGAAAGAAAAGCACAGCCCATTTCCAACCACATAACGAGAGAATCATAGAACGCCTGCAACGAGGCTCTTTTATGTACCAATTTATTAATAAAAAACAATTATAAATACATACCTCACAGAGCGGTGAGGTGGTCGCTCAATTTCATCGACACTATCACTCACCCCAAGGCTCAGGCTGTGAGAGAGTACACGCCGCTCTCGCTCATTTCCCCCCAATTCCCAATCTCCGGCCACCGGTTCCCGTTTCCTCCGAAGATGAATTCGATGCTCAGATCCGCCAGAACCCTGGCCACCACGGCCTCCCGATCTTCCGTCCTCCGCCGCGGCTACTCTTCGGAGTCCGTTCCCGACCGCAAGGTCGCCATCCTCGGCGCAGCTGGAGGTATCGGCCAGCCGCTCTCCCTGCTCATGAAGCTCAACCCTCTCGTCTCCAACCTCGCCCTTTACGATATCGCCAATACCCCCGGTGTCGCCGCAGATGTCAGCCACATCAACACCAGATCTGAGGTACTCGATCGCTGTTTCCACTGTTGAATTCCGTACCGATCTCCTAGTTTCTTTTTGTTCCTCGTCATAATTGGTTTTTTTCTGTTTAGCCGTCGATTAGGGTTGGTTTTTATTTCATTATTCGATTCCTTTTCTGGAACTCTGCTGTGAAATTTCCATCTAAAGTCCCGACCTTTGGCAGTGCAATTTACATTTGTGACTGGTGGCTTTAGCTTACGAGCTCCTGATGAACTTTGTACTCTTATCTCGTAATTTTTTTTGGAGATGGAAGTTCAGCAACAGTCTGTTTGATGTTGCTGCCTTACGTGTTGAGAGAAATGCTCCCATGCCATGTTTGAGATTCTTTTTCCCCCCGCTGTAGTGAATTGTGATTAATGGTGTTTGTCTACCTCTTACGTGTTCAGGTTACAGGATACTTCGGTGATGACCAACTAGGGAAGGCCTTGGAGGGAGCAGATGTTGTGATCATTCCAGCTGGGGTGCCAAGGAAGCCTGGAATGACACGTGACGATCTGTTTAACATTAACGCTGGGATTGTGAAGGGTCTTTGTTTAGCAATTGCTAAGTACTGCCCACATGTGAGTCTTGAATTGCTGATCTGGATTGTTAGCACCCTGGTGATCCTTTGCTCTTTCTTTCTTATGATATGTATGTTGACTTATGTTTGGAATTAGGCCCTCGTAAATATGATCAGCAACCCAGTGAACTCAACAGTTCCAATCGCTGCTGAGGTTTTCAAGAAAGCAGGAACCTATGACGAGAAAAGGTTGTTTGGGGTTACTACTCTTGATGTGGTCAGGGCCAAGACTTTCTATGCTGGGAAGGCCAAAGTCCCTGTTGCAGGTCTGTTTTCACAACCCTTCTTTACTGGGTGCATGTCTTTTGTAAAGTTTGACTGCTGAAATAAATCCCGGGCTTAGAAAGCAAAGAAGGACGCTTTATCACTATTAAAGTTTTGGAGGCTGAGAAGAAGGGAAATAGAACTGCGCTATTTCACTACTTGATTGTTTAGTTTCTCTCTTGATAACAAGTTCACTGGTACCATCTGTTGATCTTTGTTGCTGAAGGGAAATAGAACTGCGCTATTTCACTGATAACTTGTTTTGTGCATCTTTTTGTTCAGGGGTTAACGTTCCAGTTGTTGGTGGACATGCCGGTGTTACCATTCTCCCATTGTTTTCACAGGTAATTATCCCTTGCCGTGCTTCCTTTTTTCTCTCTTTCTTGTTCTTACTTTGATGTTCCCTCTACTCCACCCTCTCTTTTGTTATTGACATACTTTGTATAGTCTGGCTAATAGTATTTACTTCTTTCTGACTACCTAGCTTGCTGAGTTGACAATACTGTCTGTTTTCATCATAGGCTACCCCAAACGCCAACGTGTCAGAAGAGGAAATCGTTGCTCTTACCAAGAGAACACAAGATGGTGGCACGGAAGTTGTGGAAGCTAAGGCTGGAAAAGGTTCCGCTACTTTGTCTATGGCGTAAGTTGCACTGTGGATGAATGTCCATGCCCTGCCTGTTTGAATATTGTTATTCCTGTTTCATGTGTGAAGGGGAAATTTACCCACTTTAGGATTGTCATTGTTCTTGTTGAAGATATGATAGCATCTGTCACTGATTCGATACTGGTTGAGCCAAAAGTTTGACTGAAAACAAGAACCAAGCGTAAATGAGCATGTTTCTGAGAATGATGATCGTCAGTATCCTTTACTAATGTGTGATTTTTCTCTCCAGTAAAATATATTATTGAGACAATATGGTTCTTTAAGTTGGCATGTGCCTTTCTGTCCTTTCCGGAGTTTTCTTTTCTCCAACCATGAATTGAGTTGGCAAAGATGCATGAGGATTGCAGTTTGGATTCTATTCAATCCTTGCATATATGTGTTGCAATTAGCATGTGTCTTTGTGTCCTTTCCTGAGTTATCATTTGAATGCTTCTGGTTATGACCACCGGCAATGTTCCTTTTCAGTTATGCTGGTGCCCTTTTCGCTGATGCATGCTTGAAGGGGCTCAATGGCGTTCCTGATGTGGTTGAATGTACATTTGTTCAATCAAATGTCACGGACCTTCCCTTCTTTGCTTCCAAGGTGACAAAATAACAGTGTTGGCTAGTTAGTCTCTGAATTTATTTCACGGCGATTTTACTGCTAGTTAGTAATTGAACGGATCTTTATGATGTATCTTTGCAGGTAAGACTTGGAAAGAACGGTGTTGATGAAGTCCTTGGATTGGGACCTTTGTCCGACTTCGAGAAAGAAGGGTTGGAAAAGCTGAAGCCGGAGCTGCTTTCCTCCATCGAGAAGGGCGTCAACTTTGCCAACAAGTAAAATGGGATTAGCTCAATGCTCGACAGTTTGCACGCAGGCAAGAGAAGTTTGCAGAATCAAGATTTTGTGTCCGTCTTTCAGCATTCGTTGTAGCAGCCAACAGCATTGGCTCGAGATCTCTTTTTGTTCAGAAGAGTTGATGAAACCTTTAAAAGCGAACAGTCTCTGACAAATAATCCCAGTTGTGTAGGGAAACAAATATTGTTGCTGGCTTTTGTTCTACATGCCAAAATTGGAAGTTGATTCTCCCACATTCTGTTGGTGGTTTAAACTGGGAATGGTTCTGCAAACATGCTCGGACTTGCATTTGGAGCCCTGAAAAGCCTGTTACTTTGGACTTTGGAGTATATTTGGATAGAGCTATCATTTTTTTTTTTGGGTAGGAAGAGCTATCATTTTTAGTATTCAATTATACAATTAAAACTGTTGGTTGGAAACACATATTTGGCTTGGCATAACTCTACTAGTTGGACTCAAGGAAACGAACAAATACACAGTTTTCATTACACCTCTATGACAATGTTACATATGGACTATTATTAAAGTCACATTTCGATGGCAATTGACAAGCATCATCCTAAAACAGGCTGTTGTCAATTGAGTCAGAAACTCTAATACATGTTGATTAGCATCGGATTTCATTTCTTTTGTTTCTGGCAGCTTGGATCTGGTCAGCAAGTGAATCTCTTTTCAGTTCTTCTCGTTCTGTAAGCTCGAAATCTAGCTTCCCCCATATTGGAGTACATGAGATCTGTTGACCTCCATTGTTCACTTTCCTACCTGTTGGTTTCCTTCTTCGAATCTGGAAAACAAGAACGAGTCAACATGCACATGAAAAATCGGAAACCCCAATGAACTAGTTTCTATACCATTCTCATTTCTTGAATTCAGGGTAAGCACAATGCACTTCTTTAAAAGCTGCACTTCTTTAAAAACTCCTTGGCAAAGTATATTCAGACATATTTTTCACAACTGCACATATATAGGAATTAAGTATGCTAGTGAGATTCATTTTCATTTAACGTACCTTCACCAATTTCTGCTTCAGTATGAACTCCTGGGTAACAGGTGACTTCTCTCTATTCTTGGCACTTCTACGCCTCTCTTCGGCCCTGGCCTTTTCCTTCTCTTCCCTCTCCTTTTTCCTTTGAGCAATCTTTTCTGCCTTTTCTTTTGCCACAGTCGCTGATTTTATCATTGTCAGCTCCTTTGCAAACGCCTTCTCTGTGGCGAATTGAAGCTGTTGGCGAGTTATTTCTTGTTCTATTTCATTATAGCTATTCCAACTCAACCTTTGTTCGTCCAGGCCTCCATCCTTGGCTGCTTTTGCTATGCTTACCTCCCATGAAAGGAAAAATTTAATTCCCAACCTTTTCGACGTTAAACGCTTGTTCCAGAGTCTTTTAAGTGAAGAGCTTATCTTAGCCTTGATTTCAACACTGGGAAAACAACAATTGTGTTAGCCAAAATGCATGTGAACCCAATATTAGTAAGTTCAATCATTCATAAAGTAATGAAATTAAGACAAGGAACTAAAATACTAATGAATATATGCTTGATGACGAAATCCATGAAGAACACTACATGCTTCGTGAGAAAAGCACACCACTTGTTTTCACAACAGACAGCTCTGCAAGATCTCCATTCAGTACAGCAATATACAGAAAATTCTAGCACAAAGCTCAGTTTACTTTAAACTAGAAACAATCTGCTAGCAACCATCAATCAATGAAACCCAACATCTGAGCAGATATGCTTGATGGCAAAAAATACTACTTTACTGTATGTCACATATATCATGTCATAATTGGAGTATGTAAAACAGTCACAGGACTATGCAGGAGTGTGAATATAAAGACTGAAAACACAGCATTCTAAGATTACCTATGAGTTCGCGGCTGTTTTCCCTTCTTCTTTCTAAGCTGAAATCACAGGAAAGAAACATCAGAAAAGCAGACGACTGAAAAGAGAAAGGTAAAGCAAATATGATCCTGTGCCACTGTCGATGGACCAACCTTTTGTGATCCAAACACTACAGCATCAATTAATAACAGGGCTTACTGTGCATGATTTTGAAGCCAAATAATTTCTTACATGCCTTCACCTGGGGGTCTCGCAAGGCTTCTATTGTTCTTCGCTTGATCAGTTCCCGAGTCTCTACAGCATATTAAAAATGTCAAACTGTATAATGTAGTTTGTTAGAGACTCAAAATATTAGTTAACGTACAAAGGCAGGTGAGCTATTTCACTTCTAGCCAATAATTAATCAGGTGCACAATCTGGTGGATTCACTAACTTAATGGAAAAAAGACATACCAGCGGAATGTTTTCGCCCTTTGTTCCATGGAACCTTTCCCTTATTCCCATGTTCAATCTTTGTTTCTCCTTCCGTGGCATTGAGGTTGCCATGATCTTCATGAAAGTCGGTATAACCACCACGCTCATAAGGAAGCTGCTCCTCAGCTGTATAGAGGCCAAGTTTTGAGAGGAAATACTGATCGAATTGCAACGTTTGTTGAACATCGAAACCGACATTTGTGGCTCCAGAGTTCTGAAGTCTTCTTGAGGAACTAAGCGAGGAACACATGGCACATAAGCTTGATGTGTAAGGCGTGTGATGATTCAAAGGCATGACAAGGGGAGAATAAGTAGCTTCCATCGCCACGTGAGG
The DNA here is from genome assembly GCA_946122785.1 of Linum tenue. Classification (NCBI taxonomy): domain Eukaryota; kingdom Viridiplantae; phylum Streptophyta; class Magnoliopsida; order Malpighiales; family Linaceae; genus Linum; species Linum tenue. The sequence continues at coordinate 2,359,704 of CAMGYJ010000005.1, read as the reverse complement.
AGGACTGCAAGGTAGATTAGGTACTGATGTTTTCCTGCTAGACAACAAGAATACGGATCTCATGGTTATGTTCTTCATCTTATTATATCATGTCCTACAAGCAGAGATTGATGGTAAGGTGGAAGCACAAGGGTCAATGTAGGACTGGATGAATGAAGAGATTGCAAACAGGGCTACTTCCACTTCCTAATCCCCTTTTGGCAACCCCATAAAACACAGCAACCGTTCATCTTGTTCTGGCAAGGCAAATTATCTCCACATTGCCAACTTTTCATCATATAAGTGAAAATGATTCAATCTTCTCGATATCATATACGACTCAAATCATGGTGAAGAAAAATGGCCCGGGGAAGTCATCCAGATTGTGTTTCTGCTTAAGTTTAGGTACCATTTTGGTGGATACCGGTTCTGTCTGTCATCCTGTACATACACACTCCTTAAATTCATAGAAAGTAGGAAATTCGCTGGCCATTTTCGTTCCTACAGTTACAGCTTCAGGAAATTTCCATAAAATGGGAAAAGGTTGAGCCTTTTTTCATCCAAATTGACTAAAAGTTGCTTCCATATGAAGGCATTTAGTCACTAATCAGTATCAGTACTGTAACTAACAAACAGAATCACAACTACATTGTTGCCTTCATTCAAATTCCCCAACTTAAATCAATAACATTGTGTCCAACAACTCCAAAACTGGATGATACAACACTGCCATTTCAGAAATGGCAGACAAAAAGGTATGGTTATGAGCATTGTGTGGAGTAATAGGGCAAGGAGGACTGGAGGAGAACACTAGAAATTCGGTCTAGACGATTCGAAGGCAGGAGAGAAGGAAATAAAACCGTTGCAAAACCTCAGGAATTAGAAATAGTAGGGGATGAAACTGCATTGAGAGAGAAAGCATAATTCACTTACAAATGAAAGAAAGCCATTTCCGGTGGGAGAGCAGTGACGGGTGAGGGCGACGAGCGAAGAAGGTGACTGGGAACTTGGAGAGGGAGGGGAAATGTTTCGGCCAAATGCGGAAAGAGATCATTTTGGGGAATCGATAATTCGATATGGGCCACTCACTCGAAGATTGGCTCGTCCTCTTGCCTTTATTTGCAGTTTGGTACTTCAATTTCTTACAAAGGACGATTCTAGTTACAAAAAAATAAATAAATACCAATTTGATCCCACATCCAACTTCTTATCAAAAACCGACTAACGTCGAAGTGGCATTACAAATATACTGCATGGATTGAGTCTACGATTGGGGATAATTTGTTGTTTGAATCGGTTCATAATTTCACCCATTTTGCGCCCAGGTAACTTTTAGGTTATTTAAATTGCAAAATTTTAATTTCTTATCGAGTGAATCGTGTACGTTGTTAGAGAATGGTATAAGATCCAGCATAACCTTCTCCCAACAACTCGAGTTATTGGGATCAACTTGTTCTTGACATGGTATCAAAGCCTAGAACCGAAATGTCACGTGTTCGAATCTCCACGACCTCAAATATTAATCGTTGTCTTTCAAGCACATGATATGATGGGCCTGTGCAAACTTCAAGTCCGTGGGTTGGCTTTCGTTTGAGGGGGCGTGTTAGAGAATGATATAAGATCCAATATAACCTTCTCCCAACAACTCGAGTTATTGGGATCAATTGATTTTCTATATTATCTCAAGTCTTATTTAATCAAGATAATTATTTTTAATACCATTTTGACCAATTTAGAAATGAAATATTTGAGAAGACTCTTCCTTTCCATTTGTTCCTTCCCATTTATCATCATTCAAAAAAATTTAGCTTAATTATTCCAATTTTGTTTATTTAAATTTCTACTCCGCAACTGGTTTGAATCGATAATGACACGTGAATCGACTTACCATACGGTACGTGGATTATTTATTCGGCCTTTATATTTTCTTTCACTTAATCATTTTTTTGTTGAAATTCCGATACTTCAATTACTGTAATTTCTAATTTTTTTTTTTGTTGTTTCAAAAAATGCTACATCTATCTATGGGCACTACATTTTACCTTTGACATATGAAAAGAGCATATGTTTGAACACAAATTAGAGGTAAAAAAAAAAATATAATATTACTGACAACTTCCTCTCGATCTTGTTCAATTTCTTTATTACCAACATCGATTGGTCCACCAACTGGTGGTTGGGCCGGGATGACTTCCACCTCAAGGTATAATTTCATATCCATGATTTCCCTTTTCCTCTCCAACAAACTCCCACACCTAACACCACCACAGCTGGTCTAGTCATCAACAACAAGCTAGTCTCCCGTCTCCCCATCTCCCAAACCACCACCATGATCCAACCAACACTCCTCCAGCCGGCCGACCGCCGCCTCGCCGCCGCCGCCATCGCCTCCATCCTCCTCTTGGGATCCGCCAGGCTCCTCCTCGACATCTTCAAAACCAACCACCAACCCCACCTCTCAACCATCCACAACAAACCCTCGCCACCACCAATATTCCTGTCCCCGGCCGACCGCCGCTCCTTCTCCCCAGCCAAATGCAACCCCTTTGAAGGCCAATGGGTATGGAACGACGACCACAACGTGACGTCATCATCGTCACCTTCCCCGCTGTACACGGAAGACAGCTGTCCCTACCTGGTGAAGCAGACGACCTGCCAGCGCAACGGGCGGCCGGACGGCGCGTACCAGAGGTGGCGGTGGAAGCCCGCGGGGTGCGAGCTGCCGCCGTTCGAGGCGGCGAAGATGCTGGACGTGGTGAGGGGGAAGAGGGTGATGTTCGTCGGCGACTCGGTGATGCGGAGCCAGTTCGAGTCGATGGTGTGCATGGTCCAGGCGGCGGTTCCACGTGGCGCGAGGTCGTTCGACAGGGTGCCTCCGAGGAAGGTATTTAGAGCCGGCGGGGAGTGGGACGTGACGCTGGAGTACTACTGGGCGCCGTTCATCGTGGAGTCCATCTCCGACCACGCCACCAACCACACGGTCCACAAGCGGCTGGTGAGCCTGGACGCCATTGACAAGCATGGCGCCACGTGGAAGGAAGCGGATGTTTTGGTGTTCGAGAGCTACGTTTGGTGGATGCACAAGCCATTCATCAACGCCACGTACGTAACACCTCTCTCTCTCTCTCTGTCTCCGTCTTTCTCTCTCTTGGTGGCCTCCTAAATTGATCGAGGTCCGGTTTGATACCAATAACTCGATAGGTTAGCAACGGTGAGTAACTAGTTATTAACATAGTATCAAAGAGTCTTTTAATACAGTGAGGTTTTTTGTTCGAGTACCGATGGTCTCATATGTTTTGTTACCATACGTATGCAAACTTTAAGCTCTCATATGAGTCTGCTTTTGTTTGAGTGGGGTGGGTGTGTAAGTAAATGATATATGGTCCATAATTGAAACATCGCCCGACAACTCGAGTTACTGAAATCAACCGTTTGTACGTTAACACATATACTACTTATTAATACACCCTCACCCCCTCAAATGAAAGTCAACTCATAAAGGTTTGAAGTTTGTACAGGTATGAGAATATTATGTGCTAACATATGGGATTCGAACGGATTGAAGACCTCTCGGTATCAAAAAAGTTTATTATACCATGCCAAGAATCAGTTAATATCATAATAACTCGAATTATTAGAAAAGAAGATATACCACTTAATACATATTAACAAAATATTCTCTGAAATTATGACAGGTATGGCTCGCCGGAGAACATCAGGGAATATGATGTGGCGACGGCATACAAGGTGGCGATGGAAACATGGGCAAATTGGTTGGAAGCGAACATCAACCCTCGCCGCCAGTCCGTCTTCTTCATGAGCATGTCTCCCACCCATCTTTGGTACTTACTTATCCATCATTTTTTTTTTACCTCTGCAAAACTCTCGATAAATTTATAAATCAGTAATTCTCCAGTTTTTATTTGGGCCAATGTAAAATATTATAAAAAATCCATTATTGTCTTATTCGGGCTTAATTTAAAAATAAAATATATGTGGATGGTGCATGCAGGAGCTGGGAATGGAGACCAGGAAGCGACGGGAACTGCTTCAACGAGACGTATCCGGTCGAACCGGCGGGACGGCCGTACTGGGGAACCGGCTCGAATCTCCAAATCATGAACATAATCGGAGACGTCATAGGCCGACTCCGGCGAGTAAAGGTCACGTTTATGAACATCACGCAGTTGTCGGAGTACAGGAAAGACGGCCACACCACGGTGTACGGAGAACGGAAAGGCAAGCTCCTCACCGGAGAACAGAGATCCGACCCCAAGAATTTTGCCGACTGCATCCACTGGTGCTTGCCCGGAGTTCCTGATACCTGGAACCACATTTTGTACGCCTATTTGTTGCACAGTTATCGTAGCTAATTACTGGTAAATTTACAGCGCGACAAAGCGAATTATTTGAACAAATTAGTTTTCCAAAATGGTAAAAAGAGTTTTTGAACGAGAAGTTTCGTGTTAGAATATCCTTATGTCTACCATTTTAATTGTTGATTTATGCATATGAGTAAGAGATGCAGACATGTGCAAACTCTGGAGTTTTACTTATACATTGGCATTATCTTACATATATAATGGAATAATGTAAGATTCATTTTTTTTTTATTATCTCTCCGACAATTCGTGAATTCTAATTGAGATAAAAATATTTCTATTTTATAATTTTGGAGTCATTTTAATAGTGTAGCTGAGGTAAATATGTCAAATAGGAACGTTAATGTTAGTGACTTGTTAGGTTCATTATTCTTTTGATCATCCGAAGGTTATCTTTCGAGACACCTTACTGTTGTGGTATTATTCATTCCATTACGAAAAACAAGGCAAATCTCTCTCTTGTATACCAATTTCCAACCAACTCCATCAATTAGTTTGAAGTAATTCAAAAAAAAAAATGTTTAAAAATACTTCAATCCAAAACTCACAAAGAATTTATAATTGGATAGATTCCTCGCAAGAACTCATTTATTATAAGTCGTACATATCCAGTCAGACAATAAAATTATTAACGTGCTCTATTTTAACGTTAATACTAATTGAATGAACACGACACCAATTGTACCATAACAATCATTAATGGAAAGAAGAAGAAGAAAAAAAAAATATTTATTGCCACCATCGGAAACATATGCATACAGCACACATTCTGTGTGTATGTGACTATGTGTTAAACATCACCATTAATTTATGTAATGCCCCATGTAGGTGGACTTAAGGTATACTTGATCAAACATTTTGAAGGACAAAGAGCAGCATGCAGCCTATAAGCTGATAGTAAAAGAAAAACAAACAAACCACAACACATCCAATACAGAGAATCGCGGCGTAGCGAGCATCCAATCCAATCCAATCCAGCCAATCAGATCTTATCGGGGATTTTGGTCTGAGCCTCCTCGAGGGTGATGCCCATCTCCTCCATGAGCTTCTCGCACCGAGGGTCAGTTGTGGACGTCATGTACCCGATCGGGTTGGCGTAGCGAGTCGGCTGCACCACGCCCATGTTGTCCGTCAGCAGCACCCTGGCCCGGTCGATGAAGTGGAACTTCTCCTTGCAGTTGTCCATCGGACTTCTCAACAGCTTCACCTGTTGTAAGTCACATTTAATTAGAAAGATAATTGATTAATTACTCCCCGTAGAATAATTAATTATTTCATTTATTCAAAGCTATTCACACCAACAATTTTACCTGGCAGATGTCCTCCTCGTGGTCGCCGGTCACCGGCAGCCGGTAGGTCCCCGTCTTGTCGGTGTCCCCTTCCACCATGTAGGTCACCGTGTTGTTGTCCCTGCACAGGCACTGCAGGTTCACTCTGGCGCCGGCGATCATGGTGCTGATCTTGGTCGGGAACTCGACGCGGCAAGGGTCGCAGTACACCTTGCCTTCCACGAACATCTTGTCCTCAGCATCGACGACGACGGCGGAGGAGGAGATGAGGAGGAAGAGGGCGGCGGAGAAGAGGGCCACGGCGGCGGCTGCAGCAGTCTTTGCCATTGTTTGTTGTTTGTTGTTGTTGTTGTTGTTGATCTCGGAGGGATATTGCAAAAGAAATATCTCTCTTTGTATACGTGATGGGGGAATTTTGCACAAGGAAATGGGATTGGTTTTATATGCAGAAAAGGGTTATCGATATTTTGGGGAAGAACCGAAGAAGTGGAGTTTTGATCTTTTTTGTGTGGTTCGTGTTTCAGCTTTCTATTTTGAGGCGGGTGATTTGTCTTCAAATTGGAGGGTTTAGAATGTTAATCCACCGGCGACTTGTTCAACTACTCACAAATTTGTAGTAATATTTTTGGCATATTTTTGTTTTGATTTGAGTTGTTTTTTGTATTCTTGATTTTCCTATTCTCTTACAACTAGAGAGCTAAAATTAGTTCTTTTATTTTTTGCCAGGATGATACATCGTATAATATTAGTTGGATTAACTCGTCTCGTTTCTATGTAAGATGAGCATAATTATACGTACATGTGGTGGAAAATAACCGAATAGCTTTAAAAATTCAAAAATCAATGTATACAAGAATATTCCGTATAATGACAAAACCCAGAAAATGTGTCGGAATTTTGTTGTATCGCCTGCCTCTTATTCCACGGTCCCCTACTTTCACCTTTGCTTGCTCATAGTCATAAGGTAACATTGAGTCTTCCACCCCATAATATAGCTCCTCCCGTAATTAATAGTGAAACTCTATCTAACTTAATATGTTATTTCTAGTTCTCATTAAAAGGATACTAATGTCATTCCAATTAATTATTTACTATCCATTGACTAATGTCATGGCAATTAACTAGAATATCTTATCCTACTCGGATGATTTCTTATCTCATTCATTTGAGCACCATCACATTTCATGTGTCATTACTCATTAGCAATAGACAAGTCTCTTCATCTAGCTCCACTCGTAAACCTAACTAACTAAGAGAAGCTACGTGGAGGACACTCCATCTACAAGGGTTTCCAAAGAAATGTAATACAAAGCTAACATCAGCATTCTCTATATGACAGCAGTCTCTCCACTATATTGTGGGAGAGGACCTGAAAACTGAAGGATGTAAGAAAGAATGTTAGACCAAACACATCATTGCCTCTCTTGCAAGCAACTCCTAACTGGAGACACCAGGATGAATACTCTGAGCAGTTAAGCCTGTTGGCGGTAAAGAAACACTAGGGTTAGGGACAAGCTGCATAGGGTTTCCAGCGTTCACCATAATGCTGCTGCTGCTTTCGACAGCTTTTGGTTCCATTGCAATCTTGGTAGCTGCAGTGGTAGTAATAGTATTAGGCTTTGGCACCCCTTCTGTACTATGGGCAGAGATCCTTTGGATACCGATAATACTAGATTGGTCTCCACCGGCTTTCTGCTGCTCGTGATTTACCGACTCTGTTGCTGCATGGAGTAGTTGCAATCGGTAATCAGTTTCCGGTCTGCGGCAAATTTTTCTGAGAGGCACGATTTCCTGAATGAAAAAGAAAGAGAACAATACAAAACAATCACTGATCCTACTGCTCATTACCATTCCAGAGATTACAATCAAATGGTTATGCCAAGTAATAGAAGTTCGAAAGAATCCTTTCTTCAATGGTTAATAGAGCTCCAGAGATTCAAAAGTTAGTGCCAAGTATGAATGGCTAGGTAAAAGCGTTAATTATCTATACCAGCAGCTAACTAAGAAATTTAAAGACATTATAAGCCAGTCAGCTATTTTGTTTTCCTTCCTTGGGAATAATTCAGGACCTATTCAATGCAGAACTTCAAGGATTTGAATTGCCACCTTTAGAAAAAATGAATGTGAAGATGAAGCTAATGATTCACAATCAAGGTCATGATAAGAATGAGCGTGGTTGTTGGTAATCTGGTAGATAAGACTCATCACAGAGCAGTTTGACTACGAAAAAGGTCTAACAGTACCAAAAACCCATTTAGACTGAACTAGCAAGAGTAAAGTGTAGCACACCGAGGTCGTATTGTTTAAGAAGCTAAGCCTAGACAATGACCACAAATGTTTTACGAGACACAAAGACCACAACTACACAATGTAGAAAACTGGAAAGGGAGAGAAGTATACCTCAGATTGATCGTGATCATAACGCACCAAAAACCTACAACGGCAACCTCTTACATCATGTCGCCTTCTTTGGGCATCAAGAACATGTGCATCGTAGTATAGTGCTTGATCTTTGCCTTCCTGAAAAATTGTAAGGCCAGTCAACAAGAAAGTATGGGAGATCAGAACCAAGAAAACTCATCCTTCTGAAGTTGATCTAAACTATAAGCTACACAAACAGTCACTAGCATAGACATTGGGTAACAGGTTACCTGGAAACATAAAATGAGGTCTCCAGGAAGAACCGCAACACATTCGGATGCTTCACATGGAAGGGAACGCTGCCTTACATTCTTGCGAACATTGAGCCACTCATCCTCATCTGGTCCAAAACCAGAAAACCTAACCAGTACCTCCTGAAATCCCCCAAGTTAAATCAGAAAGCAAGTTGTCAACGGATCAAAAGAAGATGCCCTTGACAGATAAAGAGAGCACTTTCAGCACGTTCTTTGTATTTTTCTTTTTCTAGTTATATGAATATAACCGAGATGAATTGGCGCCAAAATATTATGTAAAATTTAAATTATGAAATATCTTAAGCATATTATCAAGTTTAATTTTCCATAACCAGACATGTCAAAGATAACCCAGAGTAAATGAGTTGCATGTTACCGGATCAACGGTGTCCAGGTATCTACGAGACAGGAATGTTGCAACATCATACCTGAAGAGCCAAAAACTCATTAGGGATTGAAGAAACTTAATCCCAACAAAACAATAAGAGACACAGCAAGAAGCCATAATGTGATTTGCTTCACTTCCTAAATGACTCGAGTTACCCACCATGCACCATCTCTAGCAGATTTGGCTTCAAATTCCATGATCGTAGTTTCTGGCATTGCCCTTCCTGTAATTGGAACTGCGCAAAGAAAAGGCAAAATTACAAAGAAAACTTAGAAAATGGCAGCTCAAATCTTCAGTTAACAGCTGACATTCAATGCAATGAAGTTGATGATTAAGCATGATTTTTTTCCCTAGAGCATATTTTTGTTCTTAAGCCATCCTTCTCAGTTCTTATACCACTAAAACATATATCTACAAGCCACATCACAAATGAGCTTAGAATATCGTAACCGTAATTTCAATTATAGAGGGACAGACATTTTATATCTCATAATCAACAGATAACATGAAATGCAGAAGCATTTTCAAAGAAAGTCAGAAGATCAAGTAAGGGAAGGCAATAGAGAAACAGTCTAGGCACATAAGCCTTATTGGAAACATTGACATACATCTTTCATGCCATAATCTCTATGCAAGGAAGGCATACAGAATGACATGATTACAATACTTTACAAAATCAATTTGGCCTATAACTGTATCAGACAATGTACAACTACTTGCAATTAGTAAGTCGTTCATTTACTTTGGCGTAAACTAACATTCAATGCTAGAATTCAAACCCACCACTTGGACTTACTAAATTAAGTTTTCCAGAAAAAGTATCAGCAATTCATTTACCCTTTCCGTTTGTTAATCAGTTGCAGAATATTTAAGCTCCTACAGTTCAGTACATATATATCTGAATAGCATCTCTAATCTGGCTCCCCCATGCAGTATGCATCACTTAAGAGCGAATTATTAAACAACTAAACTAATATTTCCAAAGCTTTAAACATTTAAAATTACCATACCTGAAGGAGCAGCCATGTTAGTAGTTGCATGAATAGATGCAGGAGTAGCTACAGGTTGTGCAGCATTTTTCACTGTATGGAACTCATCCCGATGCACTGGTGTTATATTTAGCTTCGCAGGGGACTTGCCTTGTTTGGCTCTTATAGCATAACGCCTGTTTTGGAACCAGTTCCATACCTGTGATTCAAATCCCACTCAGACAATAAACTGAAACAGTCCGGATTGAAAGAACAGGAACAGGGGCTGAATTATCTTACCTGCTTCATTTGCACCGCAATCTTCCCTTTTCGCTCTGGAGATTCACTGTCATCAGGGGGAAAATGCCAAAAGTTCCATTCTTCAGAGTTTTTCGTTTCAGTATTCATGACTTGTTGTTAGCTTATAGGCACAACCTAGAAGCACTTTCAAATTCTTAAAGAACATACCTGAACCTCTCAGCAATGCCCACAAGAACCTCACGAGCTGGCATTATTTGATTGTGGTGTTGCAGGATTGCTTCCATCTCAGCAACCTAACAAAGAGAGATCCATGCAGCATATTATTCCGAGCTTTTACCAGCAGCTAATTCTCGAGTACCATGGCAAGAACTCAAGAATTTAAACCCTTCAAAAGAATAACACAACAAATAGTCTTCCAATTTGCCATCCCATGTTTCTTTTAATAGAACCCAACAACTCAGAAACGCAGAAAACATCAGAGCTAACATTCTGCTACTCCGACATTCAACAAAGGCGTAGCATGTAAAGAAGATAAAAAAAAACCCAACTTCGGGTATAATTCAATGAACTACCACGCAGTAAAACTTGGCTTAATAAATAATAATGTTCAGTCCAGCCAAAAACGCCATTAAATTGGGTTTCGGAAGCGAGCAATTAAGATGGCCAGAACCATCCAGGGGATGGAATAAGAAAAACTAACGTTCAAATTGAGGAAACAGGAACAAACCTCAGTGTGGGTGAAGCGAAAGGCAGGACCGCCATTGCTGGGAGGTCGACCCATGGCTTCACTGCTTTGCCTCTGCAGCTGTTCGAAAAAATATGCGCCGAATTCAAATACGAACTCTGCAACGGCTGACCGGGATTCGGAAGTCGGCTGCCTAATTGACCTTCTCGCGGAAGGAATTTGGTTTGATGGTGGTTTCAGACTTTCAGTTTCGAACTTCCGACGAAGGATATTAGGAGAATAAGAGAGAAATAAACCTCTTATATTTCCCACAGCAAAAACAAACTTACATATCAATACCCCATATTTTAAGTTATATCATTTCGTCCCCACAACAATAAAAAAGAGAGAATACCTTCGACAATGAACTTACAAATACGTACCCATATTTTAAAATAGTATCATTACATTCCAACAATGAAGAAAGGGAGAATATTAGCGATGACAATGTGGCGGGTATCTGTATCTCAATATTCATATCCGTAATGTACTAAGCGTGTGTTAAAATCAGGTAATAACATTGCGGATATGGGACCAATCGATTTATTTTTATATGTTATATTTGAAAAAATAATATTGATATTTAATTATTTTATAATAAGTTAATAACACACAAAAAAATACTTTATAAATGAATGATAAATATAGTGGGATAAATAATTGGGTCTAAATAATTGAAAGGTAGAGCCATAATTTTTTTGGAATAAAAATATAATTTTAGAAAAGTTAAAAGAGAAAAAATACATGTAAATATTAATATAAATCATCATAAAACGAGTGAGTAACAAAACGAAACAAGACGAGACAGATCGAAAACAATATTCATACTACATCCTATATTACTACGAATCAGATAATACGATCTTCAAACAAATCAGATAGATTGGATCATGCTAATGATGCATCACTACTCACACTCCCATAGGGATGAGATAGCATGTCTACCCCTAAAAGGGTTGGAAAATTACACCCTTATTAATTATAGGTTTTAAGGTAATTAATTTGTGTTGCATTTAATAATCTGTATGAATTAAAAACATATATTAATTACTTTCCCTTTTTTCAGTGCACTGAGGTGAAATTAGGGTGGGTGTAGTTACCTGCCCCACATTTTGCTGGTACCCACACCCACAAATTTACAATTATGCTACCCACAACCCGCATCGCAGCGGTTAGTGGGTAACCACTACCCGCTGTGGGTTTGTGTGGGTTGGGTGTGGTTACCCGCAAAAATCCATCTTTGCAAGCATAGAGTTCTAGTCGTCACTAACGTATTTGTTGTTCGTAACTAGATTATAGTGATATACACTTGTGTTGTTCGTGGAGATACAATTTTGTACATCGATCTTACTCAATGTGGAGATTTTTTCTTTTTGAGTTTGGTATTCAACTTTTGTGTCACAGAGCTGTGATTTCATATTTCCCCGACTAGGGGTGAAATATGACAATTAAATATGATCTTTTATTTTTTTCACACAAAAGCAAAAATATACTGATAAAAGTTACAAAAGGTGTTCACTTTTAATGAATTGATTATTCTCCACTCTATCAATTATAGTGTTTTATAAACTAAAAAAATTCTTACAAAAAACTGATCAGGCGTGTCTTTTTTATTTGGTGGCTACTTTAATTTTATCCTCGCACTTTTCACATACTAATATATTATAAAGTTAATTCACTAAATAAATATAATTAGTGTGGTTATTGTAGATTTTGTGGGTTATCCTCGGTGGGTAGTGGATAACCACTAACCACAAAAATCGTTATTTTACTATCCACATCCAACCCACTACCCACAACTTGTAGATATAGTTACCCACAATAGGTGCGAGTTGATGCTGTTTGCAAATTATCCAGTAACCCAAACTTCCACGCCTAAGCACCACCACCGCGGTTGTTAACAAATAACAACCCACATTTTGTTTTCTTCTCCCGAACTCTGCCAGCTCCTCCCGCTACAGTTCCATCCCGGCACGGCACGCTATTTCCACTCTTTCCCCCTTTCCTTTCTCTCACTCCATCACTTCTCTTCTTTTTCCTTCCATGAAGTCTTCACAATTTTGATTCAATTTGGGGCTTCCACTCTCCCTCTCTCTTGCTACCATGGCAGCGCAAAATGATCAGCTGGACAGCAGCTTCAACGACCTCGATTACCTCTCCGGATTCGGCAACTCCCTGGAGTCCGAGGCGATCGCCGGAGCTCTCCCCCGGGGCCAGAACAGCCCTCTCCTCTGCCCTTACGGCCTCTACGCCGAGCAAATCTCCGGCACCTCCTTCACCGCCCCGCGCAAGCTCAACCACCGGAGCTGGATGTATCGGATTAAGCCGTCGGTCACCCACGAGCCCTTCGCCCCTCGATCCCCTTCTCACGGGAAGCTGGTCAGCGAGTTCAACGATTCCAACAGCGTCACCACCCCGACCCAGCTCCGGTGGAGGCCCGTCGACATCCCTGATCGTCCTACTGACTTTATTGATGGTTTGTTCACTGTCTGCGGCGCTGGCAGCTCCTTCCTTCGCCATGGCTATGCTATTCACATGTAAAGTTCTGGCTCCGTGTTCTTGGCTTGTCTGACAAAATTTGTGCCCTGCTGAAGATTAGGAAGTTAAAGACGTTTTTCGTTGAGCTTTGTAGGTATACTGCGAATAAGTCAATGGAGAATTGTGCCCTCTGCAATGCTGATGGCGACTTCTTGATTGTGCCGCAAAAAGGAAGTGAGTTTAGGTTGACTCATTAGCTGCTTCTGATGCAATTTTGTGGTATAAGACAACACTCGGGCAAGAAAGTGAACATTTTTTCAGGGTTTCCTCAACATGTGTGCTTTGAATTTGAAGCTTCTTTGGATTTGATCTCTAAGTTAAGCATCTTTTGGCCAAAATGAAACCGTTGACCTTCAATCTGTCTGGGGCAAAAGCCTTCTGTCAACAATGGTCAGTTGCATTCGAGATGTGGAAGCGATGTTCAAGTACAGAGATGTTCTTCTTGATTTTATTAGCTGGCTTGATGCTAACTAAGAAAGTAGTGAGCCGTGGAGCTGCAAGTTGAATTGATTTTAGGGCCACTTAGTCTTTCCCTCGCTTAGCATCCCTTGTCAGTGTCATATCTTTGATGGGAGATTAGAAATGAATGAGGAATAATCTCAATCATTTGTTCTTATTAATAGGGTTGTGGATCACCACAGAATGTGGGAAGTTGCATGTCTCACCTGGTGAAATTGCCGTATTACCTCAAGGATTCCGGTTCTCTGTAGAGATGCCTGATGGTCCATCACGTGGTTATGTTGCTGAGATTTTCGGTACCCATTTTCAGCTTCCTGATCTTGGGCCAATAGGTACTTACATACTCTTTATGTTTTATTTGAAGTACCATCAACAGATTCTTGCTTGCGGAGAAAGTATTTCAGGTGTGGCTGTGGTTTTCAGGTGCCAACGGTCTTGCTGCTTCAAGGGATTTTCTTGTCCCCAAGGCCTGGTTTGAAGACGGTATGCGTCCAGGGTACACTATTGTGCAGAAGTATGGTGGAGAACTTTTTACTGCTAAACAAGATTTTTCACCCTTCAATGTAGTTGCTTGGCATGGTAACTATGCACCATACAAGGTAGGCCTAAAACTTCTTAGCAATTGACATTACTGAAAGAAGGTAACTTTGCTGGTATTTTGGCCTGAGATGATTTGACTCCTTCTCTGCAGTATGATCTCAGTAAGTTTTGCCCTTACAACACAGTTTTGGTTGACCATAGTGACCCTTCAATTAATACAGGCATGTATCGATTTGCTTTTCCGTTCTCTTTCAAAGATGCTAGGTCCATATTTTTGTGGAGATTAACTGATGTCTTTTAGTGTTCCAGTTCTGACTGCACCTACTGACAAACCGGGTGTGGCGTTGCTCGATTTTGTCATTTTCCCTCCAAGATGGTTGGTCGCGGAGCATACCTTTCGACCTCCATATTACCATCGCAACTGTATGAGTGAATTTATGGGTCTGATTTATGGAGGATATGAGGTATGTACTTCTACCTTACTACCTTATGCTAGATCATAATCTGCAGTTCTACTGAATTTTGAAAGGCTATTTCCAATTGGTTGACTTCAGTGGTGATGTCGATTTTAGGCAAAAGCAGATGGTTTTCTCCCTGGTGGTGCAAGCCTCCATAGCTGCATGACTCCTCATGGCCCAGACACCAAGACTTACGAGGTATGCCTATTACTGAAAGCATGTACCATGTCTGTGCTTCATTGAGGATCCCCTTTCTTTCAAATATCGACGGAATGAACTTCAGACCTGGATATCAGCTAACGCTGTTTGACAGTCAATTCGACGTCTAAGAGTTCCAATCATGATACAATTGATGAATTTCCTAATAACTTAACGTCCATTAATTTCATTTCTAGGCCACCATTGCCCTTGGGGATGAAGCAAAGCCACATAAAATCACCAATACTATGGCTTTCATGTTCGAGTCTTGCCTCATGCCCAGAATCTGCCTATGGGCTCTCAATTCCCCCTTCAGGGATCATGATTACTACCAATGTTGGATTGGACTAAAATCTCACTTCAAACTCGAGGACGCAGCAGTACAGAATGCACAGATTTGAGCTCGAACGAGACTTACATTGGTGTATCGTTGTAATAAGGCGCTAAGACAGGCAAACAGAAAGTCTCTGTAATTGCTCTTTGTAAAGATATCCATGTTTGCGAGCGTGTATATATTGTTTGGTAAGTAATCCACATGTTGTAAATTAATGCATACTCAGAAGATGATTGATTGTATTTAGAATTAAGGCCCATGGCGATGAAAGTGTCAAGAACCAGTTGATAACAATAACTCGAGTAGGTAACATCGGATTGCATATTATTGCATAATAGCATTTACATTAATTTCAGCCTAAAATATAACCATGGGAGCTTCAAGTGCTCATTTTGTTAAGAAATGAGTAAATTGAATGTCCACATTGTTACAGTTAAAGTTAAGGGATCATTTTGTTATGTTCTACATAATTGAGTGACCATTAGCTGTTTTTTTGGAAGACTATATAACTGTTGATTACTTGATTACTTACTTGATTGTCAAAAAAGGAGAGAACATAAATCGGTATCGGTGTTAGTTACTTACGCCGCTCCGAAGCCACTTCTGGAAGCCGCCGATTTTTTTGCACCGGCAGCAGCGCGCGAAATCTGGAGAGGAAAAGATGGTGTTCGAGGCGACCGAAGAAGCTCTACAAGTGTTGAATTCTTCTCTTTCTCACCTCAAATGGCGTCTTAAATCTCCAGCTAAGCGCCGTCTCGAGATAGGTACTCTCGCCATTCAAACTCTCCCGCAACCTGCAAACTGAAAGCCGGCGGCTTAATCTCTTTGCTTTGAGAGGGTGCTATGTGCTTTAATCGAATTACTCTTATTTTTCTTCGTCCAGATGTTCTTGCATTACTGACAGGACAGGAATGAGGCCAGTGATAATGGTCGATTATGGCGGGAAGATGCCTGAATTACAGCAACACCTTTGTTCCCTCATCAAACATTGCCACCAGGTTTAACTGTTTCTGTAATGGAGTTGCTTATTTCCCCGACGAATTAGCTTGAGTTTGCGTGATCATGGGTCAGTAAAATGTTCTTCTGGAATTAGAGTTTAGAACAAAATGTGTGACCCTTTCAGAGCCTGTTGAAAGCGTACTAGTCATTTCAGTTTAGGGTTTCCAGGATCATGCATGGTCCGGTTGAAGTTGTGACCCTTACTTCTTCCTTTCCTGATCAGGAGTCGGCGGTTTTCGAGTGCCTAAGAGTTATGGTTGTGGATGATATGATCTATCTGATACACATTAAAGGACTTGCAGAGTATGCCAGGACAAGCTTGAACTCAGAAGCAGAATTTTATTTTGTCAACCTAGAGCAGGAACCACTGAAGGTTGGTTGCTATATCGACTTTATCCACTATTTGTGCTTTCTGGTTTATGTGTTGAGGTTTCATGTACGTTCTCCAGATGGTTTCACAAAAGCAAGACTGCCCCTTGGGAGCTGATTTCTTGAGACTGCAGAGATTGTTCTCCCAATTCTTTCCCCTTGATGAAGCGAAAGATGATGCCTTGTTGCCTGATGTGAGAGACACTGTGGCCAATGTCGAACCTAGCACTTCGTTATCTGCTGGACATATTGATCTCAGCAGTTGCATGCAAGAAACTCAGATCACTGTCCCGACTCTAAACGGGTCAGTAACGTACCCTACACATTCTCTTATCTAATCCTTGATTTAAGATGATTCTTCTCCTTCCTGGGAGAATGTTTAGTTCTACTCCATGTGGATTGGGAAGTTGGGTGACATTTCGTTTCAATCACTGATTTCAATCATCTACACTGCATTTCCAGATGGCTTCTTGGCTACCCTGTAGTGTATTTGTTTGGCAAGGAGTTCATATCAGAAGCAATATGTAATCTGTCAACGAAGAATCTGCATCTCTTCAGAATATTAGTCCGCAGGTTTGTTGTTCCTCCTGGCTCAGTTTCTGTATGTTTGTGTGGCTAAGTGTGTATTAAACGCTGGAAAGAATGAAGATGGGGGCTGATATGGAATCATGGTTTGTTCCTGGTTCCTGCAGAGGTAATGGTGCATCCAGTAAGGGATCCCAGCCTGAAGAACTAATGAGGTAAATAATATCCTTATTCTTCTGGCTATGGAAAGCAAGCTAGCTGGGTTGGTCTGTAGCCTCTCGATGAATAACATCGTTGAGTCAGTATCGATGCATTGACATAATTCTTGCTTAGCCGAAGTTTATTAGGTGTGATGCCAGTTTCTTTGTGTACTAAGCAAAAATTGTCGCAACAGTTTCTCAGTGCCATACGAGCTGAGCATGAGGGGAAGGAAGGAGCCATGGGCAGAGGCATTTCTGGAGCGCTTGCAGTTCAAGTGGCAGAACTGCAAGCAGACTTGGGTGTCTTTGGAATTGGAGGTCGATCAGTGCTACCCACAAGCAATAGTGCTGTAACAATACTCCGGATGGAAACACAACCCGATTTCACCTTGTCGTCGACTATCGCACAATGAAGTCGCGATACATGCTCAAAGTAATCATTAGTCAAAATCAGCAGATAATTTAGCAGTGATGTAACTCATTTTCTCTCCAATTAAAGCGATTGGTGTTGTATGCTCATTGTATCAACTATAGTAATTGAAGTTCCTTGGTGTTCATTGAGTGCTTGACTCTAAACTAATACGATCATCAAAAAATTTAAACGTAGTTAGTATAAATGCGATTACTATGCAGATATTAGACGAATTTTTGTTAAGCATGTACAAGTTACATACTGATAGTCTGATTCTGATACTATGGTTGAGTATTTATTTTCAAAAAAAATAATAATGTGGAAAATAGGCCCAAAATGGATTTTCTGCTATTGGGCCGTGAGGTCTTCTTACGTTTGCGTATTTATACAGCACTCGGCGAGCGAAAGTGCGAGATAGAAAATTGTCGAGCTAGAGGAGAAGATAATCACAAACCACGATCGAAGAGAAGAATAAACAGTGAGAGCAGGAAAAATGTCAGGAGGAATCTCTCAGGACTGGGAACCCATCGTTATCCGCAAGAAGGCTCCGACCTCTGCCGCCAAGAAGGACGAGAAGGTTGTGAACGCTGCTCGCCGCGCCGGTGCTGAGATTGAAAGCATCAAGAAATGTTAGCTCTCTTCGTCTTCGTTCGTTATCGTTTGCTTTTTGGTTCTCTCTAATCATTTCCGTTTCATCTGTTGTTTCTTCCCTTCCTTTTACTGGTAAAGATCGGTGAAACCGTTTGTTGTGTTATTTGCTTTCTGGAGAAGCAGTGGAATTTTGGTGAGGTAATCGGTGTACAGAGTTAGGGTTTCACACTAATCGATTGTTAGCTAATAACTATCGCTTGAGAGTTAGGGTTTGCTTGCTGTATTTTATGTTCGGTCATATATTTCTTTTTCCGCGATTTTTGATGGAGATTAGTGCTTCCTATGACGTGGTGAATGAACCCCATGCTAGTAAAGCTGTTTCCGTGTTCGTGATGTATGAAACCTTTGGATAGTTAGTCTATTTGCTGATCGATCTGTTAGAAGGTGAAAGCTGTTTTCCCGGGCCAAATTCTGGAAATAACTGCGCTAATATTTATGCAGCAAATGCTGGCTCGAACAAGGCTGCCTCTAGCAGTACTTCCTTGAACACCAGGAAGCTCGATGAAGAGACTGAGATTGTTGCTCGTGAGTATTTTCCTCTTCATGTTCATTGTTTTCTTATTTCATGTTTTGTTTTCCCCTCGTGGTCTTGGTTTGTTTAGTTTGAGCTATATGGTCTACAATCCGAGATCAGGAAAGTTTGTAGTCCTTCATGGTTAGAAATAACTGAAAATGCTATAGTTGTGCGTGTGCCTTCTGTTTTGGACTTGGGGTGTCTTGATTATACTGGTTTCCCACTCTTTGGAAGATGAAAATAGTTCAATCTGGCACCTTTGGTATTAAACTTGGGTTTCCTTTCTGTTTTACACATGCGAATATCATGGATGAGGAAGTATCGAGATATGTTGGTCTAGCTATAACTCTTTTGCGGATTGTTCTCTAGGATTTCTGGTTTAAAATTCTTGATTATATTTTTTTTGTTTCTGATGAGTAATCAAAGAATCTTATTCCATCAAAAGTAGGAAAGGGACAACCCACCAGATGGCGAGCAGGAGTGGTTACTGTAAGGTGGACATAAGAATATGTTCAATTCACAACATTGAGAAAGAATCTGTTTCTTTCACAAATAAGAAACGTACTTCTATTTTGCTAGCTTTGTGAAAGTGATTTGGGGTTGTTATTTCTTTCCTTTTCACTTTTGTGGTTAGAAATATTCGGGAAAGAAGGTATATATCCGTATCTGTTCATGTATTCTCATTTGAAATTCATAGTTATCCGTGTTTGCAATCTCTGGATTGCAAATGCATTTTAGTTAAGTCTTTTCCTTGATGCCAATAGTTGTACGTCTACTTTCAGTTTTTAGATCAACTTGGCGTGCTTCCCTTTTGTTTTTTCCTGAGTTGCCTCTAATTTATCTGATGATGCAATTAAATCGATACTTCCTTGAATTAAGGATCTGTGGGATCAGAACATTGCAAGTGTTGGATTAATCATTTGGAACTTATTGGCTTGTGTGTGCTATGTTCATGACTAATGCATTGTTAGCACCATTTGTGACAAACTGACATTGGGTTATTGTGACGTGAACAGATGAGCGAGTGCCAAGTGAACTGAAGAAGGCCATCATGCAAGGTCGAATGGATAAGAAGCTTACTCAGTCTCAACTTGCACAGGTCTCTCCCTCTCCCTCTCTCTCAACACAATCAAGCTTTGCATAAAAGCAGATATTTAGTTCTTAACGACCTCTAATTCACAATGAAATGGGTGGGATGCAGTTGATCAATGAGAAGCCTCAGATAATCCAGGAGTATGAATCTGGGAAAGCCATTCCTAACCAACAGATCATTGGCAAGTTGGAACGAGCTCTTGGAGTGAAGTTAAGAGGCAAGAAGTGAAGCGCTCTGCTTATGATCGTTATCTGATATAACGCTGGTTCTGAAGTCTCAAGGCTGCTGATGTACATTGGAAACTTCTCCGTCTTTCCGAATTTCTCTACCCTTTGCAGTGGCTTGTACCTCTGAGAAACTGTGTTTTTGGTTGGACTAACAATGTTGTGCATGGCAGTGTTTCCTTGTCTGTTTGCCCTCTAACTAGCTCTCGTACCACCATATTTCCAAGTGGGGAATACAATTTGCAAGCGTTTCTTACGTAGCCGGCTTTATAACCATGTTGCTGCACTAATGCTTGAATCATTGCTGAACGGTGCCAAGGTGATGGGGATTTCTTTGTGTTGGTTGAGGGATAATCCTCCGCAGCTAGTTTGTAGGAGTTGTTGGTTCTTATTTGCTTGTTTAAATCAATTAGGAAGATGTTATTGGCAGCGAAGATGATTCTAGGATTGTGTTTGTTAATTGGAGGTCGGATTTGCCTCCACTTTCACTCTTCTTCTAATCTTCTCCATGTCCCCTTGCTTGGAATTTGTGCTGGATTCCTTGAACCAAACATCCCTGAGCTCTGAGATATAACTCCCATAGTCAATCTGCATTCATCGAGATATCTCCCACATCTTTTTTCTCCTTCTCTCCTCCTGTTCCCCTTTTGCATGAAAGGAATAAAGGATACGATGAGGTTTGCAGATTTACTTGAACACATGATGATTGGCTTGTAACCATCACCGGTTCAACAAACCTTCGCTATTGTTGTAATATATCAGAAAACAAATCTGGATGTGCCCTTCAATCCTTTGAATAAGGACCATAAAAAAAAGTGGTCAACGTAATGAAGTGAAATGCGGGATGGGATTTGATGATTGCGCCCATTGCAGGAAGACTTGTAATGATGATGATGATGATGATGATGGAAATGGTACACAAAATGACTTTCATTTTCTAAATTCTAAAAGCATATTTAAAGTGTTCTTACAGATCCACTGTAGCATGTATTGAGGATGTGAAGATTTAAAGTTGTTCCTTTTTCTCGAGTGTTCATATATTCGTATTTTAAGTGATTATTTTATAACATATTATCGATGTGAGGCTAATCAGTCATTATAAAATTTCGATTCATTAATTTTCATTGTGAAATGAATTGAACAATGTCCATCGCAGTAGACAACAATGTCAACAACCATTAACCAATATATGTGTCATACTCATATTTTTTAGGAATATGTGATAAAGTTTTCATTAAGAAATCAGTCAAGAAGCAGCTCAGAGGAAATTGCATAAAAATTTGGGGGAACATGATCAATCTAAGTGACTTCATTGAGATGAGCCACTCTCTACCGACCACAAGTATATCAATTAGTTTTTATAATTAGATGTGTCCTGTTGATAATGCAACAAACCTATACGATCATGAAAGCTAAAATGTACCTTTTCCCTGTAATGTTAGTACTACCTTTGGATGACCACGAATAAGCAATGAAAGAGCCAATAAATTGCTATTTATAGGATAATATTGCGTGGGTTTGATACTTTATAGGTTAGTAAACCCTGTTGAAATTCCGTTTAACTTCTTTCTAGATATATATTCTAAAATGAAAATAATATCATTTTAACTTCTTATATCGATATAATATTTGAAAAAACGTATTCTTCAGGGTTATCAAAGTTGTCGAACAAGCTACTAATGACTGACGAGACCTAGTAAGCATAGTGAGGTGACTACGACATTCAACAGGTTCAGTCAATTGGACAAAACCACTAGCAACCTAGTTTCAATGTTAATTAACCATTAGATTATTATAAGAAAATCAATAGATTAATTTTTTTGACATCATCCCCTGCCCACACCAACCAAATCAATGGCCCATGGGCCAATGACCATAAGAAAATCATAATTAATAAATCAATGACCGCCCTGTCCACACCAACCAAATCAATGACTCATGGCCCATGGGCCATGCCCATAAAATCATAATAATAAATCAACGACCATGAAATGAAGTCGGCACCCATAGCCATAAACTATAACCGAACCGAATTTATTTAATTTAATAATGATATATAGGTGGACTTGGCATCAGCAGATCAGCACCCTGTCCATTTCCATCTCTCCCTCTCCGCGGCCGCGTCCCCAACTCGGAAGAGCCACGGCTATGTCTGACTCAGTCGCTCTGTGAACTGCCTCGGTGTCTCGCCTTCTTCCAATCGAGTTTCTTTATATTTCGCTTTCCGTTGAAATCCATCCATTCACTTCCCCAATCCCCAAAAAACCCATATACCCTTTCCTTCTTCCTCCCTCCACTCACTCATAAATATCCCTCTCCGCTCTTATCCCAATCTTCCCTCCTTCATTCCCAGATCCCCCGCTCCCTTTGTCTCCCCATGTCAGCTCCTTCTACTACCGCTCCCCACTAGCTTACAAACCCATAAACCTCCCATGGCGGTTCCAGCTGTCAGACCCCAATTCCTCTGCCTCCTCCTCTTCCTCGCCATCACCGCCGTTCACTCCCGATTCCTCTCCTCCTCCATTTCCAACCCGTCTTCCGATCTGGTCTCTGATGGCATTCACGACGGCATCCAGAACCGTACGAACTCTTACTATCATCTCCTCCTCAACTCGTCGGAGGAGCCGGAGACCGAGTCGTGCGAGCAATCCTATGGCTTCATGCCCTGCACGACCACAGCCCTAGGAAACATGTTCTTGATTATCGTCTATGGCTACCTCATGTTCCTCGCCGCAACTTACTTGTCCAGCGGCAGTGAGCTCTTGCTCGAGATTCTGGGGCCTGGGATCGTCGGGGGTCTCTTCCTCCCTGCTCTCGGCGCGCTCCCTGATGCTATGCTCATCATGGGTAAGTCGGATTGAAATCTATAGGGCCGAGAAATCCTCCATTTCTGATAAATTGAACTCTTTTTTTTCCTCATTTCAATTTGGTTGTGCTTTGGTGGCGGTGATTTCTAGTGTCCGGGCTTTCGGGGAGTGTTGAGACTGCTCAGAGTCAAGTCTCCGTTGGGATGGGGTTGCTGGCTGGGTCGACTGTCATGCTGCTTACTTTGATCTGGGGGACTTGCATTCTTGTTGGCAAATGTGATATCAGGGAGACGGATTCTATCGCTATTGATGGCCAGGACACCAAAGGGATGCACTTAACTAGTAAGGTTTCAAATGATTATCTTGTTCAATTTTGCTGGTTGCATCATCAGTTTTTAGCCATCGGTAGAGGTTCTTCTGTCTCTATGCCTTAGGACGTTCATTTCTTGTGCTTATTGATTGATTAACTTTTGAAAGGCGAGATCTTGTTTCGTGCCGCTGTGTATATCCGGTTCCATTTAGGGTTGGGGCTTGATGCCTGCTGGCAGTTGAATTGTTTGTAGGAAGAGTTCAGTAGGGATTAGTTGGTGCTATAGTTTGGATAATCTTACATATCATATCAAAATCTGATGCAAGGACGGTGGCTTATGTTTGCAGGTAGTGGTGTCAGTACTGATATCTGGACTTGCTATGCTGCCAGGATAATGGCTATATCTGTTATTCCATTCGTTATCGTTCAGTTCCCGCAAATGATTCATTCAACTGCTGGAAGGCAGGTGGCTGTCTTGATTGGACTTGCTGTATCTGTTTCGATGTTCATTTCGTATTGTCTCTACCAGGTAATGCTTCTCTTCCCTGTTATTAAGCTTTAGACATAGTATTTTGTCATGCGGTCTCATCAGGAAGACTGTTGTTGAATAACTCTTCAAAAGAACTGAAGAGAATGTGTATCTTGTTGCTTATTCTTCTATATAGTTATAGCTTCATTGTCCTGAATTGGCTACAACCTTTACAGGGCCCATATAAAATGAGGGAACTTATATTCTTCGGTTTTAAGCAGCCATGATTTGATGCCTTCTTTGAAATCGTAGGATTTGGGCATGATAGAGAGACCGTGTAGCAGTAGATGTCATGTTGTGCTTAACCGTTGCTTAGCTTCAATGGCTTCTGATTTTGGTTTCTGGGATCTTGCAATGTCACACAGGTCTTTCAACCTTGGGTTCAGAGAAGAAGGCTGGCTTTTGCAAAGCACAAACATGTGATATCTGGGATTTTGAAGCATTTGAAACAACGGTCCCTGGGAAGGCTTTTGGACGATGATGGTGAACCTGACAGAGAAGTCATAAGAAAGTTAGTCCTTCACATATCAGCCGATGCTTAGTTTAGCACCAGATCGCTTAACTAACTTTTTTGGCAATGCTTCTTGATGCAGGTTGTTCGGAACAGTTGATGTAGATAAAGATAATTATGTCTCGGCATCCGAACTGAAAGCATTGATCATAGGAATTACTTTCGACGAGATCAATTTCGATAGGGATGATGCTGTGGCTAAAGTAATGAGCGACTTTGATTCATCACTTGATGCGAGGATCGACGAGAATGAGTTTGTTCATGGGGTAACCAAGTGGCTTAATGAGGCAAAACGAGGAGCTGGATCTATTACTGCTCCTGATGCTGGTCCTAGGACAATGAAGTTCATAAACGATTATCACTTGGTAAGCATTACTGCAAGTAGAGTGTGCATGGTCCGGTCAACCCCAGAATCAGTCGGAATTGATCAAGGGAACGGAACAAAACTGCATTCAATTTTAGTCTGATCACGTCTCAATTCAGCCCTTTTTCTTTGTTCTTAGCTGGATCCATGGAATCAAAAGTTGATTCAGTCTGATTCGGTTTGGGTGTGATCCTGACCTTTTAATATGATCATATATATACAGCAAACAAAGAAAGAGCATACATTGCTGGGAGCAGGGGAAGAAACCGAGCAGAGTGATGAGGTCATTGAAGAAGTGGAGAATCCAAGGTGGATCTCTTTTAAGGCGGTGTTGATGTTGATGTTGGGGACAGCTATTGCAGCTGCATTTGCTGATCCGCTGGTGGATGCTGTTGACAATTTTTCTGCCGCAACGAGTATCCCCACCTTCTTCATCTCATTCATTGCTCTGCCTCTGGCCACCAATTCCAGCGAAGCAGTTTCAGCTATCATATTTGCCACCCGTAAGAAGTTCAGAACTGCCTCTTTGACATTCTCCGAGGTATGTATCTCTGCAACCCCACGTTTCTTTTCTATGTTACCATCCTCATAATATACTCATACGCGTCCCGGGTCAAAATGTGTTAACTACATTTACATTATCTGCATTATAATGTTTCTAAGCTTCATGCGTGCTGGTTTTCTTCTGCAGTTATATGGCGCGGTGACCATGAATAACGTCCTCTGCCTGTCGGTGTTCTTGGCAATTGTTTACATCAGAGGATTGGTTTGGGACTTCTCATCTGAGGTGCTGGTCATTCTCATCGTGTGTCTTGTGATGGGCGCCTTCGCTAGCTTCCGCACCACATTCCCTCTTTGGACAGCTTCGATTGCCTTCCTGCTCTACCCATTCTCACTGGCACTGGTCTATGTTCTTGATTATGTCTTCGGTTGGTCGTAGAGTCCGCTGGAGGCGAAATGGATCACTGACTGAAAGCTACTTATGGATAGTTTGGTTCTGCCTGTTTGAGTTGGATGTTATTATGTAAACTTGAAAAGACAGACGTTTATGGGTCTTTGAGGTACATTATGTTGTGACGGAGATGTGATATATATGAGACGCTTGTAGTCGCATTACTCGCTGTGATTTTGGGGCAGATTAAGCTACATATGTATGGACTTTTAGTGTATGAACTTATGTGTTTACCTAAAGACTATTGATTATCTGGAGAATAATGTATGTTCATGTATAGAGAAAATCCACATTGCGACCTAGCGCCCTAAAAATTGAGTGAAATGATTACGAATTGCGAGTTGCAAACAAGTGATGAACCATACTATGTTGCGTCTTGTTGCATCGCATGACATGAGTAATGTCGCAACTAGTTAGCGATGAACAATTACAAATTGGTCCGTTCTTTACGTGCTACGATTACCGTTCATATTGAGACGAACACCAAAAGTAAAGGTGGCTGGGTGAGGTTCCGCGCCAAGGTGGCCTTGCCTTGTTCACAGAATGCCAACACAGAAGAAGCGCCCGTTATCCGTTTTTTACTCTGAACCGAGGAAGTCAGGAACGAACAGTTCTCTTCATATATCCGCGCCAAAAAGAAAAAAGTCAATCTTCTTCCTATCCGCCCCAAAATCCAAATGATCTGTCATACTTCTTCTTCGATTCACATCAAACCATACTACTGCTCATCTCCCACTCCCCAATTCCGGCCGCGTCGAGCTTCAAGTTTCGCTATCAAATCCCCACCCAACTCACTACGTTTCTCTACCCACCATCAATCGAATGGCCGCGGGAACATCGCCGAAAACGGTACGGGGTTCCTTCTGCGGGCCGTCGGTGATTGTGTGTCTTCTTCTGCTTCTCATGACGAGGGCGGGCTTGATGCGGAGCTGGACCGCCTTCTAGCGCTGTTGACTGAACAGATGAGAGCGCGAGTTGTCGAGCACCCTGAGTTCCACGGCTTAGTTGAGGTGGTGTTGGATTTGGGTCGCCCGCCGATCGCTAGGTTTCCGTCTGGGGACTTCGTTTTGTCTGATTCTCCGATTACGCTTCAGGATCTCGAGTATGCTGCATCGCAGGTGACTGTGCCCTTTTCTATAGCCCGCCACTTGTTTGATGAATTGCGCTTTGTTTTGGATTGTTCTTTCTTTTGGTAGCATCTTGAAAGTTGAAACAACTGAACTTATCTTTTTGTTGCATCTTTCGTGATCATTGTATGGGATAAAGAAAGGAACTTTGAACTTCATGTGTTGCAGGTTGGTGACTTCGCCATTGACAATCGAGCAGGCATCAGCAGAACATTGCACCGGATTAGTGCCATAAGAAATCGCAAGGGTGAAATTATTGGATTGACTTGTCGTGTTGGTCGAGCGATTCCTGGAAGTGCTAGTTTGCTGGGAGATTTGGTTCAGGCTGGTGCCTCCATACTTCTAATTGGGCCTCCTGGAGTGGGGAAAACTACAATTATCAGGTTCTCCCTCATTCATTCTTGTTAGTGAAGGACTGGCTGCTTGTTTTCCTCAAAATGATCTTCTCGTTTTCCTCCAAATACGGGGCTCTGAAACTTCCAACGATGCAGGGAAATTGCTCGAATGCTTGCAAATGATTATAAGAAAAGAGTTATGATCGTCGACACTTCAAATGAGATAGGTGGGGATGGTGATATACCTCATTCGGGGATTGGAAATGCTCGGCGAATGCAGGTCGGGAATTCTGAAATGCAACATAAGGTATGCTTTGGGTTAATCAAGCATTGAAGGGAGCAAAAACATATCAGCATCATATGCTGAGTAATTATGGTATTCCATATAAGGTTTCACCTTGCTAAATGGAGTAACTTAAGACAATTTATCCATCTTTTCTTCCACTCTGTACTTCATGCGTTAGTTCATCATTTTTTTTATTGATTAATACTCGGGTTGCTATCTAAGTTAATGATTTGTATAAAATTCAGGTGCTAATAGAAGCTGTCGAGAATCATATGCCCCAAGTGATTGTCATAGATGAGATTGGGACCAAACTAGAAGCAATGGCTGCAAGTACAATTGCTCAACGAGGCATTCAGCTCGTTGGAACTGCTCATGGAGTTACAATAGAGAATTTGATAATGAACCCTTCTCTTGACATGCTTATAGGTGGTATACAGGTGAAGCTTCTTAACCAATTTACAACTGGGTAATTGTCTTAACTCCTAATACAGAAAGCAAACCTCATACTTCATATAATAAGCAGAAGTTGGAGAGTTTATGGGCCATGTACTGAAATCGGTTATAATTCTGAGAAGATAGAAAGCCTTTACATCACCTTTTTGAAGTTGCTAGACTGTGAACCCATTTTAGGGAACATAATATCTTGTTTGCTTGTTTGTTTGGATTACTGAGGAACATTTTTCAGAGTGTAACACTAGGAGATGAAGAAGCAAGCCGGCGAGGTGTGCAAAAGACGGTGCTAGAGAGGAAAGGACCATCAACCTTCGCTTGTGGCGTTGAGATAATTTCTAAAACTGAGCTGCGAGTTCATCGCTATCTGGAATCAACAGTAGATGCAATCCTAGCAGGTGAGCTTCTTCCTTTCGTTGGAACACGATACTCAGAACTTGGTCCCAACTGATAGTGGTGAACTTTCTGTTGATTATTTTAAGTTTTAACCAACTCTTACCACCTTCCCACTGCCATTCTTTTCATGGAAAGGCCGATCCCCTGTCGTTGAAGTACGCAAGATGAGGTTGGAGGATTCAGAGGGAACTACAGAAATGGAACCATATACAGAGGCGTCTGTTGAAAATAAGCCTGATATCTCTCATGAAGGTCTCGGGTTGATGGATGATTATCTCAGTGGGCGTGAATTCACAATTGAGTCTCCGCTAAGCATTTCAGCCCACTCTTCAGAAGGCAATGCACCCTTTCACCTATATGTCTACGGGGTAAGACCATCATGTCATTCTCAGTCTCTTTGTTGAAGTTCTTGCAGTGGCCAAATGGCAAGAGTAGATTAAAGAAAAAGTATTAGTCTAACGATCGAATTTAACAATATAGAAGCTGTAGTATTCACAGAGCTGCATTTTAGTTGGGGTATTGTTCTTTGCTTTGGTATGATATTATTTGTCTTCTTTAGTACTATTATTCTCAGTCAGGTCTAAACTAGGGGCTTCTAACTAAGATCAGTTTTGCACATGTTATGAAACAGGATGCTCAGGATCTTGTTGTGTGCTTTTCAGAATTTATCACAATAGTAGCTGCCAAGTTGTTTGAAATAATACATACTGTAGTTGTCACGTATTCATGAAATAGAATCCATTGTTTTGATCAATGAAATCTTGTCTTCAAAAAGAATCTGTAAATTTTTCTTTGTAACTTTACTTCATTGCATTTCCATGACTGTCTTCACTTATAAGATGCATGTGTACAAGTTAATTTACAAAATTTACAGAATGAGCAGTTACTTCTAGATCTTGGAGGCAAGCGTAATACAAGTGATTAATCAGCTGGAGGCTGCAGTTCAGTTAACTGATAACATCAGCGAGGCTAATGCACTTCTTGCCTTGCAATCGAAAATCAAGAAGAATCCCAGAATTCAAGCAGCAGCTAAATCACACAACATACCTATATATGTGACAAAGGTAATTTGAAAGAACCATTTTTGGCCATTTGCGTTGTGATTGACCACCCAAATGCTATTTGCGACTGATATCGTCTTTTCTTGTGGCTGCTGCTATAGACAAGTTCATCAGTCCAGATAACAAAAGCCATGAGGGCATTGGTCAATGATCGTGAAGGCGGATTCAAGGATTTTGGATTCGACAATGACGCAAAATCTTCGGAGAAGATGGATGCTTTAGAGGTATTTTATTGTGCCCTCTATTGTTAACTTCTGTGTTTTAAAATTAAAGACTAAATAAGTGCCTGCTGAATCGACTCCTGAAGTTCAAGAAACGGGGAAAATAGTAAGGTTGCTGTGAACGTCGATGTTTGCCTCCACTCCAATGAGTTTCTTGAGCAGTCTCATTGATACCTTGTGGTATCAATCGGCTGCCTGGTTAACCATGTCCCGCTGACCAATCGGTCATGGATTTATTACGGTTTTCTTCGCAAATTTGGCATTATACCTATACGATTTCACAAACATTCTTTGCTTGTTCTGCAGGAGGCAAGGATAGCAATCGAACAAGTGGTGATCCCGACAGCACAGCCTGTGGAGCTACTGCCCAGACCATCCCACATTATCAATCTCCAGATGGAGTTCATCCAGAAGAATTACCAATTACAGTCTGAGAAAATCGGCAGAGGGCCAGAGGAGCGCGTACGAGTCGTACCATATCAGGTTCGTAATGGGAAACCCAGTCGCGTCTCAAACGAGACTGAACATCATGATGATGAGTTCTCGAGCAATGGATCGCTCTATTCAGCGGAGAAGCTACCTTTGTTGCCAGATTCTTCTTGACTGAGAACTAATACTTGCTGATCAGTGAGAAAAGTGTATTTTATTAGATAAGAAGCAACTTGAAAGGGTTTCCAAATTTCAGTTTAGGAGTCATACTCAACAGATAGTCATATTGATTGATACAATCGTACAATGGAAAAGCCCAGCCCACGCGAGGTAATTGACGGAAACTGACCCAAGTTATACGGCCCAAAAAGGCCCATTCTAGCAGCGAAGTAGCTGGCAGGCCCATGCAATGTGACTGCCTGAGCCACCATTTGAACGGCAAACATGCATGCAATTGCAAGGAACAGTGTCGTGGCATTAAGTGACATCGGTGCTCGAATGCACGACCATTTGATCACTGATCACTAGTTATTGTCAAACACTAGTTAATTTGAGATAATTCATAAATCATAATGATGACATTCTTTATTTTTCAATATGACTATTAATCTATTATATTCTAACACCAGAAGCTATTAGTCTGTAAATGCTGACATCAGTGGAATGTTAATGTATTATCCAATTGATCCAACAATTTGAAAACTCGTATGGAACTATGAGAACTGTCCAACAACGTAAACATGCATTCTCGTTAATCGTCCTTAGATAAGCATATACAATAGCCCGACTCCACGATACGTGGCCGACACATGAAAACTATCAAAGAAAGCCAAATCTAGTCTAGAAGTACTAACAACCAAAGCTGGGAATAGCCTCTTACCCTCCCCCAAGATTGAGCCAAAATCAAATCTAGGTTTCTCTAATTTCCATATTTTCCAAAACTTTCAACACACACGTCACTCACTCCCCCACTTCATCGCAGACATGACGAAAAATAGAGACACAAAGATAGAGAGATCCGTGGAAAGAGTCTATCTGCAAAAAGTTGAGCGAAGATTTTGCCTCAAATTTCTGTCTCCCGGAATTCGGTTCCCCCCTATTTTCTCTCGACATTTGAATCCCTTTTTATGCCTTTAGATTTGCCTTTTGTTTCTCCAACATTTCTTCACCCAAACTCCCCTCTCTCTTCTTTTTTTCTTCTGTTTTCCACTCACTAATCACCATTTCAAGAGGAAGAAACAATAAATACAAGAGTCATACAAAAGAGAGAAATTAACAACTCATAACGTAAATCAAACAGATTATATCCATCGTCGACAAAAGAAACACTTTTTTTTTTTCCTTCTTCTTTTTACCTCGCCAAAATGGGTCCGGACGACGAAATCCTGAGCCAGAACTACACGTACAGTAACAACAACAGTGCCACGGGAAGCGCCAGCGGCGCCACAACAAGCCACGGCGGTTTCGACGGCGGCGGAAACGGCCGGTCGTCGAAGAAACAGAAACAGAAGCAGAAAGTCCCCCAGCGAGGACTCGGAGTGGCGCAATTGGAGAGAATCAGGCTGGAAGAGCAACAACAACAACATACAAAATCCGACCACCACCACCACCACCCTTACCTCCACCACCACAGCGGCGGCAGCTCTTCCTCCGCCACCACCTTCATGGCGCCGACACCTGTCCCTCCTTCAATGACATCACCACCGCCCCCGTCATCCTCTTGCAACGGACACAATCACCTACCGCTCCTCCACCACAACCAATCTGTGGACCCGTTGTTTCAAAACCCGATGCTCATCAACAACAATAACAGACACCGTCAGAGCTTCGACGCTATTAACAATTACGGCTCCACGACAACCGTTACAATCCCGCCGTCGAGCCTCCACGAGTGGGACCCGCAGCAATCAATCTCTGTTCCCTCTGTTGTTACGTCAGCGGGAGGAGGAAGTACCAGCAGCCGCGGAGGCGGCGGGGGGAATTCTAACGTGGCGATGCCGACGTGGAACTTCTCATCGTCGACTCACGACTACAGCGGGAGTGGATTTTCGTCGTCGGGAAGCTCAAACGTTCCGTATAACAACAACAACAACAATAATGATTCAAACCCTAACTCGCTTTGGTTCCTCCCCTGCCAGCTGGTTCATAAAGCTGTACCGCCTCCTCATCACAAGTA
Organism: Linum tenue; assembly: GCA_946122785.1. NCBI lineage: Eukaryota > Viridiplantae > Streptophyta > Magnoliopsida > Malpighiales > Linaceae > Linum > Linum tenue. The sequence goes on along the minus strand of CAMGYJ010000005.1, from coordinate 2,327,570 downwards.
CCAGCAGCCCGCACCATCTTCCACCACTTGTTCCTACAATTCCTCCATGGTAATAATCAAACGACAATCCACATCATATATATATCTTACATGATCGAGATGGTAATGGATTGAGTTGGAATTTACGAATAACAGACGGGACAAATGATTTACGAATATAACTATCTATTATTTTTACGAACACATGGTAATGCTATTGGAATGTTTTTTTTTTTTTACAAATATAGGTTGAGCTTAGCAAAATTATTTTTTAAACTATCCATTATTGTTGCTTTTAGATGCGTGTCAGTGAAAATACGTTGAGCTTAGCAAAAATCAAATCCGATCTAGCCCTTTCAATTTCAAAAGAGATAAAATCCGCACTCAACTCAGAACCTGTCAACATAGGATTTTTACCCACTTTTAATCCGCACTCAACTCAGCAAATTGGATATTTTTGTGTAGATGAATGGTCCAATACCGGCAACTACTTCGTCGTCGTCATCCTCGGTCATAAACTTCCACATAGAGCCACCCTCCTCGGCGACGAACCAAGGCTTCTACAGCAACTTTTCGAGCTTTGGCTGGCCGCCGATGGAGGAGGAGAAGGTCGGGATGAAGAGAGCGCATCCCTTGTCGTCGACCAAGCAGGAGAGCAGCAACGAGAGTGGGGACGTCCCACATCCTAACTTCATGTACCACAACAAGCCGCAGCAGCCGCCGCCGCCATTCCCGTCGGTGGTTCACCACCACCACCACCACGAGTCTCCTTCCTCCTTCAACTTCGGCTCCGGCCCAGTTTTCAACTTCTCTTCCCCTACCCACTATTTTAGGTTTTGCTCCTTTCTCCTCCACTTTCCATTTCGCTTAATACGCAAATATATGAAAGGCATGTATTTTATACGTTTAAAAAAGTTACGTTTCAAAATATCATTAACCGTATCGTTAATTTAAAGATATGTAAACTTACTGTACCGTACCGTATTTTACTGACTATGATGCCGGGCAGAGACGGGTGTTCGGGTTGGAACGTGACGTGGCAAGCCGATCCTAGGAGATCGATGAGAGAGAGTGGATCGGTGACGACGTTCCCGGGAGATTTTCTAACTCTAGCTCCCCCCACAGCTCCTCCTCCTAGCTCAACAGCAGCAGCCGGAGCCGCCGCCGGTGGAGTCGTCGGCGGCAGTGGCGGAGGGTGTAACTCGAGTAATTTTAGGCTCAACGATCCACACTTTCATCGTACAACTAAGAAGTTCGAACTCGATTCATCCTCACTCCACAGCCACTACCATCACCACCACCATCACCGAGTAAGACAACATTATTTTCTCATTCCTTATCTATCTAAAACAAACCAAATTTTTCGCTCAAAGTAACGATCTTTTTTTTTTTTTTTGGTGTTGTTAAAGGGTGGAATGGAAGATCAAATGGCGGGTGACTCAAGAGCAAGATATCAACAACAAAACCAACAGATGATGCAGCAGCTGGAACCGCAGCCGCAGCAGCAGGGGATTTGCCACAACGGCTGCAGCTTCCCCCACAAAGTGATTAATGTAGAAGATGAACGGCGAAGTTCCCTCATCAATTCTAACGGTGGTGGTGATCATCATCATCATAAACTTGAAAACGTTGACCTCAACTTGAAGCTATAAAAACTATTAACATACAAAATGAAATAAAAGAAAAGAAAAGGGGGAAAGTCAATTTGTAATATGCTTCATATATACCTATAAGAATAAGCTTCAATGATTTCATGTATTTGATTGCTTATATCATACATTTACTCATCATGTTTGTATACAAAACTTAATTAAGCTTGTTTTTATACTTGATTTTATTACAAAGAAAAATAATGGTGTATTAACTCATTCCACTATCAATTATGGGAGATTGAGTAATAAGCATATGTGCATACTCTTTCATTTTTATTTATGTCACATGTAGCATCTACTGGTTTCATACTTCGATTTGTATTCATTCATAATGTACTGATTTAGACGAAAAAATACCACACGCCTCGATTGGTTGCTCTCGTACTCATCTATCTTTTCCCAACAAATTGTTGTGTCTTTCTTTCAGAAGTGAAACTTAACTCAAGCTCACTGAACAATAGAATTCTCGATCTCTCAATGTACCTTACATGACTTGATCTACATTTCATGATGTTATAACTCGATTTCGTCACAATCCAGAATTGAAATATCTCGCCGAACGATATCTATACATATATATGATGATCATTAGTACGTGCGTACAAGAGATCTCATTGGTGAACTGCTGCTACTCAGTATCATAAAATTGGTAGAGGGAATGTTGTAAAGCCAAATAAATCTCATCCCAGCCGTTCTGGGTTGGATGGTTACAGTCCCAGAAGAAGGCCAGCTCTGGGTGCTTGCAAACCCTAACCTGCGAGTTTTGGTTGTGGCTTACACCACACGGGTACTTCCCGTGCTCCTGGGTCAGACATGGCTTCAGTGGATTCTTGTACTTCAAGCTACCTGCATCCATGCAGCAACGTATATCATATTGTTCCACCACAGAAAAGTATTCTGTGTATTTCAATTTAATTTACAGCGCGCAAATGGTTATTGATAAATTTTTTCGCCGCGAAAAAGCTACAATTGCATCGGGACAAATGTTTTCGTCGCTAAAAGTGGTCAGTAGCGACGAAAGAAGTCGTCGCCAAAAGGTATAGCTTAGCATAGAGTCTTTTTTGCGACGAAACACTTCGTCGCGGAAAGTCTAAACTTTAGAGATGTGATTCGGCGCATAAAGGTGTGTACTCGCGACGACTCCTCTCAGAAGTTTCGACGATGAACCTTTGTCGCAAAATCCTTCATTTGCGACGCACCTATTGTCGCAGAAGGGCGACGGATTTTGCGACTATACAACCATTTCCGTCACGAAAACCTAGGGCGGCGTGGCATGTGACGCATTATCGATATTTTGGCGAGGGATATTTTTGTCGCAAAAGGGGTCCAGTTTCTTGTAGTGCGCCATCTATATGACAACTGAAAACAGCCGACACATTTTGGCATAGTTATAATAAATTGCGTACCTGTGTGGTATTTGTGCTCCTCGAGTGCGATGGAGAAGGCCTGGAAGAGATCCAAAACGATGAAGGTACCATTCTTCTTGTTGTTAGCAGCTTCCTTGATCAGGTCTCGAACGGCTTGCTTCAACAACTGGTTGTGGTTTCTGACAATGGCGTTGTAGGCGTCGTTGCATTTGGAACTGTACATGGCGGAAGGGCCGGCGCTGTTTGGCAAGCATCCGGCCGGCTCCATTAGCAACACGCCCACTTTAGGGATCCCAATCTCGTCACGGATTCGCCCAAGGTCTGTCTTCAGCTGCTTTATCACCCTTCTCGTCAACGCCGTTGCGTTCTGCACGTGAATTCATCATTCATTACCGAAATTCTCTACGTAACGCTTCTTATTTAATTGTTACGTCACAAAAACCATATTTTCTTGTTAACTTTATCGCTATTTAGGTAATTAACGGTCTAAATTAATTTTAATATATTTCATCAATCTAGATTACATTTGTACGAGTTACCAAATTTGAAATTATAATTATGAGTAGAAGATCACCTGGAGGGTGGCGTATAAGTAATCGTTGCCGGAGGCAGCCACGATTGCTATGGAATTGTTGAGGTCGGTGTGATTGTAGAAACGGTGTCGGATCATCTGGCCCAATTGACTGATCTGGTCGCCGAGGATCGGGCCCTTGCTGATCGCGCTGACGATGCCGGTGCCGCCGCATGCGAAATTCACACCGGATTTCAGCTGCTCGCTGATGTTGCCTACTCTGATCTGTTGATAAGCGATCGGCGTCCTTATTCCCAGAAAATCAGCTATACAACGATTACAACTCGAGTTATTAGAACTAATTGATTTATAGCAATATGTATTTGATGAAAATAGAGTAATGGGAGAGAGGACCAATGTAATCGGTGAGGACGCGGCCGTCGGAGAAGCGGCCGCTGGGGGCGCCGGGGAAAGTGCGGCCAAACGGCGGCAGCCAGGAACCATTGTTGGGCTCGAAGTTCCCCGTGTCCACGTAGGAGTCCCCGAAAACGAACAGCTTCACGTGCCCGTTGTGGCGGTGGTGCTCACGCGCGTCACGCCTTGCCCTCGCCGTCGTTCGATGATCGTCGGCTGCTCCGATCTCTGGACAAGCGAACCAAACGGCGAGAGTAATGAAGAAGAAGAAGAGGAAGGAAACGGGCAGAAATCTTTGCCGTTTCTCCATTAGAGCAATAATTACCAAGTTTTAAGTTGGCTTAGCATAGCTCCTGATTCGTACTTATAGAGAAAAGTTATTGACGTACGTGTTAGCTTTCTTTTTGTAACAGTTCCATGTTCTCTCTCGATGGAGCAACTATTTTGCACATAATATATTGCATTCAATTTGCTTACTAAATCGGATCTCTTCTTTTAACGTCAAACGTTTCAACATGTTAATCTGATGAGCTGTTTCTTTATTACGGCACCAATCTAGATTCAAATATATCAAGGTTAATTGACGAAAATGGTCACATAATCGTAAAATTTTAAAAGATGAAAAATTGGTAGCGTAAATAATCACGAAATAACAAAATTGTCATTCGGTTCACGTCCATTCTTTTTTTTTTTTTTAAAGATTAGTGTTATAATCTCCTAATGTTAAGTGAAAGTCGTCTTCGATGATTTCTCTGCTCCGATCCCTCATAGTTGCAGATGGTAGTAATGTAGTTTAAAATGCGATGAACCAGAAAATGAAAAAAAATGTTCGGAATTTTATTGGCTTTGCACTTCATTAGTGACGAAGTCAGTAATTAGAGTGAGGAGCGGATGAAGATAACAAATTACCACAATTTCCTACCATTGAACATAAATCTTGGAAGAGACGACTAATAGCTCCTTTTATGGTTTCTCAGGATATGAATACATAAATTATAACATTAGATGAAAGTTGAGAGAAGACTTTAGCCCTCATGCAATACACTAAGTTCCACCACTGCACTCCATTGTTGCACTTGTACACTGCTTGCTACTGTGAACAACAGGTCAAACTGTAAACTGATAATGGAGTAACACATGCATGGATGATGGAACCGAGTTGGAGAACTCCCATCTCCTGTTTTATTAATTTCTCATCCCTCCATAAGAATAAGAATTCACACCTCATGTTTACACATAGTAACTCCACTGCCTGTAAATTCAACAAGAAGAGAACTCTGAAAACCACACCAAAAGGGATCTTACTACCACTACTAGCTCAGTTCTACAATCAACACTAAGGAAGAGCGCGAGCCACCCTCAGCTTGCACACTTCCTTTCCCGATCGAAACAACGATCAGATCATGATCGTTCCCGGGGGATTATGTGATATGCTCGTATGTATGTCAAAGGCCAAGTTAGTGAAAAACAAATCCCACAGTAAGGTAAACGTGAACACAAGCACAAGTTTCTTTTCACAAGCATATGCTGCTGCTGCTGCTGTCATTTTCTAACTAGAAAGGCCAAACACCGTTTCCTCAATCAGGCGTTCGAAAATGTCTTCACAAATGTCGACAAGGGCAGTTTCTGAATCACGTCGAAGGTCCATCCAAGAACCATTTTTGGCCATGTCTCTCTTCACAACCTGATCCAGAGTACGAGGTGATGGCAAGGGACGAAGGTGCCAATGCAATCTTTCACACACCTCGTCAATGGTGTGGTTCATGTCGGGGATAGGGCGGGTGGATGCAGGGTTTCCCAAAGACAATCCGGGTGATGAACCGAAATAGAAATCGTATACCTCCATTAGAACCTCGTCGATACAATTGAAGAGAAGCTGCTTGTCATTGCAAAACTGGTTAGGGTAGAACTCGAGCTCGTGACAACTAGATGGGTCGAGAATCTGGTCGGAAGAATCGGACATCAAGTAGAACTCCTCCCAGTTCAAGCCAGAGTCTAGCAGTACATCCTTTATGTACTTGAGCATGGAGTCCTCGTGATCCGTGGTTTTTGAAGGGGCAACGTGATCCCCAGATGAAGATCCTTGTTCCTCAAATTCGATTCTTAGTGGTTGCAATGACAGTTCAACTGAACAGACATGTAGCAAAAAGAGACTTTAGTTTGGAAGCCAATGCATAACATAATAAGCAGGGCTGTTTGCACGCCTACAATTTAAGATACTACCTATAAGTCACGATCCTGCTTTCCCTAACAAATCGATGGACGTTAAAATCCAGATCATGATAACATTGCGCACTATCAGTACTTACCGTGTTGGGTTCGGGTAGCCGCCGGGCTAACATCCTCCTCTGAAAAATATGGCTCAAGGACGGACACCGGACTTGGACGGTCTGGCACATCAGTAGCTTCCAAATCATCATGCTTCCGTTTTGATGGAGAATCAAATGGAGAACTTTCCTGTAAAGAAACAATGACATAAGAATACAACATAGTAGCAGAGAAAGCCAGGAGAGCAGTTTGATGGATCAAGCCCAAATTGCATTACATGCTCCAAGGGCTCAGTATCAGCTTTCTCATCTCTAACTTCAGATGAGTCAACGCCATTTTGGTCATTAATGATGACGGAACAGCTACTTGTTTCAGAAAGATTATTGATGACGTTGCCCTCTTCTGGGGCAATAATAATCTCAGAGGCCTCTTCAATCTCCACATATCCTGCAGAGATTTTTCCCACATTAGTATCTCAGAGGCACAGCCCGATGAGTATTACATATATAAGAGTAAGACAACAAAATACCCTGAGTCATCATCTCATCTTGCATGGAACCAACAGATTTCTCCACTTCAGCAACATGAACAAGTTCATTGGAGGAACTTGAAGTTTGGTCCGTAGGAGCCTGTGCTTCAATATCAGATGAAGGTGCATCTGAGCTCAGTGATTTTTCACCTAGATGGCTGATATTGCCTTCCCGTCTACCTAATGAGTCAATGTTGGGCAATCTCATTCGTGCTGTAACGAAACTGTGTTCCGAATCTCTTCCAGGACTGCCAAAAGGAGAAGAGTTGTACTCTGGAAATGACAAGATCCTCCCCAGCGGTTTGGAGAATTGTCTGCTTGGGAAGTCTACATCCCCAGTCCCAGTTATCAACATCTCTGAAAGATGTTTCTTAGCCTCTAAATATATATCAGATACACTCTGTTTAATAGGTTTGCCATCCTCATCTTGCATACTTTGTTCAGGTTCTTTGGACTTCTTGGGACTAGTGGGAGGGAGTCTCGCGACCTTTTCTATAAAGAAGTGCTCTTTGCCTGGAGAACTTTTTCCAGTGTTCTCTTTGAACCTTCTTCTGTCACCATCTCCTGCGGCCCACGCCTCATTGGTGTATCTCTTAACAGTTGAGACATTCCTTGACTCTTTCGCCATAGCATTTCTCAAGCGCCTTTTTATTTCAGTAAGGGAAAAATGGGAACTTCCCCTTTCATTTGGCAACTCGTCTTCGGCAGTCATTTGAGACTGCCTCAAGGAGCCAGTAGCATCTTTGGTAGGCCCAGGCTTCAATATGACAATCCTATTTGAAGCATGAAATGTATCAATTTCCTCAGAAGAGAAGTTTGCAAGGGACTTGCTTCGTCTGAAGAATCTCCTATGCTTTCTGAGTACAGGTTCATGCTCTTCTTTCATGGTACTACTTCCTACCAATGACTTTGAGTCATCATTTTCTACTTGGGAAATCAATGCTTTCTCCAATTGCTTCATTATCATTGACTTTTGACCCAGTAAGAGTCTTGAAGCCAATTCCTCATCTGAACACAATATGTGAAGAGCATCTGTGAGTTCTTTGGAGCTGGGGATATTCTCCTCTTCAATTGGATGCTTCTGTCTGACAAAAATATTAAGGGCCTCGCTCAATCTCTCTTCAAAATTTATGTTACTCTGTTTCGGATGATGGAATTCACAATCCTCGCCATGCTTTATGCAATTACTACCTTTCTGATGGAGCTGATGGCAGAACTCCTCTATTATTTCACCTACATAAAGACTGTCACTAGATTGGTTCGCTAACTTCTGAGCACAAGGCTGTTCATGTTCCCTAATGTCTGCAGCATTCAGATCTTCAACATGTATTTCATAACTTTTTGAACGACCCCTCTTTGTTCTCTTGCTGCTCCTCTTTCGCTGTCGCTCCTCCTGTTCTAATTTGGGCTGTATCTGATTGTCATTTATCTCACTCTTCAAAGTTTGCTCATTTAGCAAATCTTCTTCTATGAGTTTCTTGACACTTGGCTTGCGGAACTCAGTATTCAAAACAAGATTGCCTTTACCATCCTGTAGTAACGAACGAACTTAAATATCGAGTAACGTAAAAAAAGGAAAATAGCTTCGTTTAAGTAGAAGACCCACACTTACAGATGTCTTTTCATCAGAATTCGGTGACAAGTCATGCTTAGTAGTATCATATCCATGCCCTATAACAAAAAAAAAAAAGGAAAGGGGATATTTTGAGAACCACAGATAAGTATGATATTGATGATGACAAGCATATGGAAAACAACCATAATTATAGAAATACATTGAAACCGCTAAACCATTACGTGCTATGATTCATGTAATGTGGATCTAGCGTGAGATAGTACATACCAGGAACATGCCTGCTCTCGAGTCTCTTATCTGGGAGCAGCTTCTGAGTAACTCGCCCATGGCGGAAATCCAACATGTTAATTAGGCCCCACATGCAGCCTGGCTTTGCATTTCCAGCTGGACGTCTTTGAGATTTCTTTGCCATAATGGTTATCTTATTTATAATCACTATGTTATACTTAATTAACTTGGGACATTCACCACATGTTTACACTCCAAACCTAATACAGGATGAAAATTCGATCATCAATCTAAAAATTGCTACACAAACTGCAAAGATAGTACACACAGCACATCTACATTAAGCTAAACAGGAACGATGATAATCTGTATGTTCTACTGGCAGGAACAAGGTAAACAATGCAGGTGGTTGAACCACCAGGTGGTGACGTGGTGCAATCAATCAAAAAGCCAGATAAACTAGCTTAGTGGAGAGTAGAGATCATGTCATTCAATAGCCTACCCTTCCACAATGCAGATACAGCCTCACAGTTCACCAAAGAGTAAAAGATCACATAACGAAACATCTGAACCCTCTCTCAACATGCATCCTTTCCCCAAAATCCACCGCCATTTCATAACCATGATAAATGCATCTACCCAAACTTCTTACTGATTTCCAACAACAAGATCTGAGGGCCATGGATCTGACTTTCCAGCCACATTATCCCCCAAACCCAATCAAGCATTGTGACACAGGGTCAAGTTGTTACCTTGTGAAATGGATAAATGCATGAAAGGCCGGGATGAAGGGAGCAACCATGACAAATGCATCTACCCAACTTCCTACCGATTTACAACAACAAGATCTACGGGCCATCGATCCTAACTTTCCAGCCACATTATCCCCCAAACCCAATCAAGCATTGTGACTCAGAGCCAAGTTGTTACCTTGTGAAGTGGATAAATGCATGAAAGGCCGGGATGAAGGGAGTGAGCAAGCACTTTAAGCAGATTTGCAAAATGCCACTGAAGCCACAACCCCAACAAGACTAGAGAATCCAGTTCCAGTTTGTCTCGTAAGGGGAAAACCTTCAAACGCCTGGCGGAGTATCCCAAGCCAAAAGAAGAAATTAGAAGAGCGGGAAAAAGGATGAAGAAAAGACAAGCAATTCATGAGTAGACTTAATTTCATCTCTTACCTCAAAACAAAAAACGTGAAGATCGAAGAATGCAGGATGGAGGGAATCGAAAGATATAAACTTTCTCACCTGGTGAGGATCGCTAAAACCTAAAACAACAAACCCGGGTAGGAGACAGCTCAAACAACAAAATTTGATCCGAAACTGACCATGCAAGCGACCAGCCCAAACAAAAAAAAAAATCACCAGTCTGCCGTTTTGGGTTTTTTGTTCTAATCTACAAACTGAAATTGTCCCTCTCAAACGTTAAGGAAAAAGGTTCTCTGCCGACGCAAAAACGCACCAAAAATGGGGTGGGGAAACAGGCAGAGAACGTAAGTAAGCCCAGAAGAAATGGAAGGGAAAGGAGAACAGGGGAGCTTCTGCTTGCTTGGTGGGGTGGGAAAAAGTGGGTATCTTTTTTACAACGAAAAGGATGAGAAAATGGAGGCAGAGAGGGCCAAATTTCTTATCTCCAGCACCGGCCCACGAACCCAATTTTCACGCACTTTCTTTAGCCTTCGCCTTGCTTTCTGGCTGGCGGATGAATCAAAGTCGCGGAGAGGGAGAAAATGAACAGTAGCAGAGTAGGAGAAGCGTATGGGAAGTTTTAGGAATCCACATGTTCATCATGGTCCCCCGATTAGTAAAGGGGAAGCTTTACAATGAAGGAAAAAACGAAAGAAACAACAAACGGCAACAATGGCTACCCCCTCCCACGAGTTGCTTCTCCTCCGAAAGCCAACAACATCCATCATCAAAGTCGCAATCTCTCTCTCTCCAAATTTCAGTCATTTTCTTTCTCGCTGTAACCACTTTTCAGGGAGAGCAGAGTGAGGGCTGTTATTCCACTTTTTCCATTGTGGGATGAGAGAGAAAAATGGTTTGTTGAGGTTTAATTATCGGCATGATGACTAATAAACTAATGACTTGTAAAACAATGGTCTGCCTGCTAATCCCAAACGGTCAATTACATTAACAAATCACTAAACTTTGAGCTCACGAAAGTTTTGGTTTTTAAGGGGTGCCAACATTATCAGTGGATCGTGTTGTCCGATCATCCATCCCATAAATGAGTTTCTTTGGTGGTACCCTAACTTAATTATCTGCACCTGGACAGTGGCGTAGCTAGGATTTATTATAAGGGGTGCCAAATTTTTTAAATAAATATATTTTATATGAAAAACTATTAATTTTTGCAATGACTCGCAACGTTTTTCTGCTCTAATAAAACTTGTATATTATATATATTTTTCATCTAAACTATCAAAGACCTTATTGTTAATATATCCTACCGACTAGTGCTTCATAATTTTGTTAATCATTCCAATCCATGGCAGGTTACGGTAAAGACTCTCTAGTGCTCATGGATAGCCGATAAAAGTCACTTAAATGGAAAGGTAGAGTTGAGCGACTTAGCATTCATATTGGAGAGGAAATTTTTGAATGGAATTGAACAGGGAAACATAGTTAAATACTACCACAATAAGTTCACCTAGTGATATTGTGACGATAAAAATGTGGTTCCAATTTCCATGTACAAGGTTTTATTATAAACATTATAATATACTATTTTAAATTTGTTCTCCCAAACCGGCACCCCCTCCTAATAAGTTGCCTCCGCCTCTGCACGTGCGATGGGGCTACTAAGTGTGGGGGGAATGATTATCGAGAACCAATTACACAGAATGATCCTTCTGGCAAAAGGGGTGCAGTTTGCTGATATTGACGACCCTATGGTAGTTGAGCTCCTTGTTCTCCGCGAGGCTATCCTCTGGTGTTTGGAGAATGGGTTTGCAGAGACAAGTTTGGAAGGGATGCTAAAGTGATCATTGATAAAGTTAGTCAGGCAGATACCCGGGATAATCGAGTAGGGGTCATCCTTGAGGGGGTCGTTACGAGGTATATCGAAAGATGAAACATGATATATGAAGCAAGAGTTGTTCCCTTAGCCAAAGTGACTTAAAAGTATGATCCTAGCACTAGTATATTATTTCCATGTAAAAAGTGGACAAGTACTAGATACAAACACAAGAATTGTTCCTTTTATCCAGATAACGTATAATATTATAGTCCAATAGTGAGTTGATCGTATTTATGTACTTGTTTTGAGAATAAGTTTGGACTTTAGTAATTACTTTGTTTCCTTTTAAAATTTAGTGAATATCTTGTCATGTTCACTAAAAAGTTAAGTGAGCATTTCATCTTTTAATCCCATTAATTTGATTATTTTTTGCAAGAAGTTAGACATATTTGTGTTTGCAAATTTTCATTTCAAAATCAAATTAACCTCAATTTTTGTAATTGGGTTCACAACACTTGATTTATAGTTCAAACATGTTGCACCCTTATAATTAAACTCGATCAATATATGAATAGTGAAAAGAAGTGTAAATGTGTGTATATTCAAAAGAATTGCATTAAATATCTAGAAGACCTACACTTTAAAATGAAATAGCAAAGCAGCCTGTAAACAACCATAAAGCCCAACATCACCAAAATAAAAAATGGTCCATTTTCGGGAGGCCACAAGCCCTTGCTGCCTCAACAACCCACTCCCATCCAATTGACAATTTTGCCCTTTCCTTGCTCCCCTCCATACTCATTGATCAAGAAACACTCAAATGGGTACTTGAACAAGCTCAAGTAATGCATGAACTTCCAATGCACAGGGATGTCATCTTTGGCTATAAAGTAGCTAGAGAAGAGGAAGAAGGAAACCATGAGCCCTGAGATCACCGATGTCCCCATGATGATGAAGTTTTGGACGAGGGCACTGAAACAAACCATAAATGAGTTCAACGTTGAGATGACAGTATAGACTACGAGTGAAAAGTAGAGGAACCTATCGACTTCCCTTCTCAGACAGACTAGCCAGTACACCGAACTGGTTTACAATAGGGTTGCCATTGCAAAGAAGGGGAGGAAGATGAACGTGTTTGATAAGACGTAGAAGAAGACTTTACAAGCACAACTCAAAATTTATATCACTATGCATATAAGCAATATGTCTTTTTTTATGCCGTTGTTTCGAAATCAAAAGTCAATAATTTTTGTTTTATTATTTTGAAAATTTATACTTATGAAAAATTTGTGGAATTAAGTTTTTTTTGCCTAAATAAAATTGTTCACTAGTCGGAGAAAAATCATGTGTATCATGTCGACAGATTGACTTTGTATTCGATCCATTTACATTTAGAGTTGATCGAGCTTAATAAGACTCGACTTACCTCGTGTCATAGATCTAGCAACTATGATCAAGTTAGGAGGTATTTAACTCATGTTATCATGTGCAGTAATAAGTGGTTGTATCAATTTTCCAAATCTTTTGAATTTTCCCACCATTGTTCAAAAATATATTAAAAGGGATTAAGATCTCAATCTTTAATGGTGTTACCAAGTACACAAGTTTTTCACTCACAATTCTTTGTAATGCTTGTTGGTGTTCCATCTATTCGTCTTGAATTCTTCAAATTTTACAATGTGTCAATTATCTCTATCAGGATTATTAGCAATGTACACCAACATATCATTGTTGCATCAATGACCCGAGATGTTAAAGATTTGAATCCGACTTTTTGGACAATGTTGATTAAAACAACAAAATCAAGCAAAAAATCAAACACTAGAATATGGTAAGGGCAGAAGAATGCTATTTGATGATAATCGATTATTAGATAGATGAGAAACACCAATAAATTCAGTAACTGAATGGAAATGGAACACAATTACATTAAACAAATTAAGAAATTATAAGGATTCTAATAAAATAGTTCTTAGTTCAAGGGACTGCAAAATGAAACATGAAAATTTTAGTGTCTAAATTCGGCTAGCGGAAAAATTAGAATCAAGTAAAATATGGGTTAATTGCATGGTTGGTCACTGAGATTACAAAAAACGTTCATATTTGGTCACTGTAAATATTTAAATCCAATTTTGATCACTCAAATTAGTTAAATGGTTCAAGTTTGGTCACTCTCCGTACAACTCCGTTAAATTTGTCTGATGTGGCAGTCAACCCTCAAAGTTGACCGTTAACTCAGTGACGTGGCAATTAAAAAATAATAAATAAAATAAATTTTAATCTTCTATCCTTTCCAACTCATTTTCACAATAAACAATAAAATAAAATAAATAAAAGAAAAAATATTATAATTACAAATTGAAAAGGGGCTTATCACCGACGACGACAACAACCACCACCTCTCCTCCGCCGCCGATGACAACAACCACCGCCTCCGCCGCCTGTACCAGGACCTCTCCACCATCCTCCCCCACCGACTCGGCCCCGGCGATCTCCTCTCCAAGGACGTTCCCCTGAGGGTCCAGATAGAATAACAACACTTTTAGTGTTGTTATTGTAACAACAAGGACAAAAAGGTAAAACTAACCAAATATAACAAATTAAAATTAATAAATAAAATTTCAATCCCTACCTGTCCTCGATGTACTCCGCTACCATTCCCCAGCGACCGCTTCTCCTCCCGTTCGCTCGTCGCAGGAACACCCTGCTATCGACTCCGACGGTAGAGGCGTCAACCTGTCTCTGATCTCAGGCAAACATCAGATCGGAACCGCGATTTATCTGGAAGCTACGATTGAGGCCTCTATCTCCCCGCCGTTCCTTCTTTCTCTCTCCGTCGGGGTTGCCAGTCGTCCTCTCGTTTCTTCTTTCTTCAGACGCCGGCGCCGAATCGAACGAGTCTACAGCCACTTTTTCGTCGGCGTTAGATCTCGATAACGGTGGGTGAGGTTTCTGAGGTCGTAGATGGTTGAGGGGGAAAGAAACCGTGATGTTTTTGTCGGAGAGGAAGAGCTCGATGACAGAGTCATAGTCGGTGCAAGCGAAGAAGAAGAAAACACTGGTCACTGACTGATTAATCTCCTAACTCTCTCTTTTCTGGCTAACTTTCAAAACTAGGAATGCTTTCAATCGAATGGTGGCAGGGTCTTGTTCTTCGACCGCCAAATCCATAACGATGGATCGCTGCCTAGCCGATCGGGAGCGGATACTATAACAAACAAGCATCTGTTTTTCGTAGTAACGGTGGTGTGCCTGATAGCTGTGTGATGCTTGCTTGCAGAGATGCAATTGGCTGGATTTTGCAAGTGAAATCACATTATGGGTTCACTGCTTTAACCTGTGTTGTTGCTGTCAATTACTTCGACAGATTCGTTTCCAACTTTACTTTCCAAAGAGAGAAGCCATGGAGGGGTCAACTTGTTGTAGTGGCTTGTTTGTCTCTGGCTGCTAAAGTGGAGGAAACTCAAGTGCCTCTTCTGCTGGACTTGCAAGTTAGCTTTTGATCAATCCAAACTTTCCTCTTTCTTGAACCAATGGTTGATGAATCAATTTTTTTTATTTTTACTTTTGCAGGTGAGGGTGTTCGAAGGGAATTGTGGGTCATTGACTCAGTATGTGATGAAGCTAATGAGAGCATTTGCCGTCTGTAAAATTTTCAAAAGCACGTCAAAAACTTGATAATGCAAATCACAAACACGATAAAATAAATCACAAAAAACATACTAAAAACCTCCTAAAGCAGACTACAAATCGCCTAAAACATACCAAAAACCTTACAAAGCAATCCACAAATATTTCTAAAGCACACCAAAACCTTCTAATGCAGACAATAAATACGATAAAACAAACAATAAAAAACATACCAGAAACCTCCCAATACATGCCACAAATTCCCTAAAACAAACCAGAAATCTCACAAAACACACCATAAATATTTTGAAAAGCACACCAGAAACCCCCTAATGCAAACCACAAACACGGTAAAGCAAACAAAAAACGTCATAATGCAGACCACAAATATATTAAAACAAACCAGAAACCTCGCAAAGCAAACCAGAAAAGTTTCGAAAGCACACCATAAACTTCTTAATGCAAACCAGAAACTTCCTAATGCATACCACAAATCTCCTAAAACAAACCACAAACCTCACAAAGCAAACCACAACATTTGCGAAAGCACACCAAAAACCTCATAATGCAAACCACAAATACAGTAAACCAAACCACAAAAAAGCAAATCATAAACGTCCTAATGCAGACCACAAATATATTAAAACAAACCAGAAACCTCATAATGCAAACCACAAAGCTTTGGAAAGCAAACCAGAAACTTCTCAATGCAAACCAGAAACACGATAAAGCAAACCAGAAACTTCTCAATGCAAACAACAAACACAATAAAACAAACCATAAAAGGCATAAAAAATATGAGAAACCAAACCATAAATCTCACAATGCAGACCATAACATCCGGTGGTCGTTGACTGTTGACCGGTCAACGAAGACCGTTGACCGAACTCCGGTGACCGTCAGTGAGCAGATTCCGACGCCGATAGGCATATTCCGGCCCCGGTGACTAGATTCCGACGCCGGTAAGCATATTCCGACTCCGGTAAGCATATTCCGGCCACAAAATAACATATTCCGGCCACAAAAAGCATATTCCGGTGACCGGCGACCATTTTCCGGCGACCGGTGGCAGAATTCCGACGACCAAATTTTTGGGCAGAAAATAAAAAAAATATTTTTATTTTTTTTATTTTTTTTTATTTTTTTTATTTAAATAGATTTTCATAATGACAATTATACCCCTGCTTTGATTTTACACTAGGTCAACTCATTTAATAAAAAGTCATCACAATCCTAGCTTCCTATTGGTTGGGGACTAGTGTTGTTACAATAACAACACAATGGGTGTTGTTACAATAACTGGTCCCCCGCCGCCATTTAGGTTTCCGTTCTCAAGAGGGAGAGGGGGGAATTACGAGGGCGAGATCGTTGTTGTGCCGCTCGAGGATCAGGGGAACGTCCTTGGAGAGGAGATCGTCGGGGCCGAGTCGGTGGGGGAGGATGGTGGAGACCGGAGAGGTCCTGGTACAGGCGGCGGAGGCGGTGGTTGTTGTCATCGACGGCGGAGGAGAGGTGGTGGTTGTTGTTGTCATCGGTGATGAGCCCTTTTCAATTTGTAATTATAATATTTTTTTGTTTTATTTATTTTACTTTATTGTTTATTGTGAAAATGAGTTGGAAATGGTAGAAGATTAAAATTTATTTTATTTATTATTTTTTAATTGCCACGTCACTGAGTTAACGGTCAACTTTGAAGGTTGACTGCCACATCAGACAAATTTAACGGAGTTGGACGGAGAGTGACCAAACTTGAACCATTTAACTAATTTGAGTGACCAAAATTGGATTTAAATATTTACAATGACCAAATATGAACGTTTTTTTAATCTCAATGACCAACCATGCAATTAACCCAGTAAAATATTCAAGTGTTCCACAGACGGAGAAAAGAAAAATTGGGAATTAAGGGGAAAATAAAACAGGGGCGATCCCTTTTGTAGCTCTGTCTCACATGCCTTCTCTCTGCAACGACGACGAGGAGGAGGCCTCCATTTCAGCGACAGAGGAGCTCTGAACATATATATATTTTGCGGCTGAAAGGATCCGAATTACGCCCGTCCTCTTTCGCCTTCGCCCTTCTCGTCGATTCAGTCATTAGCAGGTAACACGAATTCTCGTTCCCATCACGATGCACATTTGCCTCAACATTTTCCAATTGAATTGGTGGCGGGGAACAGGAACGAACGCTAGTCTGTAGCCACCGCTGGTGGCGGTTGTAGTTTCGTTGTCATTTACTGAGAAATCTGTCGCACATCGCCCGCCATAAGCTTTTATTGTTGTGTTGTGCCATCACTTTACGGTTACCTCACACTCTCATTTCACCTAACGGCGAGCGCGGGGAGAGGGACGGGGGGCATGATGATGTCGAATTTCTCCTGTCCGCGTCGCTGGCTTTGGGGTTTTGGCTTCTAATGTGGAATAGCGTTGTTGCATTGTGTGGAAATGACACAGAGACTTTTTTTGGCAGTCCCCCCTTTGTGTTTGTGTTTCTTGTTTTAAACGGATTTTCTCTAGATCTTTTCTGGGGTTAACTGAATTGTCTAAAATTCTTTTTGCCCAGAGTTCTGTACTTTGAGGGGTGCAATATGAATTGATGGAGATCCTTTCATGGGTCATGAGTTTGATTCGATAAAACTGGAGAATGGGCGTATCTTGGAGATATTCCGCTTGACATTGTGCCATAAGTGGTGGTAGGGTGTGGAGGAAGAGGCGCGTTTGTTGCTTTTGATTCGTAAGCCATGACAGATGCAGCAGGGTTAATGGAGGCGGCTGGAACTAGGTTTAGTTCCTTGGAGATGATTGGCAGAGGGTCATTTGGAGATGTTTATAAAGCGTAAGTTACGTGAAAATCTTGTGCCTTGTTCTATAATGTGGTGCACATTTTCTACCATGTTCTTTAATTAAGTAGTTGAGTTGTTCTCGTGCATTTTTAGAGCTTGCATCTGCAGATGATTGCCTGGCATTTTTATTAGCGATCTACAACAGCATACAGAAGTTAATGTAGCTTGTTATTTGTTAAGTGTTTGGAAAGAAGAACTCTTCTGTTTGGGATGATAATTCCATGTCGAGCTTATTGTGAGATGTTTCATAAAAACAAGAGTAGAAACATCAATGATGATGGGATGTCCAGCACCGTTGGTTCAGATTTGTGGATTAAGAGTGAAGATATTAAGGTTTTCGTTTTGCAAGTTGCGACCGTTCTCTGTGAAGAAACTGCTCTCTACCCTGATTATGCTGCCGTATACCAGAATTTGAAACTTGTCCTTATTTACTTCGTGGTAATATGTGAGGTTGAATCTGCAATTCCCTTCATTCTTTTCTGTTTCTTCATCTATAATCAGGAAGTGAGTGTAGAGTTAGGTTATTGAAGTTATTTGTATATTTGAAAATTTACTTTTTGTATTCCTCTATACCTATGTATTTAATTGCTGGTTGGATAGTTTTGAATGTTCTTTTTATATCAGATCTCTTTTTAATGCTCAACATCAGTAGCCATTCTTTATTGGTTGAAATCAATTTGAGCTTATCTTTTTTGTGCTCATAATTTTTATGGAGAAAGAGGCTTCTAGAAAAAAAAGGAAAACTTATTGAAGGATTGTCGTTTTCTCAATTCATCCAAAGCCATAATGGCAGATCATTGAAATCAATTTCAGCTTATCTTTTTAGTGCGTTCATATTTTTTATGAAGACTAGAAAGAGACTTCCAGACATTGAAGGAAAAATTATTGAAAGAGTATCATGTTTTCAATTCATCCAAAACCATAATGGTTAATCTTATGCTTGAGGATCTTTTTATTTTACCTCCTCTTTTGTCCTCTAATTTGATCTTACTTAAGATCTTTATCTTGACACAACTTTGTGATTTTCCAACTTGTAGGTTTGATAAGGAGCTCAACAAAGAAGTAGCCATCAAAGTTATTGATTTGGAAGAATCGTAAGTTACACGAATATGTTCACCAATTCTGCTACTTCTCTTTGCGCACTGTCTGTGGTTTCCTCTTCATTTGGAATTTAACGGCACATAGTTGCCAATGAAAGAAATTCTCCTTGGTTATCTGCTTTCTTAATTTTGAAACAAATGAATTCTTGATGCTCAAAAGACTTACATAAATCCTATGACGTTAGCCATATTTCTAGCCATAGAAGGTTTTACAAGTGCATGCTGACTAATCAGAAAATTATATTACCGTCATTTCTGTTTCCCTACCGAAATTAGTTTTGGTAGATTAAATGGGGTAACAAGTAAATGAAACATAAATTATTTTTACGAAAAGTTTGGAATCCGTGATGGTTTGCTTGTCCATACTAGTTTTCTGTCACTGACAAATGCTTATGTGAACCTCTTTTTTCTAACATTTCTAAGCTGTTTTCTTTATATTTAATCTATTGCAGCGAAGATGACATTGAGGACATTCAGAAGGTAGTTGAATTTCTCTTTGTTTTTCTTTTAGTTATTGTTATGCCTGTTATACTAGTCGAGCCTTCTACTTCGTTATATGCAGTCAAATAAGTGGTTGACTTGTCGTAATGTCAAAATTTGACAGGAAATTGCTGTTTTGTCACAATGCCGGTGTCCATATATCACAGAATATTACGGTTCCTATCTTCAGCAGACTAAATTATGGATAATTATGGAATACATGGCTGGTGGCTCTGTTGCAGACCTTGTAGGTTACTCTAATCACTTACTTCTGTTGTTGCCTTGACTATAACATTACATCTTCTATCCAGGATTGCAGAATCTATCTCTGTCTGATTACTTTCCAGTACTTATAAATATTACACTTTTACAGCTTCAATCGGGTCCTCCACTAGATGAAACTTCAATTGCTTGTATTTTGCGTGATTTGCTTCATGCTGTTGAATATTTGCACAATGAAGGGAAGATTCACAGGGATATTAAAGGTTCATTCCCTTTTCCCTTTCATTAATCGACTGCTGCAACTTGAATGTGTGGTTTAGAGCAAGATGTCAAAATCACTAGAATTAGTATGATTCACACCCAAACCCGGATCTCAAAGCAGGAGTGTTAGCATCACTAGATTGGGTTTTAGACATCGAATTTTGGTTACTTCTCAGCAAACTTTTGGGACAATAAATATTTTCTGTCTCTACTAGATTGAGTTTAAGAAATCTTCTTGAGGTTCTATTCCCTTTTTTGGCAGCACTGTCCTGCTAATTTATACTGGTTCATTCTCTTTTTCCCTTAATTTATCGTTTTCATGACAACTTATCTGAATTTGAACAGCGGCAAACATTTTGTTGAGCGAGAATGGTGATGTCAAGGTATATCATCCTTTGCTTATGTAGCACTGCAAGATCATTAAATTCAAAACATATCTTTAGATTGCTATAATATGCACTGCCATATGCATATATTTCAGTATTTAATGCCTACTTTTGTGACCATGTGACAGGTTGCTGATTTTGGTGTTTCTGCACAACTTACAAGAACAATCTCCCGAAGAAAGGTGCTCCATTTTACACTTTAAGTATTCAAGAGTTTATTCATAGTAATAAGGATTGTGATACTTACGTGTTTGAACTTCGGGTGTTCTCTTACTACCCATTTTATGAAATTTTCACTGCAACCTTATTCATTTACTTATTTCTGTAGTTACTTTTTTTTATTAGTCCGTGAACTGATTGCTCGATATTTGCAGACTTTTGTTGGCACCCCCTTCTGGATGGCTCCAGAGGTTATTCAGAATTCGGAAGGTTACAACGAAAAGGTACTAAATAGCAGTTTAAGATTCTTGGGAGAAAAAGAATTTGGAGAAATGGGTTCATCTAATAATTGTGAGAGATTATTGAAAAGATCCACCTTAGAGTTGAACGTTGGATCATTCGTTCAGTTAGAGAGAGAGAGAGAGAGAGAGAGAGAGAGAGAGAGAACAAGAAAAGCAAAAAGCAGGGAGCAGATAAACAACTAGTTTCAGATATGCCTTCATCATATTATTATTTTATTTCATATGAAAGGTATCTACCTGAACCATCGACTTTCTGCAGGCTGATATCTGGTCTCTCGGGATAACTGCTATTGAGATGGCGAAGGGGGAACCTCCTCTTGCTGATCTGCACCCAATGAGGGTCCTTTTTATCATACCGCGAGAAAATCCACCACAGGTTATTTATTTTGCCCACCTAGTATTCCCGCAGTTCTTCTGTTACTGTAATTGTAATAATGAACATGAGCAATTACTTGGTACAGCTGGATGAACATTTTTCTCGTCCTATGAAAGAGCTTGTTTCTATGTGCCTAAAGAAAGCTCCTGCTGAGGCAAGTATTTGATTTCAGTTCTATTAAGTTCTTTTCGGTTTCCCTGCAGTGGTTGTAATTGTTTGTAATGGAACATTTCTAGATTAATTTTAACCGACTCTCTAGATTTTTTCCGGCCGTGACGATATACATTGTTTTTTATTTCAGAGGCCAAGTGCTAAGGAACTCTTAAAGCACAGATTTGTTAGAAATGTGAGAAAGAGCCCAAGGCTTGTTGAGAGAATAAGGTGTGATGTATTTCCTGCATGTCATTGTATTGGTCATCAGCACTTGTTTTCTAGGCCCTTATCTTTTATTTAATTGTTTTTGCTGTCTCATTTTAGCGTCTCGGTCAAGGATTGTTAAGGCACAGAACTAAAACATTGTGGCCTGTGTTTCGTCCCGTATCGCTGTATGATTTAGGTTTCTCCATTCACATTCTAACTTAAAGGATCCTTTAGTAACAAATATGCTTCAAGGTCAACATTTACGCGCAAGAAGCTTATCCGACCTAATGTTAATGAAGTTTATGTCATTTGGCATGTCCAAGCATGAATTATAAACTATGGGGTGTTGGGGTAGCAGCTTAACCCTATAAAAGTTTGACATGTCAGGTGGGACAAAGAAATGGAAACAAGATTTTTGGGTCATGCAGCATTATTCTACAACATACGCATGGCATTGATGCTACTCTTGTAATCTTGATAGGGAGCGTCCAAAATATCCAATTAAAGACGGGGACAGCCCAAGAAATGGTACCCAAGCAAGAGGCGAAGCATCTGATACTGTCAAAGTGACTAGGGATGTAAGGGCAGATGGAACTGTTCAAGCCAGGTCGGTTTAGTCTATATGTTCACATCTGAATGATTAAGTTTTGTTGTTTTCAGTGCATGATACTCCTAATATTGCAGTGGTTCAAGAAAACCCCTGAAAAATGCCGGGTGGGACTTCAGCATTGGTGGATCACAGAGTACGGGAACTGTTAGGAGTGCTTTAAGACCACCTCAGGTTAAAGAAAAGAAAGTTGATGCGTCATTTGATAAGGTCAGTCAAAGAGGGACTTTGGAGCATGGTAACCACTTGCTATCTTCGTCTGGGAATGCACTTCAGGAATCAACTCAACCTTCACGCATAAAGGATTCCCGGGAGCCATATTATACTGATGAACAACCAGATGATGATGTAAGTTTTTCATTTGCTGCATCTTCGAAATATTCTATGAGATGAAATTTAGACTACAAAGCCAGGCTATGTTAAATTGGTGTCATCTGCAGCTATATCATTTCGAAACTATCCTTTACACTAATAGACAACTTAATTGCATTCTATTATATCCTCTTATATATTTGTTCAACTCATACATTTTGCACCTCATTTTCCCGGACAATAGATTCTGCATTTATCTTTTCATGACTACAACAGGGTTTGATGAAAATACACCGCTAAAGGTTTAAAAGACTGATATGCTGTTTCAATCCAAAAAGAAACAAACTATGCTATTAACTTTATTGCTCCACTTTAAGCAGTCCTTCTAAATATTTGTTTACTGTCACTTATGTTTCTGTTTCTCCAAAACTGGTTACTTCTGAAGTTCTCTATCTTGAATACCCTGTACAGTTTATTTTGCTAAAGAAGCTATTTACAATTCAATCCCAGGATGACTTGGCTGTGAGTGGTTCTGGAACTATAGTTATACGAACTCCTAAAGGATCTCAGTCACCATCTTCTTTTCAAGATCAGAGTACTCTGGTATGACATCTATTCAATATTAGAGTAACGATGAAACTGTGGAACTGTTCATTTTAAACACCTGGCTGCGACTCTGTTAACATGTTTGTTATTTGTGCAGTCTAGCACCACATTAGCTTCATTTGATGATGCATCTACTAGTGGAACTGTTGTGTTCCGTGGCCAACATGATGATTCTGATTCTCCCCGGACCCCTAGATCTCGATTGGGGATACAAGAGAGAAGCTCAAGTGCTTCACAGGAAGACAGTGCTTCAAATTTGGCTGAGGTTTCATCTCTCTTTATGCTTTTATCCAATGATGCCATGTTTCAATGGCTACTGAATCACAATAATCACCAAGACTGTCAAGCTTAACAAGATTGTGTTAAAAAGTTTTAAGTGTATAATACGCAGGCAAAAGCTGCATTGCAAGGAGGAGCAAGGAAAGGGAATGCTAGAGAAAGGTCCGGTTTCAGCAAGGCCAACAATGATGGCCATGAAAGTAGGAGGAAACAGCAAATAACAAATAGCTCTGATTCTGCCAGGTATATGCAATATTCTAACAACGGTTTTCTCCCAAAACGAGTAGGTTTTCTTTCTAACATACATCACTTTTTCCTGTGAAGTTCTCAAGACTACCTCGATGCACAAAAAGCATTCGCAAAATCACGCCAGTCAAGTATTGATGAAGAAAGTGCGAGAGTAATCTCATCATCAGCGCCTCTATCAGTTTTACTTATCCCTTCTTTGAAAGAGGTAATGAACTCCTTTGACTTCCATGCTTTCTTGCTATTGGGTTCTTCCGGTTTTACTGTCTGTATTAGACCTGTTTTCAAATTTCAAGAATAACAAATTTGCCATTGAGAGGGAACTGCAGATTACCTTGTGGATCCCTGTTCTGGAAAAAAAGCTTGGCTGTATGTCCCCAGCAGAATGAAAACATAAGTATGAGAAAGAAAGATGGAGAAAATGGCTCAGAAGCGACTTTCAATGGGATCTAGATTTTTTCCAACCTTTGTGATCAAGGGTTGATATGAGATGCTCCCTTCATCACTAAGGTTTGAAAGAATCTAGATCCCATTGAAAGTAATTGAGATGCAGCAGTTATTGTAAAAAGAAGATATGAGATGCTGCAGTGAATTATTTGATACTACAAAATTTGGTACTTCTTAAATGGACATGTTGCTCCCCAAAAATTGTTGGTGTAAGAAGCTTATTAAGGTTCGTTGGGTGGTGGAGTGTGAGAAAACCTGATTGTAATTGGAGGTGAATGTCTAGATGGATTGAGAAGTTAAAAGGTTTCGCGCACCAGAGGTTTTTGAACTGAATTTACTGCTCGTGCCAGAACTGAGTTGTCCACTTTTCAATTCCGAGTATTTAGCACGTCATTTATCCATATTTCTTATAACCTGACACTTGTACTGTAGGCAGCTGCAAATGGTTTAGAAGGATCAGCAGTGCATGCTGCTATAAACTCCCTTGCGAATATGGAGCGCATAAAGCCAGGGTCTTCAGAAATCATCGTCAGAAGTTTACTTCAGAGATTGGCGAGGTTTGTAATGTTACCCCTTTCCTTGTGGACGGCTAGTTAGTTTCCCCCATTCATACTGAACTCTTGTCACTGGATATGCAGCTCAAAGGAATCTTCTATGAAGGATCTTCAGGAACTGGCGGCTGCTTTGTTGTCCAAGGGCAAGACCACCGATGCTGAAGAAGCTCAAAATGCAAAGAGACAACAGCCCAAAGATTTCAACTCAAATGCCAGTTTAAGCCCTCTTGCGAGGTTTCTCCTCTCGAGGTACTACTTCTAGTCCTTAGTCCTCCCCTCAAAGTAATTAAAAGTTAATAAAGTGTTTTCATACCTATATCATAGTTAGTTGAAACTCGTCTAATACTCATATGGTACTCGCATAGTATGATGTCATAACTTACACGTACGTGTTTTAATAACCGTTCTCTCCCGCCAGTGTGAGCTGATGATCCCTGTTAAATGATGTGCAGATGGCAAGGTCGGGAGGTGTAAATCTGTAACGAATGGAGAAAAATGGGACGGGACAGGACAGGAGGGAAAACTCAACTCTGCTTCGGAGAGAGCCTTGAAATAGAGAAAGGCGCATGCTGCTCTTTGATTATTAGTTTGTTCATTATTTGTTGTAGCTTTTTTGCCAAGCAACCTACCTACCTCTGTCTAGCCATTCTTTGTTCTGGATTTCCCATGTACATAGACATATCATTATTACTACTATAACTATACATATACCATTGTAAGGGGGGAAAGGAAAATTCGTTGTTCATTCGTTGATTGTTAAGCTCAGTTTTTTCTAGGCTCCTTTGTTTGGGACTTACTAAGATTGTCGAGCTGCTAACCTTGTTGTGCAACGTAAGTATTCTGTAATTTTACACGCAATAGAAGTTATTTGTAGAAACTTCAATTGTTCGACTCAGATCTGACATGTGTATAGAAAGAACAGATTACAACCTCTGATATAAAATTGAATGCACCATTTGTACACTACGGATTTTGGATGCACAAGAAATCGTGTTTGTTGTATACTTCCAGTGAATACATACACTCGAATGTGCCTAATGAATTAACTATTAAGTATCAAGTTTCCATCTACATAGCTGTTCCTCGCCTTTCTTCCGCATTCCATTCTTGGAAACCTGTACTACCTTTTCTTGGGAGGCTGCCTTGAGGTCGGAGTCAATTTACGAAAGGTGGCATGCAAAATTGTGACTGCAAATCGAAGTGAAGAGAAACAGAATTAAGTTCCTAAAAAGGCAACGCAAATCATAGGATAAAGCTGCGAAGAGGATCACCAAGGTATATATATAGTTATATGCTGGGAAGGTAGGAGGCAGAAACATAATTTACCTGCGTAGCTGACCGCAATAGCACACAGGAGAGCCTTTTGAACATTCAGGATTATCAAAACAACTGCAGTTGCTGCAAAAATATAACAGAGAAGAGCAGAATGACAATGTGGCCGAGAAAAATGATTCATTCACTCTGTCAGGAACATTTCCCAGAACCAGATAGAAGAAAACAAAGATAAGAAACGTAGAAGAGGCAAATTCGAGCTGGGAAAAAGGAGGGGTGAAAAAGAAACCCAGTTTCGTATATCGCAGCATCCAAATACTGTTTTAGGCTGATAAGTGATAACACAAGCAATGAGAAGTAATGTGTCTTGTCAATGTACAAAGTATACAGCTGAGTCTGTTCTCTTTAACTTTATTGGTTCAGTTTATTGAAGAACACTGCTTTCAGATTACTGAAGCCGATTTCCACATTCTAAGAAGAACTAACAACAATATAAACTGAATTGTCCTATCCTTTCTATGATATTAAGAAACTGATGTAAGCCAAGGAAATGTTTTGTTCATGAAACTAAAAGTGGATATGCTCCAGTAGCCAAGTGGTATACAACACTGATTCAGCAAAGAAAACGACACATAACATCACTTATATATATACAACAAAAATGTCACAGGAGGACTGATTGTAGAAGATAAACTCGACAATGAATATTGGCAGTGGCACTCACCACATTGTGCAGCGCGAACCAAGACTTGTCGAAGTACAGGGTACCTATCCCATTCCCATCTTTTATTAGAAAACTTAAACATGTCCCAAACAGCCAAACACGAAATCAATCCGACGAGAGCCAGTGGCATTTGATACCTAGATCACAAAATCACAGAACATGCAAAGTTCAGTTCTTGACCAGACAATGTACAAGAATTCTTAACACATTAGATGAATCATCTACCCATTATCCACTGGTAAGAAATCCATTAATCAATGACATAAAAGCAACCAAAATCTAGTCTCTCATCTTAGCTGCAGCCTGCAGGTAGATCCTATAGCTCTCCCCATACTTGCCCACAAAATGGAGCAACCAATGGACTACGGGTTCAAAGTTTAATGTATCTTAAGCTATGGACAAATCCTGTGACCCTTCCTTCCTTCCCTTGCAACCATGGTTTCTAATTCTCATGTTTATTGAAGAAGCAAACACAGTAACCAGCATGGTAGATAATGCCATAGCGGGAAGGGATAACTTACAGAGAACAGGCGAAGAAGACGATGAAGAGAGTTGCGTAATTCCTGGCATAACGCTTTACATTCTCCGTAACCCGGATCCTGGCCTGATGCGATCCGGATGGAAACGAGTAGGACCCGCAATCCCCGATGAAGGCCCCGGTCCAGGAAGGAGTCGGAGCGGAGAAATCAGCGGCGGAGAGCTTCGAGAAAGGGTTGGTTGATAAGACGGAGAGAAGGACGGAGATGGCGGGAAACAAGGAATCGAAAAAGAATCCACCGGTCGGCGATGCGTGGTCGAGATCGTTGGTTGCTGCCTCCGCCGCCGTGTCGCTGGTTGAGGTGAAGTTGACGGTGGTGGCGGCCGTGGAGGAGGAGTGTTGGTCGATGAGTTCAAGGTAGCCGGAATCCCGGAGCCAGGACTCGAATGCTTCGTCGGGAACGCTTACAGACAAAGGATTCGCCGCGAAAGCCATTTCCCCCTTTTGCTTGCGATTCTCTTACCGGCGAGCAAAGATTAGGTCAAAGCGCGCACCCGCCATTTTTGCTCTATTGATATCCGCCAAAACGAAGCCGTAGAAGAAAACGACTGGGGAGAGAAATAAAAGTATAAAACGAGAGAAGTTAGCAGCAGACTAAGACCAGTACCCGATGTTTAAGAGTCATTTCATCAAACACCTTTCGTTCAATCTGAACAGGGCTCTCATTCGCCGCCCTTATCCTCTCTCCCCGCTCTCACCAAGCCCGATTACCCCTTCTCTAGACGGTCATCCTCGCCTCCAACATTTTCTCTTCTTCTTCGCGTACGACATTCTCATCTGCTTCGACAGCAAGCCCGACCGCTTCAACCGACTGGAATTACCAGAGCTATGTTTCCGTAAGGATTCGATGCCCGCGGCATGCTTACGTAAGTACCATTTGACACTTAGACTCCTAATTGGGGTCGTTTTCCTGCTCTCCTTCTTCCTGCTATTATATGAGCTATTGTTATCGAAATCAGGAATCGTTTTCAGAAGCTCTGCTATGTTTTGGAGCAAGCTCAAGCAGCGTGGATGGTGATGGTGACAATGAAGAGGAAGGAGAAGGAGTTGGTGACAGTTGCTTGATATGTATCTGTTTTTTGCCCCACTACAGGATGTTCATGCGACTAATATGATCCTCAATCCTGGTCTTGCTTTTGGAACTGGAGAGCATTCTAATTCAAAGCTGTGTCTATATCTCTCAAAAGTTTGATAACAGGAGGAGAATGTTTCTTGGACTATGGAACTGGTTCTGGGATACTTGCAATTGCAGCGCTTAAGGTATAATTCATACCAATATTTCAGCTAAGTAATGCTATTATTTCGCTATCAGTCTATCGTTAGCTCACTATATGTGCTTGTAGTTTGGTGCAGCTAGGTCATTTGGAATCGATGTCGATGAGCAAGCAATCAAATCAGCACGCCGCAATGCTGTTCTGAACAACATAGAACCTGAGAAACTGAAACATGTGATGTTGTTGTATCCTCTCCTGGAACTTGCAGATGACATTGTCTCTTTTGCCAAACCTTGAGACGTTGTTGGGTTATCTGGGATTATGTCTGAGCAGGTATGCCTGAAACGCATGATTTTTCATTAGCAGTCAGTATCTAACTTGCCGTTGCATGCCATGCATTTCAAAGAGTGACTTTCACCTTTCTTTACACAGTGGTTGCCTCTTCAATCTTCCAATTAGCATTTTCTTGCTCAAATTCTGGCAATGCATAACTTGGAAAGAACTCTTCTTCTTCCTATCAGGGACTCGGAGAATTAGTTTGTGACAAACTGTTTGTCCAAGAAACAACTTCTTTTTGAGAGGTCCAATTAGGGATCTTACATCATTCCTTTCTTGCCCTTAAAACGAAAAACTAACTCTTTTTGGGTTTGAAGTTTGCCCTAAACCTGACAAATACCTTATCCTGTATCAATTGTCAATATTTGGGGGTTTATCAAACGTCAAACACACTATCTGGTACAATATAAAGAACCAATATTTGGTTCCTCAGATGGCTCTTTTATCTAACTTGATAATTGCTCAGATTTCTACGGTTTTGTGCTTGCTCTGATAAAGTTGTTCTTTTTCGGCCTTCTCCCTTTTACCCCTTTCCCCTCTTTTTTGCAGTTGCAGGTGCCACTTATTATCGACAAGTACTACCAGTTTTGGGAAGATCAGTCGGTTGTAGAAATGGATGGCTGGGCTTGTGTGAGTGGAAGAAAGAGAGCTCTGTCAAACCTGTGAGAAGGTGAGAGGATCCCTTTCTAATCACTGTGGAAACAGTACTATGGGTCAGGCAGAAAGCTTATAGCTTTCTCCCCTAATCATCTGTACAATACGTTTACTCTTTACACAATGTAAGTTGGAATTTCCAGATAAATTAATATTGTTAATTACACACATGGAATGGAATTAAGAAAAGAAATACACAGAAATTAGTCAGGTAATTAGTTAATTAATTACACTGTACATCAACAGGAAAGATAAAAACACAAGATTGTGCAGTAGGTTTCTGTAATTATGCCCCCTTTTAATGACACAGTAACTACACCAGCACTGCAAACACACAGCAGCACGACAATGATGTGGCCGCTCGTCTCTCCATGTAAAATGAACTTGTTTGGTTTCTTCTAGTTGGTATTTCTGGTTTGGGGTTATTGACATTAGAATATAACAATGACTAAGCTCTCTGTGACCAAGGAGCTTGCTTGATCGATTTAATATATAAGATGATGATCAATTATGTGATTTGATAATTAATCAATTAATTAATTATTTGATATATTACTGTTCTATGTTTTAAAAGGCGGGAACCATGGCTGGCCTTGTTGTTGTTGTCGCCGCCGGTGGTGGTGGTGGTGGAGCTTCCCCAGTAACGTTGTTTGCTGCTGCGGCCGCTTCTGCTTCCTCATCTTCCGACACCCACATGAAATGTGCGTAGGATCCTAAAACCATACTGCCCCAAAGCACAACACGAGAACAAAACAAATCAGGAACACCATATCCGAGAACCTCAGGGTTGGATCGCGGCGGAGCTATTCACCATCGGCCATATCCCTCCGCTCAACTCTCAAAATCATAGTTGAATCTCAACGTACCAATCGTTAGGGGAGGCAGAAGCAGCCTGATGGAAGTAGGTAAAAGCTCTTTGTTGATCTTTGTAATTCTCCCATATCAGCCTGGCGTACAGAGACAACACTTCCCCGTCGCCTGGACTCTCCAGCAACGCTCTCCCGTAGTATTCCTCCGCTCGTTTCACGTCCCCTTCGACCTTGGTACGTAAAATTTACGCGATGGTTACAGAATATACGTGCGATGCATAAATCTTAGTACGTAAAATTTACGTGTTAAGATCTATGTATTTTGAACGCGTTACCGTAAGTCTTACGTAATGGATGGTTACGTATTTGTTTACCTCGTATAGAAATTTGCCGTAGTTGCGTAAGAGGAGGGCATCGTGAGGATTGGATCGAATGATCTGCTCGTAATACTCAGCCATCCTTCTCTTATTGTCATTGTCACCGCCGTTGCCTTCTCCCCTTCCTCCGAACCCGCCGCCGTTGTTGTTCCCGCCATTGCAATTCCCGCCGTCCAACCTCTTCCCTGCCTCGCCGGATTCCTCCACCGGGATCCCGACCTCCGACGCCCACGACCCGGCGGCGGCGATCCCCACCCCGTACACGTCCTTCCTCACGAACTTCCGCCCGGATCTGGCCGCCGCGATCGCCTCCTCCTCCACGGCGGAGAGGGAGCACCGGGATGCGGACTGCGGGAGTTTCTTGTTGTTCATTCCTCCGCCGCCGACAGCGGAGGAGAAGTCGCTGAAGGATCGGGCCATGTCGCTCTCCGACATGGACCTGGTGATGGTGGCGCCGCCGCGCCGCGGGCTGCTGGCGATCTCGAGGTGGAGCGATTTCTTGTTGTGGGCGTTTGGGTCCCAGGCGAACATTCCGGTGAGCGAGTCATTGCGGGGGAGGGAGACCTTGGGGGAAACCGCCGGCGACCCGGCCGGGCAGACCGGCGGGTGGACCTTGTTCGAGCTCGTCCTCAACAGAACGGCTTTCATGGCTAATTGATCTACGAGAGATTAAAAGAAGATGAAACAAAAGAAAGTCTCGGAACCTGAAAATTTTTGGGTTTCCGATTTCTGTATATAGACGGAGAAGGAAGAATTTGGACCGTCGGATTGGCCTTCCGGAGGGACGGGAGATGGACACGTGTAGCGGATCCCACGAGATGCCTGTGCAAGAAAAAAGGCGGGAAAGGGGCGCGGGATAGTCGGGGGAGATTGTTTCATTATTTCTGGGGAATGCTATGTTTACAAATTCCACGTGTCTCCGAAGGACATAGTTTTTGTACGACGTGGCATGGAAGAAAATGGTTTTTTTCTTTTTTTAATATTTTTTTTTTTTGAAACTTAAAACCATTCCATTGAAATCAGACTGCAGCCTCTTGGGCAATTACATCAGCTATATGGCCTGGGTAACAGCCTTGCCATATTCGTTCTCCAGCACAATGAAACGGGAAAAAATGAGCAAGAATGTGAGCAGCCGTATTGGCTTCTCTGAAGACAAATTTCCAATCCAGCACATCAATCTCCATGCCTAAAAAGGCGATGCCTCTACACACATTCCCGATTTCTGTTCTGCTTTCCTCATTGCCTTTAAGGATGTTTATCAACTTCTTGCAATCAGACTCCACTTGTATGGTTCTCAGCCCCAACTCTTTTGCTTTTTGCAACCCAAACTGAAGAGCCATCCCTTCTGCAATGTCAGGGGGCCAGTTTGCTCTGATTGTTCTACTAGCTGCCACCTTCACATTCCCCTGCCAGTCTCGGATTATAAATCCCATTCCTATCTCCCCTTTACCACTACATCCTGCATCAGAGTTAAGTTTATAAACCCCCTCAGGAGGTTTTTCCCATTTACAGTTCTTCCTGTTAGCACTTCTGTTGTTGGTTTTCTCCTTCCCCTGGACAGCCACATAATCCTGTATATAGTCATCAGCTCTTGTGAAGACCTCCCATTCTTGCATCATCTTATTATTGAATAAACTGTTGTTTCTTTCCTTCCAAAAGAACCAAAGAAGTGAGCAGAATCTCTCAATATCCCCATCTTTTAATATAAAAGAAACCTGTGGATGCTTTTAATTCATGAATCATGATAAATCTAGATATTCGATCGTAGCTTATCAGCCAGAAAAATAGAGGAGATATCTCTACAAATTTCTTGGTAGTTTGATGATTTTTACTACGAGTGATAACATATTATATTAGTCTTAGATATACTGTCTAATATGTTTGTTTCTGTCGCTAATTTTTCATCTTCTAAATAAGGGTCAAGTCATCATAAAAACAAGATATTATGTCAGCATTATTATCTTTTTCTCCTTGATTTGTGATTCCCTTTTTAGTTATCTATGGAAAAATTGAACCGAATTCATTTATAGTTCACAATTCCTCCTTAATTTTCTTTGTGAGGAACGTAACGTGAATGAAATCTCAAGTACGATAAGATAAGTGATACGATCGATATACGTACTGTGAATGGTATATTTTATTAGTCTTCAAATAGTTGGATTGAAAGACAATAGGTAGTATGTCTTTCTCCTTATTATATTACAACAAGACATTACATTATTGCATGGAACTGCGACCAACCAACGGCAACGATCAGAAGTATTTGCCGGCGAGTTGGAGGAAATATTGCGACAGGAGAGCAGGTTGGGAGAACATGACCATGTGGTCGGAGCCGAGCCAGGAATGACGATGTACTCATTCGGAGGGTTGTTCTTGATCTGCCACCACTGGAAGGTCCCATCTCGCTCCTCGTCGCAAACCACGAACGCCCGAGCGACGGTGCCGTACTTCTCCTTGGTCACCACCGTGTCCTTCGCAGCTTGCTCTGGCTCCCATATCGGACTTGGCCTCACCAGCGTTATTCCCAGCTCCAGATCCTGCATTCATTCATGCAAAAATGCGTAAATTAAGGAGAGCATATATAGGAGAAAATGTTGTTACTAATACGACTTCGAATTTCTCATAGCTATCGTGATTATAACTCGTATTTTCTAATTATAGGTGAATAATTCGAAAGCTTTGGCCGGAAATATTTTCATCAATCCAAAATAATGAAAATTAGACGCTCAAATAACAAATATCGTCGACCTAGTATTCTCGTGCATGAGATTTCAGAATTGAGTCATTATGGTTAGGGGTGGCAGTCGGTCGGTTTCGGTTTAACCGAAAACCGAAAACCCGGTTATCGGGTAAACCGAGACACCTCCTATAGCTGCCGACCACCGACCGAAGAAAAGGTCACGGTTAGCCGACCAACCGACCGGTCGGTTCCGGTTTTAGGTTCGGTTAGCCGGCCAACCGAAAAAAATAATAATAAAACAAGAAAAACTCCACCACTCCTTCCTTATCTACTCCTCTCTCCTTCCTTCCTCCACCAGACCTCCTCTCTCCTTCCTTCTTCTTCTCTCACCTTCCTTCTCCATGGCCCATGCAAACAGATCTACAGGGGCGGCGATGCACGCGGCGACGGGCGGCGAGGCGCGCGGCGGCAAGGCGGCGAGGCGCGCGGCGGCAAGGCGGCGAGGCGGCGAGGCGGCGAGGCGCGCGGCGACGGGCGGCGATGCGCGAGGCGACGGGCAGCTCGGAGTCAGAGCAAGTTGTGGTGGCGGTGGAAGGAGGGGTAGCGGAGGAGGCGAAGAATCACCGGCGCAGGGGACGGCGGTGGTGGGTGCTCTGTTTTGTGTCTCTTCGTGTTCTTCATCTGGGGAAAGGGTTTTCGAAAATGGAGAAGGGAAATTAAATTTGGAAGATGATAAATTGGAGAGAGAGGGGGGGGGGGGGAAGGGATTTGGAAGGAAGTTCATCTGGGGAAAGGGTTTTCGAAAATGGAGAAGGGAAATTAAATTTGGAAGATGATAAATTGGAGAGAGAGAGGGGGGGGAAGGGATTTGGAAGGAAGGAATGAATGTTCTCTCTGTAAATGGGTTTCCACTTTCCAGTGGCGTTTGAATTGGGGTTTTGGTTTAATTAAAGGAATGGAATTCCTGTAATTAAAGGCCTGCAACTTGGAGGTTGGTTAGTGTCGGTTAGCCGGTTAACCGGCCTCGGTTTTTCGGCTAACCGCCTAACCATTGAAAGCATCCGACAACCGACCGACACCTATTTTTTTCGGTTTCCGGTTAGCCGCTAACCGGCGGTTACCGGTTAGACCGGCCGGTTAGCCGCTAACCGGCAACCGAACTGACAGCCCTAATTATGGTGTATGAGTATTGTTTTGAAGTCACCAAAACAGTGTCATTGTTTTATTAATAGCTTATTTTTCACTTATTAAAAGGTATCTGTTTTTTTTTTTTAACGATTTTATAGTAGTCAACAGATAAAATATCAATCACTTACTACACGCTGGTTCATACTTCGATTTGGTTCTAACAAATTAGGATCCATTCAGTACGAATGAATTACCTCGCGGGGAGAACAGCGGTAGGTCTTCGTCTCCATGTACTTGGGGCCAAGCAACACCGCCGTCGGAGGCTTACCCATGCCGTTCCCAAATATCACCTGAGAATCCATGTAGTCCGCCCCTGCTGACATTTCTTCGTACTGCATGCAATACGCGCGCAATTAACATGCACGGTGAGGGAAGGTAGCTAACTTAAAAATTTGATAATTATTATTAGTTCCTTGATACCTTCTCGGCCACGAGTTCGTAGTCGAAATCGGGACCCAGCATGGTGGCGCCAACGAACACAGCAACGGCGATCTTCTCAGGGAACCTCTCCATGGCAATACACAAGCTGAAACCGTTCATGCTGTGACCAACCAGCACCACCTTCTCCTTCTCGTCCGCCGGCTCGAGACAAGCCAGGAAGTCGAGCAAAGGCTCGGAGTAGTCGACCAGGTCGCGGACCTGGTCGACCTGCCTTGGGTTTATGCCGCAGGCGGCGAGGTCGAGGGCGGTGACCTTGTGGCCGGCTTGTTTGAGCTCGGCGATCACCTTGTACCAGCACCACGCTCCGTGGCACGCCCCGTGGACCAGCACGAAATGCCTCATCTTTTTTTCTGTAAATTTTTTGTTTTCGTTTTACGGTTTAGGTTGATTGAAGCAAAAGATATGATGTGGTTGTTTATATAGAGATGTTCCTCGGGTCGGGGACTCGTGAATTGGAGAGTGGGAGAGAATATCTATGTGGTGGAGGCGTTATTTCGATGTGACATCCACTAGTGTCTGTGTACATATAAAGCAAATGTGTAACTCAATGCTCACGGGTTTTTCGTTCTTCACCTAGGTTTGTCTTTTGCATTATTGAACAACCCATGAAAATGAAATGAAATGAAATGGTCCTAAGATGGTGAATAGAGAGATTTTAAGCGTAAATTGACATTGTTGGACCGCTACGGGTAAAGTCAGACAACCTTATATGTGGGCATCTTCTACTGATTTTTTTAGGGGGGGTTATCGTTCTTTCATTTGCATTATTGAATATCCTACAAAAAGGAAATGAAATGGTCCAGAAGGATAACAATGAGTTTATACGTGGACCGTTTACCTCTCTGTACAATCTCTGAATCACACAAATTCCAAATGACTTGTGAAAAACCTGCTTGCACCATCCTAGATATTGTATGCTTCTATCTTGACAATGCCAATTTTTTTGTTAGGATTGTGACGTTAGTTGAAATTTTTAAAAAAATATCGCATGGCAAATCTGAGAGTAAAGGAGCAAAAATTAGAAAGACGCGAATGGCCGAAGCAATGAAGTGAGAGGATCGAGAAAATGCTTGAAGCATTTACACTCAGTTTGGGAAGAGGGGTAAATGGGAGGAGGGTGCAAATGTGAGGGGTAAATACAGTTTCCAACACATTTGCACCTGTTTGGTTAATTTGGAACAGTAGGGGGTGCAAAACGGGAGTGCAAATTTACTTTTTCGGCTTACCCCCCAAATTGGGGTGCAAGGGAAGGAAGGAAGAGAGGGGGAGGGGGGAATTATGGAATTTTTTTTCTTCTAATTGTGTTATATATAATTATATAATAATTAATATTATCAATTTCTTCTTTTTATAAATATCATTAATGTAAACATTATTCGGGGTTGACCATTTGACTCTGGAAACAAGTTTATCAATGTTCGTCAAGTCAAATCTAGATCTCTTGGTTGAATCGAATTTGCATTGAAAATTAGAGATACGAGGTGTATGTGGAAAAGATAGAGAGAAATTGTTTGGTTAACTCAGTTTATTTGACTAAATAGTTAAAACTTACAAATTCGAACGTGTTTGACTAAGTTTGACAATTTAAGATTAAACTAGACACGAAACCCTATATAGGATGACCAGTTACAAGTTGAGCTTTGAGTTTTGAGATCGCTCGATCAATGATTATACAATTGTCATAATTAATTATTATTTGAGCATTATTATATAATAACTATTTTTAGTAAAGTATATTTATTATTATATAGTAATATTTATTTTATTATTTTATGATAATATTTTAAAATTTTAAAACTATTTTGTAATCTAAAATCTATTTTAAAATAATATAATTACTTACTTTTCATTCTATTTGCACCCCCCTACTTTTTCATCCAAACAACAATTTACCCCTCCACTTATACCCCCAACAATTTACCCCTCAACTTGCACCCTCCTGCAATTTGCACCTCCCTTGTTTTCAAACAGAGCGTTAAACAAGTGGTTTCGATATAGATACTTAATATACCAAACTCGTATCAAAATTATTACATCTGTTGTGGAGTTTAGGAGAAAACCTACCCAAACCATGTTGGTCATTTTCCCAAAATAAAATGGATTCTGAGTTCTCTATGGGTACCGCATCTCCCCAGTAAGATAGACTGCGGTTTTGATCACAATGCTGTAATATCTACAGGAACTACAACGCTACAACCATTAACCTTGTACATGCACATAGTCTATCGAGGCAACTCGCTTTCTGCCTGCAATTAGAGCTCCAAACTGCAAACCGGGAATGTCAGATCATAGCTGAAGCTGCAAAGCAGCACTTTTTCTTACTGCTACTTCCCTATGCTGAAGCCAAACACTCAGAAAACCATTGCCGTTGAGATGGTACGTACTACAAGCCAGAGTGATATGAAATGGCATGCATTCAACAGTCCGATGAAAAGTCCAGCAGCTTCTCAATTGCGTGGGTTTTGAATTAAGTCCATGATGAGCAATCATGGAAATCTAAAAACGTAATTGAAGTACCAGTCTATGGCTTCTTTAGCTTGGTTCTGTTTGATTTGGGAGCCGGATCAGATGTTCTAATAATGAAAAGGAGTGTTTCCAAAAGCATCGCGCCCACCAATCCCAGAATTCCACCAGCAGCGCTCTGCAATTATGAATTCAGTAGACAAGCACCAAAACTCAGACTCTCTGCATAAGCGCATATATAGCAGCAGATGGACAAAGAAACAATACAAACAGTTGATTTTCCTTTTATGACAACAGATGGTATTTACCATGGCAGGACTGTGGCCAAACAATGCTCTGAATGCTGCATACCCAACTAAATATCCAGTGAACATGGTGAGACCAACATGCAGACCTGTAGAGAGTTGGTTCAAGCATGATGGTAAATATTTCTAGAATTGCACAAATCCTCCCGAGAGAGTTATCCTACCTTTGCATAAGAACTCATAATTTGTGCAGTCAACATATTGAACATGATTCAGTTATGTATTCAGATAATATAAGTATATTAAGGGAAAAGAGTCAAAAGACTAAGATCAAGTTCATTTATTACTTAACATAAGCATCCTATTTCTCTACCAATCAAATTGTGTTGCCGCGATAAACCACATTGATCAATGTTCTTTCTAAATTTGGATTTGCGCCAAGACATCAATAACGGAAGAACGAAATGTGAACTCTTTAAGTACACTATACCAAAGCCGAGCTGATCCTTGTAAGAAGAGAAAGGTTCAGTTGTTTCTTTGCTTGGCGTGATATCCTTGACTAGCTCCTGATAGGCCTTTCTCTCAGCCAGTTCCTCAAGTTTCCTCAATCTCGCCTTTAGTTCTTCGCCCTAGATGCAGATAAATATAAATTGAATTCCAATCAATTTGGTAAGCAGAAGTTAAAACCATGATGAATGAGGCAATCTCGAACATGGAAGATATTACCTTTTCTCTTGGTTTAGGGGTGGGGAAGATGAATTCAGATCCTGATAAGAGAAGCATCAACTCTGGACGGCTGGAAGGCTGAGATCCCGTCCATATACTTCGGAGAGACACATAGTGCACATTGTCCTGTGACAACAACCTAGATGCAGCATCTTTTAGCTCCAGAGGAAGGTGTGTCTCATTGGATGCAGAACGGAGAAACCATCGAATTGAATCGGTGTTCTTGATAATCAATCCAGGGGAATTCATTGTTTGAACCTCAGTAGCAGAGCCCATCTGCATCAAAGGACTGCTACCTACAATGCCACCCACAAGACTACCATAAGTTCTTTTGGCGGGTAACATGCCAAGCTTTACCGATATAAGATCATTCCACATCATATATACGTTTGTTAAGATTCCCCATTTGATTGAACATGAATCGACATGAAGCTAACCAAACAACAGAACCCAAAACCCTAATCCGCTAAATTCCCTTCATTCACCAATCGAACAGAGAGACAGCTTCAGCATCAAAACACGGATACTGACGGCCGCCAAAGTACCTGAGATTAGAGTAACGGTGAAAGTTGGTGAGGGAACGAGAGACCGAGAAATTTATCGAGACCCAGCAAGGAATTAAGCGGCCACCTCCACGAAAGACTACGAACAGAGTAAACTGAAGCAACGACAGTGGCAGCACCGGCCGGAAGAGAGCGATCGCCGGCGGGGCAAAAGTAGCAGCAAAATTGATGATGGGTAGAAGTTAGGACCCGAGTTGGATCTAGCGATCTTCTGTTCTCCTCCTTACCACGGCTGCTTGGCCACTAATTGTGACTTCTGGTTACTGTCCAAACCGATGGACCGAGTCGAACAATAAGGGGTCATTTGGATCCAGGTTTTTAATTTGTGGGATTTTAGCTCAAATCACTGGTTTAAAAACCCAGGTTTTTAATTTGTGGGATTTTAAAATAGCTGATCACCATCAGCTATTTCACAATCCCACAATTGTGGGTTTCTGAAATCTCTAATATTTAAAATCTCTTATCATATAATTGCTTTCCAAACGAGTGATTTTAATAAAATCCCACACTATGTAGGATTGTGCCCAAATCCCACACCCAAAACCTGCATCCAAATGACCCATAAAAAGGCTTATACAATGAAGAATATAAAAATCAGATTAAAAAAGTGTATTCAATCCAATCTGGTCCAACTTTCATGCTTCAATATAGTCCGACTCAAACTAAAGTGGTTTAAATTAGTGTAGATTTTTCTTCGTCGGAACCTGTGCAGCTTTCAGGCCAGGGCCATGCTCAACTAGAGCCAGAGGTGTCGGGTCGGTTCGGATAACCGAACCTAAACCCAAAATAACCGAAAATTCGAAAACCGCTATCATTTGGAAACCGAAAAACTCTCTTAACGATTTTGGGTTCGAGTAAAGTAAAATCGAAACCCGAAAACCAAAGCACACTATGGAATATGAAGAATTGATATGACTTCAGATTTTAAGCCAAATCCGAAACCAAAAAAAAATGAAACCCGAAAACTCGTTACCAAAACTCGATCGAACGGTATTTTAATTTGATTTGATTCTAACTTCAATATGACCTGATTCGATTATGAGTGTTCAAATGGTTCAATGTCACAAAAATAAAATCTTTACTCGGATGAAACTTGCTCAAACCTGAAGCTAATTGATCTTAATATTATTTCAAAAGCTCAGGGTGCAATAAGAGACATGCATATTTCTCTACACCAATATACAATTCCCTCCCAAAAAGAAAAAGAAAGGTATCAAAAGTTATCTCTATTTTTCTTCACTAGGCATCCCAATCACACTTGCTTGATTGCTAATTAATTAGGCTTTTCCATCGCCTCAAAATTTGAGCGAACTCTCTTCACTGGCCAAAGGTTTGTGCTACATTGCATTTGCAGCCTCAAAATTTATCAGAAAGTTAAAAAGAGTACTGATCCCTCACCCTCCCTTCATTGGTTCTTCACTCCAAGTTGGGCAAACGCTTTCTCGAGCATGTCCACGCATGCAGGTAAGGAGTTCTTAAGCATCGGCGAACAGCTCTTGTCTCCTTCTTCGAGATCCTGGATTCCTTCCGCCCTTCACCAGACACCCGACTTGAGCACCAGACATGCATGTATGCTTTGCATGCCACAACGATGTCCTTGGCCCGGATGTGGCAATGGCCCTTCACAAGGTCCTCGAAATGCTGCAAAAATATGATCAACTATCTGAATGGAACAGAACAAAACTGCAGAAAGCTGTACAATGAACTGTAAAGGAGCCCTTTTTCCATGTCAAATTTTAAGTTTTTCGACTCGCTCTAGTGTACGTTGCCATACCTAGAATAAAAAGACATGGGTTCTTTCCAGATTGAGATATGGAATCAACTGTCTAGCTAACAACCAGAATATAATCAAACGATGAACAAAAATTTCACAAAATAATAGTTCAGGAATGATGACATAGAAAGGAATAAACATCAATAGTAATACAAAGTTTCCTCTCCAGCTATAAAAACGGAAACTTTGGTGTATAAATCAATCCAATTCACAATATTTTTCACTCTCAGAAGAAAGGTTATAAACTACTCATCACGATGCTAATTTCTCATCCTCGAAACTAGATCAAGGTTTTAGTATGAGCATTCATATTTCCAGTCTAATGAGATCAGGGCGTTATACAGAAAGCACCAGTTCTGCTATTGTCAAAGACAATCCAACATATGCAATATATGAGCAACGTTCCTACATCTTAATGTCTAACATCACAACACAAATGGTAACACAAGTACTAATCACGATTCAAAAGATCAAGGCAAACAATAGAAAAAAATGAAAGCACTAGAAGAATTGCATTTGACAATGAAAAGAAAAAAAAAAACAGGGAAAAGAAACAGTAGTTAAACCAATTGGTTATCAGAAGAAGAAGAAACTCCGTAGTCAGTTCTTGGATGCTCAAAGAATAACATGGGTACATATCATACCTGGTAAATCTTTCTCCAGAATTTTCCATTCTTCTTGAATTCTTTTGGCCCACTTCTTCTCAGTCTGGCAGAAGAAAAGAGGAATTGATCATACTAACTTCAAAAGTTATTAAATAGCAAGGCCAGGTTTTCATAGAAGTGGAAACTAGACTCGGAACAAAATTTAATGGCTTTTGGTCCCTCCCCTTTTTGGCAGATCATAATTGTGTTGGATCCAGGTTCACTCATTTTTGCCAGAAAACAATCTATTTGAACTGTTCTCAAAGAACCAAAGAAGTAAAAATTTACATACAGTCTTCAACGATATCGAAATGCTTGAAGAGATTCAACTTGCTTAAAATTTCACTAATCGAAGCACTTGGAGCTCCATGTTGCTCTTCTGCACGAGGCATATGTAGAGCATGAAAATTGATAATCCAGATCTAGTTCATTTCCTACTCTTACTGTGCACATTCTGAGATGAGATAAAGGATGGTTGCACATAACAGAGAAATATGTTCAAATGTACCCATAGGTGCAGAACTTGGAATTACTGGTCCCTTATTACCGGCTTGTTTGTTTGTGATTAAATGTATCTTATTGAAAGAGTTTCTTCATTCAATCAAGTACGAAAGATATTTTACCTGAGATGATTATATCTTATAGAAAATAATTAATTGTGAAATCGAAACTCAAGTAATATTGATTGAAACATTAAACATTAAATTGTATGTATGATTCTGTTTGTACACATACATACGTGTAGCTAAAACATAGACCACGAAATTTGAAATGGGAGAATTCCAACCCATGTTTTGCCTTTATATATTTTGTAGAAGATAAGAAACTTGTGGATACCATCAATACATCTACTATGAAAGCATGACTATATTATAGCGGGATGACTATAATGACCTTCCGAGAATCACTTTCAGGCCACGAAATTTGAAATGGGAGAATTCCGACTCATGTTTTGCCTTTATATATTTTGTAGAAGATAAGAAACTTGTGGATACCATCAATACATCTACTATGAAAGCATGGCTATATTATAGCGGGATGACTAGCTTTGGTGCACTCTTTTTTTTTTTTTATTATTCAATGTATCCAACTTTGTTAATATATATCAAATTTTGAATTTGGAGCATTAATCTATTATATTATGTTGATATAAAATAGAATGGCAACTAATCAATCCATTATTCTAACCCTTTAAATTTCAATTTTGAACCCCAATCCTAAAACATATATCATTCAAATTAAAGTAAATCGTGTAATGTTTTTTGGACAAATTCATGTGTTTTCTTGTCCAACATACTATAAGTGATGATTGATATCGTTTTCACATAAATCGCCTCCTTAAAATGACGATTATGAGGTGAGTGTATTGAATGCACCCAAAAAAATTAGTGCAGTACTGAATACATACCAAGGATTGTGTATGTCTGGCGTACTCTATATGCGTGTGTTCACCCTTGCCAAAATGTAAGGTTTTATACGGGAACCTATTCCATATTATACTATATTTACAACTAGGCCTACCGGGTCGGGTCGGTTAACTGAACCTGAAACCCTTGCAAACCGAAAACCCAATAACAACTACTTCCTCTAACCGAATCAAAACCCTCTAAGTGGCTTATTGGGTTTCAGGTACCCGAAACCCGATAACCCCCTTAACGGATTCAGTTAGGCAAAAATCATAAAACGTTCCATTGCTCCAATTCTTCCAATAAAGAGTCGCCGCTGCCGCAGGGAACTAACGACGTCGCGAGTGATGAGTTAGATTGACTACCTTCTAAGAAGTGAGGAAAATGACACCCTCTATTAATTATATTTATTTTGGATATTAAATAAGTGTTGCATTTAATAATCTTTGGGAAGTAAAAACCCATATTAATTACATTCCTTTTTTCAATTACCATTGCACGTGTACACTGGTATCATTGCCCTACAACTACCATTGCACCGATACAACTATTATTACACTTTATACAACTACCATTGCACTGAAAAAAGGAAAGTAATTAA
Source organism: Linum tenue (assembly GCA_946122785.1). NCBI lineage: Eukaryota > Viridiplantae > Streptophyta > Magnoliopsida > Malpighiales > Linaceae > Linum > Linum tenue. The sequence continues at coordinate 2,284,260 of CAMGYJ010000005.1, read as the reverse complement.
TGTAGGTTTTTAATTCTCACAGTTTATTAAATACAACACAAATTTGTTACCTTAATTAAAAGTCTATAATTGATAGGAGGTGTCATTTTCCATACTATCTCATCCCAAGTCGCTATAAACACAGCGAAAGATACCTTCCCAACCAAGAGCGACCTGCTGAACCCCTTGGTGGCTGATTTGAGCATATTTTGTACTATGAATCTATGATACCAACTAGTAGATGGAATGGTTTTATATTGGAATTGGAACCTATTCCATATTATACTATGTTTACATTTTACAAGTGGTTGGTTTAGTTTTTAGATCCGTATATGCTTTGTTCGGTAGCTTAAATCGGCCCCACTCTCTTGGAATCAAAACAAATGGAGTCGAAGTCCGGCCTGCAATAGTAAATTAGTAATAGTACATTGAACCAAAAGATCCAGTTTTGGACGGGCTTTGGGGAGAATCTTTTTTATTAATTCTTTGGAATCGCTACTGCTCAAAGGTCAACCAAAAACATAAAATAAAAATTAAGTGGGAAGGAAAGAGAGAGTACAGTACACCAACTAATTAACGTTAGGGGAACCAAAACCAAAACCTAGGGAGGGGAATGGACAGGACACCAACTCATAGTCGCTAATAAGATTATCTTTTCCACTTATTTTTTTTTTTATTTCGTTTTATTGTGCGAAAGCTTCGTTGAAATAATAATAAAATATAGTGATTACGAAAGATGAACAATAGTCTCCTGAAGGCTATAGAGAGAGGACATAATTAACCATATGTCTCAAAAATATATATATCCATTATGATTTTACCGGCAACAAAACAAGCCGGTTAGTCTTGATGGCTTGGTGGGATCGTTAAGCAGATGGTATTTGTTAGTGACGATCGGTTTGATGCATCTGCGGTTCCGGCAGGCTGTAATTTTGATTGGGTTTCCGCATGGTAGTAGAGCTTGTTGATATAAGAGATTATAATTATATCATGGGGGTAAGAATATATTATTGTGCATAATGATATTAACAACATGTGCGCGCCCACATCTAATTACTTCAATATATTTCGATGAAGTAGAAGAGTTCATTATAAATTTTAGATCAAATGAATCTTATAGCTAGCTAGCTAGCTAGCTCGAGTTTAGAGAATTTGAAATTTGAAGTTAACTCATTTAGAAATTTTTACGGCACATGATATCTTATTCCGAACTCATATCAATTCATAATTTAAATAAAAAAATAAACCGGTGAAAATGCTAGCACATGCTAAGCAAGCTTTTATTTTTGTATTATTTCCTGCTAGCTAAGGTAGAGGGCATGACGGGGGCTTAAAACGAGGAAGCAAAGCGAATGATGTTAAACAAAAACAAATGGAGAATCTGCCGTTGGAAATATTGCTGGAGATACTCTCCAGGCTACCAATCTCTTGTCTCATCCGACTCAAATCGGTCTCCAAATCCCTCCGCTCCGCAGCCGAAAACCCTCGACTCCGCCCCCTGTATCTGGCCCACGCAAGCCGCCGAGACCCGTCCATCCTCCTCCACTCCCACGGCGGCCAGCTCCACCGCCTCGTCCTCGCCGACGACACCACCAACGCACTACTCAGGATCGGCGGCGACCAGGACTTGGCCAGACTTGCCCCCGCTGGATCCTGCAACGGCTTCTTGTTATTATGCAACTCCGATGCAGCAGCCGAGAATAATACCAATTCTTCTTCTTCTTCTTCTTCTTCATGGAGTAGTGCTGCTGCCCCGCCGGTTTGCCTCTGGAACCCATTGACGGGGCACCAGATCCAGTTGCCCCCGGCCCCCACGGCCGCCGGCTTCCCCGAACCACTGCACGCGGCGGTGGGGTTGGGTCCCGATCCAACCACCTCGGCGCCCAAAATCGTCCGAATCCTCTACTACAACCGCCCCACTATGTTCGGCTTCGTCTGGACTTCCCAGGTTCGGTCCGGTCCGGTCCGCTCGTTTAATTGTTTGTTGTTGCGTTTATAATTAAATTAATTAATGCATCGAATGCTTTGGATTTTGGGTTTGTTTGTGTTGATTGAATAATTGATTTTGGAATAGACGGCAGAAAGCAAGCATGGAAAATGAAATTGGTTTCATTTTGGGATATCTTTTGGACTAGTAGTGCTGCTGCGGCAGAGAGAGAGGGAATTTGAAGGAACTCTTTTATTTATAAATTGTTTTTCATTAAAAGGTAGTACAAAAAACTCTGTTCATCAGAATTGTACTACAGTTATGAGGATAAATCAAAGGAGCTAGTAGAGTATTTGATTTCGTCTGTCGGTCTGCCTGTGTCGTGTTTTATGGTCGTGCTCTCGAAATTTTTTCAGAGTTGTCCATATGTCATCGATAGTTTGCGCGACGCGGGTTGCATACGAACTATCGTGTGTGTATGATTAGAGTCGGTTTTGTAATATGCGAGTTTCCATGTCATTTTGGGTTTAACTTGGCTTGAAAATTAGAAAAACTCAGATCGAGTTGATTTTCTACCACATACTAACATGTCCTTTCAAACGAAATCGAACTCATATGAAGGCGTGAAGTTTGTACATATCTGAATATCATGAGCTTAACAAATCAGGGTCATCAAGATTCAAACACAAGACTTATTAATCACAAAAATCAAGAATCAGTTGGTATCAATAAACGGAGATCGAGTTGCAATTAATTATTAATCTCATTCTCATATATATATATATATATATATATATATACCTCCTCGTACATCAGTTGTGTATTCTATATATGTATATTCCTTCCTCTTTTCTTAAATCGTGGTTTGATCAACAATTACAATCAAGCTGCATGAACGTACGGTCCCGACAGGTTCAGGTACTGACCGTCGGCGGCGCGTGGAGAGAGATGGGGAGGACGGTGTGGAATCTGAAACCAGGGCCAGCGGAAGCCACCTTACAGCTGGTAAACAACACTGCAGCTCTCCACTGGCTCACTCTGGGTCTGGTGGGACAGGGGAGCAGCAGGGCAGTGAAGATTGTTTCGTTCGATTTGAGGGAAGAAATGTTCCGTGAGATCGCTTTCCCGGCCACATGCTTCGAGGGCTTGGGCCGGGACCGCTACACTATCTCCCACCTGGCGGAGCTCTCCGGCCGCCTCTCCGCGGTGGTCTCCGGTCCTCCCGACCACGAGGCGACAAGTCCCCTCGAGGTGTGGGCGATGAAGGAGTACGGCGTGAAGGAGTCGTGGGCCCGAGATTTCGTCATCGGGAACCATCACTCGCCTCCTCCGCCCCTGATGAATCCGACGTCGTATGAAGGAGGACCCCTTCGAGTGCTGTGTAGAATCAGGAGGAGCACTACTACTAGGGCGGTGTTTTTGGTGCAGTTCGGCGGCGGCGGCTTGGCTTCCTACTGTCCTGAGAATCAAGAGCTCAAGGAACTTGTGGTGGTCCCTGGGCTTCCACGATTCTTCTCGGCGGCGCTCCATATGGAAAGCATGTGAAGAACTGAATTGAATTCAATTAAAGGTGACCGGCCAGCAACTTGGTTTGTGGTCCGACACTCTCGGTATATTCGATTCGACGCGCGCGCAAGACGATAAATAAGCGAGTATGGTTTTTAAAATGTTGCTCTCCTTAATTTCACTCTTCTTGAAATTTCAACTTGTACGCTCCAGTATATGTATACTCTAATACTCTATATATGTTCGCCCGGTCCAGTCCAGTCCAGGCCGACAACTTTTCAATACAATGAAAATGTTTTTGGTGCAGAGCAAATCAATTGCATGAAAGAGTTATATGAAATGCTATTTCCCCCCCCCCCCCCCAACCAATAAATCTTAGATGATTACTATCTCTGATTTGGATTTTAAAATTTCAATAAATCTTGATGATTTCTATCTATCTCAAAGTTTTTCAATGAATCTTTATGATTTCTATCATGTGACAAAACAAAACAAAAAAAAAGGTTGGGATGTTATTATGTTACATCTGCACGGAACTCAAAAGTATTATAGAGCATTTCAACAAAATAAATAATTGGAGCAACCTGATTAATTAAATTCATTCGCATTGGTCTTGGTGTATTGGGGACCACAAGTCCACAACCTCTAAATCTCCTTATATACTATTCACCATGGGCTTGGGTTGGGCTCACATAAGACTCAATGTGACTAAGTATTGGATTTTCACTCATTGAACCCATATTGGGTTTGAGTAATCATGGGCTTCATATATTGACCACCTATAATTAACCCATCAAAACCAAATAATTAACATATGTGTTGTGAATTTGCTTATGTTAGAAAATGAAATTCCTGACACTGTTCATCCCACCCCTCATCAACCACCAAACCAAAACCCAAGCGGGGAAAAGAAAAACTTCCATAGGATAGGAAAGGAAAATGACACCAACTAATTATTATCACAATTATATATAGGCCAGTTGCTCATATAGCATTTTTATGGCGGATCCGGTAGCAACCTCGTTATACTGAACATACATATGTTATATTAATATCAATTCTATTTTAAATCAAAACTATCCGGCATTTTTATATCAATCTGGTGTGATAATATTTTGATTCACAAACTATCCTTAATTTAATCTTGACCGTCATTTAAAAAAAAAGGAAAAAATAAAACTAATGAAGAATTTAGATATAGGTAGCCGCAATGGCTACTAAAAAACATGGATCAACAGTAACATTAAAGCTGAAAACACAGGAGTTGACTTCGGCCTTATTTGCTGGCTGATTTGGAAACAACGAAATGAGGAGGTTATGGATGGTAAGAGCTACTTGGAGGACGGTTTGATTTGCAGGATCAAGGCGTGGTTCAAAATTGCTGAACAAGCTAAGCAGAATTCTGATTTGTGCTCTCCCCCATCGAACACTCATCGGATGGATCTTCAAGTCGGTTGGAAACCACCAAGAGAAGGTTGGGTTCAAGTTCAGACTGATGGCTCGGTTTTGGGGGATTCTCTTGCTGCTGCAGCAGGTGGTCTTATAAGAGACAGATTTGGTAGATGCTTAGATGCCTTCTCATGCAACCTTGGTGTCTGCTCTATCACAAGTGCAGAGCTCAAGGGCGCGACTGTTGGGCTCGAAAGAGCTTGGCAGCTCGGATTCAGAGCTGTAGAGTTAAATCTTGACTCTCAAACAGCCATTAATATCATCAAGAATTGGCAGGATGATGATCACCAGCACGGTTTGTTTGCCAGCAAGATTGGGCAGCTACTCACTCGTGACTGGCAGGTGGAAGTGAAGCATGTTTTTAGAGAGTGTAACTACTCTGCTGATTTTTTGGCTTCTAAGGGTCACTGTCTTCCTTTTGGCACCCATTATTTCGATGTGTGCGACCCTCACCTGTACCACTGGTTATTGTATGACGTTATGGGTAATACCATGACCCGTTCTATTAATATGATGATCTAGGACGCTTTCGTCCTGCTTTTTACCAAAAAAAAGAAGATCAATCACGCCATGGAGTCGCAAAGATGGCTTCAGAAAAAAAGGAAAAAACATCACCTGGCGCGGAAAGAGTGGGTCGCATTAAATAATTGAATTGGGCCGGGTTTAAAGAAGCGGGTTGGGCTTTTAAATTTTGCAATTCGCTTGGGCCAGAAGGAGAGAAGGAGGGACACAACTGGCGGTGGCAAGACCTTAGCCCATGGGCCTTGGTAACAAACGCTGACATGGTCAGATGGCACATTCGACAAGATCAACGCAACTTGATGGTAACATTGACCATATACCAATGTCAACACAGAGTCATTCACAACGAGAGTTACTTCACATGGATTTAAATCGAGTAACCTTTGATCAACGAGTGCTCTAATACACCTTACATCAAACTAGCTTGATGGTTAGGCTTTCTGTCGCCACAAAAATCGAGTGAACTTCATCAAAAGATCAATCAGAAAGTTAAACCGATCTCCTTCATAGGTTCTTCACTCCAAGTTCAGTAAACGCTTTCACCAGCATGTCCATGTGTGCAGGTAAGGAGCTCTTAAACGTTGGCGAGCAGGTCTTGTCGCCTTCTTCGAGATCCTGGATTCCGCCCTTCAGCAGACACCCGACTTGAGCACCGGACATGTATGCTTTGCACGCCACCGTGATGTCCTTTGCCCGGCTGTGGAAATGGCCCATCACGAAATCCTCGAAATGCTGCAATGGACACAAACATTGATTGAGCTATGTGGATGTAAACTGCAGAAAGTTGTACAATGATGAAAATGAAGCCTTTTTTTTTTTTTGGCCTTTTCCAGATCGTTTTAAGTCTTTCGACTAGGTCTAGAGTTGTTCATACATGGATCCAAAACACACAGGTTCATTCCAGGTCTAGATATGTAAAATAACTATCTGAAAACCATAATATAATAGACCAAACCAGTGTTCAAAGTAACTCAATAGTCAACAGTTAAGGGAAAGGCCAATTTCCAAAAGACACTTACTTTTGGTGGCTTCCTCATTGAATAACCCATTGTCTTGAGCGATAAAAGCAATGTCCTCTCATTGTACTCTAGGGACATCATTTCACCTGTAGTTGTGCCCTTTGACGGTTCCCAGCCAGGTTCATTAAAGTAGGGCTTTTGATTCAATATCAACGCTTGTATAGAAAGCAGAACCTGCATCACATTTGAAAATCTAGGCTGCCAGTTCTCGGTGTTGCTACCACGCCATGTTCCAAGAAGGCTGAGACAAACATATCCGTTTGCATACAAGTTTGGGTTTAATCTAAGACCACCAGAATGGTAATGGACTTTCTGATAAAAGGGGGGAAAAAAAAAAGGCAAAGAGTTGTGAGAGGAGGTGCAATGGAATAAGGTTTGATCCACAACATGAATAGAAGACTACATACCGGTGGAACACTTGGATAGCTAGCAGGGAAGAAGATATCAAAGAAAAACAGACCATCGTGGTAAGGAGTTCCGTCTGCGCCAACAATGACAGCCCTCATTAGATCCATCCTTGACTCGTAGGCCCTCACATATATGGTTTCTGTTTACATCAACAAATATTCACAGACCATATTTAAGTAATGGTGTTATAGAACCAATTAGTTACCAAAAGAAACAGAAACTGAATTCGTGGATGCTGAAAGGAAAAACACAGTATGAAGCTTGCCTGGCAAATCTTTCTCCAGAATTTTCCACTCGTCTTGAATTCTTTTTGCCCACTTCTTCTCAGTCTGGCAGAACAAAGGAGAAATTCATCATATGAACTTCAAAAGTTTATAACTAAGAAGACTGGGTTTGATAGATCTGAAAACTAGACTTGGGAACGAAAGGACATATTTTTTGGTTCCTCCCCTTTCATGCAGAAGAGACTCGTGTTGGATCCCTTTTCGATCATCTTCACCCGAAAACAAACTATTCGAAGTGTTCTCACAGAACCAGAGAAGTAAATATTTACATAGAATCACCTGTTTTGATGAAGAAGACTGAAACTGATGGTCTGAATGGCCTTCAACGATATCAAAATGCTTGAAGAGTTTCAACTTCCTTAAGATTTCATCATTTAAAGCACTTGGAACTCCAGGTTGCCCTCCTGCAAGTGGCATGTATAGAGCATGAAAATTGATAATCAATAAGTGGTTGACTTTCAGTCTTATTCTGCATATCTTGAAATGAAAGACACAATGGTTGAACATAACAAAGGAAGATATTCAATGCACCATACGTGCAGAACTTGGAGCCACCGGTCCCTTACTACCGCCTGTTTTGCTTCTGGTACTCCTAGCCAATGGTTCTTTTCCAATGGCAAGAATGTCTTGGGGCGATACACTACCAGAAACATGTGAATCTTTTAGAGCAGTCCCTCCGTGCTGGGAAGAAGTCCACTTCTTCATATTAGGGGTAGATGTCGACTTCCAGAAGCGAGGAGGTACATAGATTACATCCTGAGAATCAAGTCAGATTACATATAGAGGTGATTTGGAGATGATGATGATATGGTGATGGTATATGTGTCTTGTATACCTGAACTTTCACGTCATTCTCATCCTCAATCGCTTTGCCTTTCCCTTTTCTGCGAGCGTTCTCATCCAGGATCACCGCATCAGTGAGAGAATCGTACTCATCAACATCTATGATCTCAGCGAGCACAGCCTGTAAAGAAATTATCACAATCAAAAACATGTTACTTAAGAGGAGAAATCTATTCGATGCTGTCAAATAACATCCACAACAAGTAACAACATTGCAAAACATACATCCGTGTAACTCAACCGCATGCATATTCTTCTGCAACCGACTGTAGGACATAAGGAACCAAGGGCACAACATGCAGAGATTAAAGGTTAGCTCAGGTTAAAATTTCCCTCAAGCTAAAGGAGTGTACTGTACAGCATTAAAGATGAGTGACAATTTGAAGAGATAGTAAAGAAACTGCCAGCTAAAGTAGAATTCGACTACCCTAATAGGCAATATTCCAAACATCACCACTCTCTTTATTAGGGTTCTGCATTGTTGCTCAGGAGTTAGCTGATCTAGAGAGTAAAGAGGTCCCCATAATTTCATTACGGCTTGTATTGCAGAAACAGAAAGAGGCCAATCATCAATCGCTATTAAGAGTTCCTAATAAACAACCATCTCTTTTTGATTAAGAAACCCAACCTGCTTCTGTTTTCTCTTCCTGGTAAAGTGGGAAGGCGGGAGGGAGAGCGGGGAAATCTCTACGACATCGGGATCGGCGTCCTCCATTGGACCAGCCATTGCTTCTTTCCGGTGGTTTCCCTGTTTTCAGATTCTGTGATGATAGTAGATGAAAACAAAGAGTGTTGTTAGAGATATTCGGAATTTATAAAGGGGACTGAAATCAAATCAAGAACAAGGTGTAAAGAAACGTTTTGGGTGGAATTCTGGTGCTGATAGTGGAGACCGCTAAGAGAACAAGGAGACACCGGCGCCGGCGGCGTGCGGCGGTTCCGGCTCGCTATATCGAAGAGTTGTAGAGTGATTAGGGGAGAAGAGAAAGAGATTGCTTAACAAATTACAACTGAAAAGACGCGGGATTATTAGGAAAAGAAAAGAAGCCGGGCTTTCGATGTTGTTCGATTGGGCCACGAGTAGGGGAGTCGGGCCGAACTTAAGCCCATGGACCTCAGAGAATTTAGCTGGTCTTAACATGATTGCCTCTCATGTTTTTCGACTCTCTTATATTTTCAGAATACACCAATGAGATAGAAGTTTGTAGGAAGTATTCTAATACAATCTGATTGAAACTCAACTAGTCTCCTCACTTGCTAGAATAGAAGGCCTAAAGTCACTTCCCAGAGAGGAGGCATTTTGTTAAGAAACAGTCGGTTTGTACTATTATACTACACCATTCAAGAATATCTAAAGCAATAGGGATCTTCTGTTACAAGGGCATATAGCATTATCATATTTAAGGCACTTGCTTTTGTTCTCCGTCCAATCTCTTGAGCAGATACTCGACCTCGACGTCCTTCGTTAGAGGCATCACCCACTTCTCATAGAGCTGAGACACAAGAGATGGATCAATCTTGTACTTGCCAGTGCTTTCTGTGTCATTCAGGCTCACATATTGTCCAAACACCATCCCTTTCTTCTCAACCCTTCTCATCACCATCTCCTCTTGCTTCTTGAATGTCAACAAGTTCATCAGAGCATTCCTGTCCTGCAATTACATTTGACAAAAAATGCTAATTTTGAGTGTGCAAATGCTAGTAACTAGTTCGTCACAATAACTCAAGTAGTCAAGAATCGGTTCATTCTAATAGAGGTTCACATTGAGCTATGATTTATGATTGAGGCCCACCTAAACCTGAATCATCCTTTCGTGTCTGTGACATGAAAGTATCCTAAACCCAAGCCATAGCATGAACCTCTTAATAGATACCTTGGCGCGAATTAGAGGCTCGTATTCATGAGGTGCTTCCCGGTACTTAACTTCAGCCACAAATTTCCCATAATGAATCCTCCTAGAGAGCGCCTGCCAAGGAAGCAGTAATGAAAGAGTTGTATTAGTACTGTATATCATAATGTTGCACCATCGAACCAGAATCTGATAGTCAAGTCAGATCATTTGTGTTGCTGCAGACACATCGAGTCCTCGGTTACCTGTAACAACTCGATATCGCTAGCAGAAGTTGCAGCATAATTACCATCATCCCCTGGTTTGACTAACAACGGAAGGAATTTGTTGAAGTAGACATCCCAAATGATGTTGTTCACGTTAACAGAAGCAGCAGGGAGATGCAGGAACTGTATACACATTGATTGATTAATGTTGAAGCAACACAGACATGTAGTCAGTTTCTTTCCCTCTCAGTGTATTAATGCCTCTATATAAACCTAGACAAATGGAGTAACCCTAGAGCCAGTCAACTTACCACAGGATATGTGCGATCTTGAATCACTGATGGTGGAAGATTCTCAGGAAAGAAGGGGGTTTCTTCCGGATTTAGGTACCTCCCAGCCTGGTTACACATAACAAGGCTCTCTCGTCAGTGAATTCGAGAAAACCAGTACTTTTCAGTATCACAGTGACGTTGTTACCTTGGCCTGAACAATTTCAGTTTGCTTGAAAAGGAATTGAATCAAAGTGCCAGGAGATCCAGGGACCAACTCATATTTCTGATCATAGAGTCGAGAATTCAAGGGAAACTTGGCTCTCTCTATCAACCTGTACACAATGGTGTCTTCCTGGCCAGTTAAAGACTGTCTCACTGAGTCGAGGGTGAATTCTGCCGTTTCCAGTAAACTCCTTTCTTCTACTGCTGTCGCCATACAAATAATGCACCTACTAAATGCCATTACAGCAAGCATAATCAGAACAAGAGAGCAACCCATGGTCCCGGAGGAAGAGGAAACCAGACCACCAGACGCCATAATCTTATTTATCTAGGTTCTCTCAACAACAGAGAAAGAAAGAAAGACAGAAATTTGACAACGACCCACGAATCAATAGGCTCCGAAAATCATGGGAATGGAACCATAATGCCAAAACATGTCCACAAATTATTAGAGAGAAGAACATCAAACAGAGCTAACAGAGGCCGATCGAGTTCTTTTCTTTCTCTATCTCTCTCTTTGTTTGTCCTTCTCAGAGAGAAAAACTCGGATTCTTGGAGGGTGTTGAAGGGTGTAGCTCAAGAATAGGGTAGCGAGAAATTAGGAAGGGAAGGAATCAAACCTGGTTTTCTGTAATGAATGGCGAGGAATCCAGTCGGCGTAGGAATTTCCGGCGTGTTGAGAGCTGCTGGATTCGCTGAAGGCGGAATCAGTCAGATGGAGATTGAAGACGGGAATGTCCTGCGATTCAGGAATTTTTGTGGGGAGAAAAGAAAGGGGGACTGGACTGGTTACGAAAAGGATAGTGGCGTGTAGTTGAGCAACGGAACAAACGTAAAGCCAAAAGTGGTGGGTGTGGGGAACTGGGAAGGAATGAAGGAAATTGCGCACCAAAATACGAGTGAAGGGAAAATTGATAATACTCGATAATATGGATTTTAAATCAATGGTTTTGGTTGGTTTATCACACCAAAAAAATATAGGCCTAATACCAAAAAAGGGCCCATAGTTTAGGGTTTGGGTCACTTGTACCCCTAAGTTTTTACCGTGTCACTTATGTCCCAAAGTTTAATTTCCGTTAACTTTGACCGTTAGTAGTCAACAGTCAAAATTTTTACCGATGATGTGGCATATGATGTGGATTTTTTTTGCCACACCATCTAATATAAAGTAAATAATAATTAATACTTAAAAATAAAAATTATATACTTTAATAAAAATTTGATAAAATAAAAATTCCAAAATAGGATTTTGTCGTTTGCCCCCATTCCTTCATGTTCGTACCATCGTCTTCCTCAGACGAAAACCTAAAAACAAGGAATCCATGGAAGCATATTCAATTGAACCTCATACCAAAATTGGATTCCAGATCCGGTACTCAAATTGGTTTTCCCCATCTTCCATGTGAATCCCAGACCCATATTTTAATTCCAAACCCATCCTCTTCCCCATCCGACCCAATTCTACTCATCTCGATTTCCCTATCGTGCATGTTTGAATTGACGGCGAACGAGAAATAGGGAGTCGGAGCTCGAATCGACGACGAACGAGATTCGACCTTCGATGTTCAATTTTCCCATTCCCGATTCGAGCTTCGAGCTTCTACCCAGAAATCTAGATTCGGCCTCCTATTTTGATCCGCTCCGGCTACCTCCCCTGCTCATGGCCCGACCTGCAGTGATCAGCCGCCTCGCCTCTAGAGGCAGCTTGTAGAAACAGGGGAGGAATCAGGGCGTTTAGGAGGGTGGACGATTGGTGGAGCTACCCGGTGGTCGATGTCCTCCAAATCTCTCCCAGGCTCAACTCCACCAACCGCCGGTCGAGCTCCAGCTTCGATGTCCTGCCCGGCGGCGCGGAAAGCAACGACAAGGCGACGGTGAAACAGAGTCTTCCTGGTTCTGGGGAGAAGAAGAAGAGCAGCAGTAGTAGTAGCAAGAAGAAGAAGAAAGTGGAGAAAGTGGAGAAATTGGAAGAGAATGAATCGAAAGCTGCAATTTTGAGGGAAGAAGAGGAGAAATCCAAGGCTGGGAAATCTGGGTTGCTGCTGAGTAGCTGAAATTTGGAATTTATTAATTTGGGCTAGAAAAAGAAAATGCGGAGTAGCTGAATTTTATATTTTTTATTTTTAATTAAATTTTAAAAAATATTATTTTCTTATGTGTCAATGACATGGCAGATATGTTGACACAAAGTCAACAAAATGTTGACCGCCGTTAGGTTGACCGTCAAATCTAACAGTCAACTAAATGAGGGAGGACAAAATTGACATGAGCACTATAAACTTTGGGACATAAGTGACACGGTAAAAACTTAGGGGTACAAGTGACCCAAACTCTAAACTATGGGCCCTTTTCTGGTATTAGGCCAAAAATATATACTGTTTTTGGTTATTTTAATAACAGTGGGTGATTGATGATTTATAAAAAAAAAAAAATTAACTGTTGGTGGTTTAGGTGATGAATTTTTCAAATGATTAAATTAAATTTAATTATATTTTAAAATTGTTTCATCTCAACACCATTTCACAATAATTATCCTTCTATTGTCAATTTAAATGGAAACAAAATGAGATAATTCAAATTGTCTTATTCAATTGATACATTCCCATTTTGTGTTGTCAAACGAGACGATTTCACCGAATTGCTTCATTTTAAGACACTTGGACCAAATTACCTTATAAATTCGATCATTCAAACAACATCTACATATACTTTATCTCTTTTATAGCTTGACAGATAATAAAAACAATGAATACATGTACAAGTTAAGTTGATTTATCAATTAACTCTCAAATCTCAATACTAAATCGAAGAGGGTCACCTATCATGACATTAATAATCTTTCTCAAATCATTGATCAGCAATTAAATCAACAATTTGTCAATGTAAGCGATAGCCGGAAATTGGTTTGTCGGCCCCACCCCAATATCATTAATCAAAGTGAAAGCAACCTCTTCTTCTTCTTCGTGTACAGGTAGGTCACGGGATTGCCATGACCGAACAAGAGATGAGAATCATATCCTCGTGTATTTAATATATTGCAGATAGAACGTTTTTAATCAGTTTCGGCAAAGGAACATAATACATATTTAATAATTCAACTTACCTGCTGCTGCTGCTGCTGCCATCCTCATTCATTCTCTCCTCCTCCTCCGGCTGATAACTCATATTATACTATACGTGCGCGGCAGTCTCTATCAAGCAAGACAGCCATGCAAAAGAAACCAAACAAACACCCAATAAAACGCAAAATGGCCGGGCGTGGAGATTAGAAGATGAAAGAAAAAAGGGAATTCTTTGGTCAATTGTGCAATTGGTCATTCAACTTTTGATTCACCAATAAATCATGCACTAAACTTTGGAAATAACTTTTTTGTCTTTTTTTTATGAAGTCTTACTTTGGAAGAGAAGAACTAATAGAACGATTGATGTTTTCGTTCATTTTAATTATTATTTAATGTTATATGAGATCTACGAAGGTGTTGTGGAAGATAAGTTTTTGGTCCGTAGCTATCTCATGCGAAGCTCATTGTATTATTTACCTCGAGCTCCACTTGCATCATATGCAAAACCACTTAATCAGAGAATATATGCTTTTTATTGTTATCGATTTGGATGAGTCTGGAACACTAATTTGAAAAAAAAATAACTGATATTGTCATTTGTGGTTTATTTTTAAATAATTTATAGGTTTACCTTGTTTGAATATGATATGAAAAATAAATACAACCTAGTCGTGTGCTTCATAAACTCCGGTGACTAGTTCGTAAAACATCAAAGTTTATACAGCCAATTTCTTTAGTAAATGAATCTAACGTCTAGGGACTAATTATGTAATTGACCCGAAAAAGAAGAAAAAAAATAAAGTACCACACCACACCACGCCTCTTTTTAGAGTCCCTCTCCAAGCCGGAAATTATTAGTTCAAAAATTTCCCTCCAAACTCCTCAATTATAGTCCAGAAAGTAAATAAAAGAATTCTTCTTCCTCCGGTCCCCAAATCTCTCACATCTCTGCAATTAATTCCTTCGCCTAACCAAATTCTTCTTTCAATTTTAACTTCTCCGTCGTGGAAATTCGATCATCATTCATGACCACCACAAATCCAGACTCTTCAGTTCCTCCAAATAATTCCTCCTTGCCGGCCGCCGCCACAACCGCCGGCCAAGTTCAGCTGCGCATGTCTGATTACCTCGCCCTTCCTCAAGACGACGAACCGGACGAAAAGTCTCTCGAAACCCACACCAAACATCGCGATCTGAGGAGTTTACTGATGGGCGAAGAAGGTTTCTTCCAAGAAGATCGTCGCCGGGTTTCGTACTGTTCGTCGCCGCCGTGCCGTCTCGTCGCCCGGTGGATGTCCTGGATAAGGCGGGTGAATTTCAAGGGAATTTCGAGGAAGTGTTGCAGGAGAGAAACGGTGGGGAATAGAGTAGAAGCGGGTGTGCAGCCCAGGTGTTTGACCAATGGCCTCAATGACGGTATGTAGTTTGGTAGATCACAATTCAAAATAGTTGTTTTCTAAAAGGAGTCAGCTTTTGCGAGTGCTCTGAATTTGAAACCCTAGTGGATTTGAATTTCTTTTCTTTCTGTCCAGTGGGTTGCAGGAAGGAGACTTGTTTTAATGCCGGGATTGGAGCTTATCTGCTGTACTTAGTTGCGGCGACGAGAAACGAACTGGACAGGTTCAACGCTGCCCGGGTGGAAATGGAGGCGATTCTACAGAATACCAAACAATTACAACGGAGGCGGAGCGTAGAAGTAGACGGTGGTGACGATGATGTTCTATTTGAAGTCTCGATCAGAAAATCTGTAGTAGTAGAAGAAGATGATGGTGATGATGATGATGAGTGCGAGGCAGAATTCCCCACAAATTTGTATGCCTTGCCAGCTGCTGCTGCTTCTTCTGCCTCCTCGTCAAATGTGGTTTCAGGTAGTGAAACCCCAAAAAGGGAGGATTTTGCAGAGGACATGGAACAGCTAGAGGCGGAGCTCGAAGCTGAGCTTGAACTGTTGCAGCTTCAATTGGATGGAGATACGTCGATGGAACAATCTCAGTTTCTGAGGGTAAGAGTAATTGACTTGTTGAAATACTTGTAGGCATCCAATTGAGCTCTTTCTCTTAATTCAGTAATGGTGGTTAGTGTTAAAACCCCAGCTCGTTCACATAACTTGAATTGTCGAGAAATGTTAAAAAAATGGAACTTGTACCATTTTGATGTGGGGCCTACTGCCTAGTATGTGGCTTGATCTCGGTTTGAATCCTGTTCGTGTAAAATATGTATTCAGTTGCAAGTTTTTTGTTTTCCTAATGACACAGGTGACGAACAGGGATGAAACAGGATCATCAAAATCCTACAGTACGACCTCGACCGAAGAAGAAGAGGAGGAAGAAGTGATTGATCCAGAGTATGGGGAGGAGGATGCTGAGTGCCCCAATGCCATCCACCCTTACGAATTGGCAAGTAAGCTGCACGAAGTGCTGGAAGCAAGACAGCAAGAAGAGATCAGAGAGCTGGAAGCTGCTCTGGAACTGGTGAAGCGCAAGCTTGTAGAAAAAGAGTTGCAGGTCGCTTGGTGGAAAGCCGTGGCTAGAGGAAGAAGGCTCAGTATTGGTAGTTCACAAGAAGTGCAGAGCTAGCACAAACAACGAAGTAAGGTCAGGTTCCATGGGTAAGAAGGTCGAATCCCTGGTCACATTGTGATTCTATTCAGCAACTTTTGTACAGGGAGCTCTGGTCTCATGAGCCTTAAGAGAAAATGATTACAGTTTTCATGTTGATTGCAAATGTAAACAGATTACAGAATTTGAGTGGATTAGAGTGAGTTGTTGAAAGATGTTGCTTATGTCGGCAACTTTAACGTGTTTTCGGTTCGATGGATGTGTTTGTTTGGGGAGCGTGGGCCGTTTGTCTTTGTCAATGTAGAGCCTTGTAATTGGCTCCAATTAAAAAATGTTGAAAGAGGTTCTAACTGCAACAAGGCACGTCTAAAGTCTAAACCTTTGTCCTGTCTGTTTTGCCTGTCCCTGACACAAGTGGACCTCCTTTAAACAAAGGCAAAGAAGAAGAAAAAAGGCTTCTAAATTCTAATCAATCAATTGGTGTGACAGTTAACAATATTCATTAATGTTAACATTAACCAAATCCTTCATTAAAGAAAAAAAAAACATCAACCAAATCTTTAGAAGATAATGGGATTTGATTTTACCACCAAGTGATAAGCCGACTAATAAAATGAGGGTTAGTATGATATAATCTCGTATTTTACTCATGCTCTTTTTTCTATTTGGAGACTAAATTCTTGATGATGGCCATCTAACCAACCTGCTCTCATAATTGTTTCAAGTATTTACAATAACTATGGAGTCTCGAACTTGTTCACCAAGATCCTCCGAACTTGATTCGGGTCGTAATTTTTCAAAATACTTACAAGAACCGTGTAGTCTCGAACTTGTTCACCTAGATCATCTGAACTTGATTCGGGTCATTCGAGATTAAGGTCAACTGAAGTTTGGGGCCACTAACGCAAAGAGAGAAAACTAAACACGTCTATAACACCCAGAGGCAAGACCTTCAAAACATTATCATGTACAGCCAAAAAGACAGTGCGGGTGATATGTATTATGTAAGATAGATTCAATGCCAAACCATTGATCAGCAACAGCAGGTGTTCCTATCTATAACCCTGATTACTTTTCATAAAGTGAGCACGTTGACAACTAAGAGAACATTCAAGTAAGGCTACCAACTATATACGTCTACATCATTAAGCTCAACAAAACACCAACGATTTACACCATGCTGCCTTGCCTAAGAAGGAACTTCTCTCACGTCAGATGCCGTTAATCGATGATTTAGAGATGCGATCGTTTCAGTCGGCTTCAAGCTCGGCACCGAACTGCTCCAACCGTTGGGCATCGGCATCATAATCGCGTACTGTCGTATGATTAACCACTCCGTCGTCCTCGCTTGCGTGTACCTGTCGACCACCAAACCTGCAAAAGAAGTGTTTGTAGCATTAAATTACAACAGATCAAAACTTGTGTTTGCCAAGTGAAATATATACCAAGCGGAAACGGACACGATTTCGACAACAGACATTGGCAGTTCTCGGGGTTCATTCTTATGTAACATGTGATTAAGGAACTTAAGCATTTCGCAGATAACAGACTTACCATCGTCCGTTCATTGTTTCTATGCACTTTTGAGCATCCTTCCTATCCTTAAATCTGACCAACACAACCCCTTGAGGGTGATTTACACAGACCTGAAGAGGAGGGGACAATCATCAGGACAAGGTAAAGTGTGAGCATTTTGGGTGGGATGGGATCATAGCATCGATTTGAAGTAAGAAGAATAAGTACTGATCAGTTTCAAGATCTGGCCAAATTGCAAATGTCAAGAAGAAGAACAACTGATCAAAATGAGAGAGAGAGAGAGAGAGAGAGAGAGAGAGAAGCACACCAAGAAAATGGCTTATGAACACAGGACAAGTACAACAGTGGAAAAAATTGACAAAATGGACCAGCACCAGAAGGACAAAAAGAATCCTTAAACATTTCAATTACCTTGACAAAATCAATCGGACCTAGCTTTAGGCATTCCTCTTTAACATCCTCTTCTAGCTCAGAACACAGATTTTCATCAGCCTACAAAAAAAAAAACCAGTTAAATGGTTGTTCTGTTTATGTCACAAAATGGTCATGAACAATATCTTCATGACCATGTCATCTATTGAACATGAAAATCACGACAAAAAAAAAACAAAAGAGAAGGCTGATCAGTAGTTCAAGGTTCTATACCTACCCTCATCTCAGCAGGAGCAAACATGTACCGCAAAACAACTGTAGACGGAATGGAGATCTTGGCATCATCACGTCCCCCTTTATATAGAAAATGGAACATATATCAGCTACTGAAAAATCACATCATATTTCTCCAATAAATAACGAAGTGTGCTCAGTAACGGTGAGCAGAAGAATTGGCAACAATTTCACATCGAACATGTGATAATATCCGGCTTATCCATTCACGTCAACTAATGTGATACAGTAGCAAATAGAAGTCATGTGATGCAATTATTTTCCATCATCAGAGTTCTAATTGGTAACATGTTGCTAATAAGTGACCAAATCATTGCAATAGATGAAATACACCTCATAAAAACATAAAAGAGGAGCATAGATGAGCAACTGAAAACAGCAGAGAAATGGAGAAAGTAGCACCCACCCCATCCAAGCATCTTGTCCTCTACCTTCTTTAATTTCTTCTTCTTGTTTCCATCTGTCTTTTTGGATATAAATTTATCCCCTGAATTTTGTGGGAACAACACCGAACAATCATTCAGAATACCCACAACAAATTTGCCTTAAACAGCTACATCTCAATCATAACTAAATGAGTAACAGAGACATTACTAGCTTAGCTTAACAAAAATTTATGAACGAGTATAAATGACCATTTAATTGTTACCCTTCTGCTGAAACTTTGCTTTGCTGACAGACATAGGGGTCGTGCCAGTGGAACGTAAAGGTGTCCCATCTAATATTTGAATAGCAAGGTCAACCGACGGTTCCTAAAATAGCAGGGAAATATAATCAGCCAAGAGAACAAAATAAAGTGAAGCATAATACTGTCCCCTCCCAAGTACAGAAACCAAGTTGAAGAGCAATGAGATTGCCTTTAAGTATGTGACTAATGCATCTCCTTTTACTCTTCCAGTCTCTTTATCGAAGTAGATCTTTATACGAGGCTTCTTTGTCTCCGGGTCCTGCAGAATTCATATATCCAATCTGTTAATCTCAACGAATTTCCAATTGTAAGGAAAATCTACACTCAATGTTTCTTAGCTTGTAACACGCAAAAAATAGACATCTCGAGGCTAAACTCCAGAGTACATAAATATAGGTTACCATAGCAATAAAACAAGAGAACATAAGCTTAGCTTTCTTGTTTTATTCATTCTAGTGTCTACCTACCCCTCTCCCTTCGTTCAACGGTCCAGTGTCAACATGCTAAACATAACATCCCTACGTAAACCACTTGTGCTATTATTGCACAAAATACAGTAAAAGAGACAGCTACATCTGTTATTGCGCACACATATAATTTATTTCTTTTCTTTAGGAACAATCAGGAGAGGAATTGATATTACCTCCTTGATTATCCCACACTTGGTAAATACCTCAGCCACCTAATAGAACATTCATCAAATTAGTTTCCTTCAGCATAAATAAAAAAGATCACCAAAATAGTAAACATTACTTCTTCAGCAGTAACATCATCAGGCAACCCAGTGACGTAAACATGCGTATTGACTTTCAATTCGAACCAACTATCAGGTGGTTTATTGGGTTCCTGCATAAGCAAGAAAAACAAACAAATGATCAGCAGATGTCCAGAAGCAGCAAATCAGGCACATCATAGATGTCGAATCAACTGAACCAAGTAAAATCTGGGTTTCAGAATTCACTACAAACGATGCGAGTCTTGTCCAGCTACATTGAAGAGCCACTGCCACTTTATTGCTAATATAAACAAGAAATGATAAAAGGAAACACACCTTCTTGTCAGACAGCTTATCCTTCACATCTGTTTGTTTTTCTGGCAATTTCCTTTTTCCATTATGGTTTGGTTCCAATGTCTCATCAACATCCCTGGCCTCTCCTCCTAGCAATGCATCATCAACATTCAGAGTCGGAAAGACTTCATCTTCCTTTGCGAAAGTCATATCTTCCGGCTCATATTGCTCACTTATGCCTGTTATATTCTCCTAGAGACCATCCATATGTGAAAATCAATATCGGCATTATATCATACAAGGCAGTTAACATCCGTAAAGGGTAACAGAAACATATCATATGAACTGAAAAAAGTCCATCAACAAGTCTCGCCATGAAAATGAAACACAACCTCAACAATCAAGCAAGAGACACAATTCATCATTTCAAGCGAGTACTCTGAAACTATACAACCGACCTGGGGAACCCACACTCTGAGACTTCTATCCCACTTGTATGTTGTCCCATCATCATCTGTGAATTCTTGTTCACCCTCTGGAGGTGATGATACAACTGCATCATGATCAATCCCAACTGTGCTTGGTTCAGATCCGTTTATCAACTGTCCTGCCTCTGCCTCAGTGACCTCCCTTTTCCATTTCTCAAATTCATCCTCATCAACATGGGCAAGGACTGCAACACAGATTTCAATATAGATATCATATGAGATAGAAAAGCTAAATATAACTTAGCAGTAATTGTGATATCACATATGGAAATAGAGTATTGTTTATGCATATGAATTTATCGTCCTGTTTGAAATGCATGCATTCAACACAAACTTTGTCTCTAAAATAAGCATTGTCTAAAAAACGTGCATTCTCCATATAGATTATGAAATCATAGGTTTCAAACTAGTTCCTCAAAATTCCAGCAGCCCTGTTTCTTCTATAAAAAAATTAGAGCAACCCTTGGCCCATTACCCCTTGGAGTCAAGCAGCAACTTGTATAGTTTCGAGGACTGTTTGATGAATCTCAATAGCCTTTTGTTGGGGTTTTTTTTTTCTAGATTTCTGTCCACTTGGTTAGGACTCATATATACAAGGTAGTACCCTTTTCAAACAGAGCTGAGAAACAATGACACACTCAAATACACACCTGCAGTTGAAAGGGGACCTTGCTGCTCCGTGTTGCCATGATTTACATCTTTAAAACCATGAGGCTCCAACACTGATTGTACCACTGGGACATCATCCTGTGTCTCCCCTATACTGGCACCATTGGCGGGTGCTGTATATAAAGAAAGTCAAGATCCTTCAAGAGAATCAACAAATCCCAAGTAATGGCATTCAGCTGAAAAAGAAAAACCTATACCTTGCTGAGAAATTGATGACATCAACTCAGGGACCGAGGATAAGGACTGCCACTCGCTTCTTCCTTCAGACCATACAAGTGTACTTTCTAGAAGGTAGCCACTTAAGAAATGCTCTGTGGATGTGAAGTGACAAAAGGAAAGTAGATGGTTCATCATTTTAGACCAATTGAACGAGCAACAGATATAACAGCTGTCCGTAACCCTTGCTTTTGACAACTGGTAGAACTGAAATTGGCGAAGAAAATTTTGGAGGTAAAAATGAATGGTCTCGGAAGGGAAACCCAAGCAAAATTTGGGTCCTCCGTAAGCAGCCAAGACGAATAATAACAACAATAATAGCAGAACCCATCCGAGGGAAAAATCCTATACACAAACTTCAAAGACTTCAAATGCTTATTACTTTGCAGTAATGGTGGGGCTTTCACATGAAGAGTAATCCTAAGCTGTGAAACTTCTAGGAATCTGGGAAACAAATAAGGCAGAATGAGAGAAGGACACTCACGTTGCAGTTCAGACGCTGTGTAAGGTCCGAGTTGCTGTTGATCAGCACCAAGAACATACCAATACCCAGCTTCAGCCATACACAACTGCTATGGAGGCTGTTTTCTGCAGTTACTGTAATAGTCAATGGATCTGATTGGAAACAAAAGAACCCAAGTAGTTGAAGGAGTACGACACTAAATTATACTAGCTTTGATTCACTAATCCTAATTGGTTCCTAGAGTCTAACAAGCAAACAAAAAGAATAAAACACGATAACCTGATTCATGGTTCCCATTAAACGTCCATCATCCTCCTTTCAACTCCTTCCCCTGGGGCCAACACGTCTCAGTAGAAACTCCTCATACCATTACAATGCCAGAACCAATTCTCTAGCTACTATTCTCTAAACTATTGGCCTTAGATATAAGGATAGCCAAATTACCTCTCTACTCATAATCTCAAACTAGGCAAGCTACAGTATAAAGAAGTGAAGCATTTTGATTCAAGTTGCTGCAACTGCCATTTCATTCTACCATATGCCCAAACTCTATTACAAAGCCCCGTAAATCCTTGCAGTAATGAGAAGCTTTTCAAAAGGGAAGTTCATCGTACCGAAGAACAAAAGGATGTCAAACGAGCCTTCTGAGAGAGGAACAATGCTGCGCAGCTACGCTGACTAAGAGAAATAGAATTTAGGGAAGAAAATGGCTCGAAATGGAGGTCGCGGACGCCGTTGAGGCTGAGAAGGGAATAAATAGGTTCTCCACCGTCGGCTTCTGACGTTTAAATCTCGCCGCGATAGGGAACCAACGCTACCGCTGGTCACTGTCTCCGTCGCCGTCGCAGCTGGAGGAGGAGAGTGGACGGAAGGTAGATGACAGGAGGGAGGCCGTCATAACTGGCTGGAGCATAAGGAGAAGAAAAGGAAAGAAACTTCAGGACGCCAAAGCGAAAAGTATGGAGAATGTAAGGGGTCGTTTGCTTGTTGGATTTGAAAAATGAGGGTTTTGGCTCAAAAAAACCTTGTACCATTATGGATTTGAAGAGTCTATTGTTTGCATGATAGATTTGATGATATAATTATGATGGATTTGCTATAAATATAACTAGCCATCAAGGATTTACAAATCTCACCTCAATATGTGGGATTTACAAGTCCGTGGGGTCCACGGATTTGGATCCAAAAAAGAGGAACAAATCCGTGGACCCAAATCCATCAAAATCTATGACCCAAATCCATGAAAATGACACCCAACAACAAACAATGGACTTGACTAAAATCCATCATGCTTGGGATTTGAGTCACAAATCCATGACCCAAATCCATCAAAATGACTGGGAGGTTGAATGACTAAATTGTAAATTCTATTTTGGGGTTAAATGTTGAAACT
Source organism: Linum tenue (assembly GCA_946122785.1). Lineage (NCBI taxonomy): Eukaryota > Viridiplantae > Streptophyta > Magnoliopsida > Malpighiales > Linaceae > Linum > Linum tenue. The sequence goes on along the minus strand of CAMGYJ010000005.1, from coordinate 2,261,025 downwards.
GTTAAACAAGTATGATCAAATTGCAACTTCTCTTTTTCTTCAAGCTTTGTTTGCGACAAGTTCATGTTGAATTATCCACCGATCAACAAAGTTACAAGGAACGATTTTCTAAGAAGAAATAAATTTTAAATTTTAAAATGTGTGTCCGATTCAATTGAAATATTTAACAATTCTTTCGTGAATATAATTAGGTTTATACAAAATTTAACAAAAGGATGTATGTTGTAGATGTTTCACACACATTTTTGGACAAAGTATGATATTATTAGGGATCCATTGGATTAGTATTTTAAAGTTTAGTGATTGATCCTATAGCTTTAACTGTCTCGGGCTCTCAGCTAATGGGCTTTAACTATGGGCATCGGTCCACCAATCACTAAGCGGGCCCAATAAAATAGCACAGTCTGAGTCTGAATCTGAATTTTCATTTATTCTCCACGACTTCCCGAGCCGTTACTCGGGAAGAAGAACAAGTGACTGATCGGCTCTCTTCCCCGCTACGTCGGAGCAGCTCATCGGGCGCCATTCTAGCACTTTTCTTGACAAGGTACTACTGATTCCTTGCTCCGTTCCGCCATTCACTCAAAACTGTTCCACAAAATATTAGGGATTTAGCCACGATTCCGTGTTTCTTCTCTTTCTGTATTCGACAGTTTCTGCGACAAGCCAAAGCCACCATACCATGGATGATGCAAATGCATAGTAGAATACATATTTAGTTTCAATGCAGTTGTACATCTTTAAGAGAATGCTTTCATTACACAGCAGAGCAAGAGATAGGTAGGAGATTACTACAAGCAGAGGGTTCTTTCTTTCTTATTTACAGGAGAGAAGAGCAAAGTAGCAAAACCCATTCCAGCAAACCCACTTCGTTCTATATCTGGCCACACTTTACTATTTATGGACAATAATAGACCAAATCATCCCATTAAAATCCACAGCTTACTTATGCACTGAACCCCTTCTGCAGCGAGCTCCAAGGGCTGGTAGGAAAGCTGACACATGCCTGGCTCGCAGCCTCGTTCATCTGATCTTTCCCGATTCCAGCGTTGCACATATTCGCTACAGACCTCATGTGCTTCATTCCGTATTGGGACAGCGACCCGCAATGCGTCTCAAATGTCCTTACCTGAAAATCAGAGAACAACAGGACAGAAAGAGATATATGTCAAAGCTCAACAACGCACGAGGAACGAAGAATTCCAGGGAACGTGACAATGGAGAACTTGGAAATTTGAATTACCAGTGTCTTGAGGCATTTCCAGTCGTCGACAAGGGGCTGGCCAGCAGGGCGAACAGCGCTGAGCACCTCCGAACCCTTGTTGATTCCGAAGAGGAGCTTTGCGATGAGTTTCATGCTGTTGTCTACATGCATTCTGTGTGACATGGCCTCCATAACCTGCTTCTCGGCTTCAGTCTTCCTCGCTGACCCTTCCGGGGCCTTTCGGTACTGCAGAAAATTGGATAGATGAGAACACGGAAATTGTTATGGGAGTCTTTCCAAATTTCAGCGACAAGTTCTTTATCTGATGGCAAAACATGAGCCTAAAGCGGCAAGGAAGAAGATACATGCACGTATTGAGGGGAGAAAGGAAAAGAGCAGGACACAAACCTTATCCCAGAAATGGACAAGATCGGCATCTCGTTGGTTAACAGCTTTAACGGGTGGTATTATGGCATTCTGGTCCACAAAAGTGAAGTTCTCATTCGCTGGATTGGTACCCATATACATGGCAAGCATGTCCTTGCTGAGTGGCATATCACCATATTGCATGACATGGGAACCATAAGGAGAATTGTCATTTGAAGTTCTCGACTTGACCTGCAAACGCAGCAGCAACATGATATCCCTCGGTCAAAAACCCCGATTCTATATACTATTGCACTCCATCTGCTGGAACACTACTTACCAACTCGTATTGCTGATGCACGCTCTCCCTCCGCAGATTGTGTACATCGCTGATCAAAAGGCAAGTGAGATAGAAAGTTAAAATATGCCATTTACTTTTCTGAACGGCAAGAAAACATCCTTCTTTTCGCTTTCTCATTGTTTGTTTTCCCTACTGGTTAGATAAGAAAACTGGGTTAGGAATGACAAATAAGAAACTCGGTGAAAAGATAAATTGAAGTGTGTACCAGTCTTCCATCCAAGCAATACTGTACAAGTCGCCTAAACAGGTTTCATATTCTGGCGGTGGACTAGGATAATCTCCAGGACAGTAAGTTCCCCAGCTGCTCTCTTCAGCATTTGAAGCAGTGGTTGCGTAAATATTTAAACCCTCGGGAAGAAGACCCTCAAAGATACTTCCAGATTCACAAGCTTCCAGATAGAAGACCTGCGGTTGTCACCAGTGATATGCATCAAGCAACTTGATTATAGGGAAACTTGATATGAAAAGAGTGTGTCGAAGTTGGGGAGAAAAACGGAACTCCCAACTTACCAAGCTTTTATAGGTTCCAGAAGCATGCTTCTTTTTCAAAACATCGTTCAGATCATCGGCATACATGTATGGGCTGGTAGGCATTCCTGAGAACCAAAAAAGAAAGGGCAGGCGAAGTTAATTGACAACTTCTCTAATATGCATAGCAGAAAAGCTTCTAAACTTCCCGATTGCAAAAGCTTCTAAACTTTCTTTGACTGTCATCAGATGAGATTGAGAACCCCAATAGTGATCCCATATAGATTGGCAGAGGGAAAAAGAAAGAACATGATAATCATTCATCCAAATTCAAGGGTTCAAAAGTAACTAGAGATAGACAAACCTAGCACCCCGGGACCTCCATGATCGGTGTAGTAGATGAAAATATGATCATTCGGACCACTGTCCAAAACTTTACCACTGCCCCCAGTCAGAGCAGACTTGTCACCAAGAATTGCAGCAAAAATGTTTCCCACAGTCACATCTTCCCCAGTATAATCCTGCCAACGAAAGGAAAACATGGTATGCCTGAGGACGAAGCATAACTTATATACACAATCACGATGATGCTACAGATCGATGACACAAAAGCAGACCTTCGGAACGCCTTTGTAAACATCATCACCGTGTGGACTGTTGATTATCACTCCAGGCCTTGGGTTCTCTACATTATAAGCAATATCATCATACATGAAAACAATGATGTTTTCATCTTTCAGACCACCCTTTTTGAGAATCTGGTAGGCGTGACAGACATCAGCCTACATAACAAAAACAGGGGTTAGCTTACAAAAAGTGTTAACAGCACAAGTAGCCATCACTGTAATCGATCATTGACGAAAGTGGAAACCCCTATCCGGAGTATTTCCCCTTATCTTAGATTAAGAGTACTGGAATTGAGAGACAGAACAACCCAAAATTTCCCATTTCGGTACTGTGATCACTCGTTGACGAAAATGGAAACCCCGAATCAGCTAATTATCTCCTTATCTAGGTGAGTCCCTTCTTCCATTATTAGCTTCAAGGTTTCCTCTACCAACAATACTACCATGGAGAAATTGAAATTACTAGGTCAACGAACACTCCAAGATCTCTCGAGCTAAGACAAGCAAACGATTGACTGATCATGAGAAGACAGCGGGGGGGGAGTCAGAAAGAAGAGGAAACCTGGTGTCTGTAATTCCAGTATCCATTGGATCCGGCGATCAATACCGCCCACCTAGTCCCCGTAGAGTCGGCATCGTCGTCAACGCCACCGGAGCGGAAAAACCTGGAAGCGGATGAGGGCAGCTGGATGACGTCATCTGCTTTATCTGGCCTGGCGGAGCTGACTGTGCTGGTAGTGGAGAGAGCTAGGAGGAGGAGCGGGATTAACAGGGAGATGCCGGCGGCAGCTGAAATCGTCATGTCCCCGACGACTCACCTAAGCTTTTTCCGATGAGGTGGGAGGGAAGGTGGTTGCTTGGGAGGGGAATGATTGGCGATTCGGATAAAACCAAAACCCAAGAGTGGCTGATTGCTTCAAGACGTGTATGTTCTTTATAGAAGAAGGAGAGTAATATATTAATAATAGGAGTGGAATAATTTTTGGGACCTTTTTTGAAAAATATCCACACATAGTAATTGATTAACCACCCAACCTTATATCCCAACAAAGATTATTAGAAAAACTCACTATAATTTTTACACCCCGATTTTCTTGTAATATTTCATTTAAACTTAACTATAGCTCTTGGGTCGAATCTTTTCTATAATGTTTTTAATAAATAAGGTTGTCGTTAATAAGTAAGAATGTCAGCTTGCTGATACAATAGTTTTATATAATTCTTTAATTTTCATTGTTGATTGCTTGCTCATTTGTTTAGACATTCTTATTAATTGGTGTAATTGTAAAATGAGATTAACATTTGTAACACTTCTGAATGAGCATCTTTCCGACCACTAATTTGGATTACTGATTCGTACATAGTGCATTTTGTTTCGTAATATGATAGTTAAAAGATACTTGAATGCGATGAATATGTGAGCCAGAATTGAATAATTGCTAGCTAGACATATGTTTTACTACATAAATGATATGAAAACAACATAAAATCTATTTTGACACTTTGTTCACCAACTTGAATTATTTGAAAATAAATTACGAAATAATTGTAAATAAATATAAATTATCCATAGGTTGTTCAAGTCACATGTTCTAAATACTTTACTTTTTTTTACGGGAAAAATACTTTACTTTCTAACTTCGACCTTCTTTATTCTCAAACTCCTCATTTTTTGCACTACTCGATTTTATATGCTTAAAGGAATACTATAAACCAAGTATAATTATTGAAGGGACTGATATTAAACAACTATAACAAAGATACCCAACTCTGTCAATATATTGCTAACAAACTCCAATCTCCTCTAATTTGATCAAGCCCCGTTTCTTTAAGACCATTATTAGGGTCTTGACAAACACCACACTCTATCCCTCTTGTATTTTTTATGGTAAAAGTTTTATAAAATTGTAAACAAACAGAAGTTGTTGTGCGTTTGGTAAAATACAAAACAAGTTTCTTACAAGAAAGGTATGAGGGTTAGACTTTCTTTGTGTTCTGTAATTCAAGTTGAAAGTGACTATTTTTTTATGAAAAGTTTAAAGTGACTGTTAGTTATATTTTTAAAGTGAAAATAAAATAGATTATAAATATTTCTCGGAGTCAAGTTGTATCACCCCGTTATCTTGTAGATTTAATATCGAATTTACAATATTTGAACGGTAAAATTATAATGAATAATTCTTTACTATACTCTCACTGGTTCAGAGTTTCGCTCATACTTCATAACCATACTCAATCTTATCAACTCAAATTCATATTTACATTCTATAAGACTATGATCATTCATGCTAAACCCAAATTATTTCATGAACTCATTCGATTTGACCTTAATCAAATCCTTGCCCGTTGCTAAATATACATCCTACGACCTACAACACTCTCTTCCTACTTCCCATCCATACAACATATTACAAGAAGATAGAAAAAGATTCATTGGTCGAAACGGAATCTTGCAGGCAATTGGATGAGTGGGTTCTGGATATTTTGTGGATTCACTTACGTGATAAGATTATCGACCTTGGTGGAGGCCCACATGTGGGCCCAACTGGTCGATAAAGTCTCTTGAATTATTGAACGTCATTTTTCATGATACGTGTTGATTATAGCGACCAGCCCATTTGGCCTCACTTGGACGCTCGTAGTCAGGATCGGGTTAGTGAATGAATGATTTTGACAAGTAACGCCCTGCATTTCAGATTTCACTAGGGTTGGCAATCGGTCGGTTTCGGTTTAACTGAAAACCGAGAATCGAGACCTGACCAGAAGCTACTGTCCACCGACCGACCCCAGAGCCCCGGTTAGCCGCAAACCGACCGGGCAGTTTGCGGTTCATGCATGGTTTAACCGGGGCAACCGACAGATTGATGGGCGGTTCGGTTCAATGGTCTAACCGACCGGCAACCGACCTCTTCTAACAAGAGATTACAAAATTAAAAAAAAAATTGAAAGAAATACAGAAGAAAAAAAAAACGAAGCCACACATTCTTTATCTTCTTCCTCTTCTCTCCTCTCTCTTTTACCCAGAAACAAACTTCTTCTTCTTCTCTCCTCTCTCTTTTACGCACTGACCTAGAATTGATTCCCCACCGTCGTCGCTGCTGAACCTGTTCCGTTGACGCAGATGCAGGGGATGGGGACGCGGAGGAGCTGCTGTGGGGATATGGCGGTGGGGGTGGTTGTTGCGCGGTGGGGGTTCCTAGCTAGATGGGTGTTCTACAGCAATGGATGAGAGGAGATTTGCATGTTCCGGGAAGCTGCACTGAAAGGAGCGAGATGGATTGGTCAGACGATCGATCTCAGTTCCTCTACATCTTCTGCCTCTACGCCAACAATTCCCCTCGTTTTTTTCTTCTTCTTTAACAGCGAAAGAGAGGGAGAGTTCGAGACCTGGGTTTCGGCCAAGAAAGCTATGTGAGACCTGAAATTTTATGGTGGAAGAGAGATATGAGTTTGGGATTGGGATTCAACCAAGAAAAGGCAAGGAGGAGGCGGGTACCTGAGATGAAGTCGATTGGCTTTTGAGTTGGGATTCCACAGGTGAGTTTCGAGGGAGGAGAGATCTTCTTTGCCCTCTTTCACCGTTGGCACTGCAGCGGAAGGCCGGGGAAGGCGAGAAGGGTGGAGGTTGTGAGTGCCTGCGACTGATTTTGGAATTGGGAATTTGGGAGGCGGCTGCGAGCGACTGCGAGGTTGGAGGCGGACCTGCTGGCTGTTAGGGTTCGAGTGGGGCGGCGTCGTTTTTGGGTCATAGGGAAGGGGGATCGGTTAGCCGGTTAACCGCCGGTTTTCGACCCCGGTTAGTCGGCTAACCGGACCCCTGATTTCCTCTACCGCCAACCGACCGAGGCCTTTGCGATTGGTTTTTCGGATAGCCGAAAACCGGCCAGTTCGGTTGAAACCGACCGGTTATCCGCTAACCGGAAAACCGTCCGCCAGCCCTAGATTTCAAGCACATAAGCTTACAAATGGGCTTGGGCTAAAACTATTGACGACAACTAGACTCATATTTTGGGCCACTAGGTTGGGCTTTGCGTTGGCGAAATTCGAACGGCAGATGACAGCAAAAGAGCTGAATCAGACGAGTTGGAGGTGGACCGGTTGTTACGGGCTTAGTGGATTTCATCCCGAGGCGGGGAAGGCTGGAAGAAAAGCCCAAAAGATTAACCAGCACGCATTCTTAAACCCAAATTCTTTGATCAGCCTCCACGTATTGTCTCTCGAGTTCAGTCATTACATGTACAACTTGTTTAGAGCTTTGGATACAATTTCATCCATGGTCGATGTTCTGCTTTCATAAATGGAGATTATGATTTCCCCTCTCCCATTTAGAAGGGTTATAAACCAACAGATTTCAATAATTTGAGTTGTTGGGAAAGGTTCATGTACGATACTTAATTACTTCCTTACACACCCTTTAAAACGAAAGTCAACGTATGTGATTGAAGTTTGCATAGACTCATCATATTATGTGCTTTAGACTTTAAACCAATGATTAATATTGGAGGTCGTGAGGATTTGAACATGTGAAATCAATGACAACTGAGCTCTTATATCATGTTATAAACCATGCTGGTCCCAATAAATCGAAATATACGAAGATATCGATGTATTGATACTTAAGAACTTTCTTACAAGAAGTACGGTTCGATAACCCTCCCTCAACGTCCAAATTATATTTAGAAAATAGAATTACACGTAAAACGTGTAATAAGTGTGATAGATATAATACTTTGTAAGTTTGTAACCCCTTACTTGATTCCTAGGGTTCAAATTTCTGGAACTTTATCGTTTGACCTCTCCTCATTCAAATTTCTAACTCCACCACCAAACACACATAGTACGAGATCATGGGAAATGTCAACTCCCTTTCCCCCTCTAGATTCCCATCCCTTACCTCATCTAAGATGCCAACAAGGACTTATTATTAGTAGTTTTACCGTTGGTCTTCAATTTAAAGATTTGAGGTTCAAATCCCTTAATTAACACCTACCAATAAAACTAAACCAATATCACCATATAAGAAAAATTACCTTTCAGCTACCATTAACGAGTCGACCCTAATTAAAAAAAAGAATATACACCAAATGAAAGCGACATACAACAAATCGTCTGAATTATGTGTACAATGAAGCATCTAAGGTAGTGCTGGAGGTCTCTATCAGTACCTAAAAAGCCCGCGCAATTGTCTTGCTTATCGACTTAATTGTTATTATTATTCCCAATTTAAAGGCACAAACTTAACAAATAATATGCTTCCTAGTTTGGTTTTTATGTAGGTGTGTTTGATATCTCTCTCCCATTTCCTTCTTGTCGCCATAATCACGGGACCCATAACCCCTCAATTATTATTCTTATCGTTACATTTAAAAATCATCAGTGGAGGAAGGGAACTCCCTCACCAAGAGGGGGACACAACTTTATAATCATTTTGTGTCTGGCCATGATACTTTACTTATCTCCTCCTTTCATGTCAAGGAAAATTTGGTTTGTTAGGGAAAAAGCACACTGAATCGAATAATTTAGTTTGGATACCGCACATTATTAAGATGTTGTTCGCTTTGAATTAAATATGTAGGGATTACTGTTGATCAAATACTTATGTCGCCCGGCCCTTTACACGGTAGGAATAAAAATGAAAAATTAACATTTTCGTTAGATCCTATAACAACAACCTTAGTTACTAATCTTGGAATGACTTTGTGGAAATAATAAAAAAAAATATAAAAGAATCAGTGCAGCCACTTGTTTTTCTCTTGCTTCATATCCTGCACTTTTATCCATATGCAATTGCAGTATAGGAAGATTGATGAGTCCGTCTATTCGGATCTCTTCGATACCCAAAAATTGGAAATCATCACACGAGCAGCTTGGTTGCAGTTCATGGCTACAAGAAACCAACACATGAAAATCCATCGCGACTCTTAGCCTCCAAATTGATCTTATTATCGAGTAACTTACTCTTCCAACTTCAAGCAAGAATTGGTTTCAATGTTTACCTTCACCGCTACAGTCGGACAATTTACCTCAATCAATCATCAGCAACAAAAATCTTCTACAATACGCAAACAGAGAAACAAACTCTTTTGCTCTACAGTTCTTAACTTCCAACATGCTTTTTTTTCATCCAGCTGATGTCGCAACACGATCACCCACTCCATATCCCTAATCTATCATTTTATGTTCTAATTGCATGACTTATCCAGACAATTAGTTGTTCCCTAGCTAGTTTAAATAAGGTTAACTATGATATTACTACACGTTCACTTGATTCCAAGTTCCATCCCATTCCCATTTTGTAGTTTTGTTCCCTCCCCTTCCCCCATCCCCTCTTCATATCTAATCCCTTTGGTCTCTTCTCTTATCCAAACATGACACTTGGTCATTCACATCTCATCTCAGCTGAAAGTGAAATGGGCCATTATTATTATTACTGTTCTATTTATAGATAAATAAACAAAGTAGATTTTGAATACAATTTATTTAATTACTAAATCAATCAACCAAAATCTCACAGCAGATACTGTAAAAAAAAACGACACATATCTATAACAGTTCGTTGATTAGCTCTTAACAAATAACAAATGAACAACCCAACAAGTTCCATCGTAATTTACTAACACTATTATTTTTAATTAAGCTCCTTCTGATTCGTCACACTTCAACTAATACACTAATATAATTATTATATATATTTGTTCTTGTTTCTCCCCTGATATTTTCCACATCTGGTCCAGTCATAAACTGCCAGTAAGAAAAAGTGACATTACAAAACGACAATTTAATCTGATTGGCATTATGAAGATAGGAATGAGTCAACTGCTTCTCTTTGGACTTTCCGATGATGAGTTGAGTTGATTAAACTACCGATTGAAACTTACTCGGAATCTATTAGACTATTATCTCTGTCATTAGTGGTTGAAGCTAACAATTTAACCGATATGTCTAAACAACCAAAACATTGTTATTTGGAATCCCCCGATCGATTTTATTTGTGAAACACGGCGTTACAAATTTTTGTTGGCGTATGTGCCATTTATAAAACACTTAAAATTTATTTGGAATATATCCAGTATAGCTATGTCATTAATTTATTTGACGTAAACGAAAGTGAACTGATCAATATGAACATACATAAAAATCAACATAATTATACGAGAACTAAAAGAGGAAAGAAAAGAAAACCAACGAGAATCGGTTATACTAGTTACTCCAAACTATAATGAAATTTTGATGAATGACCCATTTTTTTCAGTCTAGTGATTTTCAATGTGTAGGAATTGACCCTTTAAGTTTATGGCCAAGACATATATTTCATGTGATAGTACTAATATATGACACAACCGCTAGGCCAACGTTTGAAAGCAACATCGAACTCAAACCCCAACACAGAAATAAAAGGTCAGGAAACAAAAGGGAATACCTGGTGCCACCTTCTCCAACCATACGCTCCTCTAATCCATCCCCCCACAGAAAAACCGAACCTATTGGCCGCTCGATCTGTATTCTGTACTTTTATCTAGGCCCGAAAATGGACCGGGTTTGGTTCTTGTCGAAGAAACCATTAATCTGACCCAACCCAGTCCTATCCTTACTTGATTCAGTCTTGAGAAGCTTGGGTTGGGCCGAGTTGGGTCATCGGTAGGTTACATAAATTTCAAAAAATTCCAACTAATTCCCGAAAGTTTATATTAACCCATTGGCTCTGATCGAGTTGGGCCGGAACAATGGGTATTTCGGGTCAGACTTTCTTCCCTACTTCCATCAATCCCCATTCCCTAACTCCCACACTATCGGTCACGAGTTCGTAACAACTCGGCTTCTAACTACACTAGTATATGGTTTAGATCATTGTGTTAACTAACCTTATAAGTTAAGATAGTAACGTTTGGAGGTTGATCGATTAACAGTCTGCTTTATGTTCAGTTATGCGTAAAAAACGTGGTTTTCATTTATATAAACTAATCGAATTGTATTTACCGTTTTTTCCATTTTTTATGTACGTAAATGGTTCCAATTTGGCACACTAATCTAGCCAATTTACTTGTAAAAAGAAATCTAGCCAAATACAAATCTACTCATTAATGATCTTGAAATTTTGCACATGTTAGATCATACTAGTTGTTTTCATCGGTTGCTAATAGATTAATACTACCAAAGACAATCAAAATTCGAACATAATATCTGTAAATCAAAAAATCTGATATCGTATTAATAACAAATTAGTCCATCTAACTCAGAAATTTAATGAACCCCCTTTTCCACCTTAATAATCTTTCCATATATAATTAAATATTAATATAATAATATTATTTAGAATCAAATAATATTACTACATACATAAAATAATGTGAACCCCCCAATAGTATATGATATAACCTTTGGCCACGTTTGAAAGCAACATGGAACTTCAACCCCCAACGCAGAAAACAAAAGGAATACCAGGTGCCCGCGACTCCCAGCTTCAAATCCCATCCCCTTCCCTTCCTCTCTTCTCCAACCAAATCTATTGGCCACTCCATCCCTCCCTCTATACATTTCCAATCCACTCCTCACTCGCTCACGAGTTCACACAACTCACAACTCAATCAACACTGAAACCGCCATTTCCCAATTCTCTCCATCACTTTACTGAGCACTTGAACAGAGCAAAGCAAAAAACAATGGACGCGGCGGCCGCCGACGACGACAGCATGCGGCAGGTGGTGCTGGGGAAATACGAGATGGGCCGGATGCTGGGGAAAGGCACCTTCGCCAAAGTCTACTACGCCAAGCACAAGTCCACTGGAGAGAGCGTGGCGATCAAGGTGATGAACAAGGAGCAGGTGAAGAAAGAAGGCATGATGGAGCAGATCCAGCGCGAAATCTCCGTCATGCGCCTCGTCAGGCACCCAAACGTCGTCGAATTGAAGGAAGTCATGGCGACCAGATCCAGAATCTTCTTCGTGATGGAGTATGTGAAGGGCGGGGAGCTCTTCGCGAAAGTAGCGAAGGGGAAATTGAAGGAGGAGACGGCGAGGAAGTATTTCCAGCAGCTGATCTCCGCCGTCGATTTCTGCCACAGCAGAGGGGTTTCGCATCGGGATCTGAAGCCGGAGAATCTGCTGCTGGACGATAACGAGGATTTGAAAGTTTCCGATTTCGGCCTCTCTGCTCTGCCGGAGCAGCTGCGGAACGACGGGCTTCTGCACACGCAGTGTGGGACCCCTGCCTACGTGGCGCCGGAGGTGCTACGGAGGAAGGGGTACGACGGCGCCGCGTCGGATCTGTGGTCGTGCGGTGTTATTTTGTTTGTTCTCGTCTCGGGGTTTCTCCCGTTTCAGCACCAGAATTTGATGAGGATGTACAGCAAGGTTTTCAAGGCGGAGTTCGAGTGTCCGCCGTGGGTTTCCGTGGAGGCGAGGAGGTTGATCTCGAAGCTTCTGGTGGCGGATCCGTCGAGGAGGATTACGATTCCGGCGATTATGCGCGTGCCTTGGTTTCGCAAGGGGTTTTCCGTTCCCCGGGTTTTTTCAATCCCTAGGAAGGAAGAGGAAGAAGAAGGAGAAGAGGAAGGGATTGTCAATTCTTCGTCCATTCCGAAGATCTCGTCGCCGAAATTCTTCAACGCGTTTCAATTCATCTCGTCGATGTCGTCGGGATTCGACCTGTCGAGTCTATTCGAGAGCACTCGGCGGCGGCGGGGGTCGATGTTCACTTCGAGGTGCTCGGCGGCGGCGATTATGGAGCGGATGGAAGGGTTCGCGAAGGGGATTAATTTTAGGGTTGGGAGGGTGAAGGATTTCAAGATGAGCTTGACGGGGGGAACGGAAGGGAGGAAAGGAAGGCTGACGGTGACGGCGGAGGTTTTCGAGGTAGCGCCGGAGGTGGCGATCGTACAGTTCTCGAAGTCGGCCGGCGACACTTTGGAGTATGTGAAGTTCTGCGAAGAAGACGCCAGGCCGGCGTTGAAGGACATCGTGTGGACTTGGCAAGGGGAGAACGGCGATGACTCCGTTTGTAACGGTTACGTGGAAGACCGTCTGAAAGCGACAATCTCTATGTAGAAACTCCGACAACTCTTTTCTTTTTTTAATTGCTCTTTTTTATGCTTTAATTTTTGGCTTCATGTTATGGAGAGTAGATATACAGGATAAGCTTTTCTAATTCCCGCCTTCTCCAACCCTCTTGTGTTGTTCTCTTCTCAATTGGGGTCTAGTATTCGAGGGTGTTCGATGCATGTGGTGACATTATCAATGACTTTTATTACGCTATCGAATGTCCATAATTGCGATGAATTATTCAAAAGAATCTGTTTTTTTTTTGCTGAATTCGACGTAGGAGAGGAAGTGCGAGATATCAACACATACTAATTATTTTAATTCAACCTTATTGTAGCCGGATCCTTTCGGGGTTTATATGATATGTAAATAGGATCAATATGTTCGATGCATCATTTTAAACCAAAGTTGTAACTAGATCCTTTCGGTGTTGATATGATATGTAAATAAATAAGATCAATATGTTCGGTGCATGTACTGATATGATTGGATGATTTCTGTTATGTTTTTGAACGATAGATGTGATGAACTATTCACAAAAATATTGTATCGTTGAGATCAAAAGTACGAGAGAAAATACGTAATATCAAGGCCCGTTGAGAGGTTCTGTAAATAAGGTAAACTAATTACTAAGATAGGTTATCATAACTTTTTTTTTTGCATGTGATTTGAGTGAGGAGAATGAGCCGTTAAGGGAATCAAAGGAAGAGATCTCTTACTATGGGATACCGTAAATTTGTTTAAGTGACAGCTTCGGAAAGAAGTGCGTTACAGCCAATAGCCATATGACGTCTATATATGGTAAGAGTTTTGTAACTAACTCCCATCTGCAAAACCTAATAACAATTGACTAATGGTAGTGGGTGCAAAATGCCCTTGTCACATTGCCGTAAGTTGGATATGGAGCAGGAGGCTCGCCATATGGGCAGTTCTCATATGAGATGATGTAAAGTTGGAAGGATGGCGGGATTTGTATTCTATATTGGCAGGCACAACCCATGATGGCTAACATGTTCTCCGGGATTTGTAATCTTAGAATCTCTCATTGCCTAAATGGCTAACAATTCATTAATCAATGGCAAAATCGTTACGTTTTGTGAGTTTTTGAAACACGAATAAGTTCTTGTCGAATTTCATCATATTCCTGCTTCTTGATTTTCATATTTCCGCTAAACAAGTTTTTATCTCATGCCCACCTTTTGATGCCTCAACGGTTAAGCACAAGTACCCCGATCACTTATAGGTGAATTGAGGAGGGTTTCAATGCCACAATCATTCACCATATTCATCTTTTGTTGCCACTACATCCAGTCATGATAGTATTTCGGTCGTAAGAAGCACTGAGGGAATCTATATCGATAACAAGCAAGTGACCATGGGGTGCCTTAGTCGGGTCTGGCTCCGAGTCGTAAGGACAACAACAAAATCGAAAGATCTTTTCCTGCTCAAACTATCTCCTATGGTAATTGTTAACAGGCTTGAGCAAGAAAACGGATGAGATATAAGCCGATTACTTGTTTTCAGTTGAAAACGAGACCTGAAAAAAGTGTCTCAGTGCTTTTATCTGATGCTTGCTTCCGATCAACTCTTGCCACCCGTCCCACAATTTTATTGGCCCTAAACTTCTACAGTACACCAATTGCCATCAATTATGAGAAGACTTTGTAACTAGTGACCGTTACTCTTAAGGTCATTATAATGACTTGTCCAGAGACCACGTGTATAATTTTTGGTGGCAAATCCCCTTTCTCACAAGGTATGAGTCATCATCCCTGCTTCACCACCCATTGCTCCATCTCCAGCTTGCCCACTGCACTTGAAAAAAAAAAAACACACACTAATTAAACAGAGCAACACACCTAATCAGTGATTAGCTGTTTGATTAATCAAAACACCTCATGATTCACTTACGTGAGGATGACGTCAAAGTCGCTTAGAGTCCACTCTGCAACCTCGTCGTGATCACTCACATAGATCTCTGTCCCAACATCAATGGACGTCCAGATTCTTCTTGCTGGTGGAGTGCCTGGGTCCTGCAAACCATCAATGTATCGTATTATTGTATCAGATTCTTCTAACACGACGACAATCATTTCGTCTATCTTCGAGAGATCACCTCCCATTAACCAATACCAGAGACGAGACAAGTTTGGTTAACAATAATGACGTAAATTGAAGCATGATCATGACCTGGTAAAAGTAGAGGCGACTAGACACACCCCCAACATCAAGCTCCCAGCTTCTTGAATCTCCGATCCATCCCTCCCCTGGCTTGGTAGGGTAGCCATAGCTTCCCCAAACAGGATGAGGTAGCAATTGAACCAGCTCTTGTGAGTGTGGGTTACTGTAAGGATCACACATGCTGAAGGGTTCCTCAAGGAACTTGGCATTTCCTGGACCGCAGTACAAGTGATAGGCACCATAGGGGAAGTTGGCGGTGTCGTTTCGGTACAGTTTGGTGTCGTTTGGGGTAATGTGGAAAGGAGGGCAAAGGTATGGGTTGCTTGGGTTACACCATGGCTCTGTTTCTGGGTTGATGATCATCTCCGAGTATCGTGTCACGTCAGTGAGCAGATCTCCATCGCAAGGGGATCCGTCGTTCTTCCAGCAGCTGCCGATGTCGATCAGGTAGAACTGGCTCTTGGGACCTCCACCTTGTTTGATGTCCAGTGTCAGCTTCACCTTGAAGTTTGGAGACTCTGGCAACTGCATACATAATTACATTTTGTAAACTGTAAGCATTCACTGTTTAAACCCGGTATAGCTTGTTCATTCAAGGAGAGACAAGGGAGAAGAAGCACAAAATTTCCTGAAAAGTTCCCTCATTATTGTGTAGCCGAAGTAAGGCAGCATGAAAACGAAGGTAAAGCCTGCTCACCACAATTGTCGGCTCAATCATGAATTCATGATAGAAGGGATTCATGGCACACAGCCTAGCAATATGAAACATCGACTACAACGAAAACAATATTCGTATGCAACTAATATGCCTGAAATCCGAACTTGATATGAGTCTCACGATCTGCTTATTAGATTAACCAGGTATATTGATAGCTTTATCAGGACTCGTATATGAGAGCTTTAGCTCATCTAGCTCTCATGACATATCAATGGCAAATCGTCCAATAACTCAAAAATTTTAATGAGAGGGACCCTCAGAAAAAATGAATGTAGCAACAGTTTAACATAACCAAGACAAAAGGTTAAGGGGATGTCATCAAACTCATGATGATAGAAACCAGAGAACAAAACTACGAGCTCTCAGGCTTGTCACAGGTTCGATTGCAAATAGAGAATAGAGAATGGGGAAGGGGAATCTGGGGGGAAAACTCACAGTATGGAGCATGCCTCTGGTCTCATAGTGATACCCACCAGAGAACCCCGAAGTAGCATCAGCTCGAAGGTACAGCATCAGCCATGGATACTTCTTTGAAGTCTTGAGCTTATGGTGAAAAACCCAACTCCCGACCCCAACTCTCTTCTCCCAAGCAACCTCATACCTGGAAATTGATCCATCACCAGTCACATTGTAATAATCGTAGGAGCCATTGAAGCTTCCCCTGAGCCAACCATCAAAATCAACTTGAGTGGGTTGATGACCGAGAGTGGGTTGGTTCATGCAACCAGTTCCAAAGCAAGGGAATCTCCCTGGCTTGAAAGGAGCCCCCTTCTTCCCATTCTCTGGGCATAACCCGGAATTGGTGTCGTAGTTGCCATTTTTCAGCATAATCATCCAGAAGTGCCATGGCTTGTGGTTATCGGAGACCACCTGGCATAACGAGCCGAGGTAGAGCTCCTTCTGGACAGCGTAAAGATCTGGATTCTTGAGAGCTTCTGGGGGTAATCCTGGAAATGGGTCTCCTGTTCCAAGCTTGTTATCGGCTTCTGTTACCTTGTGCTCCACCACTCCCCTGTTTGTTGATTCTGTTTGTTGAGAGAGGTAGATTAATTAGTAAAAGTTAACATTTAGAAAGCCTGGAAATTTACTGGTATACCATTCCTTTCCGTGTTGTTAATTTTCATGGCAAGAATAAGAGTTTGAGGTATAAAAACCAATCCTGTAACACTTCATCACATGCCTAACTTAGAATTTGTAGAGATTCCTCCTACCAACAATCAACCGTGTCATTGAATATTTAAAATATTAAATGTTATCGTGATTCGGATACGCAATCTCTCATGGAACAAAACTTTGCTATATAAGTTAAGAACTGATGCAAGCCAAATAAATAAAAGACAAAATGAACACACCAGTCCATTACATTGTCCTAATTATTTGACAGTTTTGCTATCGTACCTTAAACTATTGGCTTCATTGGTTCAACATCCGTAACATTTTTTTTTACAGTTTCTACAAGCATTTGGAAAGATGATTGGTTTTGAGAGAAAGGGGAGAGAGAGGCGTACTGTAGCTGTTGTTGGAAGTGGGTGGTTCTTCTAGTGCAGGGGTGAAATCGAAGCAATCAGCAGCTCTAGGGCTGCCCATAACACGATCTTCGTCTTCTTGTCGGCCAACTTCATTGCAGAAGTTCCAAGCTTCGAACGCCACTCTAAGACCATCTCTTGTCATCCCAGGATCTCCCACAGCTGACTGCAGCTTCTTGTAGTTCTGTTCCCCTCTAGCAGCAGAATGAACAAAAGCAACTCCATGATTGACCACCAACCAGAACACCAACAGCAATAGCAAAGTATGCAAATGCCGCATCCTCCTCTGGTTTCTTGCCATTGCCGTACCAACTATATGCTAATGATAGAGGGTACAATATACTCCCCACTTCCACTCTGCCACCAACAAGAATATGTAAATGGGAAGAGCAGGGCAGGCCCAGCTGGGTGGCTGGCTGATATCGATTTTAGGAGAAATGGGTACTTTTCTCCTGTGTTGACATCTTACCATATCTCTGCATATCGACAAAAGAGTCTTGTCCCCACAGTCCCACTCCAATAAAAGAAATATAGAAGCGTACTAAAGCGTTTCTGAGGCAGAGTTGGCTTCTCTATCTCCTTCTTCCAATCCTTTTGATCCAGCAGTTGATCGAGGGGACGACGGAGATGAGCAGTGATCCTCCCTGAAAATGTCCGCAGGTGCTTAACTTACAACCAAAAGTAAAACTGAAGTGGTAACCACTGCCCAGTGGCCAGTGCTATTGAGCCTCAAGGATTTGGTGTGTCAACTGTTCTGTAGTGGTTTTCCTTCACTTTTGGTTTTGAATTTATAGAGTAATGTGCATTGATTAGCTTTAATGGGTCGTGCTTGGAAGAAGGAAACACTGTATGGGTAGTAACAAATTGCAATAACTGCTGTCATTTACCAGAAATCTCCGCAGTTGCAATTTTCATCTTTGAAATGATGGAATCGACTAACATCCCTGACTGTTCTCTCTCTCTTGTAATGAGGGAGATTAATTCGATAGCATTGTGATAATCACCGCAAACTCTCAAATTCTTCGTCACCAAGATGGGTTTTGATGGGCTCAGACTGAGAATTCCAAATGCAATAGCTAGTTCTCACTGTGATAGAGAAGGATCTTATTATCCTTTTCTTCCTCTTCAACATCATGGGAAACATTGCTCGATTCAGCATGGTATCCCAGCCTCTTCATCTCCACTTGCATTTCATCCAGTTTCTTGTTTATCTCTTCTGATTGTGGATGAGACCTATCCCCACGACCAACAAATGCATGAACAATCCCACCAACCTCGATTCAACTGCAACCAGGACACTTTTAGCAAATCACATTTCATTCTGCGCGAGTCTCACTTGTGCTTCATCATCCCATCTGCCAATGGTGCTGTGCATATTGGATAGAAGAACAAAGTTCCTTGTGGATTCTGGCCATAACCTCTATTTCCTTTGACACTGCTTCTCCAAGTTCAATATTCTTATGTACCCTGCAGGCAGCCAATATGGCTCCCCACATACGAACATCGGGTTGAATGGCATATCTTGAATGAACTTGTAAACCTCTTCAAAATGCCCAACCCGGCTTAGCAAATTGGTCATGCATACATAGTGATCCATCCTTGGGAAGATCCCAAAATTCCGGATCATGGAACCAAACCATTTTCCCCCTCCGCAAGGAGTCCTGAATGGCTGCAAGCAGATAATAGACAAATGAATGTCACATCAACCTGCTGCATATTTTTTTTTTGGGTAGAAAACCTGCTGCATATTTTGGAAAAGTGAAATAGCATCCTTTCCGAGCCCGTGAACCCCATCAGCATCTATCATTGCATTCCAAGAGATTACATCCCTATCATGCATTTTATCGAACACTTGCCGTGCAGTATGGATCTTCCCACACTTTGCATCATGCCAATGAGGGAATCGCAGACTATTACTTGTATAGCCATGAACTATAGCGTAAGAATGGCTGCAACAACCATGTTGCAGAGCTGCCAGATGAGAACAAGCAGGAAGATGGAAGAATACCTGTCATTGTTGACACGTCTGGAACTAAACCAGTCAACTTCACAGACGACGAAAGAACGGGAGAGGCTTCCCACTACTACTTGTATAGCCATGAACTATAGCGTAAGAATGGCTGCAACAACCATGTTGCAGAGCTGCCAAATGAGAACAAGCAGGAGACACGTCTGGAACTAAACCAGACAACTTCACAGACGACGAAAGAACGGGAGAGGCTTCCCACTACTAGGTCAGTAATACCCGAACTCTGAGTGTGGGTCAAGGGAAAGGCTTTGCGGAGACTTTGACGGATGAACTTGGCTTTGGACACGGATTTTGGAACGCCGGTGGTAGCGCGGGTTTCCTCCTTTGCATCGGCACAGGGATGCGCGAACGGAATTGGACTTCCGGCCTGGTCCAAAATAATTGAATTTGAGGCTCAATTGCAAAATAAAAGCGCCGAAGTATCAGTAGACAGTAATGTCCCCAAGAACTTGAGGTATTTTCAAGTTTGCCACTGGCTTCGGCCCATTTCTTGTTCCGCTTTGTTTCGTTCATTTGTTCCGGCATCCGCCCCAGTGCTCAGGTTTCCGTTCAGCCCACAGGACTCTGTCTGCAAATCTTTCTTCCATCTCTGGCTGCAAGCCGGCACTTCCTCTGTGTTCTGGCATCCCAAGTTTCGGCATAAGCTGTCTTCTGTTCGTTACAATTTGGTTGTTGCCCAAATCGGTCCAGTTTTGTGGGGTTGTGGTGGAAAGGGATGTCCATAAATACCATAAGGATTGATTATCCTAAAGAGGTTTGTTCTCTACGTCCCTTATCTATTTGTACAGATATCACTCAACTAGACACAGATTCCCGTGAGTGCTTTCCGGGTTAGCAAGTACACAACTAAGATAACAAGAAGAAAGACAACAAGGAACCAAACAAGGACGATACCAGGCACATAGTAACAGATTCTCATCGTCAGCGCAAGAAGGTTGATCAATTACTTGTCTACTATTAGCAAAAAGCATGTGACACATTTTCCTCATCCCACATGAGAAAGACCACCACCAGTTTCAGCCTTCGTCCTGAAGCAAACAGAACGAAAAATGGTGACTCCGCCTTCCACAGACAACTCCAAAAATACAAAGCAGAGAGGGGGTGTAGAAGATAACTTACTTATGGTCGGAAGGATTTGGCCTGAGTTCATACACGATCGTTGCAACAGTATCCCTCTTCAACTGTTTATTATCACGGACAAAGAACATTCGGTTTAAGTTGATATGGCGAACATTCGATTCTGACAGAAGCAAGAGCAAGAGATCACACCAATGTAATGTAGTTACCTTAGTGGCTTCGCCTTTGAAACCAATGTAGTGTATCTGTGTAGTATCTCCCCCAAGATTATCGGGAAAGTGCAATGTGATACTTGACACTCCCTGGAATTTGGCATACCTGGTATACCAAAAAGATATTTGATATTAGGAAAGATAAGTCCATGATTAAGCTATTTCCAGTTCAACAAATTCGACACTAGTTTGTAAGAGTTACCTAGTTTGGTACTCCAGCACTCCTTGCAAATTTTCAACCAACTCCCATTCCTTGTAGAGAAAAGAACTAGGACCATGTAAGGCAAAATACTAGAGTTGATCAAGCTCTCATTAGTAGTAAGTAGAAGAAATTCAAAACACCTGCACCGCTTGCATGTCTTGAGCATCAGAGAAATCCATTCCTTCTCGATTGATAAACCTGCACATAGAATTCAAAACAGCAATCGAAGTTCAGATATACAAGCAATTTATAAATTTTATCTAAAAAACGCGAGGTTGTTCAAAAACTTGTTCATCTTCTTAAACGTGAGATCTATCTAACATGGTACAAGTATAAGCAGAAGAGGAATAAACAAGCAAAGGGGATTTCAACCTTTAGTCACAATTTCGTATCCAAAAGAAATTACAACATTAAAAACAGAGCACATCAAATTGAGCCTTGAAAGATACCAGTAAGACTGATTCAGCACGGCATTTGGATGGTACAACTGTACAAGGTATTTCTTCCATAACACCACCAAGCCAATTAACATATCAGCACAAGAATGCATTGAAATAGTTCTGTATGTTCCATCAGTTAGACTAACATTATGCAGGCATCTAAGTTGTATTGTATGTAATCACAAATTAAGAGGCAAATGTTTCCTCTGTAATTCTACCTTGAAACATTGTTGACTAATGCAACAAAGGAACAGATATACCGAAGAAAACATGTAAATCAAACTTACGCTCTCATTCTGGAAGGACTTGTTCGCTCTGGTCCACCAACAATCGAGATGCTCTTGATCTTAACATCAGATGTGAACCTGCATTCAGTAAAGTAAAAATAGGGCATCCAAAAAAAAAAAAAAAAGAAATGGAAGCATACTAATAGTCGAAACTGAGAAATAGGAACTTAGAATAGCCAAAAAAGTAGACAGAGTAAGACTTTGCAGATAATCAGGGAAAATGATTGTTTGGGCATTTGAACAGCTGCAGATTAAGATTCAATACACAGCACTGCTCTATATCAGGGTTGAATACTGTTTTCACAGGAAGCCAATTTGACGACTAATAACCGACCCATTGGGTGATCAAGCTGGGATACATAAAAAAGAGCAGAGAATTAGCAGACATACGGGACATAGACAAGTAGTTCAGAATCACCATCATTGCTTTGCAAGAGTTCCTGGCATGGGCAAAAAGATCAATACAAGATAAGAAACGTTTCTATTCCCATCATCTTCAGACTATGACTACACATGTATGCTTCAAATGCCGTCTTGACAACAAGGTCTTGGCAGTTCAATCGAACCATAAACACAACAAAAACGTAAATTAGTAAGGTGGAGTCCAGCTTACCCCAGAGAAGTTCAGGCGGTGCTCCCAAGCTTTGAAGACCGACTTGACACTTCCTGGAACTGCTTCATTCAGAGCCGAAACCTAGAAATTTTGCACAAATGGGAAATGCCAAGTAAGATCATAAGCTGCAGGAAATCGAATTCAAAGAATACTGGAGACGGACGAAGGCTTGTGTTCCCATCGGCAAATTGGAAAGCCTCTTCGCAGAATCATCGATATCGCAACGGAATTATAGTCAGCGGAAATTAAGGAAGGCAATGAAGCGGCGGGTGAATTCTCACCTTAGAGAGGTCTATGTGTTTGTAGAGAGACCAATCAGAAGAGCAATCATGATCTTCGCAGCTGTGATCGTGCGTACAAGCCATTCTTCTTCTTCTCCAATTCGGTGGTTGTCTGCAGTCTGCTTTCCCTGCACGCAGCGAAGAAGGAGAAGAAATTTCTGGAAAAACAGTGTCTGTCGCATGCAAGCGAAGCGAATCTGTGTTCTGGCGATGAAGTGTTACAAACTCCCCGTTTTAACTTTTAAGCATCACTCCACGATGGCGTTCAAAAGCCCGGACCGGACCGGACCGGACCGAGCTGTCTCTGGAATAAATCGAACTTATGTAAAAAGATATGAGACGTGAATCACGTGATAACTATTGGAAGTAGGGATGGCAATGGGGCGGGTTTGGGGCGGGTTTGCCTAAACCATCCCCATCCCCGCTTTTAAATATCTATACCCATACCCGCCCCATACCCATGCGGGGAGGGTTTTGCAAACCCATCCCCATACCCATGGGTTTCGGGTACCCATGGGTAATACCCGCCCCGTACATCCAACATTATAATATGGAATATTTTACATATAGACTTTCAATTATAACATTAAACACACCTACTATATCATGAAGTCGACAAAGAGACAATCATTTTTAATACGATTCAAAGCATCTTATCCTAAAATATACATTAATCCATATCATAGTAGAGTACAATGTCATTCAAATCATTATTCTCTATTGTGATACATCTATTAAGTAATAATTAACTAACATAATCTTGTTAACAAGGGGAAAAAGTGAAAGAGTGAAGGGATAATTGAGAGAAATAAATTATATTTTGATTTGGGTGGCCACTCAATTGCATTTCTACTATATATTTTTCATATGTGAAGAAATATTTTTGGTGGGGCGGGTATGGGTATGGGTATGGGGCGGGGGAGGCTAAAACCATACCCGCCCCATACCCATCAAACTTTTTGCGGGTTTTACCCATACCCGCCCCATACCCGGTCAATGCGGGGATTCCCCGCGTTGACTGGGTCGGGGGCGGTCGGATACCCGTGGGCATGGGTTTGATTGCCATCCCTAATTGGAAGTATATTTAGTTTGGTTTGAGTTTCTCAGCTGAAATAACATATTTATATTTATCTCACATGTTATTTCACGTATTGTTTATACCGAGTTATGTAACGATGAGGCTTGATCCAAATGTACTTGTCGAATTAAATATGCTATATAATCTTTTTTCATCTAAATTAACAATTTTATTACCACAAAAGGGAAGCTGCAAAACTAAAACAAAATAAATTAGCATACTATTCTAATTCTAGTTAAGAGAGAATCCAATATCCAACCATAACAGATAAGAAATCTCCTCCTCAGAAAAATATGAGTTTTTAAACAAAACAAGAAAAGGAAAAACACAACTACAAAACGAAATCCATGTCATCTACTAGCTAGTTAAATCATCGTGCCTCCGATTGTCACATATGACCAACTCCACCTGCAGCTAACAATACGATAGTTGCAGCTCCGCCCATCCAAGCAGCAACCCACCAATCAACGAGAACTGCGGCCACCGACGACGAGGCTGGAGGAGGAGGGCTAGGACCATCATGCGGCGGCCACGGAGTAGCTGCCGGCGGCACCGAGTGGTGGGACGAGTTTCCACCGCTGGCACCAGCCGCTGGTGGGAGGGAATTAGGGGTCGGCGCTGGAGCTGGAGCACGGTGATGGTGGTGGTGATGGTGGCTGTGGTTGTGGGCCGTAGTAGCAGTAGTCAAAGCTGCGGCTACGACTAGGATTAATAGTATCGCCGGCGTCGTCTTTGCCATGCTTAAAAGTCTAGCCATTTATTTCCCGGCCGGTAGCTATTTGTTTCTGAGTGTGGCTGTGTGGGTAATGGTGAAACTCTCGTACGTACTTATAGTGATCGTGAGAGTAGACCGTGGAGAGTACGTAACTTACTGCTGGTAAAATTCCCACCATTAATTTCATTCAATGCATTCAAAGTAGAGCATTTTAAGACATAATACCCACCGGTTGAAACAAAAACGGACAACTCGCAGTGAATAGTGTGTGATCTACGACTACTAGTCATTCCACAATCCGTTTTTTTTTATAGCTCATTTGGCAACTAGTTCTTTCCGAACAAATACAACATATCAAATAACAACTATTGTGTTATGTGATAATTGTGAGGTTAATTGCAAGGATGGTCACTGGGTTTACTAAAACCGTTCATGTTTGGTCACTGCAAATATTTAATTCCATTCATAGTCACTAAGATTAGTTCAATAGTTCAAGTTTGGTCACTCTCCGTTAATTTTTGCTGATGTGGCAGTCAACTATTATAGTTGACCGTTAAATGAGTGACGTGGCCATTAAAAAATAATAAAATAATAAAATTTAAATATTTACAATTTTCATCTCATTTTACAACTATTAAAATTTTAAATATTTATTCTGATTCGGAGAAAGAGAATGCGTATCGGTCGAGGAGTTGAAGATGGCGATCCTGAGGAAGTTCAAGGCGAAGAAGAACGCCAATCCGAAATGGAACCCTAACGGGTTGTGCCTGGGAACCGACTATGATCTCGTCTTCACTAACGAGAACACCAAGGAAGAGTACGGCGAACAAGAAGAAGCGTTGATCCCTAGCGGCGCTTCCATTGCGGTCAGGCGAGTCCCCGGAGATCGTCGCCGGAGGTGGATCGACACCTCCAAGATCGTAGTCGAGAACAACTCCGATCAAGAAAAGGAAGCGACTTTGATGGCAGAATCGAAAGATTCAGGAGAACCCACGACCTCAATGGAGAAGAGCAGCGTTACAGAAAAGGAAGAAGAAGAAGAAGATTTCCATGATTTCGGGGAAGATGCTCTGGGTTTAGAGAAGGAACATGGGAAGGCTAGTGGAGCAGCGATAAGAAAAGAAGAGGAGGATATGAAGATTAAGAAATTGGTTAGCACACCTGCTCTGTCTAAGTTTCAGGGGAAGAGGAAACCCATGTGCGGCATTGGCGGTGGATCAAATTGCAGCATTCGAATTGCTTCTGCTTCTGAACTCACAGAGTTTGTACATAGCTAGTTTATTACTTTTCATAAGCAAGGAATTGCTTGAGAAGGGTACAATCTTACTATCTTTCCCTGTTGCAAGCAAGATTGAAGAAGAAGAAGAAACGCAATGAGGAGAACTGAAGGTCGCGCGTCAGCTCGATGTCTTCTCGGTCGCCAGATGGAGGAGAAGCTCGTGTGGTGGAGCTTCTGTTCGGTCGCGCACGGAGGAGGACTTGCCGCCGACTTCTCGACTGCCGCCCGAGGAGGAAGAGGGTTTTGCTCGATGGGGAGGGGGAGAAGAAGTGGTTCGATGGGGTTAGGGTTACAGAAGCGAAATCGACGACGTTTGGTGTGGCTGACAAAAGGAGGAAAAAAAATATGTTTGGTCACTAAATGAGATGGAAATTGTAAATATTTAAATTTTATTATTTTTTAATGGTCATGTCATTCATTTAACGGTCAACTATAATAGTTGACTGCCACATCAGCAAAAACTAACGGAGACTAACGGAGAGTGACCAAACTTGAACTATTGAACTAATCTTAGTGACCATGAATGGAATTAAATATTTGCAGTGACCAAACATGAACGGTTTTAGTAAACCCAGTGACCATCCTTGCAATTAACCCGATAATTGTGTGATATTTCAACTCATATACTACATTTGACAAATAACACTTCGACAAATAAGTAATAACTTATAACCTAAAAGTATTTTTCATAAGGGAATCATTTGGCAAGCAAATAATACATGTTTTAAAAAAATCATGCATTCTACGGAATATTAAGAGCTCATATAACGGTACACAAGCAATTTTTATATGAAACCTTTGGGTTTTCTTTATTTGTTAAAATATATGGTACACTTAATATTCTAAGAATAATTTTCATATAAAAATACTATAATTTCAAGAAACATATATATACCCTCATCATCTCTTATATATTTCAACAAAGATCCGTGCCTAATAGGTTCTAATAGAAGAAAAGAAGCTCAAACAGATAAAGGAATCAAAGCCATTTCACTAGGCAAACTGTCTACTAACCGGCTGGGGATGATTGAAGTTCGGTTTAGTTAGCCAATCACTCCCAGTAATCAACATTCTGCCTTCTACCCAAAACCTGAACTGGCCATATGTAGTCTTCTGTACAACTACAGGTGAAGAAAATCTATGGAAACAAGCTCAGCCACCGCATTACATGCATATGCTCACATAAAAGCAAAATGGTGACGAAAACTACTACTACTACTGTGCAACAACACAAACGATATATATCAAACCCAGAAGAAGAATGATCAAGAAACCGAGTCACACCTCACTCACCACCACACTTTCAGAATCCCAACACCTGCTGAGAAATGTGCAGCAACGGCTCGAGAGTACTCGGCGAGAACTTCCTCGCAAAGAGATTACAAATCTGGAACTCCTCCCGATCATTGTACTTGCATTTCTGCGAGTCATATATCTTCTTGAAGAACTCCGCCGTGATATCTGCCCCTCCAAAGGTGGCTGGGTGGGCCCCGCCTCGTGACCAGTCAACCCACGTGATGCTCCGATTCGCCAGCTCGTTCGGTGCTTCGATTGTCAGCATTGTGGGGAAGTAGTGCTCGTCGACGTAACAGTTAGGCCTGCAGAACTCCTCGAACTTCGGGTAGTATTTTGTGTCTTCCACTATGCTGACAGCAAGGTTTCGTCTTAACTCGAACCACTGGGAGCCTTTCCGCCACTGCGTGATGTTCACCTCGGGGGCCATATTCTCGTTGTACCGGCCCCTGCCATAGGGCCCCTCATCGTCGAACGCGCCCATGAAGCTCTGGTTTGTACTCCTTATGTAGCGGTATATGATGCTGAAGTTATAAAGAGGAATGCATGATTCTGAGAGGAGAATGAACCACTCGTTTGAGATGTCGAGCAAAGCGTTTGCGAGGAGTCTTCTCTCGGCGTCACACATGCTCATCTTTCCCCATTCGGAAACCTGCACAAACGTAGTCGAAAATGTAAAGGTCTTTCGCCTAGAGAAGGAAACCATAACTGCCCCCAAAATCTTGTGACCACTGTCCATATGAATTTGGCTTCTGCGTGATTGAGCCCTATACTTGAACCTTAAGAAATAAACTAAGCTGAAGTTCCTCAATCTTAACATAGGGGGCCATCATAGAACTTAACAACATTATAATATCCAGCATCTTCACCACAAAATAACCCAAATTTTCAGCTGAACAAGACATGTATGTCTTCTACCAGCTCGGATTTGTGACTTCAAAATGAGCTCAAAACAGATTCCTCGTTAAATAGGCTATAGGCTACATCTAGCAATGAGTATGCATAATTATACTTATCAGGATTACGCTGACACATTTTGCCACGGTAGTTTGTTGTCAAATGACCAATAGATAACACAAGTTGCAAGATTTCCCTCTACTGAAGGCTCCTAATTGCAAAGCTCTGCACTCTTGTATAAATAAGTGCTGCTTTGCCTAAGATGGACTCTCTGCTGATGTAAAGGTATAACTTACATCTAAAGTACCATCTAAACACTCAGGACAACAGATGCAGGTATGAAATGGGTGCACCACAGGACATAATAATAGCTAGATTTCTCAGGTCCGACATATGACATACATTACAAGGAATATAGGATAGAACACCCTGCTTTCCCTTCAGATACGGATTCCAAGAGCAAAAAGAAAGTAAGTCATTATTTCACATTAGAAGCACAGCACATCTACATGCTGCATTCCAGAAAATATTAAATATAGTGATGCGTAACTATCGAGATATTCTAGATGAAATGTGTATGGTAATCCTCCGCACTACCTAAAGCAGCATCAAACTAACCTTACGAAGATCTACTGAAATCCCCATAGATGTCTGATTTTACCACTTGTATATTTCTCATCAGGACTCATTGCTCCCTCAAATTCAATCAGTAAGCAAAACAAGGGGTGAAAGGAACCGTGTCATGGCTTCTCTATGTTCATAACCTAAGTAAAATTCTATCCCTAGTCCTATCAATAACCAAACCAGTTGACCCAAATGCGGGAGGAAAAAAAAAAAAACGAAATGAAGCAAGAACACATGAGGGTCACAGTCAGACACACACCTTACTAGGGACCTGCCTCCGGTAGAAAACCGACGAAGGTGGGAACTTGGCTTCGAATGAAGGAAGGGAATGTAGGTAAATGGAGTATAGCCCCTGATGGCCACTGAAGAACCTCTCCCAAAGAGGTGCAAGGGGCAAGGGACCCTTGGACAAGAACATGAAAGCCACCTTTGGAACCCTGCTGAAAGGGTATTTCTGTATTCGAGGGACAAGTGTAGCCCTCCAGAACAACTCCTCGTCGCTCATCCTGTGGAGCAAGTTCGATGGTGGGGCGATAAACCGCTCGAGCGTCGCAAAAGAGTCAGCGGCAGCACCACCAATGCAGCTGGGGATGAAGCCCGACCTGACGGTGGTGACCACATTCTGCACTCCGAACCGCCTGATTGCGTAGATGCTGATGAAGGAGAATGCGAAGCATAGGGATAGGAAGAGAAAGAATAATCGGAGCATGCGCAAGGGGAATCCCCTGGATTGAGTAGGGATCGCCGTCTTGATTGAAGGAGGCGGAGGGGGATTTGAGTCTTTGTTGCTTTCCTCGAGTGATACCACCACTCGGGATTGCATAGCTTCCGGCGACGGTGATCGGAGAAAATCCCACCTGTTTTCGTTACGATTCCGATCAAATTATCAGCGAAAAGGAAGAAATTCGAAATGACGAACGGGGGAAGAAGCGGGGATGCTTACTGTGTGCATACAGATCTAAGGTAGAGCAAGGAATCAGGAATCAAATGTGATAGGGGAACGAGCCGTCATCTTCTCTTCCTTCAATTTAACGACGGTGGCGGTGGAGGTGGTTGTTGATTTTGGAGCAGGTTTCCCGGCCGGAAGCGCGGTGGTGAGGGAGGGGGGAAAGGGGAAAGGTGGCCTTGTTGTTGGTTTGCTTCCGCACGGTCCTGAAATCGTTGAGAGAATGTTTTACACTTTTACTTTCTCGCACGCCATTTTTCTTTTATAATTTTGACGCCTGTTCATCTGTTTTCTCCGCTTTTTTTTTAATTAATTTTTAAACTCTATTTCCGCGAGCTTTCTAGCCTTGGGCATCGGCGCATCTTTGGTGAGCTGGCAGGACCCAAGTGTCGACGTGGTTGCGGGGTTTGTATCGTAATCTCCGGCTCGTCCAAAGCCTCTTCTTTCGTTACCTTTAATTGAAGGGGCAAACAAAACCTTCCAAAAAAGAAGAGAGAGAAAACAAAAGGAAACAAGAATTACTGTGAAAAAGGGTGTAAATTGGAAGACTTTGTTACCGGAAAACTCACCAGATTTCAGTGACTCGGTTGGTCAAAAATCTGAATCTAGTTAGTCCTATAATGAGAAAGACGCAACACATGTTGATTTCGTTACATCATACATTCTGAAATTTCTTTCAGTTGTCAAATGCACACAGAAATGTCAGCCGCCACATGCATTTAACAGGTTGTATCGATCAGATCGATCGTGCAACCCGACGACTTTATCCCCAGCAGCCCGTCAAGATGCTTTACATGCTTGTTCTCTTAAAAACTGTAAAGGGAATCCATTTGGTTGTTGAAATGGCGGCATTAAACTCCTCCAGAAGCTAAGCCTAACTTAGGTAGCTGCCATCTCACCGGCCCAAACCAACCTACCTAATTACCTACTAACCTCCATCCATCTTACACACCTATCTATTGATTGACATTTTACACCCTTCCCCTTCTTTTCTTCCACAAAAGCAACCTATTGCTATCGAAATCACAAACCAACCCGACGAGCTGCCGCTGTTTTCTAGCTCCTACCAAGTCTTTATAATGTCATCCCGACTCCTGCAAACTCAAATTTGAGATTCATATCCTAGAGGAACCACCACAATTGGCCAATAGAATCCCATGAACATCTGTTTACAGAAACAACGGACGAGTTCATCGGAGCTCAGACACACCCCTGAAGAACAATTGAAAACCACATGCAATCCCACTGAACGATGACAACACTCTTTCCACACCACTTCACAAGAGTTAGTTTTTATGTACCCCAAAGACAGTAGTAGTAGTGCTAGTACGGAATTTGCAGATGATGCATGCAGAAAGACCAATCATTTCCCCTTTGCAACCACAAATCCAGATTTGAGGTTCGATATCATGACTGAGCACTTTCCCTTCTCGTCGTACTCCATAAACTCCCCGTCAGACAAGTCAATGTCCTCGAATTTAGTCCCCGCAGCCTGTAAAAGAGACCAGCAACTCTTAACACAGTGTCTCATATTAACTTTTATAACCCTCTGGTAATATAACCATGATTGTCACTAAGTTTCCAAAAAACATGCACAGGCAGCCACCATTTTAATTTCGTTTGAGCATTTGCGTTGTCGAATAAATTTGGACTATATCGATTCACAATCACATAGAGGATGAATAGACTTGCTCAGACAGTCTAAAACCACGAAATCTTCCATGATAACTGATCCTGATTCAGAAGTATCAATGCATTCGCTGCTTATTAAATGTCTCAATCTTGTTGCAGCCTATCATTGTCTCTCAACAAAGTTATGTGATAACATCTAAGTGATTTTAACATTACTGATGGACCCCAAAGCGAGGTGATGCGTAGTATTAGTCATGACTCCTAGAAACCAACGTAGAGTAAACAGAACTTCAATTTTCTACATCTTGCGATGGCATAACAATCAAAACTCACAAGAGAATCACCAATACACTATCAATCATAAGACCATATTTCCCAGAAAAGAAACGATTTGAGTAAATTGAACTTTGATTTGCCACGATGATAAAAAAACAAACAGAAATAGATTGAAGCTACCGTAAACACCAAAATTTCCTCACTGATCGCTAAGAATCAACAGACTCCATTCCCAGAGCTCTATACCAAAAAACCAAGAATTGTTGTGTAGGAGCAGAAATAGGAGAAGGGACAGCACAGTAAGTCAAAGAATGGAAACTTACTGTTTCAACCATCCATCCACCCTCAAAGAGAAATCCCACAGGCTCGTAACCTCGGCAATCGAACATCATCAATCCTGTATACTTCCCAGCTTCACTGAGTTCCTGGGTGAGTGGTTTACCTTTCCCCGGGATCAAGGACACAGTTCCTTCCCTCTCACAAAACTTGCACTGTGGAGAGTGAAATGCAGATGGACAATAATAACACAACCATTCATTACAAAGGAAACTAGCAACACAGCCAATGATTCAAGTTTTCAAAGCAATGAATAATCTTGATAACCATACCAAATCGTAACAGAGCAGGAAAATGCCATGCATCACACAAGAAGACATCACCAATATTATTTTACTAGAGTACAATTGAAGCTTAATCGCAGTCCTGAATTACCGACATGACCTTAGCCACTGTAGCAATTGGAACTACTCTGTGCTTACTGCTAGCAAGATCCATCCTCATAACTGATTGATACGCCTATGTATGCTAAGCACACAACATTTAACAGATCATAACCACAAATAAGGACGAGGCTGACAAGATAAAGAGTAAAACCAGAAGTGGTTACCTTCTGAACAAGATTAGCAGTGCCCTTGCTACCCGGAATTTGAACCGATCTCTCCAAAGCAACACAAGTTTCCTTATCGGTCAGCTCCCCGCAGCTTCCACATTTCATCTACAACATCTCCAAAATCCTCGCGTCAGATACACGAACAAGCCTAATCGCCATTCACAAGCTAATTCGCACAAACAGACGCTCGACAAAATTTTCAGATGAAGACGAAATATAAGAGTCTCAAGCGAGGAGCCAAGCGAACATCTCGAAATCGATGGAGGCAATCAGAAACGAAAAAACCCTAGGACTTGATAAACAGAAGTTTGCAGAGCTTATCCGCCGGCGGAATCGCAGAAGCGAAGGCAGATAAAGAGGTAGATAGAGGTTTGAAAGGGAACCTTGAAGAAATAGGTGAAAGAAGGATCGTCGCAACCGCCCTGAGGCTGGAGAGTGGCGACGTTCTCAAACTCGGCAGTGATCATCAGCCAGTAGTTCACCATGTTCGGATTTCGCCGTTTCAGAAATCAAGCGAAGCGAAGCTCTCTTCAAACTCTTCGCGTCTCTCTTACTGTGGTATATTGCGAATGTGAATCTCTTCCCACGTCGAGCACTAGCAAATGAACTGATCGGCTGCTATAAACAAAGCACAGTAACAACATAACCTCCACGCTATAATGTTCGTTTGCAGATGGGTTGAAACTCGGGAGTCAACGACGACTATACTGCGGTAATGGGCCCTGGTCCCTGGACCTGGGCTTGGGCATATAGTTAGAGCATTAATGCAAAGCAATTACGTTTTTTAATGGCAATTCAATTCTTTTGCAATTCACCTCAATTCTTTTTCGTTCACCTACATCAGTATAATTAATTTACAATTGCATATATAATTACATATTATATTTAAACTATAAAAAATAAAATAAAAAATTCCATGGTTCTAGGCCTTTTTGACTTGCAATTGCATTTGTTAGTCATATCAATGTAATTGGTATTTACAATTGCAAACACTCATGTCATGTCATCTTGCAATTGAGATTGCAATACTAATGTGGATGCTCTTAATGAGTTGGCAAGCACACTATCGGGGAAACCCCATTACCGTCTTTGTCCGGTTCAGAAAACAAACCCAAAAGTAGTGTCGGTTGGATTATTTCCAACTAAATTGATTGGATTCGATTGGATGGCAACGGTGATTTCTTTTTTTCATCCTTATTTCATATCCATTTTGAGTGGGTTGTAAAGTTGGGAGCCACCGAGTTTGGGGTGAGTTTTTCTAAACTACCCTCGTTTCCATTTACAAATACTAAATCTACCACCAATTTCAGTAAATTTTTTGCAGGTTTTATCTATATTTGGAATTGTCAATTTAATTGTCATTCTGAGTTGACTTAGAATATATGTTTGGCCCTAAGTTTTCTTATGGCTAGGGATCTATAATGGTTCGATCCAAAGGCGACCGAAACTCATTAGAATGGTGGTCTAGCACTGAAAGATATCTTAGAAGCAAAAAACCTGACCACCATTGCATCCTGTCATATTTGAAATTTCTATAGAATGTCAAGGGTGATTTGGGACCTCCAACTACTAAACTAGGTGTATAAATCGAAAGAGCTATTGTGTTTTGGTCAGAGCTCGAGAATTGGCTATCGACAGTCAAAGACGGACTGTTGAAAGCCGATATTCATACCATTAAATATAGGGTTCAATTTATATCATTTAGCGGGTACCAAAATTGGTGGTTCGAATGGAGTTTTTTTTTAATGGAGAATGGAGTTATGATCGTAGACACGGTGCTACTCTACTGATCTCCTAAGTTATGCGAAATCTTTTTGGTGCAAATATCAATTCTATCCATTTTTTCTATATTTATAAAATTCATGTGACAAAATACCGAATACATTATATTACATTCGATCCAATTCAGTATGATGTATTTTCAAGCATCGGACCAGAACAAAATAAACCATTGCACACTCTGTCGTTCCCAGAAGAAACTACAAGTGCCCTTAGATCATCTAAGGTTAGCTAGTTGCCTCGGTTTAGTAGTAGACTCAAACAAATATAGCAAAACTGAAGAAAGATGGAAAGCACATTTTAGTATTTTACTCTAGGGGCACTGTTCATATCGATGCGTTAGTCCTCCAGCACGCGGCATATCTACATTCCAGAATAGCCTCTACTAAAGTTAAATGGATCAAAAGTCCAAAACCCCACTACAAACAACAATAATCGATAAACAGCAAAAATTGCATACCATTACAGGGAATCTCCAAGCACCTGACTAAACAGATTCATTTTGCTTCCTCTCTTCTTGTATCGACTGAAAGATCCGAGCTGCTGATTCAGTTGCAGACCTGGAGTTATGCGGCACGACCCTGATCACCCTAGAGACGTTACCTGATCGTTGAGGAGCAGCGCCAAATGCAGAAGGAGCTCTTGGGAAAAGTTGAAGAGATGCATCATCTCTTATATCACCCCGCTGCTGAATGCTACCGACTACTTCCACTCTCTCGCTAATGCTACTCGCGGTGCTTCTTTGCAGCTCAGCTTCTTTAGAAGTTACCCGGATCTCCGCCACTGAGACAGCCCCACTCTTCTGAGTTAGCACTTCCACGTTATGTTGAACGTTGAAATTCGCCCCACTTCCAGAAAACTGACTGATTTGACCATGGGAACCCGATCCTGGGAAGCAGTTCGACTGGTCAACTGCTGAACCCGAGAGAGCGGAGCTCATGACTGACATACCATATGGAGGGAAGCAACCCATTCCCTGTTGAAAATAAGTTGGAAGTCCGTAGCCTGGGTTCATGAAGTTTCCCATTACAGGAGGAGGGCCGTATGCTCCATATCCTCCACAACCAGGTCCCATTTGTCCAGGGGGTGCATAAGGTTTGTACACGAGTCCTTCGGTGGGGGACATGACAGGGACCAACCAGTGCTGGCCAGTGGCTTGGTGGAAATTCCATGAACTCGTCGTGTTGTTGCTGTCTGTGATTGCGGGAACTGGAACTTGGTTTCCTACATGAGGCGGCCTGTAGGTTGTTGGTGGCTGACTATGGTTTCCAAGAGACTTCCCAACAGCATTCTCTGCAGAACCTTCCATCTTATTATGACTAGGTTCTTGTGAATCATCTTTTCTTTTGGTACCACGTGCTGGCTGCAGCAGGACGTACTCGGCTTGAAGTTTCTTCATTGGAGAGCCAGGAATGGATGATTTTGTGAGGAAGTTGCTCTCTTCCACCAAAAGATGCGGAGCACCAGCGATCAATTGTTGAACCTAAATAAACATGTGAAGTGATTTTCATACTACTGTGCATAGTCATGTTTTTGGAATGGAGAATACCTTTTGTCCCACAAAAGCTAGTTAGAGAAATACTGCTATAGTGTGTTACCTTGATGAGTCTATGCAACTCAAACACTTGAACCGCAAAAACTCTTTGTTGACTGCAGAGAGAGGAAGAGGAATTTGATTATGAACAGACAAATCAAACAAAAGTTCGTTATGCCAAAAAAAAAGTTTGGTAAGAGAACTCCGGTGCAAGCAGCAATGCAATATAAACAACAGAAATAGTTTAAACG
The DNA here is from genome assembly GCA_946122785.1 of Linum tenue. NCBI lineage: Eukaryota > Viridiplantae > Streptophyta > Magnoliopsida > Malpighiales > Linaceae > Linum > Linum tenue. The sequence continues at coordinate 2,225,204 of CAMGYJ010000005.1, read as the reverse complement.
TCAACTAGCAATCAGGTTGGGTACAGCATTGCTAAAATGGTTGAAGATATCATTACGAATAATGAACACGAAGACTGCTATTTTCAAAAAGAAATAGCACCTGTAACTACTTGCTTGCTGAAAGCATGGAAGCTGCGCCACACAATTAAGTGCGTAGTAAAACAATATCCTTAAATGAACAATACCAGAGGCTGAATTTCTCACATGACACACATGTAGTATACCTCCAGCCTTGGACAACTTAGTTTTTTTTATTTTTTTCATATGCACATACCAAAAAACTTTCTGAAAGGGCTCGTGGCCAACTAGATAACAGGAATCAAGTGTCTATAATTCTTATACCCTGGAAGAGAGAGCTTGACATATATGTTAGTGGCTGCGAAATTCAGATATAAACAGAGGCCATAACAGTAGATCATCCAATACAAGAAGATAAGCCAGGAACTCAAATTTTGAATTCAACCATGCTGACACAACGTTTCCATGCCTTCGACTTGCAGAACTCTTCCGGGAAGGATAAATGTAGCTCATGCGCTTGAAATAAATTTAAATAATTGATGACACATGTTTCCCAACATAAAACTAAAACAAATTTATGCCAAGACCTGGCATTCCTATAACATAACTCTCCATTTTCCCATCTGCAACTCACCTACTGATAACTCCAGGAACCATCTCCTGCAGATGTTGGTTACGTGCTAAAGGCCCTCGAGGATAAGTAATTTGCCCAGTGGTCAGAAAGAAAATATGCAATCCTATCCAAGATAGGAGTATAACCAAAGAGAACAAAGTGCTAAAGAACTAGATATATAAGACGATCTACTATCCCGGGGGCACCTTGAACGAAGTACCTCAATCACCATTATCACTACACCCTGTCGCAGGAACTTCCACATTGAAATGTTATCAAGGGCTTGAGCACCAAAAACACGCCAGATTGGTTGGAGACTCCCCACTATCTAGTTCTCCCTTGCCACTGGCCATGATAATTGCAAAATAGGCAATCATTTCATTCCTACAGTTAACATTCTGCCTGACATTTAAACAATCTAACAAAGTCAGATTGTGTAAATATGAAGAGAAGTAACCCAAGAAACAAGGAAATGAGGAAGCTCTAGACACTCCATTACTATTGTGACATACATATGGAGCAGCCAAATAGTCCTCTAGACAAAACTTAATAACAAATTTGAACAATAATTGTCTAAACAACCTCATAATTTCTTAGTAGCAAACGTGGGCGAAGGAAAGACCAGACCTTAGACGGGTTCAATCAGTATGGCAGATAAAATTCCCCAAGCTTCAAGATTTCAAATGTAAGACAATATATAGCTAAGATTAGTTCCCAGATAAATAAACGCCTTCAACATGACAATATTGCAAAGTAAAAATCTCACGACAGACTTGCACGGCAGGTCTCAATTTTTCATGATGTGTTACAATACTTACTTGACAATTGCTCTTCTAGCTTTCCAGAAATGTTTCTGACCAATCATATCCACAACATCATCCGGAGATATGTCCAAGGGTTCGGCAGAGTCAACAATGGATGTGTCAGATGCATCGTCCCCTTTATCAGTATTTCTCACTGGTATTGACACGTCCACCTTGGTAACACAGGTGCCACTGCCCTCATTGGGTGTACATGGCTCTTCACAAGAACCCAAGCTGTCCTTTCGCACAAGGACATCATTTTTCTCTGTTCCCCTTCGCCGCATCTCAGGAACAGCATCACCAAGTGCACATACATTTGACTGCAACCATGCAGGCTGCTGTTGATTACCATGAGAACGTTTTTTCGGGTGTACAATTGCTTCCTCCCCAGACTCAGCAAAATTTTCTCTAGTATGCAAATTATCACTTGAAATGCATGGATTTCCTCCATGTCTTGAATGGGGATCAATGGATGACGCACACTGGGTATCAATATAGCCAGTATTCTGAGCTTTGTTGGAATGACATGAATGCATCGAGCTAAATGGAGCCAGCTCTTCCACATTAGAACGTTTTCTCTGCAACTTGGACGCACCTGTATGTACAAATACTGGAACAGTGAAATCATCTTCGTCTCCGGCCTTCTTCCTCTGCTCACGTGGCGCCAAAGAACTGTTCAAGTTCCCAGCACTGGGCTGGAAAGAAGGCAGTTGATCGGCTAGAGTTGGTGGCGAGGATAAAGTCCTTTCAAGCCCACTCGCCTGCACATATGATGGTAATCAGTCTTACGGCATTCTACAAACTATTCTACCCATTCGATCAATATTCACAATCCCTTAAGATAACAGTGGGTAAAGCGTCACCTGGCTGGAAGACCCGGCAGGAGCCAAGTTACTTGGATTACGAGGCAAAACCCCAGAATTAAACCTTTGAGATGGAATGCTTAGCTGCTCATAAAGGGCCATCTTGTTCCTTGGAGGCGCTCTCGGCCCCCCTTTCTCTGTATCATTCACATGGAGCCTCGGGAATAATGGCCCCATCATCTTCTCATCGTCTTTCCCTCTCTTCATCCCAACTCTCTCTTTCTCTCTCACTCTCTCTCTCTCTCTGATTCCACCTAAGCTTTTGAAATGAACAATCAACCACCTTCCATAAGCAACTGGAAGAACTATTTCGCCGAACTAACTAAAGAACCACAGAATCAGAAGCAGCAACAAACCTCGAGTAATCCACAACGACCAAATCTCAACTGGGTAGAGATCAGGATTCTAGAAGCAACAACCCTCTCACCTAGAAAGACGAAAAGGAGAATCGAAGGCTTGAAAAAGCGACGGCGGCGAGAGACCCAAGCTGCCGGCGAGAAAATGAAACAAAGAGAAGAAGCTGAAATTAGGAGGGAGAAATCGAAATCGAAATCGGGAGAGAGAAGGGGGGATTCTGTGAACGTGGGTTGGGAAATCAGTTAAGCGAGATTTCGGCGAGGAATTGGTAAAGAGGAAAGGGCGACCGGCGGAAACGGGTCGGTGAGGATACACGAGGGATTTCAGGGGAGGAAACGGAGAAGAAAGACAGATGAAAACAGGTGTGGTGAATGGAGGAAAAGGCGAAAAGGGAAGCGATGGAAGAGATCAAAAAAGCGTTCTATTGTGGGACCCAGTCGGGTGTGGATAGACCTAGAAGAAGTTGATTGCCCTTTTGTGTGTTGTTTATTGCATTTTTATTTTTAATACGTTCTTTTGACAGCTCCCCAAATCTTTTATTTTGGGTTAATTGCATGGTTGGTCACTGAGATTACAAAAAGCGTTCATGTTTGGTCACCATAAATATTTAAATCTATTTTTGGTCACTAACTTTACAAAAACCGTTCATTTATGGTCACTCTCCGTTAGTTGCCGTTAACAGCGTCTGTTAAGTGATGACGTGGCTGACGGATTTGCCTAATCAGCACTTTTTAACCCCAAAATTGACTGACCCGACCCGCCACGTCATTTAAACCCGCCATGTCAGCTAAACCTAACCAAACCTCTACCCAAACCCGAACAGACCCGCTAACTAAACCAAACCAAACCAGACCCCCAAAATTGTTTGACTAAAACCCTAATCGAAGACTGCCTCCATCCCGCCAGCCTTCATCCCTTCCGTTTTTCTTCGTGGAGATTTTCAAGCTGCTCGGGAGATCGTAAAACGCCGCTTGCTTTACGACCGACGCCACGCGATGTTCCGACTGTCTCAAATCTCAATCTCGCAGCATCCGCATTGACCTCTTGCGTCTCTACCTACGGATCCAGCCGTGAACACGACTGTCTCATCCAGTTTGGGCTTTTTAATCTTGGTGGATTCCGGCGGCGGAGAATTGGTGAGTGGAAGCATCGACAGAGTCTAATTAGGGAATTGGACTCTAGGGTTACTGTTCCTCTGCGTCCATAAGAAGGGTAGTTGGGATCCTCCTCCTCACTCTCCGCTCCGTCCCCTTCCACTTCCACGGCTTCCACCGCCGCCTACCGTCTTCTCCCAGTCCCGCCGCCGCTGTCTCTGAGCCAGTCATCATTGCGTCCGCCGTCGCAGTAAGGTCCGACTCTGACGCCGCCGTGGCGGTCGACGAGGAGACTTACTCGCATCGCTGCGAGCACGGGTACATCTACGTTTACGATCTCCCGAGCAGCTTGAGCACCGACTTGATCGAGAATTGCGAGAAATTGAACCCGTGGAGCTCGCGGTGCGACTCGCTGGCCAATTACGGGTTCGGGCAGCAGGCGGCGGCGGGAGTTTACGGCATCGTGCCGGAGGATTTGGCGCCGGCGTGGTTCTGGACTGATCAATTCGTGTCGGAGATCGTCTTCCACAACAGGATGATGAAGCACAGGTGCCGGACCGCCGAGCCGGGCAATGCGACGGCGTTTTACGATCTCCCGAGCAGCTTGAAAATCTCCAGGAAGAAAAACGGAAGGGATGAAGGCTGCGCGGGATGGAGCGATTAGGGTTTTAGTCAAACAATTTTGGGGGTCTGGTTTGGTTTAGTTAGCGGGTCTGGTCGGGTTTGGGTAGAGGTTTGGTTAGGTTTAGCTGACATGGCGGGTTTAAATGACGTGGCGGGTCATGTCAGTCAATTTTGGGGTTAAAAAGTGCTGATTAGGCAAATCCGTTAGCCACGTCATCACTTAACGGACGCCGTTAACGTCAGCTAACGGAGAGTGACCATAAATGAACGGTTTTTGTAAAGTTAGTGACCAAAAATAGATTTAAATATTTATAGTGACCAAACATGAACGCTTTTTGTAATCTCAGTGACCAACGATGCAATTAACCCCTTTTATTTTGGTAAGAAAATGCCAAAATGGGTGCAAAGTGACTAGGGATGACGTCGGGGGTGGGAATGAGTTATGGTGAACGGTGATATCATTTGATTAACTGTTTTTTTTTTAATCTTATGGTTAAGATTTTTTTTGGGTAATTTTGGAAATGAACAAGTGATCACACGATTATTCTATATAATCTACCCAAATTTTAGTTCTATCCTCTTTTCAGGTGACTACTTAAATTCAATATGGGTCCAACAGGTGGACGTCCAATACTTGGTCACCTTATATTTTATGGGAGCCCATAGCGACTAGTATATAAAAGAGTTTGGCGTTGTGGTTCACAAGATACTAAGACCAAACACTCTCTTCTTCTCTTCACGTGGAAGATTAGAACATCAGGCATAGGAGTTAAGGTGGCTTGGTTGAGGAAGGTCGCAAAATCTCATGAATCGTGCTTTATGAGTATCGTCCAGTTCAAGGTCGTCGTTCATATTCCACATCAAGACTCTGACGATCTACCATCATAAAAGATTTGTCTTAGAGAGAAAACTCATGAGCACATAAAATTGATGAAATATGATATATCTTCACTTAAACAGAAGTGAAGTGTTGATAAATGTCACTCTTTTCTATCTTACAAACGTTACTTATATAATAAATAACTTCAACTCAATGACATACCTATCGTCGACCATGATGACCGACTTCATAGTTCATACTACGAGTGATTATACATATCCTTGAAGTGACTAGATATACACTTATCGAAATAAAATTAATGAACTTATATAATTAAACGATGGGACAATCAATCACTCCCTACGCCACACTTAGGTGTTGAGAACTTCAACTCGTTGTAGGAGTGGAATTGCATAAAAAATCAAACTAAGCATCACATCGGCCCAAATTTAATAGACATCGTACAATGAGGATGGGGATGGGCGAAAGCCGTTATTGGGCCGTTGTAATTTGTAAGTGCTCCTGGCATGGAAAATGAAGGGAGCCCAGCGAGGCCCATCCGAACTCAGAAGTAGCCACTTCTACTCTGTATAGAAAGTCTATCATACGATTACCAAATAAACAATCAATAATACGTGATGAGATTAATGGTGAAAATGTGATTAAATAATAAATTAATAATTACTTAGATTAATTTCCAATTGTCAGCTAGAAATTAGTTAAATTTGATTTTCCATTGGCGGAAAGTAATTAAATAGATTTTCCTATTTTATATTTTATTTCCATTTGGACAAATGACAACAACAGCTGGTTTCCGTTTCACCTCATTTTCCCAGCTGTATATATACGGGTAGCGGCCGGTGTGTTTTCCCTCGCCTTCTGCTTGTTTGTTAGTGATAGTCCGTAGCCGGGAAAACCCAAATGGAGACGACTTAGCAAAAACCACCGGCGAAGGCGGAATTCAGCAGTGCTCTGCAAGAGAAAAGCTAGCAAAGAAACACTTGCGCTGCAATCTTGACGGTTACTTGGATCAAATGGCGTCGTCGTCTTCTTCTCCCGCCTCCTCTTCCCATCCGCCGCCCATTCCTCCGGTTCCGAACGCCGGTAATCCAATTCCTCCTTCGCTCTTGCTTTGCGCTTTCCTTCTGTTAGCTCGCTTGAACTTGAGCGAGCGAAGAAACTAGAATGGAGTTCAATTGGAATCCGAATCCCTTGATTTCTTTATCGCGTTTAGCTTCACTGTTTTGCCTGAACTGTATGAATGATCGTTCGTTCGTTAGCGAAACCGGTTAGAGATTTTCTTGGTGCTTAACTTGATTACTATCATTCATCGCAGGCGGTGGAAACCTAGATCACGATGCTCAGTTCCCGCCGCTTCCGGTTCTAGTCGTCACCGAGCCTTCTCAACTTCCAGTTGAGTTCCTTAACCCGTCGCCGGACCATGAACTCGTCGTCGGCTTTGATTGTGAAGGCGTTGATCTCTGTCGCACCGGAAAACTATGCATTATGCAGGTAAACGATTTGTATAGCCGGAAAACCGTTTCCGACGTCACTCTGCTTTCTTCTTCGTTTCTGTTAGTGTGTGTATAGATTCGGTAGAATCTTCGTGCTTCTCTGGATCGTTAAGTATGGAATCCGTTTATTGCGTATATTTCCTGCGAATGCGATAATGGCGATCCAAAATGAAATTGATTCTCTGTTTCCAGCGTTCCTGCGTCCTTGTTTCTGTTAGTGTGTGTATAGATTCCGTAGAATTTACGAGCTTCGGTGGTCAGTCAAGTATGGAGTCCGTTTCTTGCGTATCTTTCCCTGCGATCACTGCAATCCAATTATGGACTCTACTCTCTGTTTCCTAGCCTTTCTGTGTCCTTGCTTCTCTTAGTGTGTGTATAGATTCTGTTGAATCTACGAGATCGGAGATTCTGTGGTTTGTCAAGTATGGAGCCCGTTTCTTGCCTATCTTTCCGTATGCTCGATGAAATCCAATAATGGACTCTAGTTCCTTGTTTGTGCCTTCTCACTGGTTTTCTTGCCTGATGGCAGCTTGCGTTTCCAGATATCATCTACATTGTTGATGCTATTGACGGAGGGAAGGCAGTTATGGAAGCTTGTAAGCCTGCACTGGAGTCGAGTCATGTCACAAAAGTAATCCATGATTGTAAAAGAGACAGTGAGGTCTGTATTCAGTGATCTTATTATGTTTCTTGCAGCTCCTTTAGATTGACTGCTAGCGAATGTTCACATTTTGTTCTGCTGATCTTTTGCTGTAGGCATTGTACTTTCAATTTGGCATTAAACTGCATAACGTCATCGACACTCAGGTAACGAGATTCTCAACTTGCTGTAGGCCTGTATCTAGTAGATGGAACTCTTGCCCTGAAGCTGTTACATTGGATCCATCATTTAAATCTTAGTTCAGCCTGTTATCAGTTATGGTAGTTCAGTATATGAGTCTTCAACTATTCATGACAAATGTTACCTATCCACCATTCTTTTGTCCAGATGTTTATACATTTTTACTCTACTTTTGCAGATTGCTTTTTCACTGATAGAGGAGCAGGAAGGACGGCACAGAGCACCAGATGACTACATATCGCTTGTTAGCCTGATTGCTGATGCAGACTATTGTGGTACTTACTTAATGTTTTGGATTTATTATATCCATTCATTATGGTGCTGAACTCTAGTCATTAGCTAGAATCATGTTAGAATGCTTGTCACTAGTAGCAAATCCTTCCTACTGATCTATGTTTAGGGTGGATCATCTGATGTGGACTAGATAGATATTCAGGCTGCATGTGTTGGTTTGTAAAAATGATATTGATGGGGCTACGCTGTCTAACGTTCCTCTGTATAAAAGGACATAGTTGTCAGCTGTTAACCATCAATCAATATATAGACAGACACAGATAGCTCTGCATGGACTTAGGTACTCCTGTGCAGTTGTGTAAAACTTTGTCTTCAGTCTCTTTGCCTCTTCTGTCAGATCGCTCTCCATGTGCTGCGAAATTGTTGTGAAGTGAATGTATGGATATTTGCATCATTCTCCTCTTCGCTCCTGATGAATGATAATGGCTCACATTTCAGGTGTAGAATATGCGGAGAAGGAAGAGGTTCGTGTTCTTCTTCGGCAGGTCGGTTAAAACATATCTATCCTTCGAATAGTTAATAATGGATGAGTTTCTCTTTTAGGATCTGTAGTTGACCAGATTTCAGTAATCAAGGTGTTAGATTAGGGTTGTCATCCTTCATATTTGATGTCATGTACTGTTTCTTGTCATTGAAATAGATTCTGTTTGGCATGTGTACATAAGGGTGTTAGCGCTCGCCTAGCTAAGCTTCACTTGTTTGCAATTGAGTCACTGCATGAAGTTTTATATGACTTTTCCCTTGTGCTCACTGCTTATCATCAGGACCCTAAGTTCTGGGAGTACAGACCACTTTCTGAGATGATGATACGTGCAGCTTCCGATGATGTCCGCTTCCTCCTCCACATCTATCAGAAGATGAAGGAGAGACTAAATGAAAGATCGCTATGGTGCCTCTCTGTTCGTGGTCAACTTTACTGCCGGTGTTTCTGCGTCAATGACAATGACTATGCTGATTGGCCACCTCTCCCTGTGCTTCCAGGTAAGTAGAGTGTATTTTCAGCTTTGTGTTTTTTATACTCCACAGATAGCCATGCCTAGTTAATTAATAGAGACTGATCTACTTGTATCCTTATAGTACTTGGCTTATACTTCGTGGTTACCAGTTTTGATTCTTGCATACACAGTGAAAAATTCTAGTGGTTAATTTGAGTGCATAATGTCTTCTAATTTAATGCGTCCACTACTGTCTGCATGACTTGTCTAGAGAAAGATGAAGGAAATAATGATGGCCCTGAGGAACAAATCCTCACTGTTGTCAATGTTCCACCTGGACAAATGGGACTTGTAATTGGAAAAGGTGGATCTACAATTCGGTTCATAAAGGAATCCTGCAAGTAGGCTCTCTCTCTCTCTCAGCTTGATCTGTTTACCAATTCTTGGCCAGCTAGGCACTTACGTTTATTGAAATGGATAATTCGCAGTGCTGAAATTTTCATGGGAGGATCAAGGGGTCCACCTGATAAGGTGAGATTTTCTAACCACCATTCCGAGGCATAGGGTCTCGCAATGGATCTAGCGTAAAAAAACCCTGCAGCTAAACATATTATATCATCATTGCAGAACTTTGTTACCTTTTCCACTAGTTGGCTTTTGATATTGTCACCATAAGCTGCATTATTTTCTTGCTCGTAGGTTTTCGTAATTGGATCCGTGAGAGAAGTGATGAAAGGAGCAGCAATTGTGAGGGGAAGGCTGATCACCTTCTGATTCGTTAAACTGACATGCTCGCTTCATCTTTGTAATAACCCCATTGTGAGTTCTCCCAACTCTTACTACTACTTCCATTTGCTTGATTTAACCGGTCTCATCATTTTACTACCGAGTGCTCACTTTGGCCATCTTTTTCTGATTTTCGTACAGCTTGCTAACCGATCATACTCTGTCAGCAAACAACGATTTCCAGCCCTCAAAACTTGGCTGGAACACAAAGTCTTGGCTCTGATCTTGGCTTTGAAGGAATACCATACTTGCTGTACCATTTTCTGTTTGGGCACACCACGGTATCAGCAGTTTTTTTTCTTCTTTTTTCTGATGCAAGTGTTAACTAGGAGAAACAAACTGTGGCTGAAGGGATTTCTAAGCCTCTAGCTATCTGCATTCTGCAGTTGTATGATTGAAGGCTTGTTGTCTCTGAGAGTTTTGGGATTCAAACTATATCCAGTGCAAGTTACGACACTACTTGTACTGTAGATCAAGAACCAACCGACGAAGGCCTCACAGTTTATTCGAAATTGATTGATAGTTGGATGCAGAATCCTTGCATGTTTCAATAAAGTTTTACAAATCTCTCTTTTAACAGAAACTCAAATAAACTCGAGACAAACGTGACCTTAAACAACACCAAATCATGAATGCCCTTTTCCTGATGTAATTGCCAACACAGCAAAACTATCCAGCCCTAAAAAAAACTTTTATCTTTTTGCCAAATGGAGACATGAGCATAGGAGTTCAACCGCGCAACATCAAAGGAACCCCATTATGCGATTACTTGAAAGCGCCAAACTGGTATTGTTGACTGCCGCCGAGGCTAGAGAAGAATTGGTCTGCTCCTGTTCCGGCAGCAGGGGTTGACTGTGGCTGTGAAGATGCAAACCCAGACGAAGGTCCTGTCGTAAACCCTGACATGCCGAGACCAGACCCTGATCCCATTGCCCTCCCCATGTAAAATGTTGGGGGTGCTGCTGCCGACTTCTCCTTTTCTTCTTGTCCTCCACCGAGATCGCCCATCACTCCAACATCAACCAGGGATATCTTCTTGGCTGCATTAACAACAACAAATTGTTTGAATTGTAACTGCAAGAAATATCTGAACACCACCATTCCACATTTCCTCTGTTTATGTCCTCTATTAGTTTCGTCGAATCAATTGATACTCAGAGAGACATACGTACAAACACCATCAGACAAAAGAGCTAAGAAGAGATGTTACTTACGTGCAGATATGTTGAGATCGATTATCCCACGGCTCAGCGAATCAGCCCAGATCCCAGATTTCACCTGAAAATTCTGGTTTTTTGGTGGAAGCTGTGCTGGATTCTCAATTGTGCCAGCATCACTTGTAGGTGGATTCTTAGTAGGTTCCGTAGTACCTGAAGTGGTACTAGAGCTGAAGTCGCCAAAAAGATCAGATCCATCGAAACTGTTTATCGGGAGTGCAGCAAAAGGGTCTACAACACTGGTAGTTGCAGCATTGAATTCCACAGGCTTTTTGGACTCTGGCACAGCTGGTGGTTCGCCGGCAGAAAAAAAGTCAATTGCTGATGGAGCAACGGCAGCAGCAGCCGGTATGGCAGGTTGAGAAGCAAACAGATCAACCTAAGTCTCACCAAACAAGAAGAAGAAAACCCTACAGCTTTAGCCACCTGATTTTTGCAAACTCATTCCACCTAACCATAAATAAGGCATGTAACGTGAATTCTAAAGGACAATCATGTCCACCTTTGCATTAAATTCTAAGCTGCTTTTCTTCCTTGGTGCTGGTTATTGCAGGTTTACAGAAGTTCGGCAGAATGAGATTGTAATAAAGTGAAATTATATTACTAGGTCCTACCAGGACAATTCTATCTTTTGGTAGGTTTAATCTCCAGACTCCAGCAAGATGTACATTATGGAGACAGATAAATAATCCACTAAACTCTGCCCTTATAACTCATTGCAAATAGTCCTTTTCCAATGAAAAAGAAGGCACCAATCACAGAACAAAGGTCCATGTTTCTCTTTTATGTTCAAACAGCATATTGAATTGTATCTCAAATTTATGCAGAGAATCGAGGTGTGCCAATATCTAACCTGTGCTTGAGGACTTGGTACCTTGTCGACCTGAGGTTCTGCTGATACAAAATCTGCATCAGCAAACAGATCAACATCTGCAGAACTGCCGTTCTTAACAGAGGTTTCTGCAGGAACGGATGTAGGTGCATCCAAGAGATCCCCCACCAAACTCTGTCCAAACAGATCGACCTGGCTAGAGATTTCAGCAGTCGACTCTGCCAATTATGGAGACAATATGCAAAAGAAAAAAACAATAATATGCACCTATATAGAAAGAATCTAGGAAATCTAGTATATCAGATGGTGCCATGAGAAAAAAAAAATTATAATGGGAAAAAATAGCCACTTACTACTTCTCGAATTTCCCCGTGGATCAAAATCATCATCCAAGTCATCATCAATAGAAATTGAATTTGGTTTACTAGTCTCTCTCAAGTTTGCTGAAGTTTTCGATTCATCAGGCGAAAACTTAGGCTGGCCCTTGCTGTAGTGAAAGCAATTCAAACCGGGAAAATAAAAGTCAGACTGAGAGATCAAGATGCAATACACCAGGGTACAATCTATGCTTTTAACTGTATACTACAATAAAAAAAACCTTAAGAGCCTTCAGAATTGTCAATTGCAGTTCAATTCAGACGTAAACGAATATGTAAAAATCCTCCAACAGAAAGGAGACTTTGTTTCAAACCTGCGTAAGCCAGTAGAGCCCTTGTTTACGTTGCTTCCACTATTACCATCAGCATCACGTCGTGGTACATATGCATCCTTATCGGTCTTTTTGTAGCTATCTTTGAAACCATCAGTATCTCTCCCACCACCGAAGCCCCCATATCGATCACTACTACTATAGCTGCTACTACCAAATGAGGCTGAACTTGCCCTGGAAGTGATTCCAGAAGACGAAAGACCAACATACCTAAGGATGGCCAGGTATAAAGATTCAGTAAATAAAGCACTTAACCAAGCAAAGCAGATACAAGTTATAGTTCCCAGTCCTTAAAGCAAAAAACTCACTTGTCACGATTGGCAGCAGCTTTATTCCTTGCTTCCTGTATCTTCTCCTGGTTATTCAGAAGCCCTACGATAGTTTCAGCCTTCTTCCTCACATTGATCCCCACGTCCTTCCCGCTTGGCTCAACATATTCAAAACTTGTAAGCGACTGAGCCCACGAACATAAAAGGTGACAGAAAGTTATAAGAGCAAGTTACAGATCCACAAAAACCCAGTGAAAACAAGAGAGTTACTAGTAGTTCTCACGGAGATCTGAAAAGTGTGCTCTATAATGTCATCCACAGCGCGCTCTGAACCATGTGCCACCAGATACTCTATGACAGACAATGCCTGGCACCGAACCAATTTAGTTAATACACACTAAAGGGTTGTGGAAAAAGAAGATAACTGTTGCAGTGACTGAGATAAGAAAGCTTTTCTGTTCCCTTTGCAAACCTTGTAGACAAGACGCCAATCTTTGCCCGTCTCGCCCAATCGCGTCCACAGCACATTCATAATCATCTGGCATTCAGTGCTGAAGTAAATTGATATGACAACACATTAGAAATTCAACCAGGAATGAATCGGAAAAAAAGGAAGAGAAAGCATTACAACATAGCAAGTAGAAAGTACAAAGAACTGACAATTTCCTGGTAGCCAGAGAAATCTCTTGCAACGCAGTGCCATGAGGCCCCCATGGCTCATCGTTCGTGGCATCCAGTACCTTCACGAAAGGTAACAGATAATTTGGAGCAGGGGATACACACACCATAGAGAGAACAATCAGAGAGGAACCCAGCTCCCTAATCATTCGATTGAAATTAACCAATAAGAAAAGCACAAACACTGAGTTAACTACCTTCTGTTCGATTTCAGGAACCTTCAAAACCTTGAGATTAACTTCTCGCTTTCTGAAAGGCAAGCCAAAAGGGTTAACGAATGAGTCGAGAAATGAAAAGGACGATGGAGGGGGGAAATGGCGGGTAGAATGGTAAGCTCACATTTCGCGGACAGTCTGATCGATTACTTTCATGAAATCCATGGCAGACGGATCTGTGAAATCGAAGAACAGAAACCCATAACTTCAATTTGAATTATATAAAAACCCAGAAGGGGACATTAGATCTAGGGAGCGAGGGGGCACCTTGGAGTTCAGATCTTGCGAAGCAATGGATATGATGATGATGATGCGGCTGCTTGATAGTCGAATTCTTTTCAAATGTTTTTGTTAATGAGATGATAATGATATAATTTTCAGGTGAATCGAGAAGGAACGGAGCCGGGAAAAGGCTCCTCCGTTCCCGTCGGTACTTCCGTTTGGTTTTGTTTCTTTTCTCCGTTCGTTTGGTTTTCGGGTTTGGAGGTTTTTCTTTCTTGCCTTTTCAACACTCACCTTTTCATTCTTCTCATCCGGTCTCTTTCTCTATTCGTGACCTTGTGAGTGTTTGGATCGCTAAAAAAACACTCCTAAACGGACATACTTTTCCATTCATGTGGTGTTTTTGGCTGTGGAGGTGTGCAACAATTGGTATCATATCAAACTAACATTTGGATTGGATCATATTGGTTAAAAAGTAAAGTGATTAGATTTTTTGTTTCGTAAAATTTGTAAATATTGAAGAAATTATAGTTTGGTATTTGTCAGATCAAATTGGATTCAAAGTAATGATAGTTTGGTTCCTAATTCTGATATTGTTTTTACTATTATATAGTTGTTATCACTGTTTGGCTTGGCTCGTATTGAACCGGACAACTGCACATCTATAGTTGGAGTTTTTAACATTTATTCGTATGAGTTATTTGGGTGCAAATAACCCGTTTGACTACAAAAGTTGGTGATGAGTTATTTGTAGTTGAGTTAACTTGAAATAACTCATTAATGAGTTACTGTCAATACCTCTTTTTTTTTTTTGCCAAAAGATAATCGATATATTGATCAGAAACAAAGGTAGTTACATCCTGGCATTTAGCCAGGCCAGCAGATTAAAGCAACGACTTGTAGTCGGGTACAACGAAAGAGCCTTTCTAGCCACCAAATGGGCTGCCCTATTACTACGCCGACCTACAAACCGGACCGAGAAACCTCCCATCGAACCCAGCACTCCCACAATCTCCTCAAGAAGCTGCCCTGTTACTGTCAATACCTCAATGGGGTAGTTATTGTGAAATGACTCACAAATATCACATTTTCATTTTGTGAGGAATTTCACTTTTATATTAACTCGTTACACAACAACTCATCCAAACGACCCCAATTGTTGGTTTCCTCCTTTGTATGGGTTATAGGTGACAAATGGATTAAATTCATGTATTAATGGATTTATAAATTGGATGAAATAATTTCGTGTATAGTTGTATTTGTGGATTGGATTAGTGAATCCAAGCATTAAAGCAAAGGAGACAAAAGATAAGCCACAACAATTCATTCATCTGGGAGGCAACCCAACCAATGCAATCTGGTAGCCAACAAGTTGAGACGCCTATACACGAACACAACCATAATCCAAGGAGAAGCCTGGAGACAACAAATGATCCGCGCCAGTAATGCCCAAAAAGTGCCAAGGCCGAAGAGAAGGATGTTGTTCCAGAGCAATCGTTAATCTTTGACAGCCAGTCTTGATAAGAGTTTGGGTCAACTCCTGCGCTGCCATTGAAACCACACCAATAATAGCATATGCTTCCGATTGAATCGATAAAGAACAAAATAAAGTATCCGCCCTGCCGTCATACACCTGGCCATAAGTAAGGATTATGTGTGCTACATTTATGTGCAACTCGGTTATCAATCATAATAATCATACTAACTTATAATACTAAATTCATATTTGGCACAACTTAAAGCCAATCTTGATGAACAAGGTCGCCTACGACATCATAGTCCAAACCATAAGCATGTTGGCATACCACTACTAATGGGTCGCCCTCGACAATTACACCTTGGATATAAAGATTAGAAATGAACAATTTATTTTTATATAGAATGGTGGTGCTTCTTGAAGATGCGTTTCGTGGTTAGCAAGTAGCATCTCTCAAAATACTAAACCGTCAAACTTTTTTGGTACTTGTACTGATATATGGTAGTGTTGGGCTACTCGTTATGTATGGATTTTGTTTTAGCCGTTGTTCACATACCTCTTTTATCAAGAATTTATGACAAAATATCACTATGATCTAAATGATACTGAGAATTGTTGATAACAAACATTCAACCCTCAATACTTCGATGACACTTACATCAAATTCGATCTTAGTTCGTTCAATCTCAATTCAAACTAATTGTAAAATATATAAAAAAAAGTCCACCTGAACCCGGCTGCAGCTTTGCAAAACCACCCAACTCCGGTCGCCGCCGTCGTCACCAACCACCGCCACACGTCGCCCCCGTACGAGCAATTTGTCAAAAAGTGGACTAGAGATAGAAAACTACCGCTCCCCCGACCCGACTCACCAAGCAACAATAAAAAAAAGGAAAAGAAAGGAGAAAAAGAAAGTAGTTAATAAACCTTTTTTTTTTAATTCTGACAATTTTTTGGGAATTTCATTTCTGTTTTCTGTTCCCACCCTTTCTCCCTCTCCTTCCCTTCTCCACAGCAAAGAAACTTTTGCTCGAATACCCTTTGTTTGCTTTCCCATTCCATCTTCTCACAGAAAGAGAGAGAGAGAGCGCAGAGAGATAGGTAGACAGAGAGGCAAAGCGCAGGGAACGAGCTGAAAGGAAATAGAGAGAGGTAGAGGGAGAGAGGGCGTAGCTCTGAATCTGATTTCTAGGGTTCTTCCGAATCCCCAAATTTACCATTTCCCAATCCATTGCTTCGCCGTCACCACCACCTGCTTCGTCTTCGATTTCGGCCTTGGACAGCTTTAATGGTGGCGTTGTTGCTGATTCGCTGCTGCTTGCTTCTTCCCCAATCCACACTCCCCTTCTAGATGACTCCACCTCCACCAACCGAATGGCTCCGTTCCTCCCCTCTCTCCTCCTCTTCGCCCTCCTTGCTGTCGCCGTCGCGGGTTCTTCTGCTTCTCCTTCTTCCGATTCCGATGAATCAGCAGCCTACCTCTCCCTATTCCACCAAGACTACTCACCGCCTTCCCCTCCACCTCCGCCCCCGCACCCTCCCTCCCTCTCCTGCACCGACGACCTGCATGGCCTCGGCTCCTTGGACACCACATGCCAGATAGTCTCCGATGTCAACCTCACCGGCGAGGTCTACATCCAGGGCCGGGGAAATTTCTACATCCACCCGGGCGTTGCTTTCAGCTGCCTCACACCTGGGTGCTCACTCACGCTCAACATCTCCGGCAACCTCACTCTAGCTCCCAATTCCTCCATCATCACCGGCTCCTTCAACCTCTTCGCTTCCAACGCCTCGTTCCTCAACGGCACCTTCGTCAATACTACTGGATTCGCTGGGAATCCGCCCCCGCAGACCAGTGGCACCCCGCAGGGTGTGGATGGCGCTGGCGGGGGCCATGGGGGGCGGGGAGCGGCTTGCTTGGTCGACACCACTAAGCTCCCCGAAGATGTCTGGGGTGGGGATGCTTACTCTTGGGAGAACTTGCAGGATCCTGCAAGTTACGGCAGCAAAGGTGGGAGTACCAGTAATGAGGAGGATTTTGGTGGGGGTGGTGGTGGAATCGTGAGGATGTTCATTGATGAATATATAGTGGTTGATGGGCTTATTTTGGCTGATGGAGGCGACGGAGGTTCCAAAGGAGGCGGCGGCTCTGGTGGCAGCATTTACCTCAAGGCGTATAAGATGTAAATACTAAAATCTTCCCTCTTTTCCCAATCTTAATTACTGCTATCAGTTTAATTATTATATTATGGCTGTTTCCTATTATTTCATTCGGGGAGTTAAGAGCACTTTTGGAAACTTCTTCTTTTGATTGAATTAATTACTGGTTTGGTAACCGAATGCAGATGTGCGACCGTGGTTAAGCAGCGGCATGCTTTGTATTGTCTTGAATTCAAGCCCATTTGTTTGAACTAGGAACTAGGAATGCATGTTCAAGAGTCGGATTAAGTATTGTGACTAGGAATAGACTAGTTAAATAAAGGCTAATTCCGTGATATATGTAGTATCTGTCTTCCCCTGAATGGTAGTGCATGCTGTTTACTCCAAAAAGCTTTGTGCTCCTCCTGTTGGTATTTGGTGCAATCTATAAGGTTAGATTAGATTCTTTAGTCTCGCTAGTGTTTAGTAACTTTGTGATGGCTAGGAAGATTATGCAACTGAGTTCATTCAGCACGATAAACTTGGCAACTAAGCGGGGATCAACCTGCATGAATTTCCCTTGTGTCTTTGCATGCATTTGTAGTTGTCTTTCGACCTCCTGGTTCTTAGACCTTAGCAATCTTGCTTGCATAGTTATCAAACTGGGTAGAGCTGGTATGGATACATCTCAACTTGCAATGTGTTGTGACTTTTGACATAGGGATTTGTTGATTATTCTAAGGTCCTTGCATCCTATGTTTCTCGTGTGCTGTGCAGGACAGGAAGTGGCCGGATAAGTGCTTGTGGGGGCAGCGGTTTTGCTGGTGGTGGTGGAGGGAGAATTGCTGTGGACATTTTCAGCAGGCATGATGATCCTCGAATTTTTGTGCATGGTGAGTTTTGTTGTGTTGTTTCCTATGTATGTATATATTTTTTGTTTTAATGATGAAGAAGGTCATAAATCCTGCTTTCAGCTATTGGATATTTTTTTGGGGTGGGGGTGAACATTTGTGTTTTTATTTTATAATTTATAACGGTGAAGGGGTGAATATTTGTTGATAGACAGATTTCCCTCGTTTCATTTGTATATTTACAACTGGAATGTGAGGTGCTGCGCATGTAGTGTAAATATGTCAACGACCCCAACTTGGTATTCCGACGTTTATAGCTCGTCTCATTCACTAAATTGTATGGGAGAATTAAAGTACCCCACCAAGGCACCAATTCACTTTAAGATGTTAAGGATTATCGTTTTATGTTGTCACTGTCTCTTTCTTTCTGCTTAAATTGTTCCTCCCTTATCCTCCATATGTTCTTTTCTGACTTCAAAATTCTGAATGATTTATTCTCGTCCTTTCTTTTTTGTGATGCTAGGTACATTTAGTTTTGTACTTTGTACTTTGTAGATTTAGTTTGTTTTATTTCAGCCCCACAATTACTTGCCTCTTATTTTAAAAGCTTTTAAAACAACTTTGTTGTGCACCGTGTTTCTCCATGATAGAAATTAATGAACATGCATGGATTCTTCCACCATGCAGGAGGAAATAGTCGTGGCTGTCCAGAAAACGCTGGTGCTGCTGGGACGCTATATGATGCTGTTCCAAGGAGCCTTATAGTTAGTAATGACAATCTTTCAACAAATACCGACACTCTTCTTTTGGAGTTTCCTAATCAACCCCTTTGGACCAACGTCTATGTTCGAAATCGTGCACGCGCTACCGTTCCCTTGCTCTGGAGTCGTGTTCAGGTTTCTGAACTCTTAATTATTGCTTGGAAATCTCTATATGTGCCCTTTATTGTCATCTCTGCTGCTTCTTGTTTCTTGTCCTTTTCTGTCTAGGAGTGAGTTTGTGGATTAATAAGACAGTGATTTTTGATTGATGTGCAAGATATGTGGTAGACATTAGAAATGGGGTGCTTATATTGTATATAATTGGAGGATGCCTATTTTGAGTCCCATATAGTGGGTTTGGATGTTGAACAATGTCTCCTTTTTATTAGTTGCAACTGATTCTCTGACGATCGAGTTATTGCAGTGATAACAAATTTGACAAGGGAAATTTTGAATCACTGATTGCTTTTATATTTTGCCCTATGAAATGGATAGTCTTTTGAGCTTGGTACTAGAGTGATGCAGTAGCTAAACAACTATGTACTACACCAGACATATGTCATGCCATCATTATAAATAATGGAAAAGCTAGCAGACTTCGCAGTGTATCTGACCTTCATTTTCACATCGTATTGACAATTTAAGTACTGTGATCATTCTCAGCTCGATCAGATGGCATTGTGTTTTTCATGATAGTTTGTTATCTTTTGTTATGCACTCCAAGCTATCTGTTAACTTGATGAAGCTTTTATTTATTGCAAGACTATTAGGGGAATGAATATCTGTAGTTCAGTATGTGATTGCATCTATATTTATTTATTCAAATTGTTGTGGTTAGATTTTAATCCCTGTCTAGGAAACTTCTTCATATGCTAACAAGTTGGGATGATTCTTAACAACACATAGGTCCAAGGACAAATAAGTCTATTGTCTGGTGGACTTCTGAGCTTTGGGCTAGCTCATTATGCTACTTCTGAATTCGAACTATTGGCTGAAGAACTATTGATGAGTGACTCAGTGATGAAGGTGAGTGACAAAATTATCTCCAACGTTTTTGGTTCAGGGGCTGTTCAGGTTTTAAATGTTGTGTCCAGGATTAGATTTTCCAGCAATTTTGCCTTTGCACTAGTTGTATTGTTTTCCTAAGAGGTCACTCTGGTGTGATTCATGCATTACGCATTGCTTCATCTTCTGCATTCTGATGAAACATGAACATTATGATTCTTTTCTGCATGTACATATCAGCAACTAGCTGGATGACTAAATATGTATGCATTGGTCTAAAATCTTATTGTTGGTAAGTTTATTTCCGTATATGCTTGTTTGCAAGTGGTAGATTGTACTTTGCTAATATTGAGAGGTTGGTCATTCTTTTGCATTGCCCTCTGTAAGTTACAGCAGCAATCCCTGTGGTAAGTTTATTCTGATTCCAACTGTATCTTATTTTTCGCTGTCACTGAATGATGATGAAATACTGTTGTTTTACTTCTCTGGTATGATTTTAACATGTGCATTTCCTATTTGATATCCAGGTGTATGGGGCTCTACGCATGACTGTTAAAATGTTTTTAATGTGGAATTCCCAAATGCTCATCGATGGAGGTGAAGATGCTGCTGTTGCAACTTCTTTGCTTGAAGCCAGTAATCTAGTTGTTCTTAGGGTATTTTTCTCACTTCTTCCATTAACTGTTCAAGTTGTTACTTTATGTGGTCATGTCTGACGTGCCATCTTGTCAAACAGGAGTCATCGGTTATACAGTCCAACGCAAATTTGGGTGTTCATGGACAAGGTTTGTTGAATCTATCTGGACCAGGTGACAGGATTGATGCCCAACGTCTTGTCCTATCACTGTTTTACCGTGTTCATGTAAGATTCTTTTTTGGTAACTGGTGATTGTATCTCGTGGACGTTGTCATGATAAATCTCACAGCAGTTTGTCAAGGTGGTTTGGTTGGTTTCACAACATTGATAGAAGCGACTATATAGAAGTGTGCTTCATTTCTATTTGAACTGCGTGTTAGTATTGATACTCAATTTTTTGGGGCAATATACGTTGTCAAGCACTTTCGTGCGTTGTCAGTTCCTTTTGTTTTTCCGAACTCTTTTTTTTTTATGAATGTTTTTCCGAACTCATGATCTCTTATTAGAATGTTTTTTTTTATGAATGTTTTGCATACTTCAACTATAAAAGTTGTTGATTGCTGTGTCATGAGCGAACTGGGCACTGCAGTCAAGGCTCTTATAATTTGTGTGCAGGGGTTAAGTTCTTGCTCTGGTTGCTTTTTGTAACAATTTCTGCACTAATTTGTACAGGTTGGTCCTGGATCTACTTTGCGTGGTCCTCTGGAAAATGCAACAAGTGATGCTATGTAATTGTTGCACTTTGATTTTCCGTCCCCCCTCTTCAATTCTTTGTCTATTTGTCTTTTCCTTTTCATCTGCTCATACAGGTATTTTTTACGTTCCAGTACTCCACAACTCCACTGTGAACTTGAAGATTGCCCTGTTGAACTGGTTCATCCTCCTGAAGATTGCAATGTGAACTCATCGCTCTCATTTACTCTCCAGGTGATCACTAGTACCTGAAGAACTTTCTGATATTTGAATTCCATTTATCTTAAGCTAATTTATATCCTGAGTTGATGTAGATCTGCCGAGTTGAGGATATTACTCTTGAGGGACTTGTAGAAGGATCTGTAGTCCATTTCCATCGCGCAAGAACTGTAACAGTTCAACCTTCTGGAACAATTAGTGCGACTGGGACAGGTTGGTTCCTCTTTTCAGCCTTGTTTACAATTTGAGAGGAAAAGAATATCATTAGCTGCACATGCTATTGACAAGCATACTGAACCTAATTGTCAATATGTTGATGTACACATGAGAAATGTATAGCTATTTTGTTGATTTGTTTGGTAATTAAGTGTATCATGCTGATACAGGTTGCACGGGTGGTGTCGGAAGAGGTAGTTTCTTGAGCAACGGAGTCGGCAGTGGTGGTGGCCATGGTGGCAAAGGTGGGCTAGGATGTTACAACGATAGTTGCATTGATGGTGGCATTTCGTACGGAGACCAATACTTGCCTTGCGAACTTGGTAGTGGAAGTGGACATGGAAACTTAACTGGTACAACAGCAGGGGGTGGAATTATAGGTAAGCCTATTCTTGACGTAATTTCCCATTATGGACCAATTAGCTTTCGTCATATCAAATTAAGAGCACATTTCGGAGTACTATGTATCCATAACTCCATATTTTCTGTCAGACATGCTCATAGTTTTCTGTGAATTGACATCTAGAGATATAAAATCACTCAGGGGTCGTTTGGATTAGGGAATGTGAAAATGAGGGATTTGAGTTAAAATCTCTCAATTAAAAACCCAGATATTTAAAACGTGGGATTTGGCCAAAATAACTTGTTTGGAAATGGATGAAGGATTTTAATAAGAAAATTACAATTACAATTATATCCATCCCTAACCCACCTCCTTACATCTGCATCTGTTTCTTCTTCTTCCCTTTCCTCTGCATTCTATTTCCACTATCTTGAACCAAAAAGAGCAACGATCAACAAGATTTGGGTTCCTCCGTCATCTTCTTTCAACAGACATGAAGATTATAATTCCCAACAGCAACTAGAAATCCTAGAAATTGATTTGTGAACTGATTCAAAATTGGACACCATATCTGCCAAAATCATGGAACCAGAAGGAAGAACCCAGATTTCCTCTTTCTCGAGGCTAACAAATCCGGCGAAAAACAATCGACTTGATTCACAGGGATGCAAGAAACCCATACTTGATTCATAGATTCAGAAACCCAGATAACCAAAAACCAAAACACAGATTCGTCCCCCACCATGAAAACGGAATGGTATCCTCGGCGGCAACGACGACAAGGACAGAGAACTCCCTGGTCGGACTCTGACCTCTTCTATTATGTGTCCGGCGGAATAGAGGTTGAATTTTCCGACTCATGCCACCAAACAACAGCGATTGCAACACCAACAAGATTCGTCGCAAGTCTGTTCGGCGCAGAACAGTGACAGATCGCGACCAACCGGTACAGGGGAAGAAAAGCAGAGTGGGGGTGACCCCAGTGAGTCGAACGACGATGGCGAGTGGCGATGACGGTTCAAATCGGTTGAAAGAGAGATTGTCGCTGGTCAACGGGTATGGAAGGGAAGATTCCGGTGCTGGGTATGGGGGAGGAAGAAAGGCAGAATGGAGAAGAAGGAAGGACAGGTTTGGAAGAAAGGTAAAAAAAATGAGAGATTTCAAAATAGCTGACCTCCATTAGCTATTTTAAAATCCCACACTGGTAGGTTTTTGAAATTCCTGATGCCAACAATTTCTCATATTCCCAAACGCAAGAATGTTTTAAAATCCTGCACAATGAGATTGTTTTAAAATCTCTCACAAATTCCTCATTACAATCCTTCATCCAAACGACCCCTAAGTTAAATGTGGTCTGAGTGCATCGTGAATATTTTATGTTAGCTTCTGTTGATACATCAAGCCTGTTGAGTTTGCAACACCTCATTTTGGATTTTGACATGATTTAGTTTATTCACTTTGAGGATTCAAGTATCTCTCTGATCAGTTGATTGATCATTGAATTGTGTCGATATTTTCAACCTGCTTGAGCAGTGATGGGTTCTCTGGAGCATCCATTGTCAAGTTTGTCTGTTGAAGGATCAGTAAGAGCTGATGGAGAAAGTTTTCAGCAAACTGTTCAAAATGGGATGCTTGCTTCTATGAATGATAGTGTCGGGGGTCCTGGGGGTGGTTCTGGGGGAACCATCCTTATGTTCTTGAGGACGATAGAACTTGGTGAGGCTGCTTTTCTTTCAAGTTCTGGTGGCTATGGTAGTCCTCAGGGGGGTGGCGGAGGAGGTGGGGGGAGGATTCACTTTCATTGGGCTGACATTCCAGCTGGCGATGTTTACCAGCCGATTGCCAGTGTGAAGGGAAGCATCTACTCTAGGTTTGTACCAAATCGATGATAATAAATTCTTTGATTTCTGGCTACCCTGGATTCCCAGTATGATATAGAGCAGACTGCAGATAGTATATGTACATTATTGAATGTTCAATTTCTGTCCCTAGTTTGGGTTCTCTGGTTTGGAAAAGTCATTGGCTCATTATAAATTGTAGCACTGCCCTGTTTCTATTGGTGCCAACTGATGCTGCAAAATTCGCTGCTTACTTTTCCATTGTTGTCTGGTTACATGAACCTATAATAGCAAGATGATTGTAAAAGTGAAAACTTTGTCTCTTATATGGGCATCAATTGTGTTAATTATCCTTGTAACTATTATTTCAGGGCCGGGTTGGGGAAGGACGGAGGTGGTTCTGGCGAAAACGGAACAGTAACTGGAAAAGCCTGCCCGAAAGGACTATATGGAGTATTTTGCAAGGTATCATAACGATTTCTTAGTTTTTTTCACAAGGTTCTTTGACGATGGTTTTCTTGTGATTCCTAATCTTTTAATCTGAACACTGGAATCAACACTGCCTATGTTACTCTCATCTAGGAGTATTGGTTGGTAGGGCTGGTAAAATTTTCACGAGGTTTCTGGTAGTGGTTTGTATGTTCCTGTAATGGTTGGGGAACTGTTGCAAGTCTTGGAAATGGATGCTTCAGCTCCTAAGCTATGAAGCTGGAAAGAGATTGTTTCCCTGACCTCTTGGTGTATTTGGATGCAATGGTTTTGGGTAATTTGTACCCATGAAAGTTCCAATAATGAACAGTGATATGATAAATGTGTGGTCGATTTCATTTGACCGGATAAATGCTGGGATCATTCTACACAAAGTGAGTCCTGATAAAATGACAATTTGATGTGTGCAGTTAATTTTTTCTAAACTCAGTGTTTTCTGATAATTACTTGGTAAATAAGTTTTATGTTTTCTCTCATTCTCTGTTCTTAACTTTTGCAGGAATGTCCAGCTGGAACTTACAAGAATGTTACTGGATCTGATCAGACTCTTTGCCGACCCTGCCCAGCTGATGAGCTTCCTAGTCGTGCTCTATACATTTCTGTTAGAGGTAATTTTTCCTTAATGAAAAATACCGGTCGTTAGTTTTGCTGATTTCCTTTCGAGCTTGTGATTAGACTGTGGGTTGCAAGAGACAACAGGACATGCTGAAATCAGTCTTAAAGTTCTACATTCTTATTGAGCTTTGAATCAGTTGTAGAATGAAGTGCTTATGGAAATTAAGGTTACAGTATTGGTGGAGGAAGCTGTTACTGAATCACCCTCACCCATAAAGTTTGAAATGTTAATTTGAGTAGGCCAATGATCTAGTTAGTGATAGACCTTTGATCTGTTGCCCCACACCACCAGAGTCACTAACGTTAAATGATTGTCTATGTGAACAGGTGGTATTGCTGAAACACCGTGTCCCTACAGATGTATTTCCGATAGATTCCACATGCCGAACTGTTATACAGCCCTTGAAGAGTTGATTTACACATTTGGTGGACCATGGTTGTTTGGACTTCTTCTTCTGGGTCTGCTCATTCTTTTGGCATTGGTACTAAGTGTCGCCAGGATGAAATTTGTGGGTGGTGATGAACTATCTGGCCCAGCTCCCACCCAGCACGGTTCTCAGATTGATCACTCATTCCCATTCTTGGAATCATTGAACGAGGTTGGTTCCCGTCCCTTCAACATGTCACGGGTACACTCTGATTGAAGTTGTCACGGGGCTGCCTTGAAGTTCAATTTGCTGCTGTTACTCCTGTTCCATTTTAGGGCCAGGTTAAGCTTTTGATTCTCTGCTTGTAGGCTAATGACTTGAATTCCCTTTCTCCAGGTGTTGGAAACAAATAGAGCTGAGGAGTCCCAGAGCCATGTGCACAGAATGTATTTTCTGGGTTCTAATTCTTTCAGTGAGCCTTGGCATCTGCCGCATTCACCCCCTGAGCAAATAAAAGAGATTGTGTAAGATATTGTCTTCACAGTATGATTATTAAGTTCTTTGCTGCCTTTGATCTGCTTAAAGGACTTCTTATATTATTATCACTGTTCCTCTCTTATTCTCATAACCTTGCAGATATGAAGGAGCTTTTAATACATTTGTTGATGATATTAATGCTATCGCTACTTATCAATGGTGGGAAGGTGCAATCCACAGTCTTCTTTCTGTAACGACATATCCCTTGGCATGGTCATGGCAGCAATGGCGACGAAGGGTCAAATTGCAGAGACTACGGGAGTTTGTTCGATCAGAGTATGACCATGCTTGCCTACGTTCTTGCCGCTCTAGGGCTCTCTACGAAGGGATTAAGGTCTGGGCATTTACGTGTTGTGGTTATTCGTTTCATTTTCCTCTCATTTGAAGTAATCCAGTATTGCGCTTGGGGATAGGCTGTGCTGACCAACATGATGTAACGGTCATTAGTGATAGAGTTCCTTGCTCTTGTTATGTGACAGCTAGAAGCAATACAAAAACTATCTGCATTTAGATTGCGGACATGCATTTATGACAAGTCTCCAACTCTGCCACTTGTGTTCTCGAAAAGAGAATATTGTGTGTATTTAAAAGGAAAGATGTTGGGTGTGTTTGTTTCTGATAATTCTGAAATGGTAGCAAGTATTTCTTAAGTTTCAGTAGAAGTAAAGAAAAAAGAATGAAATTGGGTTCTGGAAACAAAGTACATTCACTGATTGAAAACCGCAAATGTTATTTCAAGGGGGCAGATCCTTTTTTTTAATAACTTGCTCAACCATTTCGGATGTTGGCAACACTTGTGCTCTTGGTTTGAGTGTTCAGTTTTTATTCTTTTCAGAATAGATCATATTGTTTGCTCTTGATTGGCTGTTTCCATTTTTTCAGGTGGCTGCAACTTCTGATCTAATGCTCGCATATGTTGACTTCTTCCTTGGTGGAGATGAGAAGAGAGGTGACCTTCCTCCTAGTCTCTATCAAAGATTTCCAATGACTATAATTTTTGGAGGTGATGGGAGCTATATGACTCCCTTCTGTGTTCAAAGTGACAATATTCTCACCAGCCTCATGAGTCAGGTAAGCTATCTAACTTAACTTGAAAAGTAGGTTATTGATATTTAGTCTGTTCAGATTCAGAAGGACGACTGGGTAAATCAAGCATTTTTTTTCTGGGTTGCAGCTGGTCCCTCCCACTACTTGGTACCGGATGGTGGCTGGTCTGAATGCACAACTTCGATTAGTTCGTCGGGGGCATCTGAGGTTAACCTTCAAACCATTGGTCAAATGGCTTGAAACACATGCCAATCCTGCTCTGAAGGTGCATCAAGTACAAGTCGACATTGTCAGGTTTCAGGCTACATCTTGTGGTTATTGCCAGTACGGACTTTTGGTTTATGCTTCCGATGAAGAAAACCAGCATGCATCCAGCGAGACTCTGGAAGATGCTAAGCAAATCGCACAGCAATCACGGTATAGCTTTATGGAACCTTTGGTGTTATGTTCTTCTATTCACTTGTGTGCTGCCTATTCTGTGTAGCAGTCGCTCCCTATTTGACTTGTTTGTTGTCCTCACATTGTTTCATTTGACTTCCTCATTATTCTCTGCAGTTAAAGGTCTAGTTCCTATGACATTTCATGATGAGAGCCCATATAGGGAAAACCATTTGTTTGCCTCATGGCTGGCATATGAAGCTTATTCATGCCACTTAGTTACAAACGTTATAAATGATGATTGTGCTTGAAGTTGAATCACAATTGTCGGATAACACATAGTGGCACATTGCTGCACACAGTGCCATACTTTGTTCTAAGTTTTGTGGAAGAATTTGGTGCTGACGAATTTATGTTTGGGCCTAAATGCAAACCAGTTTTGACGTATGGAAGCACTCTTTAGGCGTACACAGTTTATCTTGCAAATGCTTCTTTTTGTTTGAGAGTCTGGTCTCTTTTGGTCAACAGCATGAAGAAGACAGATGGAGAATATGCACAGACTCTCTTTACCCAACCCAATAGAAGCAGTGAGAGTAATGCGAGGCAAAGGAAGAGCCACGGGGGTGTAATTGACGTTGACAGTTTGAAAACACTTGAAGAGAAGAGAGATATATTTTACCTTCTCTCTTTCATAGTTTATAACACCAAACCAATTGGTCACCAGGTATGAAAGCGTACCTTCTGCTCTCCCTCTCCCTGATATTTTTCTTTCTCGTGCTTTTCTGATGCCTAGATTATTTGTTCGTTGGCAGGATCTTGTTGGTTTGGTAATCTCAATGCTACTTCTAGGAGATTTTAGCTTAGTGTTGCTGACTTTGCTCCAGTTATATTCGATCTCACTTGGGGATGTTTTCCTGGTTTTATTCATCCTACCTCTGGGTATCATTCTTCCATTTCCTGCTGGGATTAATGCTCTATTCAGTCATGGACCTAGACGGTCTGCAGGCCTAGCTCGTATCTATGCTTTGTGGAACATTACCTCGTTGATGAATGTTGTAAGTTAACCGCACATTGGTTTTTTTTTTGGCTTTCTCTGCTGTTCTTGAAGTGTGTTCGTTGAATAATTTGGGTTCCTTTTTCCTTTTTGGCGCAGGTTGTTGCATTTGTGTGCGGGTACATCCACTACAACAGTCAGACATCATCAAGCAAGAAGTTCCCGTTCGAGGCATGGAATATCAGCATGTAAGTGTATAATTTTATTTATTCCTAATCCCAATCCAATTAGTTATGCCTATCCTAAAACAGGACGAGGGATGCTATTATCTATCAGTTATTCCTTATCCAGCTAAGAAAATGGCTTAAAATCCAGTTTGAAATTCCTTATCTTTATGTAAAAAATGCTTCATAATCCTCATGCTAGGATCCGTAATCCAACTAGGATCCGGATTCCTAGTCCAAGATTTCTGGTTTGTAAGAATCATTTTGGTAGTACAGTAACGAAGCATTTCTGTTTCGTAGCCTTTCTGTTATGCATTTGTATTTTGCGCGGCATTTATAGAATGCTATTTGTGATGGCGTCTTTTTATCTTCATGAGTGGTGATTTTGTGTTGTGGGTGTAGGGATGAGAGCGAATGGTGGATATTCCCCGCAGCGCTGGTTCTGTGTAAAATGGTGCAGTCCCAGCTCGTGAATTGGCACGTGGCGAATCTCGAGATTCAAGACCGTTCACTGTACAGTAATGATTTTGAGCTATTCTGGCAGTCATGATTCCACTCCCGTCGTAATTTACAGAATACATAAAAAATGCTAAATAGTTAGATACCAGGAACAGTGACTCCTTCCCTCCCCCTTTCTTTCTTTGTGTTTTTTACCTCTTTCCTTTTGGGTCTCTACACAAGATACTAGGAACAGGGATAGGAAGGAGAAAAGGAAGGGGGAACTAAAAAGGACAATTGAAAAAAAGTCGTAAAAGATGAGCTAACAGAGAAATCCTTAATGTTTAAGTCTCCTTTGTTCACCCCGATTTTTTGGGGTCGAGCGAAGGATTCTGGATTCCGTTTTTCGGTATATTTTGTCTGAGATGTTAATTCACAGTTGACGGAGCCCGTTTATTATTTGGTGGCGGGTGATTTATGCATCGGTTCGGTTGTACATATGATGGGAGTAGCAGTATTAGTAGTAGTTCATGACTGTTGTAGTTAGCAATCAGTGGGAGACTTTTCCAATGTACTGTTCAGTTGTGACTATTGTGTCGTAGCAAATGATGTATGAGAGAGCAGGAGTAACAGGGTGAGTGGAAGCCAAAAATCTGTTTGGTTTTGTGGCCATTTTGTTTCTGTTTGGAGGAAGAAAGTACTGTTTTTTCTGGATTCTGTGTAACTAAGATTGGTTGCTAACATTCATAATGAATAAAAGTTAGTTATGCAACACTTCGATTTTGCGAATGCAGTAGTCACGTCACCAGCATGCTTTTACCCCAATCGTCTGCATCCGTTCTCATTTACAACACTTCCCTCTCATTTTGGTTTTCCTCACGATGAGGCAACCGTAGGGCGAAACGGATCGATTATCTTTTGCCCGTCAGATTGGCCAATCTTTCTTGAAGATGAGGGTGGACAGTGTGATCGAGGTGAGAGTAGGTGGTGAACAGGTTGTAGCAATGTTAAATATTTGCAACTCTTGACCGACGAGGTGTTGCTCTTTCTCAGCCTTGCTCAGTAGGATCAAGAAAGAAAGATCTACCTCATTTGCAGCCCTTGGGTGTGAGTCTATTCGTCTACTAGAAGAAAGAGTTAGACTTAGTTGGTAAGAGCTCCGAGCGATCACAGGTTTCTCAGACATATACGATGATGGCGGTGAGTGTTCTTCATCTTTGCTCAGCTTATCATCTACGATGTGACTCCCCTTGTCACTAGAACTTTGTTTTCTTTTTGGTACACCGGAAAATGAAATCGCAGATAACTAGTAACAATTCTCCAGTACCGTGCTCTGTTTTATTCAAATCAACAAGTGTTCTCCGGAAACGACATTAATGGCCAAGTTTAGCCCATTTAAGAAAAATAATGTAATTAGAGTTGTTCGGCCCATGGGCCCCTTACCCAGTCAATCCAAACCCTGCATGCCCGGCCCATTATTGTTGTTAACTGATCTGTAAGTAAAAAGAAAGAAAAAAAGGGAGGAAGTAGGAAAAGGAAGCCGGAGGGGAGCGAGAGAGAAACGGAAGCGCGACCAAGTCTGCCGGAAAAGCAACGGCGACTCCAACGGCGGTAGAAAACGAAGCAAGCAAACTAGCCGCACAAGCCCAGGTTGAAGAAGAAGAAGAAGAAGAACAAGGGAGCAGCAGAAGCAGATAACAATACAGTGTTGTGTGCCCATCTACCTCTCAATTCTCATAACCGAAATTCAGAAACAACGATGGTAACGCGTTCTAATAGGAATCCTGATCAGCGCACACATAGAGCACAATGAATGCCTAGGGCTAGTGTTATGGTTTTGCTTGCGAAAATTGATTTCTGCATGTCTTTGGGCTTGTGATTCTAGTTTCAGCTCGCTTACATTTCCCTTTTTCTCCTCTTCCATGGCGGTCTCAGTTCTCGATCGCGGCAATTAACGATACTGACTCCACGCACCAATCGGAGCCCTTAGCTCCCACGCAAGAAGCTCAGGCACTTCTTCCCGTCCTCCATTCCCTGTGCTCCTTTTTGCCTTTGGACGATGAATTCACATTCTTACCACCTGTTTGCCTGCAGGAATCTCATCTTACACAGACTTACCACGATGGTCTCCTCGAATTGCAAGCTAAGCGATATGACAAGGCTCGCCATCTGCTGGAATCTGTTTTGAGAGACCCTCTCATCTCCAATGCCCATGAGGTAACACCATCATTCTTCTCCTCTCCTTTGCTCGGAGTGTTGTTTGCTTAGCCCATTTAAGAAAAAACTCTCATTTCATCATTTTCCCTTCAGGTGGATGGTAATGCAAGCGATACTCATCTGCAGCAGCTCAGGTTTTTCCTCCTTCACCCCACACCACCTGTTTCTGCCTTTTATCTATTTTTCCTGTTGACCCTGCCACTAGTTAGCTTACGGTTCTAGTACTACGGGCTGGGGTTTATTGTTATGCTGTTTCCTGCTGTTTGTGATTGCAAACTAGTTTATTTATCCCTACCTGCTCACGGGCAGATATTTGGCGCTAAAGAATCTCGCCAATGTTTTCCTTCAGCAAGGATCAGCTCATTATGAGAATGCTCTTCAGTGTTACCTTCAAGCTGTCGAGATTGACACCAAAGATTCTGTTGTCTGGAATCAGTTGGGAACTTTATCGTGTTCGATGGGTTTGCTCAGCCTTTCTCGATGGGCGTTTGAGCAGGGCCTTCTATGCAGCCCTAATAACTGTAAGCATTTTCTCTTGCTTGTTTCACATACTCGAAGTGTCAGTTCTTGTAGTTCAAACCCATGAATGATGCTTCCTATACCTCCTGGTTTCTTCATAGACTAATGTTTCTTGTAAGGATAAACTGAAATTTCTTCTCTTGCGTTTTTTCAATGCAGGGAATTGCATGGAGAAGTTATTAGAAGTTCTTATAGCAATTGGTGACGAGGTCCCTTGCCTTGCTGTAGCAGAGTTGATTTTGAGGCACTGGCCTTCTCATTCTCGTGCTTTGCATGTGAAAAGCACTATTGAAGAGTCAGAGGCAGTTCCATTTGCACCTAGAGGTATTGATAAACTGGAACCAAAGCATATCCGCCTTAAGTTCCTGGACAAGAGGAAAGCAACTGAGAATTGTGATGAAGGTCGAGCTAATAAACGGCTGAACCAGACCATTGAGTTGATGCTGCATGGAGTTTCGTGGGGTGCTCTTGTTGATGCTCTGCTGGAAATCCTACATCCGCTCAGTGCGCGTGAGACCGATGTCAAATCTGATGAACGCAAATCTGGGGATATGAGGTTAATTATACAACCACCATCCAATTTAGATATTGATATGAGCTCTCCTGAAACGAAAAGGCCGATTAACTTTCCTTGTAGTTCTAGTCAATGCAAGCCTCTCAGCAGTAGCAATTCTGAAAGAGTTGGTGCTATCAAGGAAAGAGAAAGACATAGTTTCGATGAACAGCCTCGTGAGAGGAGGTGTACTCACCTCGAAAGGCTTACGAGTCGTAAACCTGGGAAAGAAGAAATGGATGTTGGTGACAGGAAGGATTTGGTCAGTTTTGTACTCCAGTATCTAGATCCTTTTATAATTGGCACACCATCAGTTGAAAGTTCTGAGCATGCAGTTACTTGTTCTGCTCCACACGCTGCCGAGGCTAGTTCACCTAATAAGGAACTGAATGATGTTTTAGCATTTGTCAAAGGAACATCAAGAAATTATGGTGCTTA
This sequence comes from Linum tenue, assembly GCA_946122785.1. Lineage (NCBI taxonomy): Eukaryota > Viridiplantae > Streptophyta > Magnoliopsida > Malpighiales > Linaceae > Linum > Linum tenue. The sequence continues at coordinate 2,192,504 of CAMGYJ010000005.1, read as the reverse complement.
TGATATGGCCCACTTGCTTATCGAACATGTTTCAACTAGTGGTCTTATGTGCCAGGATGCATTGCCCAAACTCCTTGAATTGGAAGGGCTGACAAGAAATTGGGGGAAAGATAGAACTCCTGAATGCAGTCTTTTTCTGGCTGAGGTGTATTATGACCTTGCATTTTTGCCTTCCAATGCTTCGAAGCTCTCAGATTTCGTATCAGAAGCATTGTATCATCTATGCAAAATTGTGGAATCAGTAGTGCTGGACTATCCTTTTCCCCTAACCCTTGAAAATCAGGGTGGAAGTTGGTCTGATCACTCTAGTTGTTCTGATCTCATTTCTATCGATTCCTTGTCAAGTGAAAAATGCAACTTCTGGATCAGGTACTTTTGGCTGAGTGGGAAATTATCCATCTTTCATGGCAAAAAGGCAAAAGCTTATGAAGAAATATTTGTTGCCTTGTCACTGGTCATGAAGAGGGATAGAATGAGTGATTCTTCGGGGAGTCTTAAACTATCTCACAAGGTTAATAAAGAGTTAACCCTAGAGAAGATCCTTCATGAAATATATTTGCTGAAAGTTGATTCCTTGCTTGAGGAGATTGTAAGCGAGTTTTAACAGAGAAAGAGAGGTATGTGGAATGCATAAATTTACTTGCCCCCACTTCTATTCTCTGTGGATCATGTTTACCTTGATGTGTTCTCATCACCTGCAATAGATGATAAAGATAAGTGATTCAAATGCATTGAGCTGAAAGCACTGGATATATCAACTGAAGCTGCTAATACTCATGCTACTAGCCGGGATGGTTCAATTCAATCACATCAGGTTCAAGCTCCCGACGGAGTCAGTGTTGGAAGAATTAAGCACCTTACATAATAACATGTGATTGAGACAGCTAACATGACGGGTTCTTGCCTTTAACCAGGCTCGCTACGAGGAAATAATTGCAGATCCGAGTTATCTGGATCGAGTATTGGAAGATGGTGCGACGAAGGCTTCAGATATAGCAGATGCCACCCTTAACAACGTTTATCAAGCAATGTGATTCTTGAGAAGATGACCCCAATTTGATGATTGCTGATTGATTCATGTGCAGAGATCTGAAGAACTCAAAATTTTCACTCATAAAAGAATATTTGTCATTCATTTCCCAACAATTATCGGATCATGGCCTTTTAACATCACTTGAGCCAACTGATGTTATGATTGTTCATTGATTAGTTCTCATTATCAGTGTTTCTTGACCCTTGTAGTGGTTTATTTGTATAAAGTCCTGATACTTGAGGTCACTGAACAGAGAACCACATGCTCTTGTCGGTTTTACCGTTGGTTCGATTAATGAATAACATACCGTTGTATGCGTCCATTTTTTTAGAATTTATTTTTTTTAATGGCTAGTCGTTCGTAATTGTGTGGACAATGAGATAGTTGTGGACTATGCAGCATATAAGGATTTGATAATACAAGGAATAATTGATTTATGTTATCGTTCCAATTTTATCGGACGCCGAGAACGAATTATGCTATCGTTTGGATTTGAAGGAATTTTTTTTTTTTTTTTTTTGGTAGAAAGATAGACGCATTGCGTCTAGTTTACATTAAAATTACGATCATGGGAAGTTCCCAAAACATCATGGCTGAGCCATTGGACAAGGTCTCTATCGCACACATTGAAGCGATGTGTGCCAAAATCGAAATCGTGAGCCTTGCTAGCCAAGTAATCGGCTGCAAAATTCGCTTCCCTAAACACATGGGAAACACAAACCTCCCAATCAAGATTAAAAAACAAATCGAACTGCTTGGCTATGCTTCCATGTCGATGATCATCTCTGTCACATTGTTTGATGATGTCAACAGCAGTAGTAGAATCAAGTTTTAGCTCAATCTTTCGGTAACCTTCCTTCCAAGCAATCTTGAGGCCTTCCAAGGCACCTTTGAGTTCAGCAGCCGTGATAGAGCATGAACCCAAGTTGCAGACATAAGCCCCTTTACATCTTCCCAAATAGTCTCTGAAGAGACCCCCTGCTGCTGCTTTCCCTGTCTGAGTGATAACTGATCCATCAGACTGAATTTGGATCCAGTCTTCTCTGGGGGGTTCCCAGCAAACCAGTCTGCTCTGGACAGTAGCAGAGTTAGAACAAGTGGTCTTCTGCGCGTGACGTTTAGCTTGTTCAACAATGCAGAACCACGCTTGAATTCTAGCAATTAAACTGTCCCTGGAGAATATCCTGCCTTCCATCACCTCCTCATTTCGTTGCTTCCATAAGTGCCAGATTATGATGCCAAAGTCAGTACCTGTCCCTTGCTGCCTAATATTGTCCATCAGCCAATCATGCAGGGGAAGGTTCATGCTGTTAGCCACACATTTGTCATTAAACTTATCCCAAATACTCTTAGCTCTGCTGCAGCTTCTGAGAATGTGCTCGATGGTTTCATCTTGGTCCTTGCAGAAGTTGCATTGACTGTTGGTGGAGATCTTTCTTCTGGTTCTTTCCTTGTTAGTGAGTAGCCTGCCGTGCATAACAAGCCACAAGAAGTGCTTGATTCTGTTAGGGCCCTTCCATTGCCAGAGGTCTTTCCAGCGGCTTCCAGGTTCATCATCCTCATCTCCAGCAACAAGGTTGTATGCTGATCTCAATCTGAAGCGACCATCCTTTTCCATTCCCCAAATATTTACATCATCTCCAAGGTTTGGGTTTGGGGGCTCAATACCTGCAATAGCCACAAGCATTTCATCAGGTAACAAAGGTTTGAGTCTGCCCCAATCCCACTCACCATTATGAGAAATCCAATCAGCCACCACAGTGTTCCTGTCATCCTCAGAGATGTCCCCAAGTGCAAACTCCTCCAGGATGATATCATTGTCCACCCATGGCTGAGTCCAGAAGTTGGTGGTCAGGCCATTTCTGACACTCCAACAAGTGGCCTGCTTCATGATGTTCATTGCTTTAACAATGGCCTTCCACAGGTTAGAGTGGTTGCTCTTCTTCATGGATAGGATCTCTCCATTGCTGTGCTTGAAGTATTTGCCCTGTAAAACTTGAACCCACAAGTCAGACTCCTTATTGAGCATATTCCAACCGAGTTTAATCATAAAGGCCATGTTCATATTTCTAGCAGATTTCAGTCCTAAACCACCAAGTTCCTTGGGCTTGCAAATGGTTTCCCAAGAAACCAAGTGTGTTTTCCTTTTTCCTTCCCTAGACCCCCACACAAAGCTCCTAACTTTTCTGTCAATGAGATCACAGATAGAGGCAGGGAGAAATGTGGTTTGCATAGCATAGGTGGGAAGGGCATTGAGGACTGAGGTGGCCAGGGTAACTCTGCCAGCCAAAGACAAAGTTCTGGCTTTCCAGTTTGTTAGCTTTTGGTCGATTCTGTCAATGATGTACTTGTAAGTGGCTTTGTTGATACGACCATGTAGGACTGGGACTCCAAGGTATCTTCCCAGATCCTTGGTGTCTTGGATTCCCAGCCTCTTACAAGTTTCAGTCCTGTTCTGGTTCTTGACATTCCTGGAGAAGAAAACTCTGGATTTCTCTTTACTGACAGCTTCCCCTGATGCTTGGCAGAAGCATTCCAAGCACTGGAGCACAACATCAGCCTGTCTAGGGTTAGCTTCAGCAAACAACACAAGATCATCAGCAAAAATTAGGTGGGAGAGGGCAGGCCCTCCTAGAGACAACCTAATAGGATTCCATTTCCCATTTTTAACTTCAATATCAATACAGTGACTTAATCTTTCAATGCACAAGGAAAGAAAATTTTTCTGGGCCAGTATTTTTGTTTAGGATCGGCCTACAATCAGTTTGTTGGGCTGAGCCCATGTAATATAGTAGTTGGTCTAAACTGTTTTGCTTTCACTTTCTAGTTCCCCTTCTGCCTCTCCCACTGGCCGCTGTGTTAAAGCACCAAAAGGCAAAGAGTCCCCATCACCGATGATCGGAACAGGCGATCTTCGGCCGGCGGCGATTTCTCCTCGATGTAATCCTCGACTAATCCCAATGCGGCTCCTCGGATGGATTGCCGTCTTTCTTTCATCCTTCGCCTGCCTCTACCTGGCCGACGCAAAGACGCCCGCTGTGGCCTTCCTTTCGCACTATAACAAGTACTGCCACAAAACCGTCCCGGAGTTTCCCGAAACCGCGAAGCCGATGAATTTGGATAATGGCGAGGACATGATCCTCCACTTCGACATTGCGTACTTCACGGGCGGCAGTCAAATCTTCCCAGGTAAATCGTCGATAGACTCCGATGGAATCTCGCTCTCTTTCCACCCGAAACGCCGCACTATCTTCGTCACTGAAAATCCCGACGTGCTCAAGCTCCAAGCGAGTCTCAAGTTCCACCTCCCTCCCCGAGGTTACTCGATGTGGCACAACAACCGGAATTTGAGAGAGATCCGCTTCCGAGGGCCGAGAATTCCTGTGAGGACCAAGGCCGTAGGGTTCGAGTTCTATGGCTTCTGGTCTAGGAAGACAGGGGAGCTGTGTATGGTTGGATCTGGATCCAGTCTCGGAAGCTCTCACGCTGTGAGTTTTGCTCCTTCTTCAAGTGTTGTTCTGAAGCTCAAGTACCCGGTTAGTGATCCAGGGAACGTTAGTAGTTTGATTCTTGGCTCTTTGGAGAGTGTTAGCCCTGGAGGGAGTTTGGATTACTTCGATCCTGTTTCCATATTGGCTGTTCCTCACTTTGGCGAGTATAAGTATTCGTTGATGAGTGGAGGCAAGGGAAATTGTTTGAGGAGAAGTAATGGTGGAATGGAAGAGAATCTTCCTCTTGAGTTGAAGGATCAAAGTGTATGCTTATCTCAGTTGTACCAGCATGCAAGGAGCTTTGAACTGGAGTATGGCAGCGAATGTAGCGATAGCTCGAATGGCAGCAAATGCAATCCTCTTACTGCTGATTCTCAGGGTTTGCCTGGTTTTATGACTATTCAAGGTATTAGATGTGAACCCAACCATGGTATGAGAGTCTTAGTTGGGTTTCCTGACTCTATTGAATATTGGTCTCGAGCTTTTGGTTATGGTAGAGTTTTCAACCCGAATAATATGCTACTCGGTGAGGGAGCATGGGATGAAAAGGAGAATAAGCTATGTGTGATAGCATGTCGAGTCTTGGGGTTTCACCGTTCATTGCATAATGCTTCTGTTGGCGATTGCTCGATTCAATTGAACTTGAGATTTCCCAAGAAGATGACGATTCAACATAGGAGTAATGTAGTTGGTCAAATTTCGAGCAGCAAGAGTGTTAGTGAGGCAGGCTACTTTCCCCCAATTGGTTTTCATGGCACTAAGAACAAAGTAACGGGTCTGCCTGGGCTGAAATATGACTACACTATGCTTGACTTGGTTGGTAAATCTTGTGCTGAAAAGAAAATCTCAAAAGGAAAAGGGACGTACCCTAGTCCTTATTCCTACGACATGAGATTTGATATGTCAGTGACCAACAGCAAGGGAGAGAAAGCCGAAGGTGATGCATCACCTTTTTTTGTGGGTGAGCAGCTGTTTGAGCCATACCGAATGCACAGTGGAACTAACAGTCGCCTGAATCTCAGTTACAAGATCAGCTTCACACCATCTTCTGATTTTGAGCTTGGAGATGAGATTTTGTCTAATAGGTCTGTTGATTTCTCGGCTGAAGGTACTTATAACAAAGAGAATGGTGTATTGTGCATGATTGGTTGCCGCCATTTGGTATCTCATATTAAACACCCTACTAGAAATGAGACAACTGATTGTAAGATCCTTATCACCATGCAGTTTGCTCCTCTGAATTCAAAAGTTAGAGCTGATATCAAAGGAAGCATTGAAAGTATGCGGGTCAAGGAAGATCCTCTTTACTTTCGCAAACTTCAGATATCTTCGCATTCAGTCTACATTAAACAAGCCGCAGACTCCATCTGGAGAATGGATATAGAGATTCTCCTCGTCTTAGTTACTAACACTCTTGCTTGTATCTTTGTGGGGCTGCAACTTTATCATGTAAGTAAGCACCCTGACGTCCTGCCCTTCTTGTCTTTTGTTATGCTTGTTGTTCTGACATTGGGCCACATGATACCATTGCTGTTAAACTTTGAGGCGATGTTCGGATCAACCTCGGGCAGACAGAATGTGTTTCTCGGGAGTGGTGGGTGGCTGGAGGTGAATGAAATAGTAGTGAGGATGGTTACAATGGTAGCCTTCCTCCTCCAGTTCCGCCTTCTCCAACTTTCTTGGACTTCTAGGCAGACTGCTGAACGTCAGAAAAGCTTGTGGCTTTCTGAGAGAAGGGTTGTTTATTTCTCCTTACCACTTTATGCAGCCGGTGGGTTTCTTGCTTGGTATGCACACCAGTGGAAGAATTCCTACACAAAATCATATCTTCGACCTCGTCAAAGGTTTTATCAGCAGCAGCATTATCCTTGGGATCATTTCAAGTCTTATGCTGGGCTCATCCTTGACGGGTTTTTGCTCCCACAGATAGTTTTCAACTTATTTCTGAACTCGAGCGAAGAAGCTCTTTCCTTGCCTTTTTGCATGGGAACGACTATTGTCCGCTTGTTGCCACATGCATATGACCTTTACAGGGCTCATAGTTCCTCCTGGTACCTCGACTTGTCTTATATCTATGCAAACCACAGAATGGATTTCTACTCCACATCTTGGAACATTATCATCCCTATAGGTGGTTTACTGTTTGCTGCAATCGTTTACTCGCAGCAGAGGTTTGGTGGCCGTTGCATTCTTCCTAAACGATGTAGGGGAACTTCTGAATATGAAAAGGTACCTACTGTCAGCAGTGAGGAAATGACTACATATAGTCAACACTGAATTTGCTTGGAGGATGGCGAAAATAGCAAAGATATTTTGTAGCTTGTGCACAGACAGAGTTTTGATTCACTTGGACACACTTTCCTTGAAAGAAGGTACTAAATAAAACCTTTCTCACAAACATCTTCCCAGGTACTATGTTTTCTGTTTTCCAGGCTCGCTTTGAGGAAATGGTTTCTGATTCAATCTATCTGAATATGGATTACAGTGGGATGAATGCATCATATATAGCAGATAACACTCTCAAGTATCAACGCTATTGGGATTCTTTTCCGACCATGAAAACAGAAAAAAAGGGAAAGACTTTTGGCAGCACAATTCTGGCGACGACTAGCAGAGTTGGTACTTGATGATGGGTTTTAGTTCGTAGATAATCATTTTTATTAGTAGATCATCATCTTGATTATGGCTGTGGTCAAATGATATTGCTATTTATCATTATTTATCAATCATCTTATTCTCTTCAAGTGTCCATAAATCTACTGCCATAAGTATACCATTACTTGCTTTTTTGTTCGATGAAGCATACATTTTGCAGAACTAGTTTGCCTAATTGCAGATGGTTACAGATAAGTGAAAGCGGTAACGGTATTCGACCTAATTTTACTTTGATCGCAGATGAAGTATTTGACTCTGCTTCACTTTTTGTAGTGGAAGAGTACTTCTAAAAATCGAGTCAGACATAAGCATTATATTTTCGAGAATATCGTGTATTATGCGGAATAAGTAATTTTTTTAAACCTAATTTGGGATCATAATGCGGAGCAAAGTTGGGCGATGAAAGGTTAATTTTGCAAATGTGGAGCAAAGTTGAACTATTATTATGTGTGCAAGTAACCTTGACTTTTGGTGAATGATGTTGGGATTATTTTCTAAAAACATATAGACAAGGCATCAAAGCTTCATTCCTACACAACAACAAAGAAAGGGGGGAAAAGGGCAAATATGGCGAATTAAGGAACATTAACATTCTGAATGATAAACACCACCCACCTAGGCACCTAACCCCCTCAATTCCCTTTCCCTATCTTTTAACAACCACCATACGACTCGATTTATAGCACACTTATCATGTCTATTTCTATTACCAAAAGATATGGATCCACTTTATAATCTCTCAAAAGAGAATGATTCCACAAAATTATTATTTATATGCTTTATAAAAAAAAACTTACAGTGATATTTTGACGACAATACTATAATTTTGTGATGGTATCTGGAACTCTCTACTTTTCCAACTTTTCTATTTAATATTACACAGCTTGAACATTCATCCCGGTAGTACAAGTACTCACCAATTAAGAAGGCACGACTGACAATCTTGGCAGGAGCGACTAGTGACAAAACTGTGATGATGATCCAATCGATAAGAAAGAGGGTACTAATTTAAGATTGGATACCTTTCAATTTTCTCCGATATTATAGACACTAGGAAAAGGTCATGAGAAGAAGTGAAAGTTCTCAACTATCCTTGACCCTTAGATATCTTGAAACTTCACAATGGTCCAAAAGCTATACACATCTTTTTTTGTACCAAGAACTCTTCATCTTTCTACATTATAAATTAATATCTCAAGTTAGGGCATAAATGCTTGCATAAAGTCTACTGTGCCTTTCACTAAAGACGGTTGTAATATATTCATTCAACATTATTGGCAAGCATATTTAAGCAAGTTAACCGTTATGAGGTGTAACTTATTAAGTCCAAACACATCTCTATGTACCACTAAACAATTGGTTATATGATCCCTTCACCAACACCCTCTCGGCCTCTCCCTAGTTAGTTCATGTTTTTCATAGGCTAATCTAACTAAGTTTACCAACGATTTCAGTTAGCTAAGAAATCGGTTTCATACCTCCCGTTACTTCATATATAGAGAATTTGTTACGTACATATTGGCTCATGAAGAGAATTAACCAAGTTTTAGATGAGTACAACAACAACAACTCTATTTGTGACCATCTTCCAAACGAATGTCGCAAAAATAGTGTTCACCAAAGACTCGAATTCAAAACCTTCTCAATCAAGACGTGTGTATTCATAAGCATAATGATTGAGAGTCAGAAAAGAAGAGACACTTTGAAGGGTATCTTAACATACTCAACTCGTTAGTCAATAATACAATAATAATGGCTATAGTAGTATTGTGTAATTCCCTACCCACCAACTTTAATTCAATAAATCGGCTTGGCTTATCTTGATCATGTTAATATTCCCTATCTAGCTCTCTTTTCCATCCCTCCACATCTCTCTTTAATCCTCTTTTTCAAAATATTCTCCACCTTATTTAATTGTTCAACTTCATATATAAATGATTAAGTCGCACGCAGCTAATTATCATCTTATCTCAGATTAAACATGAGTGCTACGACGGCTGGTGGTGGCGGGCTAGAACTGGGCACCGCCGTAGCGTCCCACCGGGGGGAAGTTGATGAAGCGCCGTCTGGTTTCCGGCAGCTCGCCGGCGGGGTTGTGGGTCTACCGGAAGTCGACGATGATGGCAAGCCCATGAGAACTGGTATGTTGCCCAATTTGTTGGAAATAATTACGACCGGATCTTTCGCGAAAACCGTTGTAGCTAGAAACGTTCTTTATTTTCTGTTAAAAAAAGTTTTGCTTCATTTTTACTTCAGAAGAAACGTTCTTAAACTATATATATTCTTTTATAACAAGCTCTGATACGGTGTTAAATGAATCAATGATATGATTAAATTGAAATTTTTGGTATGAAGTTGAAAGATGGAGAAATTATCGAATATAGTCTAGTATTAGTCATCACTCGTAATTTATGGACTTCGTAGTCAAGGACTCATTATTGATGCAGTTGAGTTGAAAAAAAGAAAGTTAGCGGAGTGATTTATTTGTTAAAATTTCACTGTGTACGATCCAGGACAAAGTCGTAGAAATTGAACTCGCGAAGATTGTTGTTTGTTAATTAGTAGTTGAAGTAGACGGATCTAGATGATGTTATAACATTAAGACATTAGTAGTAGTGTAGATGTAGATTAGTGATGGAAGTTTGAGCAAGAAGCTTCTAATTACCCTAAAGTTGGCCGAGCCATCACATAAATCGGTTTGCATTGTGATGCAAGTCTAGCCTTAATTATTATCGATGCACCTTTTTACAGCTAGATTGTTGGTGCACTACTCGTGGACTGACTATATATGTCCAATTGCTTATTTCATAAGTGTTAAACTTGTAGTTCTCGTATACCTCCCAGTGTCCGAGTCCTCATAGGAAGAGTTATTTTCTTTCCTTCTTGACTCATCTCGTTGTTACTTGGGAGAGAATACAGCGGTGCTAGGGTACAGAGGCGGTCAGCCTAGGTCATGTTCCTTGTACTATATATATTGCAGCTATAGCTTGCAGCCGTGTAATCTATCAATCACAGAAATCAATAACAGTCTAGACCGAGAGCTCATTCGAGCTCTCCGTGGATTAGTCCTGCTCACATCGAGCAGGGATACCACGTAAAACCTTTGTGTCGTGTTCAATTTCTATTCCGCAACTCTCGTTTTCTACATGGTATCAGAGCTGGCGGATCAATCCAGCTTAACCTAACTCAGAAGCTCCTTCCTACCGTCATCGTCGGCGCAATCTGAGTCATGTCCGACGAAAAGGAAAAGAGCAGCTCGTCTAGCATGAGCGCGGCAAGGGATGGTCCAGACCCGTCGTCGCCTTATTATCTCCACGCCTCGGATCAACCTGGACAAGTCTTTGTGGGAGAGCTACTTACCGAACTGAATTACGGTGAGTGGGAATCTGATATGCGCCAAGCTCTCTTGGCGAAGAACAAGCTGGGTTTCGTCACCGGGAAGCTTGTCAAGATCGAGGCAGATTGGCAGCTAGACGCATGGGCACGGTGTAATGCCATGGTCATGGGTTGGCTCAAGAGCTCCATGTCTCGAGAAGTTCGTGTCAGTGTCCGATACGCTGAAACTGCACAACAAATCTGGTCAGATCTCAAGGAAAGGTTCGGTGTGGGCAGTCTACCACGTCTCTATCAGCTCCGCAGGTCTATCGTCCTTCATCAACAGGAGAAAGCTAGCGTCTCAGGTTTTTATACGAAACTCCGTAGTCTATGGGATGAAATTCAAGCTATATCTCCTACTCCTAAGTGCACGTGTGGGTTGTGTACATGTGAAATTGAAAAGCGCATGAGAGACGCTGAAGATAGTCATAGACTATTTGACTTCTTAATTGGGTTGGATGATGTTTTTAACACCGTTCGAAGCCAAGTGTTGTCGATGAAACCTACCCCTACTCTTGGGGAAGCATTCCAGATGGTTAACAATGATGAGCAGCAGCGAATGATCACCAACACTCGGCGGCCCAAAGTTGAAGCCGCAGCTCTTCAAGTTCAAGGGAACAATGCTGGCCAGCAAGGAAATAATGTTGGCGATATGAAATTGCAAGGAAATCGCACACCAGAGGGACGTCCTTGGTGCTCCCATTGTCAAAAGGTGGGTCATTTCAAGGACAATTGTTATGAACTTATTGGGTGGCCACAAGAGCAACAAGGACGAGATCAACCAGCTAGTCGCGGTGGGCGGGGACGCCGAGGACGAGGTCGCGGGAACCGATCTGGGTCTCCTCGAGCTGCACAAGTCGAATCCAATGAAAGTTGTGTCCCAGGCCTTACCGCAGCTCAACTCGAGCAGCTAAGAGTCTTTCTTAATTCCGAAGCAAAGTCTGCGGCAACACCCACAGTAAACATGGCAGGTACGACTCCTTCATCGTTTGATCTTGTTCAAAGTTCATGGGTTATAGATTCTGGTTGTAATGAGCATATATCTAAAGATGCATCTCTTTTTATCAATGAGCTCGAGATGAGCAATGGTTTACAGGTAAAAATACCCAACGGAAAGGGAGTTCCAGTTAAGGGTATCGGCCAAGCAAAATTGGATAATGGCCTAGTTCTTAATCGTGTGTTGCACGTTCCTGAGTTCAAGTGCAACCTCCTATCTGTCAGTCGTCTAACAGCAGATCTTCCGGTTGCTGTGATTTTCATCAATGATTTTTGTGTAATTCAGGACTCACGCTCCAAGAGGCTGATTGGAACGGGGATTCATCTTGATGGACTATATCATTTGCGCTTGTTCGATGGGGGACATCCGGTGGCTTTCTCGGCGAAGCGCGCATGTCAGGACACGCAGCTGTGGCATTCACGACTTGGTCATCCTTCCTTTGAGAAATTGTCGGTTTTAGCACCTTTTATTAACAGTACTATTGTTCGGAACAGTACTTCTTGTGGTTCTTGTTTGCGAGCCAAGAAGACAAGACTACCCTTTGAAGCTAGTACTATCAAAACTTCGGCTTGTTTTGAGTTAATTCATGTCGACATTTGGGGTAGCTACAGTCAAGTTTCTATGTCTGGTGCACATTATTTTCTCACTGTCGTGGATGATTATAGTCGATGTGTATGGGTTTTCCTTTTGAAGTACAAGTCGGAGGCAGCTCGCTATCTATTGCTTTTCTGTAATCAGGTGGTCACGCAATATGGCATGAGAGTTCGTCGAATTCAGGCAGACAATGGTCCTGAATTCAATAGTTCTGCACTACGTGACTACTATGAAGAGCATGGGATAGTTCTACAAACATCCTGTACAGACACGCCACAGCAGAACGGAGTAGTAGAACGTAAACATAGACATCTCCTCGATACGGCTCGTGCCCTTCTCTTTCATGCAGGGTTACCCTCACGGTTTTGGGGAGAATGCGTTCTGACGGCGGCTTACCTCATAAATCGGATGCCTCTCACATCTGTTCAAAACCGGACGCCGTATCAGCTCCTGCTCGGCAAGGAACCTACTTATTCACACCTAAGAAGCTTCGGTTGCTTGGTGTACGCAAAAGACAACCATCAAGGGTTACGTAAGTTCAGCGAAAGGGGGCGAGCTGGAGTGTTCGTAGGATATCCCGCTACTCAACGGGGGTATCGTATTTATGATCTCGCCGACAAGGTCATTTACACGTCGCGAGATGTCACTTTCATGGAAGGCATTTTTCCGTTCCGAGCACTGCCTTCCGTCAAGGGTCACAATTCTCAGTCCACGTCGCCATTGCATGAGAGTGCATGGAGACAACTTGATTATGGTCTTGATTTCCACGTGCTTAATCAACTTCACTTTGAGGAACCACATGATATACCTCCTGAAAGTCAAGGAGCAAACTCCTCTCCTCCAGTTGAAGTCTTGCACGCTGAAGATGAAAATGCCCCAGGATCAAATGATAGTCACCTGGCTGCATCATCAAGTCAAGAGATTCCCTCATCACCAACTCAACCTGTCCCATCTAACTCGAATGAGTTGGCTCCTGGAGCTAGTGAGCAGCCTGTCCCCACAGCTCAGCTTCGTCGAAGTGACAGGCAACCTAAGCTACCTCGACGTTTTGAAGGGTTTGATGTCACTCTTCCCACGTCGCTCTCCCGATCAGATCCGTCCGCTAGCACGGTTCAGCATCCCATTGAGAAACATATTACTTATGAAGGCTTATCACCCAGCTATAAAGCTTATCTAGCTCACATTGATGCTGTTGCAAATCCTCGTCACTTTTCTCAGGCGGTTAGGTACCAAGTGTGGCGTAACGCCATGCAGGCTGAAATCTTAGCTCTCGAAGCTAACGGCACATGGAGTCTAGTTCATTTACCCCCAGGCAAGCGGGCAATAGATTCTAAATGGGTATACAAGGTGAAGTACTTGCCGAATGGAGAAATCGAAAGGTACAAAGCGCGCTTGGTCGCGAAAGGATACACTCAAGTCGAGGGCATAGATTATCACGATACGTTCGCTCCGGTCGCCAAATTAGTCACAGTGCGGTGTCTCCTAGCAGTTGCAGCCAGTCGTGGGTGGTTTCTTCATCAATTAGACGTAAATAATGCTTTTCTCCATGGCGATCTAGAAGAGGAGGTCTATATGAAGATCCCACAAGGTTTTGCACAACCAGGTGACACGCGTGTTTGCCGTCTCCGTAAATCTATTTATGGGCTCAAGCAAGCCTCACGTAATTGGTATGCAAAATTCTCGGCTGCGTTACAGGAGCTTCAGTTTCGCCAAAGTCGTGCGGACCATTCTTTATTCATCTATCAGTCTGGGAGTTCGTTCGTGGCAGCACTAATTTATGTTGATGATGTTATCCTAGCCGGTAATGATCTCATATTCATCCAGAAAGTCAAGGATTTTCTTCATGCCCGGTTCACAATCAAGGATCTCGGGCCACTCAAATATTTCTTAGGGATCGAAGTAGCTCGATCGCCTAAGGGACTTGTTCTCAACCAACGCAAATATACGTTGGATATTCTAGCCGACACTGGCTACGAGGGGACACGACCATGTTTGTCACCAATCGAGCAGAATCATCGACTAGGCCACTCGGATTCTCAACCTGTCGCAGACCCATCTGCTTTCCGTAGGCTTGTTGGACGACTTCTGTATCTCACCGTCACTCGCCCTGACATCACTTATTCAGTCAACTTGCTCAGTCAGGCCGTTCATGCCCCCACACAGGCTCATCTGGATGCAGCACATCGCATCTTGCGCTATCTTAAACAGTCACCAGGTCGTGGTCTTTTTCTCAGCAGTGCGAGTTCTATGGAACTGGTCGCCTACTGTGATGCGGATTGGGGTGGTTGTCCCACAACCCGTCGATCAACTACTGGTTATTTCATACAGTTGGGAAATTCACCCATTTCCTGGCGCACGAAGAAACAGACAGTAGTGGCTCGTTCGTCGGCGGAGGCCGAGTATCGTTCCATGGCAAGCACAGTCAGTGAACTCATTTGGCTTCGCTGGTTACTCTCGGATCTGGGCGTTCGTCAAGCTCGTGCCACACCACTCTATTGTGACAGTCAAGCCGCTCTTCATATAGCGGCCAATCCAGTATTTCACGAGCGCACTAAGCACGTTGAAATGGATTGTTATTTCGTTCGGGAACGAGTCTTGTCACATGATATTGCTCCTTTAAAGATCTCATCGGCCGAACAACCTGCAGACATTTTCACAAAAGGGCTCAGTATCGACCAGTTCACGTACCTTTCTTCCAAGCTCGGCATGCTTGACATCCATGCTTTCGCTTGAGGGGGCGTGTTAAACTTGTAGTTCTCGTATACCTCCCAGTGTCCGAGTCCTCATAGGAAGAGTTATTTTCTTTCCTTCTTGACTCATCTCGTTGTTACTTGGGAGAGAATACAGCGGTGCTAGGGTACAGAGGCGGTCAGCCTAGGTCATGTTCCTTGTACTATATATATTGCAGCTATAGCTTGCAGCCGTGTAATCTATCAATCACAGAAATCAATAACAGTCTAGACCGAGAGCTCATTCGAGCTCTCCGTGGATTAGTCCTGCTCACATCGAGCAGGGATACCACGTAAAACCTTTGTGTCGTGTTCAATTTCTATTCCGCAACTCTCGTTTTCTACAATAAGCTTAGTAGATTATTGATTACATCTTTTAATTACCACTTACCACCTTACTTGTGTATAGGTTTAGAAAAATGTATAAACAACTCAAACAGGTTGGACCACAATCAGACCGGCCATTAAACCGGCTTGACAATCTTGATGTAGATGCATAAGAGAGGAAAAATCCAACATGAAATTCGTACCTCCGAATTGAAAAATTAGCAATATGATACTACTAAATCGTCAAACCCTCGATCGCGCAAATTCGAATCTATTATTAATTAATCAACTTCAATTTGGATGGTGCAGGGACGGTGTGGACGGCGAGCGCGCACATAATAACGGCGATAATAGGGTCCGGCGTTCTATCACTGGCGTGGGGGATCGCCCAGCTGGGATGGATCGCCGGACCGGCGACTCTGCTGCTCTTCTCCTCCATCACCTACTACACCTCCCGCCTTCTCTCCGACTGCTACCGCCACCACTCCACCGGCAAGAGAAACTACACGTACATGGAAGCCGTGAACGCCTACTTGGGCCGGAGGATGGAGTGGGCCTGCGGGATCGTCCAGTGCGTCATGCTGTGCGGCGCCACCATTGGCTACGCCATTACTGCATCAATCAGCATGGTGTAAGTAGTTGGAACATTATTATTATTATTATTATTATTTTGTACCTATATGAATATGACCGATTGATATATAGATGTTACGTACGTACTAATTAGCTTGGCCAGCTTGTTTATAATTAAATGAAATGATCAAATGCAGGGCGATCCGGAAGTCGGACTGCTTGCACAAAAGAGGGCATGCTGCGTCTTGCAAATTCTCCACCAACCTTTACCTTGTAGGGATGGGCGTTGCTGAGGTTGTAGTGTCCCAAATCCCAAATTTTCACAAGCTCGCCTGGCTCTCGGTTCTGGCCGCCATCATGTCTTTCCTCTACGCCTCCATTGGGCTCGGACTTGCCGTCGCCCGCGTCGCCTCCGGTACTTGGGTTTATAAGTTTAGCTCAACAAGATCGGCCATGCTTCTCGTGCATGCACGTTATAACGCACACGGATTAGTCAAAATCTGAATTCAAATTTTTAAAATTTGATGATTCTGGCTTCACTATAAAATTTAAATAGCGGTATATAGTCCTTAAAACCCTACACTATTCACAATTTTAAATCATTGAAACCTTACAAATTTCAAGGATTTTAACGATTTTTAAGATCCATGTTGAATTGATTGACTTAAATCAAACTGAGTTAACGGATTAAGGTCGCATATTTATGTGAGACAAACTTATTTTCTCCTAAATTAGCATATATAACATAACGTCTTTTCGCCCTTTTACTCCATCAACATCGATCATCTAGTTCTCTCTCACTAGCCACCGCATCAGCCATCATCAATTCACAACAACTCATTAATCATCATTGATTCACCACTTTCTGAAATTAATTTTGAGAAATTATTAATTTAAGTGTTAAGTGTCTTTTTGTTATTCACGATTTGTCTTATTAATATTATTTATTATTATTTTTTGGACCTTAAAAATCCTATTATTTTACTATTGAAAATTTACGTCATCAATTTTCAATTTTTATATAAAATTCCAAACATTAATTGCCTACGATGGTGTGATTTGTGCAGGAAAAGGAGAAACGAGTAGTAGTTTGACGGGAGTGGAGGCGAATGGGATGGATAAGATATGGAGGATGTGCACCGCAATCGGCGACATGGCTTTTGCTTGCTCTTACTCCGCCATTCTCATCGAAATCCAAGTATGAACAACTTTTCAATGTTGCTCTTACTCCGCCATTAATTCGTATTTCTGCTGTGAATGTTGATTTCTTAGATTGATCGAAAATTCAGGATACACTGAGATCAACGCCAGCAGAGAACAAAGTGATGAAGAAGGCAAGCGGAGTAGCAGTTTCTGTGTCGACGGTTTTCTACCTCTTGTGTGGCTGCTTTGGGTACGCTGCTTTCGGTAACCGCGCGCCGGGGAACATGCTCTCTGCCTCTGGCTTTTACGAGCCCTTCTGGCTGATTGATCTCGCCAACGTTTGCATTGTCATTCACCTTGTTGGCGCTTTTCAGGTAAACCTAGCCTACTTCACACGTTGCTTGAACAGACAAGTAGCACTGCAGGAAAAAGTTATCGTAATATAAAGCTCCGGATCTAATTTAATGGTGAAGGAAAAATATGTAATTCTCGGAATTATAAATAGTCATAGTAATCCTTCCCGTGATAATTTGTAATGATGAATCACGGTAAACCCCATAACTATTGTCAAATTTTGTAACATAAATACGAGAGAGAAAAAAAAACACATTTAGACACGGGAGAAATCTCCGTGAATATTAGGTCGTGACTATTAGTTACATTTTTGACGAAAATAATTCTCGTGACTAGAAAACAGTTTAGTGTCGATCGTGTTCTAAATATTTTAGGCTGGAAATCCCTATTTTGGCTTCTAAATATTCATCGACTAGATTTCTCGTGTTCCAGGTGACTGCACAACCCGTGTTCATGAGGTTCGAAGCATGGGCCAGCAACAAGTGGCCAGACTCAGAGTTCGTCACCAAAGAGTACCGCATAAGACTACCCGCAGCAATATTCGGCGGCAAGTCCGCTCCTGCTGGTTTCACCGTCAACCCTCTCAGGCTGGTCGGGAGGACGGCGTTGGTGACGGCGGCAACCGTGGTGGCGATGGCGGTGCCGTTTTTCAACGACGTCCTCGCGTTGCTCGGCGCAGTCTCGTACTGGCCCCTCACCGTGTATTTCCCGGTGGAGATGCACATTGCGCAGAGCAAGCTGATTCGGCGGAGCAGCGGCGGCGGTGGGAGGCGGCGTCCGCCGGCTAATTGGATAGGGCTGCAGCTGCTCAACTTGGTTTGCTTGGTGGTGGCGATTGCCGCGGCTTGTGGTGCTATACGTGGGCTGTCACACTCTCTTCTGGCGTACAAGCCATTTATGTTCGAACAGTAATAAGAACCATAATCAATGTACGATCCAACTAAAAAAATTTCATTTTAAACAAACCTATTTACGGATTATACAAACTACGAATCGGTTGATCCAATCCACGAATATTCGATTGCCACTTCTTCCTGCCACAACTACTGATGATCTTGGTCAAAGTGCTTGTTCGATCTGTTTCGGTTATGGAAAGAGATAGAACAGGAAGGAATACACATAAGCTTTGGGCTATGGATGATTGGGACATTCATCAACATTGTCCAAAGTCCATTCAAAGGCCATATGTCATGGATGAACTAACCACAATCGAAGGTCAACGGGAGTGCTCAATTATTATCTCAGCTTATAGTTCATGAACTGTTATACTGTTGGTATCATTCATTTGCAAAATTGCAGGTACCAAATTTGTGGCTGAATTCTGTCTATGTCATAGCACATAAGCAAATCCTGAATAACTACTAAATCTTGACATTCTCTAGGAGTTGGTGAACAATCGATGTTTTTTTTTTTTTAATCAAGGGGTTGGGTCAATGTTTACAAAATTATATTGGTCAAGGGTTTTAATCATTCACCCAATCCACCCTTCAACATCTGCCTATAAAAGGGCAGCGTAGTGTTCTCCCAAAATCACCCTTGATAAATCACCTTCATTATATGCTAGTTACCAATGATGAAGCAAACACATTCTCAATGTCTTCCATCTTGCCATCAGTGCCCTCGCTTTCATCACCACTTGCTACTTCTACTACTTGCTTCCATCACTTCATTCGTCTGCTGCCAGCAGGCCACAACTTCGAGCAACGACACAGACCGGCTCGCCTTGCTTCACTTCAAACAAGGAATTATCGACGACCCCGACATGGTTCTCAGCTCTTGGAACGATTCGGTCCATTTCTGTAGCTGGTTCGGAGTCACCTGTCATCCTGATGACTCCAACCCGTCTCGAGTCATGTCTTTGGCCCTGAACCGCCAACGTCTAGTAGGCACTTTGTCACCCTACATAGGCAACCTCACCTCTCTTCAGGGTCTCAGCCTCTTAGACAACAGCTTCAGGGGAGAAATCCCTCAGGAACTCGGCAACTTGCTCCTCCTCCGCCACCTCAATCTCTCTGCCAACTACTTCACGGGCGAAATACCCCTCAACTTGACTCGTTGCTTTCGACTCAGCTTCTTGTTGTTGGAGCGAAATAACCTCACCGGCCCAATCCCTCCGGAGATTGGAACACTATACAAGATCCAGTATCTCAGACTTGGAACCAACAAGCTCACGGGACAACTCCCTCCTTCGTTAGGAAATCTTTCCATGCTAATCGATTTCGGTGTTGCATACAATGGGCTGGTGGGGAGCATTCCAGAAAGATACGGCCAGCTCTCCAGCTTAAAGATGTTCATCGTCGGTGTCAATCAGCTATCCGGTGTCGTTCCTGAATCTCTTTTCAATCTATCATCGCTCAACATGATGACACTCACGATGAACCAGTTCCAGGGAACTCTGCCACAGGACATTGGTTTCACTCTGCCTAATCTCCAGATGTTTGCCATCTCCAGCAATGCGTTCACAGGAAACATCCCTGCCTCTTTCTGCAATGCCTCTGGACTTCAGATGTTGAACATGAACCGGAACCATTTCCAGGGCCGGCTCCCTGACTGCCTCGGAAATTTACCGGCGCTTGGTGAACTGGATGCCGCTGCAAACAACCTCGGGAGCAATTCGACTGGGGACTTTGCGTTCCTGAAGTCGCTGGCAAATTGCAGCCAGTTGACACGAGTGGGCGTTGCGGAGAACAACTTGGGGGGACAGGTTCCAGATTTCTTAGCAAATTTATCGGCATCCACGTTCAAGCAACTGTTCCTAGGTGTCAATCAGGCCACAGGATTCATCCCGGCAGGGCTGCAGAATCTCCTTCGGTTAACTGATTTGGACTTGACGACCAATCTCTTCACAGGACCCATTCCATCTTTCCTTGGAAAGCTTCCAAATTTACAAAGAGTGGGACTTGCAGGAAACCAACTCTCCGGTCAGGTCCCTTCCTCCATTGGCAACCTCACCCAGTTGTTTGAACTTGACATTTCATTCAACGAATTGCAAGGGAATCTCCCTGCAGATATTTCCCGTGCTCAGAAGTTGGTTCTGTTAGATGTTTCGAGTAATAAGTTGGATGGAATGGTTCCTCCAGAGATAATGCAGCTGGCCACCCTTTCGAAATTACTGAACCTGTCATGGACCTCGTTCACAGGAAATCTACCTGGAGGAGCATGGAAACTACAGTCTCTAACTTCATTAGATCTCTCTCACAATAACTTTACAGGTGAAATTCCTGCTGAGATTGGTGGCTGTAAGGGCTTGGTGTACCTATACCTACAGAGCAACTCATTCACTGGGAAGATTCCTGAAGCTTTGGCCTCTCTGGCAGGGATAGAGCAAATGGATCTTTCCCACAACAGATTAACTGGAACAATACCGTTGCCTCTGCAGAACATTCATAGTTTGCAGTACTTGAATCTTTCTTTCAATGACCTTGGTGGCGAGGTGCCAACTGGAGGGATTTTTTCCAACACTAGCATCTTGTCGTTAGGAGGAGCTAACGCGATGTTGTGTGGTGGTGTCTCGCAACTGCATTTGCCCAAATGCAGAGTAACTCAGAAGAACAACACAAGGAAGTCTCTCAAGGTGAAGTTGTCAATCATACTTGTTCCCTCTTTGTTTCTATCTCTGCTCGTGGTATTGGGGATATTCTTCTATTACATGAGTAGCAGAAGATCAAACAAGCAGAAAGTGTTTGATGATCTTGGGTTGGGTAAATTGGCAGCGGTTTCGTACAAAGACCTCCATCAGGCAACTAATGGATTCTCTGCAGCCAACTCCATCGGGTCAGGTGGTTTTGGCATAGTGTTCAAAGGTGTACTAGAGCATACCGAAACACTTGTGGCCATTAAGGTGCTCAGAAACGGGGATAAGAAAGTGGACAAGAGTCTGAAGGCAGAGTGCAATGCGTTGAGAAATGTTCGTCATCGAAACCTTGTGAGGCTCATAACCTACTGCTCTAGCTTGGACTATAAGGGCAACAATTTCAACGCTCTGGTTTACCAATTCATGGAGAATGGAAGCCTTGAGAAGTGGCTTCATCACTTCGATGATGATGGCAATCCCAACTTAAGCATGATCCAACGACTCAACATTGCATTGGATGTGGCAACTGCACTACACTACCTTCACGAACTCAACGGAGGAGTATCCATCATCCACTGTGATTTGAAACCCAGCAATGTCTTACTGGACGCGGATATGGTAGCTCATGTGAGCGATTTCGGCCTTGCCATGCTTCTGTCAACCGAAGTTGATCACCATAGCTCGTTATCCGGGAGCAAAACGAGTAGCCTTGGTGTGAAGGGAACGATCGGTTATGCTCCTCCAGGTAACTAATTACCATATCATACTCTAATGGGTTATGAATCACACAATTAATAAAACTTAAACGGTTGAAATTACCTTTGACAATGCAGAGTACGGAATGAGCGCCACGAATGGTACAAAAGAAGGCGATGTTTACAGCTACGGAATCCTGGTGCTGGAAATGCTCTCCGGGAAAAGGCCAACTGATGAATTGTTCGGCGGTGATGGCGGGTGGCTGAGCCTGCGCGACGCTGTGAATGCGGCTCTGCCGAATGATGTATATTCAGTGTTGGACCCAAAGCTGTATTCACCAGAGGACAGGGACGCAGCCGAGGCAGAGGGCAGGGATGAAAACGAAGAAGAAGGAGAAGAGGGTGGAACTGGGAATGTAATGCCAACAACCAGAAGGACCACCGCTTTGCAGCATAGAAATTACTGCTTCGTTTCAGTGCTGGAAATCGCGGTGGCTTGCGCTGCAGAATCGCCGAGAGAGCGGATGAAGATTGATGAAGTTGCACGAAAGCTGCTCTCCGTTAGGGATTATTTCCAGGCGAATTGCATCACTTCCGGCAGAGCAAGCCAGCAGCCATCGAGAGTAAGGAATCCGAACAATTAGAGATTGGGCCTGCTCGGTCATCTCCAAACTATACGGCCCATCTTACCGGTCACAGCTCGAATTACAGACATGTGGCCCATTGGGCTTCTCTACCCTGCCCTCCAAAAACCCGGTGGCCCCTGCATGCAAATTTGCAATTGGTTAAATCTTATCAGGGTTAATTGCATGGTTGGTCACTGAGATTACAAAAAACGTTCATGTTTGGTCACTGAAAATATTTAAATCCAATCTTGGTCACTCAAATTAGTTAAATGGTTCAAGTTTGGTCACTCTCCGTCCAACTCCGTTAAATATGTCTGATGTGGCAGTCAACTCTCAAAGTTGACCGTTAACTCGGTGACGTGGCAATTAAAAAATAATAAATAAAATAAATTTTAATCTTCTATCATTTCCAACTCATTTTCACAATAAAGTAAAATAAAAAAAATAAAAAAATGATTATAAATGGCTTCTACCGTTTGGTCACACGCCCTCACCGCCTTCCTTCTCGCCTCCAATCCGGCTTCAGCCTCCTTCTCCGCCACCGACGACGACGAGGACCTCACCTTCCTCCGCCACCGATGACGACGAGGACCTCATCTTCCTCGAAGACTCCTCCTCCTCATCCCCCACCCAGCACTACCCCGATTCCGATTACTTGGACGACGACGAAGACTTTGATGACGTTAGTGATGTTTCCAGTTTGGGTATCAGAAATCAGTTTGAGCAACAGACGTTGATGACGTTAGGAGTTCTACAAACGATTTCAATCGACAAATTGATGGGAATTTTTTTTTAGGGTTTGGACAGGGCGGATGATCCTTACGACGATGCTGACGCTATCGATGCGAACCATGACCTAGTAGAAGGTTCTGGTTCCTTCGGCGAGGCGATTTAATTTACGGGGATGATTTGAAGGTTCGGCGACACCTCTTCTTCGATTCCGACGGAACGTCGCAGTCGTCGGTGGCTGCGGTGGTGGCATTGGTAAAATCACCTCTTCACCACCATTGAAGGAAGGATCTAGCTCGAGAGAGACAATAGTGCGAAGTGGGAGCTACGAGATGGTAGTTTTTGGCTTGGAGCTGCGGCGGGTGAATGAAGGTGCATCAAATAGCTTCGAGGAAGACGAGCTGAAGGAAGAGGAGAAGAAGAACAACCGCAATACAGTTTCACAATTTCCGCGCGCGGTCGTTCGGACAGTGAATCGAGCCACGTGGCCGCTCCAGCTTCCGCCGCATTCTCATCGGGTTTCCCACTCCTCTGCCGGCGGCGAGGAGCTCTCTCCTCCCGTTTCAACTCGAAACGGACGAATCTGTCGCGCGGTGGCTCGGTCCGGATCGGCCGCGCGGCGAGTCATTGACTTTCGGTGTCCTTTCTTGGATCTGGACGGGGATAATTGTGCGAATTTGGCGAGATTTGAAGCCGATAAACGCTGGCGTCGACGAGAGGCAGCTTGCTGATGAACCGTCGCGGAGTACAGAGATTCCGGCAACTGGCCGTTACAGCCACCGGATCGGAATCGGGGTAGTGCTGGGTGGGGGATGAGGAGGAGTCTTCGAGGAAGATGAGGTCGTCGTCGTCGTCGGTGGCTGAGGAGGAGGCTGAAGCCGGATTGGAGGCGAGAAGGAAGGCGGTGAGGGCGTGTGACCAAAAGGTAGAAGCCATTTATAATCATTTTTTTATTTTTTTTTATTTTACTTTATTGTGAAAATGAGTTGGAAATGGTAAAAGATTAAAATTTATTTTATTTATTATTTTTTAATTGCCACGTCACCGAGTTAACGGTCAACTTTGAGAGTTGACTGCCACATCACACATATTTAACGGAGTTGGACGGAGAGTGACCAAACTTGAACCATTTAACTAATTTGAGTGACCAAGATTGGATTTAAATATTTTCAGTGACCAAACATGAACGTTTTTTGTAATCTCAATGACCAACCATGCAATTAACCCAATCTTATCATTGTCAATTTGTCATGGTGTGTGAACTGTGAAGAGGAACACTAGCTTAGCTTCACACACAATTTTAGGGCTAATAAAATTATATATGTAAACTTTGTG
Source organism: Linum tenue (assembly GCA_946122785.1). NCBI lineage: Eukaryota > Viridiplantae > Streptophyta > Magnoliopsida > Malpighiales > Linaceae > Linum > Linum tenue. The sequence continues at coordinate 2,168,274 of CAMGYJ010000005.1, read as the reverse complement.
AACAAATGCAAAATGAAATAGGTGGTAAGTTTATAGTCTCCCTTCTTAATTACCATATTTCAAATTCGTAAAGCTAGAGTTTTTAGTGTCTCCTCAATAATATTTTCATAAAGTTGTATTGTTTGTAACCTACGTTTAGTATATTGGTTGAAGTTATAGTAAGAAATTATTATCTATCAATAACCTTGGATACCTGAAACCTTAACGCATATGGTATGGTTTAGATATTCTACTCGATTCTTATATAAGTATGAGTATGAATAAACGCTGAACCATTTTGGATAGGATAATGAATATGCAATATTCGTCCTCAACCCAATTTGTTGTCGTCCCTACCGCCACTGTTCACACATATAGTAAAAGTGGATCATATCATACTTATAGTGGCTAAGACTCCTTAATGTATATGTTAAGGTTTGTTTGGTTTTGGTGATAGTTAAATCGAGCCATTGTGATCAATGCATGTATATTAGCATACATTTGATTAAGGAAATTGGTGTATTGTAGTTTCCATTATATATTTTTGTGATAGTTATTGTAGTATTAAAATAAGGGTTAATTCCACTAGCAAGCTCAAACTATCCAAAAAGTGTCATTTGTGTTCTAAACTATTCAAATCCAATGTCATACGCCACAGAGATGCCGACTAAATTTTCTGTTAAATACTAACAGTCAACGCCAGTTAAGATTAACGAAACCAGGTAAAATAATTCAACCTGATAATGATGCAAGAACTGAGTAAAATAATGAGTGTGTTGATTTTGAATAAGAGAAGCTAATTAAACCTTACTCGATTTTATCCCCGTGAGTTTGTTAACCTTTCTTACTCAATTCTTCAAATCCATCCAACCAAAAACTATTCATTTTAAACCCACCCACATATATTACAGATTTGTTTTATACAAAGCACAAATCGATTACTCCAATGTATGAAAACTCGATTGCCACTTCTTCCAGGAAAAAGGAATGCACATAACCCTTGGGCTATGGATGACTGGGACATTCATCACGTCAAAAGTCCATTCAAAGGCCATATGTCATGCATGAACAAACAACCACACTCGAATGTAAACTAAATTATCTCAGTTCTCAGCTGATAATTCATGAACTATTATACTGTTGGTTTCATTCATTTGCAATATTACATGTACCAAATTTGTGGCTGCATTCTGTCTCTGTCATAAGCACATGAGCAAACCTTGAATACCTAGGAAACTTTGACATTCTCTAGGAGTTGGTGCACAATTCAAGCTTTTTCTAATCATGGGTTTGGTCAATTTTTCAAAATTAGATTGATATGAATTTACTAATTTGGATTCATCAAAAATAAACCGGGTTTAAATGGCTAGTGCTATGCTAATGCTATACATTTAACTAGTTTTTTTTTACTATAATTTCACATGTTCGTAATATGAGATCATAACTATCACTGCTATTGTATTGTAAAGCTTATTTGTAACGGTCGAAATTCAGCCTCAAGACGTTATACATACCAAATTAGGTGTTTATCTAGTTACCGATCAATGGTGACGAAATTTCAAAGTAACAATACTGTAATTTTTTTAACATTACGATACCATTTGACTTCCTTTTAGAACATTGTAAATAAATTATGGACATGTCAAAATCTGCCTATAAAAGGGCCTCCCACAACCATCCTTGATAATCACCTCCATTCTTCGCTTACTAGCCTTCTAACGAATTCCCAATGATAAAGCAAACACATTCTCAATGTCTTCCATCTTGCCATCAAAAGCCTCCCTTGCATCGCCACTTGCTAGTTCTACTACTTGCTTCCATCACTTCAGTCGTCGTCGTGTGTCAGCAGGCCACAGCTTCGAGCAACGACACAGACCGGCTCGCCTTGCTTCACTTCAAACAAGGAATCACTGACGACCCCAATATGATTCTCAGCTCTTGGAACGATTCCCTCCATTTCTGTAGTTGGTTCGGAGTCACCTGCAATTCAGGTGACACTCGAGTCATGTCTTTGTCCCTGGACCGCCAACATCTAGTAGGCACTTTGTCCCCTTACATAGGCAATCTCACCTCTCTGCAGGGTCTCGGCCTCATAGGCAACACCTTCCTCGGAGAAATCCCCCAGCAACTCGGCAACTTGCTCCTCCTCCGCCACCTCAATCTCTCTGACAACTTATTCACCGGCGAAATACCCCTCAACTTGACTCGTTGCGTCCTGCTAAACTTCTTGTTGTTGAAGCGAAATAACCTGACCGGCCCCATCCCTCCGGAGATAGGAACACTAAACAAACTCGAGTATCTGCAACTCGGGATCAACAATCTCACGGGAGAACTCCCTCCTTCCTTGGGAAATCTTTCGATGCTCATCGAATTCCATGTTGCATACAATTGGCTGGTGGGGAGCATACCAGAAAGCTATGGCCGGATCTCGAGTTTAAAGATGTTCGTCGTAGGTGTCAATCAGCTCTCTGGCATCGTTCCTGAGTCTCTTTACAATCTATCATCGCTCAACATGATGACACTCACGGTGAACCAGTTCAAGGGGGATCTGCCCCGGGACATAAGTCACACTCTGCCTAATCTCCAGATGTTTGCCATCTCAAGGAATGCGTTCACAGGATACATCCCTGCTTCATTCTGCAATGCCTCCAAACTTCTGAGTTTGAACATGAACTACAACCATTTCCAAGGCCGGGTCCCCGACTGCCTCGGAAATGTACCAACACTCGAAACACTGGACGCCGCTGCAAACAACCTCGGGAGCAATTCGACTGGCGACTTCGCGTTCCTGAAGTCGCTGGTGAATTGCAGCCATTTGACCCGTGTGGGTGTTTCTTTGAACAACTTGGGGGGACAGCTTCCAGAGTCCTTAGCAAATTTATCGGCTTCCACGTTCAGGCAATTTTACCTAGGCGTCAATCAGGCCACAGGATTCATCCCCGAAGGGCTCGGGAATCTCATTCAGGTAGCTGAATTGGACTTGACCGTCAATCACTTCACAGGACCCATCCCATCTTTCCTTGGAAAGCTTGCGAATTTACAAAGAGTTGAACTTTCAGGAAACCAGCTCTCAGGTCGGATCCCTTCCTCCATAGGAAACCTCACCAAGCTGTTTGAAATAGACATTTCATTCAATGAATTGCAAGGGAATCTACCTTCAGATATTGTCCGCGGTCAGAAGTTGGATCTGTTAGATGTTTCGAGTAATAAGTTGGACGGGATGGTTCCTCCGGAGATAATGCAACTGGCCACCCTTTCGATATTACTGAACCTGTCGCGGAACTCATTCACAGGCCATCTACCTGGAGGAGCATGGAAACTTCAATCTCTTACTTCATTAGATCTCTCACACAATAACTTCACAGGTGAAATTCCTGCTGTGATGGGTGGTTGTAAGAGCTTGGTGAACCTATACCTACAGAGCAACTCATTCACTGGAAAGATTCCTGACGCTTTGGCTTCTCTGGGAGGGATAGAGCAAATGGATCTTTCCCACAACAGTTTAACTGGAAGAATCCCGTTGCCTCTGCAGAACATTCATGGTTTGAAGTACTTGAATCTTTCTTTCAATGATCTTGGTGGCGAGGTGCCAACTGGCGGAGTTTTTTCCAACACAAGCACCTTATCTTTAGCCGGAGCTAACGTGATGCTATGTGGTGGTGTCTCGCAACTGCATTTGCCCAAATGCAGAGGAACTCAGAGGAACAACACTAAGAGGTCTCTCAAGGTGAAGTTGTTAACCATAATGGTTCCTTCTTTGTTCCTCTCTATCCTCGTGGTAGGGGGAATATTCTTCTATTACATGAGTAGAAGAAGATCAAACAAGAAAAAAGTGTTTGATGATCTTGCCTTGGGTAAATTGGTCGCGGTTTCGTACAAAGACCTCCATCAGGCAACTAATGGATTCTCTGCAGCCAACTCGATCGGGTCAGGTGGTTTTGGCATGGTGTTCAAAGGTGTACTAGAGCATACCGGAACACCGGTGGCGATTAAGGTGCTCAGAAATGGGGATAACAAAGTGGACAAGAGTCTGAAGGCAGAGTGCAAAGCTTTGAAGAATGTTCGCCATCGAAACCTTGTAAGGCTCATAACCTTCTGCTCTAGCTTGGACTATAAGGGCAACAATTTCAACGCTCTGGTTTACCAATTGATGGAGAATGGAAGCCTTGAGAAGTGGCTTCATCACTCAGATGACGATGATCATCCCAACTTAAGCATGATACAACGAATCAACATCGCGTTGGATGTAGCAACTGCACTGCACTACCTTCACGAACTCAATGGAGGAGGATCCATCATCCACTGTGATTTGAAACCCAGCAATGTCTTACTGGACGCGGACATGGTAGCTCATGTAAGCGATTTCGGTGTCGCCAAGCTTCTGTCGGTCGAAGCTGATCATCACAGCTCGTTATCTGGGAGCAAAACGAGTAGCCTTGGTGTGAGGGGAACGATCGGATATGCTCCTCCAGGTAACTCAATGCTAATTACCTACCACATCATAGTTTCTTGAGTAATGAAGCACACAATTCAGTAAAACTTACATCGGCTGAAACCGCCATTGACAATGCAGAGTACGGAATGAGTGCGACGACTGGTACAAAGGAAGGGGATGTTTACAGCTACGGAATCCTTGTGCTGGAAATGATGTCCCGAAAAAGGCCAACTGATGAAATGTTCGGCGGTGGTGGCGGCGCCGGGTGGCTGAACCTGCGCGACGCTGTGAAATCTGCTCTGCCGAATGATATATATTCAGTGTTGGACCCAAAACTGTATTCACCAGAGGACAGGGACGCAGCCGAAGCAGAGGACAGGGATGAAATCGAAGAAGAAGAGGATGGGAATGTAATGCCCACGATAAGAAGGACCGCCGCTTTGCAGCATAGAAATTACTGCTTCGTTTCAGTGCTGGAAATCGGGGTGGCTTGCGCAGAAGAATCGGCTAGAAAGCGAATGAAGATTGATGAGGTTGCACGAAAGCTGCTCTCCGTTAGGGATTATTTCCAGGCGAATTGCATCAATTCCGGCAGAGCACGCCAGCAGCCATCGAGTGTAGCGAATCCAAATGATTAGAGATTGGGCCTGGCCCAGTTATCTCGAAACCATATGGCCCATCTTACAGAATTACAGCTACCGCCTTCCCGTTTCTACCTCTCGAACATGTGGCCCATTGGGCCTCTGTCCCTTCACATCTAGAAGATATACCAAATAGCATTAGCACATGTTTATTTCTACGTCACTCTCTGGTTGCTTGGCTTAGAATTTAGAAAGCGAACAAAGGAGAAAGAACAAAAGCATTAATAGTTCGATTCAGTGCATCCATCAGCAGGACACAAACTTCCAAAGGCACTAATGTAATTTTATTAATTAATTTCGTGTCTGAAAGCTTTGACCGACGACTTGGAGGGAGTGGGGGAGAAAAGTCAAGATTCAGCAGCTGCTGGATAGTGATCATCATCCACTCAAATTAACTACTAGAACAAAATAAACAAGGAACCAAAACAAATAATAAATCCTCCCAAACGGAAGCTTCCTTCCTGATCTCTCCACTTGCTCGATCGAATGCTTTGGCCGCCAACCATTCGCCACTCGCCAACACTATCAAGGCTGCGGGTCCTGGATGGACCAGAGTGACCTCCGAGCCGGCAGATAACTACGAGCTTGCCATCAGGATACGGTCGCTCAGCTCTCACGCCTGAGTGTCGTTTAGGGCAACGGCACATGGATTTGATATAAAAACAAATGGACAATAAGCCAATAACGATAGAGGTTGGGGGCTTCTAGATGAAACATACACTGTTCAAGTGGCAATAATCTCCTCACAGCCTGATTTGTAATTGAACTATATTATCACATCAAAACATTAAGGATTTTAAATTTCTGCTTGAAAATAATGTTACAAATCATAAATGTGTTCATTCATGTATAAGCAATGTTATCAATACATAGTGTGGATATAGAATTGAAACAATACATATAGGATTGAGTGCGATTTTTTCTCATTTAGTTTCATTAATTACCTTACATATATACAGGGGAAAGGCATGCCAAATCAAAATTTAGATCATATGGAATTTGGATCCAAATATACATGTTTTTCATCGGAATCTATTTGTTTATGCCTGGAATGTACCGGGCGGTTTGCGAGGCTTCACAGTCTTCGTGCGGTCTTGGGAGGATGAGAGGCGACCTTCGAAGTCCTGCAACAAAGGTCCTCAGGGGAGCCCTGGGACCTCCTCCGATGCCTAAGTTAGTGAGAGAAGTGGATATAATGAATAAGAGAGAGAATGGAGTAGATAGAAGTTACCCCAAATGTGTCCCATGAGTGGGTATTTATACTAGTGGATGTCGGAGTGAGGATAATTAATGCCCTGTCGGGCGTCAAAGGTCGCATAAGGACCTGTTCTCAGGAGGCTGTCAGGATCGTACCTTTGTCAGCCTTCGTACTGAGGTGTCAGACGAACTTTGTTCCCGAGTGTCGGGCGGTTACCCAGGGACCCGATCAGACGATGTCAGGCGGTTCTTCCTGGTCAGAGGCGCGGAAGACCGCCTTTGGACCACTGTCCGATGTATTTTCGGGCCCATCTGGGTTGGGCTTGCTCGCCTTTCTGGGCCTCTTGGTGTTTATGGGCTTGGTGGCCCATGTGTCTTAATGATTGGCCCAACATTTGCCCCTTAGGCGTGAGAGGCTTTGGGCTTTCGCGGCTAAACGATCATCTTGTCATCATTAAGCGGTCATATGGACGCCATACCCATGACAACCCGCCTGCCCCTGGACGCGAGGGTACGAAGCGGGAACGTCTGAGGGGCCACTAAGGACGCCCCCGACTTTTGATTTCGGCGAATTGCCGCCACGTGTCAAACCTCGATTGTGGCGCCTTGACATGACTAGGCGAAAACGTCACTTCGGGTGGTTGGAGACCCGAAGTTTGCTTTAAGTAGCTCTAGGGGGGGAGCTTTTCCGCCATTTTGGTTTCCTCTTTTATGAATAGTTCGTCTTCTTCCCTCCCTTGTCTTGGAGGAACGCCGACTCTCTTCGCCGACGTTTGTCTATATAGTCCGAGCGATGCGCCAGGTAAGATTTTGCCCCTTTCCTTCGCTTTTGTGCGGTTGTCTCTGTTCTTACTTTTTGCTCTCTTGTTCGTTTCGCGATTGGGCGCGTTGCTTTGACCTGGTTCCGGTTGCGCGAACTCATCCGGCGCAACGGTGACATCGGCTTCTTGCTCGCCAGCCGATGTCGAGCGAGGCGAGGGCGCCTTCCCTTGTTGTGGGAAGCGATGGGGCGGCTGTCACGGCTGATGCCGCCGATCCCGGCCGCGTTCCCACCGTTGTTTTGGAGTCGAATCCGGTGGTCGCTGCCGCGCTGTCTCAGCCGCCTATCGTCGCGAAGAGGGTTGCGAGATCCTCTGTTGGGACCGCCGCTGCTGTGCAAGGTATGACCTGCTTTTCTCCCACTAGAACCGCCTCTGAGTGCGTGTGGGATTTATCCGAGCTAGAATTGTACGTTGTGAGTGGTTCTGAAGTGCGCGATTGCTTCTTCAGTCTCTCTTTAGACTTAGATGATTCTTTTGCTAACATCCGCCCTGTACCAGCTGGGGGTATGGCTACTTCGTCTGCGGTTGGGGATAACATGGGTGGTTTTGGGCGGGTAGATTTAGGTAGCATACCTTTGGATGAGGATGAAACGGTTGATAGTGAGGGCGTGCGATCTGAGGCACATCCGAGTACATCGTCTTCTGTGGAGACATTGGACGCGGGAGATGGGGAACCGCTCACTCGTGTTATTGCGGATCCTGTTTATACTGTCTTGCGGCATGAAGGGATGTGGGAGGATCAGGCGGTTCCTTCTGGTGTACTGGAATTGGGACCGGCGTATATGGCGGGTTTTCAGCCTGAGCAGGTCCTCCACCGTCTGAAGTCGCTAACCCTCCCCTCTGATTGGGTTTACGCGACCCCTTCGGAGGGCGGTCGCTCTGGGTCTTGTCCAACCGGATGGCTTCCTATCCATGTGGAGCAGGTCAAGTTGGGGTTGCGGTTTCCGTTAGACCCCATCCTTACTCAGGTGCTGCTCCGGCTTGGGTGCTCCTTGGGACGCCTGTCCCCGACGATAATCTTTCACTCGGTGATGTACCGTTGGGCTTGTGACCGCCTTAATGAGGAACCTTCTTTTGATGCTTTTCGCCTGTTGTATAAGATTCAGGATACGACAAATTGTTGGTCGATCAGGAGGCGGGATGGCGCTGTAGGCCTTGTTACTGGGGCGCCGAAGTTGGATTCTCCTTGGTTCAGGGAGTACTTCTTCGCGCGTCCTTCCTGGAAGTGGTATTCGGGCGATGAGGAACCGCCGACGGGTTATGCGGTCGGCTCTAAGGAGGCGTGGTGTTCCTCTAGTCAGTTTCCACAGTCAGTGAAAGACCACGTAGGCCGCTTGGTAAAGGGATTCCAGCTGCGAGTGACGCGTAGCGGTCTTGAGAGCGCTTACCAGCATGTGCGCGGCTTCTATGGTTAGTAAAATCGTGTCGTATTGTTCTTTTTCGCGTCTTCTCATGTACGTTACTTATTCTTTTTTGTTTCAGGTCTGAAAGATTTGGCCAATGCGAACCGGCCAAAAGGGAAGAAGCGAGGAACCGCTGCTGCAAAGATTGGTGCGCCCTCTTCTTCGACGGTAGCGGGGAAGACAGCTCCCGTGACCGCAGCAACGATGGCCGCCTCTGCTGCCGCGTCCGTTGCTCCTATGATGGTGACCCGTGGTGCGGGGAAGAGACCGCCAGGGACAGGTAGCCCCCAAGGGGCTGTGAAGCGTCCTAAAGTAACTCAGGGAAGAACTGGAGTGGCGCGGGGCAAGGCCGCTCGTCAAACTGACCAGTCTTACCCCATAAGTTTGCCCCCTCTCGCGGCGACCGACACCGAGGCGGCTGAGCTAGCGTTCCATACTGTGAGTGATCAGCTTGATATGCCATCGGAGTATACTGCGACCTCGCAGGGGTGCAACCGAAGACTCGCTGGGATTGCTTCTCAGTTCTTTTTCTCGGTGAGTTTTTGTATTTCGATTATTGGGACTTGTCATGAGACATGATTGACGTGGTCATGTTTTCCCTTTGCAGGCTCAGATTGGATTTTCGCAGATCATTATGCTGAATGACCGCCTATCCAAGACCGTTGATGAGAATGTGGTTGAGATAGCCAAGTTGAAGAAGAATCTGGCTGAAGGGCGGTCGGCGTTCATAGGAGAGCTGCGACCCGATTTGGAACGCGGTTTCGAGGAGCGGTTGTCCAAGCAACGGGAAGAGCTGTCTGCGGAGAAAAAGGCCCGGGTGACGGTCGAACGTGAGCGGGACAGTATGCAAAAGAAGCTTCAGCAAGCAGAAGAGATCGGGAGGACGTTATTGGAGGAACAAGAGTCGCTTCAGAAGGGGATAGACGCCCTCAAGCTGGAGAAGGCCACCCTCCAAGAGGGTCGCAAGGCGGAGTTGGCCGCCGCTCGAGCTGAGGCGGGTTCGGCCTATCTGCAGTCCGCGGAGTTCCAGGCCCTTGATGGGGAGAAGTACAAAAAGATAGTGGGAGATGTTGTGGCCGCGATCCGTCATTTGTTCCGCAGCGACCAACCGGATGTAGTTTGGGATACTGACAAGGTTTGGGACGCGATTGGGGCTTGGACGGATGCTGATGTGAACTCCGAGGCGGACGATGAAGGTGATGAAGAAGCCCGCGATGAGGAGGAGCAGGATAGTGAGCGGTCTCCAGATGTCTGATGCTTTGTTTCATTCGGACCGCCAGGCGGTTGATGTTTTGTATTTGTGACTTGTGGATTTCCGGACCGTTCGATGTCCGTTATTTTGTGCGTGTTTTGCCCCCTACACAGTGATGGGGGTTTATGCTACTCTACGTGCGGCATCGCTATGCCTTGTGAACTTGTAGTGATTTCTTTGTAGCTTCGAGGGTTTGAACCGCTACTGCTTTGTGTATCCTTGACTTTTGCATGTTTGGCTCGCAGACTCAGTGATCGTGGCGCCTAATAGCTTGCCTTATTGTGAGTGCGGTTTCACCAATGCTAGTGGTGAGAGTTTTGGTATGGGGCGGGCTACACAGCGGGGGTTTGCTCCCTTAGGTTTTGCTTTTATTGGAGCAAGTTCCAGCACCTCTGAGGGTTGTGCGCTGCTGGGGCGACCCTTTGGCAGCGTTGTATGTGATTTCTTCGTTAGTGGGTGCGTTTAGAGGGTAATTTGTTCCGTCGTGGTCTGTGGCCAGGTGTTAGCGAAAACATGAAATATGTGAATGAAGGGACCGTGCTTGGGACTAAGCGATCTTGCGAGCTTGCTGCATGAGAGGGAAGCGGCCACCTTCGCCTTTTCGCATAAGATGCGTTCTAAGATTGCATCCCGTCTGGACTCTTTCGCGTTTAGCCGCTCCAACAGCTTTCTGTCCGTGATCTTGGGTTTGTACGCTTGGGCGCGAAGGGCGGGGAGGTTCAGCTCTTCCGGGGCGACCGCATTAGAACCATATGTCAAGGCGAATTGAGTTTCACCCGTAGCGGTTTTATGTGTCGTGCGATGCGCCCATAGGACATGCGGGATTTCGCTTGTCCATGTCCCTTTCGGCCCTTAGAGGATCAGCTTGTTTGATGTTTCGGCCTGACCGTTTGTCTGCGGGTATGCCACGGAGGCCATCGCGTATGCCATGCGGTTTCTGGCGCAGAAGTTTTCGAATGGTCGACCGTCGAATTGGGTGGTGGAGAGTGTTGTTTTCTCGAACGGTCGTTTGACACATATCGCGTTATTCTTTTAAACCTTTCGAAAGGTTTTTCTCCTTTGAGCCTGTCGGGAGGCGTGAGAGCCTGTCGGAAGACGTTTTTCCTTTAGGCCTGTCGGAATGCGTTTTTCTTCAAGCTTACCCGGAGGCGTGTGGGCTTGTCGGCACTAGAAGGTGGAATATTCCCGTGGTGGGAGTGTCGCTCGTCGACTTTGACATTTTCGTGAAGAGAGCGCTCGATGGGAGCGTCTTCAAGAGGCGAGATATCCTCATAGTCTTTTGGCTTCTAAGAAGCGCGTGAGTCATCAGCTTCTTGGGCGGATATGAGGTACTTCAGACTGTGTCTGAGTAGTACTTTCTCAGGCGCCTGTCATTCCGTGTTTGTGGGGACTGGGACGCCCTCCATGGTTGCATTACGCTTGTCGCGGTTTTACCTTTCATGTTTGAGCACGGAGGGAGGGTAAGTTTACTTCGTCTGGGGCGACCGTTTTGGTGCCGTATGTCAGAGCGAAGGGGGTATCTCCCGTGGCCGTCTTGTAGGTCGTGTGATGCGACCATAGGATGTGTAGGAGCTCAGTCATCCTTGCCCCTTAAGCGCCTCGGAGACGCTCGTTTGAGGGTACATCACTGATGCTTTGGTGTCCATGGCGTGGTTTGGCGCGCGAGGATTATTCTGCTATCCTTTCAAGCTTCTCGGGAGGTGCCTCCTCTTTGAGCTTGTTGGGAGGTATGTGAGCCTGTTGGAAGGCGTTTTCTTTAGGTCCTGTCGGGAGGCGTTTCTCCTCCAGCCTATTAGGGGGTGTGTGAGCCTATCGACAGGTGTTTTGATGATGGCGATATGCTTGTGAAAAGCGAGATTGGGCTTTTCGCCTTAGTGGAAGATGCATTCCCGTGAGATGAGCATCTCATGGAGGCGAAATATACTCGACGAGAGTGTCGTTGTGAGGTGGAACATTCCCCGAAGGGCGCGTCGCTGGGAGGCGATTTTCGGGCCTTGCCCGGAGGTGGAAGGCACGAATCGTGCCTAGAGGGAGGGTCGCTCATCGGCGAAATCATCGCTCAAAGGGAGTATCGCTCGGGGGCGGTTTTTGGGCCTTGCCCCGAAGGCGGAAGGCGTGAATCGTTCCCGGAGGGAGCATCGCTCAAAGGGAGTATCGCTCGGGGGCAGTTTTTGGGCCTTGCCCCGAAGGCGGAAGGCGTGAATCGTTCCCGGAGGGAGCATCGCTCAAAGGGAGTATCGCTCGGGGGCGGTTTTTGGGCCTTGCCCCGAAGGCGGAAGGCGTGAATCGTTCCCGGAGGGAGCATCACTCATAGGCAGAAACCATTCGCCGAAAGGAGCATTGCTCGGAGGCGAATTTTGGACCGTGCCCGGGGGCTTGAAGCATGGCACTTGAGATATATTTTTGTACAAAATATTTACCTTTGTGATTTGCCGTAGGAAAGGTAAGAGTCAAATTCCGAGTGCTACAAATCATTTGTACAAGACCTCACTGTAGCATACTGGTGAGCGCCGTTCATCTTATCGAGTTAGGACTCGCATCCAAATCCTGGCATAGGCACTTCGTTTTTTGTATAGAAGGCTTGTTGCTGGGCAGGAGGATGGAGGGGGTTTACGTTGTTGACTTGGAGAGGGTTATGCTGTGCCCGCACAATGGGCCTCTACGTGGGTGCCGTTGGCCGGGCGGGTCGTGATTGTATGTGAGACCACGTTCGCAAAAGAGGTTGCGATTCTTGACATAGATATGGGGTTGCACCTGGTATGAGGTGCGCCTAGTGAGACAGGTTTACTGAAGGCAAGTCTTATTTTCAGCCTACCGGGAGGCGCTCCTTTTTTCAGCCTATCGGGAGGCCTGTCTACTTTTAGCCTATCGGGAGGCGTTTCTTCCTGGTCTATCGAGAGACATTCTGTCTTTCAGCCTTCTGGGAGGCGTGTTTTCCCTTAGCCTATCGGGCGGCGTTTATCTCATGACTTTGCGGGAAGCGCTGTGGAGTCTTTGAACAAACAGAGAGCTTAGCCTAGGAGGCATGAAATATGATTAGTATGCGGTTCCACGTTCGAAGTGGCCATGGAAGACGCGGGTGATGACGCAGATGGGTATGATACACGCGACCAGACTTATCTTGTGTCGACGCACCGCCATGTGGGAGACGGGGGTCGGGTGGTGTCTTCGGATGCGTTTGCGCGGGCTTGCGTCCTAAGGCAGGCCGGACGATTTGCACGGTTGGCGGACTCGAGTTGAGGATTTGGAGTGCGGGCCGGACAGAGGTGGGCCCATGTGATGCGGGACTGGACCCTTGGCGTGCATAATGTACAGAGCGTGATGGACCGCATTGGAATCTTGGATGCGGTGCGTTGGTGATGCCAGGTTAGGCGCACACATGAGATTTGATGCGAGGCGGCCCAAGTCTTCAGTGATAACGTTGGGTGGGCTCGGAGGTGCCATAGGCCGAATGGATGCTCGGGCGGCCCAGTTGGAGGGCTGGAGGTGTGTACGTGGTTGTAGTCTTCTAGTCGAGGGCGCTTCCTGCAAATGGCTTCAAATGTCGAATGTTGCCAATAGCAGACACAAAGCGGATTTGTAGTGTAACGACATGATCGGACTTTCGTTTCAAGTGGAAACGTTTTCGCGATGATAATATCGCACGGAGGGGGAACGTAGCATGGTGGTGATGATCATCTTGTGCTTGGCTGGATGAGGGTTTGAGGCTTTGCGTCAGCGGTCCTTCTTTATTTTTGCAATGCGACAATTGAGAGCTTCATGGGTCGTGTATGGCGTGTTGCCAAGCTTCGCTCGTTGTAGGCCATGGTTGATTGTGGACCGGGATGCGGCCCATTATATGCTTGGACTACCGACTGGGATTGAGGTTGGAGCTCGACGCGAGGTTGCAGCTTGGACTTGGCAGACGGGTCTTGTGATAGGACTGGATGCGGATTGGGCCCGCACGGGGGTCTTGGCTCAGATGGTCTTGGAAGCTGAACGCTTTGTAGGTGACGGATTTGAGAGGTAGGCCGCCTTGAGACATAATGCGGGCTTAGCAGCTTTGGGAAGGCGCGCGGAATGGAATGGGCTTTGGAGGCAGCCTTTCGCGCAAGTTCGAGGCGTGAAGATGTCACTTCTGCTGGGAGGCGGTATCATGTTAGCTATACTGATGGCGCGTCCACAGGGAGGCGGTTTCAGGCTTCTACGTAGAGTGGAAGCATTGCTCAGGAAGCGGGATTAGTGTGGCGCCTCCCGATGATGGACGCCCCCCGGTGTACTGGACCCTAGAATGGGCTTGAGCCCAAGGTGAGACGCTTTGCGGTGGGCTTGGGCCCGTATTAGGCGGGTTAATACTAGACCCGACATTTTTGCCCCTTTGCTTCTTGTATTCTGTAAGAATGGAAGGAGTAAAATAATGCGTTAAGGTGCATTAACTTGCCTTACTTGCGGGTCCAAACGATGCGGTTTGCCCCTTGTGCGACCATCGTCTTTGCTTCTTCGCTTAGCATTCGATGTCTTGAGTTAGAGCTCTCAAGTCGTTTGAGATTTCCCCACTAGCCCATTGCTGAGCGTGCTAATATGTAGACCGTAACTGTAAGCTGTGTGCGTTAAGCTGTGTGCGTTTTGCGTGGAGGGATAGCACGGGATGTAGATCATGTGATGCGGTTTTACATCTGCGAAGGATGTGAGTGACAAACATAAGCATAGCATGCGTGAAATATGTCATAGCATGGGATGTAGTGAGAAAACATCATTGTGTGCTATTGGGAGCGGTCTGCATGGCATAGTATTTGAATATATCGTAGAAGGAAGTACTTAGCTTGAGAATAAGCTGTAGAAGACAGCTGGGAAGCGGTTTAAGTAAGACGAGTCGCTTTCTGATCCTCAAGGCGGTCTTGTGGCAGACTGGTAATTGCCCCTGCCTTTTGGACTTTCGGACGAAGGGGTCCGCGTGCGAGACGGATCGCGTTGATGAGGGAGGCGACCCATCGACGATGGATAGGATCGCCTTGGAGAATCGGATGTGGAGCGAGGCGGTCCCGGTCTTGCATCCGCTCGGAGGTGGAGCGAGGCGGTCCCAGCCTTGGGCTCCTGGCATGTTGGAGACGAGCCTGCAGTTGGGCCGTGTTCGGTTCCTGCGCTGGATCTTGAAAAAATAGCTAAAAGGCGGCTGCCCCTAGTGACATGAGAAGATGTTGTCGCCAGCCAGTTGGCGTTCTTGTATCCTAATTAATGCGGGTTCGAATCTTGGCCAGGAAATTCCTTATTTTTTATTTCGTTAAGAATGAAGTCTGCTCAACTAAATGAGTAGCGCCTCGGACTCCACTGTGGGCTTCCTTCGCAAGGCGGGTCGTGGATGGATGTGAGCCTGGTAAGGCTGCTTAGAGGGCGGTCACCTCCGGTTTGAGGTGCGTCGACTTTGAATGCAGGGGCGGTCCTTGAGCCCAAGGGTTGTGAGATGTTTGTAAAGCAATGATGATTTACCGCTGCGTTTGTAAAGCAAAAGGTATCCTCGTAGTGTACTGGTTGTGTGAGCTCCTTTGTGGGGAGATGATGTGGGTTTGAAACCCACCTATGATGTTTTGCTCTCTGGGCGCTCCTTGAAGTGTCAAGGGTACCTCCGAAAATTTCTATCACCCCTTCCGGGAGGGAGGCATACCACGTCCGAAAATGACCGCTGAAGGTAACAGGAAACGCTCGGCACAAGACGGAGTCCGAGGCGTTGATGCACTGCACCTTTGACATGAACGCGCAAAGGTGGTCCGCGGGATCTGAGGTCCCATTGTACGCTGGTAGTCCGAGGGAGGAGGAGTTTGGCAGTGATGGGGTCTTGAACAGCTCCTCGGAGAGCGGGTTTTTGAAGAACATTGGGACTCTTGTGCTTCCCGTAAGTCGACCGTAAATGTTTTTCAAGGATGCCTAGATCTGCACCTCTTCTCGCGTCCTTCCCCTCGACCCTTCAGGAGGGTTTTCCCTCGTTTTCGGTAGTTAGAGGATTCGCGACAGGCTGTCTTGCATGTTCGCGATTTGCAAGTCATGACCTTCGACTATCTCTTCAAACTCCGATTCGTCTTCGACTCTCGGCGATAGACCCCGGAGGGTGTTGTTCTGGGTCGTTCCCTTGAGAGGAGCTTCGAAGCCGTCTCCCATTTTTTCCGGTGACGAAGTCGTGAAGCCCCACGGTGGGCGCCAAAATGTTTATGCCTGGAATGTACCGGGCGGTTTGCGAGGCTTCACAGTCTTCGTGCGGTCTTGGGAGGATGAGAGGCGACCTTCGAAGTCCTGCAACAAAGGTCCTCAGGGGAGCCCTGGGACCTCCTCCGATGCCTAAGTTAGTGAGAGAAGTGGATATAATGAATAAGAGAGAGAATGGAGTAGATAGAAGTTACCCCAAATGTGTCCCATGAGTGGGTATTTATACTAGTGGATGTCGGAGTGAGGATAATTAATGCCCTGTCGGGCGTCCAAGGTCGCATAAGGACCTGTTCTCAGGAGGCTGTCAGGATCGTACCTTTGTCAGCCTTCGTACTGAGGTGTCAGACGAACTTTGTTCCCGAGTGTCGGGCGGTTACCCAGGGACCCGATCAGACGATGTCAGGCGGTTCTTCCTGATCAGAGGCGCGGAAGACCGCCTTTGGACCACTGTCCGATGTATTTTCGGGCCCATCTGGGTTGGGCTTGCTCGCCTTTCTGGGCCTCTTGGTGTTTATGGGCTTGGTGGCCCATGTGTCTTAATGATTGGCCCAACACTATTTCTTAGATTTTCTTTGTTTCTAATATGACAGAGTATGTCAATTACGGATCATATCGAGCAAAGATTCGGCCATCAACAAACATAGTACAGTTAGTACGGATCATATCGAGCAAATAATTCAATGAGCTCTAACTCCAATATAATTTTCGCTTGCAAACGAAGGAAAAGGATATTACTAGAGAGATAAATATATCCAGCCAAAAGTGAACCCGTACAGCTAATTACATCTTCATCTTATTCTGGAGCTCAATTTACTTTACTATAGATCCAATCATTATATCTCGATTACGAATCAAGTTATAAGTAGCAGTGAGTTGTTATCGGATCAACAACAACCATAATCAAATTAGTATAAATGAAATCAAGTATAATTCACAATGAATAGCAGTTCTCTCACACAAGAGAAAATTAGATAGAATCGAAATTCAAAACTACACTGTAATTCCCAAAAAAAAATTATCATTGATCAAATAGAGTATCTCTAGATTAGTAAACTAGAAGCTGATTAGGTAAACTCCTTAGTCGGACCCGTGCTAGAATCAAATCCCTGATTGTTGCCCGTTGACTGACTTTTTGGCGGGGAGAGTGATCATTGGGTCCCAATTCGATGGTTCGCCGTCGTAATTATTACAGTTTCCAGTGTCATTTCCCCCAACCCATCCCCTTAGAAAAACTCCCCCTCCCTTCTTTCCATTTCTCAGCCAATCGTCCCCGTCAGGTTGCCGGCAACTTCCCCTCAAAATACCGCCGCAATGACAAGACTACCCTTTCTCCGCCTCCTCCTCCTCTTCCTCGCCGCCGTACCCTTCCACGTAATTTCTCAGGACGAACGGACCATCCTCCTCAACCTCAAGCGCCAGCTCGGCGACCCACCTTCCCTCCAATCCTGGACCGCCACCACCGCCGCCTGCTCCTGGCCGGGAATCACCTGCACCGAAGACGGCGGCGGCGGCGCCGTCACCGAGCTCCTCCTCTCCAATCAAAACATCACGGTTCCGATCCCCTCAACGGTCTGCGACCTCAGAAACCTCACCCGCCTGATCTTGTCATGGAACTACATCCCCGGCGGCTTCCCAACCATTCTCTACAACTGCTCCAAGCTTCAGTACCTCGACCTCTCCCAGAACTACTTCGTGGGACCACTCCCCGGCGACATCCACCGCCTCTCCACCTCCCTCGCCTTCATCGACATCGGCGGGAACAACTTCACCGGCGACATCCCTTCCTCCATCGGCAACCTCACCAGCCTCCGCTCTCTGTATCTCTACCAGAACCAATTCAATGGGACTTTCCCTAAGGAGATCGGGAACCTCGAAAATCTCGAGGAATTGGGGATGGCGTATAATGGGTTTGTTCCTTCTCCAATTCCTCCCGAGTTCGGTCGGCTGAAGAAGTTAACCTACGTTTGGATTCGAAACGCTAACTTGATTGGGGAAGTGCCGGAGTGGTTGGCCGATAATTTGAATCTCGAGCACATCGATTTGGCCGGGAACAATTTGGAAGGCGGGATTCCAAGCGGGTTATTCACGCTCCCAAATCTGAAGTTTCTCTACCTATTCCACAATGAACTGTCCGGCGAGATCCCGACGAAGGTGGAGACGTTGAATTTGACGGAAATTGATATTTCAATGAACAATCTCACGGGCTCTGTTCCCGGGGAGTTTGGGAAGCTGCAGAAGCTGGAGATTCTGAATCTATTCAACAACAAATTACACGGGGAGCTTCCCAGCAGCATCGGCCTGCTTCCATCGCTGAAAGAGATCAAGATATTCACCAACAACTTCACCGGGGAACTGCCGCCGGAGATGGGTTTACATTCACAACTCGAGATTTTCGATATCGCGACGAACGGATTCTCCGGCAAGCTCCCGGCGAATCTCTGCGCTGGAGGGGTGCTTGCTGGGCTGGTTGCGCAGTCGAACCATTTGAGCGGAGAGGTTCCTAGTTCGATTGGGGATTGTGGGACTCTGAGAACGGTTCAGCTCTACGGCAACAATTTTTCAGGGGAGGTTCCGTCGGGGATATGGACGGCGGTCAACATGACGTACTTGATGCTCAGCGACAATTCGTTCTCCGGCGCACTCCCGGCCTCCATAGCCTGGAATTTGTCGAGATTGGAGATTAACAACAACAGGTTTTCAGGGCCGTTACCCAAAGGAGTCGCGAATTGGAAAGGCCTGGTTGTTTTCGAAGCCAGCAACAATCAGATCTCCGGCGAGATCCCGGTGGAATTAACCAGCCTTTCAAGTCTAACCACACTCCTACTAGATGGGAACCAGCTGTCCGGCCAAATTCCATCCACGATTCTGTCTTGGAGATCGCTCTCCTCTCTGGATCTCTCGAGAAACAAGCTCACCGGCTCAATCCCGCCGGCGGTTGGGGACCTACCCGACCTCCTCGATCTGGACCTTTCCGAAAATCAACTCTCCGGCGATATCCCCAAGGAGTTCAGCAATCTCCGGCTAACCGCCCTCAATTTGGCGTCAAATCAACTCTCCGGGAAAATTCCAGACGATTACAACAATCTCGCTTACGAGAACAGCTTCGCAAATAACTCGAATCTCTGCGCCGTGAACCCAGTTCTAAACCTTCCCAACTGCAGAAACCGAGGCGGCGGAATCAACGGCGGCAGCTCGAGCAATAGACTTTCCCCAAAGTATCTAGCCATGATCCTCGCGCTGGCGGTGATCGTATTCCTGTTCGCCTCTCTGGTCACATTCTCGGCCATTAGGGATCTGAGAAGGAAGAAGCACAGACGAGATCTCGCGGCGTGGAAGCTGACGTCGTTCCAGAGGGTGGATTTCACGGCGGCGAACGTTTTGGCGAGCCTGACGGAGAGAAACGTAGTGGGAAGCGGCGGGTCGGGTAAAGTTTACCGGATTCCTTCCAACAGGGAAGGGCAGTTCTTGGCCGTGAAGCGGATTTGGAGCAATAATGTGGAGCTTGACGAGAAGCTGGAGAAGGAATTTGCTGCGGAGATTCAAATCCTGGGCACGATCAGGCACGCCAACATAGTCAAGCTGTTGTGCTGCATTTCGAGCCCCGATTCGAAGCTGTTGGTGTACGAGTACATGGAGAATCGGAGCCTCGACAGGTGGCTCCACCGCGGCGAATCGGCGTCGGAGACGAATGCTGCTGATGTGCTGGATTGGCCGACCAGGCTGCAGATCGCGTCTGGAGCTGCACAGGGTCTCTGCTACATGCACCACGAGTGTTCTCAACCGATCCTTCATAGAGACGTGAAATCCAGCAACATCCTTCTGGATTCTCAGTTCAAACCTCGAATCGCAGATTTCGGGCTGGCGAAGATGTTGTCCAAGTCTGGAGACCCTGAGACTGTGTCTGCGGTAGCAGGCTCGTTCGGATACTTCGCTCCAGGTAAAGCTCATCGCTCGAAGTTGTTAATAATCGATCGATCTAATCGTTGCTTTCGAAGTCCTGTTTGTGTTATGGTTGGTCTTATTGGAATGCATTGTGTTTCTGCAGAGTATGCTTACACGACGAGAGTGAACGAGAAGATCGACGTGTACAGTTTCGGAGTGGTGCTGCTGGAGCTGGTGACTGGAAGGCAGGCGAACTGCGGAGGAGAGAACACTAGCCTGGCGGAATGGGCATGGCGACAAATTGGAGAAGGCAAACCAGTGGAAGATTGTCTTGATGAGGAGATCAAGGAAGGGAGCAATGTAGAGGAAATGATGACAGTGTTCAAGTTAGGGTTGATATGCACGAGCACAATGCCATCGACGAGACCCTCGATGAAGGAGGTCGTGCAAGTTCTGAGGAGACTGTGTCCGATAGAGTACGAGAAGAACGGGGAGAAGAGGAACTACGACAGCAAGGGTGGTCGCGAGTTCGACGTGGCCCCTCTGCTTGGCAATGGGGTTGCCTATCTAGCTAGTTACAGGCGGAGCAAGAAGGTGACAGACGTTGATATTGATGACACCTACAGCGTATGAACTTCTGCCATTTCTCTAGTCTTGTTAGTACACTGTAGAATAACATCCCATGTAAGTGGTCAATAGAGAACCAGGTTTTGCACAAACGAGGGAACAGAGGGAATGTATATATTATATGGCTATGACAATAATGAATAAACCCTCTCCATTACACAAGAGATATCATTTCAAGTATCACTGTGTTCGACCCGGCTTTTTCAGGAACGCGTACTTCTAAAGCGCAAGCCAGAGGTTCTGCAAGCTTAGGTGTACTTCATAACCAGTGGTTACCTTGCGAAAACAACTCAATCTGATATCCTCTTATATAATGTACACTTGAAACGATTCCTCAACAGAGTTTGGATCCTACTGATTTAAAACATGAAAACATACGTCCGAAAAGAGAACAAACGGACCACAATTCCAGCAGCCAATGAAAACAAATCGTTTCGTAATCATCCAAGATGTGAATCTTGCCAGCATAGTGGCTTTCACGGGCACCAGACATCCGAACAGCTTAGCCTCATGCTTAGCTTTAGATGAACCACCCAAACCACCAAGCGATGCAGCATGCCTCAACCCAGCTCCAGCTCTACCGTGTTTAGGTGCTCACACCTGGAGAAAACAAGACGGGGAGGGGCCAGCAAATAAATGCTGCACTTACCATGAACTTCAAGCTGCTCATTCACTTTACCTCATACTGTTGATTTGAGACTCAGCCTGACAGAAGAAGAAAAGCCATAGAGAACAACCGAAACAACAAAAAAGCATAAAAGATATCACGACTTAGCAGATGTAAACTTAGGGTTGTATAAAATCATGCCTCATCAACGGCCTCTGCAAAGAATCTGACCTCGATGATCCGTCTTGAGATTGCATAGCTGTCCCGCCAGTGTAGCACTAGAAAATATACAAGCGAAGGCAAATTAAGAATCAAAAGTTAGCCTCCTCGTTTGGGAAATGAAAGCAAAATATTAAACAGAGAGTAGATGTATCCAGCTGTAAAATATGTTCAGGTAGTTCTTTGTTAGCAACAGTTACTCGAAACATAGCACGTATAGTGGTGGTGCAGGACCTGCCACCATAAGCACCAGTTAGGAAATTCTCCGCATAAAACAAGTGGGGCAAAGAGAGAAAATAATCAAAGAAGAAAAGTTTCACATTCAACTTTGACTGGTCAGAATTCATGCAATATTCAATTGAAGGGGAGCATAAACATTATCACTCAGATTTCTGGACCTCAATAGTAGATTCCTTAAAACAGATTTTTCACTGGCATGCTGGGAAATGCTCCAACTCCATCAAACAATGGAAAGACAGTAGGCAATATGGCAATCAGTTACGAACGAGTGGATGAACAGAGGTATTAGTGGAAGAAAACAATTTCAAGTCAGCAATCAAGGATTAGGACCTCTAGTTCTTCAGGCAAGCCATTTGCAATCTGTCCTTTCCCACTCGGACATCTATTCTCCAGAACTGAGCCCAAATCTGTAGCATCTTCACCCTGCAAAGATCCTCCTGTTGTCACTATCTTCCGAACTTCAGATAGCCCCTTCCATTACTTTTACACCATTAAACCCAAAAACCTTAAACAGAATTACTCACCTCACAATTGAGGTTCCAATTGCTGGAACTAGAGCACACTACTTCCTTTTCCCCAAGCACTACAAAAGTCTGATTAGACGGTACAATTGGCACCGCTTCAACCTCAACTCCAACCCCTGTCAAATTTAAGAATCCCTCAGAGGACCCGTTTGCTGTACCCTCTTCCAAACAAGTTTCAACTACCCCAACTCGGCATTCGCTTGGGTCAGGAGCATGCTGCCATTCAGCCACCAAATCCATTGGTTCTGGCTCATTCATTGCTAAGGAGGATATATAGTCTTGTGATGAAACTTGTCTGCTTAAGTCACCCCCCTGATCTTCAGTTTCAAACCCTTTGGAATCACAAACAACCGGGTCTCCATTTTCACCGTTGTCCTGTCCACTACATGATGTAAATGGAGCATTATTATCAACATCAGCCAGATTTGAAGAAAAGCCCATTTTAACCACCTCGTGGAAGCTCTCTAAAAGTGGTCCAACAGACCTAGTCCTACAGAGTTCTGGAGAAACAGACAGCAGTTTCTGTGGACTTTCAGAGGCACACTTGACTCGTTTTACAGCTCCCATTTCACCATCATGTTTTCTCTTAAGCTGCTCTTCAATGGATCCAGATGGAGACTTTCCAACATCATCATTAGCTTTTCCAGCCTGCTGCTGATTTAAATGCCTAGAATGCCGAGAACGTCTGTGTCCCTCTGGGAAAACATAAGTAGGAAGCTGCCTTCTTCGAACATGAGCAACAGAAATATCCATTCCCGGTTTCCAGAACACGTACATGTTTATATCTTGCCTAAATTCATCAACTGTTCCCCTTATATCAAATTGCTGGCCTTCTTGAGGACTTATTCCCTCTTTTCGCTGCAACCCCGTGAAAAAAGCACAATGAGGGAATTGTCTTGACATGTCAGTGTACACATGCGGATAAGGATGGCACTGCAGCATCCCATTTGTATCTCGCTCGATCTGCACAACGATTGATAGGAAAAATCTCTCATTATGTAAAAAAACATGAGCATGATCTGAAACAATAAGTTTAAGGTGCAATCCCTTACTTTCAAAGTAAGTTGTCTAAGACGTGACTCAACCCAGCCTTTCCAAGCTAACAGATCATCAGCATCTGCTGCAATTATATCAACCTGGAGGTAATTTTTGTATGAAGCAAAAAATGGATAAGGCTCAAATAGCGCACTCCAATGGGCCTTGCTGACCTCGATCTCCTACAGGCAAGAGAAGAAACAACAAAGGGCATCAATAGGATAATGTTAGGCGACCTTAAGAAAGATATTACAATTATGCTCTCACCTCGCAAGTCCTGTTACCAAATTGAAATTGTTCGATCATAACACGGAGAGTACTTATCGAGACGTTATAGCTAGAATTCATGCAAGGATAAGCTGGAGTTATTATAGGCATATGATGAAGTCGATCTCTGGGGTTTTTACGGGGATCCCACATTGAAAATCCGAGTTTATCTCCTTCTATTGAGCACAACATCACAGGATTCGGCCAACGCCACAGAGTATACACTCTGAAAAATCGAGAAACCAACATGCTAGGGATTGCGTTGGGATAAAGCTGGCACACTCGAGCAACAAGAAGGGCCCAGTTTACACCACCAAGGAAACCAGTGACCTACAGACAAGTGACATGTAAATGGAAATCACACAAGTATACTAAGAAACAACCTGACAGGAAAAAGAGAACGCTCATCTTACATTAGAATAAACACCTCGCCTTTTAGCCCAAAACTTCAAACATCTGAGTGTTGTTCGAAAATGCTAGAATTTTATAAAAAGGAAACAATGATCAGAATCAAATCCACTAACAAAAAAGGAAACTAGATAAAAAAGGAAACAATGATCAGAATCACCTCAGCATTTGGAACAAGCTTGAGAATTTGATCCGCTACCCTGCATCCATTAAGGCTACGAACAGTTTGTTCATCCACATCATGCAGCACGGACCCATTAGAGATGTCCAGATCCTGTCAGAAAGTAGCGTCAGGATTTAACTGGACAAGAGGAAGGGAACATTGACCAGAAACAGGAAACTCAAAAGCAGTCTCTTAGATAGAAAAGTGAAAGACTGGTCTTTATCAGAAAAACAAACTCCAGAAGCCAATACAGTATAAACTAGTAATGACAAGCTCTAGATAAATAAAACAGTTAGCAGAAAGGAGAGAGTGAGAGAGAGAGGAGAAGACAAAGAAATAGTGAAGCACACTAAACAGTCAGGGAGCAAAAACCACTAAACATCACCATAACAAGCAGCTGAAACTAGAATTAGCAGATGGCCAAAGAACAAACAAATCAAGCTTGTCTCATAAGGCTCAAGCACTAGCACTAATTACCAATAAGCCCATTACAGAAGCTGAAACTCAAGATTGGTAAAAAACGACATTCATAGATAAATTAACTCAGTAATCAAGTGTAGTTCATGTTTTAGAGATGAGAAGACTTACCTCTGGAACAACCAAAAGAGAAATACTTGCATAAAGTAGATCAATAGATATCCCCAAGAATCTGAATTTCATTACAGGGACATGAGCATCTGGAACTGGTTGAAGCTCTGTAACTTCCTCCATTTCAGCAAGCAAATCATGCAAGATAATGAAGAAATCTTCCTGTAACAGGTATGAGAAGCATTCAAAAACAGTGAAGAAATGACATGTAAGTATGCATTCAAGGACGATAGCAAGTTTCACAAGTCACCTCACGGTTGACATAAGATGGACCCACACACAATGTATCCACATCTGCCCCAGGACCATGCACCTGCTCAATAAGCATATCTCATAATTTCCAATCAGAATTCCGGGGAGAAGGTAAATACTCTAGAAGATTACTGAATACTTCAAGGGAAAACATAGACGAGAAGGATAATACCGCCCTCAAGGGCCATCCATGAGTGAAGCTTACTAAGTAAAATAATGAGCGTTCCTGCAAATAGAACCTGTCAGGCTATCCTTGCCAGTTAGTCAAGACAAGGCTTACCCACTCAACCACCACGGCACCACCTTAAATGGTCCCTATGTCTTGACTTGCAGCCAAGTTATTAAGGCAAGAGTACAGCAATAATGCAATATCCAAAACCTGAGCCATTTTCATATCCATAGAATCAAGGAATTATGCAGGAACAAAACCAGCTTAACTTCGCCTGGGTATTATTTCATCACAAACGCTCAAAACTTTATACGGGAAGGGAGCACACTACGGGAATAGAATATAGAAAAGTGAGAAATATAGCCTTCTCCTGACTGCTTGTAGGCGGTCTACAGTCTCACACTCAAGAAGAAGCAGAATCCTTGTATGCATTGCAATATCCTCAGTAGACAGAGAAAAGAAAACATAACCTAGACTTACTCCAAGACGGTAAGACCCAAAAGTGAAAAGAACTGCATTTGCTTCCTCCACCGTCTGATCGGTGTAGCCCCTCAAGCGCGTCAGTTGCTTGACCCAAGCTTTGACAATCTGCAGGTCAAGGTAAAGAGCTCTCATGAAGTTTGCGCTAATTCCAGTTAACCACTGCAGACCGGCAAGGTAATATAAACTCACAAGTTTACCTGATCAATCCTGCCAAGTACCTCCTGCCTCTGTTCAGCTTCTTCTTTGGTCTCATACAACCCAGAATCAACCAAAAACTGTCCAGCATCACACCAAGGAAAGACAAAGCACGAAACTTCTCAACAGTAAGCTAAGATACGGAAGATGGGTTTTTTTTTATCTATGGGAAAAACACTGGTCTACCTTCTCCAAATTAGCATTCCGCAGAATATCAGCCTCTGAAGGGCCAGCAAGGAAGACTTTATTAGTAATGCCACCTCTTCTCTTGTTCCCCGATTGAGTGGACGTAGCCACGTTCGGACTCTGCGAACCCACCACCATTTTTCCCTTCGATTTAACGGAACCGACGGAGATGATAATCTGGGAAGTCCCGACGGAGAAGAATAAGAGAGGGGAAAACAAAAAGATCGGAACCCTAGATTCTGACCGGTTGTGGAAAATGTAACGGGGCAGGGTGAATCGAGAAATCAATCGTTTGTTCAATGGCGGCGAGATAGAAGGGATGGAGATTGTGAGACAGTGAGAGAGGGAAGCAGTAGCGGAAGAGAAGGGAACGGAATGGAAAGAGGAAAGGTCGAGGAGCGACTGGAGAGAACGGTGAAGAAGAGAAGACGGAAGTAAAGGGAACGAGGGTTTTTTTATAAATTCGAAACGACGTTTCGAGGTGGGGGCCAGCAGCAGCCTTCCCGCGGATGGCCGTCCGTTTTCTCGGTTGGGAACTTGGGATACCGCGCGACTTTTTTATTACGGAGTCGTTACTGTGAAACTACCTCCGCACCCTCATATAATGATCCTATCATCGGGCGCGCTTTATAGCACAATCCCCGTTTTCTACCAGCGTTTCCCACGTTTAAGTTTTTTTTTTTTTACGGGTAACAACTAAATGTAAGGTTGTAACCCCACGTTTAAGTTAGGGAAGTAACTTCCAATTCCTCCTCCAGCCGCCTGAGAGCCTCCACCCGAAGACTATTTGAAGTTCAACTTCGACGTAACTGTTCGTGACTCAGGGTACTCGTCTGGTCCTGCTATCCGTGGGTCAGACGGGCATGTGGTGGTGGCAGCTGATATGCGTCACCATGAAGTAGTATACCCCTTCATGGCATAGCTCCTAGCTGTAAGAGATGTTATCTCCATTGTTGTCTCAAGACCTTGTCTCTCGTGATAGTGGAAGGTGATTCCGAGGAGTTCGTCACCAGATCCGTCATGATGTCATAGAAGATTCATTTGGAGGTCCAGTGCTGCGGGAGTATCGTCAGATCGTAAACTCTTTGTCAGTTTGTATATAGTTTAGGGTGGTTCATAGAGCCACCAACAGTGTTGCCCATAGAGTGGTATGTAAAGCACCGCTTTTGTCTCTAGTAGAGTTAGAGTCTTTCGACTTTATTTGTGTGGCTTCATTAGAGTGTCGTTTGTAGTGGGTTCCTGGGTAATTTTGTTTCTATAACTCTTGTCCTCTTTTGATAACACTCCGGGGCTGCTAATAGGGTGTCGTTTGGAAAGTATGGTAAATTACATCAATTTTAATATATCATATATGTGTTATGTATATAATAATTCATTACGAGAGTGTTTTAGATGGATCGATTAAAAAGAAGATCATTTACCATTTTAATTTGAATTAAAATGAATTAATTTGAATTAGTTATTTGTAAAATAACTAGTTTTTAGAAAACATTTAATGTAAAATTTTAACTTATTGAGTATTTTCTTCAAGATGCATAGTCAAATGAATAAACCCTGACGTGTCATTGAACATGCATATACTTATTATATGTTGAGATACTTGCCTCAATATGATCTAGTGTTGTTCCAACTTCCAATGCCTACTAAATTTGTTAGTTGAAGAACAAATTGCACAAGGGGTATGTTGAAGAACACTCTTATTAAATTGACTCAGATAAAAAGTAGTCATTTTTTGAAAAATATACAAATGAGAATGAAGTATATTGTACTAGCTTTGTGCCCGCCCGATGGACGGGTGAATTGTTAAGTTGAGTTCATTAATGTACATGACAAAGATAATTTTTGTATAAAGCATATTTAATTTTTATTGGTTGTCTTATTAGACTATCCTGATTTATTTAAATTTTGATGGCAAAAAGAGAATATATTTGTTTGGTTTTCGGAAAAAATTACTAAACCTAATTTATGCATTGTTACCAAAAAGGGTTTAAGGGAGATTTTAAAACTATTGCTTCTTTACATTATCATTCAAAATATTATACCATAAACCATTGCTAGCATATCGTTGAAATGTATTCTAAAACAATATCATATCATCAATGAAATGCTTCCAAATTAATAATTTTCACTTCAACTTCGTCTGTCAAACTTTAACACAACTTACAAATTGAACCTATTTACAGCCCCACAAACAAATAAGAACATCTCATGTTTATCTAATCCAACTAATTGACAATTGAAAGCTCAAGTAACAACAAAGTGGACTCTCCCAAATGTAAAAAAAAAGCTTAGGTAATCAACCAAGGCAACTCATGGCACGTTAAATATGCAGGTAGAACTTAACACCGATACTCGACAGTACATCTATACTACACTCCAATTCATGGCATGCTCATGTGTTCAAGCATTGGCACCTTCATCTTATTACTTTTCTTCTTCATCTTTGTACACCTTTTCCGTACTTCTTCGTAGTCAACTTGTCATTAGTTTTCCCACCCTTTTAGTGCTCGTGCTAATTAGTATATGCCAAAACAAAGATATTTTAACCCATTCGATTAAGTAAAAGGATGGCCTTGGATATAGATATATGTGCAATCATAATCAGCAGGCACATGAATCATCGAACCACTCTACAAATTAACATGGTGGACTGGAATATATCTTAGATGCAGAAGAGATTTAACAAATGCTCACTACTAAAGAGGAGTTATTAATACCATGTCATAGAAAAGAGCATCAGGTGTACGTCCTAAGTTGCTTCTCACAACTGAAAGTTTATGATGTTCCTCTAAAATTAACATGGCAAAATCTTGTTTCAAATGCCATAATAAAAGCTATAGTGTAGCCTTAATTTAATTATATTGAAAGCAAAATGATCCATTGATTAGTAAATACCAACAGTTATGAAGAAAAGCATAAGGGATAAACATGGACAAAGATATATAAATTGTGATGAACCAAGTGTTAATAAAATTTACTGACCAACGAAGAGATTGTACAGAACCAAAAAAAGGAGGTTGGAACAATGAGAGGAAATCAATAGGGGAGCAATGGCTTGCGTGAAAGCAGCATGTGTTGCTGAAAAAGTCGATGTTGAAGCTAAGGTTATTTGATATTTGGGTAAACGATAAGTAAAAGAAAATAAGAAATCCCTACCGCGAGGGAACAAAGTAGAAACTACGTAACTGTTATACAATGCAAGTTTGGTGGCCCATGTAATCATCATTAGCCAAAAAAAAAAACAAAAAAAAAAAGTGCAAGTACTTGATCATAATCACACTTATGCAAAAAAAAAAAAAATCACACTTATGCAATGAACAGTCAAGCAATAAGCCTTATATCCAACTGGAAATTGGACCCTCCATCTTAGCCCTTCAACTCAAAATATACGGGAGGAACAAATATATTCCATCAAACTTGATCTAAAAGCTACAACTCCAATCATCAAGTAATTCGTCGAACCAAACTTCATGTAAAAATCATACGTACCCATCATGTAGTTTGAATGCAACATATATAATTTCTATATGAAAGCAAAGCACACGTACGTACCGGCCATTATCTATGACTATGAGGAAGCAACACAATCTTCAGACCAAAATCGAAGGTGTGAAAAAATTGGCCGAGAATGAACAATTGCGTTCGGGAATACCGAAGGAAAGTGTAGTTGCAGGGATGGGAACACAATAGGGTTTGTAAAGGGACAGATGCGGAGCAGGGAACCAAACGGCGGCTGAAGGAATTTGTGGAAGGGAAAATTACCTGCGCCGGGAATTCAAAGAAGTGGACAGGTGGATGATTGCAGCGTTGGTGATGTGCAGACGTCGGCCGTATGCGGAGGAATCTGAGGGTCTTATGATACGAAGAACCTGTTGGTGGTGAAGAGTTGGGGTCAACGATACGAAGGGACGCAAACGGAGATTTAAAGGGAGGCGGCAGTTGTTTCCCGCGGAAGAGACGAAGTGGGCTTAATTTGAGAGGCTGACGTGGATCATCCTTCGTTGAGGAAGGCTTACGTGGACGGGGTGTAAATCTGAAAGCGCTTTAATTTAATTAATAAAGAAAAGAAGATTTGTATGCGATCGTCAAATTCAAGAACTCATTATATATTCAATTTAATATAAAAAAAATTCGATTTAATATCAAACACGGTCCAACCGGTCAAACCACTCAGTGTGGAACGAACCAAGATCTACAACCCAAAACCAATCTCCCGGCGAGCCACGCCAAGGAGGGCTTCAGCTTCACAAGCGTCACTGTCCACTGTCCAGTAGCCGGCCCCTTCCCTCCCATTCGACGGCGGCGCTACCAAACGGCAACTTCCAACGCCAAGCCATTAGTAGCCACCCGCAACTAACCATATGCTCCCTCGCGTCCGTCCCCTCCTTCGATTCTCTCTCCCCTTACCTCCTCCGATGGCGCCCCCCATTTCTTCTCGCGCCGCCGCCGCCACTCTCCCGATTGTTTCCCTCGCCGCCGCTCCTCACTCCCCTTCTGCTTCCAAGTCCAACATTCTCTTCTTCCCTCCGACGCGTCCGTCCACCGCCTTCGCCCCGCCATCCTTCTTCACGACCAGATGCTTCCACGCCGGAGTCGTCAAGAAGATTGTACCCGGGGTTTGCGCCGCCGCCGCCGGCGGACAGAGAGAATACCGTAAAGTGAGAAGACGCGCCACCGCCAAGAGCAAGCAGAAGGAGCTGGAGCTGAGCGTTAGCATTTGCATTGAGGAGGACCTCCCTGATAACGATTCTGAAATCCTGGTAGTAACTTGTCGTTCACTTTTCGTTTGAATTGTCATGAACTAGAGCCTCCCAATAATGGTTGTTTGAGACACAAGAATGTTTACTGTTATTATAATGTGAAGAGTAAGTTTTTGTCGTAGTAACTCGCGTTGTTGGAAGAGGTTTAAGAACGGACATTATACCATTCCGGCATTGAATGATTATGTATTCTGTCAATTTTATGTTTGTTGTTTTGTATTGAGCTCTGGAGTGGATGCCAATGTTGCAGAGTATAGCAGAGTTGCTCCGCCTAAACGTGCCCATGGCATTGAAGTTGGCACTGGATGGCCTGAAAGATTCTCGCTGCAAAACTCGAGATACTACTATCTCGGATGTTGGTGGCTACGAGAGCATCGAGTTGTCTGTCATGCTTTGCAATGACAGCTTCATCCGTAAGCTCAACAAAGAATGGAGGGGTGAAGACAGTGCTACTGATGTTCTCTCCATGTCGCAGCATGTTCCTCGGCTTAATCTCCCTATTGTAAGTAGTAGGCCATAACCATTTGTTAACCGAGTCTTCTGTATTGGGAGAGCAAGCCAGGGTTGATAGTTAGTTTTCTCTTCCTTTGCAGCTGATGCTGGGTGACATTGTAATTTCTGTGGAGACAGCTGCATGGCAAGCTGAAGAAAGAGGTCATACACTTCTTGATGAAATCCGTATCCTCATGGTTGGTTTAGTTATTAGCTTTTAATAGTCCGGTGCAGTTGAGAAGACGTTTCTTGTTTTTGTGGTGGTTTCACCTCATTTCCATGCCTAACTAGTACATTTTGCTGTTGTGTTACCCTTCTGCGCCATGTACAGGTCCATGGGTTGTTGCATCTGTTAGGATTTGATCACGAGATCAGTGGCGAGGCTGAAACTGAAATGGAGAAAGAGGAGGAAATTCTTTTGAAGAGTCTTGGGTGGACGGGTAAAGGACTAATTCAAAGTGCATATGATTCATGCGAGAAAGCTAATTCTGATTCAGCAATTTTGGATGGTATTATTTTGTTAAATCTACTGCTACATATTAGTCCAGATTCTTACGCAAATCATATGCTTCCGAGTCTTTGAACTGGTGCTTTAAAGACAGGAAGAAAGAAGGCAGTCTTCGCTTCTATAAACCAAAATTCAAGTACATCTTCTGTGACATGGATGGTGAGATTATCACTTCAATGCGAATACTTCTAGGTTCTTTCTTTGATTTGTTTTTCCTTCTAATTTGGGTTTTGTCCTGAACTCTAGGGACATTGCTTAACAGCAAAAGTCAACTTTCAACCACAAATGCAAATGCATTGAAAGAAGCTATGTCAAGAGGAGTGAAGGTAGTCATAGCAACTGGAAAGGTAGGATAATAATCCACTTGAAATTATTTATAAACAGTGCACTTTGTTCCATCATTACTTGTCTTTTTGATCCAATGAAGGCTGACTTGAGATGGAAGTTTTACTAACTGGCCTAAGAATTCATGGAACAGGCTCGCCCTGCTGTGATAAATATCTTGAAGACTGCTGGCTTAGCTGATAAAGATGGTATTGTCTCAGAGGTCTCCCCTGGTGTCTTCCTGCAGGTTTCCTACTTCTCTCCTCATAATTCTCTACCTAAAAGTTTGGAGGGTCACATTTCTGTTGGATTTTCTGGTAGGGTGTTTAAGAATAAGAACAGTTATGAACAACCTTTTCTAGTTTTCTTCCTTTCTGCGTCCCTTCTGGATTTTTGTTTTTGTTTTGTCCATATAACTTTTGCACGGTTAAAATATGTATATCTTTATCTGGAATATAGTTCTTCTAGTTTATTTTTGTTTCTTAAATTCATACAGTCTTAAAGTGTTTTCGTGCTCATGTTTCGGAGTTTCTATTATCTCAGGGGTTGCTCGTGTACGGTAGGCAGGGACGAGAGATTTTCAGAAGGAATTTAGATCCAGGTGTCTGCAGAGAGGTAACCACTATGATGCTAATATCTGTCTGAGTTAGATCCTTTTTGACTGACAAAGAATCCTTTGCATGGTTTCTCACATATACAGACAAATCTATAAGCTGTTTGTATTTTTCATCCTATAGATGGCTACTCGGTTGGATTGCTTGTGATTAATTGATAAGCCTTGTGGACCATAAGAATTTTGGAAAACCTGAAGTTATCACAATGTAGAGACAGAAATCATGTCTTGGTTGCAGGTGTGCAGGTATTCTTTGGAGCAGAAGGTTCCTCTAATTGCATTCAGCAATGATCGTTGCTTAACGCTGTTTGATCACCCCCTTGTTGAATCACTGCATACAGTTTACCGAGCGCCGCAGGTGCCCTTTTCATGTCCATGCACTGCTCGATGAAAAAGTGTAATTGTTCATTTGTTACTCTCTGGAGTTATTCCCGTGAGTAATGTTGCAAGACGATTTTAACAGGCAGAAGTCATGTCTTCGGTTGAGGATCTCATAGCTGCAGCTGACATACAAGTACGTGATTTTTATTTTATATCTATTACCATTTAGAATACAAGGAGCACTAATTTGTTATCTGCTTAAAGAGCAGCAGAAGACATCAGATCAGCAGAAAATCATGGAATTAACTCGTAATTTGTCTGATTTAAAATATCATAAGTGGCCTTAAGCACATCATTTGCTACTGTTGACTGCAATACAACCCCAAGTTTTGGAATTATTTTGCAAAGTTTCGCATTTCCTTCAATTTAACTACTACCATTATTCCAGTCACAGATTTATTGCAGCTGTGAGTTCCACCATTTTTACATCAGGCCTCAGGGTCAAAATACTTTCTTAGTTATCTGCTGATTAGGATTCTACCTGATTGAACATTTCAGAAAATGTTGTTCATAGACACTGCTGATAGAGTAGCAACTGAACTGAGGCCGTATTGGTCAGAAGCAGCAGGAGAGCGTGCCAATGTAGTTCAAGCTGTTCCACATATGCTTGAGATTGTACCTGTGGGAACATCAAAAGGGAGCGGGATCCAAATTCTTCTTGATCATCTGGGTGTGAAAGCTGAAGAGGTAAGAGCTGATTCAATCTTTGGTCTTCACTTGTTTATTATTTTTCTGCCATAAGATACATGATGGAAGTAGAATATAACTTTCTTGAAATTTTGATGTGATTCGGAATTTAGAGGGTATTTTAAATTTACCCCTTTCTCAGTCTAAGGGCTGTCTGGTCAGATTTTAAAAGTTTGGATACTATGTTGTGAAATTATAAATTGTGTTTGGTCCTGGAATGTACTAGGCGAATAACAATGATTATTGGGGCTCCAATCTGGACTCCCTTGTCCCAGATAATGGCCATTGGAGACGGGGAGAACGATATCGAGATGCTGCGATTGGCTTCCCTTGGCATTGCTCTCAGCAATGGTGTCGAGAAGACGAAAGCTGTGGCCAATGTAATTGGTGCTAGTAATGACGAAGATGGGGTAGCTGATGCCATCTATCGGTACGCATTTTGAACCATACCAGCATAGCCATTGATCGTTGGAAAGCTCAGAGCAAGCATCTGCACAACAAAGAGGAGGTAATTTTTTCAATTGGATTGGATCGTCTTAGTTGTTTGATTGTTTCTCTTTAATCTAGCTGAACATTTGTTCGCTTTTTGATACACAGGAACTGTATTACTACTACTACAGCCACGGGAAGTGGGGAAAGATGCAAATTAGCAGGACGTTCATGGGACAATAATCTGTAACGCTGAATTTAAGCGCTGCAGATTATAGTCCGGTTAGATGATGGAGAGCGCCTGTATTAGCTGAATATGTTGCGATTTTTTTGTTCTTTTTTTCCTTCCAATTCTTTTCACAGGACCTTTGCTTACTTCAGTGCAAGGAATCGGATGGATTCAGTAAAATGTTTTGTGATCTGTTTAAAAGTAGTTACTTTCCAGAATATGTTCTGATCTTAATTCCCTTTAGGCTTTAACATGTGAAAAGGTGCAACAATAATAATAACAGTGTGCAAAGGAAAGGAAAGGAAAGTGGACTGGGAACCAACATTGCAAGCCAAGTCGCAAGTGGCGTGATGGTAAAGAGTAAAGAAGAGAATAAGTGGGATCCTTGAATCGGTGGGCGACGCCGCGGTTTTGCAACAGTTGTGGTTTTTTAGGGTTAACGTGGGGATTTGTTTGCAAATTGCAACTGAGGAAATGAATTCTTTCCACTATGGATGACAATCTGAGCATCCTCTTACTTCTGGCGTTTGGAAGATGCACCAAAAAAAGCAATGTGTAATGTCAAGTAGTTCGATGTGGAGTGTAGAAATCCTCAAACATAGTGTAAAAATCAGGCAAAAATGTTAAGACAAGATTGACGGTATGCATTCCATAATAATGAGATACATAGGAGAAAATATGATATTTGATAAAAGAAAAAAGTCTGGAGGATAATATCTAGAATTATTATGTTCATAGATATCATTTATATAATATCATATCATTATTTAATTTGGTGAAATTTTTTAATTTTTCGTTATTAATTGCAAGGGGAAAAGAAGTAAAACTTCTAAAATGAAAAGGAAAGAAAAGGACACAAAGATGGAGGCGTACTATGTTGGTAAGGAGAGGGAGTCATCACTCGTCAGACGAAATTCCTACTCTTTCCCGACTTTGCATCACCAAAAACAACTCTCCGACTCTGTCGTCTGTCGCTGTCCGTTCTCTTTTTTTCCCCCGTCTCCGTCTCCGTGCTGCTGGCTTCTCAGTTCTCACTACTCCTCGTCCTTTCTCACTCACTAAACTATTAAACAGATACCAGCATTCGGACCTTTCTTCTCCTCCGCAAACCGCAAATCTCAGGCTCAGCTTGTTCATCGGCGCTCAGTAGTTGCTGAGAAGATGGCCGATGGAGGTTGCGCCGCTATCAACACCAAGATAGAGGAAGGAAAAGGAGGCTATATATTGGAAGACGTCCCTCACCTCACTGACTATCTCCCTTCGCTCCTCGTAAAGCTTCCTTCTGCTAATTGCTTTTCTGGGTTTCTGGTGTTCCTCCCACTGATTAATGGCGGTATGTTCTGTAATCTAATGAATCTGTGTTCTTTGATCTGAATGGATGCAGACTTACCCTAATCCTTTGCAAGACAATCCTGCCTACTCTGTTGTAAAGTAAGTAACTTTCGCTGTTTCTGATTCCAAATCCTCCTTGCTTTTGTTAATCCATCTCCTTTGATCTCAACTCTTTCAGGCAGTACTTCGTCGATGTGGATGACACCGTCGCCCAAAAGGTAAATTGGTTGCTCTGCTGCTATTCCCGGGGTTGGATATTGCTCTAATTTCGTAGCTGAATATCACATTGTATGCTGAACTGAACTGAACTCGCGGTACTGGGACAAACTTAAAAGCATTTAAGTTAGTTTCTTAGGTTTTATTTTGTTTTGTCTCAGATTGTGGTTCACAAGAATGGTGACAGGGGAATCCACTTCCGTCGTGCTGGACCTCGCCAAAAGGTTTTGGTTCTTCCCATTCAATCTATACCCTGATGCCACCAATCTAAGTTTACCACTGCCTACCGAATATACTGTATACATCTCGGGAAGTTTACTAGATATGAATTCTAACCTTTGTTTTGTTTGCAAAACAATTTATTCTCAGGTATACTTCAAGTCCGACGAAGTTCATGCTTGCATTGTCACCTGTGGTGGCCTCTGCCCCGGGCTGAACACTGTCATCAGGGAGATTGTTTGCGGCCTTCATTACATGTACGGTGTCTCCAAAATCATCGGCATTGATGTGAGTCACCTCTCTAACTGTTTTCCACCCGGTACTCGAAGTCGTTGAAACTCAAACCTGGTGTTTGATCTGTTCTCACTTGTTACTTCCAGGGAGGGTACATGGGATTCTATTCCAAGAATACTGTTACTTTGACTCCCAAGGTTGTCAATGACATCCATAAACGTGGCGGTACTGTTCTTGGGACGTCAAGAGGAGGTCATGACACCTCAAAGATAGTGGACAGCATCCAAGATCGTGGGATCAATCAGGTTCGAATTTAGCTTTGTTGCAACTTCCCATGGGTTTTATGCTAGTAGTTCATACATTTATTCTCGGTGTAATGTTTGTACAGGTTTATGTCATTGGAGGTGACGGAACTCAAAAGGGAGCTGCGGTCATTTATGAGGTATGTTTTTGGTAGATGTTATTTCATTAGGCTGTGATGAATTCGAATTTTATATTAGCTTGCATCACTCTGTATCTGCAAGTTGGGCAGTGTTGAAACATTTTTATTTTCGCCCTGTTTAGGAAGTCAGACGCCGCGGTCTAAAAGTTTCAGTTGCTGGAATACCCAAGACCATTGATAATGACATTCCCGTAAGGATAAACCCGCCATCTTGGTCTTTCAAACATCATCCTTTCCACTATCATGGATCCTTTTCCTTTTTTGCCCCCTGGGTGCATTATATGAATTCATGCTAAATATCCGGGTTCTGGTACAGGTTATTGACAGGTCGTTTGGTTTCGATACTGCGGTTGAGGAGGCACAACGGGCTATCAATGCAGCCCACGTGGAAGCTGAAAGTACCGAAAATGGTATTGGTGTTGTGAAGCTGATGGGACGTTATAGTGGTAAGTCTTAGTTTAACTTGCACATGTCCGAAAAAATCCCCTGGGGTCATTTGGATGTTGGTGTTAGGTGTTTAATTTGAGCACCAAATCCATATGAAGAGAATTTTTCTTAGAACCCTTATTTGGCGAGGCAGAAAAATAAATAATTGTGTCAACTCCATGGACTTGGAAATCCATGAGGGTACCAAATCCATAAGCCTTACGGATTTGAAAAATCTTCCCCTACATGTGTTTTTTTTTAAATCCATCCCTCCTAATGCTTTTGTTTTGTCATCACTACTTTGATACCCGCGACGATGCATTGAGCCTCATTAAGCCTTCTGCTGTTGGTACAGGTTTCATTGCTATGTATGCTACACTTGCCAGCAGAGATGTGGACTGCTGTTTGATTCCAGAGTCACCTTTCTTCTTAGAAGGCAAAGGTGGACTTTTTCAATTCATTAGAAAACGGCTAAAAGAAAATGGGCACATGGTTATCGTTATTGCTGAAGGAGCAGGACAAGATCTGCTTACAGAGAGCATGCAGTCTATGGGGCAGCAAGATGCTTCTGGAAACAAGCAACTTCAAGATGTTGGATTCTGGATATCTCACAGGATCAAGGTACACACTTTTGCCATAAGAGCATCAAGAAATTCTTGAGTCTCTCTGTTAGCCCCACTGAAGGTTGCTTTGTTTCTGTTTCAGGATCATTTCGCCAAGGAACATAATATGGCTATCACTCTCAAATACATAGGTAAGCTATCTGTTTGGTGTTCTTGTGCTTCATTTCCCTTTGGGATTTTGGTTTGACAGTTATGATTGTTGCAGATCCTACGTACATGATCCGAGCAATTCCAGGTAATGCTTCTGATAATGTCTACTGCACGCTCCTTGCTCAAAGTGCGGTTCATGGGGCAATGGCAGGATATACAGGCTTTACTTGTGGACCTGTGAACGGACGACATTCTTACATCCCTTTTAATGTGAGTATCGCTCTCTCTCTCTCTCTCTCTCTCTCTCCCAGTAGAATTGGAATGAAATGATACACAGGGGACTCTTGGAAGATTTTCTGGGCATGTCGTTGACAGTTCATTTCCTGGCTTGCAGCGCATTACTGAGAAGCAGAACAAGGTGGTGATCACAGACAGGATGTGGGCAAGACTTTTATCCTCGACGAATCAGCCTAGCTTTTTATGAGCCCTAATTTTGCTGGCATGGAGAACTGGGAACTAGGTGCATGGGAGTTGTAACATGTTCGACAACATCTCGCAACTTACTCGAGATCTGACATTTCCCTTTTCAGTTTTGTGTATTTCCTTTTGCTAGGAAAGCAAGTTGTATGTACACAAATGTTTGTCATAGTTGGATTACATGCGTTCTTTCATTGAATTGATGAGGTGAAGGATTTAGAAATTGTCGAGGAGCATTTCGCTTTGACATTTGAATGGGCAAGCACAACTAGTCCCAGAAAGAGACTGGACAAGCACGAATGACAACAGAAGATGGATACTTTTGCTATATATATTGGCCAAATGAATGAATTAACATAATACGCTGCAACAATTCATCCCCTCGTACATAACAGGGTGAATGAAAGAAGAGGGTATGGTCATTGTTCAACCGAGTCTGTAAGTAGTACAAAGCATGCTGGTGCCTTCAGTCTCTTCTAATGTGACTGCAAAGAGATTATGCTCGAGTCTTTAAGCACATACATTGATTCAGGGAGTAGTTTACTTAGCATCATCCATCTACACTTATCAACCCTTGTAAACGCCAGAGGGATCGGCATTCTGAATAATCCATGGATGTTCGAGCAGCTTGTGTAGTGGCAGACGCTGGAATGAATCTTTGACAAGCATCTGCAGGTGCAAAAGAGACAGCAGCAGATGATAATAAGGACAAACCTCAAGTTAGGATGGAACCTACAGCTGGTTCTAACTTCTAAGAGATGTGGCTTACCTGACTAATTAGGTCTTTTGCAGAAGCAGATACAATAGGCTTTGAAGGAAACTTGAGATCCACTTGCACAATCCTGCCATCATTGCAACATACGGTTTAAGTGGGGGCATATAGCGCACAAGAAATGCAACAATTCGGAAGTCTGAATGAGACTTGTACATACCTTCGGTATGTGTCAGAGTGTTCCCTAGCCTCAAAAGGAGGAGTGCCGTAGAGGAACTCGTAACACAGCACACCTAGGCTCCAAATATCTACACTAGCATCATGCTCTACACTTTCCACTGCACAACAACAAGCAAACCAAATCAGACTCGCTGCAAATGTTGAGGTTAGCAAGTAGCAACTAAGGGTCCTATTCTGGTTACATACCCATTTCAGGTGGGAGATAGTCCAATGTCCCGCACATTGTTCGCCTTCTGTTGAATGTATGCACAGACCAGCCAAAATCGGCAATCTTGAGCTCCCCCTGACAAAAAGAAAGAAGAGGAACAAGTACGTGGCAACACACATAAGCTCGCTATAACCCAAAAGCGGACACTTGAAATCATTCCGAGATGCATAATAACATTAATGTGTGAAATGGTAGAGCACCTGGGCACCAATCAGGAGGTTCTCTGGCTTGATATCTCTGTGGATGACATGTTTCCCATGGCAATATATCAGAGCTCGAGCCAATGACGCAACATACTGGGCATCATATACACACATGAAAAGAAGGAGCATGTTACATTAAACGTCAGACTAAACACGGGGGTTGTGATAAAACTTCTCAAAGAATAGAATTTGCAAATGATGCCATGAAATGGAGTTGTAGAGAAGAGAGTGATTTTCTAACCGTGGCAGCACGCCGCTCGCTGAAGTACTTGCATCTCTGAAGCTCTTTGTAGAGTTCACCCTTGACTGCGTACTCTAGTATCAAGTAGACTCGCTTCTGCAGGCAATTTCCAATGGCGGGGACGGAAAGCAAACATCAGCTACCTAAAATCTAACGATAAGCTCAACGAAACAAGAAAATGCCAGAATGTGGAGGAACCTGGTCGTAGAAGTAGCCATAGAGACGGAGAATGTTGGGGTGACGGAGGTGGCTCTGGATCTCAACTTCACGGCGGAGTTGATGCTCCACCTGCGATTGCTGGAGCTGGCTCTTGAACAGCACTTTTAGGGCCACGATGTGATTGCTCTGCGCGGAATCGACATGGAAAAACAAACAACCACCTCTCAGAATCTTGAAATCGAATCGGGGTAGAATGAGATTTACACTTTTGCTACTGTAATTATGATATAGTTACCCTTTTTTCACGAGCGAGGTAGACATGGCCGAATTTGCCGCGCCCGAGGGGTTTCCCGATGTCGAAATCGCCGAGAGTCCATCTCCTCGTCTGGTTGTTCTCTCCGCCAGATGCAGCGGCCACCGCCTTATCTTCCGCCTGCGGTTAAGGAATTGAGGATCAAGAGAGCAAAAATCAAGGGCGAAATGAAACCCTAGGAGGCGGCGGCAAGGCAAGAAGGATTGCGTAGGCTTCCCCGCCGCCGGCGTCCCGACGGGGGATGGATTTGACTTCATTACCTGGTGCTGGTGGTCGGATTGGGAATCGGGAGGAGGAGCGATCGCCATTGGAGAAGAATCGGGAAGAGAGGAGAAAGTCAAAATCGACTGGAACCAAAAAAAAAAAAAAAAAGTCGGAAAGAACTAAAAAGGGAAGAAAGGGGGAAGTAGGGGCCGGGATCTTTCTTCCGTTCTTGTTCTTACTCTTGCGGGGGGGTCTGTCCTATGATGTTATGAATACAAAATTTTTATAACGGTCGACTAAGAAAAGGTTCCACCTGGCCCACTTTGGAGGGTTTCAAAATTTCTTCTTAAAATATTCAAATGAAATGAAAGCGAAAATGTTTTCTCTTCGATGAGGAGCGTCTACGGGCCGGGTGGGGTATACTCACATCACATGAGCTGTTCAGCAGCCACCGTTGTGTTTCTATTCCGTATTTAAACGATAAAAATAGGTAAGAAAGATGAGTCGATTAAAAGCAATATGAAAGAGAGTTTGATTGAGAGGTCTTAATTATCAAAATTTGAGTAAATAATGAAGAATTTTTAGCTACTTATTGTTGGGCCATAGCTGAGCGGTGTTGGGCTCGGAAGCCCACAGGAGGCCCAAGGAGGAAGGCCCGTCGAGGGGCCCAGGAAGCAGGCATGGGGAACGAAAAAAGGAGGGCGGCCATTCTAGGATGGACAGACAGTAGGACGCCTAACACAAGGAGCCGTTGCTTGGCAGAGGGCGAGATCTTCCTAGGATAC
Source organism: Linum tenue (assembly GCA_946122785.1). NCBI lineage: Eukaryota > Viridiplantae > Streptophyta > Magnoliopsida > Malpighiales > Linaceae > Linum > Linum tenue. Next base: position 2,126,977 of record CAMGYJ010000005.1, on the reverse strand, counting down.
TCGCCTCGAACAACGCAGGACTGAGCATTAATTGCCCGCGTAGGCGGTCTAGATAAAGCATGGCTGATCTAGGACGCCTGACAATAGCATTTAATGCCCAAAGCCCAGGCCAACCCACTATAAATACATTCATATCTGCATTGATGGTAACCCAACTACTCTCTCTCTAAACATAAACTAAAAGCTCTTATTCTATCTCTAACTTAAGCATCGGAGGGTGTCCGGGGTGACCGCCCACGGACCCTTGTTTTGCAGGAGTTTGGAGTCCCCCATCATCTGGAACAGACGCTTCACTCGTTCTCCACAAAACCGCCTAGAACATTCTAGGCTCAAACACTTATTATAGACCAAATGATAAAAGTATGAGCGTATGATAGTTAGGAATTTAGCAATAAGCCATCTCGAACTGATACAGTTTTATTACACTTTTAATATTTTTCATTCGTTCCATGACATTTTCCCTCATTTGATTCATATTGGGTCCTATGAAGTACTTGGACTATTAATACAACATACTCGATATATTTAGTTATGTCTCCCTGACTTGCAAGAGTGCAGCAACAAAACTTTCACAACTCCACCACCTTGAATACGATACCGATCCTCCCTCATTTCAACCATGGAGAAGGCTGACACTCCTTCCTTTCTCCTGTTCTGCACAAAAATGCTAACAATGAGTCAATGACAATCAAAACCTAAAAGCTTCCATGATGACCATAGAAGGAGCTTCGACAACCCAACATCCCCTCCCTGCTGCTGAATCGGTTCTGAAACCTTCCTACTCCTAAGATTCTTTGGCAACACCTTCGTATGATGATGATCTGGAGCTTCCTTTTTCAGGCAGCACGAGTGTTGGGAGCAAACGAGGAATGATGAATGCAGCCACTAAACATAGCAACACCAACACTCCCACCCACCAAGCCTTGTGTGGGATACCCAGCAACAATTCATCGCATACTGCAATACAATAATCATAAGATTACTACACAGAAAAAGCTACACAAATAAAACAAGGTGATGTAGTTGGATTGGGGAAGAAAGGAATGCAGAAATAATCACAGGTAAAAGGGAGAAAATGTGGTCTTAAGCAGGACTTATTTAGTGAGGCATCCATGTCAAGCAACTTCGGAGTTCATACTAATGGAAGAGACACCAAGCGTGCAGATCTCACAAGAACAATCCTAGGCTCGTAGGTTAGCTGCTATGGTTAATGCAAGCAAGCAAGCGAGATAAAGAGAACTCAATAGTCTTACTGCCTGGATAAAAACCAAACCTTTCTACGATTTCACGGGAGAATGAAGACAGTTCAGAATCAGATAAAATCCTAAACAGTCATTCGGATAAAGATTCAATGAAGTTATTTCAGAAACTTGTATGAAATAAACTAATAAGTTGACAGAGAGTTTATTTACCTATGTTGAAGATGATTGTTTCCCTCTCTGGTACATTACGTATTGCAACCACCCCCTCCGGCTCTACAGTTACCGATACATACAACAGGTTCTGATGAGCAGAGAGAAACACATCAGTAAAAAGAACAAAAATAAAACAATACCAAGCAAATATGATTCAGATCAGTAGGAAAACTACACCTGTGTGCCACTAAACTCATCAGTCTTAAAAATTAATTTCTCTGTGTTTAGTAATCTTCGATTCCAGTTCATTCCCAAATCAGAAGCATCTTTCTTCAGTTGTAAAGTGAAGCTAGCAGGTATCTGGAATGTCAATCCCAGGGAGAAACAAAGAAGATTTTTCGTGATGGGGATAGTGTGGACATCAGCAAGTCAAAGGGACAATCAAACTACATACATACAGAAGCCGGATAAGATATCTTCACTTCATACCAAGTGTTCGATTTCAAGTCCCGCAGTTCATACAGACGAGAACCTCCCTGCAAGGAAAGAGTCTCCCTCCACAGTTCATTTCCAGGAATCAATACATTGCTGGCAACCCTTTAAGAGATAGTGCCAAATGAAACAGTGAGATACATGAGAATGGGCCAACTTGAGAATGGAAGTGCACCGAGCCAAAAAGAAGATGAGTCCATACTCTATTCTCCCAAATGTTGGAATTGGGTATCCAGCAATGAAGGTGAATGCACAGACCCCAAGGAAAGAGCTACAAATCATGGCTAGCATGCCGTTGAAGCTCTTCATCTTCTTCCTTCCGGTTTCTACAACCATGACCTTCTACATAACCGCAACCACAGGTTTCAGCAGGCTATACATTGTATATTGGAGAATTCACCCTAATGTAGTACATAACAAGAACAACTAACGGAATTGTCCTAGTTGAATTTCACTTTTCTGTGCAGATTTACTGAATTAGCCGAGACCGGAGAGATCCCAAGTAAAGAAGAAGAAAAACGAGGTCGTGGGATTACCCTAACTGATATAATTGAGCAGTTGATGAAGACTGGCGATGCTGAGGCCTTCTTCTCCTTCGATTGATGCTACGGAATCAGCAGATTTCAGACTCGGGACATCCAGGCGGGAAGTCTGGAATTGCGGTTGGATATTGGAGATCTGAAAGGAAGCGTGGAACTTGTAAGTTGGAACTAAAATGTAAACATCGACGGCGCCTCCGCGACGGCAGCCGGGGTGTGGTGGAAGGACTGGCAGAGATGGGTATTGGGATTTGGGTGGGTTAAGGTCGATGGGAAAAGGCCGAGTGACTTCTTTCTTAATTTTCCGTTGAATCGGAGGAAATTGCGTAATAATGATTAATGAAACAGCACCGTTTCGCAGCAATAAAACGAACACCTCCCTCTTATCTGGGCTTTAAGCCTCTTTCTTTAACTGGGTTGGATCAGGCAAAGTAAACGCAAGGTAGCAAACTCGAACCTCAAAGGCCCAAGGCAAAGGAGGATTTTGCTTGGCTCTATTCCATTTTACAAATATAAGTGTCGTTTGATTTTGATGATAGTTTGGTTGGTATAGTTACAATGTATGTTGTTGGGGATATGGCTCGGATCCAGTCGGCCGAGCAAGATGGCTCTGCCCAACAAGCTTCCGTGAGTACAGGTGAACCCGCGCGCATTAGAGGCATCGGACGATCACGCCCGCGGGCGACCGAGACGCTGGACGGTGCCGTTTAGCTACACTCAAGCCACGACATCGAACCCCGCGAGTATAGGTGAACCCACGCGCATCAGAGGCATCAGACGATGTCGTTCTGCCTTAACCAGGTCGGCGTCGTTTCGCGTTGCCCGAGCCGGTGTCGTTTTGTTCTAACTCAAGCCGTCGTCGTTTCACTCAATACGGAGGGAAGAAGAAGACCAAGAAGAACGACGTCGCACCCTCTGAAGGAATGGTCACATCCTAGTCCTAGGTATAATTATGGCCCAAGGGATGGCCTAAATGTCTGACACACGTAGTAGTCATATCGCATTAAATGTCCACCCACTGTATAAATAGAGCATTTACTTCGGTAGGTGGGGGGATCGCATTTTGGAGACTCTTATACTAGGAAATATCAACTTCTCTATCTAAGATCTTATTCTCTAAACCCCATTATCCCAAGTCTTCATCTCCTCACAAACGAAAGATTCATATTGCTTACTCTCCTCACCCCTTCTTCCCCGAGTCTCACTCCTACACTCAGTTAGGCTCAAACATATGTATTCTCCATAATACATCTTTTTTTTTTCATTTTCCGCACAAACAATACATGTTTGCTTGATGTGATGGAAACTATCACTCAATGAGTGATAGTACTATCTCTGCTAAAACTTGATATTGTTGAGATAGTTTCGAGGAGATTGTTGGGTTTCTTTTTTTGTTCCAAGTATATCCCTAGTTATATATATATATATGTTCTCATAAAAGCAAGGACAAAAGTGACATTTCTCACAAAAAGTAAAATAACATGTTGAATACTAAAAGACTATCACCAAACCTAAACAATGTAAAGTACATTACATCATTTTCCTTTAATTGCATGTGTATTACAATACATGCATTGACCACAATACAGATTCAGTATATATCTATTACTTTTATATAGATTTCTTTATGAAACAAATGCATTTATGGTAAAAATGAAACTTGACCATTTAACATAAAAAAAAAAGTTTAATTTGTATCCCAAAATACCAATAATTCATAGCACAGTTGAATGACTCATTTGTAATTATAATTTTTGTCTAGATTTTGTGTGAATTAAGTTATCCCCTTATCATTCAAATATCTCTCATCGTGCGAAATAGTAGTTGGTTTAGTGGTACACTCTCGTTTTTCGGTATGGAGATCCAAAATTCGAATTTCCGTGTGAGATTTCTCTTCCTCCGCACCCTTTTCCTCAATAGCATGCAACAAAAACAACTTTCCGATCTTACAACTTACAACCTGTGCAAATCAATGGTAACTGGTTAGCGTGTCCTGCACAAATTGGATGACCTTTTGTACTCGTTCTCATGTGTAAAATCATATGCAAATAACATTATGTATAAATGTGACCTTGTCATACAACGATATTATCACATGATAATTGCCCATTCTGCAGCATACTAGCACCATTGCCATCGTATGATTGCAGTAGCAAATGTACTATGAGTCCATGTCTATGCCTAGAAGATGCATAGTGAGACGCTTTCATGGGCATTATGTATACGTCGTCCAAACCAACCAATAAATTGTGACGGCAATGTCTACCAAAGTGGAATTAAGACTGACATGAAAGCTTTGTGGCGTAGTAGGTATCTGTTGGTTCAATGGAAATAAGTTTCCCTCATTTAAGGCACCTTCCTACCCTTTTTAACAATAGCAAATTGTCAATGGAATCGACGCCAATTGAAGGGAGTAGGGGTGGCAGTTCGGTTATCGGTTTGGTTATCCACTAATCGGTAATCGAAGTAACCGAACTTCGGCCGGTTATCGGAAGCTGGCCAATATCGTTTTTGGTCCTAAAAGTGGTTCGGTTAACCGATAATCGAGGTAACCGAGAAATCAAAACTTATTTCGGTCGGTTTTCGATAAGGGGGTGTTTATTTCGGTTAACCGATAACCGGCCAATCGATTATCGGTTATAACTTATAACCGAAATAACCGAACTGCCACCCCAAGAAGAGAGTACAGAGAAATGACTGGTGGCCACTCCTTCAGTCCCTACAAGGGTTAATTAGCCCTACCATTTCCCATTTGTGGTTTGGAGTTTGGAGCTAGTCTTCTCCTAACCAACCCAAAAAAGGGGGCCATGATTTACATCTCTTCTTTCTCATTCTCTTATTGAATGTAGTTTTAAGTGAGAGCAACTTGTGATCAAACCCCATAGGAAATAAGGACCACATGTTATATATAGCATATATCCATATCTAGTGACCGTCTTATTCATATTTTCTAAAGTATCCATGCTCAACTTATTCAATAATTTAGAACAATATGTATTGATCAAATTAAAGATATGATATGTACGAGAAATACTTACATAGAGGCTTGCGAGATGGGATCAAAATGAGTTTTTTTTTATTAATAATTAGATACAACATACACTATGATAACAATCCAAACCAAAGAATCTATAAGATATATGATGGAGATTCATGACTCAACTTTCTTCCATTTCAAATTTTCTGCAACTAGAGTGAAAGTAGGAAGGGTACTTTCGTCATTGCAATTGTTTATTTTTTTATTTGAAAAAAATATCAGTGTCAAGATTTGAACCCGGGTCTCTTCTAACAAGGACAAGAGTCATAACCAATGAGACTAAACAAATTTGTTGCATTTATTTATAAAAAAAACATACAAGAGGCAAAATTCTGAAAATCAAATGACTTTTCCAGCACAGTTAGCTACCCCACTAAGTCTTTCTTAAGCATTTTTAGTGTTGGATCTTTGATTATCATTTATTATTATTTTATTTTGACTTCAATAATAATGGTAGTCTATCTTATAAATGGAGGATAATCTTAAAACCGCAATCCAAATATCATTTATTCGAATATTGCATATCAAATTACAATATTAAATATATATGTGCACACACAACCACATATATATGGGTCAGACTGGTGTACTCCTGGAGTATATTATACTTCAGGTACTCTTCGTGAGATATCTCTATCTAGACCATGATTTTTAACCGAGTTTGGGGTATGATACTCTACCCTAACCTCTAATGGATAAACCCCAGGCCCCGATTCTCTAAACTCAAACCCAAAGTTTAATTTAATGGAAAATTATAATTGACCATTGAGATTGATTGGAGCTCAACAAAGTACATCTAATGTCTAGATCATGTGGAGTATACTATACTCTTGGAGTATACCAGTATACTATACTCCTGTAGTATACCAGTATGTGTGTGTGTAGTGTTTTCTATCATATTTTGAGTAAAATCAAAAGGTAACTCATACCCTTGGTAAGAAATGGCAATCTAGACTTTGAATTAACCTGATTTCGAGACGAGACACTATATTCTAACCCTTGACGAGTGAACTCTAGGTCTTAACTATTTAAATCATAGATCCTAAACCAAGGATTATAAAACCTCATCAGAGGTTGTACCGAAAAAGTCGGCAGGAGGGTATTTTATGCGAAAACTGTGGTTAACCGTGATTCAGTCGTTTCACAACACTACATAGTGCCTACTGGTTTAGTCGAACCCCCGGTACGTTAAGGGTTTTCAATCCTTGCCCTAAACACTAAGATTATGCACATAATTTTTTTGATGTATTTTGATGAAACACGACCTTCGATTATTGTTTCTAATAAAATTGATCTTAGTATATGAGCTTCATAGAATTAAGACCTAGATTTTAATCTGTAAGGGCTTAAGGTATAGTACCATGTCCCTAGCTCCGGCCACTAGACATCATTTTCATACTCAGAGTATATCATTCAAGGTCTATATATCATTTCCTTATGTAATTTTCTTAATCAAAATATGATAGAACCACCCATACTTATAGTTGTGTTATCCTGCTGGAAAGTCATTTGTTCTAAATGTTAGTTGGTTGGACTGCAGTTTTATCAGGGTTGTATGTTGTTTGAAACATTTTGAACTTCATTAGTCCAATATTTTTAGTACTCCTATATTATTTAGGGATAATATCCTATTTTGTGTTGAACTTTGATGTAAATAACAATTTTGGCATGAACATTCAAATAAGATAGTTTTGTCCGAATTTGAAAGAAATTAACAAATTTGACCCGAAATTTGGGTCGGTTATTAATATTGAGGGTCAAACATTTCTTTTTTTTATGACTCAACATACAATGTTAAGGTGACTGTGGTGTGACTTTCACGTCATAGGTATAATATGCTATTTTGCCCTACACTTTCAAATAAGACAGTTTTGTACGAATTTTCAAAGAAATGAATAACTTTGACCCAAAATTTAGGTTGCCGTTAATATTGATGAGAGGGGTACAAAGAGAGATAGTTTCGTGCTTTGGGATTTTTGGGGGCCTGAATCAATTTCTTTTTCCTTTTAATATGATTTATGCAAGTAAATATGAAAATATTAGGATATACTAAGGGTCCTATTTTGTGGTATTTTTTTCTTCTGAAAAATTCACTTTTTTAGACTTTATAAATAAATGACTTGGAAGCCACATCGCAACCGAAACCTCTCTATCACAACTGTCAATATTAAAGGTCAACCCAAATTTCGGACCAAATTTGTTCATTTCTTTCAAAGTGCAAACAAACCTATCTTATTTGAAAATTCGAGCCAAAATTGTCTTTTACATCAAGTTCATGCCAAAATAAGGTATCATCCCTATGACATGGAAGCCACATCGCAATCGCAACCACCTGAGCATTGTATGTTGAATGGATGAAGAAATTTTTAACTTTTAATATTAACGAACAACATAAATTTCAGTCCAAATTTGTCCATTTCTTTCAAAATTTTGAAAACTGTCTTATTTGCAAGTTCATGTCAAGTTTGGCTTTTACGACAAACTTCAAGGTCAAAATAAGGTATATCCCTATTATTTATGGTCAACTTACCAATCAAAGTAGTCAGTGAAAGTATCAGCAACACTGACAAAGACAAACATATGTAATTCAAAATTAGTTGCACTCAGCCTTAAGTTTGAAGCTCTCTTGAGAACCCGGACTATTTTCTAGGCATCTTCGGGGACTACGACTAGCATGCTTCCAAACCAGCTGATCCTTATTCTACTTTCTATGAAGAGGAATAATATGGGTGTATCTGTTAGACATTAATTAGGGTTACAAATGATCTCATTCCTAAAATCTGTTAGAGACCAATCTTTTTCTTTCCTTCTGAGGGTTCATTATGTATGTTTTAGGAAAAACAACTCTAATCTTGAACTATTTGCCATTTTTAAGTATTGAAAACCTATTATTTTGTATGTTTTTCTTTTCTTCTTTGAACAATTATATTTCTTTTTTCAGTGATATGTCGTATCTTCCTATTATATTGTAAGCATGTTATATGAACATATTTTTTGTCTAGACTTTCCCGGCCAAGGGGCCGGGCCCGGTGCTAGTAAAAAGATAAAAGTTTAAAGCTCACTAATCATGCCCTTTTGGTATTTGGATATAACACACCCTATTCTGAACATTCTTCACTCATAATCAATGAAAGTTCGGATAGCTCCTCACAATCATACATTGTCCAGTTACAAAGTAACATATGAACAACACAATTAAATATTCAAGCCATCAAGAGTATGTGTCATCGACTAGTTAGATAACCCACACTCTTATTGAATTTTCATAAAAATGAGAATGATAAAATCTTCCGATCTCTATCCAACAACTCATGAAAATCGATAAATAATCGTTATATTCTGGTGATCGCTCCAATCAACACTCTCAAGTAACTCAATAGCTCAATAAGAATCTAGTTTCCTCCATTCTCATACTGTAATTTAACTTTCCATCATTATAAACCTAAACACCTTATAAAACTCCTCTTTGATAACCATTCCATACAAAGTTGGAAAAAAAAACACAAACCAAATTAGTCACATAAAATCTTTGGGTATGCCTACTATGACATGCATGTCACCGTGACATGGACTTTTCGGTCGACCTAATCCTGAAGGCGGTCGACCGAATTGACTAATTTGGGCAGCACGAGAAAGCATTGTGGTCGACCTCAACGACCACCTGGTCGACCACACTTAGTTTAAGTTGTTATTTTCGGTGGAAATCACGCATTAGAGAAGATGACGGCGAACGCTACATTAGGTCGACCTCACCTTAGACGTGGTTGACCACTTTCGACACGTATAACAACAACCGCGAACAATCTTCTTCACAAAGGCTCTAAATCGAAAAAAATCATAATTCAGACTTTTGGTGGCGTTGAATGGGACTTATATTCGTATTTATAGAGATTTGGGACGTGAATGGGTCGACCCAATTCGTTTTCTTGTCCAATTGTGGAACCTTTCTGCTGTTGGAATCCTTATCCAATACGGATACAGTGTGCATGCGGGCGACCTCTTACTAATGAGGTCGACCTGATAGGTGCACAAGGGTCGGCCTATGAGGTATTTGGGTCGACCTTTCATTATGTTATACCACCAAAAAGATCGACCATTTTATGTAGACGGTCGACCGCGTCTCTGAACCTCACATAACTGAATTTGTCAATTCGATCGACCGCCTTGTGGATTAGGTCGACCGAAAAGTCCATGTCACGGTGACATGCATGTCACCGTAGCAAAATCCAAAATCTTTTGTATAGAAATTCTGGTGTCCGCAAATCACCAACAGTTTTTCATAATTGGTAAAAAATCTATCCCCAAGTAATTAGGTAGATTTGGTGGATCAAAACCAAAAAGGACCGACCATTCACCATTGCATCGTCCTCCAGCCTGTTGAAATTTCCCCATATGGGAACGGAACGGCTTCACCATCAACCAACCCAACCAATATTTTCCCCTTTCTTTCCTTTGATTTCAAGGTTCGTATCGTACCCACAATTCATTCCAAACCGCGTGGTAGCCAAAAGCTGAAAAGGGAGAATTCATTGCTCAACTAGACTTCTTTCTCACTCTGTTCCTCTGTTTCTTTCTTTCTCTCTCTAGCTGACTCATTCTTACGTTCTCGCCTCTCGGCTGCAATCCCATGAGTTCACTCCAGAGACATTTTCTGGTACCCACTAAAACGTTATTTCACCCTCTCTGGTTTCCTTTCCAACCATGACTGCGCACGTGGCCGGTCTTCGTTCGTCTCTCTCTTTCTATCTTGACATTGAAATCAAAGTTTCAAACGTTCCCCAAAGTTTCAACTATCCCGCATTGTATGAGAGAAATGACTTTTCGGGGTCCTTGCCTATAAAAAGGACGGCTTCGGGTTTCTCTTCTTTCATTCTCAGCTTCACCAAGCACGACTCTTTTCACTCTCTCATTGTTTTTTTACCGTAAAGCTTTGATCTTTGGTGGATTTGCAGAGAAGGGTCGTTCAGGGTGTTGGTAGAGAGAGGAAGAGTCGTTGGGGTTTGATTACTGAGAGGAAAATGGCGAATGTTGTGAATGACGGCGGTGATTCGACGGAGAAGATCGTCAATGGCGCCGTCGGCGGTGGTGGTGGTGTTGAGGACGTGTATGGTGAGGATTTCGCCACGGAGGAGCAGTTCCTAACCCCTTGGGCTGTCTCCATTGCTAGGTAACAAACAAACAACATTAAACAAATAGTTTGATCGTCTTTTCTGTTTCCATGCGATTAATTTATTTTGTGTGGTCTTCTGTATTTTACTGCAATGCCTTGGGTTGTTTAATTGTTTAATGATATACTGTTCTCCACTCCAGTTATGTTCCCTTGATTTGCTCAAGTTAAGAATTAAGATAGGATACATTCTTGAAAATGTCAGTTTGGATAGGAAGTTTGGGATCTTTTTCTGGCATTTTTATCTTTGCTTGATTCAGGTGGAAAGAATCTTTCTTCCCCAAGCATCCCAATCACAGGCTATCAAAGATGCTATAGTCTTTAGTTGTGATCACAGACCCACTAATGCACCAGATCCCAACATAACTTCGAACTTAATCGTGTTTGTACATTAGTTATACACACTAATATCACTAAACTGAATGATCTCTGGAGGAGTGAAAAAAGCTCCAGTCTTTGTGGGGATGATTTTACATCTTGCCATGGTTTTAATTTTACACCCCAAATCCACACTGGGTTTTTAACTTTTTATTCACCTTGTTTGATGATAATCTGGCAGTGGTTATAATTTGATGAGGGATCCAAGGCACAACAAAGGGACAGCATTCACAGAGAAAGAGAGGGATGCTCATTACCTGAGAGGTCTTCTTCCCCCAGCCATATTCACTCAGGAACTTCAGGTTCAAAAGTTCATTAAACTCAGCTCCATGAGATTTATTTTAACTTGCTGCTGATTCGGCTCTTTCAATGTTGTAACTTGTGATGATTAGGAAAAAAGGTTGATGCACAACCTTCGTCAGTTCGAAGTTCCTCTCCAGAGATACATGGCCATGATGGATCTTCAGGAGAGGAATGAAAGGTTGTTCTACAAGCTTCTGATTGATAATGTGGAAGAGCTTCTGCCAGTTGTGTATACTCCCACTGTTGGGGAGGCTTGCCAGAAGTATGGCAGCATTTTCAGGCGTCCCCAGGGGCTTTATATCAGCTTGAAAGAGAAGTACGTGTGGCTTATCAGAGTTGCCTCTCGAGTTCTGGCCTTGTTCATGTTGTTAAGAGGGCTGAGATTGGTTTTCTGTTTTCGGGTTTTTTCAGGGGAAAGATTCTTGAAGTACTTAAGAACTGGCCAGAGAGGAACATTCAAGTCATTGTTGTTACTGACGGTGAGCGGATTCTTGGGCTTGGGGACCTTGGCTGCCAGGTAACGAGTTGATTACTTATTCCATAAGCCATTCATTTCCTGCATTTTACTTTCTTCCATTTCCTGCATTTTACTTTCTTCCACTTTTCATATCATTTGCTTGTGTCAAAATGTTTCAGGGAATGGGAATTCCCGTTGGGAAGCTTTCTCTGTATACAGCACTGGGAGGAATCCGTCCATCAGCAGTAAGCTTTTGCTATAATAGTCCAGATTCTTGTACCTGATTAGTGAAATTACTGAACATCGCTTCTGTTTACAGTGCCTGCCAATCACAATTGATGTTGGTACGAACAATGAGAAGCTGTTGAATGATGAGTTCTACATTGGTCTTAAACAAAGGAGGGCAACAGGACAGGTCTGAAATGCTGCCTATGCATCTCTTCTTCTTCAGTCATTGCAAACTCAGTATCATCTTTCTGAAATTTCTTATGTGATTTAGGAATATGCTGAACTTCTGGAAGAGTTCATGACTGCAGTTAAGCAAAATTACGGGGAGAAAGTCTTGGTACAGGTAAAGACATTGATTTAGTTTGGCAGGAGCAGTATCACGGATACTTAACATTTTTAATATCTTACTAAGTAAACTTCTTTTTGTAGTTTGAAGACTTTGCAAATCACAATGCATTCGACCTTCTAGAGAAGTACACTCGGAGCCATCTTGTTTTCAATGATGATATTCAGGTGAGTAGTTTTAGCGACACTGAAGCTTTGAGTCATTAGCAGATCAAAATTGCATGTTCTTCTGATCTTATATTTCTGATCATTTCTTCCAGGGCACGGCATCTGTAGTTCTGGCAGGGCTAATTGCGGCTCTCAAGTTGGTTGGTGGAACCTTAGCAGACCATAAGTTCCTCTTCCTGGGAGCTGGCGAGGTGAGCTTGCAGACAGTTTTTGTTTCTTCGTTCTTCTCATTTCTCAACTCTTTACAAGTTTGAGGTCACTTGCAGGCTGGTACTGGCATAGCTGAGCTTATAGCACTGGAAATTTCCAAGCAGGTGACCTTCGTTTTCCTTTTCAATGATCTAACTGTTGAACTATTTGCGAGTTTAATTCGTCTTCCAAAAGGCTAAACTTACGATCTTATTGGTTTCCCAGACGAAAGCTCCGGTAGAAGAGACCCGTAAGAAGATTTGGCTTGTGGATTCAAAGGGGCTCATTGTTAGTTCTCGCAAGGAGTCCCTTCAGCATTTTAAGAAGCCCTGGGCTCATGACCATGAACCTGTGAAGAACCTCCTAGATGCTGTTAAGGTGTGTAAAAAAAATACTGTAATCTCTTACCATCTGAGAAATTAGTCAGCAGCTTCTGATATAATCCCGTTTTCTTTATGCAAATGTTGTTTTAGGCAATCAAGCCAACAGTTTTGATAGGATCATCTGGAGCTGGTAGAACATTCACTAAGGAGGTGGTTGAGGCAATGGCCTCCTTCAATGAGGTAAAGCTGCCGTCCTGGAATAAACCAAAATCCTTGTTTTGACAAAAAAACTGATCGAATGTCTGTTGAAGTGCAGAAACCACTGATCCTGGCCCTCTCAAATCCAACGTCTCAGTCGGAATGTACAGCCGAGGAAGCATACACATGGAGCCAGGTAAACCACAACATATCATTCATCATCTACATTGTGAGACAAGGATAGGAGAATCCAGGTTAAGGAATATGGAGAACTGACCATTGTGTGAGTGAGTGAGTGCAGGGTCGTGCCATCTTTGCTAGTGGAAGTCCATTCGACCCGGTTGAGTACAATGGCACACTGATGGTGCCAGGACAGGCAAACAATGCATACATATTCCCCGGGTTTGGTCTCGGGCTGATCATGTCTGGGGCGATCCGTGTCCACGATGACTTGCTCTTAGCAGCCTGTAAGTTTCATCCAAACACCATAATCCTCATCTGATGTCCAGTCATTGGCCTGGTCTTCTCATATGCTGCTGTGGTTTCTGGAACAGCGGAAGCTTTGGCAGTGCAGGTAGAAGATGAGCATTTCAAGAAGGGACTGATATACCCACCATTTACCAACATAAGGAAGATATCAGCAAATATTGCTGCAAAGGTTGCTGATAAGGCTTATCAGCTAGGTCTGGCCTCCCGCCTGCCCAGGCCAAAGGATCTGGTGAAGCACGCTGAGAGCTGCATGTACAGCCCTCTCTACAGGACTTATCGTTGAAGCCTGTACTGGAATGGATATTGAAATTTTCTAGGGCATATAACTCTATTATTATTATGAAGTATTCAACAATGTCGATTGTTTAAGTTCCTAATCATGCCTTGATTCACCTTATTTGTTCTCCCAAAAGTTTGTTCTTTCGTACGTGACACTTTTGGTATCTTGCTTGTTAGTGAAGTAAGACCCCCTCCCTACCTTAGGTCTTCTAAGTAATGTAGAGGCCAAGCGCTCTTGTTTCCAGATTCTGACCTATTTCTAATTTGTCCTACGTTCATCAAATCAAAAATAAAATTTTGATTATTGGGAGTGGTATGAATTGAACATAATGGGTTTCTATGAAAGACTATAATATTATAAAAGTTTAAAATTTACTTATTAGTTATTTTTTATTGTCACGTCACTCGTTTAGCCGTCAACTATAAAATTTGACGGTCACAACAGATAAACTTAACCTAGTCACAAAAGTTGAACGATTGAACTAATTTTAGTGATCATAAATGTAATCAAATGTGGATTTTTTAATAACTAGTGACCAAACCTACAATTTACCCCCTAAAAAAATTTAAATTATTTAATTTTTTCTTAAACAAGACAATTAGCTCAAAATCTATACATGAAGTCATCATTAACCCTCTGCCGCTTAGTGATGGCAATGGGGCGGGGCGGGTACCTCAATTCCCATGCCCCGCCCCACGCTACCACGGGTCGGGGCGGGTAAAATCCGTGCGGGTACGGGGCGGGACGGGTCGACCCACTCTTACATGTTGTTCAAAAAAAATACAAGTAAATTTTACTTTTTACAATAAAACGTAGAGAAAAACACTTTAAAAATGAAAAATATTAATTATAGAATGGATAATTGAGACTAACAAGTTGAAAGATCGACTGTAACTAGTTGAAGAAAAGTTAAAATAGGAGAAATATGTATAGATATTGTAAGAAATTCAGATAAAATGAGTCTAGAACGGGGCGGGGCGAGGCAGGGCGGGTCGGAAGTAGATACCCATGCCCCACCCCACGCTACTACGGGTCGGGTAATACCCACCCATCGCGGATCAGGTCGAATAATACCCGCGGGGCGAGTTGAAATTGCCATCACTACTGCCGCTGCATTCATAAAAAGAAAACCCTCTGCCGCTGCAGTCTGCAGAAAGTAAGAGTGATGACTGACCCCTTAGGCCCTTACCGCATAGGATGGTTTGACAGAAGGAGGCCGGCGTACGTGGAATAATTCTGGGCCCAAAGCGAAAGGCCCTCCCGCTTCACCGGCCAAAAAGGAATGGCGCTCAAAACATAAACCAGATTGTGCCAATCTCCCGTTTTCTTCAAAGAATTCAAACTTCAACTCTCTCTAATCGCGTCTGCGCTTCTGTTTGTGTCTGCGTAACTCCTTCACTTCCAGCAGCTTCTCCAATAACCACCCCAAAAAGAGGCGCAGCGGAGTAGAGTTCCCGGCAGCAAGCCAGAAACTGAGAAGCTAGGGTTCGTTCCTTTCAATTTCGAATTGTCAGAGTCAGAGAGCAGTCGTCCATCGTCATCCATGTCTCGGCTTCGTCCGAAGCTGGTTTTCTCTGGCTTCACCAAGGCCGAGGTACTTTGCCTATCCTCGCTTACGCCAAATTGCGATGGCTCTCAGTTTAGCACTTCGATTGTCAGCTTCCTTTCTTGCTTTCATTTGCATGCACAATTGATCTGTCTCTTTCGCATCCATGGGGGCACAGTCCGAGAAGATGGAGAAGTTGTTGGATGATTCGGTCCAACCTCTAAACACAAAGTTCTTTAAAAATCTTGCTAGAGGTTTCAAGTGAGTTGCTCTTTTGTGAACTGTACATTGAAATTCAGCAACCGACTATTGATTTGATTTAATTAGCGTTAAACTAAATGCTGTGAACGAATTTCAATACTTGGTTCTGGATCTAACCCCTGTTTTTATCTTCCCTTTCAGCCAATCTTCTGGGCGGGCGGGTAAACCAGTTGTGAAATGGACCGAGGTGTAAAATCTACTAAAGCTTGAGATTGTAAAGCTTCTTTTTGGTTTAACACCTCTTGTTCTTTGGTTTGCATCTCTAATTATTTTGACTTGTTTGATGATGGTTATATCCAGGTAGAGAGTTGGTTCCGGAAGAGGCAACAAGGCATCACACCACCACTTTGCTCCGAAACTGGTGCTTCGAAAGATGGTTCAATGTTGCCAGGGCCTAGTCCTGCGAATGAGTCTAATGGTACCTCCAAAAAGGATACAGGTTCTCCATTTCTTAAGCTCTTTGGATTGGGTTACATTACACTTCCTTCGTTAGTGTCTGTTTGCAATGTATTGCAACCTTTTGTTGATGTGGAAGCCATGAAATAAAATTCAGCTTTGTGAGGTGCTCCAACTTATAGTGTAAAGGATAAGGTAGAACTAAACTGTGCGGATCAAAGCGTAGTGTAGGGAAGAATAGTTGGATACTTCAACTTGTGCAATACAGAGATAAAACTTTCTTAGTATTGAACTCTCTGCAAAGAAACTTGGTTTCAACGAGCTATTTTGCTTAGGGAAGGCAAGTGTACCTTAGATAAGCTAGCATAGTGGCACAAGGTCGTATTTCTTGGGGTTTAGAAGTTAAGTAAGTAGTATAGTGGCACAAGGTCGTATTTCTTGGGCTTAAATTTCTATCTAGCCAAGCAAAGTGGTATAATTTGAATACTAACTAATCTAATTTAAACAAAGAAATAAGGAAAACTAAACTAGTGGAGAATCACAAGATATGAGAAGTTGCTTATGGTTGAATTCCCCTAGAGTTGAATTAAGATGCAATTGACACCTGAACTTGATATTGTGGAGACCCCTATACAACTCATCATTAATGCAATAATAATCCTTTCATTTAGGCAACTAAAGCTCATTTTCATGCAACTTAAACTCCCAAATTGAAGCTTTCAAACTCTTTGGATCCCACTACTTAGTTGCCTTAGTCCACCGAGAGGGTAGAGTTCACATTCATGCAATATAAACCCATACACACAAGACTACACCCCTAACACTAATTATTTTGGATTTGTAGCAAAACTACAACTAATTATCTCATTTGTAAGATTATTTGACTAAATCAATGAAAACTCCTTCGTTATGATATCTAAAAGGTACTATTAGAAAATATAGGTGTTTAGTTTGTCCATAATTGCATGCACATCCGATTGTTGAATTACTATTCATGTGATTGGCCAATGCTATTTGAAGAACAATTAGGATAGCAATAATAGCACCTTGCTTGCATCATTGTTGTCCTCAAGACTCTAGAAACTAGGTAGTTTGTGCTCTCCAATTGAAGATTTAGAGCTTCAGATTTGGAGAATCTTCTGCATAAGGAATGATCAATTTTTCTACTATTCTTTGCCGAGAGATAAGTATCCTTCAATAGAACTTTGAAGTAACTATAATCCTAGCATAGTCCTTAATTGCTTGCTCAACCCGGGAAGACATTGTTATTAATTTGTTCATGAATATTGGAAGCTAATAAACTAGTAAACATAAAGTTACAGTTAATAACTTCTTCAAGAATATGGGAAGCTAATAAACTAGTAAGCATCACATCAGACTAGGACTCTAAGAATGAAATGACAATGAGGATTGCATCTTCATCGTATTTCCTAATACTTATTAGTGCTTCTGTGTTCCAAATTATTGGTGTTTACTTTTGAACTTGTGGTTAGAGTGGTCTAACAAAATCAGAATATTGTCATAGCATCCAAACAAATTTAATACAACCAATCTTCCATGTTTCTTTTTGCTCCATCTCACATTTCACTTAGGTAAAAGATGAGTTGTGGTGTGTCTCATGAAATGTGAAGTCCTATTTAGCATTTCAAGAATTTGCCGTTTTGCTCCTTATTTTGTCTAGATGTCTGTTATCCATTATTCCATTATCCAACCAAAAAAAGTATCGTGCCAAATTCTGTATACTACTAGTTCAGTTAGCAAAGGATTTTATATAGCATCAATATCTTTCTTCCAAATTAGCCATAAGTTGACAAAGCCTCGTTTGCGATTTTGGTTTTGCATGAGAAATCATGATATTTTTGAATTTATCTTTATCATTCCATGCTAAAGTGACTTCTATTTGTCCCAAACAGGAAATATGCAAGATCGGTCGACCATACAATTTGAAGCAAAGTCATCAAAAGATGGTGCTTGGTAAGCGGAACAGAGTATGATATGTGGTGGGATGAGATTATTTTCAGTATTGACACTATAGAGATATAATTGATGATACACTCACTTGGACAAGACTTGAAACTTTCTATGAAATTTTCCAATAGAGTTCTTTAGTAATTAAAAATGTTTTTTGTACATTTTCCTTGGGTCATTATGATGTGTTTTATGCATTAGAAGGATTATTATTTATTTAGTTCACCTAGTCAAGAAATAGTGTGCTGGTATTTGATAGCAACCTTGTTAATAACACAAGTATCCACTCATTCTCATGGTATTGGTCACATCTTTCTTGCTTAGTAGCAAGTTATTAACAATGACATGTAGCTCAATCTAGCATGTCCCTAGTCAAGAAATAGTGTGTTGGTATTTGATAGCAACCTTGTTAATAACACAAGTATCAACTCACTCATGGTATTGGTAACATCTGTCTTGCTTAGTAGCAAGGTATCAATGACTTAGTCCTTCTTCAACCATGTGACCTTTCATCTTTTTTTGCATACAATGTGTTGGATAGCTCCTTATTTGGTCTCTCTTTTTCATTAGCCGATGTGATATGTAGATTAAGGGGCATTAGCTTAAGATTTAGTGATCAGCGCCCTTATGTGATATGTAGATTAAGTTGGTTGCTAGCTCAACTTAGATGGACTTGCCTAAGAGTAATTGGATGCTAAGTTCTTGTTTAGAGTTTAGACACACTAGCTAAAATAAGCTGAAGTGGTTGTTTGGTGTGGCATAGATGATGACATGTCATAGGTACCATGTGGTATGAGACATGCCACAATATCCTTGTGCCTACACTTCAATGATGTGGCACCACCTATGTGACAAGTGGACCAATGGAGTGGTAACCCACGTGAAAAGGATAAGAAGTGTTGGTTACCTCTTGTCGATAAGGATGTGTGGTTATTTGTTTGTTTTAGTGGAGGGGATGTGTTTAGGCTCCACTTAATGATTATAAGTTGAGTCAAGAATATTTTGCACTTTGTGAATGCTCAATGCTTGCGTCTATTGCTTACATCGTTAGACAAATGCACAACAAAGTGTGGAGTACAAATGCACCACAAAGTGTCAAGTGTTGCTATATATCTGGAATTTAAGTTCAATGCTTTTCCCCCTCTTTCCAGGTATGATGTTGAGTTGTTCCTTTGCAACAGAAAACTACCATCAGGAGACCTTGTAAGTTGTGTTAGTATGACTGAGTTTTTTTCCATGTTAGTTCCCTTTGATTTTTAATAGTGAAAGGGCAATCAAAACTCAATATTATGAGCTGTGTTTGTTTAAGTTTTTCTAAATAATTAACTTCTTTTTATGTATCCGTGAAAGTAAAGAAAGAGTGTGTTGAATGTTGATAAAGTTTCAGGAAAACTTAAATTGATGAGTAATGAAATATTTTGTAGTAATAAAAAAGTAATTGTTGTAATGACAGATAGTTTGTTCGATGATAAATAAATGAGTAGGTTATGAAAAAAGTGTGAGTATATAACTCTTAAGAATTGATATGTATTTTGTAGCATTAAGTAAAAATGTAAATTTGGTGGTGTGGAGTCTACAAGTACCATGACTAGCAGTTCTAGAAAGTTGGATTTTTTTGGGGTTTGTTTTAGCTTTTAACTCTAGTTATTTTGTAGCTGAAACAAACACATCAATGTCATTTCAACAAGCATGGTAGAAAGCATCAACATAACACTATTAGCGCTTGGACAGATCAACTGATATGCATTTTATAACATGTTGAAGGAAGTTCGTGTCAGATTTGAAGGATTTGGGGCAGAGGAGGACGAATGGGTAAATGTAAGAGAGGCAGTCAGACAACGGTCTGTTCCCGTGGATCCTTCAGAATGCCATTCGGTGAATGTTGGGGATGTAGTATGCTGCTTTCAGGTGAGTGGCGAAATTGCTTGCCAGTATCGCCCAAGTCTTGTGTGGTTTTGTATGGTTGGATGTTAGAGAAATTAAAGCTGATGAGATGTCTTAGCTAGTAATGAAAGAGTAATAGATGAAGTAGTGGATGGTATATATAATAGTAAAATGAATGCTATGAGTATGAAGTATAAGTTCATATTTCATAGGAAGGTAGAAATGAAATTTATATAGTGGCAGATTTCCAGCTAGAGTTATTTGTAGGGTTCATTATAAATGGTTCTTTTTAAAAAAATAGATTAATACTATAAAAGAAATAGATTGATAAAATGTGTTTGTTTCGGCTTTTAAGTCTGAGTTCTTGCTCAAGTAACTAGCTATAACCAAGACAACCATTTGCCAATTTGCCTCTGACTATGTTATCAGGAGAGGAAGGATTATGCGATGTATTACGATGCTCATGTGACCGAAATTCAGAGGAAACTGCATGATATAAGGGGCTGCAGGTGCATTTTCAAGATACGGTACAATCATGACAACGTGGAGGTCAGAATCTCGATCGTTGTTCTTCCCCGGTAGTTACATTTCAGCGCCCGCCCCGAGGGGGAGCGGGGCTTGTTAATATTTGGGTTGTTGCTGACTCTGGAATTGGTTCTTTTGCTGTTGTTGCCAGGAAAGAGTTCGTCTTAGAAGACTCTGTTATCGCCCAACACCTTGACGCAAGAATCAAGAGAAGCTATGGGGAGCGAAGCCAGACCTCTCTCAAGTGTATAGTAGTCATATATGCCATCCAACAGAATACCTGTGAAAAATGAAAAGCTTTTGTTTCCTCCTTTTGATGCTTTCAGTAAATGGGAAGCTGGCATTACCTCCCCGCTTGTTGAAATTTGACTGTAGTCTGCGCAGTAGGGACTTTGTTCAGAGTCTAGAGAACTTCATGGTTGCGCATAGCAGAATGTAGATGGCCAAAACTATTGAGGCTTTGGGGGGAGAAACTGTCGCCAGTAGCTTTCTGCCTGGTGTCCCGGTACCAGTTTTATCAGATGTCGCCGAAGGCACGGGTCTCCTGGCTGCATCAAACTGATGCACAACTTATTTTGCTGCTTAGCTAGTGCTTGTTAATATTGTACAGGACTGGTCCGCTGTACCCGTTATACTGGTCAGGTCTTTTACTAGTCTGGAGTTTTTGTATCGACAATGTGATCTCTGGTACTGTTTTACAAAAATTGGTGCTAATGGCCATCATTCTTGCTCGCTGGGAGTTTCACTCGTGATGCATTGAGACTAGTGATGACAATTTCGACGCGATAGGTCCGATCTGTTTTGGAGTAGGTTCGACCTGCCGGGCATGGGTATTCTCATAGACCCTACCTGTCCTGACTCGCCCCATTCTTGACCTGTTCTAGATTACATGTAATTTTAGTTAAATTACTTACGATTGTTCTTTTACTACATCATATTTTAACTATTATAAAGTTGTAATTAGTGAAAATCTCAATTTTTTCAATAGTTTAACTACATTTTATCATACTATGATTTGTTTCTTGGTCTTATAATGAAAATAACTAATATTTTTAATGCTTTCCATATAAATTACATACTCATGGGTCGATCTGTCACGACTCGTGCCTCATGATAAATTACCCGACCTGCTACGGGATGGATATGGGTATCGAGATACCCGCCCCGGACCTGTCCCATTGCCATTCCTATTCTCAAGACAATCAATGTGGCTACAGTCTTGATACCTATGATAAAATCGTAGTTCAACGGTTAATACAACTAATTATCGTCTACCGATTTAGTCTTAATATTGGTATTTTGCGGTTGAACCATTGCTAGAGTACGGTCTCACAAACCATGCTATAAATATCCTCCATTCCTCCCTTAGATTTCCCATCTAGAACTTTCTCTCCCCTCCCCTTTTGTCCATCTTCCTGCCTTACTTCTTCAATCCAATCTTCACCGATAACTTCCCGACCCTCGATGAACGTTCTCTTTCTTGCTGGAAGCGTGGCACCACCGTCATCTTCGCTCATACGATCCCTGAGCAGCGAACTCGGTCACCCCAGAAATCGGCCGTTTCAGTTACCTCTGCCGAATGGATTGAGCTCGAAGTGGATTCGAATGACACCATAATCGCAGAGGAATCTAACACAAACAGGATCGCTGTTTTTTTTATGAGAATCAAAATCTTGCGAGTCTGGAGTTTTTAAAAAGATGGATGAGTACGACAGTGGGAAAAGGCCCGAGCCAGAGGACGAGGGAAGCACAGCTCCTTTGCCTGAAAAGGTTGGTTTCTCTCTGCCCGCGCCATTTTGCTTGTAGCGTTGTGGGAGTCTTCGAAAAATTGCCATTGCATTGTAAGCTTATAAGCTTCACTTTGCTTCACAGGTGACTGTTGGTGGTTCCCCAACGTACAGAATAGATAGAAAGCTTGGGAAAGGAGGGTTTGGACAAGTCTTCGTCGGTAGACGAATTGGTGCTGGCCCTGGTGCAGTAGAGGTGTGTGCATTTCCCATGTTTGAACTTTGAAGCTGTCCTGCAACTTTTGTACGGACACCCTTCGGCCGGGCTTATATTTGGTCTCTGAATTTCAGGTGGCGTTGAAGTTTGAGCATAGAAGCAGCAAAGGATGCAATTATGGTCCACCGTACGAGTGGCAAGTTTACAAGTGAGTTCCTTGTAGTTCCTTCGTAGTATGTTCTGTTAGTGTGAACGATTGTGGATGTGATTTGATGAACTTATTAACCCCTTGACCCTCTGGTAATGCTGATAGTGCACTTGGAGGTAGCCATGGCGTGCCACGAGTCCATTTCAAAGGCCGTCAGGGTGACTACTATGTTATGGTATGTTGGTTGCGCTTGACTGCTTGTGTTCATGAGATGATTAGCATTTTGATATACAGGGATGGTGAAAATGGAGCCCGTGTTTGCTGCAGGTCATGGACATGCTTGGTCCGAGCTTGTGGGATGTTTGGAATAATAATTCACAAACGTAAAGAACTCGTTTTGGAGTTGGAAGTTCATGTCTTTTTCCCTTACAATGGAGTTTGTCGTTTGGGAATTCTCATTATGCTAACCCATTAGGTTTGTATTTCAGGATGTCGATTGAGATGGTTGCCTGCATTGCCATTGAAGCCATCTCCATTCTGGAGAAGGTGCACTCTAGAGGGTAATGCTTTCGATTTGACTGACATTTTTTCATTGCTTATGTGAACTTGCCTGTTCTCTTGTGGATTTGGCTTGGATTCATTGGTTCGGTTGGGATTGATATAATATCCTACTTGATCCATGATATAGGGACCTTGCCTGTATTTTGATTTTGAAGGTCGAGTCTGGCGACTTAGAACACAATGCTGTTTAGTTTGGCTGCTGGTTGGGATAGCTTTTCCAAATTTGTTATGCTGGTTTTGCAGATATGTTCATGGAGACGTAAAACCTGAGAATTTTTTGTTGGGGCCTCCAGAAACTCCTGATGAGAGGAAGTTATATCTTGTTGACCTTGGTCTGGGTAAGTTCTATACTTTTCTCTACTGGTAGTCTGCATTCTATGTTCGAAATAGTTCTTTCTGTGAATTGACTCTGCTTGATGATCATTTCAAAATGGGGAACAGTGGTGTCACCAAGTTAGACTACAAACTTCTGCCCCCCCTTGACGTTCACAGTGCGAAGAGATGTATGCACTGGAACGCAGTTGCTTTGTCTTCTTAAAGTTGACCAAGGAAATGCTTACAAGTAAAACTGTGCATTTGTTTTAACTTTACAGCTACAAAATGGCGTGATACCTCAACTGGTTTGCATGTTGAGTATGATCAACGGCCTGATGTTTTCAGGTAAATTCTTGTTTTTGTTCCTTCGATATAAACAGCCTAAACTGCCTTATTTCTTGCTGTGCCTCTCAGTGTTAAGGTGCATTAATTCTTCCTATGATTCAGGGGAACAATGAGGTATGCCAGTGTTCATGCTCATTTAGGTAGAACTGGTAGTCGGAGAGATGACTTGGAATCTCTGGCCTATACTCTTGTTTTCCTTCTCCGTGGTCGGTTGCCTTGGCAAGGATTTCAGGTCTGCATCTTTGAATCATATGATGTCACCAATAACAGTGAATTTTGTTGTCTCTAACATTAGTCTTTTTTAGGGGGAAGATAAAGGATTCCTTGTTTGCAAGAAAAAGATGGCTACTTCCCCAGAAACTTTGTGCTGCTTTTGTCCTCAGCCTTTTCGACAATTTGTCGAGTATGTGGTGAATTTGAAGTTTGATGAGGAGCCAAATTATGCAAAGTGTATATCCCTTTTTGATGGGATTGTTGACCCAAATCCATATATTAGGCCAATTAACACTGACGGTGCTCAGAAGGTACCTTTTGTCATCTCTTTTGATATGTTCCGTCATTTGATGAATCTTCATGTATTAATCTATGAATTCGGTTATGTGAAGCTTATATATCAGGTTGGACACAAGAGGGGACGATTGACAATGGAGGAGGAAGATGGACAACCAAATAAAAAGATCCGAATGGGAATGCCTGCAACACAGTGGATCAGTATCTACAATGCTCGCCGACCCATGAAACAAAGGTTTTCCTTAAAAAATTGTGGCACTAACTCTGATGTTCACAAGACAAGTAATTAATTCTTTGAGCTTGTTGCAGGTATCACTATAATGTCGCTGATGCAAGACTCTCCCAGCACGTAGACAAAGGAAATGAAGATGGGCTGTTTATAAGCAGTGTCGCTTCATGCTCAAATCTATGGGCCCTCATTATGGATGCTGGCACTGGGTTCACTGCCCAAGTTTACAAGCTTTCTCCTCAGTTTCTGGACAAGGTTGGTTTTCAGTATTAAGTTTATGATGGAAATATTTAACGAGCAATGTAATGCTGCAATGGATGTCGGAACTTAGGCCTGGTTCTTTAAATTTTTCACTGCAATAACTGGTTTGATACCTTTGCCCCAAAGGAATGGATTGTGGAACAGTGGGAGAAAAATTACTACATCAGTGCAGTTGCAGGAGCTAATAATGGCAGCTCGTTGGTTGTGATGTCCAAGGGTGAGTAGCATAGCTTTAGCTGCTTCATTTTTGAAGGGTTCTGATGCCTTTTACTAACACATACGGCTTATTGGAACAGGTACACAATTCTTACAACAGTCTTATAAAGTTAGTGATTCGTTTCCTTCCAAGTGGATTAATAAGAAATGGCGAGAGGGATTCTATGTCACTGCCATGGCCACTGCTGGAAGTAGATGGGCTATTGTTATGTCTCGTGGTGCAGGGTTTTCGGCTCAGGTCTTGTGGTTTTCTATGATTTGCTGTTTATAGATTCCCCTATTGGTGAACAGTATGGTTGTTCTGAATGTCGTTTTCACTTGTAGGTCATTGAATTGGATTTTCTTTATCCTAGTGAGGGTATTCACCACAGGTGGGATAGTGGTTACCGTATAACCTCAACTGCTGCAACTCGGGACCAAGCTGCCTTTGTTCTTAGTGTCCCACGTAGAAAACCAGCTGATGAAACTCAAGAGACCCTTAGAACGTCTGCTTTCCCAACTACACATGTCAAGGTCTATTCGTTTGTTATAATTCGTGGTTTCTATGTGTTTCTTCCTGACACTGGTTTTATTTACATCTATCTTCCTCTTTTCTTCCAGGAGAAATGGGCAAAGAACCTCTACATCGCCTCTATTTGCTACGGCAGAACTGTCTCTTGAACAGCTGAAATTTTGTTGAATCCCATCAGGTCTCAGGATTTTTCATGACTTGGAATTATGGTGTTGACAACTTGCATAGGCAAAATCATACTGTTGCCAATTGGTTAGCATCCAGGAGCTCAGGTGCACATTCTTACAGTCGCGCGACCTAAACTCTCGCGAGCTAGTGAACCTTCTCACATTCCATTGGGTTTGAGATGAATTGCATTTCACCTAGAAACTCCATACAAAGCTGGTGAACAACAGAACAGGCCTTTGTTTCGAGGGTCTGTGCACAGGTCCCTGCTCCATTGTTGATGTTCTGTCGGAATTGCAGTGTGACTTCTCCAGTGAGCTCTCAGCTTTCATTCTCAGAGGCTCATGTCTTAGGCTTCCATGCTCTTCGCCACAGAAGGCGGAGTTGTTTGTCAGTCCATCCCTATGGTTTTGGGATGTCCCGAGTGCAGTCGAAACCATCGGAACTTGCTCAACTTTGTGTACTCTATTTGCAAGAGCAGATGTAAATTATGTATTCACAACTAGTCCCAACGATCGGAGAAATGCAGGTACTATATGCGGTTTGTTCTCTTGGTTTTCAGGTCCAGAGTAAATCATGAGTTGACAACAGCAAATCCGAAGCAGGTGTAATCGTAACTTCGAATTTCGAACCTGAAGATGGTGGTTCTAACTTAGGCTTGTATGATTCGCCTTCCTCCTCTTCTCTGTCGTCCTGTCGAAGCATCCATAGTTGCTATCAACTGCAACTATTATCGACTTGAGAAATCAAACCGTTGTGAGCAAGACACGATCACATAGATGGTCTAGTGACGTTTAGGTTACTTTAGACCTTTCTTTGACCATGTTGTGGGAAGCATGTTCCAGCCATGTATATTTAATTAAGGCGTGCAGTATATAATGCAAAGCGTAATCATTGCTTCGTTAGAGTCGGTTAGTGACTGGAAACGTCTTTTCTTTAGCCGATTGACTATACGTATAAGTGGATCAGATCTTGTGCTACCCTTTACTTTTTAAGATTTTCCCCCTTAAGTCACAAAAAGGAGCATTTTCCCTCTAATAAGGATGCTATGTAGAATGTTTACCGGATGGCTTGGATGAAGGTTTTTCGAATAGCCAATAGCAAACCAACATCGATGAAAGAGTTTTTTTGTCACTAAAATAAGTTGAAACTTGAAACACTTATGAATAACATAACATTAAAATTCACGATGTCTATCACAAGAGTTCAAATATTAATTTTTTTAACTCATTAGAAGAGCTCATATGTGGATCTCACAAAATTCCAACATGGTTATCAGTGTCGTAATTATTTGAATTTTTGCTAGTAAGGACCCAATACATGTAATAAATTAATTACAATATATGACAAAGTATGTTACAAGACATTATAAATTACTGATTGTTGTAGTTAAAAAATTCAGAAACAACGATAAAATATTGAATACATTTTTGACGTCTACGAAATAAAATTCATCGTATATATGATTTATAGAATTTTTTATACCTATGTTTTTTACGGGTTTAACACAAAGCGTCGTAAAAGAAATGAAGACAAATGAAATGCACCACTAAAAATTAGGATGTGCTTTCCACGATATAAAAAAAAAGTCAAAACATTCCATTGGATCATACTTCTTACAATATATCCGACGATATAAAAAACGTTCTTACGCCAATCCCCATGAAATGCCAACCAAATTCACTTGAAATGATGCATTTGTTTAGTCCATTTTCCTTTTGAGATTGAAAATTAACCCTAGGCCTACCCCAAATCGGCAAATCCTAAGTCATAGAAGGCAACTGTATATATTCTTGCATACTATTTCGCACAGATATACTTAAATAGACCGATTTTCTGATACGAGACACAATCAATGTCATTATCATTGGGTTAGTCGTTAATCTTCAAAGTTAACTGCTACCCTCAAACACTCATACTGGCAAATATGCCCTAAAGTCGTAGCAATGATTATAGCTACAGTTAGCTTGCAGAGTGATGGTCTTAATATACTGATAGTTTTCAACTTAATTACGTTAATTTTTCTTTCTTAGCCTAACTGGCCAAGAAAGGCTGCCCTAAAAAGAAAACATAATTTCCCAATGATCACCCAAGTCCTGTTTTGACCATTCTAGATCTATCTTGGTTCTGTTGCTCGTTATTTTTTCCTATATCTAGCATCTATCAGCCAATTCCCCAAATTGGGTCGTTTTAGAGTAGAGTAGGCGTGGATTATGGATAGTTATGATTGCGATAAGTCGATAACAATTTTACTTAAGCTTATGTGTATTCGTTCATTCTGATACTTATTCACTACTACAATTAAGTGAGCTATATATCATATCTATTGAATTTATACGTGACAATTATCTTTGCTCATAAGTCTTTATTAATAAGTAATTGGCATCCCTATTTATGTACATAATGTGATCACATAAGAATATGAAGTTTGGTGATAAGATATCGATAATTTGAGACAAGATGAAGTTTTGTTCAAGTTACGTTTTATTTTCCCCCTTGCAGTTAGGGTTGTAGTAATAAAGCAAAATGTTTTCATTCCCCCCCCCCCCCCCCCCCCCCCCCCCACACACACAAAAGCTTTAGTTATTGGAGCAAAGGAGGGTATGTTCTTAACTGTAAATATAAGAAAATTTTTGATTGAAAGATCAACGGATCGTACAATTTTCAATTTTTCATTTTAAGAAGCACGTGAAAGAGCAATGTAAGATTCGATTTTGATTAAACCGGCTGTGCTATTACACAGCTTGCATATTTTGGACGAACTCGTGTTTTTGTTTTTACGAACTCGGTTGTTGCTGTTGACAAAGGCAGGCAGATATAAGCACTCGTATGATATACACATGTTTAATTTGGTTCCAATTGCTACAAAAGTATTTACAATGATCAAACCAGATCCGGTGTCGTTCCATACAGAAGAAAAAAAAGACCCAGGAACACCGATACATATATAGAGAGGGGAAGATCAGGAACAAGAAAGCAAAGAGAAAATTACACAATACAAAGTACAGTACAAGGAAGTAAAAAAAAAAAATTACTGAAAAGAAGCACTAGAGCTCGATTCATGACACCCGTTGGATCGCCTTCTCCTGCGCGTTCTCAGCCATCGGATCATCTTCTCAGGGTTAATTCAGTAAATACCATTATGGACATGCTAATACGTTGGTTGTTTCTGTTCGTGATAACCAGCCGCAGCCATCCACTTCTGCAGCCTCAGATCCGTGTAGAACCTCTGAATGAACCTCTCCGCCTCCGTGTCCACGTGGCCCTCCACGTGTCCCGCGCCAGCAGTACCGCCACCTCGCATCGACGAGAACGGCGAGTCCGTGATCCTCACCTCCCTCACCAACGGGCTCCACGACCCTTCCCCCGACGACAACGCCGAAGAACACCCTCCCACCGTCGACGTGGCGGCACACGACTCCGCCACCTCAAACCCGCGGCCGTCCACGTCACCATGGTTATAATACCTCGCCTGTGGCGTCTGCCTGTAGTGGTGGTTGTAGCGGTAGGGCTTCCGCGGCGGCGGGGGGCGCCTGCGGCGGGCGGCGGCGGAGGAAGGGCTGTTGCTGCAGCAGCTGAACTGGTAGTCGCGTGGGGACACGTAGGATAGGCGGACGTCCACGTGGCCGGCGCCGCAGCTGATGGGGGACAGGAAGGAGGCTTCCGGGTCGTCGGGGCGGCAGCCCGCGGGAGGGGAGATTTGGTGCTGAGTCACGAGGTCCTTGCCACGTTGGATGATGAGGTGGAGGTCTAGGGCGAGCTTGGTCTTGGAGTTGGAGACGCCCTTTCGGATCATCACCATGGCGCAGCGGAGGATGGACTGGAGCTTCTTCCGGCTGATGACCATCAACGGCGGCGGTGGGTTTTTGTTATAATTGTGATTGTTGAGCCTCTCCATGTGGTGTAATGATGAGTGTGATTAGGGATTAAGGGAATAGGGTTTGGGGCTAATTATGTTTTGGGGAGTGGGGGGAATAAGGAACATGGGATGTATGAAGGAATGATGATGGCTTGTGGTGGTGGTGATGGGAGAGGGGGAAACTGATTTAAGTATTTAAAAGGGGAGACAAGGGTGTAGAGTACTCCATATAACCTTTTTATCAATTTCTAATCCCTATGGTTACCATGTTGTTTCAACCAATAAGTTTATGTGCTATGTTGTTTAGTTCCCTATGACGTGTTAAAGACGGTGTGTGTGAATATCTGCTGGTAATGGAGTAGACTCATTCTCTGTAATTTCGATTTAACTGGTCATTTACGATGACATCGTTAGGTCTTGGATGATAAGATATATCGTAATTAAACTGATCGATGAGATCATGTGAAGTTTGAAAACAGAAAAAAACAAAGTGTGAAATATGAAACTTGCCAGGGCGTTGTGCACATCGGAAACGAAACTCGTGCATGTAATTAAGCTTATACCATGACAGAAGTAAGATAAAAATTATGAGGATGAATGAGATTATAAAGTGTGTCAGAACAGAAGCGTGCAATCGATAATTCAGACCAACACGAACGAACACAAATTTAACGTGGTTCACTAACACAATGTGTGCTAGCTAATCCACGGGCAGGGGGGACAAATTTCACTAATTTGAGGAGAGTACAGGTTACAAACCAAATTCCAAACGGACAAACCAAACAAACTAACCCGACTGACCTTACTACAAACTAGGGTGATGAAGAGTATTTATAGAACTCTTCTCCTAATCCCAAACAGAAAACCAAATACCTTTTCCCAAACATACAGGGAAAAGGTCAAAACAAAACCCAACCCCAAACCCAAACAGAATAGGCCTAAAACACAAAACTAACCCAAATCAAATTCAAGTCATATTCTAACAATCTCCACCTTGACTTGAATTCTCTCTCTCAAATACCAGATGTACCAGACACGATCCATATCGCCAAATTTACCCAGATGCGATCGTAATCGCCAGATATCCAGATGTGATCGATCACCAAACCCAAACGCGATGCAAATCGCCAAACTCATATGCAATCAGAATTGCCAGACGTACTAAATTCCTCCAAATCAGTTGTAACAGAATCTCCCCTGCCTCCAAATGCCCCTAAGGGCGGTCAACAACTCAAACCATTCGGCAAATCCAATCCATATTGAGACTTGCCATTCAGAACCAGCTTGGTGCACTTATCACCAACAGAACATGTCAAAATAGAACCTTGTAGACTATACAAGGCACCCTGCTTGACACCTTTCAAAATCACCTTAGAACCCTTGTAGACAGACAACACTCCACCTTCACCTTTGAAACTGAAACCCTTGCTGTCGAGTAGACTCAAAGATATCAGATTCTTAGTCATCTCTGGAATATGTCTAACATTGTTCAAAGTGCGAACAAAACCATCATGTGTCCTCATCCTGACGGAGCCTCTTCCAACAATTTTACAGATAGAACCATTGGCCATAGAAACATGTCCTCCATCTATCTGCTCATAAGTTGAAAAACACTTCCTGCTTGGACACATATGATAATCAGCTGCAGTATCTAAATACCACATATCCTGATGATGTACCTGTTCATTCACTGTTAAGGCTAACCCATCTTCAGAATCAGAGTTAGTTTCTTCCGCCACAGAAGCAGATGATTCCTTCTTTTCCTGATATTTCTTCAGTTTAGGACAATCGAATTTCCAATGTCCTTTCTCCTTGCAGTAATGACATATATCATCCTTCAAACCAACAGAATTCGAATTTGTATTCGCCTTCCTATTACCAGATTGTTATCTCCTACTACTCGTAGCAGCCAACCCAGATGCCTGATTTTCCGAACCTGAACCAGACGCCTTATGTCGAACCTCTCTAGTATGTAGGGCAGATCTGACATCTTCCAAAGACAAACTATCTTTCCCAGCAATAAAAAAATCCACAAAATTCTCATATGACTGGGGCAAAGATACTAACAGAATTAAGGCAGCATCCTCATCATCTACTTTAACATCAATATTCCGCAGATCTAACAAGATAGTATTGAGTTGATCTAGATGATTCCTTAGAGATGTACCTTCCTCCATACGCAAATTGAACAAACGTTGCTTCATATGCAACTTGTTGGTTAAAGACTTTGTCATGTATAGACTTTCAAGCTTCAACCACAAGCCCGCAGCAGTCTTCTCAGCAGCAACCTCAATGATGATGTCATCAGCCAAACAAGGCAAGATTGTAGAGTGAGCTTTCTCCTCCAAAGTAATCCACTCTTCTTCACCTATGCTTTCCTTCTTCGATTTTCTAGACAACGGAGCCCACAAACCCTGTTGTTTCAACAGTGCTTGCATCTTGATCTGCCACAAACTAAAATTGTTTCTTCCAGTAAACTTCTCAATCTTCATACTGATAGCAGTCATTCTTACTATCAAACAAACTCCAACCAAACTCCACAAAGCAAAACTTTAGTCCAGCGCCAAATTCCCAAAACCGCAACCAAAGGCTCTGATACCACTTGTCAGAACAGAAGCGTGCAATCGATAATTCAGACCAACACGAACGAACACAAATTTAACGTGGTTCACTAACACAATGTGTGCTAGCTAATCCACGGGCAGGGGGGACAATTTCACTAATTTGAGGAGAGTACAGGTTACAAACCAAATTCCAAACGGACAAACCAAACAAACTAACCCGACTGACCTTACTACAGACTAGGGTGATGAAGAGTATTTATAGAACTCTTCTCCTAATCCCAAACAGAAAACCAAATACCTTTGGGCTAATACCA
Source organism: Linum tenue (assembly GCA_946122785.1). Classification (NCBI taxonomy): domain Eukaryota; kingdom Viridiplantae; phylum Streptophyta; class Magnoliopsida; order Malpighiales; family Linaceae; genus Linum; species Linum tenue. Next base: position 2,094,507 of record CAMGYJ010000005.1, on the reverse strand, counting down.
CTACAACACCCGAACTATGACAAAAATGCCACTTGTGTCCTATTGTTTTCGATATTCCATTCATATCCTGAACTATATAAGTTTGTGACATTTGTGTCATGACGTCTAACGTTGACCATTAGAGATAACTGTTGACCGGACGGAAGTCAAACTATTGTTGACTTTCACTGATGTGGCATAAATGTGACATCCACCTAGATTCCACATCATTGACATGTCATTATTTAATAAAAAATTATATTAAATTATAATAGGAAAATAAAAAATTATTAAAAGTAAAAAATAAAAAATTAATTATTGGGATCTCTTCCTTTCCCCTGTCTTCGCTCCGCCTTGTCTTATGTCCACCTTCAATCCACCCTAGAAATCCCCAAAACCTTTTCATCTCGGGTGCTTCGACTCGAAAGCTTGATAATTAAAGAGATTTCCCCAAATCGAATCAATTGAGAGAACACCGACAAGGGGAGATCGCCGTCGTAGAACACCAGCTTGCTCCTCTCCACCCTATTGCTCTCGATTGTGAAATGGGAGTCTGGGAATGAAGCCTTGACCTCGCTCCCGACGTTGCCGACAACGATGATGAAAGAGCGTTTTGGCGGCCTGACTGAATGGATCAGAGAAGAGTCCCCCAAATCGAATCATTTACGGATCTGCGAGGGCGAGGAGGAGGAAGAGGAAGACGACGGCGGCGGACTGGAGGGAGGTGAATCGGTGGACCGGGGTGCGGCCTTTGAGTAAAGGGTCGGCGTCGGAGGAGATTAGGGTTTGGTGGGCGAAGGCGATGAGGAGGAAGGTGATGATTAGGTAGAGCTGGAGGTGACGGAGGCGGGAAGCGGCGGGGAGAGGGTGGAAGGGTTTGGTGGTGTAGGACTGTGGGGATTTCAGATAAGAGCGGGCGGAGGAGATGAGGTGGTATAAACCCAGGGAGATGAGCGGCTGTTCATCGCCGATTTAGGGCTTGGGGAAGAGGTTGGTGGGACGAGGGGTGGGTTAATTTTTTTTTTATATATTTTAATTATTACCTTTTTCTTATTTATTAATATTAGATAGAAAAATAAATAAAAATAAATATTAAAAATTCCACGTCAGATGCCACATCAGCACTGACTGGACTTTCTGTTAAAAACAAACCGTCAACAAAAGTCAACATTAACGGAATCATAGTTCAGGACACAGATGGAATATTTGATACAATAGGACACAAGTGGCATTTTTGCGATAGTTCGGGTGTTGTAGTGGTATTAGCCCAATACCTTTTCCCAAACATACAAGGAAAAGGTCAAAACAAAACCCAACTCCAAACCCAAACAGAATAGGCCTAAAACACAAAACTAACCCAAATCAAATTCAAGTCATATTCTAACAAAGTGTGTACAACTTTGTTAGATATTACATGAATTAACAATATATGGCTTATACATGATTGAAAATTCCATGAATTCCATCATATTCAACTTGGAATATCGAGAAACTTTTCAATGCATGATAAATATTTGACGACTAGAAAAAAATGCTATAGTATCATGACAAACCATACGATAGTTTGGTAACTCGTACATGATTCAAACCATACAATCGAACACTATGTATGTTAGCACAAGCACTCCGGAAAGGGGCCTGAATGAAAAGAAATTACAAAATTGAGCTCTAGGGTGTAAATTTAAGACCTAATTAAAGCAAACAAGAACTACATGGATTAAGGCAGTAATTTAGCGCTATCATTATCTTAGTGTACTTACATATATAGTTGTGTATATATAATGGAACAACAAAGTCCAACGTAATGATTCATTTTTGTATTGTGTTGTCTTCCTTTTCCTTCCTTTTGCACCTTTCTTTTGCTAGTTAATTAATTGTTGTAATAATATCCTATATTTAAAAAATAATGCTTTTGGTTTACCACTGAGCAGTAGCATCTTTTAGACTTTACTCTGCTGCCAGAAATTTGCTTTTGCCACTTATATATAATTGGGTTATAATTATCTACCAGCAAGCAATCTTCATTATTATTACTTTTGTGGGTCGATCTTTCATGATTTTGTACTGAACTGACATGGATAGTCAGAAGTTTAATATATATATATATATTTTTTACAATAGAAGTTTAATCATTCATTATCATGCCTACATATGATATGATGAAGTGGTTTAGATATGCAACTGATCATCAACTGCAAGCTTAATGGGGGTGTTTAGGCACATGTGTCTAAATTAATCAAGAAAATAGATCTAAATTAAATGAGATTTAGCATGGAGCTGGATGGATGGAGTTCTCGAATCCATAGAGTCTGAGTTGTGTCTCGTCCGAAGGGATGAGCAGGCAGTGTACTTCGACGTTGGGTCGTGCTTGGGACGACACAATATGAGCTTACCCGATGCGCATTTATCTTGTGACGTACTTCACAATACCTGTCAATTTTAGGGCCATGCAGTGTGTTAGCCATTCTCAATGAAATGGAAGAAGACGAAAAACTAGAAGTTCAGTGGGAATGATTTGTTCTTTGTATCTTTTTTAGTTATTTTCGAATTTTGTTATGTTAGTAACCATATTTAATATTTTATGATCATTGCTAAATACAATAACTTATTACTTGTGTAGTTATCTTTAGTGTTTTATGAAAGAAGTATTTGGTTTGTGCCGTGTCGTTCTAACACTCGTAAGGAAATATTAGGCTCATCATGTATAGACTATGTTGTGCCCGTGCTTGTGCTCTTATCCATGAATTATGGCCTGTAAAGTATACGTGCTCATGTTGAACCGTCTCATATATTTTGCGTCCGTACTCATGTTGTGTCATAATGATTTTGTGTCGTGTTGGCCCGTGGATGGTTTCACTGCGTTGGTTGTTTCTTGATTTGGCCACGTCATTTTGTTGCCTCTGGTCCGTTTAACCTGAATGTGTTGATGTATTTGACATGGGAGTGAATCCATGGAATGACCCGTGAAGCCTTGTCGCTTCATCCTTGGGTCATTTTTTAAAATTTGGCCAAGTCATAACTGTTGACTGCATGTGACGATAATCTCTAAAATTCGAGCTAAAGTAGCGGGTTTAATGGAAGTTTGAAGGAAAAGTGTAGATTATCCGTATCCACAAAAAATACATAAACAATAAGAAAGGAACTCGAACGGGCCCGGGGCAGGCCCATGGAGGAGTCTGGAAGTGAAAGGGAGAAACAGGCCGGTTAGTGGAGCCCATTAAGAAACCAATTAACAACATACAAAAAAGGATAAACGGGAACATAATGTATATATATATATATATATATATATATATATATATATATATATATATATATATAATTGGGGAATTCGGCAGGAGGTCCAATCCAAGTTAGGTATAATAATACAATATATCACAAATATACCCTTTGAATTATTATAAAAATATAAAATATACCCTTAAAACTAAATGTGCATCTTTAGCCCTTAAACATGTTTCTGGTCCGATTTGATCATCATCTAGTTTTATATTTGCTTCGGTTTGATTTTGTCCCGCCTTTTATTAGATTAGGGAATGTAAAAAGCAAATATTTATGTCGAAGATTTCTACAATAAAATTATATATATATTAGTGTAACCTTGTTTTTGTCCTACAACGTGCTTTTCATATGATTCTCATTTTGTGTTATTTTTTGTTCGATCTTATTCCAAATCGATTGATGACCCCCTTCAATTACATATATACAAAACACAATTATATTTATATCCTTAAAATGGCTATAAAAAATAATATGCACCCTTAAAACTAAAGGTGCAACCTTACTTTAGCCCTACATCTTCCTCTCCATTACATCCCAACTCTTTTGAATTTAAAAATCCTCCCATGGTCCAAAAGAAGGGTTTACATTACAAACAAGCTAAGCTTCTTCTTTTTCCACCCAAGCTTAGTGGGTTTGTAATCATAACGGGAACAGGAATCCAATGGGGAATTTTCAGGCAATAATGTAATGCAAAAAAGGGCACTGTTGTTGGATAACTCCATCAACCACATGATATATAACCCCATTGTTAGGGATATCAGCTAATTAATGGAGTTTGACTGATTACCCGTATTTTATTTCGATTCTGCAAAAGCACAAGGGCACATTTCAGAGCTTTATACAGTCAGCTCATCACTCACTCCAACAGCATCAACCATCGGATGTGCTCCTATATTTAAAAAGTCTGTACATAGCTAGCTAGCTAGTTAGTCCATTTCATAGTGATGTTGATTTGATCAAATAATGGTTTTTTTTTGTGGATTTGTAAAGCAATGTCTGTGGAGCCATGTCGATGAGAAAATGTGGTAAAGAAGTTTGGGATACTTATTAATTAGTTGGGGGTTCTTTAGATTGTAACGAAAATTGGTAAGATTGTGTAATGAATCGGCACACAACGGCCAGCCAGGCTGCATCCGCTACTGCTCCGGCTTCTCCATCCCTGTCGCCGGCGGCTGCGGCTCGGCTGGCCAGGTCGCGAGCTGGTCCAAGGAGAGGTTGACCGCCGTCGATCACGCCCGGCGCGTTCTGAGCTACGAGATGGTGGACTGCAACATTGGGTTCAAATCGACGGTCGAGATCGTTCCTGACGGGACAGGGTGCGTGATCGAGTGGGGGTTCAGCGTTGATACAGTGGAGAGTTGGACACTGGATGATTTGGTGAAGAAGTATGAGTTGGTTCTGGTATCCGCGGCCCGGAAAATGGAGGATTCGGTTGGATCTGTTGAGTAGTGGGCCTTTGAAGACGGCCCATGGTGAGCTTAAGAAGATATTGGATTGGGTCTGCTGGAGGTTCGTAAATTCAAAGCCTAGTACAAAAAGCCTTTGAGCTCTTTACATTTTTTTCAACTGAAAGGAAGTGTCTTTATACTGTTCTTCAGCTACTAGTTTCAGCAGAAGCAGAAAGACAATTTTACATACAGTTGGCAAAGTGTAGAAGCTAAAAAAATAGATATTACGACTGTAGGATAGAATTTACAGAAAGAAACTGTCACATTCAAGGCCAAGAAACAAACGTTTTGCCAAACGCAGCCTTGTGGGTTCCTAAATCTTGTAGGATAGCAGCTGTTGCACCTACTTCGCATCTGCAAAACTAGTCTACCCAACGTCTATAAAAACTTACTTATTCTTCAGAACCCAGCAGCTAGCTTCGTTTCCATCCAGTCGATTATCTCCTGGGCAATCTCCTCCCTCTCCGGTTCGAAGAGGAGATCGTGCAAGAACCCTTCGTAGAGCCTAATGTCCTTGAACTTGGAGGCGGCTTCGTTGTAGAGATCCTGTGATGCTAAGGGATCGGTGACTCTGTCAGCCGTTCCATGAAGAACAAAGAATGGAACCGTGACGGATTTGATGTTGTGCATCAAGTAGGATGAGATGCGTAGTATCTCGTGGCCCGTTCGGACTCGTATGGGACCGGTGTAGACCAATGGATCGGAGTACTTGGCCAGCAGTGCTGCAGGGTCCCTCGAGACTGGAATGCCCCTCTTGTTGGCTCCTTTGAACTGGAACCTTGGGGCGACCAGCGAAACAATAGGAGCCAGAGCCTGGAAGAAGCGAAACGTGAAGCATGATGAGAATGCGTGTTTTAGGGAGAACCACAGAGCGGGGAAAGAATCATGAACTTGTTCATCCCGGTAACAAGTCGTTGGGGAATGTCTAAGAAGGGAATCATATAACTATTCCTAGAAGTGGCAATGTTGCAGGGCAAGTAACTAGATAGATTTTGTATCGGATATCTTTAGCACATTTTTAGTTACTTACCGCAACAATTGGATGTGCAGGCTTAACACGCAAAGCAGGCGAGGTTAGCACAATGCCCTCCACCATCTCTTGAATGCGAGGATATGAAGCTGCCTGCAAACCATTATTTTCCGCGTCATTCAACAAACCCTATCTCCCATGTAGGTGTATCATATGGTAAACTTAAAGATGGTTACTTTACCTTCAAAACCACAGCTCCTCCAGTTGAGTGACCAAAAAGGAAGCACGGTACTCCAGGATTATCAGACTTTATCTTCTCCAAGAAAGCCCCCTGTTACACAAGGTGTTACAGACCAACCCTCCACTGTCTAGGAGTTGCATGAAAAGTCAATGTCGTCCAGCTAATCTGGAAACTGCACACTTAATCACGTTCTAAGAGAAATTGAAACTGCAAATACCAGGCCAGTTGAACATGCATAAAGAGTTGCGAAGAAAAGACATGCTTGAAGGAGTTGAAAGTACTGAGAAAATCCAACTTAACACAGGGCGATCAGCCGATCACAATTGAACTGAATGCACATTAGTGGGAACACTGAACTTACAGTATCTGCAACGACATGGTCGAGAGAAGGAACATATCCGTGCAATCCATCGCTTCCACCGTGACCTAAGCCATCAAAGAGACAAATGGAATAGCTAATCCAAATGAGAGAGCTTCCAAGTGTTGATTGTAAAAGACATTAGTTTTTTTCGTTTCATTTTCATTTCATTATACTGTCTCGCGATAAGGAAAAGAGTTGCATACCTATCCAGTCCATAGCATAGACTCCAAAGTTCGACGAGTTTAGCTGCTTCGCAAAGTGAGCATACCTTCCACTGCGCGTTACACAACAAACCAGGCAAGAGAAGTAACACTAATTAGAAACTTCCACAATGTCTGCATCGTCACCATGTGTAATGAGAGAACAAAAATTGCTGAATCAGGATATCGAATAGTTACCCGTGCTCGTTAAGCCCATGGATGATGACCAAAATTCCCCTGATATCACACACGCACCCACAGAGGATTCATTCGTCAGCAAAATGTTAAACACGGAGAAGACAACATTGAAAACGAGAAGCAAAACTTGTTCACCCTAAACATGCATTTGATTTTTTTATCAAACACGACTTTACTGAAACCAGCCTTCTTAGGTATCACCAGGAATATTCAATTTTTCCGGATATGGAAACAAGAAATCCGACTGAATGTAATCGCAAAGGAGAAGGATTCATCCATACAAGGAAAAGCAGTGCCCTAAGATTATAATTTTCCAACAAGCAAAAGGAATTCTCCAATTCCAATTCCAAAAATTCAGACGATCATGAAACACGCAACCAAACAACAGAATATCAACCAAGGCCCGCAGGAAACAGGGAGGGAACCTTACTTCAAATCGTCGTGAAGCGGGAACCAGGAGCGGCAGAACAGAGCATTCCGTTTCACGCCGAAGAACAAAGAGGTGCTCCACCGGCACCGAGTGTCACCGTCGACGGTCATATCGATGACCTCGGCAAGGGCTCTCCTCCGCAAGGTATCCTCCTCCTCCAGCCTCCACATCGATCGGCGCTTCGAGGAGTTGGAGGAGGCGGACGAATCCGCCGACGCAGACGAAGAAGAAGGTCGGCGGCGCGGGAAGAGGACAAGGAGGAGGGCGAGGAAGATCGATTGGATGAAAATGAGGGATTTCCTCAGGACTCTGAGGATCGGGATGATGCGATTGCTCGCGCCGGACGTCAGAGGTTCCATCTCCGCCACCGTCGACATGGCCGAGACGGAAGAAAAAAAGCGAAAAAAAAGTTTTAAGGAAAAAAAAAATAACAAAAGAAGAAAATGAGAACGGAAAGAGAGAGAGGGAAAAGGTAGAAATGGGTTTCCAGAAAATAAATAGGGGAAGGAAAACGAAGCTTGCCAGTTGCCCCGAGTCCGACCCGGTAGTACATGACGGTCCACATAATAATAACGGGCATTAATTATAAAAATGTACACCGTGCACGTGGCGTGACCTGATTGAGAAGAATGGGACCCATTTTGCGGATGGACGGTGCAGATTGATGCGGGAAAGGCGGGGAGGAAAGGAGTAGGCTGGAGGCGGGAAGATGCCGTGAAGGTGACGGGACGGCGCGTTTTCATCTATTCCTAATTTGAATTGGGCCAAGTCAGCGGACAGATCTGTTGGGCTACCCATCTGCCTTCCCGCGGCTTCGCTAACAAAATCAGGGATTTTATTAGGTGGAGTTTGAACAGACTTCTTTTTTTATTTTTTCAGTTGGACGGATCGGGTCAGGTGAGAAATCGGAGATTTTATTAGGAGGATTCTCCAGCCGTTCATCTTTGAGCTCATGCTTCTTCTTAGAACCGATCCGTTTCTCTGTTCGCTAGCTCAGAGTGAAAGTTCCAGATCTGGGTTTAGGAGAATACTCTGGTTTATCGATTTTGATAGAAATGCTTAAGATTGATCGTATAAATGATATGTTGGAAATGCTATTAAGAGCTGTTGTATATTAGGGTTTAGACATTTTGGCGGATACAAATGCTAGAATTAGACAACTTCGTGCAATCACATTCCATTGGTGGCACAATGTCATTAATTTTGTCTCACGCACATTGTTCTTATCATGCCTTAGGCAAATAATCCAAATCAAGAAAAAGAAGAATAACACTAAAGATGCCCAACGACAGGCTTGGACACTATCAAGTAGGCTATTATATATGCCGTGGGTAAAAGAGAAGTTGTCTATCAAGAAAATTAATGTTATGTTATGCAAGGTCGACTTATATATTGTGGGGGAGGAGGGAACTATTTGTTGTTTGCTAGGTGTAGCTAGGCCGTAGTGGTTGAATTGAACCTGTTAAGACAAGGTTCGACAAATGATCAAGATGGAAATTGATACAAAATATCATGTGCTTAGTGATGACAATTAAATCTAAGATTCTGGAGACTGATCGCCCAAATTCATTCATTGTGCGAAATTCATGTATTGATTGGGTATAGGTTATCCGCAAGAAAAATAATAGAGATGGAGCGTGTATAGTTTTAGTCTCTCTGTTTCATACCATATCCATATTCATACAAGGCCCACAAATAATATCTCTCTATATAGCAAAAATCTAATGTTTGAAAGCTAAAAATAGTAATTATATTATGGATTAATAGATATTGTAGGTTTGAATGTAAATTAAGAATGGCTATTAGACTTCATGATTTATTAGCTCTATTAGATTTTGTAATTAATAATGTACGTATTGATCCCATATTATAAAATCATGTATAAGGATGGGTTGCAAAAACTTTCTCGGAGCATGAAACTGGTAAGAAGCGTGAATGAAATTCTGAAAAAAGAGATAGGGATGATGATTTAGTTCCGAAACAACCAAACACATTGTCAAGCATAAAACCCGCCCGTACCCGCCTCATGCATGCCCCCCCATTAATCATTCATCCCCTTGATTTGCTTAACAACGAGATTTTAATTCGGTTCGAAAAAGTGATCAAAATATATCCGTTCATCGTATCACTACTATACCAAAACAACCATGCCGCTCCATCCTACCCTTACTTGTCATAGCAACTCTGTCGACCCTTCACTTTTTATCTTTCTTTCCATCGTGATTGTTTGCTCAACCTTATCCAAGTGACTGCAACCGTGACAATTGACATCCTATCTACACTACTATAACAAACAGCTAGCACATATATAGTTAACAGAAGGTGAATGTCGGTCGATGGATGTCTCTGGATATATAACGTCAATCTTGATAGCACTGTGCTGAATCATCGTATTGATTAATTTAATGTTGATCATCACCAGCCATGCATGCACATATTAATCCTGACAGTGCAACTGCACAGAAAATGATTTGAGCTAACATAACATAAACATATACGGTGCGGCGTGATACCACGTAAAAAGACACCTTCCCTTCCCTTCTCATCCTCATCCTCACACTCTCTTTTCTCTCTTTTCCGTGACACCCTTCCCTTTGAGTAAACTCGGCGCAATCCTCGTTTAAACTACGCTTTCTCTGTATTTTATCTTTACGTACGTAGCCATCGCCATGCATCACGAGTTCCACATAAATGTCCTCCCTCCCTCCTCCTTTTTTTTTTCCATATAAGCTGACACAAACCGTGAAAGAAAGCTAACCAACAAAAACCATGCAGAGCCTCCAAAGAACCGTGTCGGATTTTTCCTTCCACCTCACCACCAAGGAAGCAGCAACGGGCAAGCAGCTTCCGGCGGTAGGAGAGGCGGCGGCTGTGTTGGAGGAAGGGGAGGAGGAGATGGCGAAGTGCGAGTGCTGCGGGATGGCGGAGGAGTTCACGCCGCAGTACGTGAAGCGGGTGAGAGACAAGTTCATGGGGAAGATGGTGTGCGGGATGTGCGCGGAGGCGATCGGGAGGGAGGCGGAGAAGAACGGCGGCGAGAGGGAGGCGGCGGTGAAGGACCACATGAAGGCCTGCGCTAGGTTTAACGGGCTGGGGAGGAAGTATCCGGTGCTGTATCAGGCGGATGCGGTGAAGGAGATACTCAAGAAGAAGCGCAGCCAGGCTGGAAAGGCCGCCGCCGGCGCCGGCGGTGGTGGTGGGCTTGCTAGGAGCTCCAGCTGCATGCCGGCCATCGCTAGGGATCTCGCGGCGGCGGGCGGCCAGCGGCGGCAGTAAATGCATGAACATGAAGTTTATAGGATATATATTCTACTTAACACTTGAAGGTTACGGTGTTAGTGTCATATTCCTTGGAGATGTATGTTTGTTTCTGTAAACTTCCCTTTGATTGCTTTGTTGTATTAACAAATTTCACCATTGCCAAAAAAAAAAAATTATATGGGAGATGTATTATTGCTTAGTTATATGTATCATGTGTATTGTACTTCTGTCGTTTTTGGGTTGAAGGCAAAGTAATTAATTTATTCTCATTATATAATTCTTTAATTATATTAAGTCTATCTTCGTCGTTAAATTCGTCACTTTTAGGGTTTATTCTTCAAAGTTATCTATTAATTGACGTGTATAATCTAATCGTGAAGTAATGAGGAAAAGTAATTAATTTATATGTGATCACAAATACCTGGGTCACCAAATTAGACAAACCCTAAAGTACGAACCTAATTGCGAAGTAATGAGGATTGAGGGGGAAAGTAATTTATATATGGGATCGTAAACAAATGGGTCAAACTAATTAAAGATACAAAAAGTTCTCAACTTGCTCTAATAAGTTGTTTATTTCACTAATACACCATTTCTAAAATTATTAAACTTTTTCGGTAAGGTACGAGAGAATGATATATAAATTTGAGTTCGGTATTTGATATTGAAATAAACCATCATTTTGGTCTGCAATATAAAATATTACATTGGCATAACACTATGTTTAATTATCCTCCATAGATTGATATATCATTGTCACTTATAATTCAGTTGATCCTACAATATAATTTGCTAGTTTAGAATTTGAAAAAAAAATTATTTTTTTAAACTTTCTATTTCAAAAACGGTATTACTGCAACAAAACACTGGTGTATCACTAAAACTCCACAGCACTACTGCACTAGCATTAGATCTCGTCATGCTGAAGACCTACCAGTTTGCATGAATCAAGATTAATCATTGAAGAAGAAAAAATCACTCGTGAGGCCAGCTGAATTGAAACACTTGATTAGACCGTGCACATCGATCCCACCTTGTTTATTTATTTATTTATTGTTGCTCACAATTTGCTATAGTGGTCATTGATTGTGGGTTCTAAGTTGATTGAAAAGAGATACAATGATATGGTATCAAATCATGATGAAAAGGGTAAAGTAAAGTATATACTTTGTGCCCATTGTCTCCTCCAATCTAATTTGACTGAATTTTAGTGTTTGTTTGGTTTTGGTGATAGTTTGGTTGAGATAGTTACAATTAGAAATGACAATGGGTAGGTTTGGGCCGAGTATCTCGATACCTAGACCCGCCCGTGACAGGTTGGGTTCAGGTCGGGTAATTTATCATGGGGCGTGGGTCGGTATGTAATAATTTACGTGAAAAACTTTAAAAATATTCATTATTTTCATTCGAAGACCAAAAAATAAACCATAATATGATAAAATGTAGTTAAAGTATTGGAGAAAATAAGGTTTTCACTTATTTACAACTTTATTATAGCTAAAATATTAGGTAATATGAGGAAAATTCTAAGTAATTTGACTAAGATTACATGTAATTTAGTTAAGAACGGGTCGAGAATGGAGCGGGTCAGGGCAGGTCGGGTCGACGAGAGGTACCCATGCCCGCGGCCCGCCCCAAAACAGGCCAAACAGGTCGGGTAAAACGGGTCAGGTTGAAATTGCCATCCCTAGTTACAATTCATCGTTTTTTTTTTTTAATTTTCTTCACAAACAATACATGCATTGTTTGCTTCTTCCAACCATGTCCCTATATTTTTTTATGTGTGTTGGTTTTTCATACTAAATTCATGTGTAAAAGTAATTAACATTTCACTCAAAAAGTATATAACTGATTTAAATACTACAATAACTATCACAAAAACGATGTATACTACAATAAATCAAATTTCTTATATACATATATGTTATTATACATACATTAATGACAACGTATCGATTTAACTACTATCAAAACTAAACCAACCCCAGTCTACTTCTTTTCCCCTATCTCATTCCCATCTTTCAATCGTGTTCATTGATATTCTTCCCATTACACATTTGTGAGTTAGGCATTTGTGGCATTTGTGGATCATCATGATCATTGGATGTAGGAGGGAGCCCCATGTCTATGGAGAGAGGGGTTTCATTCATTTCTCTTCTTTTTAAACAATGGAATTGGAGGGGTAATAATGAAGGGGAATGGTCCAAAGGTTCCCCCAATGAATCCCACAATTTCATGAAGTTTTAAAGTGCCTTTGGGGGCTTTGGCTGTGAGCTATGTTATTGTTTACTAGCTAGCTAGATGGTCCAACATGGCAAAATGTCTGTCACGGTCACACGTGACTCTCACACGTGGGCACACTCCCCCACTCTTCCATTTCTTTTGTTCAATAGTAGTATCACACACTTCTACCACGATAATGATGATGATTGACTAGCTATAGTAACAATATGCTTGCTACTCTCATGATCAACACATGTTCTGTTGTGATTTTTCCAACTTTTGATATGTATGTGTAACGATGTACGATGCTCTCGATAACTTTTGATTACCCATACATGTATAGTGATGATTGAAGAAAAATCTCGTGTCTGAACGACATGCCGAGTCCTCAAATCTCATTTAGCCAGAGAGATTGGCTCGACTCCTCCAAACACCATGATCATCACTCCCCCCAAGAAACAATAATCACAAAGATAGATCGGTGGAGGAAAGATTGAATATTGAGCTATGTGAATAAGTGAAATTTGAATGGTGACCTTAGTTTAGGGCCATGTGCAACTCTATCTTGGAAGCAAGTAACCAAACCTAGATTTAGCTAATTTCCTTTCTTTTTTTGTTAATTTGTTTTGTGGACCAATGCCTGCGCCCGACATTCATACATCATAATTGTGTCCACAACATTAAGCTCGATCCCCACTCTTTTTAGTTTTCTATTGGGGAAAAAAAGGGGAATCTCTAACCAAAGAAAAAGACGCAAATTTGTGTCTTATCATCATCATCAACAACATCCAAAAACGGTCTTTGTCGATGAATGAATGGTTACAAGCTTAATTAAAAAGAGGATGTACAGGAAAATTTGGTGTCTGTCGTTTCTAGAGATATATACCCACCCACACATTGTACTTTGCAGGAACATGTAGATTTGAAGGTGCTGTTAGAGGCGAGCTAGCTAGCTGCGACGGCAGTGCTCATGTCATGCATGGCTGGAATATGGGGAAACCACCTAAACAAGGTTTAACAAAACCCTAGCAGTCTTTAGCACAGCTTAATTTGTCTCAATGTTTTTGTTTGAGATGAACAACAAATAAAAAAATTAGTGATCCCGATCTCATGCAATGCTCGATATACCAAATCAATTAATCAAATGGCGACAGAAAATAGATAAAAAGATCTTGCGTATCACTTTATATATAGGCAACTTAATTAGTATGTTCGGAGACCGGTCTAAAATACTAATTATATTATCGGTCTAGTCTCTCAAGCTCACAACAAGTTCGGAGTTTCCTCTAAAACTTATAGATAAGAGAAGTACGAGTGCAGTTGATTCATTACAAGTGCATGTGTCTTAATTATAGCGAATTTTAGTTTTTTTTTTTGTCACTGATTCTTCATGACGACCTTGTGAATGAAGATTATATCTAACAATCCCACTGCTTGTTTTTAGCTTATAACATGTCCAAAGTATTCTCCATTACTTTATTGATTGCTAATCACATAAATTACTACATTCACATTGGCGGCAAATTAAAAGAAATATTCGCAAAGATATAGGACATAGAAAGTGTGAGAGACCACTATTCCAGAGAAAGGGGTTGGCTGCCGCCCGCCCAGATTCAATCAAATCCGTTAAGTCCATTACAACTAGACAAGTAAGAGATAATAATCTTTTCACAAAGTATTTAAGGAATAAGATCTAGCAACAACCAAAACACTGGTTTTGTGAATTATGAGAAGATCATGCTTCAAAATCGGGATGATTAATGAGTTCTGTAGGGTATTTTAAGGAAAAAAATTCTCGATATAATTTGCAGGATGAATATGTTTTGTATATTTTTCATAAGATAAGAATACATTGTGGGTCATTTTAAAATATTAACAATTTTTTTTTTCTTTCGGAATTGAACCCACCTTGGATAAATTTATGATAAGGCCACTTTCAAACATCTAAGTTGATGGACAGTTAGTTAGAGAAGGATGAGGACATCGGATGATATTTCAACATCTAATGACTTAATGGTGGGAAGAGTCCAACTACTTTTGCTTTCTCTTTTTTCACCTAGCTATCTATCCTCCATTGAATCAAAATACGATCCAATGCATAAAAAAATAAAAAAATAATACACATAGCCGGAAGTGGGTTTGGAAGGTGGATATATATTTGCATATAATTGAGATGATAGTGGTTCTGCCAATAATTTCCCATATCTAGAACCTAATACACGCACATATATATGGAGGAATGTGGGAAAGCCGCAAATCTTGACAGAAAGCAAGTAAGTCGTTTTGGTAATGGAAAAGATATATATCAGTATATTATTGGGCAACTGAAGAACTGATGAAATTCCATCACGCTTTGCTTCAGCAGTGCAGTGCAGGACAGGGAAGCAAAGCACAGGAGGCCACATTGCGCCCTTCTCAACTTCCATTACCGCATTTTGTTTTTGTATCACTTCAGATATTATTATTGTATAGTATATTAGTAGTAGGCGTGCGCTGAGAAGCTTAGTGCGCCCACATACTTGTACTGACGGAGCTGCACAGCACAGCAAACCATCCTGCCTGAGGGCATGGACGAGATAGGTTATGCTGTTAGTTTGAAGTTTGCACAGATTCCCTATATATCGTGCATATGTTTGAATAAGTTGTTAATATCGAAAGTCGTAATAATGATTTGAATACGTGACTTCTTTATTAAATCGTTTTCTTGTACATACACGGGTATCACTTTCTTATAATTTCAAACCATCAAAACGAGTCTTTTAACGGAGCTAAGGAGGCTCTATATATAGCCTTCTCTATTAGGCAAGGTTGTCGACCCGCAGGATCCAAATAGATCGACCAACAAGTCGACTCTCGAGTTGACAATCTTGTTTTTTTTGTAAGGAAAGTTGGTTGGGTAAATTAAGAAGGAAAATAACAGAAAGAAAAGGTTGAACAAAGAAAGGGGAAAGCATGCAGCAGCTAGCAGGACTATGAATAAGACCATTCACTGCATATTCTCTTCCAAAAATACGCAGATCGATCGATTTTCACTAGCTATAAGGTCCCACGTTCTCCATATAGTCCATTAATTCCATTCTCCCTTAATTCCCTTCTATCATCATTTTCACCAGCCAAACTTTTTCACATCGCGACAAGGAAAAAGGACAGCGATGGATGGATGGAAGAAGTCGTGAAAGAAAGCTGGCGAAATGTGGAACGAAGAACGAAGAAGAAGAAGAAGAAAGCAATATTCAGAGAGAGTTGAGGATTTTGGGCTGTGCGGGAAGAGCTAGTGATGAGCCCACGAGATAGAGAGAGCATTATCATTCTAACCTATCAAAAAGAGATTCCACTTTTCTCAATTCACTCCTATATGTCCTTCACTTTTTTCCTCCTTTCCCCCTCCTTTTTATGTTCTTCCCGTCTCTTGGAGTCTCGAAATAAGATGTGAGAATTCAAACACGAAAACTTCTGATTTTGAATATCATATAGATAACTATTGAGGAAACATATTATAATAGATTGAACAATCGATAAAGTAAGAACAACAAATGACATATATAACGTATTTATGTGGTTCACTACTAGCACAACATTGTGCTAATTAGCATAATTAAGAAGAACTAGAAGGTTGATGTAGAAACTTTCTCTAAACCCTAGATGAATCTCCTCTTAGCAGTAACCAGCCAATGTCCATAATGTAATCAACAAGTCATTAGTGTACTTACAGAACACTGTATTACTCATGCAAATTTTATTAGAGATGATTAATTAACCACAATGGGTGGTCCAGCAAAGTCACACACTGCCTAGAAGGGGAAATCATGTCAGTCAAAAAGAACAAAGTAAGGTATATACTGTTGAGACCAAAAGCAATGGAAACTGAGTTCTTATTTTGCCACACTTAAGTACAATACAGCTCTAAAGGCATCAACAGAAGTGAGGAAAAATAAAGAAGGGTGGAAAGTAGGGGAGTGAAAGAGGGCTAAATGTCTTAATGGTCACTAAATTATGGCATTTGTAACACAGTGGTTATAAATGTCAATCTTTTTTTTCACTCCATCTTCGTTGGTTATATGGATTGGTTACTAATACTTCTCATCAATCCAATCAACATCCCCCACACCCACCTAGCTCATCCTTGATTTCCAATTTGAGGAGATGGGTTGGATTGGTACACGAGTTTATTTATGTTCTAGGTTTGATATCATTGGCCGATTAAATATCGGGTTTGTTAAGAGATTGAGGTTAAATTTGGTAGTTCAGGTTTGTGACACCCAAATGGTCACAGTACTGGATGCTGATTGATCGATTTAGGAAACACGAATAGTCAGTCTACTCGGAATGCTAACACATTCACACTAGCAACAAGTTAGAAAGAGCAAGTCGCGTAGTTACTCTTTCTTTTCAAAGTTGCTCACGTTAAGTTGAATTTTACTAAAGACTTTAAAGTTAAAGTTACCCATTTTGTTAACCATGTAACACCATACAATCATTAACTTCAGCAAAAGAAAGATCTCTATTGCTGCCTGCCAGCCATGCATGCATCCAAGTCCACAATCAAAAGTCCATCAATGAAGCTTTTCAACGGTTACAAGGAGCCCTAAAAATGGTGTCACTCACTAACCCCAAGAGAAACAAAAAAGAGAGTCATCTTCCTCTCCTCCTTAGGGCATGAATGAATGAGTCAGTCAAAAAGAAGACATTCTTTTGGGGTAGGGATCATCACTCTCTTTTTCCCCAACCCCAACATATGTCCCCTCCTCCCTCTTCTTTCAGCCGTTTGTATTCAAACAAAGGTCAAGGTGCCTTTTCGTAATTTTACCATTCTCACTCACACACTCACTTCCCATGCATCCTTCCTAACTCTCTCTATTTCTAACCCATAACACACACACTCACATCTCCTTCTTCTTCTCCTTCTCCTTCTATATATACATTCAAAGTTTTTGTCATGCTCTCCACTACACTCCACTCCATTTTCATTACATTATAATTACTCCTCCTCCTCATCATCAAACCCCATTACTTATATTATGAGATGAAGATTAGATGAAGAAAAGCTCCCTTTCTGTCAGAGTTTTGTCTCCATTAACATGGCCAGCACCACCAACATATCCATCCCAACATTCTTCTTCTTCATCACCATCCTCTTGTTCACATCCTTGCTCGTACTGAATCCTCAGTCGGTCCTTGCTCAAGACCAGGAATGGGTAAGAAAGGAAGCTGAGCTTCTCCTCTCCTTCAAGTCCTCAGTTCATGACCCCTTTGGCCACCTCTCCACATGGAAGAACGACACGTCTGCTTCTAGTATTTGCAGCTGGAACGGGATCGTTTGTGATGCTGTCAGTTCTTCTCGCGTCAGTCTCATCAACTTGTCAACGAAAAACTTATCGGGTGAACTTCCATCTTCAATCTTCCAACTCTCTTATCTGGAGACCATCGATCTCTCTGGCAACCAGTTTTATGGCGAGGTCCCAAGCTACGTGTTCTCGAGCTCGTCCTTGCGACATCTCAACCTCAGCAACAACAACTTCACTGGTGAGATTCCGTCTGGAATCTCTTCCGGTGTGCTGGAGACGCTGGATCTCTCCAGTAACATTCTGACTGGAGAGATCCCGTGGGAGATCGGGTCGTTCTCCGGTTTGAGGTACGTGGACCTCGGAGGAAATGTGTTGGTTGGGAGGATACCTATTTCAATATTAAAGATTTCGAGGTTGGAATCGCTGACCCTAGCAACGAACCAGCTCGTGGGGGGAATCCCGAGAGAGTTAGGTCAGATGACTAGCCTTCGGTGGATTTACTTGGGATACAACAATCTCTCTGGTGAAATCCCGGAGGAAATTGGGAACTTGACTTCCCTCGAACATCTTGATCTCGTCTACAACAATCTCACCGGTGGAATCCCTCCGTCTTTAGGCAACCTCACCCATCTTCGGTACCTCTTTCTGTACGGAAACAATCTCTCCGGTTCAATTCCCGGGTCGATTTTTGGCCTACAGAATTTGATCTCTCTCGATCTCAGCGAGAACTCGTTGTCGGGTGAGATCCCGGAGAGTATATCTCAACTGCAGAGCTTGGAAGTTCTTCATCTCTTCTCCAACAACTTCACCGGAGAAATCCCAGCCGGATTAAGTGCCCTGCGGCGGCTTCAGGTGCTTCAGCTCTGGTCCAACCGGCTGACCGGTCAGATACCCAAAGATCTCGGTGGAAAACAGAGCAATCTCACTGTGCTGGACCTTTCCACCAATTCTCTGACTGGGAAAATTCCGGAGACCCTTTGCAGCTCCGGCGGTCTGTTTAAGCTCATTCTTTTCTCGAATTCTCTGGAAGGGGAGATTCCGGTGAGTCTGAGCTCTTGCAGGAGCTTGAAACGCGTGCGTCTCCAGAACAACAAGTTGTCAGGGGAATTACCGCCGGAATTCGCCAGGCTGCCACTTGTCTACTTCATGGACATCTCCGGCAATAATTTTTCCGGCAGGATCGATCACCGGCAGTGGGAGATGCCGTCGCTTCAAATGCTGAATCTGGGTAGGAATCGGTTCGTCGGTGGCCTGCCGGAATCTTTCGGCAGCGACAAACTGGAGAACTTGGACTTGTCGGAAAACGAATTTTCGGGTTCGATTCCAGCAAAGTTCGGAGCTTTATCGGAATTAATGCTGCTAAAGCTGAGCGGAAATCACATCTCCGGCGATATTCCTCCGGAATTTTCTTCCTGTAAGAAGCTTGTCACTCTGGATCTCAGCCGAAACCAATTGAGCGGTCCGATCCCTGCAGAGCTCGCCCAATTGCCGGTTCTCGGTCAGCTCGATTTGTCCGAAAACAAGTTGTCAGGAGAAATCCCTAATGGTTTGGGAGAAATAGAATCGCTGGTCCAGGTCAACATCTCTCACAATAACTTCCGCGGCAGTTTGCCGGCGACGGGAGCTTTTCTAGCACTCAACTCCACCGCCGTCGCCGGAAACAATCTCTGCGACTTAACTACTTCCACCGGGTTGCCGCCTTGTGGAGGAGCTAACGCCAAGCGCTCCCTGATTTGGCACAATTACTTGGTCGCCTGTATCTTAGGTACTCTGGCTTTTATCGCTCTGATCGCTTACGCCGTAATTCTGATGAATCGAGGACGAATGTCAATGGAGATGAAAAAAGTGGAGAATCTCGAAGATGGGTTGACGTGGGAACTGAGGATCTTCGATTCCGGCAAGGTTTGGAGATCCATTTCCATGGATGAGATTCTGGGTTGCAGGAAAGAAGAGAACTTGATTTCCAAAACAGGGGACTCTGTTTCGTACAGAGGGGATTTCTCAGGGACACTGTTCGTGGTGAAGGAAATAAGGCGGGAGATGGTCATGATGAGTTCGATTCCGGCGAGTTTCTGGACGGAAATTGGAGGGATTCAGCATCCCAACGTGTTGAAATTGATCGGAGTGCTGCAATCGAGTAAAGGTTTAGGGTTTCTAGTTTACGAGCACGTTGAAGGGAGGAAGTTGATTGAGGTGGTTCGGAGCTTGAGTTGGGAAAGAAGGAAGAGGGTTGCGATTGGTGTGGCGAAAGCTCTCCGGTTTTTGCACGGCCGTCGGTCGGCGAGCAGGTTGGTCGGATGTATTTCGCCGGACAAAGTGATCGTCGACGGGAGAGATGAGCCTCATCTGGAACTGAGCCCACTTGATTTGGTCGGCTATGAAACCAAAGGGTTCGTTTCATCCCCACATTTTGGTCCAGGTAAGAATTCTATTGATTGAAGTTTAGACTGAGCAGTGTTTAGGAAGAGTGTTTTGAATATTTTTCAATGTCACTTTCATTAAATGTTGGTTTATCAGTTTGAATTCGACTCTTAAATTCATATATTTTTTTATTATTTGTCATACATTCTCGAATCGCAAATTTATTAGTGTTTTGCAACGGAGGAACAAAAAATGATAGGATTTTCTTGTCATTGCATTTGCAGAAAGCTTGGAAATGAAGGAAATGAGAGAGAAGAAGGATATCTATGGCTTTGGGCTAATCCTCATCCAATTGTTAACTGGAAAATGCCCGAACGACGTTGAAGCGTTGGGAGTGGAGGAGGGAATCGTGGAATGGGCTCGATATTGCTACTCAGATTGCCATATCCAGACGTGGGTCGATCCCATGGTGTTGATGAAGCAACAAAATGAAGTGGTCGAAGCCATGAACTTGGCTCTCCGTTGCACAGCAGTTGATCCCATAGCTCGACCGTGTGCAAAAGATGTGTTGAAAACCCTAGAGTCGTCTACCTGTTTGCTAAATTCTTGTTGTGCCTCTAATATGTAGTTCACTTGACGAGTTTGCAACAATTGGGCTAAGGTGCAGAGCGGTCGGGCAAATCAATTCCCTACAACCATGCATGCAAAATGCAAACAGTCATCTCATACATGTGAAGTTTATTTTTGGACGGTTGGATGACAAGTTAGCGACAATTTTGTTGTCATCGAAAAAATGGAACGTTTTTAGAAATTCAGTCGCCTCCTACAACTAAAAGGTTGTGTCTCATCACTCATGCATGTTGAGGAAGACCGCTCTACACCGTAGCCTAATAGAATTCGTAGCTTACTATAAATCTTCAGTGTTTAGGAGTTTTCTAGTTGTTTTTATCTTGATCTTTTTTCTCCTTTTTTTTTTTTTTTTTTGGTTGTGGTTTGTTTGTGTTACCCTTTAAGTTTGAAAGAAAAATGGATGATTATTTGTTCCATTTAAGTTGTATCATATTAGGCTTAGCACGAGAAGGTTAAATGGAAGATGGAAAACAGTATGAAAATGATTTAGGTTTGTGGGTTATTGGCATTTTGCTTTAGGGTATTGCTAGATAGAGGTTGATGATTTTTGGTTGAGTGTATATTGTAAACTGCAAAAATATAATGCAACTTACATTTTCTTGGTACATGAATGAAGTAATTGCCACCATAAGAAATCTTTTTAATCTTCAGTTTCCTGCCAATTATATTTTATTTGCACAACAAAAATACACAATTTCATCTACAAAATCAAATCATATTTTTTTAATTATTTTATACGGGTCATTGTTCACATTTATATCATTAAATTTATGACATCTGAATCAAACTACTATACGCTCGTCAGGAGTTGCACCAAATCAGCATATGGCTAAGCACATACCTATATAAAGAAAAATCATCAGAATATGTGTCTTCACAACAACCTCAAGATGCCAATTCTCGCATCAAACCGGTCGGGCAAGACCATCGAGTCGATCGCTAGGTTGGATCGATTGAACCGGTAGGTCGTGGTCCCTTTCCAATTTTGCAAAATCCCCTGTTTTTTCTCTGCATAACTTTCCCTGTTCTTCTCTTCTGTTTGTCTAGTGTAGTAGTGCTCTTTAGCAGTCAAGTCATCATCATCCATCGACCATATATCGGTCTTTCCTTTCTGCCCCCTATACTTCTTTATCAAATTTCATTTTGTCCTTTCATGTTGAGCCGTAACGCCTTTTCTTTCCATAAAGATGATCCCTTTCCTTCTGACAGCTTCATTCTTCGTTTGGCTTTATACACATACATATGGACACTTCTTGATGATGAGTAGCATCACTGGCTAGCAGGAATTGGATCAATATCATGGTTGAAATTACTCTGAATGTACATAATTGACTTCTATGTTTGTCAAGTGGGGTTCATGAACCACTATCCTCTCCACTAGATATATGAGATCTGTGTGTATGGAAGGTGTAGAGAAAGTAAAGAGGAAGGTTAAATGTAATACATTAGTCAAATCATACAATGACAAAAGACGAGAGGGTTCCCGAGATTCATTAGGAATAATTCAACTTTAACTTACAAGACAAAACGTGCTTTGAGGTGAAATGAAAAAAAAAGTTCTTGTAAGAACTCTGAAATTAAACGCACTCAATGTGGAGCAACGCAAAGATGAGTGATCTCTGGGAAGTGACTATGATATGCATCCAAAGCGGACACTAATTTAGTAAGAGAACGGTTGGATGTTTACAAGTGGTATTACAGCCTCTTTGCGACCATCTTGAACGATCGATGGTGGGCAAACCCCAACGAGGACGTCGATTCCCAAGAGGGTGTATGTAACACCTTAAGCAAATCTCACATCGACAAAACACGAGAGATATCCGTAATTCATCATAAGGAACAATCCAACTTTAACTAACAATACACATTATTTAGTGAAATAGAGAAGTGCTTGTAAGAACCCTGAAATTAAACGTAGTGGGAAGTAGTGCAAGAATGAGTGAAATCTTGTCACTATGACATAAGAGGTGAGGAACTTCCCTTATATATATTTCCTGTTTCTCCTTTCCTTTTGGGTTTTGGCCTCTCATGGCGTTCTAGAGGAATGAATGATGCCCTTTGAAGGGTTAATCTAAATCACTTTTGCTTTGGAGGGCATGATTGATTGATTAAGGGCTCGTTTGCTTGTTGGATTTGAAAATGAAGGTTTTGAGTTTTAAAAACCTTTGGATTTATGATGGATTTGTTGCATCATGGATTTGGAAGAGTACATTGTTTGTTTAGTTGATTTTTTATCATGGATTTGTGATGGATTTGTCTCACATTTTTTTCTTCTATTGTCAAATCCCAAATGAAATGTGGGATTTACAAATCCGTGGGGTCCACGGATTTGGATCTAAAAAATGGGTCCAAATCCGTGGACCCCACGGATTTGTGTCCCTCAACAAACAAAGGATTTGTGTCAACTCCATGATGCTTGGGATTTGGGTTTCAAATCCATCATCCAAATCCCACAAGCAAACGACCCCTAAAGTTGCATTTGATCACCATGCATGCATGTCACAGTCTCATGCAGTAACAAAAACAGTGTAATCATTCATTCATTCTACAGCAAAAGTGAAAGAAGCCAACCAGGCTGTGTAATTGCCTTTTCTTTCTTTGATCAAATCATCACCACTTTGTGTACCTCACCTTTTGATGAAGGGATTGTCGAGCAATTGGATTGGTCTGCCCAACCAAAGCAGCTCCCTGCTCCCAACTGCATAAGACTATCCACAATGGTGGAAGGGAAAAAAGGAAAAAAAGGATGGGAAAAGTGGGAAAAAAGGATAAGAGAAGGATAATGGCCACAATAGGTGGTAGGGAAAAAATGGTATTGAGGAGGGTTTTTTTTTTTTCAAAATCAATCTAGAGTTGATATGGTAACTTTATTTTGATAATTTATTCATTATTTTTATATAGGTAGTATTAATTAATTAAGACGAACATTTCGATATAATTTTTTTTTAATTTGGACATAAAAAAATTTATCACTAAAATCCAATAACTCATAAAAATCCAATAAGAAAACCATAAAACAATTTTTAAAAACAAAAAACAAAAAAACCCACCCACATGGTCCCCCCTTCCCTTCCTCCTCCCACCCACCTGGACCCACTTCCCCTCCTTCTTTTAACCTCTAGCGCAGGATAAACCCTCCCCTTCTTTCCCTTTTATCCTTTTTTTCCATAATACCCACCCTTATTGTGAGCCATCTTCTCCTTTTTTCCCCTTTTATACTCTTTTTCCCTTCTTGCTGTGGCCAGTCTAATCATGGCTGCGCGTAAGGGTATAATACGTGTGTTTCACTGATTGCGTACTTTATGCATTGGATCAAAAAGAAAAAGAATTGCGTCTGCCGGGAGTCGAACCCGGGTCTATTGCTTGGAAGGCAATTATCCTAACCGTTGGACTACAAACGCTGGTTGTGGAGATAATCGACTAGTATTTAAATCAATCTAAAGTCACAGCAGAGAACCTGAGCATCTTGTTGGTCTAGTAATCCGTTGAAGCTCACTGCATCTTTTTTCGTACGTGATTGATCAGATGGAAGAGCAAAGAAACAATCTAAAATTTCGCAAGGCTGCTGGTTGTTCGAAGCATTCCCCAGTTCGGGTCATCCTCAACCCATTTCGAATCTTTGGTGCTAACCACTATGCGCTCTGTATTGTACAAACGTTCGTTTTTCACGAAGAAGCTAAGCACACCGCATTGAAGTCAATTGCCATGTTAGGACCGTTAAAGAGTTATTGCTGGTTTGGTTGCTTTTTGCTGCATCTTTGGAGCTAACCAATATCCCTCGAGAAGGAGCATTAGGGGGCTATGCTTTTTCAGTTTGATGAAACGAAATGATCCTCTAGTAGCTAGCAGAGTAAGTTTTCACTCTCTGCTTTGGATGCCTGCTAGAATTTTTAAGCTTCTAGCCAAATTTCACTTTTACTCTACTGAATCATAAGTTTGCAGTACAGGTTCCTGATCCTTTTTTGTTACAAGTATGTCAGGGAAAAAAAAATAGAAGAGTGCACAATGTATCAGTTTTTGAGATCATTTGAGTCTGTTAAAGCAGAGCAAGCAACACACAGATAACATCATACAAGGGAATCTTCAGTGCCTTTTGTCCTGTGGCAGCGCGATGAAACTGAAAGCCTGTAGAACCAGTGGCAACTTCGCAAGCATACTACATACGACATGTAATCTATCGACGCAGCTGTGTCTATTTTCCATTTACATACTCGAGGAGGAGCCTGTCGAGTTCAAAATGTCGAACAATGCGTCCCTGCATGGAAAATAACAATGATCAGGCATCTCATGTTGGAATATACAGTCTGAAGTCAAGCAATGACCAATCCATACATGTACGTGTCTATTATCTTTGACATCGAATGAAGAAGAAAAGGTGTGTGTGTGTTGGGTTGGGGGGGGGGGGGGGGGGGAGGAGGGGGGAATTATGTGATACAGGAGACTTCCTCCTTTAGCATAGGCAATGGATGAGAAGCTAAGGAATGTTGAGGATATAGTGTTGCATTCATGTTATCGAGAACCAGCTCATCCAATAACTCGAGTTGTGGAAAGAAATTTGATATTTCAACAAACCACTGAGGAAAACAGGCAGAGAAGGGAACTGAAGAAGTTTTCCAAATGTGCAATATGCAAAGCGTACCTTAGTTAAAGGAGGGTAAGGAGCTTTTGCTTCAAAGCCCCACTCTGGAAAACGTGCGACTTCAGTTGCATTTTCGAACAATATATAAGTAGGAAGCTGGTTCATTCCTCCTGCAGGGGCAACCTTCTTTATAGAACCCACTTTGGATAAAATATGAAGAGAAGAAAGACTTGTACCGGATTTCTTTCAGTTATCTTTACCACTAAGTGATATTCCAAATCTCTCTGCAGCATTCGGGAAGAGTCCAAGATCGACTGATCCAAAGGACAAGTTCTTGTTTGAGTATCTGGAAATGGTAGATTATCAGGTCTATCTAAAAAATAAATGGTACTAAGTAAGACATGCATAGACGTTTCTTTGTCAACAGCTAAGGTCTCAGCAGCTACAAAAAAAATTGAGAACGGAAAACTAGATTAGTGAACATACGTGACAGAAAGTTCAGGAAAGCAACGACTTGTACGTATGCAAGTAGAGGAACACTGTGCACGAAACTCTACCTGCAACATAAAGCCCAGTCAAAACAGGATTAATCAAGCTCTTAGAGGAGATACCACTCACCAATACAATCAATAGGTTTCACTTATCATATCCTAGTACCAAGAGTTCCAGTGCATCCAGTTTACACATGACTGATTAAGACATAGAATGCATGACAAAAAAAAAATTACATTTAGATTCCTCTCCCAAGAGAAACTGGAAGACCCGGAAACTGACCTCTCTTTCACAACTCTAACAAACAATGAGATAACCAACGTGCATTGGCGTGTCATATAACCAACGAGTTGGTAAAGGAGAATGCTTAATCAATTCTTACAAATTGAACCGTTTCTAGAGCAACCAATCTACTTCGATAAGGTAACCGTTACATATTACAAAACACATTGCACAAAAAGATCAAGGACCAGTAAAAAGCAACCAACCAACCAGTATCTTGACGTATGCCCCTCTGTCAACAAGGTTTCCAACTGCAGAGGTGTTAACTTATTCACATCACCTGCAAAAGGAAAATTAGTTAAAATACCACGACAAGACCATAAGAATCTAGAATCATAAATGGTAATGCTAGATGCTCAAATATAATAACAGCCCATTCGACTGTTAAGTACCTAGTTCTTCGAAAACAGGTTGTTGTGCTAAGAGATATATCACTGCAAAAATGCGAAAGCCAGTCCAAGAATCAATGACCCTCTTCGCAACTGAAGAGTCAATATTACAATAAAAGTAGCAAGAAAACGAAAGGAAAGGCGGACTACCTGAAAACAACACTGTATACCAAAGAGCCAGATGGTAATCCAAAACCAATGAAATGGCGATGAGAAAAAGCTGAAAACCCCCCATTACAGGATTCATTCAAAGTGAGACGAAACAAAACCAGGAAATCAAAAGGAGAAGGAGAGCAGTGAAGAATTCGTCAATCCACACCTTGGCATAGAAGATGGTATCAGCGATAAAACCCTCCCAAGTTTCTTCTTTCACCAACTGCCCAAAATCCATCATCAATCAGCTCAGCATTCAAGATTGTAGCAATCAAATCAACGTCATCCTTTAAACCCGGTTTCATTTATCAGATTCATCGATCGATTTTAAGAGGTACCTTGACAGCAGCTAAAACGGCGAATCCGAGAACGGCTTGAATCTCCTGCACACAGATGATCAATTTCAGAAACCCAAAGAAAGGAAGCTGAGAGGATCGGAGATGGATACGGAGAGGGAGAGGGAGCGCGAACCCGACGCAGGAAACGGAGGGACAATTGAGGGGAGAGGACCTGAGTGGCGGAGCTGCGAACCACAAAGTATGAGAAGAAAACTAAGAAATGGAAGAGATAGTGTGGCTCCGACACAATTTTATTCAGCGCTTCGAACGCATTCATTCCGCCGCCAAGCTTCTTCTTCACCATCTTCTCCGATCTCAAGATCTCTCTCAGCTCACTGCGATGGCGGTTGGTTCAGGTTGTTTCAGTCTCCAACTCGGCAGTTGCTGACTTGCAGTTAAGCCGCTCAGCGCTTAACATCTGCAACTTCATCGTTTTCGTCCGTTTGGCTTGGTACAGAGAGACGGCCCACTCATATTCTCCTACATTTCAAAGCCCAACAGGACACACAGACAGGCCCAAAGTTTCAACCGGGCTAGTCAAAGCCCATTTCGTCTACGAAATTCACCCAGCCCACATAACACCCATATCCGGATATCCCTACTAAGTACTACTAACCAACGAACAAAGGGCAGGAGGACAGTCACGTGACTAATGAGAAAACTGGTGACCACCACGTGTTGAGCTTTGAAAAGAGGTGGCCGCCGGCGGCGAGCGGGTCAGCCGGCGAACAGAGTATAAGGGAGGCATTTATATTATAAAAATCAACATCGTCTCCGGGGATCCGATTGCCGGAAGTCCAATTGACGAGGGTGCGTGGTGGGATACTGGGATTGATTAAAGAATAATAATTGACCACCGCTGGTTTGGGGGGTTTCTTTTATGACACGATTGGTGGAACGAAGAGCCAAATCCAATCCCACCACCACCTCTGTCACATGCTCTCCTGACAACCTCCCCACCCTCTCTATCACGTGCGATTCCGGGACAGCGTGACATGGTGGCGAGTTTACTGACTAGTGTGGGTAATGAGTCTTCGCAACCCATATATACAAGGAAAATATCCTACTCGCCGGAGTAAATGACGGCGGCTGCCGCCACTCCTCGCCTCCATCGGCATAATGCACCGCCACCTTATCTGATTCGACTTTGGTGTAGGGTTTGTATATGTGTTGTTGATTGGGCGCGATAAATAACGGTACGAGTTAACTCAATATGTGCAAGTACGAGTTTATGAGTCTTATTTATTTTGTTAGTTTTACAATTAGCCAGTTATAGATCGCAATCATTCTGGTCATAAACTATGTAACTGATAAAAAAACGTAAATACTTAATTGTTAGAGGGATAGTCAGATTCTATATAAAGAGGCTTGTTGTAGTAAAATAAAATAAGATATTTATATTGAAGTTTTTCTAACAACTCAAATTATCGGACCGTAAATGGTATAAAATATGTTTAAACACCTTCGAACATTAATTTAGAGTTATATATTGAAAATAAATCATTCATGACACCCATTGACAATTTACTACACCATTTTAGTACATTCTACTGCCAGCTGCTTCCCCGTTTTCTTACGTACTGTTATTACCAGGATGTTTGCGAGGTAATTAGGCACAGAACCGACAACACCACCTGTTGCAGGTAATCCCAAGAAAGAAAATTTGTTAGGTTAGTGGAGAGCTAGCTAGCAGAGGCCAAAGTCCAAAGGCCAGGTAACTAATTTGATTTTATCTTTGTATTCTTGTAACGTGTACTCAACTGTAAGAACTATATGAAAAAGAAGTAAGAACTACATGAAAAGAAGAAGAAGAAAAAAGTTCATCTCTTTGCATTCACTATTTATGTATTGTTTCTTTGCTGTGATGGATGCAATTTTCCATAGTTTTTTTACTTTTGTTTCAATGGGATGAAATATTTGAATTTTTTTACATATTTAATTCTTTCATCTGTAAATTTACCATATATATTCGAGCAAGGATAACATCAGCTCCATATTACAAAGTTGTATCACTCAGTACAGGGTTAGGAACAAGTGCAAAGGTATCAAGTTTGATTGATTGGGAAATGACAATGCAACCTATTACATTCCAACAGATTGGAAACGATTGTGGCAGCTGAATAACTACCTCCCAAACTATGTGTGTTTGTCTGGAAATGAGGAGTAACATGATATCAACAGGGGCAAATTTAAGCAAAAAAAAAAATCAAAGAAATGTGTGACTAATGTCCATTATGTGATTTATCTAAAACTCAGTCACATATTACCACAGCTTATGATTTGGCGGGAAGAGTGTGAAGACCAAGCACGAGTGGGATCTTTTTCAGGATGGAGAAGATCGAAATTGTGATGAGTGGCTGATTCAGGATTGTTGAAGAGGGGTGTCGTCTAATGAACGAGTATCAACTATAATTAAACGACACATGTGACGTCTCAGTTCTCACACTGCCTGTAAATGGGTAGAAACGAGAATCTGATTTTCCAGGCTCCTGTTTTTCTTATTTCCATTTTACCAGGAGATTGTAATGCTTTAATTATGCACTAATGAGATTTGAGGCCCGTTTATATAACCATCGGCTCCAACCCCGGCCTACCCCAAGTCTCCCAACTACACTACATCAGTACCTCGTCCAATTTCTTTCTTTGGACCGACCTTATACATATTCCTGCTACTAACCTCTTCGAACTATAGCTATTCCTTGATGGCAAACGGGAAAAAGAACAAAACCCAAAGGGATCAGAGATTAAAATGTTTTGGTGGCAGGAGAAGTTAAGCACGTTGTGGAGATCGCAGCCGCTCATCTCACAGAAGTCGCGCTGTAAATGCAGTCCGTCGTGCTCACTGGTGGTGGAACTCAGTTTAATGTTAATCATCTGATCAGATAAATTAATTAAGTTGGATGCTGCAGGGAGTGTCAGGTGTTTGCTTTTGATTTCTTTTAATCACCTCTTAATTAATTACCCTCCTTTTCTAATTGATTAATTAAGAACCTTGTAAATCCTTTTTTCTTTTTCAAGTGTAAAGAAGAAGCTAAGCTAATGAGTTGGGATCGTTGTAAGTGTCAGTGTACCTTAGTGGCAAGGTGAGAAATATAATATTTACTACATGCATTAGTTTCAAATTCTAAGATTAATAAAACATCCAAAAAAAGAACCTTAATTATAAAGTAATATTGTGATGGTGTTTCTCTGTACGTTGGTAATTCTGATTGTTGATTTCTTATCTTTCACATCTATTTTCCATGATGTATGACATTCGTACGACCACAATAATTATCTCGATCAATTGATATACTTGTAAAATAGTTAATCAAATAATATCACCTAATACTAATGTTAACTATAATTGATAAGATATTATTGAATAGTAAGTACAAACAATTGCATTCTATGAACATAAAATTCTCAATAGTGATTAGTGACTCTTGCCCTCATCTTTGCACCTAGAGCTTTTCTCTTCTGTTTTTTGTCCAAGTTGCTCCTTTCTTTATCTTTTTTTTTTTTTTTTTACAGTGATTGGGGAATGGTGTAATTTTGCGGGAAATTCACTTTTCCTCGTCAAAATGGCACCTCCATATTTGTAGCTGTCCTCTCTGTCCCCCTTCTAACGCAAACCCAAAACTCTCTCTCTCCCTCATCACTGCCTACAACCTCGCTTTCCTTCCTTCCTTTCCCCTTCTCTTCTTCCCCCATTGCTCTCTCTCTCTCTCTCTCTCTCTAACTCACTTTCTTCTCCACACTCCACTCCCTCCCTCATTCCTCCCTCCATTTTCCCTTCTCCACATCCATCCAGCAGAATAACGGGGGGAAATTACCCACCCCTGAAAATATAGCAATTACTTACAGGAGGAAGAGAAATTAGACAAGAAAAAAAAAAGGGGTCATGGAAGAAGCACCAGAATTGTACCAATCCAACAATGGCGGAGGAGGATTCTGCACTACCACTCCTCCTCCTTCTTTTGGCGGGAGTAATAATAGTGAAAAGCATTCTAGTAGTATCGATAATTCCAAGCCCAGTACTGGCGGTGGAAGTGAGCATTTCGTCGTGGAAGACCTCTTGGATTTCTCCAACGAGGACGAGGAGGACGACGACGCCGTACTCGCCGACACCACCACCGACTCCTCCACTGTTACCGTCGTTGATAACAGCTGCAATTCCTCCTCCTTCTCCGGCTCCGACCCTCCCTCCGGCTTCAATAATCATCCCCCTCTTCCTCCTCCTCCGGCCGCAGCTTTCTCCGACTCCCACTTCTCCAACGACCTCTGCGTCCCGGTAATCAATTAACCCATTTCCCCAATTTAGTCGATGTTCAATTGTATACCCATTTCATGGAACGAGTCAATTCTTTCTGTAATTGCGTGAAACAGAGAGCGATAATTTCCATTAATTCAGATTGACGGAATTGCTATTTATCGAGGGATTTTTTTCTTTTGTCTTTTCCGGGGGACAGTACGATGATTTGGCGGAGCTGGAATGGCTATCGAATTTCGTGGAGGAATCGTCCTTCTCGAGCGAGGACCTGCAAAAGCTGCAGCTCCTCTCCGGGATTAAATCCCGCCGCACCGACGATTCCTCCGCCATCACCACCGGGAACAACAACAGCAGCAACAACCCCATTTTCGACGCCGACGTCTCCATCCCGGCGAAGACGAGAAGCAAGCGGTCCCGCACGGCAGCCTGCAATTGGGCGTCCCGCCTCCTCGTTCTCTCCCCGACTTCCTCCACCTCTTCTTCCGCCGCTGAACCGCCGGAAATCACCGTCGCTCCGCCCCCTCCTCCCCCGCCGGCGCTCCAGCCGCCGCCGACGGCGGCGGCGTTGTTCCACCACCACCCGGCGATGATGATGACGACGGCGAAGAAGACGGTGAAATTGACGGCGCCGAAGAAGAGAGACGGCGGCGGGGGAGGAGGAGGGAGCAACGGCGGGGAGGGGCGGAAATGCCTGCATTGCGCCACCGACAAGACGCCACAGTGGCGGACGGGCCCACTGGGCCCGAAGACGCTGTGCAACGCGTGCGGGGTGAGGTACAAGTCCGGGAGGCTGGTGCCGGAGTACAGGCCGGCGGCGAGCCCGACGTTCGTGCTCACGAAGCACTCAAACTCCCACCGGAAGGTTATGGAGCTGCGGCGGCAGAAGGAGATGATGAGGGCCCACCACCCGGTGACCACTACTACGACGTCGTCTTCGCATCATAGTCAGCACCAACAGCAACAGTTCCTGCACGGCCATTCTCATCATAGTAACCAGCAGCACCACCATCACCACCATCAAAGCATGGTGTTCGATGTCTCATCCAACGGTGGAGGTGACGACTACTTGATTCACCAACACGTGGGCCCCGATTTCAGGCAGCTCATTTAGAGAGGGCCCTATTTTTTTGGGGTTTTTTTTTGTTTCTTTTTTGTCTTAAAAATTAAAATTAGCATAGGCGGAAAACAAGTCACGAGTTTAGTGAATTTCGCTTAATCTTTTTTTTTCCCCTTCTAATTTCCTTTCTATTTTTGGGTTACTTTTAGGCCTAATTTCGATTTTCTGCTTTTTTGTCTTGGATTTTGCTTAACATTTTCCTTGAATTTTCCATAGGTTATAAATCATGAATTTTCTCGTCCATGCTATATGATTCGATTCCTGCTTGATTTATTTGCCAAAATGAGTAAGTGAGTAATTAATTGTGTAAGAAAACAAGGGTCCTCCATGCATGATTTTACGTAATGAGGTTAGCTATTTGCATGCAATTATAAGTTTTGTTTGGTTCTTTATTTATTAGTGCATGGCAATGCGAGTCTTCATATACAAAGATATGCAAGGGATTTGCGATGTGGAGAATTTGGAAAAAGTGAGATGATGCTCTAGATTTTGGTCAAGCTTGACATATATAGTTTTTGTTTGGTTAGGCCGTTGGAGGGTAGTTGGAATCATCTACCAAACCTCGTTGTTCTTATTAGGGTTGGTACTCACCACCTTTCATAGGATTTCGATTGCGAAGTGTAAGAATCGTGTTAGTTTCAGTAACTCCACTTGTTGATAAGGGTTTTCATGGGTCGGGTTTTGAGGTGTGTTTCGATAAACTCATCAATCCTTATTTTCATTTTCAATATCTAAATTCATGTCCTACGCATGTCCTGATCTTCATATAGATGGAGCTTTTTTATTATAATTCTCATGATTTTCTGATACGCCAGACTAATTCTCGCTCTGACTCGAGCATCGTATCAAAATTGAAGTTGAAGTCTTGAACTTAATATAACTAACTTGAAACACATGATTGTAGAGCTCAAGCCTTGAAATGAACATTATATATCACAAACTAACCACAAGATCGAGCACGAGAAACATAACCAAAAATATAGATTAAAATGTGGCATATGTGTCCTTAACTCCTTATGGAATTGAAAAGGTAAAGTTCGGGAGTTGATAGTCGTGATCTTTTGAAATTTCGATGGAGGAGATAAGATAACATGTAATTGATTGTATGTATCATATGAATGAATATAGGGTGAATATGGGTATGTGGGGAACCTAAACTGATCATCTTGGACCCATCCGGCCACTTTCTTTGTTGATATTACCCATATACTTGCATGTACCCAGTTAATGTGGGAATTCCCCTCGTTGACTGTGCCAGGGAGGGTTGGACGCCCATAATTGTGGTTGGCATTGCGTCATCTCTATTGTCGAGAGAAACCCATATGAATGAATCTTATATCATCTTCTTTCACGTCCAATCATATGCGAGAGTCAAATCTGTAGGTTTGAAATTTGAACAAATTATTCCACCATGTCGTGCACATCAATTATTAACAGTGAGGGTGGTGACAATTCAAACACAAAACCTAGAGATCAAAGATTTTAATGTCATGTAAAAAATCGATTGATCAAAATAATTCAAATTATTGGAGCGATTTATTCTCAACATAAACAATGATACATATTCCATATGTAAATCCCTCCTAACAACTACCGTTATCAAGCTAGACCAACCAATTCTTCACGGTACCTACCACCACCGTAAGTATTAATAAAAAAAACATATATATCAACATAAATTTCAGTGAGAAACTTCATGAGTGTTCTTGGTAATGGGAGCTGGCCGGTGGGGTTGCTAGCTTAGCTAGATCGGTGGCTGATTCATGGAGTGAATTGGGATTGTTCATATCTCAGAGAATGTTAGAAAACCAAAGAGGGTTTTTTGCAGGGGCGGCCGACGACCTATAATTTAATAAACTACAGTTTCCTTTTAATTAATTTTCCTCATTTAGTTGCATGAATTTCCCCAACTTCCTTTACAAGTTCGAGGGAGAAGATAATATATATACATGAAGTTCGAATTTTTTATTCCATTTTTCTCTTCTTCACAGTGCAAAATAAAAGATAATATAACCGTAACCCTAATTTTTTTTATTGGTCATAACAACTATGGAGTAGCACAATGCACGATCCTATGCTGCACTTTACACTAATCCAAAGACCGCAGTGCACACAGGAAAATATATTATAATTATATGTATGCATATATGCCCAATTCAGTGCACTCCCAAGTAGTCTTAGTCTTATTATTATTATTATTATTATTTTAACCCCAATTGCATTTGGTGATGATTTGCTCTCGTGTAGTCAAAATTATAATCACTTATATTTATAATTTGTACACTCACCCAAAACTAGGACAATACGTGCTAACAGGTCGTGAATATACATAACTATTACAGGTTATGTTATTGAACCATATAAATATTTATATAATTTATTTTCCTACTTTGTCTATCGCTCAATAAGTGCAAATTCACTTGGAATTTACCGTGGGAAAATGGTGGTGGCCGCAGAAGTTTTATTATAAGTATTGCTTTGGAGTTAAAAATGGGGATGCATATATTTATTTATTTCCTTTTTTTTTCATACCATACATCAATTTATTTATTTCCTTTATCCGTACAGGTATTTATTATTAATGAATGTTGAAGGGGAAGCAAAGTTCGCGGTGCTCACGTGCCCCTCCCTTCGTTCCATCTGAATTCCCAGCGCCTTTATTATATGCTCCCACTCTTCCCTTTCGATCACTCCCTCGAGTAATTAAAAAAGAGACTGGTATTTTTTGACAGTAAAAATGGTGTTTGTTACTGCGGTAGAAATACTAGTTCAAGTCATTGGGGCGGTAAAAATGGTGTTTGTTTCACTCATACATATAATTTTTGGACAACATATTTATTTATCAGTTAGTTAATTAATTAATAAGCATTTGTGCATCACAGTTGAAATGATTTGTTACTGGGGAGGATATACCTAATATTAATTCGTGGGGGGAAGTGTCTTTAAATAAAATTAATTAACGTATCTCTCATGCAGAGATCACGTCACGTGCTCATTCTCAGAGGGAGGAGCGATATTCATGGGTCATGTTTAAAAAGCTAAACCGACAAATAAATAAACAGACTCAATAAAATATTTGAATTAGTAATAATGGTTAATTAAGCAAATGTTAAGGGTTTAGTCGGTGATTGGCCTATTATTAATTTATTAAATTGAAAAGCGGGAAAATGGAAATTAAAGTAGAGAGGCAGAGTGGGTGATGTTAGGTTAGCAGTTGGCTAGCTTGTATTTTAGTCAAAGGGGCTTCTCTTCTCTTCTCTTCTCTGAGCAGTTTCATGTGCAGCAAGAAAGCTAAGCTAAGCTACTACTGAGTGCCAGTGGCAGAGGATTGATTCTTATTCCATCAAGGGAGGCAGGAGGGTCCATGGTGCACAACGGTTAAATCATTATTCGTTCGTGTATTTATTATTCCCTTATGTTACGTGTGTATGAGTTGTGAAGCTTGTATTTTAGAGGGTTGATCATACGAATGTTTTTGTCGATCTTAAAGGTGATTCACTAAACCCAACATTAAACAGTTATGTTAATCTCCGAGTATAGTAAGTATGCACTGGAGGAGCTAGGTTGAAGCAGGAGGAGCTATAACCACCCTCAAATTTGAAATGTGAAGAAAATTACATGTAAATTTCGTTACAAATTTTGAAAATAGAGTAGTCGTTAAGGTATTAACCCTTCACTTCTCAACTCATCCCGTATCGCAGTTCAAGGCAGCCCTCCTCATTCAAATTTCTGACTCCGCGTGGAAACTATTATCTATTTGTTGAATCAGAAAGAAAAAGGTCAAGAAATGAAGGGATGTACTGATTTTTTTTTTTTAACAACTAACTGTGAGGTTGAAAAGGAGCTGTCAAGAGAAGAAAAGGAAAGATAAGAAAGCAATTCCACTCTCGGCCCGACTCCTCCACACACACAAAAGCAATTTCACCTCAACATTTCTTCACCCTTTTCCCCCCTCCATATCAGAGAAAAGGCAAATATCTAAAGCATATGAGTAGTTAAACTAAAACTACAACATAATTGCATGCATGAGAGCTTCCCAAGCATCTATGCATTGGGGGAGGGATGCATTTCCATGTGTGGAGCAAAAGTGTTTGTCCCCTCCTTCCCTTTCCCCCACAACTAGCTAATCTTCCTTCTCAGGACCATGACTTGGCTTGCCTGCCTGCAACTAGCCGTACTTTCACACACAAAAACTGCTTAGACATGGACACAAATGGAAGACTCATCACACTAAACCAGCAGCTACCTTTCATTGGATCGATCCCACGAGGCCACGACAAAAACGAACAGAGATGTGTGTTCGACAAACATCAGTAAGTACAAGGACGAGGTAGCTAGTTAAGCATGAAAGCGGAGGAAGTGTGTTTGGTAACTGATGTAAAAAAAAAAATGCAGAGGGTTGGTTAAGAATGGTGAATATAACTCATTTGGTTGATCATGGAAACATAAAGAAGATGGAGACAGATACAGACGCACCTAAGGTAATATATCACCCAACAACTTCCCTCCCCATACCTTATCTGTTCCTTGTTCAATGACAGAAACTCAAACCACTGCTGATAAAATGGCCATGCATTGTTGCCTCCTGATAGATAGATAATGGGAAGACATGAAACCAACCACCCAGACGTTTTTGCTAGTGTCAGGCCAAGGACTGCCCATAAGTAATCAATGGCGGATACAGATGGAAGAGAGCATATGGTTTGGTTTCACTACCAGCAGTGTAGTAAAAATAGTATGATGATATTCCTCTTCAAAGTTTTTGAAGATTTTTTCAATTCAAAAGAAGTGATGTGACAACAACCCACAAAAGTGCAGAAGAATCATATCCAAGATTTTCATTGTTATTCCCCTTGAGACGAAGACGAAACTCTAGCGACAGAATGTGAGTTCACAAAGAGACATGTCCTTCGTCTGACTAGGTTCGTTATCGAGGCACACTCAGTCCCAGCTCTGCAAAACAATTAGGAAACAAAACCCATCTTAGAGTGGAATAACTGGCATCACATATTCACTTGAAGATGTTCTAATCGAGACGATTGAGGAGCATATGATGATTAGAAACAAGTGTCAATAGAATGCTCTAGCAATCAATGTCGCCAATAAGGTTTAATGCATACGTATAAGTTTTAACAGCCAGAATGAGTTAACAGCCAGAATGAGATACAAATTGATAGTGAATAAGATAAGATAGAGTCCTAGAGATCTGTTTGGGCCATTCACAAGTAACTCTAGTACCCAGTCCCCCAAAAGTGTGGACCGGATTGGACAGGTGAGGTCTTACTGCATTGAGAATCAGAGGGTGCCCACCTATTTCAATGCAAACTGTAAGATGAACCTAAAGACAGTAGTTCCAATAGAATGATTGATGTTCTTCAAATGTTAATAATCGAGACAAATATGTATCGAGTTGGGATTAAAGAAAAATGTGAAAATCCCACCATCATTCAAAGCTACACTATGAGGACAACAACATTCCAATGACCTCATCTCCAACTAAAACTCAAATTACTGAAGTTGAAGAATGTATACAATTTGAGCACTAGTAAACCATGACATACATGTAGCGATATACCTATTGTGTCTTGCGAAAGAGCACACTGTATTTCTTTTGAAGGAATAGCTTCAGAATAAATACCACACTATTTGACTTGTAAATGCCTAGTATATCCACCTCTGTTCCTAAACAAAATAAGGGAAGTTGTTTGGCAGACTCTATGCACTCCCATATGCACAATTGAAAAAGGAACCCGTGCAGTCCCTATCTACTCCGTGTTTCAAGTAGATACTCGAACAGTCAAGCCATTAATTTTTCAGCTCCAAATTGAGATAATCTAAACCCTGAATAAGGAGACATCAAAATCAGTATGGCCTAATTTTTCCCAAATGGCTCTCTCTACTGAACTAAAGGATACTCGTGCTACATGAAGCACCTATCGACTTATCAACCAATATTAAATACTTGCTATCCCTCTCCTCAAGTATCAAATGTATCATTCTCTACTCACTTCACATCTAATACATGCGATTCACCGGTCAATTGTCGTGGTTCGTGGCATTTCCTATCCAGCACTAAGTTAGTAGAGGGGACAACTGGAACCATAGCAATTCAATTGAAGTGCTATAAACAAACTAGAACGAAGTAAAAATACATGGAACTGAATTCAAGAGTAAAAAGTTGCTTACAGATAACCAAAACTAAAAGATTTCGGAGAGATTTATCAAACTCCTGGGTTCGCACTGCAGAGCATACCCTGAGACAACGACCGTGAGCTGGTGGAATCGATGCCAAGACACGATGTGAGACGAGCTGAAGCAACGGCGGAGTGTAGAGGAAGGAGCGACTGAAGAGCACCCAGTTGAGCAATTGGCCTGAGAATTGGAAAAATCCACAAAGTTCAGTATTCACAGAACTCCTCATAGAATTGAAACGCGAAGGAGCATAGTGCTTGCCTTGAGAATGTAGAAGAAGGGCGAGCTGGGAAAAGAGAAGCGGCCGAGGTGGGTGTGGGTTTAACGCCGGCCGGCTTGTTGACCGCGTGTTTGAAGAGAGAAACCGTTGATTTGGAAAGAGCTCTGTAACGAGTCGCCATTGATGCCCGAAGGTGAAGACCCAGGACAGGAGGAAAGTTGCTGACTTTAGGGTTTGTGCGGGAACAGAATCAATGGAAGTTCCAGATTTGGGGAGGATTGCCGAAAGGGGTTTTTGTGGGGTTTTACCTCAGAATGATAGAACGGCGTCGTGTGCGGAAGCGACCAACCAATCACCCCTTCCCGCCAAGTCCCGAACCAAAGGAGCTTGGCCGGTCGAACCTCTGGCCCATTTGTAGTATAGCAGTACTGTCGGTCGATCTTAGGCTCGAGATCACAGTCTCAAAGCTTCATATTTATTTGTTACAAAGGTTATGTCAAAGGAAGGGGTTGCATGTATTGCTCTTTAAAGATCAAGGATAGGAATGTCTGCCTCCATATCAATCCAGACACAATGGTTAAACAGAGCGAGGAGAGCATCGAACCATATGCTCAATAGCAAAATCACATGCAATAATCTACTTTAACATCCAAACAAATGATTTGATACAGATCCCAAACGCCAATTCTCGTATCCTGGCGCACGCTAATACATCAAGATATTCAGCGGACTAAAGAGACAGAATCAGCTTCACCGAGTGTCTGATCCCATACTATGATGATGATGATATAGACTTGACTAGGCAGGCAGCTCGTTCGCTCTTCTCCCCAGGTTATCAGAGAAGGCGTTGTTTCCCTGTAACGGAATC
Source organism: Linum tenue (assembly GCA_946122785.1). Classification (NCBI taxonomy): domain Eukaryota; kingdom Viridiplantae; phylum Streptophyta; class Magnoliopsida; order Malpighiales; family Linaceae; genus Linum; species Linum tenue. The sequence continues at coordinate 2,054,756 of CAMGYJ010000005.1, read as the reverse complement.
CACTGATGATTTTGGACCTGCTCATCAATGGCAACATCGATCACTCTTCCGGTAATCAGTTCAAACCAGAAGCCCCTTAATTAAATGAGTTAATGAAGAATTGGTTATGTCATACAACAACTGCAGTTTTCTGAAGCCAACAGTAAAAACATACCAGGTCCAACAGCCATAACCGTGTGTGAGCCGGCAGCAACCTGTCCAAATTTACAGCAAAACAATCAGCTTTTCTATTTGTATACAGAGCTCGACAAATGTATGATCACTTATACTTATTAGATCCATTTGCAGCCTGGAATCCTGAGAATACTACAAGTTTAATATTGGACCATGTGATACTGGAAATTTTGGGCACTGAACTGTCTCCTGAGAGACAATGAAAACACCGAAATCGTTCTAATAAATCATGGTTAGCATTTTCGTTTCCTCCCATAAATTTCCATGGTTGTGTTGCTGATGTGACAACCTCCGCATACGAATTAAAGGATGCTACATCAGCAACATATGATGAAAGCTACAGGGAAAACGGGAATGGCAATAGTGACTTATCAGGGCAAGTTTTGTGATTTAGTTGTCCCACTATCCCAGTTCAGTCCCCAATACGATGTACACGGACAAATCCCTAGATGAAATTGATACTTAACCCAACATAAACATATAAAACTGGGGGTAAATGTGCAGCAGCTTTCAAGCAATACCATATTCCCCATCACAAACTATGAAATATGGTATCACTACTAACAGCATAAGGCCACATGAAAAGACTTTGCAAGCGGACTTGGTGTGCCTAAGACTTGTCTTCAGTCATCATTCGTGTCGTTCCGAAAGCTCTAAAAGTCACATTTAGACACCAAGATCTGGAAACCTAACCTTGCACTTAAGATATCCAGGCTTCACTTTATTTGGACAACTTCTTTCCATAAATATAATCAGTAAATTGATGAACCAATTCTTCAAAAGTCCTACCTGTGTTCTTCCAGCATCAGCGACCACAAATGTTGGGAGGCCGATGTTCTCAGCTGCTTCCTTGAGCTTATTCCTGATGATCAAACACATCTGAGCATCATCTATCCGAATAAGCAAGTACCGGAGATATCTTGGCAATTTCAAAACCAAACTTTCTGTTTTACTTGTCAGGAAGTCACTGCTTACATTTCTGTTTGATTTTTGCAAGTAACAACTATTTTAGCCTGCCCACATTGTTCCCACCGTCTCAGAAGCAAGCGATCACTGCAAACCCACACACGAAGAAAATGTGTCTCATTTCACTTCTTAGCAATACCGGCACAACCCCACAGTCAAAAACCATACAAGTTCTTTCGTGATATATCTCACACAGATGTATGATATGCAGCATCATTTGGACAATGCACATTTCATAAAAGAAAACCAGTGAGGCATTGAGTACTGAACGACGATAAACGTTGTAAGACAATTGATATCAGTACTACACCAACCTCTGAAGGAGTTCTGAGTATAAGCCAGTGGATGCATCTGCAAGATGCTAGGTTAAAAACTCAATCAGAAATGATATTGCAGCAATTGAAGGAAGTGGTGCAAATGGCAAAAGGGATAGAGAGATTTTCTGAAGCTATATTCAAATTCAAGCGTGTCTTTTTATTTAGTACAGTTCAAGCATGTCTTACGAGCACACTGTGAGGCAATCTTTCCAGTACCCATCTTCAAGTCTTGCCTAACCACCAAAACCTGCCACCACCCAGTTTCCCCCAAGTTCATCAAAAAGCTTAGGAATTGGAACTATACAAGAAAAACCCAATTCCATTATAACAAAAAAGCATTAATTAAACGAACCATTTTAAGCTCACGGTTATTGTCACCGTCAGAGGAGTCCGGATTTTGCTGTTGGGGTTTCCCAGGTAAGAAATTCCTCTTGGTGGCAGTAGATGATGAACCTTTAAACGGTTTAGTCGACAAATCTATGAACAGTCCGATAATGAAACCGATTACGAGCCCCGGGATGAAGTTCTCCGGCTGGAAACCATCGGACAACCCACCGGTTTTTCCCTGCTTCTGCTGTGGTCATGCCAGAGATATGTACGAGCAGTCAGTAACCGGAGCTGAGAAATCAAATTCAGGGGATTTAGAGAGAAAGGAGAGAGGGGATTCAAGAAGGAGTATTACCTTGCCGGAAAGCTGAGACTCTCGGGAAGAAGCCCACATGGCAAGTGAACCTGCAAGTTGCTCTGGCGAACTTCAGCCGAATTGAAGAAGAAGATGAAATGAGACTTGTGAGCAGTTCGCTGCCTCGGCACAGTGGATAGATGGCTTACGAGTTAAGAGCATGACGAACCTGACTACGACGCCGTTTAAATTTGTTGATCTCGAAATAGGTGTTTTGAGTGAGATAGGTTTTTTTTTTTTTTACAAAAGATAATCATTATATTGATTGAGCCAAAAGATCATTACACCCTCGAAATTAACCACGACAAGAAAAAGCAAAAGAACGACATGAAATCGGGTATAAAATATAATCATTATATTGAGTGAGATAGGTTAGACTTTATTAAATGTTTGTTATGTTCTTTAATTTGAAAATTAACACAAGTAAGAATCATATCGATTTCTCGTATTTGTTCTCTCACATTATCATAAAAGGCGGGGAAGTGTAGATATATATTGATTTGGGCACGTAGATGACGAGTAAGGTTGTAAACCTTCGAAGAGTCTAATAACTAGCAATGATTGACCCCAAACACTTCTTCAAAACTCGTCAAACTCATGACTTCAACCGTTGTCTAATTGACATAAGTGACTAGTTGAATTTTATGTAATTAATCAACTCATCTCCCTCATACAATTAATATATCTAGACCAATGATAAGACACTTATTTCTCAACCGTCCATCTATTCTAACAATTTACAATTTAATACAAATCCTAAAAACTATAATATCCAATTTCTTATCGGTATCCAGTCGGAATAAACTCGATCAAATCCGATCACACCTAATTAACCTAGCATTGTTGGAACAAATATGAAATATCCATCACTCCAAGCAAGACCGTTGTTTCTTTTGTTATATGTTCTAATCCACCTAAGATACATAACTTGGATAAGTTCATACCGTTAGCGGGAACAGAAAAAAGAACGAATATAAAATAACGAAGAGGACGTGGGCAAGTTTTCATTCATGGCTTTGATTGGCTTCCTTTTGGCAGTTAACTTGTCCCCTAGAACCGCTATCAAGAATATCCCTTCCCTTTTCCCCGCCATCCTGCTTTCCTTCCTTCTCCCCCTTCTTCTTCTTCTTCTTCTTCCAATTGATATATACAGAAATCACAAAACGACAAATCAATCTTCCTCTGCAACCCCCACAATGGAGGAAGATCTCTTTTCCAGCACCGGCTCCTCCTCCCCTCCGCCGCCGCACCCTGCCTACCACCGCTCACGCTCTCGCCCAACCCAGCCTGCCGCCGCCGACAGAATCTACCGCGCGCTCCGCCACCACCTCCGCCTCCTCCACCGCTCCAACTCCGACTTCCACGTGCTGGGCGCCACGGGGAACGTCTACACCGTCTCCTTGACCGCCGTCCCTTCCTGCACCTGCCCCGACCGGATCTCGCCGTGCAAGCACATCTTCTTCGTCCTGATCCGCGTCCTCGGCCTCTCCCTCGACGACCCTTCCCTCCGCCGCCGCAACATCCGCCCTTGCCTCCTCCACCGCCTCCTCTGCACCCCTTCCTCCCCTGAATCACTCGCCTCCCCCGCCCTCCGCCGCACCTTCCACCACCTCTTCCAGACCCGACTCCGCCTCCAAATGGCGGCGGAGGCGGAGGAGGATGGAGGCGGTGATCCGGCGAATCGGCGGCGGAGTGGGGTCGAGGTGGAGGAGGGCGCCACGTGTCCGATTTGTCTTGATGAGATTGTTGCAAAAAAAACAGGGGAAGACGAAGAAGAAGCAGAGGAGGGGTCGTTTGAAGCGTGCGGCACGTGCGGGAATTTGGTGCACGAGGAGTGCTTGAGGAGGTGGAAGAGGAGCCGGGGGAGGCGTGGAGCCACCTGCGTGATTTGCCGGTCGAGGTGGAGAGCCAGAGGTCACCGCCGCCGGCGTCAGGACAATGATGAGTACTTGAATTTGGGGGCTTATGTTAGTGAAGATAGTTCTTCTACTTGTGGGTTGGTAATGGGCGATAGTGGCGGTGGCCGGAGTTTCTTTTCGCCCTGAATTGATCAGATCGTGATCCACAGCTGATGATTGTAATCTGTTTATGTTGATATTAGTGGATGGTCGTAGCTTAATCGCGATTAGTTGATCCTGTGTATGCAATGTTGTTGACTCTGCCATCCAATTGTAAATACTCAGAAGAATGTAATCTTCTAGACTTGGTGTGTGTTTAACTATTTGTGAATTCATCTGACACAAAGATCCATCGTTGTGCTATTTTAGAGTGAATACTGCATAATGTTCGATACGAATGCATACAATTAGGCAGCGCGTATTAGCTCCATATTAATCTGTCGAAAAAATGAGTATGATCAGACGTACACACAGAAGCTAAGCAGGTTTTTCAGAGCAAAGTATCTCTAGTGATGATTGATTTCCTTTACAATCTCTTGAATCCTCTTCTTCAGCAACTTATCCTTCACACCTCCCAGCATTCCTTTGTACAACCTCTCCAGCTTCATTAGCTTCCCACGATCCGCGGATTCCAACATCTCCTCCCACTGCCTCGCAACATCGAGGCCACCACCAGGATTCTGCCAAGACGAGCTAGTAGCAATCTCGTGCTCTCTGAATGGTTCGCCGAAAATCAGCCCATGAAGCATACCTGCATACTGCTCCATTGCTGTGTACTTGGATTGCAGGAGCTTCATCTCATCCATTGCTGCAGACAGTCTTTCGTCGTCTGTGTTCTTCGAAGAGCCGTCTTGGTCTCCAATGTTTTGCTCGGATAATGGAGGCCATAACACGATACTGGGAGCGTAAGAATCAGCGGTGTTGCCAGTTCCAAGCACTCCACTTCGTCCCCTTCCCCATGACCACAGCCTGTATCCACCATCGGCAACGAGGACAGTGTGTGCAGCTCCACAAGCTACTTGAACTGGATTGTGAAATTTACTGATCGGCAAGGGCAATGCTGCATCTCCTGCAGTATTTGTGTGGTTAGAAACAAAAAGAAACCGTTTATGTAAAATCAGAAGACCTGAGAAATACTATTTAAGCAGTTTGGTTTCCGGTTAACTGCAAGATGAAAACTAGTTAGCCACCCCTACCTGCATCTGTCCCAGTGAAGGTAGCATCTGGGCAGAGGCCGAGACCCTTTTCCATCCCCCATGACCACACATCTCCACTTGATGAAGCCACGCTAGTATGAAACAAACCACAGTCAACTGACACCAGGTACATTTGATTTGGCAAATCCTTCACAGGTTCAGGAGTTGACACACTCTGAGTGGTTCCATGTCCGAGTTGTCCATTATCTCCAAGCCCAAATGTCCAGCAGACACTTATATAGGCACCATCATCACCTGAGACTCTCTTTCTGCGTGACAGCAAAGCAGTGTGGAATGCCCCACAGGATACCTCGTAGACAGCCGAAGTCTGAACAACTTGTGGATGGACTCTGCTTACTCGATCTAACAGTCCTAACTGCCCGTGATTATTGTTACCCCAAGAATAGCATACTAGGTCCTGCTCCCCACCACCACCACCACCACCTTTGTTGCCTGTTGAGTCTCCTTCAACACTTACAAGGGCTACTACATGTTCATTCCCACAAGCTACCTTAACAACCCTCTGGCCGCCTTGAAGATCCCACACAGGAACTGGAGCGAAACTGCTGACGAGGGAGAACCCACCTTCACTGCTACTATTGCCGCTTTCCTGAGGACAATTACCCCATATCCACAAGCCTCCAACGTTATCAATTGCCAGTGACATCATTCCACCAGCTTTGATGGAGCAAATCTGGAGCAGATATCACAATGTCCAATGAAGTCTCTTTCTTGCAAACTTGGCAAAAGTAAGCAATTAAGTTCATTAGTTCTTACCCTCAGTGGCGTTGCGCTCTTAGTTTCTGTGTCCTTTGATAGAGAAGAGAGGTTATGGAACTGGTCTAACAACTGCGGTACGACAGGGTTCTCTCCATTGACACCAATTTGGCCATCCATGTAGAAAGTCAAGGCTGTACTACAGAATGATTGAATAATAGTAGTAGTAGCCTACCACTGGCAAGACTTGAGCTTAAACATCTACATTAAGAAACAGCGCAAGCTTTTAATCAGACGACAATGACTAGTAAGCCAAAAATTTTAAGAAGGATACAGACATTGTAACCCCAGCACCAGACCGATCCATCGTCTGCCAAGAAATGGACATCAAGGAATTAGATAAGCAACTTTGTCTGCAAAAATATGCTCTTTTAACTATCCAAAAGCAGTTTGAATACAACTAGAGCACACTACCCACGAGCAACAAGCAACTGTGGACCAGAAGTATGCATTAAGCTCACATCATTTGCTTTCAAAAAAGCCTAACTAAGAAATTGAAGCCTTACTTCCACTCCTTTCCCATCAAAGTTTAGATGATAAATTTTGAAGCGTTGCAACCACAAGCAACTGTGAACCAGAAGCATGCATTAATCTCACATCACTGACTTTCAGAAAAGCCTAATTAAGAAATTGAAGCCTGACTTCACTCCTTCCCCATCAAAATTTAGATAATGAAGATTCTTACCCCAAGAAACAGCAATAGAAGTAAAGAAAAAAGTAGACAGAACCTGCAAGCGCGAGACTATGGTAAGCACCAGCAGCAATTCCGACGAGCTTGATTGGAGGTTGATCACCGGAAGGTTCAAACTTGACTGGAACAGGGAAGGGCTCGTCTTGTTCAGACCCAGTTCCAAGTCGGCCAAACATTCCTCTTCCCCATGAATAAACGCGGCCATCCCCTGCAATGGGGAGATGGAAATTTCTCAAAGACTCATTCTTTCTTCGACTTACAAGAAAGGAAAGGAAGCCCCATATGGAAAATGAAGGCAATTGCTGCGGGGAAGAAGTTAAATTGATAAATTATTACCAGTGAGGGCGAGTGTATGAGCTTCACCAGCTGCGATGGAGACGACTCTGCGAGATAAGTCGGCCGTCTGAGGTGCTGCGGAGTCCGCCATTTCCGTCCGGCGGTAAATGGAAGTGTCCGGAGTTCTCAGTTTGCAATGAAATGGGCCTTTTCCGGGCTTCTGTTGGGTTTTCGCCGAATTTGCCCACTCGGCGCTATTCCCTTCCACTCCTGACCTGAGTCTATCCTAAATCCTAATTCCTTGCTCTTTCTTTATCCAGCAAACTTATTAATTTTTAGATTAATGACTATTTTTTATTCAAATATTTTTTAAATTCTTTTATATTATCCAAGACCTATTAAAATGTTATTAATTAGTAAAATATTTCGTAATGTAACAAAATATTAGTCATTTTTATGTTCTCGTTAATAATTTTGTAAATGTTTTCTTAGTTAAAATACTAAAATTTTGGAATGTTGACATTCATGTGTCTCTTCCAAGTCAATATCATGTTGTCAACGGTCAAGTCAACATTACCAGCAAAATTGCTAACGGGAAGTTAACATTTGACTATTTCTTAATATTTCTATAGGTTTGGCTAATAAAAAAGAATCTGAATTTTTTTTTATAAAAAATAGTCAGTACCCTAATTTCTACATAGTTCTATAACTTTTGAAGGGTAAATAACATGCTTGGTTTGAAATTACTAATTTATTTCATATTTACCCCTTTTAAATTTTTAATTATGATCACCCAAATTGAATTAAGATCACTAGAGTAACCTTATTCTAACTTGAGTTATTAGAAGCCGTTGATTTATTATATGATATTATATATTGTTTGGCCAAGTGGTCGTGTATTCGAATTTCCATGTCGAGTTGACATAATATATGACGTGATTGTGCAAACTTCAAATCCTTGATATGACTTTTGTTTGAGAGAGTGTATAAGAGAGTGTACACGATTCACAATTAACACTCTTCCAACAACTCGACACCAACCTGTGCTTTTTGACACCATTAACTTTCACCCGACTCAGTTAACTCTGTCCATATTTTGATGATGGAGCTGACAGATGAAGAATTGCACAGAGACTTTTCCCCATAGATTAACAAACGAAGCAAGTAAAACAAACCCAGCAACACAATAGCAATCGACATCAAACGCTGACCTACGAATCTACGATTGAATTTTGATAACTTAACGAAGCAAGCATTGATTGATCACTGATCACCACCATCCATAGACGACCCTGGTATAGCTATCCTTGAGCCAGCGGAAGCTGTTCCTGAATGTGCCCTTGACTCTGCCCTGTGCGCTGTACATTTTGTAGCTAGCCACCCTCTTCTTCCTCTGCAACTCCGGGTCCTTCACGCTCCACGACCTCATTGCAGTCCCAGCATCGTTCTTCTTCTTCTTCTTCTCTTTCTGCTGGTGGGACTTACTGTGGCCATTTTGTTCTTGTGGATGATGATCATCATAGTAACGAGCCACCTGGTAGGAAGAAGTGCTGTAGGATCTCAGCTCGTAGCTGGAGGCAGAGTTGGTCGCGGAAGCGGCAGGTAGCCTGCTTGGTCGGTCGTTGTAGTTGGAGCAGGTGTAAGACCTCGATCTGTTGTAGTAGTATTCCTCCATGGCTGGCTGGCTGGTGCTGGAGGAGAAAGGGCAGGGCCAGAGCCCAGAAGGAAGAAGATGAAGAGGAAAGAGGCAGGGGAGGAAACAGAGACTGATAATGATTATTTGAGGTGTTGATTGATGGAAGGAAGGAAGCATGCTATTATAAAAATTGGAAAGGTGGGGAGTGGGTGGGTGGAAGCCAGCGTGGGAAATGAGACAATGGAGGTTTGTTTATGGCTATGGGGTTGGGTGAAGCTTTGAAACTTTCTTGGCTACTTCCTTGTGTTTTGGGGGCTGTCACCAGGTTGGGAAATGGCGTGTTTGGATTGGGAATCGAGGTTGTCTGGCTTTGTCTTATCACTTGGTAATTGGTATTGTTGAATTTGGAATCCTTTTTAAAATGTATACGCTAAAGTTCGTTGTTGTTGAAAAAATAAATAATATTGTTAACTATGGTTTTGAAATTGTGAATTTGTTCCATTTCGGAGTGCTAGTGTTAGAGATGTGAACGGGGCATCAAAATCTTGACTTGTCGTATGGTGGATAAGTTTGGTGCTTGGATGTCATAATGCATGTACGAATTCTTAAACATCTTAGCTTAATACGTGCGGTCATAAGTTTAAGCTCGTGTTGATCATTTGATCATCTGCAAACTTTTTTTTTTTTGTTACCAATAGGCTATTGTTGGTGTTCAAGTATTATGTTGTAAAACCTTGACTTTTTACATGAATTGTCCAGAGTGGTGTGGACAAAGAGGATCGTAATTTTGCAGTTATCAGAACAGTTTCACGATCCTAATTTTTGGGACTGCTTCTACATCTAAGAACACATAAACGTGTCAAGTGTCCATCAATGGCTACATCAAGTACTTTTGCCAAGTTTTCCTATATTTTTAACTCTTACTCAATTTCCTTAACCCTAAGAGACATATCATCAAGTCTATTAGTAGAAGCTTGCAAATCGTTAGAGCTCGAGAATCATCATTGGTATGATTTTTATGAGAAATAAGATTATGTTACAAACAAGAAAGTTTGGTGATCGATCTTGCCATGTCTTAAAATTCAGGTATTTAGTGTCTAACTCAGACTTCCCCGGTTAGCTTTCAATTTTCAGACCTCACTCAAACAGTCAAGTCGCCGACTTTTCCTCGTCAAATCCCGCCATCCCTAAACCCTAGTTTCCCACTCTCCGTCTACAATGCCGGGACTCGCACCGGGCGATTCCGCCGGAGGAGTGCCCGACTCAGTCAACGGAACACTCGTCCCTTACTCGTCAGATTCTCATGTTTCAGCTATATACCCGCTTCGACACGGTCTGAACCCACCAATCTCCCGTGTCTCCGTCTCATGGGGCCGCGGCAACTCGCTCCGCGTCTCGGTATTCCGGCAGCCGGATTCCGATCCCAAATCCGACGGAGAAGCCGGCGGTAAAGTGGTGGAGGTGACTCTGGGAAAAAGCAGGGACGGCGAGATCAGTGATGCCCAATGGCGCAAAATTGCGTACGGTTCCGTCTCCCCCTTCGCACTTCTCCAGAGCCGGAAAAACTCGACTGCCAGCTTGTCCAGGATGCAATTGTCTCCCTCTCCTTATCACCTTGAGTGGTGAGCTCCGCTCGAAAGAATGCAAATTGTGTTTTTCCCTCTGTTTGTTCTTTGCTTCTCTGATAGCTGCAAAAAACGAAATGTCGATATTCAGGTGGGAGTATGTAATGGAGTACAGCAAGGACATAGGCTCGCTTCTGGGGGATCCCAAAACTGCTTTAGCTACTTTGATTGAAGATCCGAATGAGGTTTTCCCAAAGGTGAGCGATTGGATTCAGTCATCGTTGGACTAGAAATTGGTTGTTTATGAATAATGAGTTGCTCAGAATCTTGAATGGTGTTGGGTTGTAGAAAGTCGAGGAGCCAAGCAGTTTGAAGGCAGCATGGGAACTGATGGAAATGTTCTATGTGGATAAGTTATCTCAAGCATGGTTACCTGAACGCCTTGTTGATTGGTTAGCTGTAATGTGTCTCTTTTGAGCTTTGTCTCTTTACTATCTCCAAGCCTGACATCGTGCTTTTAAATCTTTGGTTGTGTGATTCTCATGATTTGTTTTTTGTTGCAGGACTATAATAGCCTTATATCTATCGATCTGCCAACTGTTCACTCAAAGCTTGTGGAGTTTCAAAATCAAATTGTCACCTTACAGGTTTTGCTTCTTTTTTCACAATTCTGTCAAATTTCAAAATGAAGCTTAGATGCCACCGTCTGCTAGCTTTGTGATGTATCATATCTTTGTGAACTTTATTGTATAATTAGACGCTTTTATGTTTGTTCTGTAGGTGATTGAGGATGATCCAAGGTATTGGGACTTGATATCATCAGCACTAGCTGTTGGATGGTTGGAGATTGTGGTAATTGTTATCTCATTGCAATTAATGCTGCATCCATGTTGCTTATTTTTGTAAAAACAGATGATGAGTAGCTCTACTGGAGCAAGTTTGAGAAAAATCCGACTCAAGAATTGCATTTGCAGGTTAAGTTATTGCGTTTGCATGGATCTTATCGACTGGATCAACTGGGCAGAAGAGAGGTTAGGAGTCATTTGTCCATGTTTAGCTATGCCATGAGCACATTGTCTGCTCTTTGCGAATTCATTTCAATTATTATAAATAAAGCGAGGGAGGGGGAAAGAGATCTGATATGATGCTACCTTCGTTTTTCCTGTCACCGATTAGACAGAGAATGGTCTTGTAGAGGCTGTTGCTGTTCTAATTTCGAAGATGCCTCGCATGCGTCCGGCTATAGATGCTGGAAAAATTGGTGAATGCTTTAAAGCGAAGCCTGATTTTGTGAAGGTAAAATTTTGTGTGGTGTGCTTAGGGGCGTAATAAATTTTGAAGTATCTGTTCTTTCCAGTATTGTTACTCATACTTTGCGTCGCCTTTTGAATTTTCCTAGGCGTGGGAAAGATGGCGTGCACAGATAACTAAATTGGATTCTAGTGCATTCTGGATCCAGTGTGATCATCGTCAGACCCGGGAAGGATTAAAAAATATGCTCCAGATCATGCTTGGAAATGTCGATGTTCTCTGCTCTTCTACATGTCATTGGATGGAGTTATATATATCTCACTTCTTGTACATACGACCTTTCACTGCTGTAGGTTTCCAATTACTTGGTTGTTCAAATAGTTCTGAAGTTAGAAATGTTGATTTCCCTTTTTATGATACATTAGTTTGATGTTCGTTTCATTCAGTTCTATTTTTATGCATCAGGGACTTGAAAGCATGTATAGCTTGGCCCAGAAATGTTTTCGATTGAAACATACATCCAATCCCCATAAGCTGATGCGACTCATGATTGGAATTCTGGGGGAGAATAATGAGGTGATATGCTGACAGAGCCTGTGAATTTAACATAATTTGGCTCTATTAATTATTTTTGCCTGAAATTTCTTCTATTTCACCTACTGCTGTAGGTTGTGTTAGCAGAATGCTCAAGAGGGTTTGGTACTTGGTGAGCTCTTGTTCTATTCCCTTAATTAAGGCAGGCTTCTGAAGTATTCATGTTTATTCATAATGTGTTTTGGATTAATTCTACCCAGCTTTTGCTCCAGTTGTGGGGGAAAGCACATCCAACTGTGATTTAAATTGGCCTATCCCAGTTTTCCGCTCTTTTCAATTATCAGGAGAACTTTTTGACAAATGTGCTAATGTTTCCACTTTCCACCATGCTCCAGGATGGTGGCCCATGCCATAGAGCTTTTGACTGCTGGGAGTAACGAAGCAGATATTCTTGTACATGAGGAGCGTGAAGACTTGGGTGGGATCAGTTTGGAGGAACTCCATCGGCTTGTTTATGCTCAACTTCTATCTTCTCATCTATTAACTTGGCAAGTAAGGGAAAACTACTGCTCTGGACACTAGTCAAAACCACAATACTGAATAGAGTTTCATTAGATAATTTTTTGTTCACTCGTGCAGTTCAGTTGTTACTGAGTCTTAGTACGTAAAGTATTAAAGTATCACTTCTGCAAACTATACTTAGGAGTGTGATGCTAAAGTCTGTCTTGACTGTCATTCAATTCCTGAAATTAATGGATTCTTGTCAATCTTCTCATTCTAATGCTTGTTTGTTCTCTTGTGTCTGCAGATTGCTCCAATTTATTTAACATCGTGCATGAGGCAGGGAATGGGTTTGCTGGAAATTTTATTGCTCAAGCAGCCGGTTCAGGAAAATCAAATGCTGCTGAAGGTAACTTCTTAGCCTTTTTGGTTTTACCCTTTAATCTTAAACTTGTGCCTTTCTATGCTTTTTTCTAGTCATATGTATGTGTTTCTGGTTCTAAATCAGCTGTACTTTATTTGTGCAGAACCTGGAGATTTGTAGGCTTTATGAACTTGATGGTATCAGCTCACACCTTATGGAGGTACAAGGGAATAAATAACAGTAATCAATTCTGTCATGAACGAAACATCCTCACTCCTAATCTTCGACCATTATAAAATAACTCTCATGGATTTAGGAATGTTCTATTCTCAACTCTCCAATTACACTTCTTTTGAATCCAGATTTCTGGAATGTACCACTGGAAACACGGTAGGAAAGGATGCGCTGTTTTCTGGCTACAGCAGGCACATGATGAGGTTCGTCTCAGCGGGATTGCTAGCCAGTTGTTTGATTCTGTTGGAAAGTCAATATCTGGAGAAAGCTTCAAGGTAATGTATATCGTTGAGCTGTTTTACATACTCAGCTTTACCTAGTCTTCACTTCTAATTTTGTTTCTTTTGTCCATGCCAGCAATGGGAAGGGCTGATTGAATTGTTGGGTTCAGAAGGTCAGTTGGCTGGTGGTCTCGATTTCCTCCACAAGTAAGAAACTTTCCTGTAAACAATAAGTGGGCAATTGCTTCAACTTCAAGCTTTCTTTTCCACACCCACTCTTGATTCTGACCTGTTTCCGGGTCACAGGTACAGGGATTTCAAGAAATGCCTTCAGCATGCTGAGAGCAGAAAAGATGCAGATGCTGCTCGTCAAGCAGTGGAATCACTTATGTCGGTATGTTAATATGATTTAGAGCCAGTATCTGTTTTCTTTTCCACCCTCTTTGCTCGTCCGTGGTTAGTATCCGTTAACCTGGTGTAACTTTACGATGTGTGCAGCTTATGAGGAATGCTTCGACACCTCAGCGTTTCTGGTTACCCATTCTCTATGATGCAGTGAGCTTCCTATAATTTCCATTTACATTCTTATGCTGCTTTGCTCTTCATTTACTGACCCTTCTTTGTGTTTAGGTGAAGCTGCTAAGCTGGGACGAGGGACCTCTTATAAATGTTGGCCAGACGAATCTATTGCTCAATAAACTACAAGAGTTGTCAGTAGCAAGACTTCGCCCGGACTTTGTGGAGGCCGAGTTGCCAACCCAGGCTCTGAACCATGTTCGATACTCACTGGCTACTAATCTCGGGCGTGCTATCCTCGGAGAATTGTGATTGACTGGCATGCGCTTTCTAGAATGTGGAGAAGGGAACGTAGGTAATATCCCCTGCAGGATCTGAGCTTCACATATGGAGTATGTTCAAAGAGATAGCCAGAACCCAGGGTCCCAAAGACAAGAAAGTTAGGTGTTTGTTTTGTGTTGTTGAGTACTTGATTTACATGAGAATGGTGCATAGTCCGAAGGACGGTTTGTTCAAGTCACGGGTCACATTAGAATAGTGCGTAAAGGACAGTATGTTCAAGTCCCGACGACCCTCTAGACCTAGTCTTTTACAATCTCATTACGTTGTTGCCAAAACATAAACAAAATCCTTAACCTTGTCTCAATCTGTTAACCAAGCCTGCAACATATAATGATTGATTTTACATCAGTTAGATCTTGTATCAACGAACAATCAGATATATCACAGTTCTGTTATTATACTTTAAACTGGTTGGTAATCCTGCAGCTTTGATTTCTGAGTTACAGGCTTACAGCTAACAAGTTGGCAAACCATCGCAATTTGCATGCATCGCGAATTGAATCTTACGGTAAATCATCACAATCCACGAACCAAATATAGTCTCTCCCCACTACAATACATAGCTAATTAAAGAATGATACGTATAATATAGTTAATAATATATACTGTAACGCTATGCCGCCGGCCATCGGAAACCAGGAAAAAAATCAACTCACTCAATGACAGTAAAGGGATAAAAAAGTAAAGCAAGAATTCGCAGATAATAAACAGCAGAAGATCAACTCACTCCTTCGATTGACCGACAATGTTCTGTACAATACCTCCGGCGATCATTTCCCAGAACCCAACTTGAAGCCAACTAGAGCTTCTTTGGCAAGTTATAGGTCTTCTTAAGAAACTTCGACGCAGCATCATCATTCCGATAACACAACACACGAAGAATGGTGTTTGGTTCCGTCGGATCCCACTGCCCAGAGGTCGGAGGAAGTGGAAGCCTCGATCTCGCAGCTGAACCATACGCCTCCAGTGTCTCCCTCCTAAACCTCTCAATCAAGCTCTCCGTATCGGTCCTAAACAATGGCAGAACGCCTCTCACTGTGGCTGCAAACTTATCTACCAGTTCTGCTGGTAGGCCATCTCCATTGGCCCAAAACAGATCCTTCAGAGACTTGAAGTCCTCTTCGATTATCGCAGAGTCCTGACGAGTGAAGCAGCGAGAGGGCCCACCAGCGAGCAACACGAGCAAGAACCCGTCGAACGTTGCCCTCATTACATCTGCAATGACCCGGGTACGAACCTTCTCGTTAACAATGTCCGAGATGATCGTCAGGTTCCGCTCAAGCTCCTCGAGGCAAGGCTCGATTCTTGAGGACGATGGCTCTCCGATGTATAACCCGTCGAATAGGAGGTGACTCAGGTCGTGGAAAACGACTTTGTAGCCGAGTGACTCGCTGAGCTGCTGGACTCCTTCAATGCAGGCGGAGGGTGCGAGCTCGAACTTCTTGGCCAGCCCGTTTGAGAAGTCATGTGCTTCTGCTGATTCGGAGTTCCGGAGGTGTGTAATGATTCGCTTCTCGACTGTGTCCAGCTCGGATCGAATTCGGTGGAGCGTATTGATACGGACGCATAGCTGAGGTGTCGCGGAGGTGGCATTGCTTCCGTTCATTGTCGTTGCGACCTGGGAACTTGACCTCTTTTGACCGTTAGTGGTTGTTGATGACGACTTGTCTTTCTTCTTCCACTGGAACTTGGATCCGGTTTCGCATCTGGTTAGGGCGGGCATGGTTGGGAGGTAAGAGCTTCGGGTTCCTGAGCATTGAGTTTAGAGAAGTGATTAGTTTGCATGGTGGATCAACAATCATTTCTGTGGGGGATATATGGTTGAGTGAGATGCTAGGGACGGAAATAAATTACCACAGCCGGATTTAGCCTTGGTTGCGTAATACTGAAGGCATCTATCCAGGCCTGTCATCAAGTCAGGCAGCAAAGCTGGATGCATTGGTATTGGGAGCTGGAAATATGCGTCCAGTGTTTCGTCTATCAAACGTAACACTTCCACTCCTGATGGAGCAAACCCTTCTTGGCTTGCCTGTGGGCTCCAAACCTGCGGATCACAAATCAAGCTATGAATCTTAATGCTCATAAATATTAACAATGATATTCATCAGACGAGTATTTACCTCTTGTTGTAAGCTTCTGTCGATCCATTCCTTCAATCTGTCGAGTCTCGACTTAATCCATACTTTCACCAAATTTGCAATTGCAGCTTCAGCCTCATAAGGAGGCATCTCACGAATGATAGCTTTCCCTCCATCATCACTATCCACAGAATCTTCTACAGCAATCTGCACCAGATCCTGCTCCAACTTATCTGCCGCCCTTAGTACTTGCACGGCATCTGGTGTCAGTTCCGTTATCCCAGAAATGAATTGTTTCAACTCATTTCCATAGCAAGCATGCAGTGTGGCTACAGCCAACCCTGCTGAAAATGGGTGCCATCTCTTGAGTATTGGACTAAACATTCGCTTTTCCTTAACCGCTAGCTCACCAACATCTTTGGCAAGGATGGCAAGGACAGGAAGTGGATTCGGCTGGTTCTTGGTTGCTCGCCTGCTTGAGTCAGCCTTCTCCATTCTCTGTTGCATCAGCAGTCAAACACATTGACACATTCAGTCAACTCACCAACTCGAGAACAGTTCAAACAAATATATGTAGATTATTCATATAACAATGAAGTCGTTAGCGAATTTAGTTTCCCTAAGAAACACACACCTGAAATTCTTACATCTAAAGCTATCGCCTTTCTGTCTTTAAGGTTGAATCACCTTAAGCTACTCACGTGAAATGATGTACCAAGCAAATGACAGCAAATATAATATCTTTATACTTATCCCGCCTTCTCCCGTCTATCAAATGTACTGCAGATATAGAAAGATATAGACTTGCCTGAGCAAAAGCGGTACGGAGGGATGACCTGATGTAAGTATCGATCCTACTACGAGCAACATCAACATCGTTCTTCCTCCTCCGCCGGTACTCATTCGATATATCCTCGACCAAAATTTTCGCAGCAGCCACTCCGAGAGATACAATGCTCTGCATGGTCACGGAATTTCGACTGTCGAAAGTGTCGTGATAAGCAAGCAGCCTTTTTTCAGCCCAACCCATGATCGCAGTCAAAGTGGAGCTCAAAACTTTGGAATACTCAGCATCCTTTGTCGTCTTGGCATCTTTGGCAACTTCCAGCAGCTGCCCATCAGCAGCATCTAACAAGTCCGTCTCCACTTGGCCAGTAGCGACAAACCGATGAAACAAAACCCACGTAAAGCACAAGTTATGGAGCATTTGATTAATCCCAAGCACAGTCCAAGTTTTCTTTATAAACTCCATGAGCTCGTCCACTTCATCAATGATGGAAGTGTCGTCGTGCACATCAAAGCAAGCTTCCAGCAGCATTTCGTACAGACGAAGGTTTAACGGAATCCCATCAGCCCAATGGGCAACTTCCAAAACCGATGAGCCATCAGATCTACTAGCGAGAGAGGTCACCGCGCTGCGAAGAATCTGCATTGACTCGTTGTTACGCCCGGTTTCCATCTGCTTGTTCAGAGCTGCATTGATGATTTGCCGCAGCCGCTGGGAGGTAGGGTTTGACTTGTCGAGCGGGACTCTAGGGTGCGAGAGCAGCCCGAGCTCGAGAACTTTGAGAGTCCTCTTCTGCCACGATTCGAATTCTTGATGATCGGTGAAATCGGATGATTTCAGCTGCTGCAGAAGCTCCAGCGGTAGCACCACCGTCTCGATTCGCCGGCCAACCTATCGAATCCGCATTACCACGACAACGGCGACCAATTAAGAATCCGGAAATGGTGAAAATTGAAGCGAGAGCTCAAGTCAAACATAGATCTACCTTCAATTGAAAAACAGAAAGCTGACCTGACCAGCGGAAATCCGCAGAAGAGCTCTCCGAACCCTTGAATCGTCAGCCTCCGGTACCCGCATTTGAATCCTCATCAGCTCGCCGACCGTCAATGGCTTCTTCGACTTGCCCTGACCAGAGCCAGACCCAGACCCGGGGCTCTTTTTGGAGCCGGAGCCTGGGGATTTCAGGCCGAGAGCTTTCTTCATCTTGCTGGCGGCGGCGGAAGTGAGTGAGCGCTGGAGTGACGGAGACGAGTTGGAGTTGGAGCTGGAGCTGGGGGAGTGAGGCAAATGGTTGTGGTGGTGGTTAGGTGGGTCGGTGGTGGCGGCGGTGGAGAGGGGCTTGGCGGAGGAAGTGCGGGTGAGGGCGAGGAAGATCTCGTAGGCGGCGGAGCGGAGGTCGGAATCGGTGAGGTGGGAGGCGAGCTGGCCGAGTGGGCACTCGAGATCGGCGGCGACTGGCCTGACGGACATTATCGGCGGCGGGGGCTGGATTTGGAGCTTTGGCGGCGGAGAAGGAGTGGACTCCCTCCATGATTGGCCTAAGGAGAGGTCTCTGAAGAGAGAAGCCATGGCTTCTCGGTGACAGAGACGGGAAATAGAGAGTGAAAGGGGATGTTGGAGGAAGACGATATAGAAAGTCCCACACGCTACAAAAGGGACGAAAAACAAAGCAAGCGAAGTAGTCGGCAGAAGAAGAAAAGCAACTGAGCAGGATTTGATTTTTCCTTTTCTTTGACAACTAATCTGAGTAGGATTAGGCTGTGTTTGTTTGCTGTTACACCAAAATAAGATCAACAAGCAACTAGGCAAGTTGAGATCAAGAGTTGTGGGTCCATATATATTATCGTAAGTTGGTTTGTTGATTGATATTACAAATGTCACGATCAGTTATTTTTCGATATTCGTATTGTAGGTTGAATACATTTCGCTACTATTCGAATTTGGTTTTGTCGACAATCATACTAGTTGTGGTTGTTCTGATGTGGCCACATTTATAAAATGATCAAAATCAGCCTCTTCCATCTTAGACAAATTCTACATAGCCAAATCACATGAGAGATTAATGGTTTATTAGAAAGAACTGAATCTTAAATGACAATACGTGTTTTGAGTGAAATTGATGAGTTCTTCTAAGAAGTCATCCTGATGCACCTCAAAAGCAAAATCATATGAAAATAGATTCCAAGCATACTATCTTAATCAAACAAGGTTAACATATTAGTTTTTACATGATACATCTAAAAACATAACCGTATCAAAATAACCCAAAACAAATCATATCTTGATGAGACAAGAAGTTGAGAAGTTGTGTTTAACATTGTAAATAAAACCCTAATCTCCATTCTCTCCCTACAAACTCAAATTGAAAGCAAAGCAATTTATTGGCATCTCAAATAATTTGTATGCGTTGCCGATTTTCCCAAATACACAAGATGTATGATAAATGCATCCACAACGGTAATCTAATCTCTAGGGCTCTCTGTGATAATTGCTTATTTGAATCACTTTATGATCAATTAAAACCTTAAATCTATTTAACTAAATAAAACAGTATCAATTCATCAGTTTGAAATGGAAATTTATGATCAACTAATTCCAATCATATCGATGATTGTTGAAACTTGTTGCGCAACAAAAAAAAAAAAAAAGAAAAGAGTATAAAGTATACACATGTATTATGTATATGACTAGGTATGTGCATGATTTGTTTTTGTTTATTTGTTTGCTCTGTTTATTAGCTGTGATAATCTGGACAGGTATTTTTGCTGAGTGTAAAATGACAAACTCAAAGCTGATGCTTTTGGTTAGTGAAATTGTTATTTTATAGTCAACTCGCTAAACATGCCTTAGACAGACAATAATAATATAATATACATTTGTGTATATATTATATTTATAGACGAAAGTTCTCTAGCTGATATTTTACTGATTACTATGATATCACAATATGTTAAAATAATGACACTTCCTTAGTAGATGCAAGTGCAACAAACCAGCAACTTGGCAGCTCCAATAATAAATTACGTAATTAACTTGGGTTACATGGCATCGTATCGCTATCGAATTATGATTCATGCATGACACAGATCATGTACATTTATATCGATATGCATGATTTTTGTGTCTGTATTTTGAGGTATTGTGTGGTCACGTAGATTAACGTGTGTTTTCTTTTCTCGAACTTTAATTTTGTTAGCAATAATAATATTCATCGTCATCAAAAATTAATACACAATTGTTTGGTGTCGAATGTGATTCATCCATCCATTGATGATATTTGTTTAAACTTCGTCTGAGCTACAAAAATTCCTAACTGATTCGACTTTACGCTAAATTGGACTAAGACCCTGAAAACTTATCGAAACAAAGAGTGCAGTGGCCCTATCGGAGCTTGGGCTTATAAAATGGATCCTGGCAGGCAGTGGCCCACAGGGCGTAACTTGGCGGGTTTTAACTGAGACAAGAGTATTGGCCCAGCCCAATAATAACCACGACAAACAAAACAAGCTTGTTGGGTCGAAACTAGAATGAGCAGAAGACTGCTCTGAAGATCACAGCTCCGTTGCCAATCCATGGAGAATTGGTAAGTACAGGGTCAGCGGCTTCTTTCTTCTGCTCGTGGCTGCAAATCCAAAAGATGAGAGTAGTGGGCACAGTTCTACAGAGATTCTCCATTGGGTCCTCCTCCAAGCTCCCAAGCACCACCGTCTCCTCCTTTCTTCTCCTTTCTCCAAGTAATGTAGCATTCAACAACTCTTTCTTCTTCCTTGTTTACTAGAGCAGCAGATGATATGAGTCGCTTAAATTCCACAACGTTGCAAATTTTTTTTCCCCTTCAGGATGTCATCTTCTGGGCAGGGCGGTTTCATCTTCGGCATTTTGGTCTAATAATGCTTCGCTGTTTCCGGGCAAGGAGAGATGTGCGGAGAAGGATCATATGGGCAACTTCAGAAGAAGGATATGGACATCCCCTGTTGTTTGTATGGGCCGGCGTTCCAGCAAAATTGCTGGCAGGAAGGTCTCTTCTTTTTGACCCCTTTCGCCTTTATATTAGTCTCCCACTAAACCCATTGGTCGTCCAACATTGGGTTGTTTTGGTAGTGTTGATACTTCACTAGTGAATGAACCACTTTGTGTTTTTTAGTACTTCCTCCCACAGGGATTGCTTCACATTTTAGCATCTTCTGTTCATTTGAATTGAAATGGGTGTATTTGTCTTTCCTGGTCTAATATCGGGTGGAATTGGTCTAGGTTTTGCTTGTCATACGATACGACGTCCAGTGGCATGCACGCCATCTGTTTGATGAAATGCCTAAATGGCTTCTATTGTTGTGTAGCTCTCTGATAGTTATCCAGTTCCTTTCTCACTATTGTACTCCCTCATGGTAGGATCCAGGAAATTTAGGTTTCTGATGGGAGATGGACATTCTTGCTCATCGATACTGTTTCATTATGTGCTAAATTTAGGGAGCTCAAGATGCCAAGAAGGCGAAGCTTTATTCAAGGATTGGAAAAGAAGTCGTATCTGCGTAAGTAGAATTACTGTCCAAAGAATCATGACTTGTATGATCTCCTCCGATGGGTTGCAATTTAAGATTCCTATCTGTAATGTAGTGTAAAGAAGGGTGGTCCAAATCCGATTTCAAATACAGCTCTTGCTGCTGTACTTGAGAAAGCCAAGGAGCTTGATGTACCCAAGGAAATTATGGAGCGCAATATTAAGAGGGCTTCCGAGAAGGGGCAAGAGGCCTACATTGAGAAAATTTATGAGGTTTGTAAACAATGCTTGTTCTCCCTTGATGCACATGGCAAAGGGTAGTTGGTTTCCTTCCTGGTTCCTCTATAACGTTTGTGCTTCCACTTATAGGTGTATGGCTATGGGGGAGTGAGCATGGTTGTGGAAGTGTCGACAGACAAAGTAAATAGATCCGTGGCGGCTATTAGAGAGGTGGTTAAGGATTATGGAGGGAAGATGGCAGACTCAGGATCTGTTATGTTCAAGTTCAGACGTGCTAGGGTTGTGAACGTGAGAGCGAACGATGCTGATAAAGACCAGCTGTTCAACATTGCTTTAGATGCTGGTGCTGAGGATGTTATTGAACCTTCGGTTTATGACGATGAGAGTGATGAAGATATGTCCCAAAGGTAACAGTTCTGTTCCTTCAGAATTTCCTCGTAGCATCAGTCATCCTTAGTCAAGGATTTTGCTACTAAGGCAGCAAGTGAATTATGCTGACTTCCTGACAATTCCTTCTCTTAATTTGATATAGCTACTACAAAATTGTGAGCTCGACAGAGAATTATGCGGCCATATTATCAAAGCTGCGTGAAGAAGGAATTGCTTTTGAGACAGATAATGGTTCCGAACTGATTCCCATAGCAAATATTGAGGTATACAACACCATCGTTGTTGATGTTTTTTTTTTTCTTTTTCGGCAAAATACCTCAATACGACCCAACTTTTGCTCATTTGGATGAAAAGAAGCTACATTTTTTCCCGAAATGATGAATATGGTCCAAAAACTGAAACTGTTGAGATGAAAATGGCCCAGATTTCAAATTCCGTCTAAGATTCCATCCAATCTTTCTCCTGCGCTTCTGCTTTGGTCCTGGTAGTGGTACCTCAATTTGACAGGGCTTCATATTCTGGTTGAACAGAACAAACCAGAATTTGAATTTCTGGTAATTTTCGCCTCTATAATTTGAGTTGTGGGTCATATTCATCATTTTCTTCCAAAAGGGTAAAAGGTTGAGCCACAGGGGCGAGTGTTTACCCTTTATCTCTGCGGGAAAAAAAATATAGTCTTTCTGGCAGCTATCTTCATCACAGTGACTTTGACATTAACCAACTGATCATGATACGTCGGAAAATCTGTGTTGTTATGATCCTTTTTCCAGGTAGACGACGAGGCAGTAGACTTGAACAGAGAGCTCAAGTCCAAACTGCTAGAGCTTGACGACGTGGATGCCGTTTACACAGACCAGAAATGATGCTCATCGAGAGACCCTTATCAAGCAGACTGTTCACCTCATCAGCTGAGCTCGACCCATATCATAGTTTACCACATCCATTTACACTCTGCATGTCGTTTATAGCAACAGGGTCGTCGTCGTTGTTGTCATCCTCAGAAGTCATCATGCCTTTGTTTTGTCTCAAAGTGATTGTCTTATCCACTCTACCGCAGGCATTCCGATTGATTCGGTAGGAATTTCTAGTTGAATAATGCCAATCAATGGCCAATGCTATTTGCAGTGAAAAGGATGGGGCTTTGTCAGTTTACCTTTAACGTTGAGCAGAGCTGGCCGCCGGCAATGATTTTCGTTTCTTACTTACCCTCTGTGTTTGACTTGATAGTGTATTTTAGTTAAAAATATCTGCGATTTAACAGAAAGTTAGTAATTGACATTATATGCATTCTTACATAATTCATGACTGCTACATCTTTCTATTATTTTTGTTCTCCCAACTCGACTTGGATACAGCGAAAACGGCCAAGCTGCATCAATCATCAGTGTGAAAACAAACTTAAGTGGAGGCTCCGGCCTCCGTATTGGGTGAATTACCTAGGAGTTAGGATGGGCGATGGCCACTCCAAACTAATTTCTTAATGCATAATATTTAATTTATTAGTTGATTTTTTTTTTGTGTGACTACATTGTGTGATATCCGTATTGAGAAAATTATTCTTGTTTATATAATTAGAGAGTAGTAACACTTACACAGTAGTCGTAGAGAGCCCCTAACTTTTAAATGTAGACAAATATATATGTAAAATTTGTAACATGATTGTGAAATAAACTAGTTGGTAAGACTCTAGTCTCTTCCACAATAATCATGGTTCAAATTCGTCAAGTACAATTTTTTTTGCTCCTTCTTGTTTAGATTTCTGGTACGTTTGATCATTGGGTTCATCATTTTTTTCATGTTTGCCACTAAAAAAATTTAATTGCATTAGTGGTCACTCACTTTACATATTAGTTTCACAATTAGTCAGTGATCGTTAAATTCCGTTAACTTTGTCCGATGAGTCTTAGCTAGGAGCCAAACACATTCAATTTAATCTCCCAATTCGACAATGATTTTTTCCTGTTAAATTTCATTAAACTGCAATGGTTTTTTTGAGCAAGACACACATTTACCATAGTGCTAACGGCTAAGATGGGGTATCACCATATCAAGAACATGTTATTTTTCTCTTTTAAAATATATCATTGTAGATATCATCTTGTAGTATACAATTAATATGACTATCTAACAAAAAATAAAAAAATTAGTGAAAATGAATGGGCTCATCGTGTTGCACCATTTTCCCTTTCTAATAATTACTCTTGTATGGATTAATTAGGTAGTCCACTAATTAATACATTAATGTAATTTTATTGAAGGTAACATGCACAAGAGACCAAGAAGAGGAAGAAGTGAGAGATTTGCACGTAATGACCAACTTCATTGATGAACTTATAGTCTTTTATATACAATAACGACGACGATATCCATACATGAAAGGAGATAGCATTTGATAAATAGAAAGAAGCTGCCTAGCTAGAGCTACACGTCTTTCATACTGCTGCCTCCATTTGGTGCATACATACACGCACAAACACCCACAATGAACACCACAAGTACTACCACTTTCATTCTTGGGCAAAATCCAAATCTGCAAAATCTACACATTCTCGTATCTTACTCTTCCTAACAAAAATCTTAAAATCACTCTAACACGAATTAGGAACAGTAAGACACACGATTTTATAGATTATGCCGATCTAATTTTGCACAAGTTCCTTCCCACTTACACTAGTATCCCAAATTATGTATTATGGTCTATAACACTAACTTCTTCTTTTTTTTTTTTTTTCATCCAGCTATATGGATAATGAGCTTCTCGTGACCAGAGCCATTGGTCACAAACTCAGCAAAATGGTGGCCAAAGAACTTTGCCGACCATTTTACAGCTTTTGGGAACCGATACGGCAGTCGTCGCAAAAGCTCTCTCTTACAGCATTTTGTTTAACTGGAGCTAGGGACCCAGGCTCCATGGAGGCCGTAGGGAAGACCGTAAGGGAATCTTGCTCTTGCAATCTCTTCGAATGTGGAACCGTCCAACAACACCGCGTAACCTCCTCCATCTGCCTCGCTCACCATCGATATCACAACCCCTAATCATAATTAATAATCAGTACCACACATTAATCACAAAATGATACTATGATTATATTCATTATCAACGTGCTTAACAAATTGGAGCTAGCTAGCTAGATGGATATATATAGCTCACCATCATCTTCCTCTGTTGCACCTGGTCGGGCCACGAAGAACGGCTCTGACGGAATGGTGCCCTCGTCGTGCCAGTTCTTAGCCTTCTTATCCATCAAATCAATCTACGCAACAAACACGGATGTATAATTAAAACCCATAAAAAGATGAGGTGACAAGCTCGAAATTCTCTTTAATTTCTAGCATGAAAGTCGTTGAACACAATATGACGTGACAAATTAAACGATTTAAGATAAACTGCGATTTACCGTCGGATCTCGCAGTACTAAACATACCTTGGTGAGTGTGTTGGGGAAATTGCACGGCCGTTCGGCTCCACAGGCATAAGCATATCTATACTTCTTCCCCAAGAAAGCAGGGTTGATGCTGCACATGTCCATCCCTC
This sequence comes from Linum tenue, assembly GCA_946122785.1. Lineage (NCBI taxonomy): Eukaryota > Viridiplantae > Streptophyta > Magnoliopsida > Malpighiales > Linaceae > Linum > Linum tenue. The sequence goes on along the minus strand of CAMGYJ010000005.1, from coordinate 2,029,087 downwards.
TCCCGTGCTCATCGGGGTCCAACGCTGCATCCAACTCCCCATTCGGACTCCCATCTAACGGAATCCTGAACCTCCCCACCCTGCGTTACATAATTCGAAAACACGTACAAGTGGTTAAAGTATTGGACTCGGTACGAAAAGTTCGAATCACACTCTACTAATAAGAGTCACTTGGATGTGTCACGCACCTAGCGTCTGGAAGCACATCCACGCCCGTAAAAGACCGCAGATTCTGCAGCCTCAGCTTCTCCAAAATAGTCGTGTCAGCCTGATGCTCACAACAATCGACGATCACGTCCGTCACGCGCCCGTCCTCGTCCTTCTCCTCGTACGCATTGATGAAGTGGAACGTCACAAAAAGTGGTACCTCCACGCTGGCGACAATCTTGCCACTCGCCTTGCACATGACGTGCATGTACGCGCTCGACTCCGGGTGCCACTCGAACTTGTAGAGTGGGGTCGGTTCGGCCTTGAGCAGGTTCCCCGCGCAGTACCTCAGCGGCATCTCGGGGACCACCACGTAGTGCTCGGTCACGGGGAACGAGTGGACCCACCCGGGGGCGGGCCCGCCTCGACAGTCCACCCGACCGACCACTTTCCGCTCGTTGGTCCCCGGTTCCATCCGGACCACGAGGTAGCCCGGTCGGATCAGGTCGGGTAGGAGGGTCAGGAACTCGGACTCGGTCACGATCGGGTGGGCCGAGTGGATCAGCCCGCCCAGGGAGTCCGTGTACTCGAACTTCCCCAACGTGTCGAGGGTGTCGGGGTCCACCACGATGGACCCCTTCTGGGTCTCCGTCAGGCAGACCACGCGGCCGTCGCCCAGCTTGACGACGCCCGTGTTGGCGTTGTCGGTGAGGGAGGCCCCCGACAGGAGGTTGGCGAGGTCCCCGATGTAGGACAGGAAGCTGTCCGTCCTGGGGACCTCGGAGAACTCGCGGTAGCAGAGCTTGTTGTTCTTCGTGGCGGCCTTGTAGGCCTCCGACTCGATCTGGCGGTGGCCGAAGACGAGGCGGCCGTCGCGGAAGTGGAGCTTGACGAGGGTGGCGTAGCCGTCGAAGAGGTGGCGGAAGTTGTAGTCGCCTAGGTGCCATAACCCTGGCCCGTTCCTCAGGTACGTCCCACTCTGCACAAGAAAAAGAAAGAAAAAGTCATGAAAAATGCAGTTAATTATAAACATATTAATTCTTTTTTCCCCTATGATTAGACATAATTAATTATTGAGTTAACATATTTGTAATCATGTTCTTGAATTTTCCTTCCGACCGACAAAAATAACCAGCAAGTATCATTCCATCCGGACAATTTGTTATTAATTAATGTTATCGTTTCAAGGGACATTCTTTTGGAGCATAGAGAGTAATTCTTTATTACATCATTATAGGTATCCAATGAAGATGAATGAGCTTGCTAGGATTATTTTAGGTGATTTCATGGGTATTTTAGGTGTGTTGGATAACTTTTTCGCAAAAGATAACCACCTTGAAGGAGGGAAGTAAGGGATGATGGTGTAATAGATGTTTTTATCTCTATTTTTTTTCCTTCTTCAATATAAATCTAAAGGTTATAAGATTGACAAATATAGAATACAGTAGACTATATGCAACTGAAATATCGATAAAAGAACCTATTTGTCACAAAAAAGTGACTCTATGAAACCTCAAAAGTGCAAAATAATACGAACGAAACGAGAAAGACCCAAAAAAGATGTATACTTCATCCAGAAAAATGTCAGGCATATAATATTCTATACAATGAGTGTTTAAATTTTTAATTTGCATAATTTGATTTTAAAGTGGAAGATATCAGGGGCGGAGCTAGGATTTGAAATTCGGGGGGGCCGAAAATTATTTAATACTATAACGCAGAAGGGTGATAAAAAATTAAAACTAAGCAAGACAATCAAAGTAAATTTTACTTTTATTAGTATTATGATTAATCATTTTAGATGATTAGAGTCAAAATATTGATGTAGAATAACTTATGAAAGGTCAAAATGGATAATTTTTCAGTGAAATAAATTGCAAAGTGGTAAAAAAAACTAAACTTGAAATTAAATGAGTCAAGAAATAATATTGAAATAATGAAATGAAGAAATCATAAGATGAAACTTGAAAGATTAATTATATCTAATTAAATGAGTCAAGAAATAATAAATTTAAAAGAGTAATTATGTAGATATATTAAAATAAAAAGCAAAAAAAAAGTAACAGAATTGCAAAGGGTAGGGATCGAACCCTCAACCAGCTGTATCATAACTCATGTACTCCCCGCTTGACTAAGCCTACTTTGTTTAAACAAATTTGCACACTAAACATATTAGCCCTTTGTTAGTTTTTACGAAATTTTCAAAATATCGATACAGTTTAGACGTAACTTTCACGATTCTCGGGGGGGCCGGGGCCCCCCCGAGACCAGCTGTAGCTCCGCCCCTGGAAGATATGTAACGTTTAATCTGATCGTAAATCCCAAACCATATCCTTTTTCTTTTCTTGAACTCTTCACATATTTTGTCGAGTTGTAAATATTTGATTTCCATAATTGACCACACTTGTTATTGTTGTTTTTACTAATAAAACAAAAAAAGTGAACTACTTACGCGAAAAGGCCAAGAGAAAGAGCCGGAAAGAGAGGGCATATATATCAACTGAATCGCTAAACGTCGCCCTTAAAATTGCTATTGATCGCCCTAAATTAAAGATTAAATTACCAATGTACCCCTAACTTAAATTTTAAAATTAAAACAAACAAACAACTCCTAAATAAACCCTAGATGTCCGTACCTCTTCCCATGACTAATGGCCCACGTCCATCCCGCCGCCAACAGCCCAACACCCACCTCCACCGCACCCTCCTTTCGTCGTCGGCCTCCCACGTCGCCGAAGAAGACAACCAGCATAGGCAAAATCCGCCGCCAACCACTTGTCCACGGAGCCCCCAGTCGACCAGTCGGCCAACCGCTAAAAGACCATCGTCGATCGTCCACGCACGTCGCCGGCCATCCTATCTCCTTTCCCGTCGTCCGTCGTCGTCACCGGCTATGTGCTCTCCCACCGGCGCGCCAGTTGTCGCCAGAGAACCTTGACCGCCGTCGAAGTGTTGTTGATCCATCGGACAACCGAGGTCAACGCGCGGTTGGTCCATCGGCCGACCGCAGTCATCGCGCGGTTGCACCATCGGTTGGACGCGGTCAACTCGCGGTCGGCCGATGGACCAACCGCATGTTGGTTGTGGTTGGCCGACGGTTACATCGTGCGTTGACTGCGGTTGGTATTTTTTTTTTTGTAATTAATTATTTAAATATATAATAAACTGTAATTTAATTAATTATTTAAATATAAATTTAGTATTATAATTTATAATAATATAAATATAATAATAAGTGGATTCTTCGTTCCCTCTTATTGGATAGTTTTTTTTTTTCCTAGTCTAAGTGGTGTTTGTTTTCTAAGGGAAAATAAAGAAGCTAAAGGGTTAAAAGTGTAACTTTCATATTTTTTAGGGCGATCTTTAGCAATTTTAAGGGCGACCTTTAGCAACTCCCTATATCAATATCATCAAACTATATTCAAATAAGATATTAGGAAAAAGTATACACCGAGATTATCTAATAATTAATAATATAGATTTCATTATCGCGGGACGGGTGGATCATCTTAAGAAAATACGCCCAATAACAAGAACTTGCATCCATTTGATCCGGCCGCTAATTGAATTGGTTGTTCACATCCTAATGACTATGTCTATGTACGTAAATTTCTAAACATATAAAAAAAATCCATTTTGAACTTTACTATGTCATATACAAAAAAAAAAACATAATTAATAAATATTTAAGTATATTTAGGAATTACCAGCCAGAGAGGGATTTGTCCTTGGACAGCCAGCTCGCCTTCCCACCGCTCCTGCCGGACGCTAGTCCACGCCGTGTGGCTCTTCACGTCGGCGTCACCAGACGGCGAAGGGACGAAAGCCGCCGGTGCCTGGGTGGCAGCGCCAGCGACGACAGCTTCCCGACTCCCGCCGCCGCCGGCCGCCTCGCGTTTTCTAGAGAAGGCGGAGCCACCGTCGGCTGGAGTGCTGGAGGAGCAACGGAAAAGGGATGGAGCTTTTATGGAGGTGGAGGTTGGCGGTGGGAAGTAGCAACCGACCGTCGCTGAAAACGCCGTCATGGAAGCCATTGTTTGTTTGTTTGTTTAACGACCACGTCGTTAAGTGAGGTTAATTAGCTAAGCTAATTATGATGATCAGGGAGGGAGACACTTCGAGGAAAGGAGGGATAGTATGATTAGAGAGAGATGAGGAGGTGGATTAAGGTAGAGGGAGAGAGTGCGGTATTTATAGAAAGGGAAGTGGTGATATGGTAGTAAGAGTAACGGTAGAGAGTGTGTGGAGGAATTCTCGATTAATTATTGCCTTTTAGTTTAATTATCTCCCGTTAGTACTACTCATATTATAATTAGGGTAGGTTAGATTAATTAATGCATGTTACACGTACTTCTTGATAAGTCTAATAATGGTATGTTTTTTTTTTATTTCGAAAGACCATACAAATACCATAATGTATGCTTTAACATTATTGATGAGATATATTTCCAGGAAAAAAGTTTGATCTCATTACGAGACTCAAATTCGTCGAGCTGATAAGTTCGAGAAAGTCGGCTGCTCAAACAGCATGAAGCTAGGGTCTCGCCCTTCTCCCTCCACCCATGACTCGTGCACGTCAGTGTCCGAGGTCCATGACCTGTGCACGTCATGACTCGAACTTATAAGTTTGAGAATGATCGGCAAACAACCGTGATGGGCACAAACATTGTGATACGTATTTAGTATATGCATTCAAAATCGAAGGCGTAGATGATTAGTACTACTCCAACACTGTTGTCTATTTATTAGTAATTAATTGACGAAGGAGTTGTTGAGTTACATAATTAGTAGTGTTATGACAGAGATGTGGTGTGCTAATGGAAACTGATATTTGTTCATTTAGAGGAGGGAGAGGGTATCTTCGTGGCCGGTATTCCTCTGCACTACAAGACACTAAAACTTGCTTGATTCCCCTACGGCCTAAATCAGCCAAACCCTCTTTCTCGTCAACAAAGGGCCATTAAACCCTACCAGCTAAGTACTTCCAAACCTGGAGTTTCAATACGTGTCGTCGTCGATCGTACAGTGTGTTTGGGCAAACCGATGCCAGAGTACTCTTTCTTGACATCATAGGAAATCAATGTCTAAAATCCCCATTGGTTTATATGGGAACATTTTTAGTTTTTTTATGGAGAAGTACTATAAATATTTCTCTGTAATATGTATCGAAAGAATCTTCTTAAGTACTATAATGAACTTGGTTCTCTTCGTGCCCTGGACTAACCAACAGACGTTCTATTGGTGAACCACGTAAATCTCCGTGCTGATCTTTACTTTCTTGCTAATCGTTGTCTTTCTTGTTTTTATCGATTTCTCTGATCCGTGCGCGCATGATATTAGTTATTCATGAAGATTATTGGAATTACTCCTAGCTAGCTAAGCTAGACTTACTAGACCATGTTATTTATAACAAGGTTATGAGAGGGTCACACATGCAGATGCAGACATCATACAACAACCAAAACCCTAATAAATTGTTAATGATGGACTTGTTCGCTGCGAACAAGAGGTTGGTCTACTGATATTAGCACTGATCTTGAATATGAGACTCCCAGAAACATAGTCCTTATGTGGCGCTTAACTATAAAACAAACTTATATCACCCCTTATAAAAAAAACTTGTTTGCATCTTGCCCTTTTTATTATTCTTCATCACGATGTGAATCCTTGCAGCAAACTGTGGGCTCGTTTGAGATGCGTTTGATTTCCACCTCGATCGAGCTCACGAATTTCATCAACTAATTATTCGTGCCATCTCTTATCTCTCGTAAACGACCAATTATCTCTTGTTGTTGACCATGATATGATATGTGGTCACATCGAGTGTCAATAACTTGAGTTATGCAGACAGACGACCGACTGTTCTTTCTGATGATCTCGGTCGGTATACGGAGGCCAACTGGACTGACATGGAATCTGAGGCATATTGATATATATAGTCATGAGTCCTACCACATATATTTGTAGATAGCTAGTTAGGCCTATTGGTCTAGTTTGTATGATTCCTACATATCTTTTTTTTTTTAAGGTAACTTAATTAATCCCTACTCACTAGCTAGGTAGTAGAGCAAATGAAATTGAACTATTATTGTTTAGCATGCAAACATTCAGTATCGATCATTGATCCATCTGTTGATGACCGAATTAAGAAACCATTATAATAGAGAGAGAGAGAGAGCTTAATTAATTAATTAATTAATAATGGTTAATATGATGATCTGCCGGATGATCGTAAGGCCAGGATGATCGCTTGTATGCATTCACACGTCGCCGTGACTGGTAAAAGATTCCCGATCCACTGGGACATAAAGCTATTTGTTATTAGCAGCAGCGAATGAAAGAATCAGAGGCCGCAGGCATAATCATGAGGCATTTGTCCAATTTTATTCGGAACTATGGTAATTAATGAATGATTAAAACAAGGAAAATCCTTGACACGATTGAATGTTGTTTGTCGCTGTGCGGGGGAGTGGTTGGTTGGTATATGATCCCAACAGATAGGACACAGGTGGGGTGATTAGTGATGATAGCTAGCCTGGCTAGCTAGTTGCCCTGCTGCCAAGCAAAGATGGTGAAATTAGGCTATAACTTATGTCTACAGCAGTTTCGTTGGGCCATACCATGATCGATGATCATAAACAACATACAAATGGTTAGTTCCGATTGTCAAGAATTCGTTGATCCCAATAATTCGAGTTGTTAGGAGAAGTTTGATAATGGATCATATACCATTTACTCGGCACATCTATTCAAACGAAAGCCATTCGTATAGGTTTGAAATCAAGAATCAATATTTGGTCCCGATAATTAATTCGAGTTGAGGTTTGATAATGAATCATACACTGTTTACTTATTAACACACCAATTTATACACAGATTTGAAGTTTGCACAGGTCCGGATACTATGTGCTTAACAGAACAGATGAGGGTCGTTGGGATTCGAAGAAAAGATCTCTCGGTCATATAGAAGGCTCTGATACCATGTCAAGAATCAGTTATTTTCAATAACTCGAGTTGTAGGGAGATGTTCAATGATGGATCATATATATACCACTCACTTAACACCAATAACTTGAGTTGTTGAAAAAAATGGATTTATATCAAACCCCCCCTCAAATGAAAGTCAACTTGTGGGGTTTCATCTTGCTCAAGTAGATCAACATATCATGTCTTGTGCTAAACCATCAGGCTTACTGTTTTCAGACATTATATTATAAACATATCATTCCTTGGGATAAACCAATCGTTTATATTGGAGGGTTACAAGGATTTGAAACTTTGACCTCTTAGTCGAAGGCTAAAAATACCATGTGAACCAACAAATCATTTAGTTTCAATAACTCGAATGGTTTGAAAATCGTTTGTAGAGTTTTTTTTTTACAAATAAGCTCTAGCCTATCGCCACTCGCCAGCATGTAAAACACTCGCAGACAAGAGGAGGAGAAGGAGGAAACGCACAGCAGCAAAGAGTAAATTAAATGGGAACATATTGGGCCTACGACAAATGATAATTAACAATGCAGAGATCGATCCCACAGTAGCAATTAGGGTGGAGTTGACTCGATTGATTTGGGCTAATTTGAACTCCATCTGTAGCTAGCCCAAGTGCTGCATATATAATGATGTTCCCCATTAGCAAAGGAATCCTCGAAAACTGCTGTTTGGGTTACGTTTCATGTTGTTTGGTAATCAATATGATGATCTCTGTATTATGGGTTATAACCCACTAGATTTGGTTTCTTAGTCTATTCCCTTTCGGGAAAGTGGGAGGGAACCCTAAAACAGTAATACCAATATCATCATCATTCGTTCGTTTTTTTGCTTTACTTACCTGCAATTCATTGCTGCAAATTTGCAATGTATGCGTAGGCATGATGATTAATATAGGAGCTCCCAACAGTTGTTGTTTAATGTCTATGAGTAGTGCTCAAGATTGATCATCAGATTGCAATTAACATCAGGTGGGTCACTAATTAACCTGCTTCCCACTAGTGATCATTATTCTGCCTCCATTTCTGTGATTGTTTGTTTATAACCACAGTTTTGGAAAACCAGCTAGTCTCGATATATATATATATATATATATATATATATATGGCAAAGGCTAGCGTACGCCCGGACGTATCCTAGCCTACCGTACGCCCGTTGAGTTTTGCTATTTAGACAATAAATTAACCGGAGTTTGGGGCACGATACTATACCCTAACCCCTAATGGGTGAACCCCAGTCCGCAATTCACTAGCCCAAATAATAATATTCATTTAATCTTGAAATGAAAATCAACGGTTCTGATTCGTCGAAATTATTGTTGATTTTCATTTTAAGATTAAACGAATCTCATGATTTGGGTTAGAAAACTAGGAACTGGGGTTTATCCATTAGTAGTTAGGGTATAGTATCATGCCAAAAACTCTGGTTAATTCTTGATCTAAATAGCAAAACTCAAACGGGCGTACGGTAGTCTAACGTACGCCCGGGCGTACGCTAGCCTGAACCATATATATATATATATATATATATATATATATATATATATATATATATATATGTCGAGTTGTTGAAAAAGGATAAATGTGAATCTTATACTCAACTTTTCCATAGTCTTGTCCTATCATCATTTGTTTATTAAATCCACCAAACAATATTGTCCGCTTTGGCCAAACCCGCACGGTTTTACTATTGGGTATCCCCTCAAAAAGTCTCGTACTAATTGGGCTAGGTGGACACTAATATACAAGGGTTTCTTCCCTTGTATTGCCGATGTGGTACTTGGATTGTTCCATAACAGAAGTCGTGAATATTCGAACATGAAAACTCTTGATTAAGCCGATTTGATTTCTTTTATTTTCTGGGTATATACATCTATAATTTAAACAAGCTAGTTTCTGAAATTACCAAATTCATTAGAAATTAAAGAAGAAAAAAAAGAAGAGCTGATATACGTACTGATCAGCTTTGATGTCTACAGCATATGACCAGTTCTTGTGTATTAGGTATTTCATCATCAATTAACGATTTTAATCAATATGGAAGAATGCAAATGCTTATTTTACTTGTATATATGTGGCGGACAAAATTAGGGTTTCCCGTTATGGTTACACATAATTACGTGGACCCATACTCGACCCAAGTTTTAGAAGCCCATAGTTTTTTCCATCTTGGTTTGCAAAGGAACATATACCTGTTTTCTTATGTGAGGGACTGAGGGTCGACTGTAGTCAAGATACTATTTTCTTATGTATTATTGGCTACCATCACTAATAGTGTGTTTAATTATAGTACCTCCCTAATTTTATAATACATAAAAAAATATGACAGGTTTACGAATTTGATAAATGTCATTAATTATAAGCCTTAAACCAACCACTCATAGAAAAACTAATTACGAGTGTTGTTTATATAAACCGTAAACAAACAATTTATATTTCAATCTCGATCTGAGATTTTCCAAATAATATTAACGTGATTTGACAAATCTTGTAACATTTTGAGTTAGAGTGATATGTTTCAGCTACATATCTATCCGAAGGATAATAAAATAATTGAGCTCGTCCATTAATTTCAGCCAAATAACAAAGTTTTTTTTTTTTTCTTTTCGTAACATTTCAGACATATACCATATTGACAAAGCACGAGTGAAATTTATAGTTCATATGAAACAATTCAATTTTAATTAACAAAACGTGTTTTGAAGTGAAATGGAAAAGTTCTTGTAAGAACTCTGAAGTTAAATATGCTCAGGGCAGAGCAGTGCAGAGATGTGTGACCTTATGGGAACTTGGGAAGTAATTGTGATGCACTCAAAAGCCAAACCATGCGAGGTAGGATCAAAGCGGACAATATATTGGTCAGAAAGGGTCGAGACTCGAGATGTTACAATTGGTATCAGAGAGCCTCTATGCGTCCCTCTTGAACGATGGTGGGGCAAAACCTCAACAAGGACTTTGCGTCCTTGAGGGAGGAGGGTGACACTTTAGGTAAATCTCACTTCGATAAAGCACGAGAGAAATCTATGGTTCATATGAAACAATCCAACTTTAACTGCAAGAACGTTTTTGGATAAAATGAAAAAATTCTTGTAAGAAGTCTGAAGTTAAATGCAAAAATAAAATTCTACAAAATATGACAAAAACAGACAATATCTTAATCAGGAAAGCTTGTATATGCTACAATATTTTCGCCGGCTAGTGATGAGGTGCACGTAATTACAAAAATTTCACCGTCGTGGGACGCCATTATTATATAATCCACCGGAGATTAAGTGGAGGGTCCAATCCAAGGTCTGACCATGATTGGATTAAAATGGTGTGGACAGGGTGATGGCTCTTCTTTGTCGCCTGCTCCCTCAGCATATTTACTAAACTACCTTCTTTGTGGCTGTTCCTTCATCCCAGAATCTTAATTAGTAACTTAAAATTCAGTCATTATCCCAGCGGCAATAGTGATTTAAGAGGAAGAGGAGTGAAGGAGAGTTGTTCGTTAGGGTTGGGAATCCGATCAAACTGTATAGGAAACTGTGGTTTAAAGTTTAAATCAAATCGCATGGTTTGATCTGGATTGTGAGACCAGAACTACGGTCAAGTCTGGTATGTGTTCTCCCTTTAACGAAGAAAAAAGTTTATTTTACTCGTTTCGTTTGCTCTCGTCGGGACTCGTCTATGAAATCTTGAAAGGAGAAAAATATTCCTATGATGACGTAGTTTGGACCGCGAGAAACATCGGTTTACTATGGCAGACCGTGACCCACTACTCACTAATACGAACAAAAAATAAAACTAAACCTCCATTTCTGCGTTTGGAAGAACAACTCAAGCCCGATCAATGCAACCATGGCGAACAAAAAATATTATCTTACTATTATGGATTTCAGTACAAGCACAACAAATATATTGATTCCTCGTCCAAGTGAAAACCAAAAGACTACTCAAGCAATGCCTTTTGCGTTATCTCCTAATGAAAGAACCACACATCAATAAAATATGAGAAAATCATCTCCACTTGCCATGTTTAAACTCTGGAGTTGATGATATAAAAATGCAGAACAAAATTTATTACCTGGGTGATATAAGAGAAATTATGTCGAGCGAAGTGACTAAAACCCAGTTGTTTAAAACGGTCTCAAAATCTTCGCGATGGGAATTATGATCGAGAATCTTTCGGCCCACCTGGAAAAGGGAGAGAAGCGATTAGCACAAAAAGAAAGAGGGAGAGGAATTTATTTTAAGTGAATACTAGATAGAGTAGTGAAACTGTAATGGGAGTAAGAAATCAAAAGAGTCCACTACTCCCTTCATATTTCTTCGTGGGTTAATTACAGTCGCTAAATTTTTTCACTATGATATTGGCACTAAAATTTTTATTTTTATGGATATCGGGGATGATAAGAGGATTGAGGAAGAATGAATTTTTGTTGAGCATGGTTTGCCTAGCCCATACCGTATCGGACCGCACTGTATCGACGTGGTCTAGACCGCATAGCATATGATCTTGTTCATGGTCTGTGTTCTATCCTCTCTTTAGACCGCAAACGGTATGTATAGAATGGTCTGGTCCAAACTGCACCGTTTTCCACAACCACTAACCATTATGGATCTTGAAATCGGGATTTTGAGAATGAAATGTTTAAGGTTGTTTAGAACAAGAATTTGGATAAAAAATAAAATTTGGCTCTCTTGAATGAAATATAAATTTTGGCTCTCGAGAATGAACAAAATGTTTGGAAAGGCTAAATTTTGATGAAATGGAATTCCAATTCTCAAACTTTTCATGATTCTCATGTTTGGAAGTAAAAAATAAAAAGGAAATGGAATTCCAAAAGGTAAAAAGTTGGAAATTCTAAATCCTACCAAAAGTGATCGGAATTGGTGGAGGGAGTGATGGAATTAGTGGACCCCACATTAATTTTGACTCATTTTTACAACCCTTACTACTTTTGGATTTGAAATCATTAATACCAAGGATATTATTGTAAAAGCTCTTGTAAGAAATCATTTCCATTTTTTTCAAACATAAAAAGATGAAATCGTTTCCCAAACTTTTGGATTTGTTCCAAACATAAACTCTTGAAATGAATTCCCACTTGAATTCAGATTCTCACAAGAAATGGAATTCATTTTCCAACATAATTACATCCAAACTAGAAAAAAAGGATTTGAAAATTTTCCTTTAAAAATAAGTAAATTAAATGAAAATAACAAAATACTTGAGGGAAAGTACGGTAAATCAAAATTTAAACCACAAATACTAATTAACACAATCCATCATAAAATTTATAACGTTCAAACAACAAAATTTTCTCAAGTCTCAAATGAACCAAATCCATCACCAATACTTCATTTTCAAATCCTTGATTCAAACGACCACTGAGTTAATTGGACTGGACAAGATTTGCTGTAATTAAACTAACACTCATAGTTAGTAAAATACGGTACAGACAAGTTACATATCAATTATATACGTGCATTTTACTTCGTTTCTAAACTTATGATACGTTGGATAATATGTAAATTTAATTATTATACAAATACATAAATGTGTAATCAATATTTGAATTATCAATTTAATTCACTACATATGGATACTAAACGCAATGTATGAATGTTATAAGTATTTAGTAGGAGAGTTATCAAATAAAAAAATGAAATAAATGATTAAATAGTAATATGAAAATATAAAATTTAAATGCATAATATACATACGTTCATTCATATATTTAACGAAGTATTTACTAACTATTATCTACCGTCTCACTCAAGCCTTAGTGATTATTACTGATTAGTATTGGGTTGGGGCCAACAACCTACCTCGGAAACTAAATTCGCAGAAGTGGGCTTAACGTGATCCACCTTCTTTCCCCTTTCTACGGCCTTGTTCTGTTATCTGACGGCCCAAACAATTAATTATACATATTATGGGCTGGAGTGGAGACATTCACCATATTTGCGTCCATGGGCTGAACGTTAAGTAGATTCAAAGGGTTAGAGGGATGGTCCTGTCCATCCCAATGGATGCGGCCATGCGGGCTGGGCTCTTCGTTCGCAGTTTGGGCCAGCTAAACTAACTTGGCTGGTCAGGTCCAGACATACTGTTAGTCTTGGTTGGGCTTGTATTATTTTTTGGTAGAAAGATACACGCTAATTTGCCTCCTAGAGTCCTAGTGTCAATTAGCATTATTGTCTTAGACAATCCCATAACATCGTAGGTAATCCACATAATTTTGGGTCGATCACATTGAATGGATGTATATTAAAAGGGATAAATGAATCATATTAGCTAAATAATAGACTGCAAAGGTGCATTCTCTATACATATTGTTAACAAACACAGTCCGATTACTACTCAAAAGGTTAGCAATATGCTTCACGAATAGTCCATGATTATGGTCATCAATCATTCTATTTTTATCATGCCAACTGCTGTCGAGGAGTCTAGGGCGAGGGAAATCTTTCGATACCCTTTTTGTCGTGCAAGAGCAAGACTCAACCCCTCTGCAACACCCTTTAGCTAATTAAGCGCTTGTAATAGAGGAAGTCCCCAGATTGTGAACAAATTCACCGGTACACCCACCCAAGTGATCCCTCAACAACCCTCTAGTACCAACTTGTCCTGAGTTGGGCATCACTAATCCATCGATTTGGATTTGGATCCACCCTTCTGCTAGTGATTCCCTAGTAAGAAGTTGATTAGTCTTTGGTACTTCATGTACAAGAATGCTCCTCTTGACACTCTGTTGTGCTTGCCTAGTGTTGTTGAACCCAACTTCGATTCTACATATAAGAGCAAACTCATAAATAACCCTTACCTTTTATACACTATGAATTCCTTTGTTCCCCATGCTCCTCATTAGTCAGATTTAAAATCATCCATTTTTGGAAGGAAACGTAATCCCAATCTTCGTTTCAATGAGCTTCTACCTATATTTTGTCCAGAATTCCTTCGGTCTCGTGTAAGTTACGAAGAATATGCTCTGTTGTATCTTCTTTGCTGGTGCAGTGACTGCAAATCCCATTCGTAGCCAGTTCCACCTCACTTTTTCATGATCTAGTAAGGAGGCTATCATATAAAAGGGGAGCCAAAAGAAGCTTTTCCCCCCTCTTGCTTGTTAAGTTCACAACTCATTAAACCATAAGTACATATAAAAGTCTTTGAGATTCAAGTAGATGAATGGGATCGTGCTAGACTTCGATTCGACACTTCTCTCTAACGCATATATAGAGCCACACACCCCTCACACGTTATTCACCATCTTCCAACATTCACCTCACTTTTTACATGCCCATAAGTATGTTTGATCTTCAGGGTTCATGTTCCCTTAAACATAAAAATCTTCGAAATATTGAACAAACCTCATGCCTCTATCACCTCACCTATGACTGACCCAAATTTTATTTTTTCCTGGTGTAGAGTGTAATAAGTAATAACTGATTGACCCTCAATTTAGAGTTTTAGAGGATTTTGATATTTGACAGACACCATCATTTATTAGTAGCATGTTACCTCATCCATGACAACATTATATACCCTCACCATCACCACAAAGTGATCGAGACAAAACGAGCACTAAATTGCATATTGATTCTTCTTTATAAAGTTGAGGCTTATGTAAACATGACTCACCTCATTTGTGGGTACCAAATTAAATACTCCATTTTACCCTAATCAACTAACAACTAATTTTATTTATTAATGATTAACCCCTTTCCATTATTAGCAAGTGGCAAGCCTTCCCTTTCATCATCATCTTGTTTTCCTCTTTTGGCATCAACATAGACCTACTGTTAGGGTGAGATATCAAATTTATAATACAAAAATGAGACCAAGCCAAATAGCATAATTAATTACTATTTTAATTGTAATATATCGTAATACAGAATCTCGATGATGAATGCCCGTATAATTATTTATTGATTAATATTTAATAATCATTCCTACACAAATTCGTCACCATCAGTTGGACCTGTTTGAAATAAGGGAGCTTTTGTTTGTGTTTGTTCAATAATTGCAATATATACGGTATACCCCACATACGTGCTCCTTTCTGTGCCTGTTATTTGTTTCCGATATTACGAAACCAACTAATATGTTCACGAAGGAGAAAATAGGTTTAATTTATATCCTTTGACGGCATCGATGAAAGTGTAGGCTTGAATTGAGAAGGGTTTGACGTTCGAGTTCTGATAGTTATTATATTTGCCCATTTAAATCGTTTATATGAATATGATGGATATCTATAAGAGTCGATATTTATCGTATTTAATAGATTTTTCAACCTAAAACAAAAGAAATAGTCATTTTTTTCATATGAGTTTGTTAACAGTATGATGCTCAACTTCTAAGCTTTAGCTCGTGGTTTGAACTTTGTACATATTCATCATAACTAAATCTAATGTTAATATTGAGAGTTGTCATGATCACAAGATCTTTTGGTTGAAGACTTTAATACAATCTCCAGAACAGGTTAATCTAAATAACTCGAGTTGTTAAAATACTTTCAAGTATCAATTTTATACCACTTCGGCACTTCCTTACAAAGTTCGCTTTAAACCCTGACTTCTCCACAAATCATACTAATCAAGTATGATGTTGGTAATGACATGGATTAGAATTAATGAGTAATATTAACTCGAATTGTTGAAAAATGTCGAAATATATTCAATCGCGTCTACTACGTTACGTACCCACTTGTGCCTAGACTGCCCCGTTTTTCTATGCTTTTATGCACAGAGAATATGCGTTGCTGAGCTTTCCTAGCTTCAACAACATAATAATGGCGCATCGGCATCGAGAGAGAGAGAATCAGCGGTGAGAGGGTGACTCTCTATCTATATATGGACATATATATATATTGCAGCGATTTCAAGTTACGAACTGGGAATCGTACACACTGATCATTGCCAGCCACTCATGTTTAATCATTCGAGTTATGATACTGATGGATTTTTGACTGACTCATTCAAGTATTCTAGTGTTCGGATACTTATGATTAGTGGTTGATTTAAGAACATAGTACGATAAAACTGCACAAATTTCAAGCTCATGAATTTCGTTTTAATAATAATATTTCTAATACGCTTGATTTGAAAATTATATGTACAATGCATTATTCTTGCACGTCTAAAACACACGAAAGATCAAGAAACTATTGATTTTCCACATAAACCAATCCAAACATATCCTTAATTCACTTATCGATCCAGCATGCTAAAAGTTTATGTCCCAAAGAAAACTCCGCTTATTTCTAACTATCTCTCGCCCTAGGGAACGAATCCCGCGCATAACCTACCTATCAATAACCATGCATTACCTTACGTACTTACCATTTTTGGAAGATAACTAAATTTTTTCAAATAATTTTAACGAGCTATTACTCTATTGTTTTAAGCCATAGTCTTTTTCTTCACAGATTAAATCGTGCTTTTTAAAAATGACAATGAGTTTGATATACTTTGGAACAAAAACAAATTGAGATATTTATTACTAGTTCATACCATAGTGGTAATACTGCGATACAAAAAATTATACCATATGGTTTGAAACTATATCATGATGATATGAATATACCGTAGTCTAAAATGATTGTATACATGATAGTAGAAATATATAGCGGCCATTTATCACTCTTCATACCACTTAAAATAGAAAACTTAAATCTAGTTATACAATAATCAAGGATTGTGCACTGTATCTTAGACCATCGCTCGACACTCCAATCTTTTGTCACTATTTGAGCATGTTCTGAGAAAGCCCCTCAACTCTGAGAAGCTATATATTGCCTACCTTCGCCAATTTGTTCTGTTGTACCATTGATCTTCACGAATTTGTTGCTTAGTAAAGACTAAAGACAAAAGCATTTTCAGCCACTAGAGACTCTGAACTTACATGATGGAAGAAGTCTGGAGGCACTTTTTTCTTGATGAGAAAGTGAAGTAAACAGACAACACCTAGCTGTATCTGTGTACTACTACTCTCTTTGCCCCTCTCTCTATCGTTTCAATGGCGGTAGCATAAAGAGGGGGGAAAAGCAAAGATTTAAGTGAAGTTTAATTTCCACCAACCAAAAATGAAAACCCACCATTTATGAAGGCCTCAAGCCCTCTTTCGTCAAACTCTCTACAGTAGTCACATGAATTGATGTCAGTTACAAGAGAACTAGATGGTCCGGTTTGAACTGGACGAGTTCATTTGAATCACATATACTTCAAACGAATCTGGTATCATAGTAATTAGTTTATGTATTAAGATTTGCTGGTTTGATTTAATTTATTTGATTAATCGAGATTTTCCTTGATCAAGAGATGATTATAAACCCTGCTCACTCGTCAAACTAACAAACCAATTAGCTACATGGATATTTTTTTATATAGCATAGCTACAGCCTACATGGATATGATGGAGTTGCAAGGGATACTAATGATGGTTTTGGTGGATGATTAAAAACTAGTAGTCAATTATGGCAACTTTGGTGGGTAATAAAAGATCTATGATTAAAGTAGGATGACAAAATATGTTATACTTTGGGCAAACAAGATAGCCCATCAACCAAACTAATTGAATTCTGGTTAGTGATTTTGGTTTTGGTTTTTACCTGGCCAATTTGGTTTGAGCTATTTTGTTCAACGATGAACACTAACCAACCGAATCGAATAAATGGTCTTGAATTCATTCAGTTTAATCAAAGGCATAAAATATTATTGTAAAGAGAGCAAAAACATACACATTGATATCATTCTCGTTACCATTTAGATTTGAAGTAGCACATAAAACGTCGCTATTAATTGCAAATCTCATACATTTACACATCTTAATCAACAATGTGTAAGATATTTGTAACGCTATGATTAACCATTTTCCATACAACAACGATCACATATATTCACATGAGACACATGACCCCATCCTTTGTACAGCTTTTTAGCCCCCTTCTAAAAAAAACCACAAAAAGAGGCTAAAAATATCGTTCGTGTCAGAGAGAGAAAGAAGAGTGAAAACAAAAAGAGGAAAAGAAACGACAGTAACAAAAAAGAAAATAATAAAAGGGGAAAAAAGGCCGTCGATAGCGACATTCTCACAGGGACACGTCACAGCAAACACCATTACTCTTTTTTTTTTTTTGGTGTTTTTATTATTTTTAATAATAATTACAAAACAATCCATCCCCAAATCCGTTCCCGTCACCACCACAAACATACCTACCCGCCGTACCACCACCGCCGCAACCACCGTCGTCCGGCGCCCACAGCGGCGGGTACAGCCACCCGTCCGCCACCGAGTCAACAAAAACGAACTCGCTCTTCAGCTCGCCCCCCAAATCGCCCAGTATCGGCAGCTCTATAATCTCGCTCAACCCCTCCTCATCCTCCTCTGCCATCGACGACAGCGAAGATGCCGACGCCGAAGCCGCCACGGCGGCGGAGGAGGAGAAATCTTCGTCCGTCATCCGCTTCCCGTCGAACTCGTCCATCAGGGCGGCCTTGGTCGCCGCTGCCTGGACGTCGCGCGGCGCGACGGAGGCGGGCCGGGGCAGGGAGCTGACGAGGTCGGGGAAATTGAGGATGGCGGAGCTGCCCTTGATGCAGAGCGCCGCCACGTCGTGTGCGCGCGCCGCCATTTCAGGGGTGGGGAAAGTGCCCAGCCAGATCCTCGACTTCTTGCGGGGCTCCCGGATTTCGGATACCCATTTCCCCCAGCTCCGCATCCGGACTCCCCTGTACACCGGGTGCTTGCTGCAGTCCCGTATCCGCTTCATCTTCTTGCTGGAAGATTCCGGCGAGTCTCCATCGTCGTGATTATCCTGCTCCTGCCGCTGGGAATTCCTCTGCCGCAGGTGTTGTTGTTTAATTGGGGAAGGCGGCGGAGGCGAAGAGGAGTATGAGAATGAGAAAGAGTTGGAGCTGCTTTCCTGCTCTGTATTTCGTCGTGGTTGAGGCATTTCGTCGAACAGGTTTTATGCAAGCCAAGAAAGGGAAAAGGAAGACGAAGCACGTAATGGGTAGTGACCAATGTTACACAGAGATAGAAAGGGCAGTGGGGAAATCAAACTTGTCGTTGGATGGTGATCGACAAATGGAGAAAGGGACTAGGAAGGAGCTAAATAGAGGTGTTGGGGGCAATGATGGGCAAAGCTACTACTTGTAGTAACCCAGTAACAGTAGTGACAGTGTTGTTATCAGTGGGAAATGAAGAAGACGAAGACGGAGAAGAAGAAAGAAGGGCTAAATCTGATAAAAGGGAAAGAAGTTCGTTGGTGGGTAGTGATTTGTTTTTAGCAATTTCTCAATTGGGCATTGGAACAGAGGCAACAGTTTATAAGCAGAGTAGGAAAGGGAAGGGCAGGGCAGAGGGAGACCGCATTCGGGCCAACTGGACGGGGAAATGGGTCGCTCTGTCCCACCACCCCCTTTTGCTGAATGCTACCATTGCACAATCCTGGCCACTCGTGCATCAACCGATCATATAATCGTTTCGGATGCTTAGCAGAAGTAACCTAATTTGATCTCAGTCCAGAGATACTCAGCAAAGTCGTTTGCTTTCTTGTTGATTATAAGAAGGGTTGAAGTGGTGATCATCAACACTTATCTATTTTCCAAACATAATAGTACGAGTTCGACCGCATATACTCATCTCACGATTCGACTAAATCGACCGACTCGGTCGACCCAAGATCAACTTTGCTCGCAAGTTGGGATTGCCACCACCACCATGCAACATCCATCCCATCCCACCAACTCAACGCCAAATAATGGAAGCCAAGCAGTGGAAACTTGTTAACAATGAAAAGCTTTTTCACCTCTTCTTCAGTATTAATGAACTGTGTTTCGAATTGACCGATTTGCTCCTTCTCTGGAGTCTCTCATCCCTGGTTCTGGGCACCAATTATTTCCCCATGCCGACGTAGAAATTTGCATGTCCCACTAGTGGGCTAATGGCTAGCTCCCTGTTTCCTAATCAGTTTACGTTTATAATTAAAAAAATATGTCTCAGGATCTCCTGTGGATCTTTGAACGAATTAATTATTTGATAATGGGATATGGCAGCAATCTTAGGCTTTTCTTTTTTTTTTACTGTCTAATCTCTCAGTGTCACCTTTTTGTCTCTTAATAGGGACGTATTAACTAATGCTATTGGTTTTGTACCATGTAATTTTTGTTTTTTGTTTTCAAACAAAAGCGCCCATACTTATGAGCACAGTATCGGAGATCTTAATCATTAACACACATTTGAGCACGTTATGATGTCGGATAGTTTTTGTTTTCGAATTCTCACAACTCCTTTATCCTAATCATTGATTTAAGCACAAGTTATCAACGGACGTATACAAATTGTAAGTTTAGAAACCAGCTCCTGTTTAACGACCGTATAAGAAATTACTGTAAGAATATTTTTTAAATGATGGACTGATTCATAAGGACCAAGACTACAAAATCACAATCTTTAAGCTTTTTAATTGTGGCGGCAGGAGACCAAAGTACTGTGCGATTAAGTAGTAGTGGCAGTCAGGATTAGATAAACATTACCGATATTTAAAAAGTATTTCTGTACTTTGTAATTTGTATTTGTATTATCTTGTAATGGGTACACGACACAAAGATAGCCAGAAGTGGCTGTTGATATTTTAGTGGTACCGCTGATAGATACTACAAAACAAGTGAACGAGCGGGGGGAGTTTTGTCAAATGGCTTGGCTGGTACTCTCTCGTTGTTTCCAGAGGCCAATAATTATTTTGGTTTTTGGTTCCTGCTGGTTGGCAGAACAACGGAACAAAAAAGAAGAAGAAGAAAAATATTCAGCATAATTAGCACTTGACTTTTCAAGAGTCAAATCGACTCTTTTCTTTCAGGATCAAATCTTGCAAATCTATAGTTTCGAGTAACGCCAATTTGCTTGAATTTGTATCTTATATGGGTTTCGATCGAGGTGACTAATAGACACGCTTTTTACGTAATGTGAATATCGTATTCTGTGGATGTAAATTCGTTTTCTTGTTTGTGTTTTTTTGGTCTTCATTTTACTCATTGTGAGAATCCGAATGATTCAATTTGACCTTCTGAGAGTTACCCTTTCAATCTTCACCCTTCTTCTGCGTTACACGCCAGGGTGAATAACCCATCGATTCAATTCAACGACCCTTTTCCCAACTCTCCGTATATCTCCACCACAGGTTCTTGTCGAACATGATCCATGGAAACTTGCGATAGATAAACGGTCATCATCATCATCATCCATCACCACAGTAAGGAACTCGGATTTCACCTCTTTTTACTCTGTTTTTGTCTTCACCTTTCCTTTTTCAGGGCCTGAACAAGAAAGTGGATAAAAGGCAACAACAAGAGGGAGAGGGGAAAAACATTTCACCTTGTCGTACGAGCAGCAGCAGTTCTCTGCAGGGCCAGCTGCATGCTATATCATCGTCTTCATCGTCGTCGTCTCAACTCTCAACATGGGGTTTGAATTCGACTGACGTGGAGATGTATGAAAGGGAAAGCAAAGCCTCCAAAAGAAAAACAGGGCATGGACACAACACTGACTTGCGAGTACTTAAGTACAAATTTGGCGAAGTAGGTAGCGAAACACAAGCTATAGGTAAGCCTAAGCAGGTAGCTAGGGAGAGAAATCAGTGTTCAGAATCTTATGCTGTAGCTTTTTAGATCCATGATTAAACGATATGATGATTTCCAGGCATCAATTACCAGAATGGCAGGCAGGTTTCATTTATTGCACCTTTTCCAAATTGGTGAATGGGGTGGCCACTCTTGCTAATTCTGTCTGATGTTTCATTCATGAAGCGTATGATCGATCAATCGAACACCTAAAATGAGGCATTGTCACGCCTTGTTTGTCATTCCAACTCAAACCACGTCAGTTGCCCATCTCTTTTCAATTAGTTGAACCCGAAATCGACTTTGAACTCATTCTCTCTGTCACGACTTACCGTTAGATTGGCAATTATGCAAACCGTTTACATCGAAAGATACCAGTCATGGAGTACAAACAGGACAAGTGGTCTCAACTGACCGATGCCAATACCATAAACCCACAATTATGGATGCGGTGACTCATCTTTCTCATTCACATAATTCAATCACGCAAACCCAGAGCTAGGAAACGAAGAAAAAAAGGGGAAAGAAAACAAAGAAGCTGTCTCCTTCCCCCTTCACAATCAATAACAATCAGCAATGGCCTTTGTCTGGCCCAAATGGATACCATGTACTTTTCCCACCCTTTTACCTCATGCAAGGTCTTCCACTGGCAGCAGGAGAAGAGGACCATAGCAGCACTCTAATGTATTAAAAATATCTCGTCAAGACTCGGGCATCCGAAGATTATACGATATCATCCCGTATGAAACAAGTATCTCTGAAGTAGATGCCTAACAAAATCTCGACCTAAGTAAGTTACCGATAACAAATCGTCCTTCCAGCGACGAGCATGACAAGTCTGGACAGTTTATGGCTATAAACAATGAGTAGCAAAGACAATGAAAGAACGGGGATATGACATGTCAGCAAACCCTGAGGGGTTGACTCAGTGGTAGTAATATGGAGATGATACAACACAACATTCATAAGGTTCTAACCTTTAGATCCAAGATATGATATGTCAACCGCGTATCGATAAGGTGTATGAAAACTGCAGAAGCTTTCATCACACATCATCAGATCCACGGCAACACAAACAAGGGGCATGATGAACATGAAGCCAAAAACCAACCCATCACTTATGTTTTTCACTCCATGTTTCTTGTCAGTGGGTGAAACTTCCATCAGCTTCTGACGATGGGACTTGGATCCCAGAAACTTATTGAAAAGTTTCAAAAACGGATCAGAGGAAAACTTTAAAGTCATTCCATCTATATGACACTAGTAGTAGCAGCAGTAGTCTTTCATGTAAAGCGGATTCATCGCTTGTTTCGTCACATGTACTGCCTCCCATGCATACAAAAATATATATGGTCTCAACCCACATTGAATTTCAATGTAATGCATAGTACTGTGATAAATAACTATGCCCCCACCACCAAAGATCTAAACTTTTTTCACAGTATACAGCTGGTAGTGGTGGTTCCCTTACCTTTGCTCACGTCCAAACAAAAACCAATTAATACTCGTGTATAGCGATAGATAGCAGCTGCTGTGATCTCCTGTAACTTTACTCCCACCACCACCTGTATTACCATTTCCCCATCATGAATTGAAATGTGAGAAGAAGATGAAGAGAAAGCAGACAAACGAGACATGGGTCGTATTTATAAGTGTAGGAAAATCTTACTTACAGTGGTGGTTGGCTGCATGCGAGAATGGAAACCGGCTACCTGGAATATTTGCAGCCTCTGGCATTAATGTTGTATATACGTATAATGGACTGTATTTTTGCGTGTACACAATCTCTAAAACACATGGCCAGTTGAGGAAGAGATGGAGAGACATAACTGCAGTCTTCTTCTGCAACACCTAACAATAGAGGTGGGTTCCAGAAGAAAAAAAAAAAACCTTGTGTTTACCCAAAGAGTTCTATAACAGCAAAATCTCCCTCGATATGGAATCCTTCCTACTTGCTATAGATCAATGGCTATAGTATGCAAAATGATACATGATTGCCCAAGCAAGGTACAGGGGTCAAGACCCCATTTAAAGGAGAGGCATCTCATTCAATGGCTCTATATGTCATAAATTTGTCGATGGACTCAATAAATATTCAGACCATTGCCTGTTATACCTGCTGCAGTCATTAGAGATAAAAAGCATAGACTATCTGTCGCAGATAACAATGCTACAGTTATGGATAGCCAAGCAAGTGGTGAATAGTAAGCTTATTGACAAATAGTATACAGGAAGAGTAGGGAAAGAGAGGAAGAGTTCTGTTAAAGAGTGTTAAAGTAGTAATAAACTTTAACTCTATGCATTCACTCAGACATTCCATTCCTCATTCACAAGTAACCCTCCAAAGAGGTTTACTTGATTGTAAGTTCCAATTCATGAAGCAGATCATCTACAGCAGGTCATTCAGAATAGGGAAAGGTTATCGTAGATAGATAAGAAACACATCTAATAGAGAATAAAGGCAAGCAACGAACAACTGCTCCATTCAAGTCATCAAAAACTGAAATGGCAAACAACAAAGGTGAGACAACAATGCTTGTTAGGATGGCACAACCAGCTGCGATTTACCAACAAGCTTAAATGGCAGGACATGAAAAGTACCCATTATTGTCTCTGTCAAGAGCAAAGCAGAACAAGAACAAGAATTAAGAAATTTAAGGGTGCTTATATAATTTCTGTTCTAGAGTAAAAAGAAATAAAAAGATAAAAATTGTCTTGATCTATGAGGTTCCAAAGTACTTCACAACCAACAACACTTGAAGATTGAATGCTTTCCCTGTTCCAGTCTAAACTAAGCGGCTATCCAGAATCATGATGTTTTCGTGCTTACCCTTTCTTCCTTTTGGCACTTAATACGAGATTATCGTCACCATCACTATCATCGACTAGTCTTTTCTTGGATTTTATATCACCTTTGTTTGATGATGCTTGTTGCTGCCTGTGAGAAGAAATCTCGGGTTTGCTTGGCGTTTTGGGAGATTTAATGGGAGTGCCCATGCGTTGCATCTTTTGCTTTCTCTGTTTCTTCTCGTATGCCTTCTTAGATCTCTCAGGGGACAGCAGTCCATGTTCCATCATCCTTCATATTCAACCAATTTAGCCTCAGATTACTCATACTTCCAAGAATTTTACTCCCATCTAATTACATTTCATTTCTATCATGTCCTAGGTATCTCCTTAGGATAAGCGTTCCTACATTTCTGCATTCGTAAAGAGAAAACTAAGAGAAGTCGAAAGATAAGAGAACCATGAAACATACCAAGAAAGAAAAACAGCAAACAAGACCAGCAACTCACTCAATGTGCAAGGCACAAACCATCAACCAACTTATGGTTTTCAGTCAGTAAGTCGGATCAACATAGGCGAAGAAATATATAAATGTACAATGATGAAACTATAAATGAAGGCCAACAGAGGAACTATCTCAAATAAAGAGGGAAGTTAAAAATTGCAGGAAAGACAGATTAACCACAATTAAAAAGAAAACATATGAATAGATTTCTATCCCACCATCCATCAGTCTCACCTCCATCTAATAAAAGCTCCAAACTTTAAAGAAGTGAGGCGCCTTGTAGGAGAGTTATCAGGCAAGGATGACTTGTGATTTGTGATCATATGAGTCATATGATGTACTAGACAATTTAAATGCAAGAAAACTTCCCTCAACTGGCCAATTTCCGATGTTACAATGGCCAAGGGAAGAAATAACATCTTTAAGCTAGTTTGAACTTTGTTTGAGCAATTGAAGTGAGTTAGTCTGTTCAAGGGCCAAAGTATTAAAGCAGAAGCATCTCCTAGGTGGGAAAATGAAAAGCAGCGAGATCCAGCTCAAAATTTCATTCATTTAATAGGCTCAGGCTCAACAAAGATCCCTAACGAGAATGGAAGGAAACCATACCAAAATTCTGCCATTTCACTAGACGGAATTTGTTCAGACAACGACTCGTAGAATATCCTAACAGGCTCTCTCTGCAAAAGAAGTGAAAGCAAAATCAACATGATTGCGCATAATTCGTACATAACCCTGAGCACAAAGACAGAATGTTATGAACATGAAACTACTCAGAAGTCAGAACCTCTTCAGGGGGGTCATATTTCTGGCCAGCCAAGGAGAAGGCTTTCTTCACTCTGAGAGTTTTGGTAGTCGTGGCAGCTTTCGATGTACTCGACATTGTTGATTTCACCTTCACATTCGATAAACAACAGGGTAAGTTATAACCAGTCCGAAAATAGTTGAATCAACAAGAACGAACAACTTATCAAACAAACAAAGCCTGATCAACATAAACCAATTGGGGAACTCAGCTCAAAGGGTAGAAATTTAGCTCAAACCCAGGAAAAAGCAGACGAGATTCAGCTGACCAATCAAAGTTATACTGATTGAAATCGTCAAACCAATCGAATCTCAAACGGTTGAACAGAGAAAAAGGAGGGGGGGGGGGGGGTGTGGAAAGGAGGGATATTTGAGATGAGTACAGAAGTTGAAACGGAATTGTTCTTCGAATCAGCCAATTATCTGCTAGAGCTCTCGATCTTCTTAATCCTTGAACCATCTTGATTGCTGCCGCCGCCCAGCTATACCTTGGCCACGGTTTGCTTCGTCTGTGTGGCCATCTCTTCTCTGCAATCACAAATTCACAATCTTTCTTCCCATCGCCGCCTACCAAATTATTGAATTCACAATCGCCATCCTTCAATCTGCAGTCGAAAGGAAGGGGACGGTAAAAAGCTGTTCGTTTGTCGTAAAATCTGCCGCCAATATTTTACTGTTGGGTTGTAACTTGTAATCTTCAGGCGATTGCGTAACCGGAGGTTGAAAGCCGCCGGACAAGGGAAATACCAGATTTGACCCTATACGATCTCAGTAGTTTGTGTGTTCAGGCGATAGTAACGAAGGCTAAAGTGGTACTTGGCGGTGATGGTCACCGTAAATCTCATGCCTTTTTTGTTTTGTTTTGTTTTGGAGGACGGGACTGGATAAATTGACGGTAGATGGATCGGACGGCAGATAAGGGAGGTGCAGAGAATCCACGGTGGGAGGCGTTGTCAGAGATCAGGACACGTGTACGTTAACGGATGTGTCTGTTACTCTGTTTTCAGTTTCTTTCCCTCTCATTTTTTTCAAGCAAAATAGCATCTACAGGCTACAGGGGTGATGACAAGTGGTTAGCTTCAGTTTTGACGAGTGAAGCTTATATGGGACTTTTGGTGTTTTTTTCACTCTATTATTAGAGTATTAATAGAGTTGTCTATTGCACAAAAGACTTTTTCATCTACATGTCGATTTGTATTGACTGTTATTCGTTTCAATCTCTTGTACTCAACTATCGATTTACAATCTATCTATGGCAAAAAGGAAAAAAATAGCATCTACAAGACTACAACCAACATCACCTTAACGGTTAAGGTCCACTGATTATTACTCTGTTATTTTTTTTGTCATTTATTGGTCAATTAATTATAAAAAAAAAGAAATTTAGATGGAAGAATACGTTTGTTGCATTTTTATAATAGAAGTATACATTTATAAAAAAAATGTTTGAGTAATATGCTTATTAACTTGCAGTACAGGGAGATATAAAGTGCTATTAACCCTAACTACTTATAATTAAAAAAAATTCCCTCGAATCTACTTATAATAATTTTATGAAGTCTTAAGTCGTTAATATATAATTTATGCGGACAACCGTCAAGCCCAAATATAATTATCCTGCTAAAACAAAATTTCCATTTCAAAAAAATTCTTATCACCTCTAATATATTTACCTAAATTTTATTTTGACCAGTTGAGTAGAATTTTCTTGTGAAGTTTAATAGAATTTCTAATTAAGCGGATACATTTTCCAAATTATTCCTGCTAAAGTTTTCCATATATAACACAACAATTAAATCATTTCCATCACATGACCAAAATGAATATCCCATTCTCCCCATGTTTACTTTCTTCCCAATTCTTTATCAATCAAACCCCTATAAATACCCTTGTTTGGTCTCAATGAGGAAAACATTCCAAAGCCAAATAGAACTTTGAATCAGTACAAACAAAAACTAAGAAGCAGTAATCTTGATCATTAGCATGGCCAGTGGAGGAGTGAGAGTTGGGTGTCTTGTAATGCTTCTGGTGGCGATGTTGGCTCTCAGCAACAACGTCTCAGGTACTCGAAATTTTGAGAATCGTTTGAGTAACGTGACCATCGATTCGATATGTTGCAGAGAGTACTATAACATGGGGGAGTGTATTCCTGGGCAGAACGACGCACCTGGCGGGAACTGCTATGAGTTTTGCATTCAGGAGTGTAAAGGTGCACTCTGCAAGCAAACCTCTGAAGGCCACCACTGCCATTGTCTGTGTTGATGATGGAGGGATATTGACCAATATATTCATGCATTCTTTTTACCTATAAAATTGTTGGCCAGATTTGAGTAATAGACTCTTGATGTATTCATTTTGATTTTGATGTAGTATGGAGCTTTAAAGTGATACCATTAAGGATTGGTTCGAGATGAATATATCACAATAATAAAACATTAGAAGCATTGTTTTCTTCTTCAATGGTTAATCTTTAAGATTCAATCAAGCCAAATAAAATCTAATAAAATCATCGTGTGACCAGTCTATTTATCATATCTATTGCCGATGCTACGAGCTATATCTAATAAAAAAAACCTAAAGGCATAGCAAGTAGCAAGTCACTTCCCTTAAAAAAAATATACAAAAAAACAAGTAACAAGTCACTCATCTCTATACACTATTCTTTCTATCAACACGTTCAACTTCATAGTTCTTACAATTTATTTGAACATTAGTTTTTGGTTGTTCACCACAAAGTTAACAAGTAATTTGAGCATTTTATATAACGAACGTCAAAAACTTATTGGTATCAATGAAATACATTTTTCTTAACAACAGCTAGCGGACACTCCTTCGAATGATATCACCTTTACATTCGTCAAGGACAAAAAAGTAAAATGTTAACCTTCACCAGATTATTACTCTGTTATTTTTTTGTCATTTATTGGTCAATTAATTATAAAAAAAGAAGGATAATGTCTATTTTTTATTCAAACCTTTACCAGATTCTTTTATATTATTCAAACTATTAAAATATTATTAATTAGCCAAATCTTTCGTAATGCATCAACATATTAGCTATTTTTACATTATTTTCAATAATTTTGTAACTCTTTTTTTTGTTCAAATACTAAATTTTGGAATGTTAACCTTCACGTGTCTCTTCCAAATCAGTATCATGTTGCCAAATCAATACTACTAACAAAATTGCTAATTGAAAGTTAACATTTGGCTAATTGTTAGTATTTCGATAGGTTTGGATAATATAAAAGAATCTGAAAAAGGTTTGGATAAAAAATAGACATTACCCAAAAAAGAAAATTTGGATGAAAGAATACGTTTGTTACATTTTTATAATAGAAGTATACATTTGTAAAAAAAAAATGTTCGAGTAATATGCCTATTAACTTGCAATACAAGGAGATCTAAAGTTCTATTAACCCTAACTACCTATAATTAAAAAAATTCCCCTCGAATCTACTTATAATAATTTTATGAAGTCTTAAGTAGTTAATATATAATTTATGCGGACAACGGTAAAGCCCAAATATAATTATCCTGCTAAAAACAAAATTTCCATTTCAAAAAAATTCTTATCACTTCTAATATATTTACCTAAATTTTATTTTGACCAGTTTAATAGATATTTTTTTGTGAAGTTTAATAGAATTTCTAATTAAGCGGATACATTTTCCAAATTATTCCTGCTAAAGTTTTCCATATATAACACAACAATTAAATAATTTCCATCACATGACCAAAATGAATATCCCATTCTCCCCATGTTTACTTTCTTCCCAATTCTTTATCAATCAAACCCCTATAAATACCCTTGTTTGGTCTCAATGAGGAAAACATTCCAAAGCCAAATAGAACTTTGAATCAGTACAAACAAAAACTAAGAAGCAATAATCTTGATCATTAGCATGGCCTGTGGAGGAGTGAGAGTTGGGTGTCTTGTAATGCTTCTGGTGGCGATGTTGGCTCTCAGCAACAACGTCTCAGGTACTCGATATTTTGAGAATCGTTTGAGTAATGTGACCATCGATTCGATATGTTGCAGAGAGTACTATAACATGGGAGAGTGTATTCCTGGGCAGAACGACGCACCTGGTGGGAACTGCTATGAGTTTTGCATTCAGGAGTGTAAAGGTGCACTCTGCAAGCAAACCTCTGAAGGCCACCACTGCCATTGTCTGTGTTGATGATGGAGGGATATTGACCAATATATTCATGCATTCTTTTTCTTATAAAATTGTTGACCGGATTTGAGTAATAGACTCTTGATGTATTCATTTTGATTTTGATGTAGTATGGAGCTTTAAAGTGATACCATTAAGGATTGGTCCGAGATGAATATATCACAATAATAAAACATTAGAAGCATTGTTTTCTTCTTCAATGGTTAATCTTTAAGATTCAATCAAGCCAAATAAAATATAATAAAATCATCGTGTGACCAGTCTATTTATCATATCTATTGTCGATGCTACGAGTTGTATCTAATAAAAAAAACCCAAAGGCATAATAATTAACAAGTAGCAAGTCACTTCCCTTAAAAAAAAAAAAACAATTAGCAAGTCTCTCATCTATACACTATTCTTTCTATCAACACATTCAACTTCATAGTTCTTACAATTTATTTGAACATTAGTTTTTGGTTGTTCACCACAAAGTTAACAAGTAATTTGAGCAGTTTATATAACGAACGTCAAAAACTTATTGGTATCATTGAAATACATTTTTCTTAACAAACAGCTAGCGGACACTCCTTCGAATGATATCACCTTTACATTCGTCAAGGACAAAAAAGTAAAAATTACATTAAAAAAAAAAGGACAACACAAACATAAACACATTTAAATTCAAACACCGAATTCTATTCTTCATAATAAATATAGAAAACACGCTGAACATAACAATAGGCATCGACCTGCATCCAACTGAGTCTGCACCTGCTTTTAGACAACATGATCACCACCGGGCCTTGCACAAACACAACAACAGGCCACTGCTCTTCGTCCGACCTTCCACAACTTTCTCCCAAGCCAGATGAGAAACCGAAACGTGTCGAGCAGGCTAATCACCAGAGTCAGCACCAACCAGGCGCCCAGAAGTTTCAACATCACCCACCCGACTCGAACTCGCGCATCGTCCTTAGTGGGCGTCACCAACAGCGCGCCAAACGCAAAAGCAGCCGTCATGCAGCCCATGGCCCAGCAAATCGCTTGCGCCAGCAGCCAGACGAAGAACCTCTTCCTGAGAGGGAACCCGCCGATGATGAGAAGCATGACGCACAGGGACGCGCCAAACGCCGTCGTGTTGAGCCCCATGAAGATGTAGAGCACTTCCGGGTCTCTGTAAGCGTGGACCGACGTCCCGGCCATGCACAGGGCGCTGTTCGTGTCCTCGCAGCCGAAGCCCTCGGTGGAGTTGGAGACGTTCTCTTGCCACACGCCGCCTGGCGGGTTGGTTGCGGCATGGAAGCTCATCTGCGCTATGAGGGCGGCCACTACGAGGAGCGATCCTTTCATTTCGTCGATCCACTTGGTGTCGTAGTCCAGGAACTTCTTGAACCGTCGCCCCATCGACTTCATTGGCTTGCAGCAGCACGACTTGTTGGCTGCTGATGATGTGGATATTTGCAATATTGAAGGTTTTTGTGGTGGAAGACGACCGATGCTAGCAGTCATCTCCTTGGCTCGTTTACCGCCTGCTTCGACGAGGAGGTCTCGGATTCGTAGGCTCTTGAAGTCCTTGGGACATAGCTCCAGGCAGTCCAAGGCTGTCGAGCCAAACCCATTCAAGGAATTCACTGCTGCTCCCATGCTGGGTAGTGAAACCAGGTAACTTGTAGTCTGAAAAAAAAAAGGCATGCATGCATGGGATTAATTTGACTTGTGAGAATTTGTAGCTAGACAAATGAATCGGTCAATGCCTACTTAATTAATTATATCCCTCTAAGTCTGCATGTCTAGCCTTAGATATTCACTGATCGGGTTTGGTCGGGCCTAACTGGTCGGGTTAGGTCAATTTGTCTACATGGTTAGTTTAGTATTGAGTTATCTTTTGCTTTTTTAACGGTTTAGGGTTAGGATACTTTTTACTCCTAGCCATGACGCATATCAACAATTAGTGATATGAAATTGCTCATGTCAACATGTTTGTAAAGTTGTAGCGACAAAAAGTACGTACCTGAACTTGCTTGAACATGGCAGCTGCATGCAAAACGGTGTTCCCACCTTCATCTCCCGACCTGAAGATGGATTCAATCACATCCTTCTTCCCGCCGCTACTCACCATCATCTCAACCAACACCTTCAGGGCCTCCAGATGGCCGCACTTCACGCACAGGTGCAGAACAGTCTCCCCACCGTCCAGCTTCACAAGCACAGACTCCGGCCTCGCACCGACCAGCTCTCTGACGACATCGTTTCTCCCCCTCATCGCCGCCAAGTGGAGAGGAATCCTGCCGTCCACGTCGCGAACCAGGCAGGCATCCGAGCCCACACCGCCTGCAGTGTCCAACAACGCCCTGACGAGCTCCACGTGGCCGGCAGCGGAGGCCAGGTGGAGCGGGGTGCAGTTGGACGCGTCGACCTCCACCGCCATTCGAGGTTCGTGGCGGAGAAGCGCCCTGCTGAAGTTGATGTGGCCAGCGAGGACGGAGATGTGGAGAGGTGTTTCGGTGAAGGAAGAGAGCGGGAGTTTCTTGAGGAGCAAGGTATCCCTCCGGAGCAGGCCTTGGAGGGTTTCGGTGTCGCCTCTCATTGCGGCGTCGTAGAGGGCCGTTGCATCGACTTTGTTGGTTGGGTTGATCATCTCCATTAATTCTATTGTTGCTTGTTCTAATGGTGGGTGGTGGACTGGTGGCTCTCTAGCTAGACAATGCATGCATGGTCTTTTATATATAGTGCCACCTAGTTCATCGTCACGTGGGGCACAAACAAACAGACAAAAGGGGGAAACAAGTTGGATGCCAGCAGCCAATGGGATTCACCGGCGGGTTGTGGAGGAATGGAACCCGCCGCCGTGGGATCCACCGGCTGCGGGAAAATGTAACCTAGCTATGAGGTGCATGGTATTTTATATAGCCACGTGGGGTACAAACAAACAAAAGGGGGGAAACAAGTTGGATGCCAAAAGCCAATGGGATTCACCGGCCGGTTGTGGAAAAGTGTAACCTATGACGTCCTGCATATTTCGTCTGATATATAGTAAGTAAGTACAGCTTTAAGGCAACGTTGACGACGACGAAGACTTCACCCGAAAATATAATGCTTACTATAACACCATAGGTTACAGCTTTAAGACAACGTTGACGACGACGAAGACTTCAAGGGATATTTCTCACCCGAAAATATAATGCTTACTATAACACTAAAATATTGGAAAAAGTTTTTGAACTTGGCCATTGATATATATATACCTTCGGAATCTACTTTTTTCTTTCAAATCAAGAAGGCTCCTGGGAAGCTGTTGGACGCTACTTTTGTTGACCGTGGATGCCGTCCCAAAGATACTTCCTGACCACCAGCACATTCAGGGGCGGAGCTACTTAGAGGATAGGCCCACCCGGGAATAGTCTCGGCCCCTACGACTGTAAGGATATTTAGATAAAAGTTGAATAAGTAGTACTCGGCCTATACATAGTCTCATGAATAGTCATGTGGTCTACTGGTAGCTAAGCTAATTTTTAGTTTGAAGTAAACAGGTTCGATCCACAACAATTGTAAACCCATTCCTTGTTCTTTTTTTGTTACTTTAATCCAACTACAAATGAAAAAAAATCAACCTCTACTTAGTTCATTTGGGAATTTTAGCTGTCTATAGAAATTATATGATCTTTTTTTTTATCTATGTCGGGATCAATAGAAATATGATTGTCCAAGGAATTCTATTTTGTAGATAGGTTGATTTGTCTTCTTCAAACTCTTCCAGTTTTTCACTGCTACATGTGATCTTGCATATTTTTAGGTATAAAGATAGTGAAGAATAGATTGCGAAACAAAATAAATGATGAGTTTCTTGTTAATGATTTAGTTATTTATATTGAAAGAAAGATAACTAAAATTTTTAGTTTAGATGTTGTTTTGTGATATTTCAATGATCTCAAAGGATGTTTGTATACTTTAAAAATAACTAAAATAATTTTTTACTTTTATTTACATTTAACTATTTTCGGCCCACCCGGTCTCAAAATCCTGGCTCCGCCCCTGAGCACATTGGTTTCTGCGACGAAAGGTATCAGCTCGGCCTTGTCCCAAAAATATACAGTCACCAAAGGGTCGGAGCTTCAAAACCAATATTGTCAGATCCGAATCGGAACATCACCCAGTATCGTGAATGGTTCATACTTTAGTAGTTCAACTAGTATTAGAATATTAAAAAACCATTAGAGAATTGATACCTTATTATCGGTAAGATCATAAATAGAAGACATATAAAGTAATAATTAAACAATTTTATGGCTAAAATGAAATAAACTTTGCAAGTATCATTTAGTCATTTGATAATTAGAATATATAAAGCGCCTAATTGCTTAAGAGGTTTAGTCGGGCGCGGACGCGTTCACTGTAATTATGAATTTTTTATTTTAGACATTCTAACTCAGTGTTATTTTATAATAAAACTGTGTATAACGAGAAAAATGATTCATATGAACATATTCAAATCACTATTCTAAATTTGGCTTAGAAATTATAGCTCCAATGATTCTGGTCTAACAAATAAACAACGAAACCTAAAAGACTAAAAGAAATATGAGGTTTGTTCCCTTGAAAATTTAATAAAGCAGTTGGTGGAAATAGGATAGACGCACAATTGATTTGTAGATTGATTAGTCTAGTCTTGACGTTGCCCGTTTCAACAACTACTACGTAGAGAACCTTTTCAACAATGAAACATGTGAAATCTGATTTGCGTGCCTTAATGAGCAATGAGTTTCTCGACTGTTGCTTAACAGTTTATTTGAAAGAGAGTACTCTATTTTTATGTATGTAGACTCCATTATCAATAAATTCGCTAATAAAAACACCGTCGTGTACAATTGACATTGTATAAAAAAATATGATTTTTTTTTATGATATCTAATTTTCTAACAAAATGCGATCTAGTGCTCTATTATGTCCTCTATCCGTCCTTGCTCTGGGAAGCTGTTGGATGCTAGCTTTAGTTGATTTTCTCTTCCAGTTTCTTGATCGACCCTTGCTCCCATCTCAGGTCGTACATATATGCGGCACACTCTCATCATTAGCTTGTGTTTGTTTTTATCATGATCCAAATGCTAAATCAGCTGGTTTTTGGACTCGAAAGCTTCAAATTCAGATTCTAATTAATTAGATTCACATTTCGCGACGGGTCTCAAATATTAGTTGCCAATCAAAGTTCCGTCCCCAAGGATATTACATGACCACTGGCGAATTGGTTTCTGCGACAGAAAGATATTAGCTGTTCCGAAAAATATACCGTCACTAAAGGGTCGGAGCTTCAAAACTGATTTCATTCTGCACTTGCAGAGTACCTTTGCCCCGGTGGACGAACTGAAGGAAGCCGTTGGAGTGACGGCCGTAGAGGGTACGATTCGGGATGATTTCTCCGAGGGAGTTTATATCAATATAATTTTCAAACTCACTTATTTGATTTGTAGATAACTAGATAATTGGCCCGCGCGTTGCGGCGGGATTCTATATAATATTTTCTTCTTGATTTCTTGGATCATTTGTGATATATAATTTTGTAAATGAACCTTTACATTTGCCACATAAATAATTCAAACACTAAATCAGTTTGGAGAAAGATTATGAGATTATTTGGTTGGATGTATTATAGAGGCGAAATTTGGAAAATAGAATGTTGAATTATTCAATTAATCGCATAAATTTTTGTTAATAACTTTAATATGTTTGAGTATTGCGATCTCAAATACTTAGAGATAGGAAGTATAGCAAAACTCGCTCTATAAAAGTAGGTTCCCAACTTCGAAGTGTCTTTTAAACCTTTCTTACATATTTTTAAGCCTGAATACATTAAACAAAATGATATATTTGTAAAATATTAATACAACATCTTACAAATACATTGAACCAAAGCCAACAAAGTTGATTTTGTAAATCAGTCTATTTTTTTTATAACCTAAATGGCAGGATTTGGGAGATAATTATTGTTATAATTTAGTTATTGAGGAAATTAACATGATAGAATATATTAAAAGCATGACTCTTTAAATTGACTTAATTTTTTATTATAGAATTATATGTAGTTTTCTTTATCAGAAGTCACTTGTACTGTTGTACATCACTCGGCTGGATCTGATCAACTAAAATTGACTCCACCTATCTTATAATGAAAACTGACCGACGTAGTATCAAGTTATGTGATTAGTAAATATGCACTATTGAAATTGACATATTGTCATTTTAAATAACTTCTTAAATTAATCTAAAAGTATAAAATAACTTTCATTTTTATACAATTTTCATGTTAGCTATAAATATATTATAGAAATGCAATGATTTGATACTTTGTCTAACTTGATATTAGCATCCGTGATGTGATAATAAAAAATTATGTATTACTTAAGATTTGGATCGAACCATTCTACCATTATGTGTTTAAAAATAAACCCCTGAATATTTTTATTTTCTTAATCCACAAATCTTCTTTCTAATCTCATAGGCTCCCTTCCCTTTCACTACACCAAGACCCATGACCTTCTACACGTGGAGGAGATGAATGACAGGTGGCAACAAATGTCAATCAGCCGAGCTCGATACATTCCTTCTCCTCTATCTTTGTGACTGTTCTCCTTGCTTTGATTTCTTTTATCTGACATCAATAATCCTAAACGAACTAAAGAGAATCGACCAGTTTCATGCAATTGGAATCCAAATCCCCTTTTCTCAATGAGTGAGCAAAAGTGCTGGTTCCTTGCTTCTGATCCCTCTCTTATTCATCTTCATGTCGAAATCATCGACTAATTGTGGTTGCTTCTTCCAATTACCTTTGATCATGATTGTTACCCTCTTATTTTGATTACCCAATACCATCGGTAACAAAAGAGAGAGCCCCAAGTTTGTTACTTCAGCACGACGGTTCTGGATTTTGGGATTGGGAAGCTTGTGAATCCGCTGGGGAATTATTATCCATAAACAACAGTCAATTAATTGAACATGCAATCCGCTGGAGGCGTACAGAAGACGATAGTGTGTCACGAAGGAATTCGCCAGGATGAGGTCGAGGAATCGATGACGGCGAAGCGGTCTTTGATTTCCCCTTCTCTCCCCTTCCTCTTCTATAGGATCTCCGACAATGCAAGGATCAACGCCAAGACGACTGTTATAGTGGGAAAACAGGATGATTATTAACGGTGATCCTATCATCGACGATTTTCCTAGCCGGCGGCGGGCCCCCTGCATCCATCTTCCGAACCCATTGGAGCTAGTCTGAAATAGGGGAAAACACGATCCATCACAAACCCCACTTTTGCCAGGATGAAGACCGGAGAAAAGCCGAGAGAGAGATCGGGAGAGGGAATAAGGCGATCCATCATTGACCCCAGCTTCGCCTGGAGGTGAAGAAGGGAAGAATTGATGACGGCCACTTGCCTCGCCGCCAATCGGTTGACGGGGGGAATCATCGGAGTAGGTAAGAGTCGTAAAAAAAAACATGAGTTTGGAAAAAAGATCGCCTGGATCGACAGTCAATATCCGCATGAGGCTTATGGTGTACCTACCCGTAGCCCACTGGACCCCTTAAGTAAACTGGCCAATTAATTATACTAGATAAATGGCCCGCGCTCTGCGGCGGGTACAAAATGAATTTTATAATTTTTATATAATTTAGTTTTGTGTAAAAAAAAAAGAAATGATAATGCAGTTCTTCAAATTCTTTTCTTTAACAAACTTGACTGAATTCCAGGATATAACTACCTATATTTCAGTCAATATATGATTATCTTTTGTTAAAAAGAAAAAAAAACTTATGGATCACTGGACTTCTATTAAACAAAATTTCACCAAGGAAAGAGAGAAGGCTGGAAGAGAGAAAGAACAATAGCAAATATTGACAACAAAAATTTTCTTCAAAAGCCATTATAATGCACCCTAAAGACCCAATACATCGTCATAGAAAATTCAACCAACAAATTGGTTAGATGACCTAATTTCCCTGTCCCAAATCTCATTAAGTAAATGGCAATCAGAATAATTACATTAAACTTGAAAGCACTAAACTGGATTCCGATGGAAAATAGGATCTCTGACAATTCCAAGGCGGCTTGATACATAAGGATATGATGATCCATCAATGATCATGTGAATAGGAGTGCTGCATTTAAATTTTATAAACATGCAGCCCTTATAAAGGGACCCAAATAAAAGTAAACTATCCTATGGTATGTAAAGCAAACAATAAAAACACAATTACACGACTAAGTTACGCGAATTGAACACAATTAACTTATCTTATAGTAGAACACAAAAGACTATATATCATCCTAAACTGCTTTCATTCCTCTTTCAATCAATTGAGCATCCCTCATTTTCAAGCTGTAAAACAGGGTCCTACTCCTACACCTAACTGAAGCTTGCTATCCTAATATTTATATCTATAAGCATTTGGATGGCACTGACTTTTATCAATTAAGGATCAAACCTCTCTTGTATAAGCAAATCATTAACATGAGTGATGCATCATAATAAGGCAGTATCAGAAAATGCAGTGTGTAATTTCAACCAATTCCTTCAGCATTCACAAACAATGGACAGAACATCAAACCAAGGGACAAACTTCAAGTAGATTATGTGTAATGAATTTCTGGTAGTCATGATAGTCATGCTTCATAAAAAGAAGAATTAATGTCTTCTAGTGGTGAAAACATGCATGCCAATTACAGTCTACAGATATACCATCAGTCTATAAAAATGAACAAATATATTGATAGAGAGCTACCTGTGCAAATAATACAACAACGTACATCAAACAACTGGTTGATCAGTTTTGTACTTGTTGTTACCTGTTGCTTCGTGAAATCATAATTGTCCAGCTGGTGAGCAACCACGATAGCTTGAGTAAGAGACAGAGCCATTACCTGGTAAGTACACAGCAGAAAATTGCTACATTATCAAATTTATTGAACATAATGGGAGCATCGATATAGCGGGAATACATGGAGATGCCGGCCGGGCCTGGGAAGAGCTACGTAGGAAGGAGAACGTGCCCCTTCTTCCATCTACTGGCTCTTTCATGGCGTGATTTATGGCTTCCCTTGCAGTCTCCACCAGCGACCTGAAACAACCAGCACGATCACAATTAGTGACCATTTGAATTGAATCGAGATTCAATGAGAGTGGAAAGGGAGTTGTGGCAACTTATTCCCTGAATTTGACCAAAATTTCTAGTTAGGGTATATGAAGAGGCGGTCAAAAACCCATTTAGGGAAGGGTACAAACAGAGCATTTAATTAAAGGGTTGAAATCAAAAGGGAGGTACATCTGATCTGAATCTCCCATGGCGGCTTCGTGAGTTGAGGAAGAAAACTGGTCCATCAAGCAGTTTCCCCTTCCAGATTCAACTCCCTCGTGAGCCCTTTACCCTGCTTCTTGTTTCAATCCCATGGAAAAGAAAGCAAAATCTAGTGTAGATATGATCCCTCTCTACCATGCCGTCTTCAATTTTGCAGAGTGGAGGAAGCAAACTGGTCCGACTCTCCCATGGCGGCTTCGATTTCGTGAGTCCTATGAAGAGAAAGAAAAAGCCAGGAAAATCAACATGGCTATATTTTATCCATCTCTCCCATGGCGGCTTCAATTTCACGGAGTTGAGGAATCAAACTGGCCCTACTCTCCCATGAGGCTTCGATTTCGACGGTGGACCAAGCTCCTCTCACACCAACCGAAAGTTCAACATGAGGGAGGAGATAGGTGGCAGGAGGGTTTGAAATTTTTTATTCTTTTTTGGCCGAAAGGGGGGTTTTGATTTGACGTAGAAGAATAAAGAGAAGAGACGGGGGTTTATGGGATAAGATTTCAACGGCTGAAAATAGTTTGATCAACGGTTCTGTTTAACCTGCCCAAAGGGCTGTGTATGGGTTTACAGTGCAACTGCTCACATGTGAGTTGGCATCCTCCGTGAACAGTAATCTCCGATTTTTTCTTAATGAACAGTAAATTTCGTTTTTGGTAATTTTTGGCTACTTGTGGATTAATAATTCTAACTAATATCGACATTGTTATACAATGGGGATTTAACTAATTTAGTTAGCCTTTCGGGTTTGGAATCTATACGAACTTATCAGCTGGTTTGATATGTGGCTTGTTTGCTAGTCTATAGTGTTGACGTGAATTACTCTATTTTCTAACTTAAGTTTATACATGAACTCAACAAAACAACATTATACAAAAATTATACATGTGGTGTCGAATAACACGCTTTAGACAACATAACTTTGGTCCTGATCCCTTAAACAACAGGTCAAATGGTCAATGCTCTTTGCTAAGACCTTCCACGAATTAATCGAAATCCACATGAAAAATCGAAATAATAATGTAACGACGAGCAGACTAATCACTAGAAACAAACAACAACCTGCAGACTCTCAGAAGAAACAACGTACACCACCATCAAGACTCGAACTCGTGCATCTTACCTAGTCACTAACCCAAACCCTTGCTCGCCCAAATCAAGATAACTTACCCTCTAGACAACAGAACAGGTCGATGCTCTTGCTCCGGTCTTCTTCTTCTTCTTCTTCGAAATCCAGATGCAAAACCGAAGCGTGTCGAGCAGACTAATCACCAGAGACGACAGCAACCAGGCTCCCAGAAGAAACGCCACCACCACCGCGACTCGAACTCGCGCATCGTTCTTCGTCGGGGTCACCAACAACGCACCAACCGCGAAAGCAGCCGTCATGCAGCCGAGGGCGGCGCACATGGCTTGCGCCATCATCCAGATGAAGAACCTTTTCCTCAGAGGGAACCCGCCGATGATGAGAAGCATGACGCACAGAGACGCGCCAAACGCCATCGTGTTGAGCCCCATGAAAACGTAGAGCACTTCCGGGTCTCTGTAAGCGTGGACCGAAGTCCCGGCCCTGCACAGGCCG
Organism: Linum tenue; assembly: GCA_946122785.1. NCBI lineage: Eukaryota > Viridiplantae > Streptophyta > Magnoliopsida > Malpighiales > Linaceae > Linum > Linum tenue. Next base: position 1,988,166 of record CAMGYJ010000005.1, on the reverse strand, counting down.
CTGGTCGTGTTCTGGCAGCCGAAGCCGCCGTCGGGGCTCACCACGTTTTCTTGCCACACGCCGCCTGGCGGGTTGGTTGCGGCCTGGAAGCTCATCTGCGCCATGAGGCCGGCCACGACGAGGAGCGATCCTTTCATGTCGTCGATCCACTTGGGGTCGTAGTCGAGGAAGTTCTTGAACCGTTGGCCCATCGACTTCGTTGCTGGTCTGCCCATGTTGGTTGCTAATGGTGATGAGGAAGATATTGGTAACGAAGGAATTTTTGGTGGTGGTGGTGGTGGAAGATGATGATGATCGGTGCTGCTAGTCATGATCTCCTTGGCTCGTTTACCTCCTGCTTCGACCAGAAGGTCTCGGATTCGTAGGCTCTTGAAGTCCTTGGGACATAGCTCCAGGCAGTCCAAGGCTGTCGAGCCAAACCCGTTCAAGGAATTCACTGCTGCTCCCATGCTAGGTAGTGAAACCAGGTAACTTGTGGTCTGAAATTAAACATGGAATTTGACGTGTTAGACTGAATTCTAAGTAGCCAAATGAATGGTTAATACGTACTTATAGGGCTGGCTATAAAAACTGGCCCTAGAGATATCCACCGTACCAGGTCCAGTCTGATTCGACCTTGATATGGTCGGGTTGAGTCAATTTGTCTGTGAGGTCAGTTTAGCGTTGAATTATCTTTTGATCATGTAAGGATTGGGTCGTGTCACTTGTTGATCAAATGACCCATATAAAAAAACGAATAATATGAAATTCCCCATATCACATTGGACATGTTTGTAAAGTTTTAAGAGTTTAGATACTATAATACAACGTAGTAAATGACAAAGCGTCAATTTGATTGATTTGAGCTGGTCCATTAACTCAGATCGTTCCAATCTGATTGTATTTAGAAAGAATCAGTACCTGAACTTGCTTGAACATGGCAGCTGAATGCAAAATGGTGTTCCCATCTCCATCTCCCGACCTGAAGATGGATTCAATCACATCCTTCTTCCCGCCGCTACTCACCATCATCTCAACCAACACCTTCAGGGCCTCCAGATGGCCGCACTTCACGCACAGGTGCAGAACAGTCTCTCCATCGTCCAGCTTCACAAGCACAGACTCCGGCCTCGCACCGACAAGCTCTCTGACGACGTCGCTCCTGCCTCTCATCGTCGCCAAGTGGAGAGGAATCCTGCCGTCCACGTCGCGGACCAGGCAGGCATCCGAGCCCACACCGCCCAGCAAGGCCCCGACGATCTCGCAGTGGCCGGCGGCGGAAGCCAGGTGAAGCGGGGTGCAGTTGGACGCGTCGACCTCCATGGCCATTCCAGGGTCGTGGCGGAGAAGCGCTCTAGTGAAGTCGAGGTGGCCGGCGAGGACGGAGATGTGGAGAGGGGTTTCCGTGAAGGAAGAGAGCGGGAGTTTCTTCAGGATCAAATTGTCCCTCCGGAGCATGTCCTTGTGTTGGGAAATCAGAATTCAGTGAAAATTATCGTGTTATATTACTGAAATCACGTAAAACTTAAACATAGAATACAATGACTATCTCCTACAACATAACATAAACAATCTCGTAAAGTATAACATATTACTTCTTCGTACTATCCATACTCTAATTAATACCTGAAGGGTTTCGGTGTCGCCTCTCATTGCTGCATCGTAAAGGGCCGACGGATCGACTTTGTTGGTCTTGTTGATCTCCATTTTTGGTCCTTGTTAATGGTGGGTGTGGGTGGGTGGCTCTCTAGCTAGACACTGCTTGGTCTTTATATAGTGCAGCTTTTTGAGTAGTTTGTTATATTTGACGACCAAAAGACAGTCCCAAGTCCCAACCCGTGGGTTTTGGAAACCGGCCGCCGGCGCCGCCTAGTGGTAAGAGAGGCAACTTGTTCCGTCATGTGGGATACAAACAAACAAAAGAGGAAACATATTGGAAGCAGCAGCAGCCAATGGAATGATATTGACCGATTGTGGGGGGAAGAAAAAATGTAACCCCGCCGCCGCCACCATGAAATCCACCAATAGTCACAATGATACTGTCATACTGGTAAGCGAGCGCAAAATTATTACCGTTTGAAGTTTTGACTTATAGATGTAGATCGATCGGACGTTCTGGCGATTTTGGAGGGGGGCTAGATTGCTGGGCTCAGCAGCGATCCAGGTGGATTGCTTTGGTTAGCCGCGATTTGTGTTGGTGCGAGGCTGGTTCGTTTTTGTCGTTCGCCACCCAAATTGTTTCGCATTATACTCCAGCGAACCGTGCCAAACCTGTATATTTTGATAATTTTGGTATTAAGTATTGTATATTGGAAATAATTATTAGAAGTCTTGGACATTGAGAAAAAAATTGCTAGTTGATCAAGTGGGCGTAAATAGAACAAAAAGAGAAGACAAGTCCGAACCCGCAGTAGGCATATTGTGGAAAAGTCCAAGCAGCTAAGGAATTTCCACAGGAATTTCCAAGACAAGAAACTTCCGACGACCATCACTGACTCACTGTCCATAAGTCTTTGTCAAAAGACGATATTATCCACAGTCTGACTCATATACCTTGGTTGATTTCCAGAACTTTGGGCTCGTTGGTAAATGGATATTGGCAACAACAGGTCCAACGCAATCGGCCCATAAACAAGTGAATGTTAAGTATGGGCTTGCTAATTGAGTGACTGCTCACGTTCTCCTCCTTTCATGGGCTTTTGTAACTTCTTGAATAAAAAAAAACAAATAGGGGTTCTATTGGCGAGAGGCCCATGTTCTCCGGATCAAACTTACGTTTAAACTTTAAATTGATTGTACCCAATTGAATACAATGTGATTTAGTTTTTAATTTTTATCCATAAATTTTATGAATAGAAAGAAAAAAAAACAGGTTGACTTTCGAACCGAATCATAATGAACTGAAAGTATTATTGATCTAATTTTTGTTCGTAAAATGTCTTTCACTATTAAACCCTTGTTCTCATGAGCTTGTTCCTGTTCCCAGCATGTTGCACACCTGTGGTTAGCAAAAGTTTGGCTGTTATTTGCATCTTTTCTATCGTTTTTTTTATGACAAATCGTGGTTCAACTGTTAATACCGTCTACCGACTTAACCTCCGATACTGGTATATTGTGGTTTAACCGCTTTGTACGACGGTTTCATGAACAATTGTACGTAATAAAATCCCACAGAAGGTACCCTTTCAAAGAAAAATGTAGATTCCGAAGGGAAAGAGACAAAAGACGTGAATGGAATATCTCTTCGGCCGGCAGCACCCATAAGATATTCCGATTGGTTTAATTAGTATCATTACCTCATCATCAACGGTTAATTAATCTCCTTGTTCGGCTTAATTTATTCCTGGCATTTTATGCTGTTTGGGTTAGTTATTATTCTATTATCACTTCCCTTGCATTTTTGTCCATATGTAAACATATGGTTATTGAAGTGATCAACACCAACAAAAAACTTGTCAAAAAAGTTTTGGACCGTGGCTAGTGGTGTATATACATATACTGCATAGGATGTATCAATCATGAGAGCCAACGTTAAACAGGAATTTGTCCATTCTGCTCAGCGGTTAGGCCGAAGCCCTATGTTTTCGTAAATGAATGATACGAGATTGAATTAAATTTTGAAAGTTTCTCAACAATTTGAGTTATTGTTATAACCGATTAGTTTTTAGCATCATTTAAAAGTTGAGAACGATGCGTTAATTTTCAATTTAGAAATCTCATATTCGAATCATTAGAATAAATGAACTTTTCCTCCCTTAACAGTGTGTTAAAAAAGGTATAAAATATTTGACTTAGCAATTGAAAAGACGTAAGCAATACTCTAATGTTAAGTGCCAATTGGATTGGTATAACATGAACAGAAAATGGACATTTTTCGTCCATGGAAAGCTCTGATCAACATATAACGACAGAAAATGGTATCAAATCCGGAAATCGAAAGCAGTAGTACATTACAAAGCATATATTGCTAACCAAAGAAACCAGTTATCTCTCAATTCTCCCAATAAACTACATCAATGGCGCTCAATCTGTTAAACTGCAGAATAGAAAGCCGGCCGCCGCCGTCCCTTCCGCCGCACCACAGTAGCTTTCACCATCATCATCTCACCACTGTTCTTTCTTCCACTTTCAAGGTCTCTGCCTCTGTTCATCCTCATTAATCTCATGTCAATTCGTAGAATTATATTACCAATGTGTTTTTTTCTTCTTCAAAATTTTGGGGTTTTAATGTATGATCGATCGATGAATGAAGCAGCCAGTGTTGAGAGACTTGCAACAGCTGAACATCATCCCCCAGAAAATTGATCATGATCAGATCAAGAAGGCTCCTGGGAAGCTGTTGGATGCTTTTGTTGATTCTGTCTTCCAGTTCCTTGATCAGCCCTTGCTCCCATCTCAGGTTATTATACATTTATATGCATATACTCTCATTAGTTTGTGTCTGATTTCATCATGATCCAAACGGTAAAGCAGTTGGTTTTCGACTCGGAAAAGCTTCCAATTCAGATCGTAATTAACCAACTGCATATTTCGTGACGGCGTTGTTGGTCGCTGAAGGTCCCAAATACTAGTTGCTAAACAAATTGTTTTTGCGACCGTGGATGCCGTCCCAAATATATTTTCTAACAAACTTTCTGCGACGAAAGACAAACTAGGTCGTCCCAATAGTTTCCGTCACTAAAGGGTTGAGGCCTCAAAACTGATTTCATTCTGCAATTATTACAGAGTAACTTTGCGCCGGTGGATGAACTGAAGGAAGCAGTTCGAGTGACGGCCGTAGAGGGTACAATTCCGGATGATTTCTCCGAGGGAGTTTATATAAGAAATGGTAATTAATTAAGTATTGTTGCCCATATACTTCATTATCAATATCGTTTTCAAACTCACTTATTTTGATTCCTAGACGATATCGACATTGTTATACTATGTGGATTTAACTTTAGTTAGCCTGTCAGGTTTGTAATACATTACGGACTTATCAGTTGGTTTGACATGTGACTTGTTTGCTAGTCTAGAGCATTATTGATATGGATTACTCTGTTTTCTTCTGGCTTAAGTTTATACACGAACATGGTGACATAATACGAAAATTATACCGCATGTGGTGACGATAACACGCTTTGGGCGGTACTTGTAAGTTATAACTGTTCAAGGGGTGATCGATTCTCGAATCGTGATTAGAATCGGGAGAAAGTGGCATTTGCAGGACCTAATCCTATGTTTGGAGGATTGAAATCAACGAGATCCGTGTTGGGAAGGTCAAGCCACATATGGGTAGAAGGAGAAGGGATGCTCCATGTCCTCTACTTCCAGAAGCGCAGTAGTGATGGCGAATGGAGCGTCTTCTACAACAACAGGCACGTGGAGACAGAGACCTACAAGATGGAGAAAGACAGGGCCAAACCTTCCTTCCTTCCTGCCATTGAAGGCCATTCCCCTGCCATCTTAGCAGCCTACTTGTTCAATCTGGTGGGTAACACTTACAAAACTCATTAACAACAACGATTAATGCTAATTGAGAGAGTGAGTCTGTTGCTACAAATTCTGAATTGGGTTGTTGATGTAAAATATGGGTGGATATAGATGAGATTTGGGAAGGTGAACAAGTACATCAGCAACACAAACGTCGTGGAGCATGGTGGGAAGTTCTACGCAGTGGCTGAGAATCATGCTGCACAAGAATTCGACATTGTCACGCTGGATACGATTGGGGATTGGGACGTCGATGGAGCTTGGAATCGACCTTTCACCGCCCACCCTAAGGTAGTTTTATCATACATTATGCGATTATTGCTTGGAGGATGGAAAAATGGGTAGTTGATTTTACATTCATTTTGATGGCATAATCTGCAGAAAGTGCCTGGCACTGGCGAGCTGGTCATATTCGGGGTGCAGGCTTCGAAACCGTTTGTAGAACTGGGAGTCATTTCTGGTATGAAACTCAACTGTAGTTGTTTTGAAAAAACCCTATTAGGCAAATTAGTTAGTCGTTCTGGTTATGGATACTGAAAATCCAGAGTTTTTTTTTCAGCTGACGGGGAGAGATTACTCCATAAAGTGGATCTGAATCTCAGCAGATGCACCCTCTGTCACGACGTTGGGATCACGGAGAGGTAATGATGTAACTCATTTCCATTTTTCCATGATGAGAGCTGGTTGAACGATGTTGAGGCATTTTTTATTCAGAAACTACTGGTTTGGTGGCATGATTTTGCAGGTACAATGTGTTCATGGACTTCCCACTCACTGTAGACGTTAACAGGCTGATCAGGGGAGGACCGTAAGTGCACGGAAAGCTGTTGAATTTTTTTTTTTTTTTGGTCCTCCTCCCACACTTTCTCAAGATTGAATTCCTCTCTCCATATGATCACCTTTTGAGGAGCTAAGTTAATCAATGAACAGGTTGATCAAGTACAACAGAGAAGATTATGCAAGGATCGGGGTGATCCCTAGATACGGCAATACAGAGTCGATTCGATGGTTCGACGTGACACCCAACTGCACATTTCATATCGTGAATTGTTTCGAGGACGGAAACGAGGTAAGAATGTCAGAAAGAGTCACATGTCAAGTACATAAAAAAAAAAAACGTTACTGATGTAAGAGAATTCAGTGTCCACTTGTCAAATCTATGTTTCATAGATCAGTTTTAATGGAAACTTAACAGTTTGTTTGAATGCAGGTGGTGGTGAGGGGATGCAGGGCTCTTGATTCAATCATTCCAGGACCAGAATTGGGCGAAAACAAGTTCGATTGGTTTTCAAGAAGGTTTAGACGTGCAGCTGACAACGAGGGAAATGGTACTACTTGTTCTTCTTCCTCTGAAGACGGATCGTTGTTTACCCGCTGCTACGAGTGGAGACTGAACCTGGAAACAGGGGAAGTGAAGGAAAGATACCTAACTGGAAAAACAGAGGCCTCCATGGACTTCCCTATGATCCATCCTGACTTCAACGGTCTCCCTAACCGATTTGGGTATACACAAACCATTGATTCTGAAGCAAGCTCTGCTGCAGGTGAACTTTAGTTTCCCATACCTCCTTCCGCTGCTCTGTTCTTTAAATATGGCTATGCTGATCATTGTTTTTTTTTTTGGTGATGTCCCAATAGGGATGTCAAAATATGGAGGTCTGGCCAAACTCTACTTTGAAGAGCCTGCTGCAACAAATTGCAATCCGGTAACTAGTCTAAAAATTCTTCGTTTGAACTCATGGTGCGGTGGATGTTTGTTTCCTTTCGCGTCTTGTCTCGTACAGCGCAACATTTGAGCGTGCTGAATTTTGGTGGGTTGGGGGGGTTTCTGCAGAGCGACGACCGGTGCGAAGAGGCGATGATCAAGGTGGAGTACCATGAATTCGAGAAGAACACGTTCTGCACTGGAGCTGCTTTTGTTCCTAAAATGGCAACTGCAGGGAGCTCAAGTAGCTGTGGTGAAGAAGATGATGGTTGGGTCATCACTTTTGTACACAATGAAGATACTGACACTTCCATGGTAGAGAGATTATAAATCAATGGACATTTCTGTATTGATTTCTGTGATGAACATTCTATTGCTAACTAACTCTGCAAATTAAGTTTCCTCCCTAATGGTGACTGATCTGGCTGCAGGTGTACATAATCGACGCAAAGAAGTTCAGCAGCGAGCCAGTTGCCAAGATCAAATTGCCTTGCAGAGTTCCATATGGTTTTCATGGAGCCTTCATGCCTATGTCACTCCCACTTATGTGATCTACACAACTAGCTCAGGAAGATTCAAGATTAATTCAATGTTATACTTGTATCATATCACTTGCGTTCTCTTTGATGAGAAATGAATGACCTACGATTAATTACCCATCACATCATCTTAGTAGTGTGTAAGGATTCGTTTTGCATGCACCCAACAGAACTTATATTTGAATCAAACCAAACTGGATCAAATATAATTTGATTTGATTTTGATCTCATGTCTCTTGAAAAAGGAAAAACAGATCACATTCGAATATTACTTGATGAAATACACTTGTGATTCGACCAATCTTAAATCTTGATCCCCATTTCCTTTTTCCACCTAAAACATCCCATTCAACATAAAGTTACTCATAGCTCATAAGTTAAAAGCGGCAACACCACTTCTTTAAACTTACAAACTATAATTGCTATTGTTATAAGTGGAAGTCGAGCAAACAGAGGTTTAAAAAAAAATTAGTAGGTGATCGAGATACAATCCTGAGACACGCAGAATTTTTGAACCCGTTTGAGCAAAGCCACAGTATAGTCTTTCAAATTTAAACATTTTCCACTTGTAATCATTGTTTTTAAAAGACGTTTATCTTCTGTTAAACAGGGACCCAACTGCAGAACTGCTCACTGGACACAATAATTTATCGCTGACTCACTAAAAAAATCATGCAATTATGAAATTACCTTTGTTATTTTAATCCTTTTTCAGTTTTGACAAAAGATAGGATGATTTAATTTGTTGATTTTGATTGGAAATTGTAGGGTAAAAGTAAAACTCATGCAAAGGATTAGTTTGGGAGCGGTTAAAAATATGTAGGAATATTATTGTAGTTATGGACTTTGAACGGTAAAAGTCATTAGGAAAAAATCTGTACTTCCGGACCATAATAAAAAACTAAATAATTCAGGTACCATAATAAAAAAAACATTATAGTCCAGGAACCAAAATACTATTAACTAACCAAATTTGCTATTAATTCGTTAACAATATGATTCATTCTTGGCCACTCTTATTAGATTCAAGCCATTTATGGTTCAAACTTCAAATCAGACCGTACGAGTCCTTTAAGGCTTTTAACTGACCGATTAATAGAGAATCAAAGGGCTTAATTGCGCAAGACCCACTGACCATCATTTCCCAACCTAATACCTTGAAAAAAACTAAACATACACATTTATTTGTGTCTTAATTTGCAGAGCTAACCATTCACGTCTCTTTAATACATTTGTGACTTGAGACAGAGACAAACATATCAATGCAGAATGGACCAATTATAAGACCATTCTAAACTGTCTGGTTTTTGTTTAAGTTTGGGTTCATGGAAGTTCCTAATGAGCTAACGATCTTGAATTGCGCTTTCTATGTTTCACAACCGTTAGATGCATGCAACAATACAATATTGTCATTTCATGTATCTAATAATGGTGAATCGAGGCATACACGATTTAGTGATCATGAATTACGCGACAACATTCTAATCCCAGTAGACGTGAGAATAATTGTAGTTGGTATTGGGGATAACTTGTTCAACTAATGAAGCTATAAATTAAATCTTCTCCCTTATCGTTGATTTAACGTTATCAATACGAAATAATGATCTAGAAATTCTTTAAAGTTAGCGAAGAAAATAACTAAAACTGTAAGTCAACATGGATGAGAGTTTGGTCTACCGGTATCATTATTGACTTTCAACGTGAATATATATCTCGAATTCGGATTCCACATTTGAATTTCCCCTCTTCCATGCCCATTGAGTAGCATGTAAAGAGAAAACAAAATGATAAGCTAATGATTCAACCTAGTTACAACACTAGGAAACCATATGGACCCAAAATCAGCAATAGGTAGAGGACCAGCAGAAAAGGTTGTAATGTAAAGCCCTCACACACCCCAACCACCCACCCACCTCCCCACAAAGGAGATAATGCACCCAAAGGCCAAAACTGAGATATGGTGTGATTGTCACAATGATGAAGAAGTTATTATGTAGCAACCAACCAAGTCACTTCTCGTCGTACTGATTTGGTGGGGAAATTTATCACAACAAAAGAAACCACTCCCCACTTCAATTATACATAAATATACCACATTAGCTAGCTAATCACATTCTTTTAGTACTTAAGACTAGAATGCTAACCTTAAATTTTGCTAGTATGAGAAGTACTAGCGAACCGAGGCTCTATTCTCGTAATCTTCTTGTATAATTTTATCTAGACACCTGAATCAACCAGTTAGTTTTCGAGATGATTATTGCCATCTCCAAAACAAAGAATTTTTTTTAACCAATTACATAAACAATTGTTCTCTATTCCTCTATTAGGGACAAAAATAAAATGATTCTAAAAATCCAAAAATTTATGTCAAATATAATTTTTTTTGTAGTAAAAAAAATATGTAAATTGTGTTTCATGATTTTAGAGCGAGTAATCTTCTAAACTAGATGGTATTAAATCTTCTAAACAACCAATCGACCGGCCCCCGGAATATTGGCTTCTTTTCTTGAAAGTGAAAACAACGATTCATTCCCTAAATTGGTCCTCTAACTGCTGTTGTTGCAAGAAATCGTCCTAAGGAAGTACTGATTTTAGGGAATGTTTACTACTCTTTGTCCAAGAAGTTCTTTTGCTCGCTCGTGTCACATGAGGCACCACCATCAACGTACTTTTGTGTTGAACTAGTGGGTCTCAAATTTCCAAACTACTCTCTCCATTTCTCTTCATCCTTCATTGCATATTCAATGTGGATTCCTACTTTTTTGGTTTAAGAACAAAAACAGGGTACTGTACAGATACATGTGTTTCGCTATTTGTAGAAAGTGGATGCCATTATTGAGGCCACCATCCAAGTAATTTCGATAATCACCGTCATTTGAACATAAAACCTTCTATTATATGCTCTAGTAATCAGTGACGGAGCCAGGAATCTGAAAAAGAAGGGGCTAAAAAATATCTACGTTCAAAGGTTTGAACCGACGAGTGGAGACTATAGCCCCTCCTGGCAACAACGTGGCTCCGCCCCTGCTAGTAATACTAGTATGTCCAATAACTCTATTCGTTAAAAGATAGGAGCGTACAACGATTCGTATTCATACCTGATCTTGATTCAATCAGCTTCAGACGTTAATCGTTATCATAACCCGATTAGGGTTTCATTTGCTATATGCTAATCACCTTACAACAACTATAGGAAAACGAAAGGAAGAAAAGGAAAAAGCCAACACTTTCCTCTATATCAAGTGGGCTCTCACCAATCATGTCACATCTCTCCATAACCAAAAAAACAATATACCACCTTTATATCCAACGGAATGGGAATTTTCCATGGCAACAACAAAGAGAACACGATTTAGCTTAGCTTCCCACTCCTCCCCCGCCACCAAAATGTCATCCCCACTAACCACCGCCGCCGGAGCCACCGACGACGAGGTCCACTTCACCTCCCCCCGCCGCCTCTCCACCGACGCTGCCGCCGCCACCACTACCACCACAACCACCCACCACTCCTCCCCCTCCGTGGCCACACCTTCCCCTCCCAACCCAATCATCCACGTCCCCGTGGCGGCGCCGCCGAGCCCGGGCTCCCCGTGGTCGCTCTCCCCTCTCCGCACCAGCCCCTCCCCTTCCCTCCTCCACCACTGCATCGCCTCCCTCCACCGCCACGAGGGCAACATCTACTCCATCGCCGTCGCCAAGGGCGTGGTGTTCACCGGCTCCGAGAGCAGCCGCATCCGCGCGTGGCGCCACCCCGACTGCACCGAGCGTGGCTACGTCAAGTCCAGCTGCGGCCACGTACGCGCCGTCTTGGCCTACGGCAACGCGCTCTTCTCCGCCCACAAAGACCACAAGATCAGGATTTGGAACTTCACCCTCTCCTCCGACGGCTTCAAGATCAAGAAGGTCGCCACTCTCCCCCGCACCAACTCTTCCCCAATCATGTTCTCCTTCCGCCGCTTCACCATCTACAATTCTTCCACCAAGTAATAAGCATATTTTTATCAAATAAGTTGCTGTTCATCTCGTGACAAAAAAACTCTTTTCATTTGAAATCTGGTTGCATTAAGAAAAAAATAAAATAATTTTTTTTAATCGATTCAGGTACAACAGCAACGTGGCGCCACGTCACCAGCAACACAGGGACAACGTCTCGTGTATGGCGTACTACCACGCGGAGGGGCTGCTGTACACGGGCTCGCACGACCGGACCGTGAAGGTCTGGCGAGTCCACGACAGGATGTGTGTGGACTCGTTCCAGGCCCACGACGAGGGCGTCACGTCCGTCCTGGTCAACCAGGACGACGGGTGCGTCTTCAGCTCCTCGTCGGACGGGTCGGTCAAGGTGTGGCGCAGGGTCTACCTGCAGGACTCCCACACCCTGACCATGACCCTCAGGTTCCAGCACTCCCCGGTCAACGCCCTGGCGTTGACCAGCTCCGTGTCCGGGTGCTTCCTGTACTCGGGCTCCTCAGACGGCACCATCAACTTCTGGGAGAAGGAGAGGTTCTCCGGGAGGTTCAACCACTCCGGGTTCCTCCAGGGACACCGGTTCGCGGTGCTCTGCCTGGCTTCTGTGTCGGAGAGGCTCGTGTTCAGCGGGTCCGAGGACACGAGCATTAGGGTTTGGAGGAGGGAAGGACGTGGGAGCGGGTTTCACGAGTGTTTGGCCGTGTTGGATGGTCATAGAGGCCCCGTGAGGTGCTTGGCGGTGTGCTTGGAGAACGAGAGGGTTGGGAATGGGTTCTTGGTGTATAGTGCAGGGTTGGACCAGAGTTTCAAGGTGTGGAGGGTTAAGGTTTTGATGGAGGAGGATGATCACCATCGTACTAATAATCATGGTGGCGAGAAATTAGGGATGGGATTAACGGAGTACTGTCACATTAGTGGAGAAGGGTTGATGAAAAGGAGGAACAGCAATGTGGAGAGTATCAGCTGTAGTAGTAGTACTACTACTACAGTGGGTGATTTGGTGTTGAGTCATAGTAATAGTAGTAAGGTGATGGAGTACGAGATGAGTCCTGTTCTATCTCCTTCTTGGGTTGAGAAGAAGCTTAGAAAAGACAACTTTCTATAGATTGATTATTGTGTTCTATATATATATACCATGTAATATATGTTCATTGATTAAATATTTCATTGCTAATTGTCTTCTCTTTTTAATCACTATTTAACTTAATGCCTATGGTTGTTTTGTTTGGGACGAGAAAAATTATGTAAAAAATAACAAAATTTAAACTCGTAAATATTCAAAAAAGAATTTAGAAGCAGTTAGTACGAGCACACAACTATATCAGCGACCACCTAACCAGAAGGAAACGCTCAAAACTCAGCGAGACAACAAGTCCAAACTTACTCAGTTATCATCATGCATTATGTCCAAGATCGAACGATTAAGATGATTATCAGTTAATCCTTATATATGTGGATGAGAAGTACAAAAATGGAAGGAAGATTAAGAAAGGAACGTATATGTTAGATTGGTGTGTAGCCATGAAGTAATTTGCCACCTGCAGGACATGTATTTTTCGGGTGAAAACATTAACTAGGGCTTGATGACATTCATTGTGGCAATTACTAGGAAATTAATGGGTGGTAGCTCAAAGGAGTTGGGAAATATAATGTCGATACTATAAGTCAAGTGGTCCGGTGGTTCCCTAATCAATTCATTTTACATTATATATGCTGGCAGGTGGGTAGTTCTTTAATATGACATCAAACACAAGGATGGGAAATGGAGTTTATTTATTTTGGGGCTTTCTAGTTCTTTCGTTCTGATCATAGGCTTGAGCCAATGTATCACTAACAAATGATTGTATAGGTCAAAACTAAAAACACTCTAAACTGGTCACTAAATTGTGCTTCATGTAAGAAAATGAGGAGTGTCTTCAAAATGTATCAAATTATCACTAAATTGTTCGTTCATTTCGAAACAACATAATCACTCAGTATTTAGCTACATTTATTAATTCCTAAGACAAGAACAAATCTCATTGTCAACAATTCATTTGGGTTGTTTTGTCTTTCGTAAAGAACAAGATTTGCGTGATTAATGGTGGGTAATGTCTCATAAAATCATACTCACGTGACTTGAGTCAAGAGGTAGAGTTTAGATGTGGTTCATATGCGGTCGTCATGCCCCTTGAGTAGGGTTGGTTATTTGGTCCCGGACTGTTTGGTTTTATCCGAAATCGGATCGTATAACCCAGACCGGGACCGGATTGGGACTGGATAGCAAACAATGCAATCTCATACTCGGGCTTAGATTTGAGGTAAAAAACCGGATAAGAGACCCCCAACACCTAAAATCAAGATAAAGTTGGGACCGAACTGGATCAAGACCGGACTGTATCCAATCCAATCTTTGGTCCTTATATTCCCGAAAAGACCGGACTGAGACCGGATCAATTTGGTCCAATTTAACCGGACCGGACCGTATAGCCACCCCTACCCTTGAGTACGGTAAGTCATTTGAGGATATGCATGTTGATAGGAAAAGCCTTATGGAACATGCTAATGCTAGAAAGTGCCTCTTTCTATACGAACATTCTACAAATAATTAATTTTTTAGTGACGATATTGAACGTCCTTCCATGTTCACCTCAATAAATTGCTACTAATATTTGTTTCTCGATGTAGAATAGTTGTCTTCTAATCTCATGTTTGGACCTCATTAATATTGCTTCTTATAAGTTGTATCCCTTTTCTCTGAAACGGTGAAACCAATAACCAAAACTTACTGAACCAGAATTCATGTAAACTCTTGTCTTGTGATGAAATGGTAGAGCTAGAGTACATACTGACATGGTAATTATTACACGAAACTAAAGGTACGTAATTACCACCACAACCAAAACGATTGCACGACGTCGTACTACAACTTACACAATCATAGTCCACAGCAACTTGACACCATTTTTTTACTGCTGCCTCGCTCAAATATTGTACTGCTCTCCCCGCAGTTAATAAATAGGATCTTCGCTGGAAATGGGGATGTGAGATCTGACGATGAAGAGGTTCTCGTAGACAAAGCCAGCAAGCCCACCGCCGATGAGAGGCCCAACCCAGTAAACCCAGTGGTCGGTCCATACTCCAGCCACGAGAGCAGGCCCAAAAGATCTTGCTGGGTTCATCGAAGCCCCAGAGAACGGGCCACCAACCAAGATGTTGGCTCCAACTACGAGCCCAGTGAGCAGTGGGCCGAAGCCGTCGAGTGAGCCCTTCTTGGGGTCAACCATTGTGGCGTAGACTGTGAAGAGTAGGGAGAAGGTCAGAACTATCTCCCACACTATGCCTTGCCCGTACCCAACTCCACTTGCCAGTGTGTGCACCGGCGTCACCTGCAGCACCCACCAAAACATGTTAAATTTAGATCGATAATGGTGGGTCTTTTGCGTCACTAAATGAGTTTCTCGATATTTAATATGTAAAATATCGCAAACGAAAAATCAAATTCAATTAAAAGAAAAGTATCATAAACTCACAAAGTATTCATATATGAATTATATTGCTAAATTGATAGTTCTAGATCGAAACGAATAACACTAATAATCTCACGAACTATTGTTTGACGTGGTTATAACGACGGATCACAATAAACACCACAGAATCACCGAATTTTTTTAGCTAATTAAGATATTGGTGAGAAAATATCATAATTGTAACAAGTACTAGCTAGAATTTTGATTCTTGAGCAACTATCTTGATTTGTGATAAGGTTTTACGAATTTTAGATAAACTACAGCTATATAAAATGATAAAATGGAATTGGTTAAAATTGCAAAACCAAATTTGGTCCAAGATCCATCTCTAAAGTGGTAGAAAATAGATTTCTATAGGGAAAAATCTTTTGGAGCCACAAATTGGCTTGGAAAATCTATCTACTTTGGTAGATGAGTCAATAAAAATGAACGTACCAATCCTCCGGTGAGATACTTGAGAAGCAAACAGGCTGCCGACGAAGCGAGCAGCTGGATAACCCAGTAGAAAGCCGATCGGACGACGGTGATGTGACCGCCGAACAGAAGGCCTATGGTGACGGCAGGGTTGAGATGACCGCCGGAGATGTGGCCCGCGGAGATCATCACAGCCACCACGAATGTGTGCGCCACCGCCACGAACAGCAGCGCCGCCAGCGCCCCTCCCTCTAGCTTATCTGCGACCAGTCGTCACCAAATCATCAAAAAATTTCCCCCTCGTTGCTATTAATATGATAATACCTAGCTTTAGCGACGACTTGTTCATGTATGTTATAATCATAAAAAACATTTCTTCGTCGCTATTAATATTTAACAAAGCTATAGTGACCAACATATTTCATAATAACTAGCTTTAGCGGCGATTTTTTTTTGTGTGTGTGAAAACATTAGCGACGAGTTATTGATGTATATATATGTTACACACGTACCGGCGGCCATCGCGGAGCCGACGCCGGCGAAAACGAAGAGGAAGGTGACGATGAACTCGACGACGAGGGCCTTGATGCAATCCGGCTTGGTCACCTCCGAGCAACATCCCAAAGCAATTTTCGCCATTTTTAATATTAAAAAATGGGTTTTCGAAGCAGAAGATGACGAAAAAGGAAGAGAGAATATTCTTCTTCTTCTTATTCTCCTCCTCTGCTTTACAGCTTGGTTTCTGGTGGAGTGGCATTGGCTTATATAAACATGGAGGAAGAGAGTAGGCGACGAGATGGAAAAGGGAAGTGAAATTATTGATGTGCACGTTACAGTCACAAGTTCACCATTACACCTCAGCACCATCCATCATCATCATGCGCCCAAAAAATAATTACGTTGGTGGAAAGGACGTGGATGCCCTTATGGAAGTTGACCTCGGCTCAGTGGGGAAAGTACGTGGATGCCCTTGGGCAAATTTGACTTGTGACTTTGTGAGTGGGTGATATGTCCATAATTCTGGTGTAGGCCGGTTTTCATATTATAGGGCTTATAGCCCGCCACCACCGCTTTCTGTACTGCTGTCTTGTTTCTTTGTCTTTGTGAATTGTGATTGTTGCTACATGTGCGAGTTTCAGCCGAAGATTCGGTGCATCACTTATGTAATAGGTCTATAATTGTTTAAAAATAATAGTTGGTCATACATCGCATATGATCATCATAATAGTACTGGAGGCGTTAACAACGATCCTCTACCGTCTCGATGATTCGAGGATTATCTTGAATATTTAATGATGTTTCTATTATGTGGCTATAATTCATCTACCAAGTTTGACCTCCTAACTTTGTAGTGGTAAACGACACAAAATATATGAAGCCAATAGATCGAACGTATATTGTTGAAAGTAAAGTTGCAACGATTGTATTTCAGTATATTCCTTAATGTTCTCGTCTTTTCTAACCGATCAGCTGTACAAAATATTTCATTAGTTTTGAATTCTAAGCTGCTAAGATAATAGAAAGATACACAATGAGTCAATAATCACATACTATAGCGTGACTGATCATGCACATGTCCTTGAGAATTGAGATATTCGAGATTCATGAAATATATCAAAATTTACATAATTTTATATTTCTTGATTAATGTCATTTGAGAGTATTTTGTTAATCTTTTTTTTTACTTTGCAAGTAATTCTTTTCATTTTTGTATCCTTTTAAGTTTGAGATTGTCGACCGTTGTTTGATGCATATTGGGTAAGATAGATGATAGGAAGAAGGAGGAGCCGGAAGAAGCAAGCAAGTAGCAAACTGGAAAAATGTTTTGTTTTATGGGCTTTAAAGTATTAGTAGTTGATCATACATCGCACACGATCGTCCTAACAACACTAAAGATGTTAAGAACGATCATCTTTTGATGATTCGAGGATTATCTTAACTATTAATAATGTCCCGATCATGTGTCATAATTCATCTACCATATTTGAATTTCTATCTTCTTGTCTCTTGATGCTAAAGGATACCGATGTACGGTTCGAAATAAAATATTTTGTTCAAGTAAAGTTTTTTTTATTACATTTTAATATATCCCATTACGTTCTCATATTTTCTAACCGATCATTTTTACAAAATATTAGATTAGTTTTTGAGTCGGTAGCAAGTTTTAGCTTTAGTGTTTTTCATTTCGCTTATTTTTTTTGTTTGAGAAAGACAATTGAACCCAAATCCATGGGTATCCAACCTAATTTGACTCGATCAATGCGAGGTGAACCTCATCAAACCTGCAATCAGTCCAAAAAATTTATAAATGAGAACCGCAATTACCTCAAACCCAAAAAAATAAAGCCATACAAATTGAAACATTAGCGTCATGAAAGAAGTTTAAACATAAATAATCTATTCGACGACCCCTCTACTTTATGTAAGTTCATCGACCATATACTTAGGGATGATAAAAATATCCGTAATCGTGGATATCCGCCCGAATTCGACCTAATCGGGTAGGGTAAAACCCGAACTCGAAGGACTTTTAGTGGGTTCGGGTAAAACCCGAACCCGAATATTGCGGGTAATGGGTGGGCATGGTTTTCTCACTATCCAACCCGAACCCGCCCGATTATACACATGCATATGTATTTTGTCTAGAAATAATCAATATTTTTCTCTAACATACTATATTTAGCATATAAATATAATTTTGTTTATGAAATTATGTTGTTTTAATTAATTTTCTTCATTCTAGTGAATTATTGTCGTACTTTTCGTCTTACGTAACGTGAGAATACGTGTAAATATTAACATATTGGTTGGAGTTATAAAGAAAAACTATTATCCATGGATAACCGTGGATACCCGAAATCCGAACGGGTATGGGCATGGTTTGGATTTTCTACCCGTTTCTTATGTGGGTATGGCCATGGGTACAACCCGAACTACTTTGGGTAGGGTAACGGATATGCACTATCCGTCCCCGACCCGATCCATTGCCATCCCTACATATACTATTGTAAATCAAAAACTTATGAAAAGAATGATTAAATGAAATAAGATTACTTTCACTTTCGTGTCAACATTAAAACTATTACTCTTTAAAATATTTACCTTTGTAATACGCGAAGCGATAGTGAACGGGTGTTTGCTAGTTATTGCGTAAGTAAGCGTTTTCATTTTGGTATCCTAATTTTGAGAGACACGATTGTCGACCGTCGTTTGATTAATCAGGGTAAGATGGATAAGCCCAGAGGAACACGGAGTAGGAAGGAGGAGCTGGACTGCTGGAGGAAGCAAGCAAGCACCGGACTGGATAAAGAAAATGTCGACAACACATGCAATGCCGTTGTCTTCATCTTCTTACTACTCTGTTTTCACCGTCTCCGCCATCACCATCCCGCTTCTCCGCGCTCGTTCCTTAAAGGTTTCTTCTTCTTCTTCTTCTTCTTCCATCTCCGACGACGGCCGAGCTAATGCTACTCCGACCACCGTCCCCAACCCATCTCGTCGACTCGCCCTCTTTCAACTCGGCGCCGGTGAGACTACAAACCCTATTCACCACATCCTCTATTTTGCTCCCAGTTCAGATAATTCTCTATTTCTTCGTTGCAACAATGGGGAATTTTGTACATTGAAGTCCATGTGTTTTGAAAATCCAGCTATTCCTCAGTCGCATTTGTTGGGTTTAAGAGCGGTTGAAAAGGCAATTGCAGAAGAAAAAACTCCTATTCTCGATGACCCTAATGCGTTGTTGGAGTGGATTAAGAACGACAAAAGGAGAATGCTTCATGTTGTTTACCGCGTTGGGGACTTGGACAAGACCATAAAGTTCGCATCTTTTACACTAATTCTCTGCTATGGAATTTTTTGATGCTACTTGCCGAGTTCGATTGACGACATGTTATGTGTGATTGTTTTTCACGTTATCAGATTTTATACTGAGTGCTTGGGGATGAAGCTGTTGAGGCAACGTGATATACCAGAAGATAGATATAGAAATGCCTTCCTTGGATATGGCCCTGAAGAATCGAATTTCGCTGTTGAACTTACCTACAGTAGGCTATCAAACTTGTAGACTCTTTCTGAAATTGTGCATCCATGCTGGTTAGTCATTGCTGGCTTTTGGTGTGCAGATTATGGCGTTGACAAGTATGACATTGGATCTGGTTTCGGTCATTTTGGCATTGCAGTCGACGATGTAAGGTCCCCTGCTCAGTGGTATTAATTGGCATTTGATGCAACAAAAGTTTATGAACATAGGAAGTGTTTGCATTCTCTTGTTTCTGGATTATAGGTTGGGAAGGCTGTGAATCTCGTTAAGGCAAAAGGGGGAAGAATTAGTCCTGTCAAAGGAGGAAATCAAGTAATTGCATTTGTTAAAGACCCAGATGGTTACAACTTTGAGCTATTGAAGAGGAAGCCTGCACGTGAACCATTGTGCCAAGTTATGCTTCGAGTTGGTGATCTCGATCAATCCATTAACTTCTATAAGAAGGTAATTTGCATTCAGGGTCAAATCAGTGCTTGCGTTGCCTTGAGAAATGCCTTGATTTTTGCTGATGTTCATCCTTCCACTCTATTGAAAAGGCTTTTGGAATGGAGCTTCTAAGTAAACGGGACTACCCCAATGACAAGGTAGCGTTGGTTGAAGTTCTTTGATACCCTTGCAAATTTCTGACTTTAACAACATTGCTGACCTTTTTTGTGCGTGTGGCTCTTCTGCATTCTCAGTATACAGTTGCCTATATGGGTTATGGTCCCGAAGACAATAATGTGGTGCTGGAACTGACCTATAACTATGGTATCAACACATATGACAAAGGAAATGGTTATGCACAGGTAAAAGGATATGTTTATTCTGTCAATATTATTTTCCATTGCTTGGCAGAGATGTCGTTTAACTGTCGTGTATTTACCAGATTGCAATAGGGACAGATGATGTTTATAAGAGTGCTGAAGCAATCAAACTCTGTGGTGGAGCCATTGTTCTGGAGCCTGGGCCCTTGCCTGGTATTAACACCAAGATTACTGTTTGCTTGGATCCTGAGGGTTGGAAATGGGTAAATCTTCTAGTTTTCTTTAGTCCCGCACGCTTTCTCTTTAAGTTGTCATTACTTTAGTTGGCTATTTGACTCATTTTTGTCGACCAATGGACCTTGATTCATGCTTGAATAGTAAGAATGAAAACACTGTTTCCTAATCTCTTTGAGATCCAGTATCTTTAAAGGGATACTCCTTATATCCAGTATCTTTAAGGGGATACTCCTTATTCTTTTTATGTTTGAATATGTTCAAAGGTTATTCTTTGATTCGATGAATGATTATGAGAGCAGTAAAGCTAAAATCAATTGATGCCTTTCTCCTTGCAGGTGTTTGTTGATAATGGGGATTTTCTCAGAGAACTGGAGTGAGCTGAAGCCGCAGCTGAGTTAATCCAATAAGCCAAAACTATCAAACAAACATTCCTTGCCATTTCTGATTAATGGTTTTGAACTCCTCTAAAGGAAGAAATGTTACCATTATACCCAAACACCTGTACATTTCGTGACTAACAATTGCTGTAAACCCTTTGACCGTTTTTCTGATACATGACACTGAAGTTCCAAATGGGAACTCTATAATGTTGTTTTAGAACTCATGCAACTTTAGCTCGGCAGCTGAGCATATGCTGTATCCCCTCAACCCACATCTGCTTGTCATTTTTACTCCAGCATTCGAACTCTATTATTCTCTCTGATGTTTTAATCCCAAAATAAGCTCTTTGCTCGCTGCAGTCGTCTGTCTCCCTCCCTGGCCATCCTGCCACCTCAGTCTGAACTCCAAACACAACACCTGCAGATTCATCGTAAAGTTTGGTCAATCAACCATAAGAGAGCAAGGTAATAATTTTACTTTTCTTAGATTGAGAAATTTGCTCACATTTCTTTTTCTTTGTGAATGTCCCTGCCATGTGCTTGCTTTTCATTTTAGCCACCACCTATTTTTGGTCAGTACATCAACAAAAAACCTTTGTTAGGGGCTTGTAACACTCTGGGATATGCTAATCAGTGTAGCAATTACTTTTATCCTTTTGATATATTTCTTTCTTTCGTACCTGACAAGTTGTACTGATACTGAAAGAAACTCGCTTCCAATGTAGAGCTCCTGCCATCAATGGTTTATCAATATGTATTCATTTCTCAAGGCTAGTTTACATTCGTTTTTTCCCTATCTGATACAAATGTGAAGTAGCATACCTTTCCTTGTCCGCTTGAGAAGTTCTTCCCCTTCGGTGACAAATTTTAATGCTGCTGAGATTTTAGACTCCTTGCCTTCTTCATCCATGTCCTCTGTCAAGGGAAGTGCTGGGGCTCCATATCCTTTCTGCAGCCTTGCTCGCAGGGTCGCAGCAGCTCTTAAAGCTGTATGCAATATCATTATTCTGAATCTTCTCTATTGTTTTTTTTTATTGCAATGAAATAGATGTGGCAAATTGAGTGGGTGCATGGTTTGTTGTGTTGGGGATTGATGACATTCTTATACCTGTAGCTGCACCAGCTGTTAAAGTCATGATATCCCCGTTAGTCCTCACGTTGACCGCCGAGTCAATAACCGTCATGATTTGTTCATGTTCAGCACCCATGTCCTCTGCTATCTCAATGCAGTGAGACGCCACAAGAGCCGCCGCTGATGCCATTGCAGCTGGCGTCTTGGAAGCCGCTGTCTCGCCTTTTGCTGCTGCAAGTTCTGCTGACATGGCATTCGAGGCAGTTATAGCAGCGACAGCAGCAGCCACTCCGGCTACAGTGACAGCTGCGTGAACTTGGGCATTATGGGTTCTGATCTCCTGCTTCTTCCTCTCTTTATGATCCTTCAGCCTTCTCCCCATCGTTTTACCCTTCATGATGCTCTTGTATAACTGTTTTTTATGTTATCAAGCCATTAGATAACATGAGAGACAAAATATAGATTACTTGGATGCTAAAGGTTGCAAGTTAAACAAGGTACCCCATGTTTGAGCAATTGCTGACTGTAGATGAATTCTGGGTTCAGTGCTTGATGAAGTAGAAGTAACTCCTGCACAGACTGTATTTCTCTTACAAGTGATTATGATAGCATTAGACGTGGGAAATGCTAACCAATCAACTCAATGCACTTAAACTCCATCCTACCCAGATTGGTCCAATTTCTTGGTCAGGTTGAATGGTTTCGGTGAATTTATTATTTGGGATCTAAGAATTATTGTCTTGTACCTAAAATTTCAGGATTTTACAAAGCATTTCAAATTTTCATGAGAGTGCCTTTGATCCCAACGAACCACCAACCCTTTACCCATGAACCCATTTTAACCCAACCGTGAAACCCATAAACCCAATTCATTTCTCAACTCTAATATTAACAAGCAAAGGTGTTTGCTTTGAGGAGATTACCTTGAGTTCTTCACTGTCTCTTGGAGATATAGGGGGACTGCCAGTACCAGCACTAGGCAACTGCTGAATATAAAGAATTTCAGTTCCAACAATACAAGCGATGTAAACATCTCAGTGCTTACAGAATCACTTCAAACTTTGTTTTGTTCTTACAGATTCCTTTCCAACAGCAGAAGAAGCTGGAGGAGCTGGAGGCACCGACTTGTGGAGACTACCCGGAAGAGGAGGGGGTGCCTGATGCGGTGTGCCACCAGTGGAAAGAGCTTTGGAGAGCTCCATGGCAGAGAGACTCCATGATCTAGCTAGGAACTCCATGGACTCGGTGGGTGTCTCAGGGGGTGCAGCAGATGACGATGATGATGGCAGGGGTACCCAGGCAGCAGGAGTGTTCTCGTCGATGTTCTCTAGCTTCTGCAGCAGGCTCTTTGTGCTGCAAGAGCTCACTGATCAAGCAAAAGGTCACAAACAAAGAAGTTAGAAGAGGGAACCCCTTGATATAATGCCATTAAGCTCTTACTCTTACTTACTTCTTGTTGTGCTGAGTCCTGGGGACTCTTCTGGTTCTTCTCCTTCTTCTTGGTCAAGTGTCAGGGTTGCTTTGGTGCAACTTCTCATGGCGAAATGCAGGATGTTTGTGTTTAAATGCAGGAATATATTCTATGGAGTGGGAGAAGTTGGGGGCAGTGGCAGGAGATTGCAGGTCAGGTTGGTTTTTTTGGCCTTTATATCATAGCCGAAGGCCCTTATATGCTGGTGTGACTGAAGTAGCAGAAGGGTTTTGGTATGGGTTCGACTCTTTTGTAAGCGGCGGGAATAATCATGGCTGTGGGGGGGCTTCACTTCACTTTTGTTACCACTTACCATTGTCACTTGGAAAAAATAAGGAAATAGGTGGGGTTGTTTCTCCACTCTCCCTATTTCCCACTATAACTCAACCTTTTGTTTCTTTTTTTAGCCTTTTGACATACTTAGGTGTTCCGTTCGATGACATTTCTACCTGTAATCGCAGGTTTTCGACTCAGCGTCTCCGATCAGGTTAAAGGATGACATTTCTACCTGTAATCTACCAAGGTCGTGGGAATAAGTTGAGGGTGGGTTTTGTCCGCCGCTCCTTACTGGTACTCAAATGCAATCTGCAGATACTATTTAGTTCTACGTTCTTTATCGAGGTGAATTTTTCTGTTTCTGTCCATATGAATAGTCAATAACCTCATGAGAAAGGGCGATTAGCATCTTCTTAGTTTCGTCGATCAAGTGGTTGTAAGAAAATTTTAGCAGAAAGATACCAAGTTGAGACTTAGAACGTCTATCAGGTGAGTCCAACGCCTCAACTATCTATGCTGCTACCTTGTTGCTCAACCAATATTGAATTTTGCTTGTGCACAAGAATGAGGAAGGGAGAGGGGCTCTTGCTCCCAAGTTAGGCTAAGTGCAAGCTTTTTTCCATTTCTTTATTAGTACATGGAAGGCTTTTAAAAGCTGGGAGAAAAGGAAGAAAAGTGGAAGCAAGCCAGTAATTATGGTGAATGAGAAGTGGACTTGGTGGCTTTATTCCCCCTCTCTTTCTGCCTTGACTTGTACCATGACAGCAGCAGATGAGTGCTGCTGACTGATTTCCTTTTCCTTTTCTCGACTCCAAAAGAACAAAATATTTGGCACCATATTCAGAACAAATCTCATAATGCAAGATAGAAAGCTTGTCTCGAATTCCCTTAAGGCTGGATTTTGGAGCTGCTGCTGGTGTAGTTGGCCTTCATCATTTGGCCACTAGTATAAAGCCTTGTACTGTAGTACACTTATTTTTCTTCTGATTTCTTAACCAGCTTTAACCAAATGGTGCTGGCTTCCCTCTTGCACGGGTTGAAGGTCGATAATCATCATGCCTGAGAGGTCCACAGTTCGAAACCCATGATCAACCACCCACAGCAACACCAGGATGAAAGGAAAAAGCAGTTCTTGCTTTTTTGCTGTTTTGATGACTCCAAGGCAGCAGCAGACCCACCTGGAGTTGCATCTTTCCTGAAATATATTCTGCTTTTCCATACCTGCCTGCTTTAAATCTCATCATGTCTTCAACACTTTCAAAAGGGACATCTTAGACCATTCCCAACTTGTTTTGGCAATCAGTCTTTCAAAATTTCATATTCGATCAATACTGTTTGTGCCACTAACTTCGACAAGAGTTTGAAACGACAAAATCAATGAAAACACGAATAATCATACGAGGATTTGAACTGTGACGTGGCAATGAACTCGAGATGTATTGAAAGTGTTCTGGAATCCCTTTGAAGTGGGTTGTTGCTTCACCACCACGTGCTGTTTGCATATTTGTTTTAACCTTAATCTCTCCTTTAATATTAGCTCCATGTACTTTGGACCACAGACAAGTTTGTCAGCTTCAACGTGGGTTACATTTGCATTACTTCTCCAACCAATACCACCTGGAAAGAACAAAATCTTTACTGGTTTTATCACGAACTCTTCTCCATCTCCCACAGTAAAAGAAGCACAGACAGAGCTCCCTGGGCAGCTGAAACCAAAATGGATAGCTCACGGTTAGAGCCATTTTTGGTCAATTCCTGTAACAACAATCATCTTGCAGAGGGTGGCTTCAGGGCCCTGCCCTTCATCATAGGTAACATATTTAGGCTACTTTACAAAGCATCATGTTCTGGTGTTAATAGTTACATTAATGCCTTCTTACTGCATTGCAGTAACTGATGGAATGGAGAAAGTGGTGACTTACGGTCTCGGTGCATCGATGATTCTCTACTTGACGAGAGAGTATGGCCTGGAAAATGCTGATGGTGCCCAAGTGATGTTCATATGGACCGCTGCTATTAACTTCACCCCTGTTATCGCGGCCTTTCTTGCTGATTCTTATGTGGGTCGCTACTGGATGATTGGCTTTGGATCCATGGCTTCCATTCTGGTAAGAACATGGTTCCTCTCTGCTCTGGTCTTTTGATGAGACAGTCAAGCATTATTAGTTTTGGATCCCGGTTCCAGCTCTGTTCGAACTTCGCTTCTGTCTCTCTCGGTGTAGATTAAATTTGCACTCCAACGCTTAGGTCAGTACATAGTACAAGGCATATTGCGGAGGAAATGTAGACAAGAACTCGACATAAAATGTAGTGACAAAGATTAAAAGAGATCATCAAATGTCTATTGTTAGTAGGAACAGAAGTAGTCGGTTCACCATTACACATAAATAAGCTTTCAAATTATCAAACTCACTAGGTGTTACCTCAGGAACAGAAACTGACATGGGGAATATTTCTACAGGGAAAAGGAAGAACAGTTTGACCAATATATGAAGAAATGAAAACTAGAGTCCCAATAATTGGTCTGCTCTGGTACTGCTACTGTCTGCACTTCTTCCTTAGATTCCCTGTCCTTTTAGGGAACAAGCCTGCTTAAGATGCTGACACAATCATATCAATCAACTAGGGTAGGGCCTCTTTTCAAATATTTCTCAAAGCATCAATTCAAATTATTAAGACGAACTGATTCTTCGATCATGTGCAGGGAAATGTTCTCTTATGGCTAACAGCTGCAATTCCAGAAGCCAGGCCTCAACCCTGTGTTGATCCCGACTCCACAGACAGCTGCAGACTGCGAGCCACGACACCACAGCTGCTGTTCTTATACGCGGCGTTAGGCCTCATCTCGATCGGTTCAGGGAGCATGAGATCATCCTGCATGGCATTTGGTGCTGATCAGATGATGGGAAACACCAAAAGGAGCACATCAAGAGTGCTAGAGAGCATCTTCAGCTGGTACTACATTTCCACATCGATTTCGATTCTGTTGGCCATAACCGTCATAGTTTACATCCAAGATTCAGCTGGTTGGAGTGCTGGTTTTGGAGTTTGTGTGGTGCTCATGGTACTGTCTGCACTTTCCTTCTTCTTGGCTTCTCCATTCTACGTGAAGCCAGCAGCCAAAGCAAGCTTGGTCACTGAACTTGCTCAAGTTGTTGTAGCTGCCTGGACAAAGAGAAGTATCAAGCTGCAGCCACCTCAATCAACCACACTAGCTTATCACCACCACCACCATTCCAATGCTGCAATAATGAATTCAGAACCAACTGAGAATTTGAGGTTTCTAAACAAGGCCTGCATCATTCAGCACCCTGAACAAGATCTAACCCAAGAAGGCAAACCAACGAATCCATGGCGCCTCTGCACAGTAGAACAAGTCGAAGACCTCAAATCCGTAATCCGAGTGATCCCCATCTGGTCAGCAGGAATGCTAATGTCCGTCACAGCGTGTCAGCAATCCATCCAGCTGCTACAACTCGCCACCATGGACCGCCACATCACTCCCGAAATCGAAATCCCAGCAGGCTCCTTCAGCATCTTCCTAATGCTCACATTACTCATATGGGTCCCTTTCTACGATCGTGTCATCATCCCACTAGCTTCAACCCTCAGAGGCAGACCCATTTCTCTGCCCCTGAAGAAAAGATTGGGACTTGGGATCCTGCTCTCCTCTGTCTCCATGGCCGCACTAGGCCTAGTGGAGAGCATTCGTCGAGCCAGGGCGCTCGACGAGGGGCTCTCCAACGATCCCAACGGCATAGTGGACATGTCGGCAATGTGGTTCTTGCTGTACTACGTGCCGTTTGGGGTTGCAGAGGCGTTCAATTACATTGGACAGAACGAGTTCTACTACAGCGAGCTGCCGAAGAGCATGGCCAGCATCTCCACAACTCTGTACCAGATGGGGTTGTCGGTGTCGAATTTGGTGGCGAGCTTAGTGTTGAGCATGGTGGATCATGCGACGAGAGGTGGTGGTGATGGAGGGGAAGAAGGGAGGAGCTGGGTTGGGAGCAATATTAACAAGGGGCATTATGATTACTACTACTGGGTTCTGGCTTGTTTGTGTGTTGGGAATTTTGTGTACTATGTGGCTTGTTCCAAGGGTTATGGCCCATGCAAGGGTGAGGTGATAATGGAGGAGTTGGATGGAGGGGAAAACCAGTAGAGGTTAGTAGAACATGATGCCATGACCTAGTCCAAATAGCATTCCTAATCCTATTAGGATAAGGATTCTTAATAAAATAAAATTGGTACTCCGATGAGGAAAACTCATCTTATTTACGGTTGGGATAGTTATCTATTGAATCGAAATCTTTTATCATGTAAGGATTCGTCTTTTATTTAATAGATAATAATCAGTAATCATATAACGATTTCTAGTAGAACAAGAATGAGGTTCTACTTTGTTATTCCAATTAAGACTTGTAATCAAACTAGGAAAGGAACTTTAGATTGTGAATTGTCTAAGGAATTCGTACTATAATGATTCCTAGTTTTATTAGGAAAAGAATTGATCGTAAATAAATTTTACATTACCTGTACAGCTGAATATGAGTCACTTTGCTTCAAATATCTAGATTTTTATACAGGTAATGGAACATAGGGCTCGTTTGGAGAATTGAAGTCTAAATCTATAGATTCTAGACAATCCAAAGATTTTAACTCTCCGGATTGTTGAAAAAAGATTTGAAAATGTTCATTGTTTGGTAACTACGATTGTTAACATCCGATGAAAAAAGAAATTCTATTTTTGTATTAAATGACATGTTTATTCTTAACCAACATAATTAGATTGGCTCGAAAACTATTAGAATTTATTGGTAAGGGTATTTAGTGGGATAAATGAAAAAAAAGAAGAGATATAGTAGGAGAAAGAAAATCTCCAAAATCAAGATGTAGAATCTCTCTAATTATGAGTGATTTGATAGATCTAGATTTTAGAGATTTAAAATCTCTAAACCTACAATCCACGATACAAAAGTAACAAAAAAACATAACATTTTACTAAATCTATGGATTCAATAAATCCATAATCCAAATCTTGTTCTCCAAACGACTCCATAGTTTTATATCATTACTTGTACAATTGGATTTTAATTAATTCCGTACTCTTATATAATCCACTTTAATTTCCTTTCAATTCATTTGAGCACCATCGTATATTCTATACACAAACTCATGAAAGAGGCAAAGAGCACAGAAATATCACAAAAACAATCAAAATTATATACTTGCATATTAAAAAAAAAAGTTTTGGGTACTAGAGCTGGTGTTTAGACATGAGATTAGATGGCTTATCATAGGATTAGCGCTTGCAATTTTTATATTAGTGGCAGTACTATGTTGAATTGTTGTGCATTTCAAACCTTAATCAAAATTCACATATTTCAAGTTGGTTCAAATTTCAAAATCATGATTGAAGTATATTATACGCGAGTACTAAAATAATTCCCAAGTTGTTGTCTAGCAAGAGTGCCAACAAGAGGGGACATTTAAAAACTTATTCCCATAGTGTGCGTCCAAATTAAGAGATCAGCATCTGATCTCAGCCTCTCCATTTTAAAGAAGCTCTTAATATGGTATTAGAGTTTTTGATCGAGAGAGTATTTATACGTATGTAGTATGATGAGCATGAACAAATTTTTGTGACCTTAATTTTGTCTGAAAGAGTATGTAAGATAACATGATAAAATTCTATATTAGCCTATTAAGTTTCTCTCCAATAAATCGAGTTATTCAAATTAATTGATCGTTGTTTGTGTACTAAGTGATGAATAATCCGATTAACATATTTATCATTTAAGTACCTGGATAAACATTTTCTGCTAAAGATGGCTCTAAACTCGAAAGCAGGTATAATGAAAGAAAGAATTTTTTTTAATGATGATGATATAATATTATCACTGAAACTATATGACTAAAATCCAAAAAAAAAAAAGGACGAAATGTATCAATTAGTTCAAACTTCAATGATGACTGTGCAGAGAATAGAAAATCCGCTGAGTGATTTGTAAATGACAGCAAGTCACAAACTTTAGTGACGACTAAAGAACCCAATATATTAGCTTAGTTCTCTTCCTTCTCCACCTCCTCAGTCCCAGAGAAAGAGAGAGGAATGGCGCTGGAAAGTGCAGCAGATTGTCAAATCACGAGCAGAGAGCCACTTTTAGCCACCAAGAGTAGCAGCAGCAGCAACGGTGGCTTCAGGGCCCTGCCTTTCATCATAGGTGGGAACTGCAACTTGCAAATCCATGACCAACGGTCTTGTTGATTCTTCTACCTTCCTCAATTCATTGGCTAAAGATGATCACAACCTTTTTCCTTGTTTGTAAAACAACCAGTAACTGATGCATTGGAGAAGGTGGTGAGCTATGGTCTTCCGGTGAACATGATCTTGTACTTGACTACAGAGTATGGGATGAAGAACAGTGATGGTGCCCACTTGATCATTATCTGGGTTGCCGCCACCAATTTCACGCCCGTCGTTGCAGCATTTCTGGCCGATTCATATGTCGGCCGCTACTGGACGATTGCTTTTGGGTCGCTCGCCCACACTCTGGTTAGTAAACAATCTTATTAATTTTTACCACTTTTTTCTTCAACTGTTTCCATAGCCAACCAATCATTCTTTGCAGTAAGAACGAATCTTATATCACTTACTTACACGTCTATGTAAATGTAAGTTTGTTCATCGAAATAGATTGAATTTACCAGTAAAGCAGTAACTGCAGCAGTCTCTGCTGCTTAGAGCCTTCAGTAAGTTCCCCTGGAGACTGGAGTCTTTGGTTTGGATCTTCAGCAACTCTTTTTTTCTGTTAGAAAGGATTTTTTTGTGTGTGATTTTCTGAGTTCTGCTAGCTTGAGATGTTGGCCTGTCACCACCTCATATAACAATGTTTTCGGTTGTACCTGCAATTTCCTTTCATCAGCTTTGCCAATTGCAATGGCTTAATATAAACAATGGGTTAGTGGACTTAAACATTTAGAATACTTGTCACTCTCTCAATCTTTTATATCAACTTTTCGTACAAACTATCCGGCTTCTTATGCCAACTACTAAAGTTATACTAAAAAAAACCGAACTAAATGTAATCAAAGATTCATTTTAACTCGTATTTGATACAAATCAAACTAATACTCAATCCAATATGAAGAACTCATTTTACTGGTAAACACCCGAATCCCTTCCCTCCCCTCTAGTAGCTAATCGAAAAATTCTTGCATTAACTTTTATTTTTTTATTGATAATTGGATGAATTTGACACCTTAATTTAGACAAATTTAAGTGAAGAACTTGATAGTGATGAACAGAGTGACAATTTGTTAGTCATTGTCAATTGCAATCACAAGTTTATTAAATCAATCAACATTAGTGATCAACTTATCGATAGTCCGAAAATTTCAGTGACCGTTCATACAACTAATCCATTTTATAAGAAACACAAATCAAAAGGCTGCAGCCATTGGCTAGGTGTTGAACCTCAGAAGATGCTCTCTCACTATCCTTCAATAGCTAATTCATAAACAAGATGCTTTCATTTTCAATTTCCTGACCTAATGATGTGGATTTTAACCCACCAAAAATTGAGTTTTGAAATCATAAACTGATCCCTAGTTTCTGCAAATTCCACTACAGGGTACCTTTCTGCTATGGCTGACAGCAACTTTCCCAGAGGCCAGGCCTCAACCTTGTGCTGACACCACCTGCAAACAGGCCACACTGCCACAACTATCCCTCTTATATTCCTCCTTGGCCCTCATCTCCATCGGTTCTGGAAGCATGAGATCATCCAGCTTGGCCTTCTGTGCTGACCAAATCATCCCCAAGAACAAAGATGGCACCACGAATGACGATTCAGGAACCTTGTTAGAGACTCTAGTCAGCTGGTACTTCATCTCCACAACAATTGCAATACTAGTAGCTGTAACATTGATTGTCTACATCCAAGAAGCTGCCGGCTGGAGTGTTGGTTTTGCAATTCCATTGATTCTCATCTTGTCTTCGGGCCTTATCTTCGTATCGGGTTCATCGTTGTATGTCGAGCAGAAGACCAAACCGAGCTTGCTTGCTGAACTTGCTCAAGTAATTGTTGCAGCTGCTGGTTCCCGAAAAAGAGGGATCAAGTTGCCTTCTGAAGCTTATACTTACCATTCCAATCCCAACTCTGCTGCAATTCCCCTGCATCCAAGTGACAAATTGATGTTCTTGAACAAAGCCTGCATCATTGACTCCCCTGAAGAAGAGCTGAACCCAGATGGAACTGCTGCAAATCCATGGACCCTCTGCACAGTGGAGCAAGTGGAGGATCTGAAATCCCTAATCCGGGTAATTCCCATATGGTTCGCAGGAATTGTAATGGCGCTACCAATGACCCAACTCCCATTCCACTTGCTCCAACTCAACACCATGGATCGAAACATCATCAATCCAACAGGATTCCAAATCCCAGCCGGCTCCTTCTGCCTATCCGTCATGCTGACACAACTGATATGGGTTCCTCTCTACAACAAAATCATCACCCCCATAGCTTCCAAACTCAGAGGCAAGCCCACCAATCTCTCCATGAAGCAGAGGATAGGTCTGGGAATCCTGCTTTCCTCTGCCTCCATGGCAGCACTATCCATCGTGGAGATGATCCGCCGCGAAAGGGCTGTCGAAGAGGGGCTCTCCGACGATCCAACAGGCGTCGTCGACATGTCCGCGATGTGGTTCGTGGTGTACTACGTTCCATTCGGGATTGCAGAGGCGTTCAACTACGTTGCACAGAGTGAGTTCTACTACAGCGAGCTGCCTGAGAGCATGGCTAGCATATCAACGACGTTGTACTTGATGGGTTTGTCGATGGCGAGCGTGGTGGCCGGTTTTGTGCTGAGCGGTGTGGAGACTCTGACGAGAGGAGGGAGTGGGGAAGAGAGCTGGATAGGTGGGAATATCAACAAAGGGCATTACGATTACTACTACTGGCTTGTTGCTGGCTTGATTCTTCTTGATTTTGTGTATTATCTTGGTTGTGCTAAGGCTTATGGGCCTTGTAGAGCTGAGCTTGGTGGCGAGGGTTTGGATGCAGGGGAACAACCCATTGTTCACTAAGGAAATTAGTGTTGCAGAAAATTGTACAAGTCCGCCACCATGTTGAATATGTAGAGTTGCAGCCAAATTAATAGTTCATCTTGAGGTTATCACGAATCAAATATAAGATGTCTTGATTAACAAAATTTGACATCCAACCTATTCAATACGATCAAAACAGGTTGAACTCGCTGTTTACAACTTAAACATAGAAATCATTTGTTTGACGACCTTTCTCTCTTATTAAAGTTCGTCGTTGCGTCGACTACATAGACTTGTTGATGACAAGCTCTTTACTTTTGGGGCAAAATTCAAACTATTAATTTTTAAAATATCACGTACTCGCTCAAACGCGAAGCGATAACGAGCGGATTTATATTAGTATATTATCCATGAAACTATGTGACCGAAATAAAATAAAAAATTGGACGAAATGTGTCTATTATGTTTAACTTCAACGATGAGTTTGCAGAGAAATAAAATCCAGCTGAGTTATTTGTAAATGACAACAAGTCACAAAGTTTAGCGACAACTGACGACCCAATATATTAAAGCTAGTTCTCTTCGTTCTCCACCTCCTCAGTCCTAGAGAGAGAGAGAGAGGAATGGCGATGGAAAATGCAGCAGATTGTCAAATCACGAGTGGAGAGCCACTTTTAGCCACCAAGAGTAGCAGCAGCAACGGTGGCTTCAGGGCCCTGCCTTTCATCATCGGTGGGCTATTGCAACTGCAAATCCATATCTAATCACCTTCTTGATTCTAACCTTCTTTAACTCATTCCGCTAATGAAACCCCTTTTTCTATGTAATCTTCAAACCAGTAACTGATGCATTGGAGAAAATGGTGAGCTATGGACTTCCGGTGAACATGATCATGTACTTGACTACAGAGTACGGGATGAAGAACAGCGATGGTGCCCACCTGATCTTCATCTGGGTTGCTACCACCAATTTCACGCCCGTCGTTGCAGCAGTTCTCGCCGATTCTTATGTCGGCCGATACTGGATGATTGCTTTCGGCTCCCTCGCCCACGCTCTGGTCAGTAAACCGATCTTATATCATTTACTTCCACGTCTGTCTCTGTAAATGTGAGTTCGTTCATCGAAATAGGTTGAATTTTACCAGTAAGGCAACAAACTCCAGCAGTAGTCTCTGCTGCTTAATTAGAGCCTTTAGTTAAGTTCCCCTGACTTCTGCTTTAGTGACCATACCTACTGGCCTGTCACCACCACCACATATAAAATAAATTAAATAATAACCTTTTCTGCAATCTCCTTTCATCAGATTCGCCAATTTGCAATGGGTTAAATATATAAATAAGGGGTCAATTACACAACTAGCCACTAAACAATGGGTTAGTGGACTTTAATATTTGGCATAATAATTGTCACACTCTCGATTTTTTGTGATAGCTTTTTCGTCCAAATTATTCGGCTTGTTGTGCCAACAACTAAAATTATACTAAAAAAATATTTATTAACTGAATTGAAATGTAATGGAATATTTAATTTACGTGGTATTTGATACAAATCAAACTATTACTCGATTCAATTTGAACTTGTGTTACCAAAAATCACCCGAATAACTTCCCTTCCTCTCTAGTAGCTAATCAAAATTTCTTGTATTAAATTTTTTTTGTCGATAATTGAATGAATTTTGACACCTTAATTTGGTCAAATTTGTGTGAATAACTTGATAGTGATGAGCAGAGTGTCAATTTGTTAGTCATTGTCAATTGCAATCACAAGTTTATTAAATCAATCAACTTGAGTTATCAGCTCATCGAAGATCCAAAAATTGCAGTGACCATTTATACAATTAATCCATTTTATAAGAAACAGAAATCAAAGGGCTACAACCATTGGTTAGGCGTTCAACCTCAGAAAAAAAGATGCTCTCTCAGTCACTATCCTTCAATAGTTTATTCATAAACAAAAGATGCTTTCATTTTCATGATTTCTAAGTTGATCTTACCCCACCAAAATTGAGTTATGAAATCATAAACTAATCCCTAGTCTCTGCAAATTCCACTACAGGGTACCTTTCTGCTATGGCTGACAGCAACTATCCCAGAAGCCAGGCCTCAACCATGTATTGACACCACCTGCAAACAGGCCACACTGCCACAACTATCCCTCTTATGCACCTCCTTAGCCCTCATCTCCATCGGTTCTGGAAGCATGAGATCATCCAGCTTGGCATTCTGTGCTGACCAAATCATCCCCAGGAACAAAGATGGCACCACAAATGACGATTCAGGAGCCTTGTTGAAGAGTCTAGTCAGCTGGTACTTCATCTCCTCAACAGTTGCCATACTAATAGCAGTAACAGTCATTGTCTACATCCAAGAAGCTGCAGGTTGGAGAGTTGGCTTTGGGGTTCCATTGATTCTCATCGTGTCGTCGGGCCTCATCTTCGTATCGGGTTCCTCGTTGTATCTCGAGCAGAAGACCAAACCGAGCCTGCTAGCTGAACTTGCTCAAGTAGTTGTTGCAGCTGCTGGTTCCAGAAAAACATGGATCAAGCTGCCTTCTGAAGCTTATACCTACCATTCCAATCCCAATTCTGCTGCAATTCCCCTGCATCCAAGTGACAAATTGATGTTCTTGAACAAAGCCTGCATCATTGACTCCCCTGAAGAAGAGGTGAACCCTGATGGAACTGCCACAAATCCATGGACCCTCTGCACAGTAGAGCAAGTGGAGGATCTGAAATCCGTAATCCGAGTAATTCCCATATGGTTTGCAGGAGTAATTATGTCACTACCAACAACCCAACTCCCATTCCACTTGCTCCAACTCAACACCATGGATCGACACATCATCAATCCAACAGGATTCCAAATCCCAGCTGGCTCGTTCTGCCTAACCATCGTGCTAACACAACTGATATGGGTTCCTCTCTACAACAAAATCATCACCCCCATAACCTCCAAGCTCATAGGCAAACCCTTCCACCTCTCCATGAAGCAGAGGTTAGGACTGGCAATCCTGATTTCCTCTGCAGCAATTTCAGCACTGGCCATCGTGGAGATGATTCGTCGCGAAAGGGCCATCGAGGAGGGGCTAACTGATGATCCAACAGGTATAGTGAACATGTCCGCGATGTGGTTCGTGGTGTACTACATCCCATTTGGGATTGCAGAGGCGTTCAACTACCTTGCACAGAGTGAGTTCTACTACAGTGAGCTGCCTGAGAGCATGGCTAGCATATCAACGACGTTGTACCAAATGGGGCTGTCGATGGCGAGCTTGGTGGCCAGTTTTGTGCTGAGCGGTGTGGAGATTCTGACGAAAGGAGGGAGAGAGGGGGAGAGCTGGATTGCTGGGAATATCAACAAGGGGCATTACGATTACTACTACTGGCTGATTGCTGGTTTGATTGTTCTTGATTTTGTGTATTATCTTGGCTGTGCTAAGGCTTATGGACCTTGTAAAGCTGAGCTATGCGAGGGTTTGGATGCAGGGGAACAACCCATTGATCACAAAGGAAACTAGTGTTAGTGTAACGGATTGGTCATGTCAAGTTGTAATAATTCATAAACTTTTTTTTTGATTTGATGGCTAGAAAATTGTACAAATCTGCTTTCATGTCAGAATATGTCGAGTTGCATGAGTTTATCATGATTCCAACATCAGATGTCTTGATTAATAAGGCTTTATATCACTTTTTTTTTAAATGTTTTACAATGGGAGGATAGAGGACTATCATATCTCAGTATCTCAAACGGTTGTAAATGATGAAAAAATATATATAGATCATTATATGTAATTTTCTCTCACATTCAACTTATTTAGATCTCTCTTTTTGGTTAGGTCCAATAGACACGACAATAGTTTTATCATTTTTGAATGACATCCAAATTGTATATAAAGGATCAACACTAAAATTTACATAACAATCACATTCACTTCGAACTAAACAAGTTTTAAAACAAAGGAAAACTACAAACTAAGTGTAAAATATCGCACATAATATATCAATTATATCACATCAATTGATTATTTGTTACGACGATCATATGATAATATCGATAACGGTCACACTCACAGAGTCACGAGAGATCATATTACCTACCTCTCTCTCACATCCAAGATCCTTGTTCATTCATGAAGGTAAACTTCTGGTTTATGTTCAGTATGCATTATATGCAGGTAATAATTACCTATTCAACCGTAAACTATATCTGAATATGATTATGTATGTCCAGTGAACCTTGAACCATATGGTTAAATTCAGCCTTACTAAGTCCAAAATAGAACCGTAATAAGTTTCCTGTAAAACTCAAAGACCCAAAAATAAAAATATGAAGCAGGGAACGATGACACATCACTGTCCCATCACTCTTTTTTTGTTTGTTTTTTAATTTCATTACGTGGAATTTTCGATGACAACAAAATATAACAAATTTACAGATCAACGTCAACCTCACGTTGTGATGTAATTGAGGAAAGCAAAAAATAAATATCTCATACCTTACGTTACGTACATTCCCCTCCCCCAGCTCCATTATTGACTACACATATAATATCTCACGTAAATAAATAAATAAATAAATAAAATTCCACCAAAGATAACTCACAAAGTGATAAATATAAATACGAAATGTTGAATCAAAGCATTACAAATTAACAATACGAAATGTCCTCTCCCTGAGCTTCATTCCCTTTTTCTCTTAAACGCAGCGATCGAGGACGCCGGCCGGAGCACCAAGCATCATCATCAACCCGACAAGATGTCCGCCGTCAAGGAGCCACTCCTCCTCCCTAGCCACGGTGGCGGCGACGGCGATAACCTCAAGGGTGGCTTCAGAACTCTGCCGTTCATCATAGGTACATGCTCATAATCACTCCATCCATGACCTGCCACTACCAATTGAGTCCACGGTCAAATATTCCAATAGAGAAATAAAAGAAAAAAAAAGTGAACTGATTTCCGGCGAATTTTCCGGCTGGTGAAATGATGAAACTACTGCAGGAGCGGAGGCGTTCGAGAAGGTGGCGACTCTGGGGCTGATGCCCAACATGATTCTGTACCTGACGACGGAGTACGGCATGGGAAACGTTCAAGGCGCCAATTTACTCTTCTTGTGGTCAGCAGCTACCAATTTCACGCCGGTCCTCGGCGCCTTTCTCGCCGATTCTTACGTCGGCAGGTTCCGTATGATCGCCTTCGGCTCCATTTTCAGCCTCATGGTAAAATTCTCAATTCAATTTTTTCACTCAAAGATTACTTACCTGTTCTGATCCGAATGAGTGACTAATTTTTATCCTGCGAGTAATTAATTAACGCGTCATTTTATTGGAGCCTACGAACATTACAGCATAGCCTCATATATGTTACAAGGTTCCCAATTTGGAGGCTACATTAAATATTAAGAAGTGTGAACCTTTTTTTTAATGTAGATTTTGTTGTTGTTTACTTTACAGAATGAGTGGCTGCAGATGATCAGCGACTATAATTTACTAACAATGTTATGTGTAGCTAATGTTATTACGATGGGTCGAGAACGAAGTTACGATAGTTATTTATTGATTATAACGTTAAGAAACTTTTCATTATTCTACAAACAATAAATGCTTCATCTTCTTTGTAATTTACTCTTGTGATCATTGATCTTATCTTATGAATACGTTAAATTTAATTTAAATATGTTTACACTTAAGAATAAATAAATAATGTAATAGCTATTCACGAAATCGACTATTCATACATTATGCATTGAGCCTTTCTCATACAACTCTTCTTCTTCGCATTCATGGAAGTAGAAACTCTTTTTAGCCTACTCAAATTTTTAAAAATATTAAGTTAATGTGCATTAATTGAATTCAAACACCAGAGTTTTCCTCACGGAAAAACAACTGAACGAAAGTCCATTTTGGACAGGGGTTGGTGACGATATGGCTAACGGCAATGATCCCACAAGCAAGGCCAGGCCCCTGCACGGCCGTCGACGGCGCCGCCCACTCCTCCACCACCGCCACCACCTGCGAAAAAACCGCCACCACGCCGCAGCTCATCCTCCTCTACTCGTCCTTCATCCTCATGTCCATCGGCAGCGGCGGCGTCCGTTCCTCCGCCATGGCCTTCGGAGCCGACCAACTAACTCCCCTGACGAGCAAGAACAACAACAACAACAAGATCCTGGAGAGCTTCTTCAGCTGGTGGTACATGCTCGTCTCCGTCTCCGTCATCCTCGCCCTCACCTGCATCGTCTGCATCCAAGAAACCATGGGCTGGAAAGTAGGCTTCGGCGTCCCCGTCGTCCTCATGTCCTTCGCCGCCGTCTCCTTCTTCCTCGCCTCGCCGTTCTACGTCACGTCCGACCCCACCAACTCCAGCCTCTTCACGGGACTCGCTCAGGTCCTCGTCGCTTCGTTCACAAAACGCGGCGTTTCGTTTCCAGACGATGACGTGGACGTGGACGGATTTCACCATCCCGTGGGGACCACCCGCCTCCTCCCTTCCGAAAATGTGAAATTCCTAAACAGGGCTTGCAGGATCCAGAACCCCGACCAAGATCTGACGGCGGAAGGAGCCGCATCCAACCCGTGGCGCCTCTGCACCGTCGATCAGGTCGAGGATCTGAAATCCCTTCTCCGGATCGTCCCCATCTGGTCCACGGGGATGATCATGGCGATCGACATAAGTCAAGGTTCGTTCCAGACCATCATGGCGTCCCACATGGACCGCCACGTCACCCCGAGCATCGAGATCCCCGCGGTAAATTATCAGTCTAGTGGTAATGTTAACAGTTAATAGTAATTTTTTTTAATACAGTAGTTTTTTTTTTTTCAGGGATCGTTCGGCGTGTTCATGGTCGCGGCTTTGGCCATGTGGGTGGTGGTGTACGACAAGGTCCTTATCCCGGTCGGGTCACGGATCCGGGGCAAACCGGCCCGGCTCACCACCAAGGAGAGGATGGGGGCGGGGATCTTCCTCTCGTCGCTCTCCATGGCCGCGCTGGGAGCTGCAGAAACGTTTCGCCGCCAGCGACAGAGCGTTTCGGGGACGCGGTCGTCGGCGATGTGGATGATGCCGTCGCTGGTGCTGTTGGGTTTGGCGGAGGGGCTAAACGGCACCGCGCAGAGCGAGTTTTACTACAAGGAGCTGCCGAGGAGCATGAGCAGCGTGTCGACGACGCTTTGGGGGGTGGCGATGTCCGGTGCCAGCCTGGCGTCGAGCTTCATCATGAACGCCGTCGACGGGGTGACGGCGGCGGACGGAGGGGAGAGCTGGGTTTCGAGCGATATTGACAAGGGGCGGTACGATTACTATTACTGGCTGCTGGCGGTGCTCAGCCTGGCGAACTTCGTGTACTATTTGGGCTGCTCCGGGGCCTATGGGCCTGCGCAGGCCCAAGGGATGGGGAAGCAGGCCGACGTCGTTGTGGGTTATGATGACGTGGACTTCAAGGGTGGAGCTTGAGTTTTCCTTTTCTAGTGTAGGGCATGGGTTTTAGATAAGATTTTACCACTTGTAAACGGCAAAACTCCCACGACAAAAGCGAGGTTTTTTGGTAGCTGTAAATACTGAAAATGTAAGACATATTGGGCCGAATGTTTCGTGGCATTTATGTTTACCCTTTACGAAAGAGGTGAAATTTGCAATGGCCAAC
This sequence comes from Linum tenue, assembly GCA_946122785.1. Taxonomy (NCBI): domain Eukaryota; kingdom Viridiplantae; phylum Streptophyta; class Magnoliopsida; order Malpighiales; family Linaceae; genus Linum; species Linum tenue. Next base: position 1,947,666 of record CAMGYJ010000005.1, on the reverse strand, counting down.
TACATGCAAATGACTTACATTCTCGATTCACAAATTGATTTGTCGGCATGCTCAATTGTATTTTGTGTGTTGGTCATTTTTCTCTTATGATCAATGAGCATCATAGAAGACTAAATCCTTATGAGGTGTGAAGTTATTTGAGTCAAACATTTTCGTCTCAAAAAAATTGTTATTTATTCTTGATGGACTTTTGTACACTCAAAAAATACTCTTAACTGCAAACAAGTAACAGTATGGGCGCGATATCAACAACTTCAAGTACAATTGGAACATATGTATTTGATACATGTCAATTTTAAATTTTAGATGCAATTAATGATATGAAAATCAACCGAGGCCCGAAAAATATTTGAAAAGTGATACAACAAAAGTCAATAGGCGAGAGAAAGTATATGAAAATCTATATCATTCATGACAACCAAATCGAGAGGAAAAAAAATCTATAATGGGCTTAATAATATAGTGCAACAAATTGTTATTCTAGAATTACACATGAGTAAGATACACTTTTCAATCATAAACATAAACAATCGTTTATAATCGTTCATCGACTAGCCGATTAAGGTGAAAGGCGAATATCTTACACATGAATAAGATACACTTTCCAATTCACCGACTGGTTGATTAAGGTGAAAGGCAACCACCTTCTCGAACCCTAGTTCCCAAACTAGCTTGAACCCCTCTAAAACTCATATCTTTAGCAAATTTGGATAGAAAAACATGATGTACTTATCAAAACTCGATGTTGGACATGGTCTTGTTGGCCGACATGACAAGTGCTAATCCAATGCCAAGTAATAGTGGTCAATCCATTTGCCGTTTCCCCAATAATGGCACTTATTATCATGGCAAAGTCACTGAAGGAACAACTACATCAAACCAAGTGCCACCTTTTATGATTAGGTTTGACAATCCAAACCCACCACCCACGAGAAATTATTGGCTACTCCCGGTGTACCACGTCATTTGGCTGACATGGTACTCCCATTCACTAATTGCTTGCCACCTGTTATATTCGATGCTAACAGTGATAAATATTTATTTTTATACCATTTTTGTTCGTTAGCGTCTCTTTCCTCTTTTAATTGTTCCCCATAGTTAATACTTCTCTCTCTCTCTTTTATTGAGGGAATTGGAAACCGTTCTCTTCTTAATTCATTTTCTCTTTACCTGCAAACAACCCATATCCATCAATTGGAGCTCTTGAACAAAAAATTGAAGAATATAATCATAGCTTAGAAGTGCCCGGAGATGTATATAGGCGCTATAGATTTTTTGGTAGCTTTTGAAAGATATGCTGGATTGTTGACAGCATTGAGAAACAGAGACTACAGAGCGGAGCGGGAATGATCAATCCGAACTCTGGAAACTGATTAATCAATTAAGTTCCAGATCTAGACGAGATTCGAACCAACCACTAATCCACATTAAAACTACAACTCAATCTAGAGCTTTCAATAGATTATGCTTATTCCATAATAAGAATCAGAACTTCCTCTGTTCTTGACCTCTTTTTTTTTTTTTTTTTTTTTTGCAATGAAAAAAATGTCCCAGAAACTGGAAGCACGTACAACCAGTAAGCTAGCTAAAAATCCCAGAAACTCTATTAGCTTAGGAGCTAGTTCGGATGGAGGGGAGTTGATCAAGAGCAAATGAGCAATCAAGTTCGAATCTGATAAATCGCAGCTTTTGTTTTGTTTATTCCGCTTCAAGCTGACGACAAGAAGGAAAAAAGAAGCAGCGAGTCGAGAAAGATAGATGGGATAAGGCTACTGCATTTTTTCCCCTTTCCTTCGTCAATCTCCAGAGAAATGCAGGAGAAGGTTACGGAGGACGGTGATGAGATTCTAGTGCTTTTGTTTTAGTTCAGAGAGGGAGAAGTGAGAGAAACATAGAAATAAGAGAGAGATGGTGTAAGAGGCGTGTTGGAACTTGGAAGTGGGAACTTAATGTGGAAAGAAGGAGAAGTGGAAAAAGACACGAGAGCGTAACAAAAAAAAAAAAGAGAAATAGCAACGAATATAACAAGTGGCTAGCAATTAGTGGATGGGAGTACCATGTCAGCAGAATGACGTGGTACACCGGGACTACCCAATAATTTCTCCCCACCCATCCATAAACAAATCATTGTCGCAAAGCTACCCAATCGCAACTAATTAATCAGTGGATCATGTGTGAAACAAACACTGAGTGGCAGACCGATCCAAAAGAAACAGAATTACAGGAACTGAGTCACAGCGAGGCAGCCAAAAAACAGAGTAAAATATTATCCAATTGGAAACAGCTAGCAACGGGATCAGATCTAACAAACACATCTCAGTTAGCATTACTCGTGGAATTAATAATCACGAACTCAAATCAAATCAGTACAATTTTTTCACAAAACCCCAAATCTAACGGAGTCAACGTTACTGAGATTCCGGCAGATAGGACCCACCGGAATTCCCCGGCAACATCTTCGCAATTCCCGCCGCCGGCGTCATCTCAGAAACACCGGAGATCCCACCTTCGAAAATCCCCAAAACAATCTGCAGGCAGAAGAAGACCAACAGCCCCAGCGCAGCCACGAACGTCCCGATCTCCGTCGCCCGCTTCCCGTACCTCTTCGCCGTCTTCCACACCTCCACCTTCCGATTCTCCCTGTAGAATTCGTTCACTGCCTCAATGGTACCGTCTAAGCCCGTCGAGCAGTTTCCGCCGACGTTCGACAGACCCATCCCGCGCCCGAACACTTCCAGCGCTCCGCCGCCTGCGGCAGCGACGGTAACGCCTTCCTCTTCCATCACCTCAGCGTCCCCGGCGGATTGCAGCAACCCGTTCATCAGATCGGCGTACCGCGCCAGGATCGGCCGCTCCGGCTCCGCCGCAGCCTCGTACGCGACCAGGTTCCGCAAAGCGACGTCGCAGTGAGGCTTCCAGGTAAACGACGGAAGGCTGAGCGTTTTGAACCTCTTGTCAAAACATATCCCTGAAACGCCGCCGTATTCCACGACCCGGAATCTCAACCCTGCATCTCGCAGCTGGGAAGCAGACGGGATAAAACCGGCGGCGTCCTCTTCCGAAACTACCCTCCGCAGCCACGCCAGCACCCTCCGCCGGAGACTCTGAACACAATTGCCCGGCTTCTCCGCCGAGATTTCGTCGGAGGAGTAGCCTTCCGATTTGACTTTCGGCTTCTCTTTCGCACCAACGAGCAGGCGGTAGAAGAGATCCAACAAATGATTTGGTTCCGGATCCGGGTCGGGCAATCCCAATTCCAGGGGCGAGACCCGTCTGCAGAAATCAACCGAAACGGAAATCAAATCCCTACCCGTCGGACTAATTGACCCGTCAATGTTGCCACTGAATTTCCCCAAAACCACCTCCGTCAACAAAATCATCGGGATCTGATTCTCCAGCAACAAGACGTCTCTAGTGAGACCCTCGTCCTGCAGATCTCCGTAGAGCAAATCGAGGAGGAACAGCCCGTCGACGGCCATAATCCAGGCTAGAGCGGCGTCGCTCATGGGCAGGTGGGCGTCGTAGCAGGCGCGGAGATCCGGGGCGAGCTGCTCCGCCAGTTGCTCGTCGACGAAGTGCTTGAACTCGGCGGAGACTCGGAATTTGGAGTGAGCCCTCTTGGCGGCGGCGAGCTTGAGGGTTTCGAGGCGGTAGAGGTCGGGGACCCAGTGGTGGTACGGCCCCAATGCGACGGTCTGAGGGGAGAAGGAGTGGCGGTTGCGGATGCGGACGGATTCCGGGACGTGGAAGATGGAAGGGCGGGCCTGGGCGACGGCGTCGAGGTCCGGGAGGGCGATGGTGCGCTCAATGTGGATGATCCAGTCTTGCTCTGTGAACTTTGAGCTGATGATTGTGGAAGTTTGGGACGCCATTGTTGGGGGTTTGGGAGTGATCGGAGAGAAAAAGGCGGGGGAGGGTATGGATTAAATAGTGGGAATGTCAAATGTGAATGGTGGGGATGGTGGGTGGCGCCGGGTGGAAATCTAAAGGAGACGAGATTGTTTGATCGGGCGTCATGTGATCGGCGGTAGGGAAGGGAACATGGGGCCTGTGCTAGTTGCTGCTACTTGCTCGCTACTCGGACCACTGGCAGCTAGCTGCCACTAGGCGTCAAAGTCCACACTCAGAAATTAATGATCAGATCAGAGATAAGATTACTCATTGAAATAAAAATAAAATGTTGTAATTGGATCACATAGAAATTTTCATGGTATGATGAGATCGGACTAAATAAATGCGTAATATAAAAAATTTATTAGAAAGATTGTCAAATTTGAAGGTCTAAAATTCCAATATCTCTAATCATAAAATGTAAATATATATGACCCTTATAAATCTCTTTGTTACAAACTACTAGAGCACCATTTCATCTTAAAAGAAAACTACTAGAGCAGGTAACCTAACCCAGTTGTTTTATCAGTTCCCATTACCGCACTGCACTGGTCTTCCCTACCAACATAACTTAAATAGCACTTCACACCAAGAAAAAGGTAGATAGTAAATGAGCAATATAAAAAGCAAATGTACGTAGGAATCTTCTTATAGGCCTTCAATTTAATTCCTTGCACCCCACAATTTGAAGCCACAGTCAGAGGAAATAAATGATGGAGAAAGCAATGGTACTAGCTGGCCAGATGTGGAATACTAAAGTTGTTCATGATAAGACGTTTTCTGGTGGCAATTTAAGGCGTACTTGCGGGAGGTCGCTGGATATCAGTTAAGAGTCCCCGCCGGCGGCTTAACGGAATTAATAACATGATTACCATGCAGTATTAATATTGCACACACTTCAAGGTTCTGGAACGATTTCAAGCTCAAGATCGGCGGGAATGAATGAGCATAATCAATGCAAGCGGTAACACCACTTATACAATGAACAACTGATTGATGCATGGTTAGTACGATGGGTTCTTGAATTGTTTTACTTGAACTCATGGATTATGCTCATTCATTCAAACTATATATGTACTAGAAGCGAAATTGTTAGTTAATGAATTTGAACCGTCGTCATGAGATGACTCATGAGGCGTTTGGACGAAAGAGATGAAAGATGGAATCGTGTTTAAATTTCATGTACGGAGTCTCTAAATTTAGCAAAGAACTCTATCGTTTGGATGGAAAAAAATTAAAATTTTAAGTTGATGTCATTCATAATTCTCAAACTCTCGATTTCGTCACCCTAATTCTTTTCCCAATAAGATGATATTGCCGGTTTCATCGCCGAAAAGACAACTTAAAATAATTTCTTATATAAAATCTTCTATCCAAACAAAATTATTTCAATAATTTCATGGGGTTTGAAGTCATAAATTTAAATTCTACCGATTTCAGCCTTCTTTGTTCTTTCTTAATTACTAGATCATTTAGATTCTAATCTTACATTTAGCTGGCAGCATCGATCCGTCGAAAATCAGCGGACGGAGGCATTGAATCGGTCATGCACTTATTACAAATTCTAAGTAACTTATTATATAGATAGTACTTAACACAACATGCGCACATTATAGAGTGTGGAACAAAGCTACTGTCCACCAATACGTTCACATATTTAAATAGGTATATTCATTCATTAAAGAACAAGATCATCTCCTAATTAATTGTCTGCTGAAAGCTGCAGGATTGTTTAGGCTCAAGATAGGGTGCATAACCATGGGTTATGCATTCATCAATAACCAAATCTGAACCCTTCATTTAGAAAATCCAGATCTAAAGATGGAGAATTAAAAATCATTTTTATTTTCTCTAGCTTTCTTAATCGGCTCATATCTTTTTCGTTTTAACTCGGATTTTAATTTTTTTTTGCACAGGTGGAACGAGTTCATCGTGCTCTACAAAATGAGATCAATTTTAAATAATTTTTTAGAACAAAAAATTATGGCCTCTCGGTACCAACTGCATACCATATGGTATTTTCTTCATTTTTAATTCGTTTTTGAAAACGTTTGCACAGAAGGGACGAGTTCGTCATGATCTATTAGATCTATAAATTTCTGGGTAAACAAATTATAGGACCAAAAAATACCACACAATACCACCCTGGTACGGGGTGGTATTGTATGGTATCTTCTTCGTTTTTAATTCGTTTTTGAAAACGTTTGCACAGAAGGGACGAGTTCATCATGATCTATTGGATCTACAAATTTATGGGTGAACAAATTATAGGACCAAAAAATACCACACAATACCATACAATACCACCCTGGTACGGGGTGGTATCTTGTGGCATACAATGTTAAAAGTCGTAAATGACAATTAATATATTTCTACTATCATGTATTCAACCATCCTACAGTCTTGGTTTGTTCATACCACCATGGTACTTTTTTCAAACCATATGTATGCTTTTATTTCAATACCAGTCAATACCATATGGTATAGACTGGTAAAAAATGGCTCAATTTTTTTTGTTCGAAAAATATATTAAAGTGGATATCATTTTGAAGAGCACAATTAATCTGATCTAACTGTGCAAAAAAAATTAAATTTCGACTTAAAATGAGTGAGAAATCGTTCGTCAAAGATTAAAGAGGGGGAAATTAAAGGCTTTTCAGGAGAGAGAGAATGCTGATGTCATGCTGATGTGGACGGGTTACTTATGGTTACTCACCACAAAGTTACTCACCTGATCTGCTCCCGATTGTTTATGAAGAGAGAATTGTTGTAATTAAGTAACTAATTATGTCATGAATTATGAGTACTGGATCACACTTTATTAATTTAGAGACCATTATGAAATTCCATGAGCTATCTTGCTAGCTATAAGCAGGCACAGGCATGCCGCTAAAACCAAATCTTGGATCTTTAATCTAGATAATAAATAAAAGCCGAATGATGAAAACTGTTGCTCCATTTCAAATTTCCTGCAACGAGAGTGATTATAGGAAGGACATTTTGGTCTTCACAATTGCTTATTTTCTTATTTATTTATTCATAAAAAAGGCATGCACTGGGATTTGAACCTTGGTCTCTTTAAAGGCAAGCAAGAATCATAACCAATCACACTAAGCATATTTATTGTATCTATTTAAATTCAAACATACACGAACCTAAATTATGAAAATCATATGACTTTTTTAACAATTAGTTGGCCACTGAATCTCTCGTAAGTACTTATTTGGTGTTTTAATACTTTGATTATTTTAGTTGTAGTTTAATACTTAATTTAAATTTCTATCTATTTTATAAATATACAATAACCTTAAAATTGCAGCCCAAATATTACTGGTTTGAATATTGCATATCGAATTGCAATATTAAAAATGTAGAAGCAATATCGACTTCTTAAATTAATATTATTTTTCAGAATTACTATGGAGAAATTATATCTTTGTGCAAACTATATGAGACTGGTTCTTTTAATGTTTTAGTCGGGATAACCGCTACATTTTAAACTTCTTCATAATCTGGCATGATTGGATCCAATGATCATTATACAAGATTGTGTTTAATAGGGTGGCTCATTTCACCACTTTTTGGTGTGTTAATGAATTTGTAGGACAATAACAGGTCTACATCTACACTCATCACAATCTACACATCATATAAATGTGAAATGTGAAATGAGAAAAGAGGGATTCCATTTCAAATTTGATGCGTACAGAGCAATTTTTTAGGGGTAAATTTAGAAGATGCCAGTGCGGTCGGTCTGTTGAGCATGAAAGTAAAAATATGTTTTCATTTAAACGGGCCCAAACTGTTATTTGGCCCACTAATCGTGCACCCATCGCCAATGCAGTCAAATTCGGGATTTTGATCGTAAAATCGTAGGATTTTAGGATTTTACTTAGGGATTCCGATCTTGATTTTACTATAAAATCGGTGGACCTTAAAATCGTTTAAAATCGGGGCTAAAATCGTTAAAATCGTAAAATAGTACAGAAATCGGGATTTTGATCGTAAGAGAACAAAATAGGTGGTTTGAGCCAATTTAAAATAAGTATTACTGTTTCAGCGGAAAGGGCAATGGAATCTTCCCATATATTTTTCTATTATAAAAATATTCAAAAATAATAAAAATAACCAAATTAGGGTTCGGTTAATCTCTTTCCCTTCACCCCATTTAACTTATTGGTAAAACACCTGTCCTAATATTGGAAGTATGTAAGAACTAACATCATTATTAACTAATTAATTTATTAATGAATATATTTGTACCAAGCCAATAACATTACATATTTTATTGGAGTTCAATTATTTTTAGTTTTAAATCATACTTAGTAGACGATGTCGAAATATTACTTTGAGTTAAACAACCTAGACATAACATGAAAATAAGAGCCAAACCCATGAACTATATCCCTTCATCATGAATTATTTTGAGTTACACATTAAATAACAATTAAAATAGTGATTTTGAAACATTAATCTTGAGAATTATCTTATGGAAAAAAAATCTTCTGAATTATCATTTTAAATGTTATGTGTCTTTGTGATATTAATAATTTACCTTATTAATATTCTTATATGCTATGTTCTATATGGTACTTAAAATCCTACGATTTTACGATTCGATTATACGATTTTGATTTTACCCCAGTTTTCGATTTTAGGTAAAATCTCGATTTTAACTGCTTTGCCTATCGCAGCCTCTCCAAATCTTCCTATTCTACTCGCCGGGTCATCTCCTCCACTACAAAATATCTCCTCATGTACTCAAAGTTCTCACTGAAACCTAATATCTACAACTTAGGCGTAGAGGGAGCAACCGATGGATTGTAGCGACCCCCACTATTTTGATAGCTAATCAAGAAGAGCGTGTTTGTTTAGTTGTATGGTGATTCACTTAATTAACAATTTTTATTCCGTTGACAGCCTCCTCTCCGCAATTGTATTGTGTTCACGAAGATCTGAAGGCGCAAGTGCAACAGGTCCAGGGGTAAACAATATGTATAAAGCGTTGACCAAATTGAATTGAGTCATTCTACTTGGAATATGAAGATTTTTGCTTAATTGCTTTGGTTCGTGATGCAACTATGTTATGTTTGAAGGTAGACCAACGCAAACAACAGCACAGCTCCAGGGCTATTCTGCACATTAGGTAGTTGGGGCATTAATTGATAATTATTTGGGATTATTCCTACAAGTACATAATTTGGAACGTGCCATTATATTGCATTGATTAATAGTTGTTTGAGATTTTTCAAATGAGTGATTTGACATGTTAAACTCTCTTATTTTTGAAAATGGAGTCTTCGAAGTGGAATATGAAGATTTTGGATTAAGCTTGGTTTCGTAACGCCCTTATGGGTGTTTATTCTCTAAAATGCAGCTGTCTTTCAAAGTGCCCGTTGCAAATGGCAAGTCAGGATACAACGATGGTACCGGTACACGTTTATATCATTAGTAGGTAGCAGATTGTGTCCATTCTACTATATCATTTAGCTAAATACTTAGTTGTTCTTTTCAACTAAAAATTATGCTTAAATGCTGTGATTGGCCTCAGAAATGTATGTCTTTGCATTAACTGTTAATGATTGTGAGTTTTGGTTTAATGGTGAAAAGTCCATTTATTTAGAAGTCTAAATTGGGCAAACCTATTGGACAATAGGAATGCCATACATTAGTGTCGTGGGAGCTTTGTTTGATGTCTCAGGGTGTTAGATTTTTAAGAAGGTTGTTTGTTGTGGCAGAGAGTCCCTAAAGCTAGCGAGGTATTCCTATGTGGGCTTTTTCTTTGTTTGACTTTTTCTCGCCTTTTTTCTTATCTCTTTTTCTATTTTTGGTTTTTGTGTGCTACCTTCAGTTGCTACGTCTTCATTTGTGAGCCATCTATACTTTTCTTATTCAGTGCCTAAAAATCATATATACTCGATTGCATAGTAGTTACTAATAGATACATTTATACCAATAGAGAGATTTTAAGTTTTATCAGTTGTTAGTTTTAATATTTACTTACATTGGTTGTTTATGTAGTTTTCTTTGTAATATTTCTCATTATACAACTAATTACTATGGCTACGTAGTTGTATAAGTGGGGGTTGGACATGATAGTTCTTAGAAGCATCAATACTTGAAGGTTATTATAATGACCAAATTCTAAAGTTATGGTTTGCCTTCAACTTGCTTGGAGCATTTCAATTATGCATCAATTGTTCTCTCCGTGTAGTTAACTCTCAGACAAATCGAAAATCTTGCTGATATGTGCTTGATTGTAGTTAAATTTAGGGTTCTACTGCATTGTTGCTTTACTCTTTTTTCGTGGTTGAGTCTGCTTCAAAAAATTTAGTTTGATTTTAGAAAATTTTGCTTCTGCAGTCCTGTCTTGCCACCAACGCGTTCAATAGATGGAGACGGGAGAGGCGAAGGCTATTTTTGTGTTGTTGTTGCTGGTTTAGGGATCGGTCTGTGAAGAAGAGGGAGAAGAGAGGGGGAAAGGGAAATGCAGGAGAGGGGGATAACTCTTTTCTCCGACAAAAATGGAGTGAAGAAAGGAATTATGATCAGTAAGAATATGGTTATCTTACATAACGGTCTCTATTCTGTTTGAATTGAGCTTGAGAGGCAGTGATAAGGACGAGCTGCAACCAATTCATAGTGAGAAGAGAGCTATGAACTGTGATCATGTCTTATTTCAAGTTAGAAGGTAGTTTCAGTATAAGGATTATTTAATTTGACAAGTTGTTTCGTCCATGATTCTTGGTAGTTTCAGTGCCATTCTAGCCAATGTTTAGTCTGTAATTTTTGAGAATTGATGTGCGAGTAATGACTTTCACTTAGCTTCAACTATTATGTGTGTATTTATTGGCATGTGATAGAATTCTCTTTTACTTTTCATTGAATTCATTTTCATACTCTAATTGTATTATTTGTACATAGGCAAATCATGCTCGAGATGGCAACTCGCTGATATGGCTGGTGCAAGGAATGAAGCCATCATTAGAATTCAGACCGACAACGGGGAGGGATGCCCAGGACTAATTCAATGATGATTGATGATGGTATAATAAAAACTGCAGTCTGCATCAGCACCAATTTCTAGGCCTAAGTAAAGGTATTCAACCCAGAACTCTGCTTAGCGCTAAAAATTGCCCTCACCCAACCTTGATCCTGTTTGACCCACTTCTGAAGAGTCAATATATATGACTAATCCTCCCCGTTCGTATTTTCTTATTGACTCTTTCTGACCCTGTAGGTTGGGGCGGGTCGGGAAGAATTGGATTAGTGGGTCGGTCCTAATCAAGTGGAATCCCAATCCCTTCACTCTCACTTGCTTTCTCTCCTATTCCACAAGTGGGTAACACACAGTAATCCGACCAACGGGCCGGGTAATAAGCTAGTAGAGTATATATACAAACAATTAGCCTCTGCAGCACTGAACTCTTACTTAATTAATTAATAGCCTCTAGTTGTTATTAATTAATAAATAATCAATCTCCCGGGCCTAATTAGATCTCTCCGTACGTGCATGATCTGTTCCGATCTCCCTCTGTATCTGCATGTGCCTCTCCATTCCAGCGCGCGCTTCCGACTGCACTGGGCTTGGGCTTCAAATTTTGCCAAACGACCCAAATCATTCGCCTTTCGGTGCGTTGAATGTGCGTTCTTGGGCTTACAAAGTTGCCGAGCGGCCCAAAGATCTTGCGTTTACTTGAATGCCCAAAGACCTTGTGGGGAAAAAAAGGAAAAAGGAAAACCCATCCGGCTGGAACTAGGGTTGGCAAATAAATCGGTTCGCTTTGGTTAACCGAAAAACCATCCCCAACCAGCTAGAACCCCAATCACACGTGTAGCTCAGAACCGAACCATCAATGTCAACTATACCAAAACTTAAAAGGACAACACGAATGTTGGGTATACTACAGGTTCTGGTACTTCCTTCTGGTTACTGAATTTTTGTAATTTTCATCGAAAAGCATTCAAACCGAAAACCAATATGTTGATCTCAAAAGCATTCAAACCGAAAACCAACATGTAACTCAGAACCAAACCATCCATGCCAACGATTCTGAAACCTACAAAGACAACATGAAGTATAGTGTAAAATAACCGATCGAGACGTATATATATGCAGGTTTCGACACATAGTTCTGGTTACTTAATTAATGACTTTCTGGGTTTGTAATCGAGGAAAAATCCAAACCGAAAACCCAACTTCTTGATCACACATAATCATTATATATGAACTCTTAATCGGTTCAACTTCTGGTTAATCACCAAAAACCCGAAAACCGAATCCATACTTCGATAGGCCTGTGTAAACTACTATTAAAGTGGAAGTATATGGGATAGGAAAATATCTTCCCCCGAAGCACTCTGCCGCCACACAAGTTAACTTCCCCAACCATCTCATCTACGTACTGTACTCTCACTCTCACTCTGACGCTCCTCAAATGTATGTATACCTCGTCCAAGAGACGCAACTATCGATCGTTCGTCTTCATTTTGGTCATTAATTTCCCTTTTGTCACCAACCCTTGACGCCCGGCTATCGAACAAAGAAGCTCCATTTCTCTTCAAACTTCACGGTCCCTCTTTACTTGGAAATTGCCCTACACTACACGCCACGACAAAGCTTTCGAAATTGCGTACTTGTCTCAGCTTCAGACCCACCAAGGCTACATATGTACATGCAAACAAACAGCGGCGCAACCCTTCTGTCTTCATCGTGGGTGTAAATGTCGAGTAAATATTCATAGCTTCTTCTAAACCCTTGGGTTAATTTGGAGTGTTTCCAAACTTGGTGGGCATTATGGAACTAAATCAGCGGTATTATTAATATAGACCGTTCATTTAGGTTGAGGAGGTGTGTCCATCTATAATTGGGTCCAAACCTTCATTATCCTAATGACGACTATTTACAGCCTTTAGTATTTGTTTGCGCTGGAGTTCATAATTATGGTGGGTCTGATGTTAGCATTGTCCATGTATATATGAATTCTTAGAAGAAAAAAAAAAACTTGAACGAATATGATGGTGTTTGGTATTTGAAGAAAGAATCCAAGTATATATTGCGTCGGTTAATATTTAGTTCTACAATTTTGTGACTATGCTATAGAGAAAAGATATTTAAGTGATCATCATAGGTGTTGTATGTATGATTTGAGTTTTCTCTCGATCTTCATCAAACTTTCATTCAGGCCCAACGATCTACAAATGTGCTACATACAATATCGTCATGAAGTTTTCGCATATACCATCGATAGTACTTTTGCAAGGCCACGACAAACATTGACACACGATTGCGCAAGAACGAAGTCGATCGCTCAAGGTCGAAGCCTCGACGACCTCCCTATTTGCCAATAGAAATATATAGAAACTGTTTTACCTACCTAGCTAGCCAGGCCTAACCCAACTCAATCGATTTCCATCATATAATATTATAGAGTTTCTCTATTTAAACTCTAACATATTGGTCGACTAAAGAGGGTCGATATGACACTTGCAACGGACGCAAACAAATAAAACTATCAAATCAACTCGTTACACCGATTAAACTGTGTATCGAACCAACTCGAGTTTATTAACATATATTATAACTTATATTATACTTTTTAACGTCTGACTGGTTAGTCAGTTGAGTAAAGTTTCTACCACACATGACACATCATATGCACTTCAAAATTAAAAATAAATAAAAAAAATCAGGATGGACCCCAATCGCATTCGCATGGCTGACACCTAGGCATCTTCTCCATTACATTACATATATAGTTCAACATATATATCTCCAACACTTTCCGCATTTCAACTACATCATCACTCCTTCTTCCCAACACAAACCGAAATGGAGGAGGCCAGCAACAGGCTACTCGCCGGCGATGTCGACGACGGCGGCGACTTCGACGGGAAGATCCAAATGAATCTCCTCAATTCCGATCCCAAGAAGAAGAAGACGACTGTTGATAATAAGGGCGGCTTCCGAACCATTCCATTCATCATACGTACGTACGATTCCAACCTAATTTTCTCCCCACCAATCAATTCATTTCCACCGTTGATTTTCTTTATATATATAAAAAAAAAATTCCCTGGTTGCGGCAGTGAACGAGGCGTTTCATACGCTAGCAAGCACGGGGCTGAACGCGAACATGGTAATCTACCTGACGAGTTCCTTCCACATGGAGGCCGCCGCGGCTTCCAGCTTCATCTCTCTGTGGGCCGCGGCTTCCAGCGCGCTGGCCGTATTCGGGGCTTCGCTCTCCGACTCCTTCCTGGGCCGGTTTCGGGTCATCGTCCTCGGCTGCTGCTTCTCCCTTCTCGTCAGTCCACTTAATTCCCTTCCTTCCCTGCCTTTCATTTTTCACCGCTACTCTTTTCTTTAATTATTTTTTTCCTTTTACCTTTTTGCCGTTTGGATTCCTTCTTCTTCTTCTTCCTTTTTCATTATTAGGTGCCTTTACTATTTTCTTCCGAATGTTGACATGTGTGTTTGACGTTGGTGATGGTAATTGGTACATGTGACTTGTCTTGCTGCTCCACGTCTCTTTGCTCTTACAGTCTTAGGTGTAATTACTACTGCATGATGTAGATATTAGAGATTCTGTTGAGTAATTGAAAATGTTTCTGTCCTTATTTCATTAATGGAGTATAGTATAAGAAGCTCTTGATAAACATATACATAATGCACATAGTTTAACTTTGGGCTAGAAGTTGAATGAGTCGTAACGCTTTCTAGACCATACGTTAAATATTATTGGATTTGCTTAAATTTGTACAATTTTTTTTTTTAATTTTTGAAAAAGATATAAAATAAATGCCTGCCATATTCATTAGCTCATTTTAATTGAGAAAAACAACAATTGATACCAAAGAGGCCAAAAGAAAAACCAAGTGGCGGTGGGCTTTAATATGTTGTCACGGGAATCATATGATCTTCATAGGTAGAGAGTTACACTACTCCATAAGATTCAAAAAATTTGACCCTTCAACGAAAGTTACTCAAAATTTTCCAAAAAGTAGTGCTACTTCTCAAAATTTTGGAACGCAAAATTTTATGTAGACATCGTAGATATTGAAATTGATCATAAAGTTCCACAAACAGGTAGTTATTAGTTAACGTGCCAACCACATATTAGTGACATTCTACTACCCCTACCATTACCACTTTCAGGGGCGCCCCTGAAATTCGGGACGACAATGGGTCGGGTTGGGGTGGGTTTTGTCAAACCCAAACTCAAACCTATGAGTTTATCCGCCAAAAAAATTCGGGGTAAAACTCGTTGGGTTTGAAAAACTCAAACCCAACCCGCGGGTTCATGGGTACCCGTGGGTTTTTGTGGTAAAAATTTACAATAACAAGTTTCTTTCAAAATAAAAGTTTAACATCAATTTTCTCATACAAATTAATCATACAAAAAACACCAATCTAGAGCATGCAAGCAAACCGCAAATGATCAATACAAATAGTTCAAAATTAAAGATAAACATATATAAAAAATAAGATTAATTGAAAGCTTCTTCCTCGTCAACTAAGTTTCTTCACTCTTCACTTCATAATATCAACTTCATTCTAAACAATTAGAAAGAACAAATTATACATGTCTCCACACACATATAGAATATTAGTTGTTTAAGGAAGATATATTATTTAGAATATTAAATATACCGTGAAAGTAATTATATGTGTGTGGGCGGGTACCTATGGAGCGGATTTACCTAAACCCAAACCCAACCCGACCCGATGTATAGTGTAGCGGATTTAAACCCGAACCCGGCCCAAAACCCATCAACACGAATTTTACCCGCGTTGACCGGGTTGAGTGGGGTGGGTACCCGTGGGTTCGGGTTTTGTTGTCATCGCTACCTGAAACTGTGCCAATAGGTCCAATGGCACAGGGCTCAGTCAATAAACAATAGTTGGGTAGCCTATTTTTATAGTTGAATTCCTAACTTGTAATTCGTTTGTGATCTCGATCCATTACTAGTAATCGCTACACACAAAAGGAATTAGTGTCACAATTAATTTTTGAACAGAGTACCTCCGAAATTTCAGAGCAGGCCCTAACCACTTCTTTCTAGCAAAACCCGAATTAGTACGTACATTAATCAATGAACTAATGTTCATACATTTCTTTCTTACTTACTTTCTGTCTTCCAGGGAACCACTCTATTCTGGTCAACGGCAATGCTACCCCAGCTCCACCCGCCGGCGACAACCACCGCCACCGCGACCCCGTTCCAGCTCTCCGTCCTCTACGCATCGCTGGGCCTCATCTCCCTAGGCGCCGGTTGCCTCCTGCCGTGCTCCATGGCGTTCGGGGCCGACCAGCTGGACAACAAGGACAACCCGGACAACGACAAGGTCCTGCAGCGCTTCTTCAACTGGTACTACGCCGTCGCCGGGGCCGCCACGCTGCTGGGGCTCACCGTCCTCGTCTACGTCCAGGACAGCTACGGGTGGGAGGTGGGGCTGGCCGTCCCTGCTTTCCTCATCCTGTTCTCCGCGCTGCTCTTCTTGCTCCCATCTTCGATCTACGTGAAGCACGAGGCCAAGAGCAGCTTGTTTGCGGGCTGCTTTCGGGTTGTGGTGGCGGCGGGGAGGAAGGCAGGTAGGGTTGGTGATGGTGCGGTGGCGAGTTTGGTTGGTGATGGCGGTGGCCGGTTTTTCCAAGGTCGTGTTGGTTCCGGCGAGTTTACGATTACCTGCCCAACTCCTAACTTTAGGTAACATTTTTCCCCCCCTCACCATGCAGTTAGTTATCCAAGGTTATAATGTGAGTATTTATACCTTGAAATACTATATAAAGTGGTATAATGGGAGTTATATTAGTCTCTATCTTCAAAATTTACATCCAATCCAATCGTTGAAAATGTTCATAGACGGTTATGATTTGCACCCCGTCTTTTATGGGTGAAAGCTTGGCTCTGAATACCCACTGATCTCGTCTGACTGGGACGGGCGGAGATAGCTTGTCTATAAGATCAGCTTAGGGTCGATCGGATCAATTATGGTAGTGTCACTTTTTGGTCCTAATGACCCATAACAATAACTAGTGATATGATATTATTCATATCAATACATTGGACTTTTTTTTGTAAAGTTTTAAATTTTTAGGCTGCGAACCAAAACCTCACCGTCCATATTTGAATAATTCGACATATAGCTCCAAAAACTTTGGCAAATAGTTCCAAAAATGCTTTTATTATACTGTTATTAGAAACTTAAATGTCTTTTTACGGTCTAGTTCTCGATCGTTCAGTCAAACCATATGATTTTATTGATTTTGATTGGTTTTGATTGTTGTTGCAAAATAGTGACGTTTCGGTTGGTTTGGTATCCAATTCGAATCATCCAAACATGAACTAGCTTGAAACCATGTTAATCTAGCCTAGCTAGCTATAAAAGTTAAGTTAAAATTTCCGAAACTCCCAAATCCCAAACGTACTTGTGATTCGAGACCCTACTCATTACAAACGTGACTTGTTTTCTTCCACCCGGCCTACAGAAGAAGTTTCAAAGTATAGTTTTGACCAGTTGTATATATTTAACAATTAGACATTTTCCCATCATAATTCAAAAGCTTTATTGTATTAATTAAGTATTAACCTTGCATTTTTATTAATTCACAATTAGGGTTTCATATGGACTCCTTTTAGCAAAAAATTACGGCAGTTGATTGGCCTAATATCTTTTTTCGGTTCGAGAGAGCCGAATCCAACCAGGCCGCGGTTAAGCCCGTTTACACAAGGCCCATTTGCAATTTGTTAAAGGTAGTGTACAACAAAAAAAGGAGATGGATAGAGATAGAGGTTGTGGAGGTTGGGTGACCGACGGGCCCACTGAGGTGGCAATGTGATGGGGAAAGTTAGGTACCGCCTTGGTCCGCACGAGAAAACAAACAGCGGAGCTGAACAGAACCAGACGACAGGCGGACAGACAGACCGGTACAGAGAGAGAAAGGGAATCTAGAGAGAGAAAGGAATATATAAAACGACGCGGGCTTGTGGATGGATGGGCGAAGGGCGTAAGAAGCTAGCAGCTGCCTTTATCTCTCATTCCCACCTCATTAGGTGTTTCTTCTTCTTCGTCTCTTCTATATTCCTCTCCCCTTTGCGCCAAAGGAACCCATAAACAAATACCAAGAGTAAAAGTTGGACGACAGAGGAGCTCTGGATTCCTCTCTTCCCGTCCTGGGCGACGGTCCCTCTTATGCCGCTCCCTTCTCAGGTCAGCTTCCTCTCTCTCTCTCTCCTCTGCGTGTTATGTTATTCCGTCGTTCGATTGTGGATCTGGAACTGGATCTGACACCATCGGGATCGGAGTTGATTCGTTTCGCGGGGTCTCAATTTAGTTTCGTCGTGTTCGGCGATGAGTCTGAATTAGGGTTTTGAGATCGTCTGGTGTGCTCAACGAATTTTGGGATGTTTCCAATTGGCTATCTGGTTAGGGTTAGGGTTGTTCGATCGGTGTGAATCGGAGATATCTAATTTGGACGCAGGATTTGGGGCTTTTCTCTCGCATGTGATGTAAACGTGTATTCGTGCTGCGGCTACCATGTTACAGCGGTTTTGGAGTTTCTGTAGGTTCCCTTGTTGAAATCGGTGCTGATATCTGTTGTTGCTGTGTCCTGAAAGGATATTCACCCGGGTTCTGTATGGTCTCAGTCATCATGATGCTTGGATTTGGACATTTGCTATGGTTGCATCATGCATGTACTAATAACAAGGATGTATTGATTAATGTCCTGGTAGTGAACTTAGCTATCTTTATCTCTGGAATCTGTCCTGCCTGCATTGGCCGAAGGCCAATTGATTCTTATCTTGGGTGATCAGGATTAAAATGAGGGGTGGTCTCTGTTTGCTTGATTTTTTTTGTCATGAACCTATTTGCAAACTGATACACAATGCATCCACTAGCTGAAAGACAATTTGTGACCGCGTAGAATTCATGTATATTTATATATCTGTATACATAAACAATTTTCTATTAGGCAGGACAATGAACTATTATTTAGACAAATTCTACCATCTTTCTAGGGACTTCATCTTCTCATTGTTACACAAGGTAGTTTGAGCCATAATGGTGTTTATTTTGCCATGTACGGACTTCGATGAAGTTTTTGTTGGCCGTTTATGATGTTTTTGTTTTGTGTATGTGTATTTGAACTTGTATTAATCTGTATCTATGATTGTTGCTCTAATCTGTATCAAAATTCATAATCCTCCTCTCTTTTCCTTTTTTGGTTAGGTTTTGCCAGACTTAGACCTAAACGGCTTTGTTCCCTTCGATAAGGCATGGAGCAAGTGCACATCTGGTCTAAATGCTACCAGTTTCGGGCTTTTACATTCCAAGAAGTGCTCGACTGGCGGTTCCTTGTCCTTGGAGATTTTCTTTTGGTTTCCTTTGTCAATTGCACTTAGTGGAAGGACTCTCGTTAATAAACAGTGCTGGAGGTGTGATGCAAAGTTTTTCTGAAATTGGTGTTGGATCGCTAGTGCACTGGTTAAAGTAAGCCAATATGTCTTTTTCTTTCTCTCGCTCTCTCTTCCTCTGGAACTCGTTATGTTGTCTGACAAATCCTTCTTATGTTCACAGTGAATTGCTGACACAAAAGCATATACTGTTCCAAAGTTTTGCCAGCAAATCAGCTGGAATACAAGAAGAGTAACCGGGCCGAAGCCTTCAGGGGAACAATCTTGAGCTGTCAATTTAGTTCTCTTTAGATTAATTGTTGCCTCAAGTCTCCACAGATCGTTTTTGTGCCTGTAGTCTCTCTTCTTATTCCCGATTCATACTGTAAACTGTCAAGCCAGCAGCTCACTGAAGAATTGCCATAGGTTATAGATGAGGTAGCCCCTTCCTGTCGTTTAAAACCTGCCATCAACCCTTCATGTCAAGTCAAGCTATCTGAGGTCTTAGTGTGTCGTATAGTCTTAATATGGTCTCTAGCATTTATTTTTCTCTATTGTTCATGTCTTTCTCTCAAAAAGCTGTGGGTCCGTGTCAGTCCATGAATAAAGCAAGGTCTCCTCAGTCC
The DNA here is from genome assembly GCA_946122785.1 of Linum tenue. NCBI lineage: Eukaryota > Viridiplantae > Streptophyta > Magnoliopsida > Malpighiales > Linaceae > Linum > Linum tenue. The sequence goes on along the minus strand of CAMGYJ010000005.1, from coordinate 1,927,750 downwards.
CCCCTTTTGTTTTAGTCAGTCAAGTACTTCCCTGAAATATAGCAAAGGATCCTTCGTGTCGGGATAGCAAGAATGGAGAGGTGAATATCAATCCCTCAAACTTCTTTCATGGGGAAGGTTTTGTGAATTATTGATTTTGTTAACCTCTTCATGCATGTGATATAGGTACAAGTTAATCAAGGAAGTTGGTGATGGAACGTTTGGAACTGTGTGGCGAGCAATTAATAGACACAACGGTGAAGTTGTAAGAACATTTTACCATATCCTTTCCTTGTCTGACTCACTGGAAATTGTATTTCATGTACATGTTACTGACCAGTTATCTCTGTGTAAAGGTTGCTATTAAAAAGATGAAGAAAAAGTATTACACCTGGGAGGAATGTGTAAATCTCAGAGAAGTGAAGGTTACCAGCTTGATACATTTCTTCCTTTCTACTTTGTTTTTACAATTAAGTATTAACTCTTATAAAGAAAGCTTTCATCTTGCAGTCGCTGCGTAGGATGAATCATCCCAATATCGTGAAGCTCAAGGAAGTTATTCGAGAAAATGACATATTGTTTTTTATCTTTGAGTACATGGTATAGTATTTAACTTTGTGCTGTCAATTTCAAATCGCGTGGGTTTCTGGTTATCTGATATTTCTTGCTTTGGTTTTTCACTTGCAGGAGTGCAATCTTTACCAGCTAATGAAGGACAGGGAAAAGTTGTTCTCTGAAGCTGAAATAAGGAACTGGTGTTTCCAGGTATTCCAGGCTCTTGTTTATATGCATCAACGTGGGTACTTCCATCGTGATCTGAAGCCAGGTACTTGTTAACTGATTCTTCTTTACCTTCGGTTAAAGTTTGTATGCAACCCCTCGGTTTGTTTATTGTCTATATTTTGTTGCTTAATTTTTTACGATGTGGAGATTGTTCTTTGCTTGTATGCTTCTCATGTTTCTTGCTATCCTATTTGGCTTATATTGTTGTTCTCTTGTGCATTGTTTCAGAAAATTTGTTAGTTACAAAAGCTGTGATCAAGGTTGCTGATTTCGGTCTTGCACGAGAAATCAATTCACAACCACCATACACTGAATATGTCTCAACACGATGGTTTGTTGTGCTTTAGTTATGCTACTCTTGTGTTGAAGGAATGGTTTCTTGCTCCTGTGGTAACATTCCTTTTATACATACGACAGGTATCGGGCCCCTGAGGTTCTGCTTCAGTCATCTCTATATGGTTCTAAAGTTGGTATGTGGTCTTGGCAGATTGGAACAATCGAGTTTGTGATTTAAGCACTGAATACAGCAGAAAGTATAATGCAGTTTCTTCTCTTTTCGCAGATATGTGGGCAATGGGTGCTATCATGGCAGAGCTCTTCAGTTTGCGACCGCTTTTCCCTGGTAGCAGGTATAGGTATTATGTTCTTGGCTAAGATTTATAAAGCTGGGATGGGCATTTGGAAGTTGCTAACATTGCATCTGGCTTGCGCCTTGACCATTGTGCTCGTGCAGTGAAGCAGATGAGATCCACAAAATTTGTGGTGCTATAGGAACTCCAACAGTGGACACATGGGCTGAGGGTCTAAAACTTGCAGGCAGTATAAACTACCAATTCCCAAGGGTAAGATTTGTCAAAACTCAACTACTTTTGTGCGAGCTTGTTACTACTTGATCACAGCTTTTGTAACTACCAATTCCCAAGGGCAAGATTTGTCAAAACTGTAACAGCTTTTTAGAACTGTACTCCCTTTGGTGCTGATCAATTATGTGGTTAACATTGCAGTTTCCTGGTGTGCACCTTTCTTCACTGATACCTTCAGCCAGTGACGATGCGATTAAACTTATCACTGTATGTTGTTGTTCCTTCTGTTTCTGTTATAGTTTTACATTTACAGTGTTATGGTATCCTGTTGGTTGAAGATGTTTTGAGTATAACCAGTGTTTTTACCTCCTCTTTTTTGGTCATGTAGTCTCTGTGTATGTGGGATCCTCGCAAGAGGCCGACAGCTGCAGAGGCCCTTCAACATCCTTTCTTCCAGGTATTCTTCTTATCATGCCTTTTCTAGCCCAAGGACTCCTAAGTCTTTTCTCCTCTAATCACACTCAATTCTCTGTTTCAGAGCTGCTTCTATGTTCCGCCATCTCTCCGTCCGAAATCTTCTATTACTAGGACGCCTCCTTCTGGTACGTTCAATTCATGCTGTATTGGATTGGAATGTTACTTACTATCAGGTGTCCTAATTGGGTTGGCATTTATCAGCTGCAATGAAGAGTTCCGTGGAGCAACAGTGCGCTAGAAGATACTCTTCCACTTTGCCTAGTTCAAAGCTGATTCCAAATTGTGCTACTGTGAAGTTGCACGCTTCGTTGAGCCCTGGTCAGTTCTATTCAATTTGTGTTGCCAATAAAGCAAATGGTTTTCTTGACTTCATTGTGGCTCGCAGTTAGCCATCATCACTTGTACTAATGGTTTGTCTGGCAATTGTCCATATGGAGTTGAATATGATTGTGTTTATTGCATAACTGGTGGAAACTCCTGTTACACATGATACCGAAACAAGTTTAATTATTTGATAGTATCATATTTGATGTTTGAGTTTATATGTAATGTAATCTAGTTTAAACCATGGTATTCGGTGGAAATGCCTTACGCGAACAGTATTAAATGCCTGGTACATTTGACATATGTTCAAAGTATTTGATCAACTGAATAATCTATCCTTGTTTATATGTTTGCAGGTGTCCAGCGGAAACTTGATCTTGTTAATCAGGTAAAACAACCATCACGTTCTGTTGCTGTTTTTCTTGATCTTGTTAACCTCAGCCCACTACAATGTTGAACACACTGTTTGTATTGACAGTGCCTTTATATCTTGCGTTCGTCTTCTTGACCATTGGGCACTAGGCAAAGAAAATCGAATATGGTCTATTGGCTTTAAATCTCTAGATTTTACTATTGTAGGTTAAGACGGTATTTCTTGTGTCCAATTGCACGGATTGAGTTTGGTTAGTACTTTGTTCTTTGGTCGTTCATCTGTTATAAATTCATCTTTTTTTTTGGTGTCAGGATGAGAACAAGGATTCCAAAACATTGAAGAGCGCAGACAGACAGCCAAAATACCGTCCTCCTGCGAGGAAAAGCCCTAGTAAGATTCTTGGACTCGTCGAGTTAAACAAATGATGCACACTTTTGATGAAACTTTTGGGAAATGACACTGTTTTGTTTACACAGCTTCGACGCTCAGGGGCAGAGTAGGTGCTGGTGCGAACTCGGAGTTGGCAGATAAGTTTGGAAGCATGAACATGGGGGCTCGCAAGCAGACAATTGGTCCAGGTAGCACCAAAGCACCTCCAATGAAGACTGGTGGGCAGTGGAACGGAGGAAACAGTGACATGTTTCTGCGATCAGCAGCAAAACTCCAATCTGGCAAAAGTATGACGAGGAAAGTTGCTGGGTAACAAGTTGATGACCATGAATAATAAAAATATATATCTACGGTTTTGTTTCTTTGGATGAGATCTTTGTGGCTTACCTCAACTTTTGAACAAGGTGTGAATTGTGTGTGTGTGGTGGATGCGCTGGAACTTTGTTTGGCAGAACGACAAACACACAGCTATGGCTTTGGCTATCCTGTACCACTGTTCGTTCTGTCCGTTACAGTGAATGATATGCCCTTTGTGTCTGGAATAATAAGAATACATTTCGGTTGTTTTTTTCTTTTGTTGGGCGAACACGGATTTGTCTTGCGGGATCTTATGTGGCACAAGTGCTAGGTCAGTCGTTGGGTCGATTTGGGACTGGTGCATTGATTGCTGGTTCTGTCGATTGAGCCGACGAAGTGACATCAATTGGGAGGGTGAAATGTCGACGGATTTTCTCACGTTGGGTCCGCAATGATTAGACAAGTTGGTGCTCGTTAGTTGATGATACTTTTCGCCTGGTTTCCAAATTCCAAGGATTTGAAAAACCTCTCTCGGTTCAATTTACTCATTGTTAAGATGGATGGGTATATCTCTTATCTTCTGCTAAGAAATTAACAAATGCCACAACACCCAAGCTCGTTAGACTTGTGAAATTCGACCAAAACACTTGGCATGCATGATGCATTGTTCGGTTATACATTACGCATGCGTTTTGGTATGACACATTTACGAGTTAAATTTTGTCGTTAGGATTTATCTGATCTTGTCGTATCTCTTTTCGTAGTAATGTTGGACAGGAAAAAGAGAGATAAGGAAAACGTGACTAATTAGTTAATTTGGTAGGTTATATCATTGATTACTTTCGAGATAGTAGGGCTTCTAAATAGTAACTCTTTAGCTAGGAGTAGATTTTATATTTTGCCACTAGGCCAACAATCCAACACGTTAAAAGAATAGGAAACGATAATTTTGTTATAGTGAAACATATCAATCCGTTGAATCAAATAATGATAGGAACAAAAACATCACAAGACTGCTATCGTAATTGACAAATGATTGCAATTTTGCTTTTTATGTGTATTCATAATTTAATTTGTGTCTACTCAATAGTGAAAAGGAGAAGAAGAAGAGAATTGTACATTGAAATTTAAAATTCTAGATTTCAAAACTTTAGGCCTAATACCAGAAAAGGGCCCATAGTTTAGGGTTTAGGTCACTTGTACCCCTATGTTTGTACCGCGTCACTTATGTCCCCAAGTTTAGTGCCTTCATGTCATTTTTGTCCTCCTTCGTTTCGTTGACTGTTAGACTTAACGGTCAACCTAACGGTGGTCAACATTTTTTTGACTTTGTGCCAACTTGTCTGCCATGTCACCAACTCATCAGGAAAAAAAAATTAATTGTAATTAATAAATGAAAGAATTTAAATATTTTCGCCCATCATCACATACATTCCTAAAAATAATTAATTTTATTTTGGGTTATAGGTATAATATGCCCCTCTACTATGACGTTTTATCAAACATGCCCCTCTACTATTTTTTACATCCAATATGCCCCTGTACTTTGAAAAAATTATCAAACATGCCCTTCTGTTAAAATTTCTATTGAAAAAATCGTCAATCATGGTTGAATTAAGATTTAGACGACCCGACATCGACAAATGGGAGGGAAAATGTCAGTTTTGTCCCCTGTTTTATTTCTCTGGGTCTTTTCAAAGTGAAATTGTTTGAATGATTTGATTATACAAAATAACCAAAAAAATTCTAAAGTGAATTTATTAGGGATATTTTAGTCGTTTGTCTCGGCCAAACTAAAGTTCGGCCTTGGTTAACGGTTTTTAGATGAAAATTTTAACAAAAGGGCATGTTTGATCATTTTTACAAAGTACAGGGGCATGCTTGATGTAAAAAATAGTAGAGGGGCATGTTTGATAAAACGTCATAGTAGAGGGGCATATTATACCTATAACCCTTTTATTTTTCAATTAAGACACTTAAACATGAAAAAAAACACCATCTTCCTTCCCCGACCCAAAAATCCCCATCTTCCTCCTTCAAATTGCCTTTGCCGCCGTCAATTGTTGTGATGTCTTCATCGCCAGTTGCCGGAGGAAAGACGGAGAGCAGCGTGGACATCGTCGCTCGTGGGTCTGATTCAATAGACAGTGAGAGAGATGATGAATGGAGATCCTGCAGGGAGAAGAGAAGGATGAATATAGACATGAGTATTTGTTTATAAGGGAGGGGAAGATATTGAAGCTACGTCGGCAGTGGTCTAGCAATTAGGTTTCTTTTCTGGGTTTAATGGGAAAGAGGGAAGAGACAAATAGAGTCCAGGTTGTGGTCTTCCTTCCCCAACATAAAAAGAGACCTTTGCTTCGTCGCCTTTTTCTTCCCGTACTCAGATTTGTCGGCTGAAAAGCTTTGTGAATGAATCTTCTTAGCGCCTTAACGGAGCGCGAGATAGAAGAATCGTTGGGTCAGATTTGGGGTTTTCTTTGCTTCTGAAATTTCGGATTCAAGCTTGGTGATTTTACGGCGGGATGGAGAATGAGATATGGATCAAAGATTTGATAAGAAGAAACGTGGAGGAGCTGGAGTTTCCCGGCGCTCCCCTCACTCGGAGGAGGAAAGAGGAGAGCTGTATCGTCCCTCTCGCAATGTATTTTCATTTGATTTTTATTTGTTAACTTTTTGAAAGTATGCAATTTTATTTCTATGTATTAATTTTTATTTATTTTATATTAAATGATGTGGCAAAAAGTCCACATCATATGCCACATCGTCAGTCAAAACTTTGACTATTGACTACTAATGGTCAAAGTTAACGGAGACTAAACTTGGGGACATAAGTGACCCGATACAAACATAGGAGTACAAGTGACCTAAACGCTAAACTATGGGCCTTTTATTGGTATTAGGCCAAAACTTTATGTCACAATTTAAGTCTCCCACTATTTGTTTGTTGCATTCCATGTTCATTTGATGTGGGTGACTGGTGAGTGAGAATGTTTTTCCTTTTTGCAATTCAGTGGGACTTGGAAATTAATTAGTTTTAGCCGTTAGGTCATTTCGGCGAAGAAATTTTAGGAAACAAAAACGCAATTTTCAATGTAGAGAACAAAATCGAAGATAGAGAATGAAGACCACAAAGAGAAAAATATCGCCGCCTTCCTCCCCCCATTCTCGGCATCGAGAATTTTGTCCGATCACCGGATAAATGCTTCCGGTGGACGGGAACCAAAGTGTTTGTCTACGTATAAAATCTACCTTCTTCCTCCCACCTTTTATCGATTGATCCGTTGTCGTGAATGATGGATTCTCCAAAGGAACCAGAGGTGGTGGAAATCTCTGAGAGCAGAAGGACAAGTTCCTGTTTCCGTCTGTTCCTGCGATTTGTTCTGCTTTTGCTTTTCCCCTTCTTTGCTTTCCTACTCTTGTCAATATCCATGGTCTTCATAGCCCTGCTGTCGGGGCAATTATCTATCGCAACGCCCGTCTCTGTTCCCTCTCGGTGCCGGATAGTCTCCAGTGGCAAGTTCTTCTTTGCGCCCCTGTCTCTGTTTCGAATTTGATTTCGCTTTGTTCATTGGTTTCCGGCTATGAATAAGTATAGGAAGTAGAACGGAATCGAAATGATTGAATTGCTGAGTTTGAATCGTTACAGAAAGAATCGGAAAAGGTAGAATTATGATAATTGTTTTTATTTTTATTATAGAATATGATAATTGTTATTGAACGGTGAGGGAGAGACCTGCTTCAAATCGAGACCTTGTGTGTGTTGGGAAGAGTTCGTCTTAGGGTTTCACACTGCTTGTCCACAGTATCCATGGTCGAAGTTCTGCCATTAAGTTTATTCGTTTGGAGCTGCAGATGTGGGATTGTAGTTCTTATTTGGGTTTTGTTCACTTGGTTCTGATCTTACTTAGAATTCATGTCTGCTCTGCTCATGCTTGGTATGGGTAATCGACGGTTTGCATTTTTCATGTTATTGTGATGATGAACGCATGATGCTATTATTATTCCCGAATTACCTCACTTTGTTTTAAAACTTAGCATAAGTTACTATATGGATGTTGTGAAGCACACAGAAACTTCTGTTATCAGTCAAGTTTTGCTTGTCTTCGAGGAGGTAAATGTTTTTGTTTGGACCTTTTCAGGTGTTGATCTCAGATCATCTAAAGTTTGCGAACTCGGGTTGTTGAAGTACAAGACCAAGAACGTCTTTCATCCTTTTGACAGAAACAAGTTTCGATGCCGCTATGATTATTACTGGGCTTCAGTGTTTGAGGTGATTCTCGTGGCTTTCATTTCTCTTCTATTTTTTCCGTGTGTTACTCTTTCAAATTTCGCTACCACATTGTCTAAAACACAGTACGTTCATCACTCATTCTGGAATCTAATAATAAGTCCCATCAGGCCATCCCTTGATATGTCATATGTCCATCTAAACTATCCCTGTCCTAGATTTGAATTATCAATGTGGCTCTGTTATGTAGGCTGGACAAACATTTTTTAGGACCTGATAGGTATGCCCTTGAGGATTTTTTCCCCAGGTGATTCTCATTGGTATTGTTTTGGCATGGTTTTCATAAAAGTATGTGGCTCTATATGGTTTATTTGAAGAATTATATTTGATGATTCCTGTATTGCTACATTCATTACATAAAATACTTCAGATTTGTGAACTTATCCGCTGTATTATTTACCGACTAGTGTTCCAATTGACAAGTCAGTGGGAACCTTACTAGTTAGAAATCTACCATGCTATGCTGCTGACAAGATAAAGGCTACTGTTTTGTCTTTGGAAGTGATGGAAGTTTGGAGAGTTGTTAGAAGGTGATATACAGATGAACAAAGTGATCCAAAGTTTTCAATATTGTCCAGCACTTGTTTACCGGTGTACAATATTCTTGCAAACAATTGACTTCCGATCTAGAAGTCCAATTGTGTCCTCTTCAAATATGTTATCGTTAGGATTTCTTATTATTAGAATTTTTCTTGTAAGACTAAATCATTAAGCAGTTGGCATCGATGAACTTGCAAATAAACATGTGTTGGTCTTCTCTCATTAGGATAGAGTCTGTACTAGGCGGATAGGCGTAAAATCTGTTAAATGATGTACCTAAGACCTTACACACAGGAATCTTTGTGAAGCCTCTCTATATTTGGTTATGTGAGTCTGGGTTTAAGTTCTAATTCCTTGTTTCTGAAAGTTATTTTGAGGCTCCCAGCCAGAAGAAAGTTCAATACCAAAAACAATTCTAGAGTGGGCTGTCTTAGTACCCTCTTTCCCTTACTTGATCTCCCAATTCAGAATGGGCCATTAAGGAAGTTAGATTATTAAAATTCACACTGAGCTAACTTTGATTCATATAAGAAGAGAGGATAAACGAACAAGAATCAAACTACTATGGAGCTTTATGTTGGCATCCTTTTTATCGTGCTATTGATATCTCTATTATTTTTGCATAGACCCTTAAAAGAAAACTTTTCATTTTCTAATATATGGTATTTAAAAGGAAACCTATTTTGAATGGACACCGGAAATTCATTCTGAATGTCGTCGATTTAATTACTCTGCCTTAAGAAGTTTTGTTCAGGCTATATTGATATGCGAATTAGTTTTGGAAATGAATTTTGAGTCGGAGCTATAGAGTGTTTTTGCTTGAGAAGAAACGCCATGCCTACTCCAGATTGCAGTTGTGAGGAATAGAATCCATGGTAATGTTATTATGGAATCTCCGAGTAAATCTGCTAGTATCATTGTGAATAATTGCTTATCTTGTGCCTCTTGTTACTGAGTTCCTACTCTTAGCCCATGTGATACAAGCATCTGACTAGAGCATGGCCAAACCATGGATGTGTTTACACTTTGTATCTTCAACCTAAAAAGTTGGTGCATTTAGATCATGTTTCACTTTACCATTACAGGTGGAATATGAAGATCACTCCTCGGGTCGTACACATCATGCTTTAGCTGAGGCTCCAAGTGAGGCGCTTCCCCTAAATTGCAGGCCTAACTTTGCTGGTGCATGGATGGCCAAAGATAAATTTAAGGTTTAAATCCGTATCCTCTTATTCACTATGTACGGAGATAGTTTGAAATTTAATGAGATTAGCCTCTTACCTTTAGTCATGATGCAGAGAAGTTTAAGGGGATTCTGATGTTCTTTAACATTTCCTTTAACTTTTGAATTTGCAGGTCAACGAAACTTACAATTGCTGGCACAGAGCTGGGATCTCTAAAGTGAGCTTATATGTTGATGACTTCCTCCACTGCAATTCCAGAGATCCTTCTGTTTTTGAGATGATAAATCGATATATCAAATTGTGAGTATATAGGTTCCTTATTCTTTTTTTTTTTATATTTATGGTAAGAAGGTTCCTTATTCTTTGCGTCCCCTTAATTCCTGACAGGCTTGTTCCTTCCTCTTGTTTCGTTTTTCTGTGAGTTTTTCCTCCTAGTTTGCGTCCCTACTTTGTCATCTAAAAGCCCTATAGTTTTTTTTCTCTTTGGTGTTGAGAAACACCTAAAATATGATTATTTAGCCATCTGAAGAACATAACTAAAAATAATAATTGAAGTCATCCCTTTGTCAAAGAAATTGGTTTGCCATGTTGATTATGGAAAGAGTTATAGGTTATATATATCTGAGGCAGTAGTGTTGCTTGAGGGAACATACCTAGTCAGCATTATATATATGGTAAGCAGAAACAAGTTCTTGAATGTTTATAGCCTTTCACAGCCTTCGTTTAGTATCATACAAGTCTATAGTGCCAAACCCTCTGACTGACAAACGTGGATCAAGCAACCACCGAATAAGAAGTTGCTACTTTAACAGCCTTTACAAGTTCTGTGGCTTGTAGCTCTTTGACCAAGTGTACCATTGCGGCTTGTCTGTTTGCAAGTTGCAAGGTACTTAACAGGGTAGGTCATTCATTCATTCTTTTTGCATGAAAGATGTTCTTAATCTTTCATTATGTTTCATTGAAGTATGAATATCACTTAAACAGGTTTTGTAACTAAGTGGACTAGGGGTTTAAATTTATAGGGACAGCATAGTATGTAGAACGACTGGTGTTTGGAGAAAATAGGCTCTACAAGCTGATTTGGTGCAGCTAGTTATGTATTATGGTTTCTGAGTGCTATCTTAGGCTAAATGGAAAGGCTGATGTGTAAACAGATTACAGTTAGGGGAAATATATTCATCGGGCCTGAGGTTGTAGAGTGTCAAGGCGTCGTCAATTCATGGAGAGTTTGAAGAACCTGTGGTAGGAAATCCCCCAGCCTTGGGAATCTTTGTGGACTCTACAATCTGGTTGGGTCCATATGAGTAAATTGTCTTTCCTGATGGCTGTCAATCTATATGCCTGCTATTGCAGATCTTCATTTTACACATGTCAGACGCAATGTCTAACTAGAACTTATACGTTTGAACTGTAAGAGGTTTTATTTTTCTTCTGAAACAAAATTGATGTGGATTTCCAATTAATGGTACCAAATGGTGGTTTCCCATGCTTCTGTGTTGTCAGGTTGATCGATGCCCCGAGCTCCTTGTTCATCCTGAAGACGGGAAATGCCACCAAATTCTGGAAGTGGGAAGCTGTAGCTGGAGCTGTTGCCGGTTTCTTGACTTCCTTGATCACCATCTTCTTCTTCTCAGTGGTGTGGAAGTTGATGTCGTGGGTACCCCAGACATGGACATACATAGTAAGGGTTCTTACTCGGGCTATCAACTTGGTAGTCTTGAAGCGTGCTTGTTTTTTTGTGGCATACTTCTCCTTCATGGGCTGGTTAACCATCCAGTACGGGAAACGGCTTGGCATGCCTGAGATTCGAGTTGGTTATATTTAATCTACTAGTTGAAAGAACTCCTGTGAGCCGTGAAATGTATCATCAAATTCATGGTAGTTAGAAGAGAAACGCTGGAACGAAATGTGGCTCCTGTTTTGTAATTGGGAAGCACTTGTATTGCACAGGGAAACTGTACAATTGAAACAAACAAATAGTGTAAGTGATGTGAATAGCATTCTGTAACCCATTACTTTTTTTGTTGTTGATAAATTGAGATTATGGCTGATTGAATTGGTTGCAGCTTTCATATACCCTCAAGTTCTTGCTAGTTTTGAGATTTCATTTATTGTCTCAAATACTAGAATCAATACCCACGGCTACGCCGCGGGAACTTAAGTTGCAGCAATATCATTTTATAAGCGAGGAGGTTGTCACCAGGGTTAAGGTAATTTTGGATTATGGTGTGTTGATGACTTGCAATGGATGGAGCAAATATCACAATGAAAACATCGTCAAGAGAATTTTCAATAATATGCCTCAACTTGTCAAAGATAGAGCATGGCCATCATGACATGAGAAAGTGAGTTTTTGAAAGGAGAATTTAAGATCTCCAGCAATAACAAAATAGAAGCTGCCGCTAAACATTATGCTTTGAAAATGGCATTGTCATCCTTCTACAAATAATTATGCTTAGAAATAACAAAATAGAAGCTGCCACAAAACATTGAAAAGTAGACTTATGAGGGTGAGAACAATCATTTAGATTAACGAACACGCCTATATAAGCAAAATGAATGGTAAATTTGATGAGCAATGACCTGATAATCTACCGTTCTCCAATGTATAAGCCAGACACAGCAAGGTTGCCAATTTGTAAACTGCCACTGTCCAACTGCATCTAGTTACACCTCAATGCTCTTAGTTACATTTTCCTCCTGCTCTTGGTAATGCCAGTAACACCCTCCATCTTCTTTGTTTCTTCTTGTTACTCTTGGAGTTTGGATCATAAGATGACATCTTGATGGGTCTAGCGAGTTGGGAAAAGATGAAAGAACTACCTTGTCGATTAGATTGGTTTATTTTCTATTTGGATTGTTGCAGAGGAAAATAAGGAGAATAAGAATGAGATCCTTGTAGCAAAAGGCAGAAGAAAGGACCTAGCTGACTTACTGAGTCCTTAATAAGCGTGTAAGCTACCTGCTCAATCCCATGGATCACCAAAAAACCTGTGGGAAGAACATATTGAGAGTAGGTTGGTGACAACAACCAGTGAAATGTTCCGATCATAAGCATCCAACCAAAACCGTGTGAAAATAAGCAACCAACCATGACGAATCCCCTTAGATGTGTTTCTTCTTTCTCGTCCCAATACCAATCAACTACCTTCCCTACCTTGCAGAAGCTTTGCTGTATAAACCGAAAAATAAAATTAGAATAAGAGTTCGTCAATGGGAAAACAGCAGCAAAACAAACCAGGACTCAAAAGAATGGAAGAGAGATTTAAGGATCGCAATTGGAATGTAGCATATAATTGTCGGATAGGAGAAAATGCAAGGAGAAAATGAATTACCTGGTCCTGTCAATTCCCTAAGTTTCTTCTCATCGTGTTCTTCCCTTGGCTGATCCCACACTCTTCGAAGTGATATGTGCAGGTTCATCTATTAAGACAGCAAAACCAAGCTGAATGTAAGTCACCTAAAAGCAGTTAAAATCTAATTCTCTAGATAATCAAATCACATCCAAACACTGTCAATTCTGTCCTAAAATGCAGCAGCTCTTACTTAACAATGAGTGTATAATTGTTGATTGATTCCATTAAGTAAATATCACATTCAAAGGTAATGATAAGGTAAGAGAAATGATCATTAGAAACCTGATCTTCAGCCCTCCCCCTTACAAAACTGTAGGGAACTTGTTAGGATACGCTTGTGCCTTTCATGTGTTTCATGTACTCTGGTTAAACCAATTTATAGGTGATAAACTTGATTATTACCTTCACAAAGACTTGCTAGAGACATTTTGGTACAGTGTACACCTATATAAACCTCTATTTTACCGAAAACCTAGTACTATAGTAGGGGGGGGGGAAGGCAACTCGGGCAGGTTGGCAGAATGAAGGAAAACTACCAGAAGGTGGCAGCGTTTGTAGAGAACTACATCTGAGGCCAACAAAAGGGTGGGATACTCCTAGAACTATATTTACATATGTTAAGTTTACCAAATATGCCAAGGTGCCTCTAGCTAATTTCTTTCTTGCATTTCTTTCATCATGAACGCCAACTTACCGGAATGAACTTGATATGGTATATCACCCTTGTCTTCTTTATTCAAACAAAGTAAAACGCTATAGTATGACAACAAAGCTTAATGGTAAAGCAAGAAGGCAGAAACACGAAAGGAATGAAGAGATGGGTCATGGGTATCTTACATCACAAAGCAGAATAAATACAACACAGTTCATTTGCTGCCGGTTTACTAACCTGAAGTTATTTCCTTTTGTTTATTTGCATTGTCTTGAGTTTTTAATAAGTTCTGCACCTTCACCAGCCTCACTTGCTGTCGGTTTACTAACCTGCGAGTTCATCAATTTGAGACAGTAAAGAGATGAAAGCAAATTTAGAAACATAAACATGATCCAAAGCTACCAGGACTGTATTTCTCATTGACATAGGCCTCCCTTAAATTGAAGAAAAAAACTACCAGGACTATGGTTTCCGATTTCGGTGAGATGCCAAATTCAGAAGTAGCAGCAACCTTCAATTCCAACGAAAGAAAAAGTTACCTATCTGAGAAGAGGATCCCGCGCAGATGCAGCCAATACAAAGGAGCTAAGTACATTTTCGTAACACCACACTCTTCAAATATTGATCGAACCCCATGATCTTCCAACTCATGATTTGCTTCTGAGAGTCGCAAAAATTTGGAAGGCCAAAAATTTGTTGTGAAGCTTCTTAGATTGAGAAGGAACACATGTCATCCAAGTCGTCGCTGTGCTTAATGTTGAAAGAATTGAACCACAGTCAGATCCAAAGATTCCTACTTTACCTCGACACTCAATTACCCAACTAAAATTTAGAAACCTGAACTGAAGCTCACCAAATTCTAGAAAACGAAGATTCAAACTCGAAAAGAACATAAATTTATGCAGATGGTTGGTTGGTGCTCTCCCTCTTTCTCTCGCTTTCACGGTTGGTGGTTTCTGGTAAATGGAGGGCTGACGTCAAAGAGTTCTGCTCTATACTTCTTCTCCATCTGTTGAGCGCATCATCTCTTTCACGACTGCCATCATAAGCATCCCATGAGCAGTTTGCGCTTTCGGCTTTATTGCTGCTTTGAGGATCGGTTCGACAACGGCAGTTATGTCTTGGGCATAGGAAGAGGAGGCAGGGGAGGAGTAGCTGCTGTCGCCGTCTCGTCAAACGGACCTTATACGCAGTCGCCGAAGATGATTGATGAAGCCGAGAGAGCTGGGGCAGTAGGGCCGACTTTTAGCAGTCGGTTTCAGGGATGAAAATTGTCTTTCATCGAAGAGAAAGAGTGCTCGAGGGCGGGGGTTTGTCCAGATTTATTGAGTGAGGATTGAGTGTTGGGAAAGAAGAATGGCAGGCAGAGGTTGCTTCCTCGTTGGAGTGTTGAAGAGGGTCGCGTGCTGAAGTGGTTATACTATCAAGAACCGAGAAGCACACCAAAATGGCTAGATTTGGGGCGTAGGAGAGATTTGGGGAATGGGTGAGAGAACAGTTTCAGAGTCAGAGGAGGTACAATTCGTGGGGTGAAGGGATGGCAGTGGAGAGAAATGGAGCGAGTGTGCTAGCAAGGCAAAATAGGATAGTTTTTCTTCCTTCGCTAGCCGACAAATATTGAAACAGTAGAGACCAATAAAGCGTACTCACGTTTCATATATAAAAGAATACTCGAATACATTAAAGGTGTCACCAAAAAAGGGGAAAACAATAACTTAGAAGCCGAAAGTATTCATCGATATATAACACTTGAAAATTTATCAAGCGTTATATCTGCAATTATTTGAAATTGCAAGTAGAGATACAATTGCTGAAGAAATATATATCAACCATTCTTCCTCCCACCAGAACCTCGTCACAAATGGTCGGTCCTAAGAATCTTTTTTATGACATTAGAATGTGGAAGACAAGTGTGAATCAAAAGCACAAGGTTGCTAGGTTCTGTACCCCTAATTCAGATGTGTTCTTCTCTACCAACACAAAAAGAAAAGGTAGTTTAGACTGTTGGCTGCAGAAAGAACCAAATGTCAGCATCCATCATCTGTGAGATTAAATTTAACGCTTCAGACCTTCCCGGTTTCAGACATTATCCTCTCAATCTCCTCTAGCAGGCGTTCTTTCTCGTCTACCAAATCCTCGTTCCGTTTCTGAAGTTCTTCGATCTGCTTAGTCTGCTCAGAATCCTTCCTGGAAGTTGCAGCAAACAAACAGTTGATTGTTATCCATCATTCATCAAAGCGGAGCTTTGAATAGTCCATCCTTATAGGAGTTTTGTCTATTGTCTCACCTGTTCATGAAAGACAAGTTAAGCTTGAGTGATCTTACTTCCTTCTCAAGGTTCTCACACCTTTTCATCACCGACTGCATATCAGAGGGCACCACAGGTGTTAAATTCCTTTCCTTTGCTTCAGCCATCCTAACAATTGCATTAACAAATTTCATCATATCAGAGACCTGTTTCAATGAAAGAATAGAGAGAGGAAAATGGGAGGAGAAGTTACTTGCGAGAACGCTCCACTCTACGCTTCTTAGTTGGGTCTCCTGTCTCTACTGCAACACAACAGAACTATTAGTTTCTTAGGATGCAAGTAATTGTGTCTTTTGCTACTGAATTTTTCCAATAACAGAAGCTTGGCATACCTGAACTAGCAGATGTCACTGACCCATACCGGACAAGCCCTTTACCTCTCTACAATAAAATGGGGATCCAGAAAGTGAATCAATTGAGACAGTGCAGGGAGTAGCTTGATGGGCAAGCAATGTAAGACAGTTAGGTCTATTTACCTTTCTATCATCCTTCAGATTGTCGATGATCCTATCTCTGAACTCTGCATTCCAAAAACAATAGTGATTGTTTAGCAATGCGAATTTCAAGTTTCAAAAGCAAAATGAAACAGACAAGCATAGAGTTGTTGTATATGTGGAATGTATATACCTTTGCCTCTACCACCTTGTTCTGAATCTTTCCCAACAGATTTCTTTGAGCTCTCACAGGTGGTCACATTTTGACTCGAAATACTAGGACCATCACATGCATCGAACCCAGATGAAATGACTGGTGCAGCAGCTGAAGATTCACTCAGAGAAGAAGGCTCTCGAGAGACTGTGTTCATCTGCATTGGGTTCACCGGATGATTTGCATATCCTTCCATTTCAAAATCCACAACCTCCTGAACCGTCTCTAAGAGCCCAGTAGACATGGGGTTCTTTGCTATTGCAGATGCAAGCTCTTGTAAGCTATCCATCCCACCCCCATTTCCTTGATTGAAGCTATTCATCATCATAACTTCTTGACCATGACCGTGATGATAGATCGAATTCGAGCTGTCTTCCACGGTTTCATGATTTCCAAGCTGCTTCTTGCGTTCGAGGGTACCCTTCAGCATGCTCACTACTGAAGAGACATTATCCGTATTTCCTGCGTGTGGAGTGTTGAATGCTCCGAATTGATTCGTTGCCTCATGCATAGAGAGATCACTGCCGAGTCCACTTGGATTTGAAAACTCTTGTTTCAATAATCCACTTTCATCGTTATCTCCTGTAGTTTGCATGGCTACGTATCTCCTTCTGTATAAACAAAACAAAATTACTTGTTAGACAAGTTATTGAAATCCTTAGCAAGAAGAGATGGTAAAGAATGATCACCTTAGTTCAGAAGATCTGCTCCGTGTCATGGGTTGAGAACTTTGAAACCAGGCCTGCATAGAAGGAGACAGATACTATCTGAAGTCATGAAGCGTTTCAACACTATGAGATCTTTTTTCAGAAAGCTGTAAAATGTGGCAGACCTTGGCCATGTATAAGTTACTGGACTGGATGTTTCTGTCAACAACCCCTTTACTGAAAGTTAAAGAAAAGAAGGCAGTGTGAGGGAAACTGAGTTTGGCACTAACCCTAAATAATTGCAAAGAGGGCAACAAGGGAAGGCTGTAGTTCATTACTTGTTTGATTGTCTACTCGAGACATCGTATGCTGTTGGATGATTATGTTGTGTCAACAGCACATCAGTACTTCTTTTCTGTTGCAGAGTTGCCTGCCCTTGTTGCTGATTTGACAAATTTGAGATTTCAGTGGACATCCTGCAATCATCACAAAGAAATTACTTCTTTCGGTTATATCTCATCTAGCACCTCATTGAATCTAGTGCACATCTGCAAAGTGCTGATGATGTTTGGCGATTGTGCGCTTGAATCGTCTTTCTGTAGTCTCTTTGCTTCGATCTTAGCACAAGATTGCATTTACACAAACAACAGAAGTATGAAGGCACTGTACACTCACCTCTTAGATGATTGTCGCGTTCGATGTGCAATGCTTGGTGTTCCATAACTATGATTCTGCAGAGATAATAGATCACCTTTCATAACTATTTGAAAAAAATCCAAGTTGATCATCAGGGAAATAAAGACAAGGAAATCCAGAAGACAGAACTTTGCATCTGAAAGCCAAAGCTCATGATCCTGACTCTCCTTGATTTAAAGTCATATCACCAAAACAAATCAGACAACATATAGGGTTTGATGGTATCCACTTTCATGTCTCACCAAACTTCCATCAGCTCAAAGAGCAACAACTAAAACCCTCAAAGCAAACAGAGGTGATCAAAAGCCACACTTCTGAAAGAGAAGGCTGTAAAATGGAGAAGAACAGAATAGAGATCTTTTTTAGTGCTTGCCTCTCCAGTAGTAAGCCAGCTCTTGAAGAGCTCCTCGCTATCGGTGCGAAAATTGTGGTGGAGATTCTTAAACCCTAGCATCTCCATGGTTGGTGCTGCTGGCATCCCAATAGAGCTTTCCATCAAGGACTTGATGAACAACTCCTCACTCGTGTTCCTATACAAATCTGAAGAAAACCCTCTTCCTTCACTAGTCTCCATCACTCTTCTTTCTGATGATCCTTCACCCTTGTGTTGCTGTTGACTACTACTACTACCACTATACAAATTCAAAATCTCATCTCTTTCTGCATCCCTCACAATCGATGAACTCCCTCCTTTGCTTCCACCATTGACCATAATATTACCCTACCATCCCCCCACCCTTCACAAAACCCAGCCAACCATTACTTCCAATTCAAGAACTACAAAAAAATTATCAAAAGGGTAAGAAAGAAATCAACAACCCAGAATCTGAAATTGGCTGAGTAATCAAAAGATCACTACTTTAATCCACAACAAACTGATCACACGAAGAAACCGTTCAGTTGCAGACTTGAGAAGCTAGCAATTCAGAGCAAAAAGGAAGTCAGTTTCTGGGCAGAAAAACTGCACCAGATAGAAACTGACTAGTTCTTTCAAATTCCTAACCTAAGTAAGATGAATCGAACTGATTTTGAATTGGCAGCAGTGAGTTGACTAATTGTGCAGTTGTGGACTTGCAGGCCCAGCAGAAGGCAAAATTAGGAAGAAAAAAAAAACTAAGAAAATAGATTGTTGAAAGGAGGCATGTCAGGGGGGATTATTGTGTAAGGTAGTGAGGAAATGAGAAGGGGAAGGAGGCGACGGGATCAAATTACGCAGAAAGAAGTACAGTTCCAATGTATTTAGCATTTGTCAGCTTCTCCTAATCTTCTGAATTTTATAATTTGATCAAATTAATAATCAAGTTATCAGAAAATTACTCTGCCTTCCATCCTTAATATTTTTTTGGTAAACCTGCTCCCTTTCCCTTTCAATCTTGAACAGTTGAATTCCGCGGGAAACCCCATCGTATCTTGCCACAGCACACAGTTTAGGTTATCGTCGTGTGCTCTCACAATGGTGGAAAGGGCCGGCTTATATCTCTAGTCCCTTAATGGCCTTATTATGACTTGAAGTACCAATAAACTGAGTCTAATTGAGCCCTAGTTACAGTTTTCCTAACCTAATTACCTACTAAGCTCAAATAGCACAATGGCTAGATAGTTCAAAACGATTATATGTTTGTCTAACAATCCTATTAATCCTATTGACAGCAAATGTTATACATTTCGAATTTTTATTCGAACTCCTAGAAATGAGAAACTCATAAGTTCGTTTAAATTTGTTAGCAAATCAAGTAAGTAGCAAGAAGTTTCAATGTGTAAAAGTACTTCGTTAAATTCCAATCATAAACTTGTGCCTAAAAAGATACATTGTACTATCTCGAATTGTTCAATTCCGGCAATCAGTGATTTTTTTCTTCATAATTTGAATTAGAGACGTGTTATTTACAAATAAAGTAAGGGAAGCATAAAATTCATTATATGACATCGTTGGATAAAAACGATATCCAATTATGGAGGACACATGTAATTCAATTGAGTTGAAGCGTTTGGAGACTATATCTGTCGAAACAAATACGGTTGTCTCGATAAGATATTCCTTTCATTCTCTCTATGTTGTTTATGAAATCCGATATTTTTAGGATTCTAGTATGGAAATAAAGTATGTATATATGGTATTAATTCCTACTACCGAGTCTGGTGGCTGAAATCAAAATGATTTGAGTGATTTTTCAGCAAGGAAAACCAACTAAATGCAAGGGTATACTAGGCCTATATGACTGTGACAGCAAGCAATTGGGAGCCGGCTTCACACCATGACAGCATTCGAATACATAAAGTTCTAAGTTTATAAAAAAATGAGTCATGGCTTTCGTCATGTAGCTAGCTAGCTTCTATATCAAATATACAAGTAGTAATATTACATCAACTTGATGCAGGAGGACGAGAACTAGCGGACATACCTCCCTCCCTGTCATGGCTGCCTCTCATTATCTTCTCTCTATAAAATTTTCTGTTCTGCAACTTAAATGGTTATTACTTATTAGTATTTCTTTGGGTGATTGGGGTCCTCATTGACTGGCATTTTTGTCCTGCTGCAACTATATATATAAGAATTTATAATGAAGAAGGTGTTATCTTGGTTGAAAAAACAAAGTCATTATGAGATTGCTGTCGGGATGCTTTAGTAGCTGAGCTTACTTCAGGGATATGTAGGGACAAAGGATTGTAAAATCATACCGGAAGTTGTACCGTAAAAAATAGTGGTAAGTAAGCTTATACTTAAATCGGCTATAAAATTCCATTGTACAAATTTGTTCTCCTGTCAATTGATTGATCTACATATTTGTTGTAATAACGTTCATGACAATTGACGAACTTGTTAAGATCATAGAATAGTCAATGACAATTCAGTACCCTAAAATCAACCGTAATTCAATAAGAATCAAATACGTAAAACGATGAAAGTAACCAAAAAAAATTTAACAACAACAAGTAATCAATGTAGAAATGGATCGATGTGTACAAAACAACTCACGACAACATTTATTTATTTGTATACCAAACATAAAACATAGTCATCAAGAGCATACACACACGTACAAAGGTGTCCTGATCATAGCAGGAAACCAACCCATATAACGTACATATGACTCGATCGATAAGAAGTAAAACTCAAACATGCTATATCGGACCTGCATGCAGTTACGTCCAAATATTACAGCACACAAAGGAAAACGTACGTAGTAGGGTAAAAGTTCAGGCGTGGACATTCAGTCGTCACATCGCGTTTATTACACAACAAACACTGAACAACATAGAAGTACGTAGTAATATGATGGATACTTTTGTCTAGTCTAGAGAATAGACGGATAAAGTTGCCGGAGGCCGGCCGGAGGCCGGCCGGCGTCCCTCGGCGGTGGATGGGATGATGGAGATGGATAGGCTTAGCGACGGAAGCTCCTGACCGGACGAGGTGGGTCGGATTCGGTGTCCCGCAGCTTCACGACGGTGTAGGTACCAGCTCCGGCGAGAGCGCCGAGGGTTGGTGCGACCAGGTATATCCAAAGCTTCCTGTAATTCCCTGATGCGACTGCCGGCCCTAGTGTCCTCACCGGGTTCATCGACGCACCGGTTGATGTCCTGCATATATACGCACCCTCCAATAGTTAGGCTGTAAGTAGAAATTCACTTACTCGGTCTGATCTGATCCGATCCAATTTTGAGTAGGGTTAACTCAGAGACGGTTCATCTTTTTGATTTTATAAGAGTCGGGTTGGGTCGGATCAAATTAAGGTCGGTTTAATTTTTTATCCTATGATCCATAGCAAGAACTAGTGATTTGAAATTGGAAGAGTATAGGCAATTGGGTCAATTTTTTTTCCGTCCTGTGATCCATAACAAAAACTAGTGACTTACTAGACTTTAGTCGTATGATCCAACATATCAGACCTGTTTGTAAAATTTCGAAAGCTCGGGACCTTAAGTACTATAATATAAAGAAAATATAAACATACCGAAACATAATTTTACCACCAAAATTTTCTGACGAGACGAAACCAATTTTATAAATTAACCCTACAAAGACGAGTCAGACATGATTCTTAGATAACTCTACCATCGGTTTAAGACTATATATATATATATATATATATATATATATATATATATATATATATATATATATGTAGAGAAAGTAAGTCACTCACCCTGCAACAAGAATGTTGAGCATAACGGATATATATATATGTAGAGAAAGTAAGTCACTCACCCTGCAACAAGAATGTTGAGCATAACGGTGGCGCCAACTGCTATTCCCGCCAACTCTCCCACCTGAATCGCCGTAAAAAAAAAAAAAAGATTCAGTAGAAAGAACAAAAGAGAGAGATGCTAATAATAAGTCAACAGCGCGCGTTAATGCATGAGTAATTACCGCGCGGGTGTCGGTGGCAACGGCGGTGACAACAAAGAGGAGGACGAAAGTGATGATGAACTCGAGGGCGAAGGCCTGGCCGGTGGTGACGGAAGGCACGGTGACGCCGCCGGACATGAAGGGGTGGAAGACGCCCTTGAGGGCGAAGGAGGCGCAGATTGAGGCGGAGACCTGGGCGGCGATGTAGGCCGGGACGTGGACCCACGGGAAGTGGCGGAGGAAGGCGAACGCGATGGTCAGCGACGGGTTCAGGTGGGCCCCCGAGATGTGGCCCGTCGACAGGATGATGATCATCACGGCTAAGCCCGAGCAGGCCGCGTTGCCGATCAGGGTCTCGGCGCCGGCGTACTTCTGGTTCACTATGGGCCCCGCCGTCGCCGCGAAGATCAGTATGAATGTTCCCACGAACTCCGCTCCTAGCTGCAGCCGTACGCAGGTGTCAAACACGTCAATTTTTTTCTGGCCGGTTGGTTGGTTTAGAGCTTGATGCATGCATGGCTATCAATTAGTTGTTGTAAAAATGGCAAACAATAAAAGAAAAATACTACAGTACATAATTACTAAAGGATCTTAATTGTACTTTGTTTAAGAAACGTTTCTAAGTTTTGAGATATAAATTGAAGGTGTACTATAAAGTTTGAAAGTAAGAGAATTTATACTTTTATATTATAATATAATCAAGTTGTACTATAATATAAAGGTCAAATTTTAATTTACATCATAAATGGATTATACAAAACCGTATAAGTACAATATGAAATTGTATCATAACACTAAAGGTACAACTTTAATTTGTAAAAAAAAAGTTACCGTACCAATCCTTTAAAACATTGTAAAATTATCTTTAGGACGAATTCAAAGGAAATTGGAACGTTGGCTGTCAGTGTGCTAAACCACAGAATCATGATTAACTCGGAAAGAATGTGATCGTGATTAAGCATTATACATATTTGATTGAACACTGTTCCGTTAAAACGCGTGGAATTTGTCGTAGGTATAAAACTGCATGCAGGAAAAGGGTAGAGAATATAATTAAGGAATTTAACTCTCCTTTTCCCAGTATATTGATGAGTTTTCCTTTTTTTTTTCTTTTTCTTCTTCTTCTTTTTCTTCCCTCATGGCCATGTGTTGTTGGGCTCAGGTAAGGTTGTACTTGTACAGGGCATTTTGTTCATATTGTTTCGCTGTTTCTGGAATCACTATAGTGCTGTCAATGAGACGGTGATTAGGAGGGAATCTCCATTTCTCTTTAAAATAGAATATGATTATATTGGGGGAAAAAATGGGATGAAAATTTAAGTTAAAAAAATTAAATAGAATCCCATGTTTTTACGAGTTAAGTGATGCATAATGATGGATTAAATAGTGTTAATTAATAAATTCCAGTAAAAAGTTTTGTTAATTGGTTCGTCTCTCCTATATCCTATCAATAATACCTATACATTTCCCCGAAAGTCCAATCATGCTGCTGAGTGAAAAGGGTTCGTATACAGGGGCAAAACTGAAATTTTCCTTTTCAGTAGTACTAATATTAGTACTTAATTAATAGTAGTGGATATATTATTGAAGGAAGCATTATTCTCCTTCGCAGGTTGTGCGGTTGCTGTGCAGTATGATCATTTCATCGCACCACCACCGCCCATTGTTGCAGAGGAAATAGAAAAAAGGGACGCCGACATTAAAGTGCAGTAGCAATGTTGAACTTAAGCACATGGACATCTAAAAATAAGGTAATGATGGACCTTTTCCCCCCCTTAACTACTGCACGCGACGCAAACAACCGGATCCGGCGGACTCACCTTTTCTTTATTAGCATAAAGTTTTGCTTTGTACTATTGCAAGGGCTTATTTCTAACTTTCTACGAATTTGTTCATCTAATGCAATATGAAGAAAGCGGATCATTTGGCTTTAGAAACTTCACTTCTCTTCTCTGTATATGTGTCTCCGGACTCTATCATTTGAATTTTATTCAAATGGTTATTGCCTACATTTGGCCCTTTTGTTTATGTACTTTTACCAAATAAGCTATTAAACTTCATAGTCACAACATTTTTTTTTTGGGTAGCAAAGTCACAACATCTTTGAGGAAGAGATTACTCGACAAATTATATTTTGAAAGACTAAATTATTCTCGGCGTTGTTCTGCTTGCATACACCATTCCATTCTTTTGCACTCCTCTTGCACCACCTAGACCGAGATAATTCAACGAGTCATCTTATTTGAGACTTATACATTTTTTAACTTCCATAATGATTATGAGTCTTAACATATCTCGATTGTTAAGAGTGGTGAATAACCCTCATTGAAATGATGAAGACCAGATAGAATTTTTTACAAATTAAATGGATACATTTTTTACTTATTCATAATTCCTCAGTATTTCTCTCATTATTATGAAATTAAATCAATCAATCTACTCACAATTACGAAATATTAATATTGACGATCCCTTATCTAACTCCATCCCTGCAAACGGATGCATAATTTATATGCTTCAAGTAAAGTTAGTAAACTCATCATAGCAAGTGAATCAAAGAGTGGACTCGATTGTTCATAATTCAGATTATAATGATGTAAGTTGATTATAACAATAATTGAAGCAGCGAAGAGAAAGAAGTAAGTGGGAGTGGGGTATGAAATACGAATTCGTACCTTGCGAGTGAGCGAAATATCGGGAGTGGGGAAATCAGTGAAGCAGGTGGGAGTGTCGGGTTGACTCCACGCTGGCACCGTCACCGGCAAGCACTTGCATCTCGCCGCCATCGACTTCCGATCGTACGACAGCGAATCCACCCTCTGCGCCGAAAACAGGGGACCCCCCGGAGTCCCCGGCGTCGCCGGCGCAGACGCCACCGGCGTCCCTCCTTCCGATTCCGGCATCCTTCTTCCCTCCTCCGACCTCTTTTTTTCTTTTTCTTTTTTGATACTGGAAACTAAATAAATTTTTTTGGGTTTTTTTTATGGGATTGGTGGGTACTAAGATGAACCGAGATTACATAATTTGAAGGTTTTTATGATGGTCTCTCTACGGAGTGATAATCTCGACCTTTGCCACGATCCAAACGATGGCTACAACTAGAATCGATGCATAAACATAAAACAAAGAAACTTTTTTTGGGGTTTTTTTTGGTGGGTTTAGTGAATTGTAGAGGAAAAAGTGAAGCTTACATACTTGGAAGGGTTTTTATAGAAGTTGAGCTAAGGCAGAGGAAGGACGGGAGCCAGAGTGGAACACACACAAAATTAGATCAATGGAATGAAATTGATGGATGATGAGGGAGAGTAGAGAACAGGATTCGCAGCTATCTCACGGAGCTGAAGAGACGGAAACAGGGGAGAAAGAAAGAACAAGTTGCAGGCCGTGGATTGGATTCGAATGCAGGTGGGTTGTACGAAGTGTGGAAGGCGTTTACAGGGGAGAAATGATGCAGAGGTTTTTCAGGGCAGGGGAGGAAGGTTGCAGAGGAGAGGGGAAATTGAGGTATTAGAAAACGCAAATCGATATAGGGGATGGGTGACGTCTATATTTATATATAGACTATGGAGGAGAAAGGTACGTCGAACTTAGGCGGTGTTTGTTAAGCTCTACATGTCAGCGAGTTCCTTTGTTGTTATTCATTCAAGGATTTCAATAAATGGTGTCATCTATATACAATTCTTTTTAAATATAGAGGGCAAACCAGCATTATAATTTATATGAAAGGATAATAAGTTAACTACTCTGTAAAGATTGAGTTATAGTAGGTTTTCTTTAAAAAAAAAAATTATAGTAGGTTAAAATTGTGTAAAACTATATGGAGTCTAAACATATAATTATCGATTTGTTGAGCACCGTGATCTTATCACAAAGTTGACTTTTTTTATATGTATGCCAATCGAAAATGAGACCATGTCGAGTAGCCGTGCATCAAAGGCGGTCGAATGTGTTTGGTTTGCCTCATAATTAGTTGAGGTTGTTTGGAACTTGTGTCGAGTATCCCCAAACCTGTATGGATGTATATATCCAAATCATTTGGATGCACTAAAACAAACTAGTGAAATACTCGGAGAATTATGAAAAGCTGTACTCATATCTTACTCGAAATTACCAGTAGATGTATAGATATAACCGTGAATAACATCACACGAATACGTACATTATTGTATTATCAAAACTCTCGCGGCAAGTTACATTGACATAACGAAAAATAATATGCTGAAAATAAAGTATGTATGCTAGACATACAGTCTATAGATTGAATATCTCTTAATGGTTTACTATCTCTTTATTATAAATTTCATATTCAAAATAGTCAGAACCATCAATTTTTTTTCCTTCTTCTTATTTGGTTGTATAAGGCGACTAAAGTGCAATTATCGTGATAATAAAACAAAATTAGGGGTAGGAAAGGGTCAAGATGGTGAAGTGAAGGGGTAGCTAGCTAGCTAGCTCTCCCTGTCTCTCATCTCTAACATAGAATAATTAGAAAAGAAAGTCAATGGCCATATCCCATCCACCATCGCTACCTCTCTTCTCTAACAACCCCTCTTTCGGTTAATACATCACATGACATTCTCAATATTATTGTTATCATTATCATATCATCTTCTCCTTCATCATTTTGAAAGTAAAGCGCTCAAAAAGTGATGGTGCAGATTTCGCATCTTCTGGCAGGCACGATTTCAGCCGTGGGATGTGGGCGGGTGTTACCTCATCCACTCACTCCATGTTTCTTCTCTTCGTACGAGCCGCTGTCATGTTATCTTTCTTGTTCTCTGTTTTTGGGTCTCTTCAATTCAGTGGTGTGCTGCTGTGGCTGTGCGTCAACTTAATAATGACGCCGCACCTTCAATCAACCCTTTGCTTTCTTTTTCATTCATGTTCCAACCATTTATTCGATTTGGTCTACTCTGCTTCTTATTATATTGCATATACATAATAATGGTCTGGGTGCAGAGATGAAGGGAAGGAAGCTTCATCAATTATTGATTGATGGAGCCTGGAGGAAGGTCCAACTTCCAACGAGCAAATTGCTCTATCCCTCGTGCATATGTATAATTTTAATTTATTATGCGCTAGCTAGCTAGCTACGACTTCATTAGTTAATTGTGTGCATATATAATAGCATTGAGCCAGCTCGATCTGCTCCTCGATGGGTTGATCAACTCGTCATTATTCAGTTGCGTTGCACTGCGACAAACCGGCCAGTTGTCAGCTGACCGGTTCGCAATAAGCTAGCTTGGCTTGTAATTATGGGTTCTGATCGAGATCGATCATGGGTTCCAAGTTTCCCTGCGACCGCAAGTGGCCGAGCTGCAAACTATATTTTCCCAGTTTCAACTTTCAGGCCCCTGCCAAAGCTCTATTTGGCAGAGATATATCCTCGTGGTTTTCTGAAATACATGGTTTCCAGCAGCGCATAGCTTTTCTTGCATGAATGACCAAACAGGCTCTAATAGTGTATAGCACTCACTGTATATATGTTATTCAATCGACCTCAGACATCATACCATACATATATGCAATTATTGTACTAAGTTTGGTTCCTTGCCACAGGTTCAGTTGACCACAACCACAACCCAACCGCCCACCACTCTGCAGTGTTTAGTGTTGTGTTTTGTTATGTTTCATTCATGTCAGTTGTCACTCCACCTTTCACAATTACATATTCCACCCAATGCCAATAGTGTATGTAGTCTACTATCAACCACTATAGTATTCTCCGTAACGACTTCCCATGGCCCGTACTCAATTATGAAGCATTAAGTAAGTCCAACGTTTAAGGAGAAATAACTCATGTATCACTAAATTATTAGATTCAGGGGCAGAAAACTACAGTGAAAATCGGACTGTACATACCATGAAACTCGATAATAAGTGCATCCATCAAAATTTTCGTCAATTTGATCAACAAACAAAATTGAATATAATCTTTCGCCACAGTGGTCATAGCTTTATCACTTTATGGGCCTCAGTAAACGCTTGCGTGACAAACAGTCAGTGATAAGAAAGAGGATTACTCCAAGGAAGAAAAAAGAACACTTGGACACCAAGTAGCCAGAGAGATGCCTCTGCTGGTTAACACTTTGTTGATTAGCGTGCTAAGCATATTGTAATCACGTTGTTGCAGGGCAAACGATCATGTCATCATGTGTACTAACAAACACTAACTAGCATGCTAATCAAGTCGCCATCAGCAAGTAATGTTAAAAGGCTATCGGGTCAAGGAAGATCATCTTGGCCAATGAAGGAATGATGATTCACCTTACTATTCACTCGTCGCGAAAAGCTAAGAACATGATGTCGACTGAAAAGGATTAGCACAAATTTGAGTCAATGCAGGAGAAGAACCAAATTGTATAGACTCTGTCGACTCAATGAGACCAATCTGACCATCATCTGTCCACTGATAACTTAAGCCTCCCATTGCAGGTCGTCGTCGCTGTAGCTAGGCATGGCATGGCATTCAATAAGGACTATAGTATCCCGTCACCCAGATGATGAGACGGTCTAAGATCGATGTAGTTTCTTCTTACTTCTGGATTGATCGTATTATATTCTCCAATCACCCCTTCGTCCAGATGATGAGACGATCTAACATCTTCGACTGTACTGTCCCTTAGCAGTACAGTATCTGGATACAGAGTCTGGGCAGTTACCAAGAAAATCAGAGACCACACTCTGCAGCTTGCTTCACCTAGCTGAAATCAGCATCATTAAGTACTAATATACAACAGACTGACGGAATGCAACGAACAAACCAGCAGTAGGTCCGTAATCCTTGGCTATGTTCTTTCCAGCTTCTTAAACTTCTCTGCAAGTGCCTGATGATTACTGCTCTCGTACACTTGAATCAAAGATTGGATTGCCTTGAATATCATCAGTTTCTTTCTGCTGGCAATGGCATTCTCATCCTCGAGTTGAGAGCTTGTCTCCACTAAGGAGGAGCATAGAAGTTTAAACCACTCCTCTAGATATGATCCCTTCTGAAAACACAAAAAAGAATGATTATGAACACTTGTAAACAGTCCACTAGAGGCACAATAAGGAACTCCAAAGAGCATTAACAAATATAAATTCAAGGAACGCTGAGAACTCCGTTCCTTTTGACAAGAAAGAGAAATTAAAATCTAAAAATTTGTAAGGGAAAATTGACTGCATCACTGCCTTAGACCCCCTACACATTCCACTGTATAGTTGTGTACAAATTTTAACATCTGCGGAGACCCTTTGGGAAGAAAAAAACTTTCATCTTATTGTCCACTTTTCCAAAGTTCCCACAATTGCCTATCTGATTAGAGACTGAGAGTTAGCAATGGAATCTCTGGACATGTTCTCAATGCCCAACGAGTTAAAATTCTTACTTTGACAAGAAAATCCTTCACGGATTGGTGATCACCGCTGGATGTAAGGCTAATGACATGCAACATGGTTGCCGTTACCTGTTACAGCAAGAACAACACAGTTACAAAATAAAAATATAAATGGAAAAATGAAAATACTATGGGAATCAAATTACGGATGACATGGAGTCCTATCCATTAGGTAATGATATCCTATCCACCATCAATGGGAAATTATGACACGTCCACATCCACCATAAATCAGGTATGAACAACCTACCTATTCACCCATCTTGGTAAACTACAATAGATCCATCGCCTTCCGACCCATCTGAAGAATTGAATATTGTATTTGATACATACCACACCAATAATCTACGTTAGCAGCCCATTAAATCAAGCCATACAGATGCTACCCATATTTGCCATCCATAACTCAAATCTGCATATTAGAACTAGCAAGCTAAGTTGAATCAGACGCTATGTCACATTTTCTTTTGCCCAGATCAAGGCTTTGCCATAATGAAGCTACTGCATCTCAACCCAATCTTCTACATCTCATAACCACTCAAAACCATTGTCTACTCAAAACCTTTGCTTCCAGTGATAATTGCCCATAACCAAGTTAGGAGGCAGTCCTGAAACCTAAAATGCAAACTTAAGATTTTCATAATGGTTCTGTGTAAGCTGTAAAGAGTTATCGCACCTGTTTCTCTAGTGCAACCCTATACTTAAAACTTGACGGTGCTGAAATCTGGTCTGAACTTAGATTCTCCAGCACATGTTCCAAGCCTTGGACCACATCAGGAAAAGATTCCCCATAATCTACATTAAATCAAGAGATGAGATGGAATGGTCAATCGAACTGGTAATTGACTTCAACAATTTTCGGAATGAACCACGGTTCCAATTCAAAGCATCAACCAGCAATTAAGCCTACAATCGACAATCAGTCCACAAGCTGAGAAATAAATTGCAGTTAAAATGGGCTAGCAGTAATAAGTAAATGGGCTATATTATGACCAAGAAAGACCAGGTCACATGTAACCATGAAAACATAGTATAATGGCTACTACTGACCAATTACCGAGGCTGGAACAGCCAGAGCAGCAGCAGCTTGTATCCTGATCTTGAAGTTAGAAGAATCACGTAACAGCAGTAGAAGGATGCTAAAAACTGACGGAGCCCTGTCAGTCAGAGAAAGCAAGAATAATGATTTCATTAACTATGACATTACGGGACCAACTTGGGCAGACAAGAAAAGCCAAAGCAGGCATGTGAGACATTTTCTTGGGAGTTTGCAGGGTTGCTGAAGGTGATACATAATTGATTATACATAATCATCAAGAAGACAGGTCTCACGCATATCTGAGTATGTGCTCACCAATCCCTATCCTGCAGCCTCAAAGACTCATTTAAGAACAGATTGCTGATAGCATGGCAGACATTCCATTGGACCTAATGAAGGTATTTAAAGCTTTAGTAAAGATGAGAAAGAAAGAATAACATGTGTATCAGGTCTGCAAATTGATATTTCTATTTACTAGCACACACAAAAAGTACCTTAACATTCCCAGTAGTAACACAAGAAAGGAAAGCTTGAACAATTCTCTGCAACAAACATGCATCTCCTGATGAGGCACAATAACAAGAACTTCCAGAGCCATGACCTGCTAGTCGGGTACTTCTTCCTCTGATGCTCTCTTTGTTGGCAGACAAATTGTTATATTTCACTGGTCGATCATCACCTCCACAAGTATCAATACATTGGACAAATCTTGAAAGGTTCCCAAGAGCCCTCACAGCATTCGACTTTATCTGATTGTCATGAAAGATGCGACAAAAAAAGATTAATGTGAAACGCTAACTTTTCACATACTAAGCTCCAGTGTTAAATAAATAAAGTGCACAATGCACAAAAATAATATAGCTAAATCAAAATGAAATCACTTGGTTAGATGTAATTCAGACGATGAAATATGCAATTAAACAAATGCATTGTTTTCTGTTTACACTTTTGATGGTTTTGAGTGGATGCAATCTCAAATATTTGGATGTAGGAAGTAACTGAGAATCATTCTATAAAATTGGTCCCATAAGCCTTTTTCTGACAACTTTTTTACACAAATGCATTGAACCAAAACTTTTGCAAATATATTTCACATGATAGCATGCGAGTAACACAAATATATAACATCAATTTGTAAATACACCAAACCAATGCACCCAACAATCAAAACCATAATAATGTCATACATTGGACAAAATTATCATTATGACAATAGATAGGTAATACTGAAAATGACACCTTGCAGTTATAGTTTGCAGTTGCACACCACTCTCATCGATTCCATCCAACTAGATAATAATTTGTGAAGCAATCCATGGAACATCATGAAACAATGGATATAGTTTGTCTGCAGCCTACAATTACCTTATCTCCGTCTTTCGTCAGACGCAAGGCAGACTCCATCAGGAAGACAACTACATTGGAGTTGGAGTTTGAACCTATAAAAAAGAAAAAGCTCTTAAGCAATGATAACAAAGTCAAGTTTCCCTCCAGTTGCCATAAACTAACCTGCAGACTGTCTCAGGGGGAAATCATCAACACAATGACGCAGAGAATCACATATATTTGCCAAAGCCCAAGAACCTGCGATTCTCACCTGCAATAAACTGTGGTCAATAAGGGAGCACATGGACACATGAAAATCGGAACTGAAAAGGGTATTAAACTGACAATAGCATACCGAGGCCAGAGGATCACTAGTATTCATTCCAATAGCATTGATGAATTTATCAAGGATCTCTGCACTAAAAGATTTAGAAAATTTCATAAATACCCCATCCCTTATTCCTGATCATAAAAATGTACTGAGTAAACGTGAGAGGCAGAACAATAACATAAGAACATCCCAAAAATCGTGACCAGAAAACAAACATTAAATTACCTATGAGAAATCATTGGAAAACAAGAAATCACGCCAATTGCTCGACAAGCAGCTGACCTAACTGAAGCAACTTTGTCGTGCACAGCAGCACTGATCTAAAAGATTTAGCAGATGTAATAAATAACTTTTTTTTCGTTGAATAGTAATAAGAAACTTTGACTAGAACAAGATAATTTTTTTTTTTTTTTTGTATCCATGGCATAAGAAGCCAGTGCTCAAGCTTTTGATCAAAATAACTTACACAAGACTGTACGACAAAATCCCGCTTCTCCTTTGAGAGAGTTCCAAACACGAACGAAGTAATACCAGCGAAACAAGTGATTGATGCAGTTCTCACCTTTGAATGAAGAGCAACACAATTCAGCTACCCATAAGAGGAACAGAAGAACTAACATAAAATCATAAGATTTGCATGTCAAGACTGAAGGCATTGGTAATGCACATACAACAGCTCTGATCATCTGTATTATGTCTAGATTAATTGACAAACTGATAATGTGTAGAGTGGTACAGTTGATCTGTTGCATAATCAATTCAAAATTGTTTTTGCCTAAGGAGAAGAAACCTTTCCCTTGGCAAAGAGTCTTAGACTACATAGGGAACACATTCCCAGCACTTGGTTCACTATCCTAATGCTGAACATAAATAATGGCGAAGAAACACAAGTCCAACAAATGCATTTAAATCAAAATATACATAGCAGAAAGGTCAGCACTATAAGTTCTGGGATCCATAATAGACTGCCGAGGTTTCTTTGTGAAATTACACTAAACTGACACTTCATTACCTCAACAAATTTTAAAAACCAATACTTAACTTTCGGTGTTCGATGCATCAAAACATGCGGGAGATTATCTACTTATAAGAGCTCTAGATAAGACCACAGTTGAGCATGATCCTACTTTACCTGATAAAGATGGAAAGGGGAAAGCCACATACCTAGCTTTTGCTCAAGTAAAATTATAAAAGTAACAAGTTTATCCCTTGAACACTGGTGTTTCTTCCCAGAAATTTAATCCAAAAAATCATTTCTACAAGGAGAGAAATATGCTTGATTTGGTTGACTCGTCAACTTAGAAAACCATCATGTGCCAGCAGGAGGTAATCACTCTGGTGACTTGCATATCATACTACATTCATCTGAGACGACAATTTGATTCGAGATAGATACCACATACACAAACAACTGCACATGTTTCTCAAATACCAAATAAAAAACCTGAATCCAAAAAGCTAAAACCTACCATGGAAGAATAGTGCTGTAGTATCTGAGGCATAAGCCAGTCTATTGTCTGTGACCAGTGCTCACTTCCAGTTTCATTTGCTTCTGATTTAACTTCATTATCTGCAGCACTCTCTAATTCATACAATGGTGCAGAAGAAACTTTTTTTTCCCTTACACAGTCATTTGTAAAAGGCATATCCGATACTTTTTCATCAGGTTCCTCTGTTCCTTTAAATCCAGAAATTGCACGTAAGCATTCATCCATAACCTAAAAGAGGTAACAAAGAGCGGAGCAGAGGATTAATGGCTTTTAGCATAAAACAAATTTATATGTGTTCTCCAGAAAATAAGAACCACCAAGCAGACAGAAACTGCATTTATCCAAGGTTAAGAATGTGAATCCCTGACAAGGCCATAGGAAACGGAGAAATGAATCTGTCTTCAAACCTGTGAAAGATATAAATACAATGAGCCTCTCAATCTTTTTACCTTGATGACTGAGGTTATGACCTTCTCTCCAACAAATCCAATATTGTACTCGCCACCAGCTTGGCAATTTGTCGAGGACACTTCTACAGTGGAGGCTCTCAAGATATCAGAGACTAAGTTGGTGGTGTGCTCCCAACATGCTGGTGCTGTACTAGGGTAGTTGTGTATCACAGCTCTAAGAGCCTACACCAAATAATGTGGAAATTTAATTTTTCGGACTAATTACAGAAACAAGAACAGCAGGAAGAAGACAATGGTTTAGCAGGACGAACGAAATATAAATCAAGGGTGATGTGCAACAGCTGGATATAACCACACTCATGCCACAGAATAATTTTAGGCAATCAAATCTGCCGCACGAGATCTCCGATCCCTTCCCATCCACTGAACCAGTGAATCTCCAGTTTCTAACTAAACAACCAAGCAATAAGAAGTTATTTGAAAACACAATGGTAACACAAGTCGACAACACCCGCATCACAACATAAGCAAAGAAGACGCAGACATGGATCCATAGGTTGCTAGATACAGCAACTGACTGACAGGAACCACAGTAAAACACTATAACCAAGACCTTCATAATGAAGACAGAACACCTTAAATTTATGAAAATTTACCTGCAGAGCCTCAAAGCATATTGATGGGCTGGTCAGTCGATCAGAGAACCGAAATATTGTTGAAAGAACGCCTGACGCTTTCTTATCTACATAAACACCTGAAGAAGCCTCCAATCGAAAGTACGTGTATTTGAGATTGAGCAAGGGAAAATAAGAAGTAAACTCAGCGAACTTCACATATACAACTAAATCCTGTACGTATCGTTAATGTCGCACATTGATTGTGGAAGCATTCTTCCATTTCTCCAACTCAGCCAATGAAAAGGATGAAATAGATAGGACCTGCCTTTCAAAAGCAGTACAATGTGGAGGAGGAGGAACTCTAACCTTTTGCTATTTCTTCCGCAAGCATTTTTTTAACAACCAGTGATGAAGGTGAGGTGGATAGAGCAGCTATCAAGCAATTCATAGAGGCAGCCTGCAAAACAAGATCATCTGTGAGCAAGTATGTCAGAGTACAAGCTTCATCTTCACTATGACGTCCCATCCCCACCCCTGGACCAATGAAACCAGAGATCCTCAAACATTCTAATATACCACAGAGCACACTAACCAATAAACCAATCTGGTCGCCCTTGGAAGAGAGCCCATGTTCCATCCCTGCCAAAAGAGATGTAATTATTCTGGGCAACAACTCATCTGGCATTCTCGAGTACCTGAAGGAAAATAACGAGAAAATTACAAACACGGATAGGTAGAGCAGAATATACAGGGAAGTGCAATCCATGGTCAAATAACAGTCAGATTAAAAAGTACTCAGAGAAAGCTTTAAAGAGTAGCAGCCTTGTCAGCATGAAATTTTGCATATTTGGGTTTGCAACATTGTGGTCACAGGCCCTACTGGCGTCCAACTTAAATTTCACCACGAAGAGGAATATTATGTTCAAATCCAATACATACGCAATCAGGACCCTGTCAATACTGGTTCATGTAAGCCCAAATATGTTATCAAAACGAACAGATACCCCTCTCATTTCTTAAGACTGTAGCAATTGCCAGCCATTTTAGATCTCACTTGCAGAAAATTCCCCTTAAACCAAGAACATGCTGAAACGGATAACAGGGGCACATCTCCAAAATCTTTAGTGAAATGGTTTTCCCCCAACAGAGGAAGAGTCCTAAGGTTTGTTTCTCAACCTCCAATGACAAAAGAAATAAGAAATCGAATCAGCTAGGAGATCCGAGGGCAGGACTATTTGGTTTTGAAGGAAGAGCCAGCTCTTCTTTTACATAACTCATCAGATAGCCTTGAGTTGACATAGTTGCCACACGCCCAAAAAATCGCGTTTCAGTTTCAAATTTGAAATTAAAGCTTCTCTCCATCCATCTCTGGCCAAGCTTTACTTGAATTCCAAGACATGAATTCCTCTTGGAAGAGAGACACAGGTAACCAGCAAGAAGTAAGCTTGACTCCAAAATCATAACCGGAATTAAATTCTTCCAGGTTGAATGTTATCTTACGAAGCTACTAAAATATAGTAAATAAAGTAGATGAAAATACGCTAAGCTTTTGAGTTACAGAATACATACGGTGTGGCTGATATTAAAAGCACAAGAATCTTCAACAGGGATGCTAGCAATCTACTATGAGTTTCTTGCTGGATTGAGTACAGCAAGCCTGAAACACAGCAAACCAGAACGAAGCATGTAAGCAGCAAGCAACAAATGTCAAAAATGTGAAAAATCACAGTCAGCACAAATGTAACTCAACCACGACAGAATTCTCTCTGTTACCAGTATGAAGTTGCATAAGTATAAGTCCAAGTGAGCTTGACAGGGCCATAAACGACCCCCGCTTGCTGGACTCTTTGTACTCAGCTACCTGCAGGAAAACTGATGAAGGGCCATCCAGCATGACTGCCAGAGTGGATGCAGATGCCATCCGTACCTGTATCATACCAACAGTAAAGGAAGTCGATCATCACACCTTAATCCTAATTGTAAGAAGAATTATGCAAATCAAGATTCTAAGAATTGGAAGCGGGGCCAGCATGTTTCATCTCTGCTGGAAAACAATCCAAGTTCAATAAACAACCCAGTAAATACCTTCAAATAAGGATCAAACAGCAAGCAAGTCAACAGAGTAGCTTCAAACTTCCTGCACATAAATGAACACTCAATTACTCAAGGAACAATTAACTCACAAGAAATAACCTAAGTGATCGAGTGATGACCTTTTCCCCATTTTCTATGGGAAGTTTGATGATCTTACCTTGATTCTAGTACGTCAGTTGTTGGCAAAATCATAGTCCACTGAGTGGTAAACGATCTGGGATCAGCTTGACAAAGATCCTCCAAGAAACAAGCAAAATGTTGAGAGTATTAGCATTCTTTTAATTACAAACATGGTGACAAATACATTATACATATGCATTTTCATCACAAGTGATGATGAGAGGATAGCAGAATATACTTACTTGTAGGCAAACTATAGCAGCAGCCCTGACTTTTGAACTTTTAATAGTATCATTATCTTTAACAGATCCATCACTGTCACTGCAATCTGAATCTGATGAAATAAGTTCCAATGCAAAAGACTCTTGATCAGAGCAACAAGATAATTCCTGAGCTTTAAGCTGCTTCATGTTTACATTTTCCTTTCTGCGCAGGTGAGGAGGGCGATACGGAATACATTCTTTCTTAGTGTCTTCTGAAATCAATTTAGCAGCATTCTTATGTGTGCCAGCACTACTGGAGTATAAGGGTTGTGATAGGCCATACGTAAAGAACATTCGCAAAGTTGTCACAAAAGCAGGAACCTGTGAGAATGACAAGTATCCATACTATAAGGCACACAACATTCCTAATATCAGGAAAATAATCCTCAAACCTGACAGCAAAGATTCACATACATGGTCATTTTGAAAACCCTTAGCATTGGTAAGAACCAGATGTAGACATCCAAGAAGCGCAGCATAAAACCTGCAAAGAAGACGTGCATCATCATACTTGTAGTCAACATGAATTACAGAATCAAAGCCATAAGGTTGTGCACTGTAATGTGTGTTTAAGTGCATCTATTGTTATTAGGTTCAGACGGATAAATTCTAAAAACCTTGTCGCAGGAGCACCTTCAACAAGGAAATTCTGAGACAGTAAGACGTCCATCACTTTCCTAATCACCTGGATATGGATCGGAGGAAAAAAAGTATATCAGTCTCTTTTCCCAAAAACCATTTCATCAGTCAAGCCCACAACATACCTCCATAGCAGATTGCCAAATATAAGTGGGGAACGAAGACCCGATTCTTGTGAATGCTTCACTGAGCAAAGCAAATGCGGCTGTTGGAACTTCCCACAACTGACTACTTTTAGATAACCTCTTGCAAGTTGAGACAGCAACATTTTCACTGGTGCTTGTGCAAGTTGACAACAGGCACTGAGCATGATAACTTTCAAATACTCCGAGAAGAAACTTTGCCAAGTGGACATCATCTGATAGCAAACTTTTCGGCTGATAGATGGAGGCCAGACATCTGGGGATTCAAGAAACAGCATAAAGTATTCAAAGTTTAGCACGCCAGTCACATAACATATCAAATAATAAATGAGAAGACAAATGTAGACACTATTGTCAAACAGAAAAGCTCAAACCTAGTCACAGTAATAGATGAAGTTATTGGAAAATAGGCCAAGTGCGAGCACAAGTTGAAAGAGTGAAGAACCAAGAACTAATACCTTATGGAGCCCAAGCATTCCACAGTGTGCCCCAACGAAAATTGGGGTCTGGAACCAGCTTGGCCGAGGAAGAATTGCACCATAGCGGAGAAACAGTTGATCACAACAACCCAAGAAGAAGAATTCAATTGAAGAGGAACACGTTGAAGCTTGCAAATATCATGCACCTGGATAGCAGCAAACAAACCATGTAACATTGAATTTGGTAAACCTGAAATGCAGAAGCCAAAAGAGCGAGGGGGAAACGAAGGAGTACCAAAGAGGAAACATGAACATAGATAGGTGAAAGATCTTGGCCGCTTGGAGAACTTGCAGCCAGTTCCATCAAGAACACCAGATCAGAGGTCACCTGAAAATTTAAAATAGTAATGAGGTTCCACATTAAGCTTTGTCTTTATTCCTTTCTATCATGGAGGGCTGGGAGCAATTACAAAGATGCAGTGGTCGACTAAATTCTATATTGATTACCCAATGAGCACTTGTACAGTAACATGAACAGCATCAAATTGCAGTGTACCTCGTGAGGAGGAAGGTCGGGGGCGGCAGACATGAGAGCCCGGGAATGAGAGAAAATGAGATCATTGAGAAGTTGCGTTATTGACTTCGATTTAGGGCTGCTCGTTAGGGTTTCGTCCCGGAGAGTCAGAAAGGCAGTCCTCCAAGCTCTTATTGCCGAAGACGACGACGATGATGAAGAAGAAGGAGTATCCGAAGAAGAGGAACCCGACATTCCGGGCAAGCCAGAGTATATCTTATTTGAGCTCCTATGTAGCAGCAAATCCGGCACCCTGGATATTTGATTCAGTCGAAATGTAGAAAATTGGGACAGTCAAAATGGATGCGCAAGTCACGAACGAGCAACGTCTGACGGGCACTTTCAGCAAAGCCGCTAGCTGCATCAAATCACAAGACGCTGAGGTCGAAATTACGTTCATCAGTCGAGGAAAGAGGAGAAAGCTTCTGCGAGTTGCAACTGTAACCTGTTGATCATTGTTCACTCGTAAGTTCTGACAAAACTCTCCCTCTGATTGCCAAATTTCCGGTAGTAGATTGGCCAAGAGCCAATCCCACTGCAGTTTCTTTCGTGGTTTAAGGGGTCGGTTGCTGGTTGGATTTGGGTGAGTACCAAGTACCAACCGAGTTGTTTGGTTTTGATGCAAGGGACCTTGCATAATTTAATTTAAATTTAAAGGTGAATAATTATTAATAACTTGTCACATCACTATTTATAAAATGACGAATGTGATTAATAATTTTTCTATAAATTTTAACGGGATGTATCTCTTTCGTTTTAAAATGTTTTATTTTCATTTTTCATAGATAAAACAAAATTAATTGTGATCTTCAAAACGATATCTACTTTAATATATTTTAGGGGGAAAGATAAATTTTTTTAATAAACACTAATGTGTGTCCACATCTATGAAAAAAAATTCAAATTCCCCAACCCAACTGATACCACCTTCAATTTTTCACATTCCCGAATCTAGCTTGGTCTAGTATTTTTTTCATAAATTTGTAGATTGAATAAATCATAATGAACTCGTTCAATCTATGTACAAAATTTCAAAATTCAAGTTAAAAATGAAGGTGGTATCAAGGTGGTATTGAGTAATAAGAGGGGTATGAAATTTTATCGAAATATATTAAAAATGTATCTCATTTTGTAGATCACAACGAACTTTTTTCATAAGTGCAAAATAAAATGAATCCAAGTTTTTTTTATAGAAATCTGCTTTAGGTTGTATTAATTATGATCGACCATTACAGAATCCAGCTCCAGCTGGTCAAGTAAACATATAGGAGGTCGGTCGAACCAAACCTCAGCTACATTCCAGTTCGTGTCCAAATGCGCCATTATATCTATATGTGTCGCTTTGTTCGCTGTCCGAGAAACATGCTTACACTCTCTATCTATTGTCTCCTCGAGCAGTCGATGAATGCTCCTGCATAACACTCCAAACTTCGCCCGATCATTAGCCGCATTTCTGACGCAGTTAACCACCGACAAGCAATCCGTCTCAAGTACAGGGACTCCCAACTGATGCTGTCTGGCAAGCTGCAGGCCAAACTCGACTGCTAGCGCCTCACCAATTTGAGGATCATGTTCTCCTTTTATTCCTTTCGCTGCCGCCAACAAGAAGTTTCCGTTCGAGTCGCGAGCCACCACCACTAAGCCTCAACCACCTGCAAACACGCCAGCATCAATATTGATTTTTATGCGCCCCACGTCTGGTATTTTCCATCGTCTCTCCACTGGTCGTAATTGCATTGGCAAGCTAACACCTTGCTGCTGCATATACTCCTCCAATAATGACACCGCTCGTGGTATATAATCAGCTTCTGGCAACTTTGTTCCGTTGAACATATGTGCATTCCCCTCTTTCCATAGCATCCACAAGAGCATACTCCAATCTTCGAAATCCTTCTCCGACACTGACTGCGTCACCTGCGTCATCCAGTCCAAACTATGTAAGTCGCTTCTCATGTCAAAATAATGCACCACATGAGATGCTCTCCACAGCCTGCATACCCATGCGCATTCTCCAAAATTATGTACTTGGGTCTCCTTCATGTTACAAAACGGACGAGCATCTCCTCGTCTTTGGCTATGAGCACTCACATGATCTCCCTGTCGCTAAAGAGTCTCGAGCAAAACACCACATAAAGTGTTTCGCCTTTGGCGACACGTTCATTCCCCACAGCTGTTTCCATAGCCTTGGATCCCCCGACGGCACCTGTCCACTGTCGGCTCGAAAGTCCCGCAACCATTTCCTATATCCTTCATGTGCTGAATAGTCTCCGCCTTTACTCTCCGCCCAAATTAGTTGATCTTTCTCAAGATGTCCACGCAAGGGAATACGGACGATGGCTTCCGCCATTGCTGTTGCAAAGCAGCTTTCAATTAAGTCCCTATCCCATTGCTCGGACTCCTCATCAATCAACTCCCGAACAGTCGAGTTAACTGGGATACCCATAGGAGGCGATTGGACTATGAAACCAGGGGTAGTGGGGATCCAACGATCACCCCATACCCTCACCTGCGATCCATTGCCTATGCGCCACCTTAATCCGCTCACAAGGAAGATATTCAATTTAAAAAACTATGAAAAATAAAAAGTTATTAATTCTCACCCTTAGATATGAGCCTTTCTTGCCTCACTCAACTAAGAGGCCAGATCTGGTTATGCACACTTACATAACTATGCGTTATGCACTCTATCCAAGCCCCCCTTCGGATACATCCGATAAAGTTGTTTGGTTTTGGTTTATATTGTTAAGAATTTTGTCAAGACTTAGTATTTTTATTTATTTTATGTACAAATAATATAATCATTGTTTGTTATAATTCAATAGTTTGTATTTTTCCTACTCAAATGAAACTAAAAGTCAATTTTAACATAGAACAAGAGATTAGATCTATATAACGTGGAGAGACACAATCAATATAATTTGTATTCTATTTTTCTCTCTTCCTAACTCCGCCGTACTCTCATTGCATCTGAGCATCTCAACCCTTTAAATCAAAATGATAGTGTGCAATAGCCCTCAATGGCTCAATCCCTATATTGTCTGGAGAAGTATATATATATATTTCATGTGGTTTTGTAATATGTATCTTTTCAAATATAATGAATCTGACTCTTTTCTATCCGTAGATTAACTAACACAATTGTTTTAGTAAATCACGTAAATTAGTTTTTTTTTTTTTTCATTGTTGGTTATCCGGATTTGTTCTAACATAATGACTTCCTTAAAATTTC
Organism: Linum tenue; assembly: GCA_946122785.1. Taxonomy (NCBI): domain Eukaryota; kingdom Viridiplantae; phylum Streptophyta; class Magnoliopsida; order Malpighiales; family Linaceae; genus Linum; species Linum tenue. The sequence continues at coordinate 1,885,581 of CAMGYJ010000005.1, read as the reverse complement.
ATAATGTTGATTAAAAAATTTCATAATGTTAAAAATATACCACTCAGTCATACCTAAACCAACCTAGTTAGTTGCCTTCTCTTTTTCCAGACAGGCGTTGGACACAATGAAGAAGAGTTCTTTTGGAATTGGAGTCCCACAAATAGGAAATTCAAAATCAAAGGGGTCCCGTACTTAAGAAGGAACATCTATTATTTGAGGTGGTCAAACTCATGCTTTGTGTTTAACGAAAGAAAGAGAGAAAAATAGACGGGGAATGATAGAGTGAAAACAGGCTAATTAGTCGTCTCTCCCAAAACTCACAACGTCCCCCCCTTGTGTCCTCCATTAGACTCAGTCCAAGCTTCATTTCCAATCTCCTCCCTCACTATTTTTGGCAAAGAAAAATGGAGAGCTCTGTTTTGGTGGAATTAACAAAACTTCTCTAACCTCCCCCAGCGATTCCTCCTGCTAAACTAGTGAGAAATTCACTACACACTTCTTTTCTTCTTCTTCTGATTCTTGAAGAAAAATGAACTAAAAGAAAAAGGAAAGGACAATAGGATCGATATATTATATATCAACTTTCCATCTTCCACTTTCGCTTTCCACTTATCTTGCTCCCCATTGTAGTAAAGTTTGCGACTTTTGCTGCCTATAATCGCCATTTCTTCTTTTAACGACCACCATTGATGAAGCATCAGTCGCTCGTCGAGGTAAATCCCCAGCGCAGTACTAGAGCCAATGGCCGATGCGATGACATCAGCAATCATCTCCCGGACTGGATGCCTTTGCTACTAAGGTGATCTTAGCGTAGCTCGATCTCCTCCAGTCTTCATAAAGGTTCAATCTTTTGTTGATCAATTCCATCATTTAGTCGGTTTGGTGCATCTCTTAACAAAAAGAAAGAAAAATGGCGAAGGACTACGGTGGATCGCCGAAAGCCCATCAGCTCGAGTCGAAAAGAAGGCGCCTGACTTGGATCCTAGGCGTCAGCGGCCTCTGCGTGCTCTTCTACATCATGGGCGCCTGGCAGAACACCGCAGGCCCTCCCAAGGCTCGCGTCGGAGTGAAAACCAGAGAAGATTGCGAAAACTCGTCAGCCAACAACAACAACAACAACAATCTCACGGCCTCCACATCATCGTTAACATCACCAACGGAACTGGATTTCGAGAGCCATCACCAGATCGAGATCATCGATTCGAGCGCGACGAATAAAGATTTCCCGCCCTGCGAGATGGCATACAGCGAGTACACTCCCTGCCAGCACCCTCCGAGGGGAAGAAAATTCGACAGGGACATGTTGAAATACAGGGAGAGGCACTGCCCTACAAAAGAAGAGCTCTTGTTCTGCATGATCCCCGCTCCGCCAAAGTACAAGACCCCGTTCAAATGGCCCGAGAGCCGTGACTACGCGTGGTACGACAACATCCCGCACAAGGAGCTGAGCATCGAGAAGGCCGTGCAGCACTGGATCCAGGTCGAGGGCGAGCGGTTCCGGTTCCCTGGGGGAGGGACCATGTTCCCTCGTGGTGCCGATGCCTACATTGACGACATCGGTAAACTCATCCCGCTCACCGATGGCAGCATCAGAACCGCCATCGACACAGGCTGCGGTGTAAGTATTATCATCGTCATTAAGACTCGGAACATGTGATTCATTGATTGATTTGTGTCTGTTCCGCTCGCGTTTTAATTTGCTTCCTGTGTAGGTTGCGAGTTGGGGCGCGTACCTGTTGAAGAGGAACGTATTGGCAATGTCGTTCGCTCCAAGGGACACTCATGAAGCCCAAGTCCAGTTCGCACTGGAAAGAGGAGTTCCAGCTATGATTGGTGTAATGGGGTCGCAGAGGCTTCCTTACCCAGCAAGAGCTTTTGACATGGCGCACTGCTCTCGCTGCTTAATACCTTGGTTTCAATATGGTAACTAAATTCCTCTCCCTTTATGTCAACTAATCCTAGACCGAGACAAAAGAGACATAGAGAAGTTGACTTTGGATGTGTTTGTGGGCCTATGACAGATGGGCTGTACCTGATCGAAGTGGATAGAGTATTGAGGCCCGGTGGTTACTGGATCCTGTCTGGGCCTCCAATCAACTGGAAGAGGTATTGGAAAGGGTGGGAGAGAAGTAAACAGGATTTGAAGCAAGAGCAGGATGCGATTGAGGATGTAGCCAAACGATTGTGCTGGAAGAAAGTGGCTGAGAAAAACGATCTCTCGATATGGCAAAAGCCCATGAACCACTTTGAGTGTGTCCAGAATAGAAAGGTCTACAAGACTCCTCATATGTGCAAGTCCGACAACCCGGATGCATCATGGTACGTATCTACTTTCATATGTTGTAGTTTTACGATTTCACCTTAGGACGCATTGTTGATCGTTGAGTCGTGAATTTCATAATGTGTTGATCTAATGGTTTTGAATGGTCGAATGTTGTTAGATGGTTTTACTCCGTGCATAAATGTGCATTGTCTAGGTAGTAAGAAAATTGTAATTTATTATTTGGATGAATTAATTGTCTAGGTGGTAACTTATTAATTGTTCATATGGTATTTCGGTGTTATTTTAGTGATAATTGAATTAAAGTATCTCGTTTTGTTGAACCATACACATGTGGTATTTGAAAAATGCTGAGATATAAAACAAGTTATTTCAAAATAACTAGAGATAAGAGTTATTTCAAATAACTCGTTTTGAGTTATTTGTAAAAACGAGTTATTTGTAACTAATTCACAGACCAAATAACTCATTTGAGTAAAATGCTGACATACGAGTTATTTGGACCCAACTAATTCGTAATAGGTTATTTAGATCTAATTAACTCACAAAAATACATCGATACTACTATTCCCTAATATTTCTTTAGTTGAAATAAATAAATAAAATGTTGGGTTGAAAAAAAATGCAGGTACAAGAACATGGAAACATGCATAACTCCACTGCCGAATGTGAACGGGCCCGACGAAGTCGCCGGCGGCGCGATAGAGAAATGGCCGGAGAGGGCCTTTGCCGTCCCGCCGAGAATCGCGAGCGGCTCGATACAGGGAATCACGATCGAGAAATTCAACGAAGACAACGAGGCGTGGAAGGGGAGATTGAGTCACTACAAGCAGATCATCAACCCTCTGGCTCAAGGGCGGTACCGCAACGTCATGGACATGAACGCGTACCTCGGTGGATTCGCCGCCGCGTTGATCAAGTACCCCGTCTGGGTTATGAACGTCGTCCCCGCCGATTCGGATCGAGACACTCTCGGCGCGATCTACGAGCGAGGGTTCATCGGGACGTATCAGGACTGGTGCGAGGCCTTCTCCACGTACCCGAGGACGTACGATCTCATCCACGCAGCTGGCGTTTTCAGCATTTACCAGGACAGGTAAGTAATTAACACGATTCAAGCTGCGGAGTGTGATGGTGCGACTCTGATGGTTGTGTATGTTAATGAACACGATTCAAGTTGCGAAATGTGATGGGTTGAATTCGTTGTTTTTCTCAGGTGTGATATTACTATGATTCTACTGGAGATGGACAGGATCCTGAGGCCAGAAGGGACGGTGATAATTAGGGATACGGTGGATGTGTTGGTGAAAGTTCAGGGGATAACGAATAGAATGAGATGGACGAGCCAGATTATGGACCATGAGAGTGGACCGTTTAATCCAGAGAAAATCTTGGTTGCTGTCAAGACTTATTGGACAGCTCAAGGTCAAGAGTTACCGAAACAGAATTAGTAGTATCAACTTATGTCCTTACTTTCTGCATACACATATTAGGCATGTAACTTGTTACAAAATCAATCAAATTTTGTCTCTGCACTTGCTGAAGCCCGTTTCTTATGGCGTTGTCTCTCAAAATATTAGTTACTTCGTTTTGGTTATAGGAGTGGCTAACCTTGCACTTAACCTCGATGTAGGGGTGGCAGTTCGGTTATCGGTTAATCGAAATAACCACCTCCTACCGAAAATCGATCGAAATAGGCTTCGATTTCTCGGTTATCAGTTATCCGAACCACTTTAAGACCACAAATCATTTCGTCCAGCCTCCGATATCCGATAACCGGTACGAACTGCCACCCCTACCTCGATGCAGTCATCAAAAGTATGTTTCGTCCTAGATACTGCCAGGGTGTGAACTTTGCCGGTATTTCAATTAGATAACTGGACACTTACATTTCACGCATTAAGCAAATTTTGAAAGTTTTTGGAGCAATTTTAGAAGTTGAAAATTTTGTGTAATTAATAATTGGGCATCCGAACACGAGGCTCAACAAGTTCCTCATGATAAATGAAGAATTTCACATGGAGGTTGTGTTGGTAAAGTGGTCGCGAACGTAAAAGTATTCTTAGTACGACTCAATATTTTTACATTTTTACTGAGTTGAAAATCGAAAATGATCTTAGCGATCAATTAACGTGAATTCTTTTATTCAAGTATTTGTAATTGAAGTCGGAAAGAATTCAAGATTTAAAATAGGAAAATACGAGAATCCAATCGAATATTTGGAAGGTGTGACATAGGTGATAGGAGGATTCAGGATTGAAGATAGAGGAGACGTTGACAGACCGCCGATCGGAGACCACAAAATGTGATTATTTAGGATTCTTGGTGAATTTCTGGTCCTAGCTATAGCCCTAAATCAAGCAGAACTGGCCCAGCAGCTCAGGAAAAGGACGCAGGCGGGTGTTAAATACGTTTTGGGAAAGACGAATGGGTCGATCGCACTTCGCACATCATTAATTTGATGGCTCTAGTCGACCATTTTTTTTCCTTCCTTACTACTGTGGGTTTCGTTACTTTGAGAAAGTCTTTTGGCATTTAATTGCCGACTGGCGAACCATATGTCACAGAGAAAGGGAACCATCTGGATGGTGGGATCGACGTGGAAAGACTACCGGTGGCGGTGTGTGGGTTTCTGACTGAGTCACCATCGTGATATTTAACCGCTCAAACACTGAATTGGAACTTGAAAGTGAGGAGAACAAGTGACTAACGGTCAGACTTTGGCGTCCGGCGGGCGAATTTCAGTGACAGACTTGTCTTAGCTGCCAGGGTCGTTTACCGGTGGCCTGGCCGGCAAAGAATTGTCATCACATTCACCGGTGGCGGATTTCAGAGATTGCTATTTGCTAATATATTCCAAAGACTAGTCACTGGAATTTCGTCGGCTTGGTTGGTGGCGGAAAATCCACCATGATAGTCATTTGGAACATATTGTATATGTGAAAATTACTAATGACAAATTTATGAGGAAATAATAACTTTCTTATCGACATGAGGTGCACGAAGGGATTGATATCAAAAATCAATACAAAATACAACATTGATTTCTTATCCTGACAAAGGACAATTACAGAGAAATAAACCTAGATACGATATAACATACAAATGATGAGTTGTTTAAGAACTCAATAAATATCTACAAGTACTACATTCTACAAGTTTTTGAGAGTATATCTTTTTTTTAATGAACTGCAATTCTATGAATTAAATGATAATATATTATTATGACTTTTGTGGACGTGAAGTAATTATATACTTAAAAGATGTAATCTTTGAGATTTGTTAATGGAAGAGCAATTGAGATATCAAAATGTCGTTACGAATCTTAAATTACAAAATTTATTAGAAGCGTTTGTGATATCCAATAAGTATTTTTTTTATGGTGAAGGAGAAAATAGAACAACTACTACGTCTAAGATGGAAAAAAGAAAAATATAGCATTTTTCATTGAAGTCATTGAAATTCGACCATCCAGTTATTGATACAATATGTTACACTATAATACAGTTGAACTATCATCTAAAAATACCTCACATCTGATTAGTCATACATTTTAGTTTCAAATAACTAACACATATATTAATTCCTAAAAATCAACATCCCCATATACTCTTTTTTCTTTATTCAAAATTAGGATTCCTCTATTTAAAAAAAAAGAGCTATGATCTCCTCTATTAAGAAAAAGGACTATGATTCCTAGATTTATCTGGAGCCTACAAACTAAAAATAAGGATAATTCATTTACACACACAAAAAACAGGATAGTAACATGCAAATACAAAAATACAAAATAATTTAATTAAGAAAATACTAATGCAAAATAATAAATCTTAAAAAATATTAAAGGACTTTCATATTTGACCCCATGCCACGTAATCCATTCTGAAACCTGAACGTATCCACGTCATCCACCCTACTTTCCCTTCAGCGACACTTATTCCGGCCCGCCATTCTTATATTCTAACTTTCGCTACCAAAACTCCAATAAATATCACATCCTTCAAACTTCAAATTAACCGAGAGCGGTTATGGAAGCGGCGTTCAAATTGTTTGCCCTCGACGCGGTGGGTGGCGGCACAGTAGCGACGTCCGGAACGACATTAACGAAGCCACAACAGCCCGTAGAGCGTCTTTTCTATTCGGCAGGTAATCCGGCGACAGAGGCAAAAGAGGAAGGAATTGCGATTCCGAGAAACGGAACCATTTGATGGAGATAGTCTTATCGAAAAGGGTTCCCGACGAATCGTTTTCTTATGGAAACACTCTCATCGAAATCAGAGTTGTCGATGTACAAAACAGAGGACATAGTGACGTTGCACGCCGCCAGGAGAAATATATGACGTGGGTTACAGCGGGGACATCCTGGTGGTGGATGCCGCCGGGACTCAGATCCCGAAATGCTATTTTCTTGAAACTCACGTCGCAGGGGATTTTGGTACAAGCGGTCATGAATTGACACCTTCATCCACTCCTGCTTCATTAGACAACATTGCACTGTCGGCGAAAGCGTGGTGAGAGGTACTATTCCGGCATGGGGACCGATATGGCAGGGGACGTACGTCACCAAGACAGTGATTTTCTCCTTAGGGTTCTGTTGAGTGGCAAAGGCAACATTCTGAGAGAAGTTTACGCACACTTACAACTAGGTTTGGATCTTTGTTGGGATCGGTTTTGGTCTAAGTTAACACGGACTACAACCGAATAGCCAACTGCTTTGTCGATCGAAGAGGAGGAAGGAATTACGATTCAATGTGGGGAGAAACAAAATCAGATGATGGAAATGAAATGGCAATTGCGGCAGCCACATCGACAACGATGGTGCCATGATTGGAAAATGAATGTTGTATAAGCTGGCTCTCAATCTGTTTATGGTGGTAACCTTGCTACTTCATTGTAAAAGATACGTGTATCAAAATTACAACAGGTATGACTAAAGTGTGATCGACATATGACATGCAATCTCTATAATTTGTTTTCCGCCATTGTTTAATTTCATGCTGATTACACGATTCAGCACCATTCTTCTTCTCATGTTGATTCCCATTTGCATATATGTAGTGGTTGGTTAGGTGGTTTATTACTCCAGTTGAGAGATTTTCATTTCTTTGGGATGCAAACTTATAAATATATCTTTTATTTTGTTTGGTTCATCTCTTTTTTCCAACTCGCCAAATATAGGTTACGGGATAGCTTATTTCAACCTCTAAAGTAGAGTGCAAGCATGTCTATTCCCTTTTTGATTGCCCTTTATCACAATCAGTATACATCGATCATATTGTTGTTGTACTTTGCAGACCATAAACACATATTTGTATAATTAAGTTTCTTTTATAATTTCGTGGCTTGCTGTTATTTTCAAATTATGTGATCGTGGCAACAGAGGATAGAGTTATTTAACTAGGTAAACCATACTTAGTGGGTTCCTATATATTCTGGTATTTGTAAGAGGTTTTCTTTGGTAATTCCATATTTCAATATATACAAAACGTTTTCTAAAATGTAGATCGACCAATCTAAATTTGTACGCCTTACAAATTTATTGTTCAAAATTGCTACAAGAACAATGTTTCATAATATTCTATATATGTGGTATATAATTATTGCACATAGTAACTTTGTGTGTTTTAGTTGAGGGTTTGTTCAAACATAGTAATTTGTATCATTGTATATTCATAAGTGGTCAAATAGTTAAACTATATGCATAAAATAGTGCTCATCTTAAATAAAACTAACTAAATAATTAAATAGGTCTCACCCGGCCGACGACCGGGAACAAAGCTAGTTAAAAACTTTAAAAGGATTAGCAGAAAGGCTCATGTGGGAGCGAGCGCAGCCAGCCAGAAAAGAAATATACACAAGGGTGGGAACTGGGGAACAAATTTACCGCTGGGAGAAGAAGGGGCGAAAGGCGGAAAAGCAAGCGCAAAGGGCTCTCTCTAACTCTCTTTGTGTCTCCTGTCTCCATTTTCGCGGGGCTTTCCGCTACTCTGTTTGCTGATCGCCGATTCAGATCCACGACGCCACCGTTCACCGGAGAGAGGGAGACGGGGAAGAAGGGAGTCGAAAAATTAAGAAACAGAAGACGACAGAGTCAAAATGGACGGCGGCAATTCAGCGGCGGAGGAGTCCGCTAGCCAGCTGGAAGAAGAGATAGGAAGAGTAGTGGAAGAGGCGAGGCAGCTGCAGGAATCGGCTGCCTCTCACATCTCCAGGAGCTTCAACGAAGAGCAGACACTTCGCCAGCGCGCTAATTCCATCGACTCTTCCATCCGTCGCTGCCGTTCTCTCCTTCACTCCGTCCTCTCCCGCCGCCTCATCGACGCCAAGCTAGCTGACAAGGCAATTGATTAGTTCATTCCTGTTCACCCTCTCTTCGGGATTGATAATGATGATGTGTTTTTTGATCCGGCTGATTCCTTGTAACAGCTGGAAGACGAGCTGCAGAGAGCCAAGTGTGTCGTTTCCGATGGGGATGCCGCTTCTTTCCTCCCTACCAAGTCCCAAGGTACTTTGTCCTTCTGCCACTGCAATTTGTTTATTCCTTTTTTCTCCCGAAAGGTTTCATTCCCATCTGGTTACCGTTGTGGGTTTGATAGCCAAATCAGTGCTTCCACGAATCCCGTTGTGGGTTTGATCTATTTCAAAGAACTGCATGTCCTTAATACTGTACTAAGCTTAAGCAACTACCCCGTTCGTCCTTTCAGGTAGCTTTCTCAGGATGTTTCTGGGTCCAATTAACGTGCGTGCATCCCGCAAAGATGTCCAGTTGAAAGTTAAAGAAGAGTATAACAGTTACAGGGTACGTCCTATTCGAATCTGGAATGTGTACAACGAATCGATGTCATTAGTTGGTTTCTCGAGCCTACTTATCACTCATAATGCTCTCTCTGTTTTGAGCAGGATAGAACCGCCCTTTTATTTCTTCTTTTCCCATCAGCTCTACTAATTCTAAGGTCTTGGCTATGGAATGGGTGCTTGCCAGCGTTCCCTGTTCAACTATATCAGGTAATCCCATTTTACCTAGTTTATGAGATTTGATCTTTATTGACCAATATTTACATATTTTCTTTTGTTCCATCCCCTCTTCAGGCATGGTTATTGTTCCTTTACACTGGATTGGCCTTGCGAGAAAACATTCTGAGGGCCAATGGAAGTGATATTCGTCCATGGTAATTGCATCGTACCTCTCCATTTCTTGAACCTGTTAGACCAACTTAGATCAGTTTTTTTTTTGTGTGTGTTCTTTTTGGCGTAAACCTATTATTTAACTTTCGCGGAATAATGGAAACCATAATCAGAGAGTCCAACCATTATTTTACAGTAGAGCACTTTTTCCCCTCTCTAAATCCCTTGTTGGCAAAAACTAAATTCTTTGGCATGATTAGAGCTGTAGAATTTTCTTTTACCTTAGCTAAATTGTCCTCACGACCATGGAGGAAAAGTGTGCCATGAACAATAAATGATAAAAATGGATGTGAAATTAACCATTACGAATTTACGATTTCAGTATTGTTTAGCACCAAGTCCTGGTGTAACTGCACAAATTAGGAGTTTCAGTTACTGCATGCGGGTCTAGGAGACAAAGTTCTGAGATTACTTCTGTCGGAGTATAGTTTCGGATGCTGTTATGTTTTCTGTCTCCTCTCCTCTCACTTCCAGTCAAACTCCTTAGTGCCTATGATTTTCTTATTACAAGTCTTCATGGCGTTATGTATTTGGAAGATGCCAATTCCGAGAGAAAAAACCATCTTCATACTTATAAAAATAAGATCACCGGTTTGAGGACCTTGCTATCTCAGTTTTAGTTTTTACTTCCAAAAGCTTTGAAGAAATATCTTCTTTTACTTATTGGAGAAGGCAGTGATATAGGCTATCAGTCACAGGTTAGAGAATACCTTCATCAAGTAACTTATGTTTGATCTGGATTGACACAATTTACCTGCATTATTGCCTATATTTCAAATTTTTAGCTGTGGATGAATGCTTTACCATCAGACACATTTTAGAGTAAGTATGGCGTTCTGGTGGTTGAGATTCCCTTATGACAGCCTCTGAGGGAAATGCCAATTTGCCAACTATACAAAGAAGTGCAGCTTTCTAGGAAAACAACCATGAATCAACCCGTTCCGTGCCCGAATATGGTGTTTTTTGTTTGCGATTCTGATACCTTCCTTTACGTCGAGGGAACATAAGCTTCACGGCCTTTTGAAATCGATGTGCTATCTTCTCTGCATAAAATTTCCTGTGTTTCCAAGGATTGGCTTCTTGTCATTCTTATAGTACTAGCTTTCCTCCCCATAATGGATTCTTGCTGTTTTATAGCTTCAAATCATGGTTTTAAGCTTTCACTTTCCCTCCTGTGTGGACAGGGGTAATGGCCTAATGGGTGGCGAAGGGTTCTTCAACATAAAAATTTGTCGGAAATTGGGTAGCCTACTAGCCTACTTCTTAACAGAGATAGAAGTCCTACTATCTAGAGCTATTTTGATGTCACATTAGTTTACTAAAATTCTAGTTCGTCTCCCTTTGGACACTAACAGTCTAACACTATCATCAGCATGGGTGAGGTAATCCTGTTAAGAGTTGAGAAATTTTGAAAGTAGGATAAGCAGATATATAAATTAGTTCCATACACGAAGAGTTGGGAGCTCTTCCAAAATGAATTTAACTCTAGCAGTGTGAGACTCCAGTCTACAGTCTTGACTCTTGACGACTTGAAGAAAGTTGCAGCATTCACTTGTTTTAAGTTGTATCCAATATTCGAAACTTTGACACAGAACTGAATGTAAGATTATATGACCCATATCTTTTTTTTATAAGGGTGACATCAATTATTAAAAAAAACAAGTTTGTTATGGTTTCACTTTTGGGCTGATAGCATGCTCGAGACTGACCACTTCATGCAATCACTTTAGGTGTTATCCATGGTGTCAGAATGTTATTTTCGTTTTAGATTGTTCTTCCCATTCCTCAGGCTTGCTTCACTGATCAGTCTTGGCTAATTATTGGTGGCTGATGACTGATATGGTATAGCCAGTATTTGTGGTTTCGCTATGGTCTTTATTAGGTGATGATCAATAAGTGATGGTAGTTGAGATTTGGTAACTTGTAACTGTTTGGTGAACTATTCTTGATCAATAATTTATACCATGAGAGTATGTTAATAAGGATACAATTGACTAGTTCCTTCGCTCAGAAGCTATATTTTTATTGCTATAAGTAAGTATGATAGATATGTTTATGTACGGTGGTTTAGAGTTGGATAAAGCACAAAAGTGGGTCCAGGAACTGTCATCTGTTTAAGAATATTATGACTTTCCCCTTTCTCCTACCGGGGAAAGTCTTCCAGATTGTCTAGTTTTTCTTTTTCCTTATTATCTGTGGTTTGCATCCTTCAGAGATCACTGTTATAAAAGTGGTTTAACAAATTTGTGTTTGTGCGTGTTCGCACGCACGAACACCCACGGGGGTGGGGATTGTTTGAACTTCTGTCAAATCTCAGCTATACTGTTAGGACTGCCTCCTATGCGAGCTTTGTTGGACTATTTGGAGGATGTAAAAGATATCAGTTGTGATCTTATAAAGATGACCACATAACATTAATTCATTCACTATGTGCACGCATAATGTCAATTACCAATTTAGCTAAATTTCCCTTTCAAAAGGTACTATTGTGCTTCCTGCTTTTATATTATAAGCAACTGTCCTCACAAGGTTGCACGTAAAACAACTTGAGATGCGATTAATAGCTCCATCTTTTACATGAGAACTCTAAAAGTATACTGGTATTCTTTCTTCAGGTGGATAAAACATCACTATTGCGCAATGATAATGGCACTTGTAAGTCTTACATGGGAGATTAAAGGACAGCCCAATTGCGCCGCAAAACAGGTTCTTACTTCTTCTGCAGTGTGCTTATCACACTTAGTTATCCTAGTAATAATTACAGTGTTTTTACAGAGAGGGGTCCAACTTTTCTTGCAATGGGCTATGATGCAAGGAGTGGCGATGCTTTTACAGAATAGATACCAGCGTCAGAGACTTTATACTCGAATTGCACTGGGGAAGGTATTGCTAGAGAATAATTTGTTCATCTTTTTCGAAACAATTTTGTTTAGAAAATAATTCCCTTTCTTATGAGGATTAAGTCCTGCACCTTTGGTTGTGGACAGCTTATCTGCAAGGATGATTTGTGCGTCATGGGCTACACTCATCCAATTCATGTGCAAACATTTTTCATACTGTTGTTTATGAACGTTCATGTGTTGGTTTTTGCAGGCCAAGAGAATGGACGTCGTCTGGGGTGAAACTGCAGGTGTAGATGGCCAATTGTGGTTGTTGTGCCCCATCCTCTTCATTTTGCAGGCAAGTTTATTAGTTATGGCTCGACGTTGTTAAAATTTGAGAATGAAGGAACTCCACTTTTTACCGTATCATAGAGCACATAAATTGACAAGGTCCTAACTATAGTGCTTTGACAACACTGAGTTTTGCTTTTAGGGTTTCGAGGCATATGTTGGGCTGCAGTTGCTGAGGACTGCATTTGTGAGGGTCGTCACTGAGTGGCAGGTAATTTTCTGCCTAGAGAAACCAGCAAAAATTCATGAGTTGCCATTTTACCATAATGCAGTTTAAGTGATCGGCGAGAATGTGATTTGACAGGTAATTTTCTGCGGATTCCTTCTGGTCCTGATGGCCGTGGGGAACTTCTTGAACACGGTTCAGACATTGCTGACAAAGTCGAGGTTCAAAGCCAAAATGAAGAGGGTTAAGAGTAAGCCAGAGTTGGATTGAATGCAAAAGCTAGTAAGATTGGTAGGATTTCTACTTTGTGGTGGCGAAAGCAAGCCATGAGATGTCATTTGTGACATTTTCCCCCCTCTTTAGGTTTCTGCAAACGTGTTGGAAATATCGTCTTATAAGGTTCTTGTTTTGAACATGCCATCTGCGCTCGGATGTGCTTTTCTCATGTTTGCCTGAAGAGAAGTTTGGAAAAGGAAGGTAAGAGAGTTGGGTGGGGAAAATGATAGAATGAGCGGATAAGTTGATCCACCAGAGTCGCTGTTTATAGGTCGTATTTTTTTTTGTCTGATGGGGGTTAGCTTCTTCAGGTCCAGTTGGTTCGGTTTTGGTCTTGTTTACAGTTGAGGACTTGAGGTGGCTAGTTTTGACACCTGTCCATGTTGGTCAGGTGGGTTGGTGCTGGGTTGGCGATTGAATAACAAACAATGTGAACTATTTTGGGATTTGGAAAGAGTGTCCCTTAGGGTTAGGGGGCTCTGTCTGTCTTAAGCAACAAGAAACGTAGCTTCCAATCAAAGCTGCGAGAAATGAATGGAGATTTTCATTCTTGTTCACAATGAAGTGAAATGTGAGTTTCAACCTCGGTAGATGAGAACTGTTCTCGCCCGCCAATTCAGATTATATGGAAGAACATGGAAGAAGCAAACTAAGTTTGGTATTCAACGACATTTAGTTCCAGAAAAGCAGCATCACTGCATCCGTTTGACCCTTCTTCCATTTTCCTGCTCGAAGAAGGGCTGAGCTACTCGGCAGGGCTTCTGCACAAGGCATCAACAGTTCTGTGTTTCAAAATGTTCGGCGTAAACTCAAGCGGCACAACAAAAATCAAGCCAATCGATGTACATCAAAGCCATAATTCTCCTCATAAGTACTGTCCTTCCAAAGCAAAATTAAAGGCAGAAGAGGCATGCTTCCAGCGGTGGGATTAGCACGTAGCATGACAAATTAAGCTCAAGACTCAAGACCGTATAAAACGAGATGAGCCTCGTACCTTCCACACAGTTTCCACTTGGCAGATGCGTGCTAGCTCTATATCGATGATGCAGGATGAGCGTCAGACCTTCAATGAGCTCACAAGTCACAAACCGTCTGTGTGTGCCAAGGAACAGTTAAGATCTTGCAAGTAGGAAGCTAGGCCCATGGTACCTATAGACACCAATAAGAATCACCATGGAACTAGCACTCCCTTCCTCAACAAGTCATATCTGTCGATATGATATCCATGTAAGTTCACCAACGAATTCATGTTGAATCAGTAAAAGCACCAGATGATCCCTTGTCGCACTCTGCAACTGTAATAGTCAGGTGTTGACTAGTTGTATGATTAACTCTACAGCAGAGGCGTCGTGGAACCTGTTCCAATCCGGTTCCTCAAAAGATCATTTAAAAGAAGCATAATCTGAACAAATTCAGAGCAAAATTTAAGTACCCATTGCATAGTTTCAAACTCAACTCACCAGGTGCCAATTCTTCCTCAACGGATGTCCTACCACCTCAATATCAGCCACATTTGGCAGAGGACGGGAGTGGAAAAAGCAAAAGACCCTTCTTTTCAGACCTTCATTCACCCAGCCTCGTCCATACGATCCCAAGGTAGTACCATTGTTGTCCTGTTTCGCAGCATCTTTCAAGAAAAAGAAAATAGGCTTCTTACACAAAGACCTGTAGGGATCTCGGGTATCCACATCGAACTCATCTCGTTTGCTGATACCATTCCATGCCGAGTAGGTCTTTTCAGATCGCTCGAGCACTCGAGGCAGGACAATGGTTGGGAAAACTTGAACAGCGTACCCTAGTGAGACAGCAAAAGAAAGGTGTCGAGTATGGTCATAGCATATCGATCTCTGCAAGAAGCTCATGGGATCAATGCTCATGGCTTTGGTGAAAAGCCTGAGACTCTCTAAAGTGGTTAACCCAGGGTAAAATGGTTCGACAGCTTCAACATGGTGGATCGAGACAAAGGGCGCAATTGGGTGTGCAGATAAAAGGCCACGCGCATTTCCTCTTATGTCCCACTGCCAAGACACTGATGTTCATAAGGAACTTCGTTCACATTCAAACAATAGAAGGATTTGGCAATCGGGAAAAAGGAAGAAGGATGGAGAAAGGAACCTGGTGGAAGCCATGCTCTCTGGATAAAGGAACCCCAAGCTCGGTAATGCAGGCATGGAGTCGATCATCGCTGCCGTAGAAGCCCTGGTATCTGTCAATACAATCGTCTAGAATATTGGAAAGGGCCTCAGCCAGGGGACGGCTAATGGCGATTCCACCGCCGCCGTAGGCCATGGAATGACTGAAGTAGCTGTTGGCGGAATGGCTCTCGGAAGGGCCACCAATGTAAACCATCTCCGAGGAATCGTACTTGCTGAGTACTGCTACAAGGTTATGGGGGTTGAAAATGGTGTCATCGTCGCAGAGAACGAACCACCGCACATTGGGGAGTCCGAGGCGGAAGCTCTCGGAGACGATTCGAGAGATTCGTAGCCCCGAAGGGTGGCCGGTGGGATTGGTGTAGCGGAAGCGGGAGGCGTCCTCGGAAATCATGAACGGCGGCAGGGAATCGTCCGTCTCGGCGGCGACCTGCTCATCGAGCCACACGTGGCCCCGCATCTCGTTGGGACGCCACCACAGCCGCAGAAACTCCTTGCGCCGCTCCCACAGCTGCGAAGATCCGGCTATGCCGAACACCAAGTGTTCCAGCGTCAATTGATCTTCACTCCCGCCGCGGTTCTCGTCGGAGAGGAGGGCATTGCGGCTGGGCAACCCCGGGAGCGAAGAGGGAAGCGGCGTGGGGGCCGCGGCGGCGGAATCGGCGGCTATGGTGGTTTGGAAAGCTAGGGATGCGCGGCGGTGCCAGCAGGGGGCGGTGGTGCCGGAGGAGAGGAGAGAGAGCCAGGCGGAGGTAGCAACGATGAGTGCGGCGACCACAAGCACGGCGGTGGCGAGAGGGCCGTGGCCCCATCGGCGGCCGCGGGGTCGGGCGAGCGGCAGTCTCAGGGGGGTTTTGGCGGCGTTAAGATTTTGAAGGGAAGAAGGAATGGAGCAATCGGTGAAGCTGATGGCCATCTGCGGCCGCTCGAATCATCTCCGTCGTCGAAGGCGACCGGAGAGAGTTCACGGAGCAGAATCTGGACACTGGATTGTTAAGAAATTGGAGGGTGAAAACTGGAGGAGAAAGAAGAAAAAGAGCAATGCGGCGGCGGCGCGGCGGCCTGACTGTGTTAAGAGATAACAAGTTGACGGAGGAAGTAAGTGGAGAGAGTGTGAGGGCACAGTCTGCAAATTGTGAGGTGGCGGAGACGGTACCAGAAATTAGGTTTCAGGCGGTTAATGAAATTGGTGGTAGATGGTTTTCGTTTCCGATTTTTTTTAGTCGCGACGGCGGGGACAGAAATGCTACCACGTCAACATCTGGGTGCTCTCTTTCCCTTTCCTTAAGAACGAAAAGTCGGTTCCTTTCCTTTCTCTTTCCCGAATTTGAATTTAGAATTGACTACTAACCGTCACTTACGCACCACTTTTTTTACGTACCACTTTTGTCCAAACGAAAAAATCAATTATTCCTATATAAAAAAAATCAATTATAAATAAGTGCCTCATTTTATCAAAAACTACAAAATGCTACCTCTTTAGTCTTTACCTATGAGCCCTATGTAATATTATAAAAAAACTCCGAAAAGTAGAGTTGGAGCGGTGATAGATCAGTCCCTCTCAATATTAACAATTCGATCTATTGAGATCAATTCGGTCTTCACATGGTACAGAGTCTACTGTGACTCAAATATTTTCTGTTAGAATATCGTTGACCCATTTGTTAAGCATATGACATTATGATGTTTGTACAAACTTCAAGCCCTATTGAGTTGGCATTCGTTTGAGAGGTTGTGTTGTAAGTGGTATATGACCCATAATTGAACCTCAACAACTCGAGTTATTAGGGATCAATAATTTCTTGACAGTTTCGACTATGCCAGCCATTGAAGCTCGCTACAAATCGTATTAGGACCCCGAAGAGGTCATACTAATAAAAATTTTGTGCATTCGAAGTGGATTGTAGGGCAAACCTTTTTAACGGAGAAGATCTTCGCTCAAATTTCATTAAAAAAAGTACTCATCTTTGTTACTCCAAAGTATTGCTGTAAGAGATGTTATGACTTTACACCTCGCTTTCATACTCAAAATCCTCTTCAACCCGTATAATCCCACAAACACTGACATTTCATAAAGGTATACATTCAATCAAGCAATTCAAAGAGTACCACTTATAACCAGAAGAATTCGAAAAGTAAACAAGCCGAGCATGCTTTATCTCAACTCTCAAAATCCGTAGATGTAAGTTTAAATAGTATAAGTCGGGAAGAAAAATGTAGGTATTGAATTGTAAATTCATATAAATTCACTACCCCAACTCATGAACCTATCAATATAATGGATTTGATCCATTTAAATTTGAATTAGGGAAATATTATTGAGTGAATAAATTAATTGATAGTCTTTGGATTGTAGTATGCTATTTCTATCCTCGTCATACCTGAATCTCATTCTTTCGATGTACCCGTGAATCACATGTATGCATGTGCAAAGCGGACCCAGTCCCACTAACAGCCCAAATTATAAATCCAGCGCGGTAATGATAATTGAGCTAGAGCCCATATTTATATTTGGGTTCTACATTGGGCCACTGACCCATGTCTATCGAATTTGAGGAAACGAGAATCAGTCTCCCCTGACCTTCAGGCTCCAACTGCAAGTGCAAACCCCGAGCAGGCGAAACAGGGCAACGCAGGTCTCAGACCCACTCTTGGCAGCCGGCTGGTTTTTGCGAGCGAGGAAGAGCGCAAGGAGGAAGTACAGAAGAAAGATGAGGTGGGGCTTCGCCGGCGGTGGAAGTACCGGCGGTTTGATTAAGAATGCGTTGGTTAGGTACTTCTCGAAAGAGCGCGCCGTCAACGTGAGGAAGATAAACCCTAAGGTCCCTTTCCCGGAAGCTTTTGCGATTTCTGAGTCACTGTACAACATCATCAAGCAGAATGGCCCTCTCACCGTCCCCAATACATGGAACTTCGCTAAGGTGCATTTCCCCTTTCCTACTTGATTCGTTTCGCGCGTGGGTGTGCCCAACTATTCATTCGGAATGGAGAAAAAAGTTCTTTTTCGTCGAGATGATGATCCAATTGCCTCAATTATGCAATGGAGTTGATGATTGTTTGAGCTCTTATCTGTCTGCAACATCCTAAGCTTTCTTGTTCATTCCACATTTTTGCTCATTTCGTATGGTACCCAGTCCATGGCCATGTTTATGCTGCTGTCAGTCTCTGGGGTTGGGCTAAATTCTATATATCCTGCGTTTCGGGCTGTCGTGTGATCATTTAGCTATTCGTCTGCATCCGGTGGAACCACGATCTTGTTTGTTCTGCTGATTTCGTTTGGCATTTCACTGAGATATTCATGGTAATGAAAGCTGCAGCTTGTTGATTCGAACCCTCTCAACTTCAAGTCTGCATATATTGAACGCCCAGTTACTACCTACGGTTCCTGTTGCTGGTTTACTTTCTTCTCATTCTTGAATTCTTTTCTTCTAATTGAAGTGTTCACTTATGAGCTGAGATAAAACAGCTCATCTATAATGGCTGTGAAGTCTCCTGCCATGTTTGGTCGCCAATGCATTAGTAATGTAAACGATGGTGACTGTTAGCTTATTCAAGTACATAACATGGCAGGATGGTTGGAACAAAAGATGGGACTGAACCACGCTAATGCGTTTTCGTTACTTCGTAACAGGAAGCTAATATAAGTGGATTGAACAGCAAAACGCACATGAAAATCATGCTGAAGTGGATGAGGGGACGAAAGATGTTGAAGCTGCTGTGCACCCAGGTTGGATCCAACAAGAAGTTTATGCACTGCACTCTACCTGAAGAACCGCAAAGTAATCCGACTCCCGATTCGGATGGTTTGAGCCTTAGCACCAAGAAGCCCATCGTCAGGAAGCAGAAAAAGAAGCGCATCTAGATTGCATTTGCACCAGCTCGAGGCCACCCCCATTTCTTCTCGCGGCTTGGATGCAGATGCTTTGGTCATTGTTGGTTTGAACTGCCGCTCCCCGATTTTGGCAGGGAAGGGCCATGTCCAGTCCTCCTTGGTGGTAAATTGGCTGCAAATTCCCCGCCTTGAGAATCTACTAGTAGTATAAACATCATATAATAAGCACTTATTTATGACAATGTAGGGCGTGGATATGTGTTGGGATATTTTGGTTATGGTAGCAGTGTTTTAGTTGGGGTTGGATTGCTTGGCCAGTAGGTCTGATGTTTCTCATATTTTATATGGTTGTATCCCGTCCCCATTGGAGTGGGTTTTTAGTTCATTAGCTGCTAGTAGGGCATGTGAAAATATTAGTTGCACAAGGAAGGGAAAATATGAGATGCTGTTGTCGAATTACCAGAGCTAAACTGTCCCTTTTTCTTGTCAATTCTTCTGTTTCTGTCAATCTTACTGCAAGTGACAGAGAGTGACTTATGGAAGAATGTTGTCAGTCTTCTAGAGTTGCAGTGCCTGCAACCTCTAGACAGACAAGCTCATTCCAAACCTTAAAACTCTGCAAATTTTGGGTCTTTGGGCTCTGTTGCAGATGGAAGAATAATAAGAAAAGGTTACAACCAGGATCAGTAATTACGATGTCTCGTGCATCAATAATTGGGGACACACAATTATGCATTTAATGAAACAAAACAAGAACGTTGATATCTCTGTCTTCCACTGGATTATTTCCCTAAATACAGTGAAAATTAAAAGTAATTCCCACAATACATCACTTTTATAAAAATTTCCCAAAATACCAAAGTTTGAACCGGTTCGAGTTTAACAAACTCGAACTATGAAGCAGATCGATTGTTAGGGGATCGATCCAAGTGCATCGAGTGAAACAGCAGCGATTAGCTGGAACGGGACGACGCGGATCGAGTGCAGAAAACTCGATCTACGTGGATCGATTACAGTACCCTCGATCTGATTGACATGGATCGCTGACATAAGCAGCGCTCCACCATAGATCGAGTTAAAGGGAATCGAACTCCACCGTTCGATGGCAAAGTCCGCGATTTACTTTTGACGCGGATCGAGTGGGGAAAAACCGATGCAAGTGGACCGAGCTCTCACAAATCGATCTACTTGACGCGGATCGATGACGTCAGAGGCGCTCCACCGTAGATCGAGTTTGCCAGACTCGATCTAGTCGTTCGATTTGCCTGCACTCGAACTGCTTTTGACGCGGATCGTGGGCGGAAAAATCGATGCAGTGGTTCGAGTCTCCTAAACTCGATCCACTTCAACTATCTGCACCTATAAATACCCCCTCCCATTCCACCAAAATCCCACACCACTCCATTCTTCTTCCTCTATTCCTCCCACCACTCTTGAAGAAAAAAATATGCTCTGTGGTTGCGGCTAAGCCCGATCTTCCGCATCAGATTTTTTTTCTTTAGTTTGGTACTTCTATCACTCAAAATTGCCGAGATGGATCCGAGTATTTACGATCCTAGATTATACATTCAAGGCGGACCGCGAGAAACCGATTTGTTGGATGAGCAACCTTACCATCGGTCTGAAAGTGTTTGGGCGGCAGATCCGGTAAGCACTTCCTCATTTACTTTTCTTTTTTTAAATGTGATAGTATTCTTCTAATTTTTTTTTGTATAATAATTGATATTTTTTTTTTCTACAGGAACAACTTGACGTAATCACCCATCGGTCGCTATCTCGCTTGCCTAAATGGGATGATCGTATCGAGCCCTTCATTGAAAGAGCGCGATTGCTGAGGGTGCGAAAGTTTGTGGGGATGGAGATGGACAACAACCTTCTTACGGCAATGGTGGAAAGATGGAGAAAAGAAACGCACACATTCCACCTTCTAGAGGGAGAGATGACGATTACGTTGAAGGACGTAGCCATGCTGACAGAGCTTCCAATCGATGGTGATGCAATAATTGAAAGTTCACAGAAACCATTGAATGGTTGGGGCCAATTTATAAGCGAGCGTTTAGGTATCAACATTCCCGAGGAAGCAGAAGAAGGTCGTCGTGTACCACCTCTACACAAATCTATGTTATTGATACCTTGGCTAGTGAGGACCGTTGGGGAATTACCGGAGGATGCCACGGATGCTCAGATAGAGAGGTATGCTCGCATCTACCTTATTTGTTTGGTTGGAGGATTTTTGTTTCCGAACAAGTCTGGTGGAAATAGGCATTGTATGTGGCTTCGAGTTCTTTTGGGAGATTGGGACGAGATTGGGAGAAAAAGTTGGGGATCTGCTTGTTTGGCCATGATATATTCGGAGTTGTGCAAGTGTACGGATCCGAAAACAAAGCAAGCGGGTGGTCCCATGTTCATCCTCCAACTATGGGTTTGGGAGCACCTTCCTACTTTCGCTCCGATCTGCCCTGCCAACAGTTGGGGTCCCGATGAGCCACTACGACAATGGGCTTATGGTGCTAGATGGATTGGAGCTATCACGAGTGGCACCTCTCTAGACGGGTACCGCCAACATCTTGACCGTCTAGAATTCAACGAGGTAACATTCTAGCTTATGATTATTTATTTATAATTTATTTGTTGATGTTATTTGTCTTAGTCTTAGCCTATGATTTATTTTTATGATTACGAGTTCTATTTTATTTGTTGAAATTATTTGTCTTAGCCCATTATTTATTTTTATGATTATGACCACTATTTTATTTGTTGAAATTATTTGTCTTAGCCCATTATTTATTTTTATGATTATGAATCCTATTTTATTTGTTGAATTATTTATCTTAGCCCATTATTTATTTTTATGATTATGAATCCTATTTTATTTGTTGAAATTATTTGCTTCGATTTTAATTTATTTGTTGTGTTGAAACTTAGGTGGAGTGGGATCCGTATCCGAACGGAGCAAAGGATTTGTACGAGTTGCGATACCCTGAGGATCGCCGACTCTGGTCGTGCAAGTTGCCTGTGATTTGCCACAACATTGTCGAGTGGCACCTCCCGGATAGATGTGTTCGACAATATAATTGGGCGCAACCGATTCCTCTCCCACTCCCGGACGTACATAAGTCACTCCACAAGTACAGCAAGGATCTGCGGGGTTCAATAAGTGATTGGCCAACCAAGCACCATAGATGGATCGAAATGTGGGAGTCTCGTCAGACGTATGCAATTGATGGGGAGCCAATGACGAGGCCAATGGGGTACCAAGATGAATACATGGTTTGGTACCGCAAGTTCACAAAAAGATGGGTAACCAAACGTGGCGCCGTGATCGGTTCATTGGTAAGCACAATATCTATTTACTATAATCACTTTAGCTACACAAATAGTGTTTACTAACATAAGCGGGAATCTCTTCGACTAAATAAAGTCACCTTATGCCATTTTGCCCTTTCTGACCATGGTTTCATATCATCCGTAATCTTCGTTGGGATGTAGATTCCAGCATTCAACATCTGATATGCTGCTTGGTAGCGTTCAACGAACCATGTCACCGTACGAAAGAAGGTATGCAAGAGCAAGACTATAGATGAGATAGGCATTGCACGAAGACCAACATACAAACCATTGAGGCACTCACCCATGTTCGTTGTTGTTATTCCATACCTATACCCTTCGTCTTGATGTAACGTCCACCTCTCATAAGGATGAGTTTCTAGCCAATCTGCACCTTCAGAGTGGACCTCCCTTATGCTCTTCATTTTGTCTACAAACTTTCGAGTCTGAAAAGCAATAGCTACAATAAAGCAAAATAAGGTTAGTAAAGGAGTATACACATTCAACCAATTGATATAATCACAACATCTTATTTGTTCTTACCAGCGTGCCAAACTGCACGTTGTCCATAAGTTCTACCAAAGTGCTTCCCGTAATTGCTTTTGAAATGTCGTATGCACCATCGCCACTTCCACCCTAGCTCCTCGGGCAGGTCGTAGAAAGCATGTCTAATTCCATGGTGTCGATCAGAAAGTATGGCAATGTCCTTCCGTTGAGTGACACGAGTGTATAGTTGGGAAAAAAACCATGCCCAACTTAAGTTGTTCTCCGATTCGACTATAGCAAAAGCAAGGGGGAAAAGTTGCATACTGCCATCAACACTAGTGGCAACGAGTAGAGTGCCCTTGTATTTGCCGGTCAGAAAGGTGCCATCAACTTGGATTATTGGCAGACAATGGGTGAAACCATCAATGCAAGGTTTGAATGCCCAAAATAGTCTCTTAAACACGCGTTTAGCACCTCCATAGAAATCTTCGTAACTAGGCACAAAAACAGACCCAGGATTCTTGTCCTCCATTGCAAGAATCAAACGAGGCATGTTAGCAAATGACTCTTCCCAATCACCATACACCTCTGCCATAGCTTTTTGCTTCCCATGCCATGCTTTCTTGTAACTGATGGTATAGCCATGTCGATTCTTCACTTCAGCGATGACACTCTTCACGGTGATCCCAGGTTGTGCCTCAATCAGATGTTTGATTGTTTGTGCAACCTTCCTTGCACTCAATTGTCGGTGATCTAGAGAAATCAGTGACGACCTACAAGTGTGATTGTTGTCTGTCTTACGAATGAGCCAAGCCCCATTTCTTTTAACATATGCCGCCCGAACATGCCACATGCATCCGTCGCCATGGTTCTCGCAACGAACATGAATTTGTTTAGTGTCAGAAGTGATGACACGATATTGAAAGCTTCTTCGCATAGCAGTTTCTTTCAATGCATCGACCACCTGTGGCTTTCCTGCAAATGTTTGGCCAACCACGAATCCAGAGTCAGGAGTCCAGATTGGTATAGGAGGGAGGTCAGGATCGTCGTTGTGAGCATAGAGAGGATGTTGTGGCACCATCGTGTAGTGAGGTGTGGGGGGCTCAAATTCCCCCTCGTCAACTTCCAGATCTTCACCATCTGAACTACTCATTGATTCTAACTCTTCGTCTTCCACGTCGCTTGCCTCGCTAGTGTACGGAGGACTTGGTTTATCCACATATGGATCATTGTTGATGCCAGATGCTGCTGTATATGCTTGTCTGGGTGCCCTTATGTAATCCCATTCTCCACCCCATACTGGCCACTCCTGTCCGTCATGTTCCACCAATGGACCAGTTGCAGTTCGATCCTCGTATGTTGGCCATGGTGCATCATGCCGCACTCTGAAATCTCCTGAACCGGAAAAACCTCCCGATCCTTCACCTTGTTCGGTATAACCGCCCCCACCATATTGGCCAACAACTTCTGTCTCGACATACACCTCAGCAGTTGGAAATCTGTTCTCTGCAATAAATTTCATCATCATATTAACATCATCATCGTCAGACAAAACTGATCCTTCATATACAAGTGCATAATCCTTGTAAACCGGCATACGGTAAGTCATCTTGCATACTCTTCTCCCTCCTATGCAACATCGTTCCGCACAAATATGGCTGAGTTCTTGCCAAGTAAATATGCTCTTAATCGGGACAGTACTTGATTCACCATCTTCGTAGTCAATACTATCATGAAAATGGGTAATTCGACCATTCCACCGAATCAATAAGTCGAATTTTCGAAAATTTCTACCCATTTCTGCAGTTTATAGAAGCAGCTCATTACATACAGTACAAACTATTCTAAATTAATCTAAAATTCTAATACGCTCATTCAAACAACGTAAGCAGAACTTACCTTCAAAAATTTTCTTCTTTGGTGGTGAGCTATGGTGCTCCAGCTGCTGCAGATTGTGTTTGGAAGAAAGAAGATAGAAAGTAAAAGAGCTGCCAGAATGTGCTAAGTGAGGGCTTTTTATCCTCGTAAACTGATGCAGTGGTTCGAGTCTAATACACTCGATCTACGCTAGTTCGAGTTTATTAAACTCGATCTACGCGATCCAATAATTTCCCCCCTGCACCCTATTCTGGAACATGTCGGACCGAAAGCGACTGGACAGAATTATTGACCAAAGTAGTTCGAGTTTAGTGTAATCGAACTACATAGTTCGAGTCCTTAAAACTCGATCTATGATAACAAAGAATCTTATCCCTGCAACCTTATCCTGAAGCATGTCGGTGGGCCTGTGGTTCGAGTCTTTCAGAATCGATTTACCTAGTTCGAGTCATAGAGACTCGATCTAGTGCAGATAAAGATCGAGTGTGTTAAAGTCGTTGCACTAAAACGAGGTTTTAGGGGTCGATCTATTTAAATCGAGTTGCTTATACTCGATCTACTTGATCGAGTTTGCCTTCATCGATCTAGTGAGATCGAGTTCTTTGCCATCGATCTATTTTGTTCGAGTTTGTCATCGTCGATCTATGTTGTAGTTCGAGTCTTATAAACTCGAACCCTTTGAAACTTGGGTAGTTTGGGAAAATTTTATAAAACTTATGTATTCTGGGAATTATGTATAATTTTTACTGTATTCTGGGAATTCTTCCTCTTCCGCTTGAAATCAAATGATCCTTGTTGTATTGTTGAGCTCGAATATCCCGGCCGGCTGTCAAACTCATTATCTTCTTGCACATCTCCGTGTGTTACCATTTGCCATTTGGGCTTGAACCCATTTGATAGCTTTGTTCTCCCGGGCAGGTCTTCCGATGCTTAAAATAAAGAAATGCTTTTGTTTTTGTGAAGAGATGAATAAACAATTGCTCTAGGAAAAGCCCCTCTGCTTCTTTTTAATATAGTTTCGCAGCGACTTCCGGCCAGTCACAGGATTTATTTCCCTTGTTACAGCACTCGTCGACAGTATCGTGGCCTCTCCTCCGCCTCGTAGTTCTGCGGTGTTGTCAAACTGTGCCTGCTGCTGACTTTGCCTCTCAGAGTCGTGACTCTTTCTCTTTTTCGTCGCTGCTTGAGACTGGTGGGTGGTGAGCCAACCTCCAGTACTCCTCTATCATCTCTCAAATTATAAATTCATACCATCTTTCGGTTACGCCAGCAATTGCGAGAGCACCGAGATCCCAAATTCAGTTTTGCCTCTCTGCTTCCATATCCACAGTCAGGTAGCTAGTATGCAGAAGCTACTTGGGTTTTGATGAATTTCGTTTCCGTCTTGATGGATCTTGGTTTTAATTATAAATTTTGTCAGGGGGATTCTCATTTTTTATTCTCGTGTTGCTTGTTTTCTGGGCCTCCATTTTCCTGGTGGCTTTACAGTTGCTGGTTTGCAGTATATCCGATCAATGAGTTCCGAGAGTGTTAAAGAGGATTGCCTTGCATGGGCAGCCAGAGATCCGTCTGGAGTTCTATCCCCCTACAAGTTCAGCCGTAGGTATGTATGTTTGACCACTTGATAGGGACAGTAGTTTTTACATTGGCTGGATATTCACTTTGGCAGCAAGTGCAGCATCCCGTTCCGTTATTCATGCTCCGTCCTCCATGTTCTGAATGATTCTCCATGAGCAGATACTTCGCAGCAACTCCCTTTCCTTATCTTTTAACTTATCCAAGATGTTAGGTTTCGTATGATGTTTGTATCAACATGACCATGTCATTTGATATTATGGGTTCCTCTTTGCTTGAAAGTAGGTAACAAATATATGGGATTATTATACAGGTCAATCAGGGAGGATGATATTTCCCTCAGAATAACTCACTGTGGAGTATGCTATGCTGATGTCGTCTGGACTAGGAATAAACACCATGATTCTAAGTATCCATTGGTGCCAGGGTATGCTTCCTGCTCTTTGAAGCTAGCATTAGTTATTGCCTAATTGCTTGAGCTAATAGACCAGCTTTCTCACCAAACAGGCACGAAATTGTTGGAATTGTCCAAGAGGTTGGTCCCAATGTGAGCCATGTCAAACCTGGTGATCATGTTGGAGTAGGCACTTATGTTAACTCTTGCAGGGAGTGTGACTCTTGCAATGACAGAGATGAAGTCAGCTGTGCTAAAGGATCTGTATTCACCTTTAATGGTGTTGATTCCGATGGTACAATCACCAAAGGAGGATATTCAAGCTACATTGTGGTGCACCAAAGGTAAGAAATCATCATTTCGCATGGCTATCCAGTCTTTTCCTCATTCAGTCCTTTTTTCTCCCTCCTCAAGGTCACTGCTTCAAGCGTTTCTAATATTAGTTCATTCATTGCGAGGAATAGGCAAAATTATATCCTCGCTAGCTGTTTAAACTTTGGCTGTAGATTCATCTCCGGCTATCTTCTGCTTAAAGTTCACTGCTTTCTGCATTCGTGCCAATTCAGATGACCTGACCCAATTCAGTGATATAAGGTCTTGCGGCTGACATGCTAGCATTAGTTTGGTTTGAGGTATTTCATATAGCTTTTAATAACTGACAATATGTCTTTGTTAGAAAGGTCAAGCTTTGAAATTTTGTGAAACTTTCTGTTGCTCGGCCCACATACTTTCAAAATATCATTCATCAAAAAGCTTTAGCTAAAGTAGAGGGTGGTGTGTGCCGACTCCAAAGCTGCTATCACTACCATGTAAAGATCCTATCTTTATGGGGTAAACTAGATCTTTCACAACAATAAAAGTTTAAATTCACCAGCATGTCTTGGTAACCTATGAAGATACCACTGCTGTTAGA
Source organism: Linum tenue (assembly GCA_946122785.1). Taxonomy (NCBI): domain Eukaryota; kingdom Viridiplantae; phylum Streptophyta; class Magnoliopsida; order Malpighiales; family Linaceae; genus Linum; species Linum tenue. The sequence continues at coordinate 1,857,960 of CAMGYJ010000005.1, read as the reverse complement.
TTTACGCTTGATAAAAAAGACAAATCGGTGAGAAGTATGCAGATATCCAACATGTGTGTTGTACCTTAAGTTTTAAAGCGGGCAACGTTTCCTGTTTTTATAGGGTTTGGCTTCACCTTCTTGAACTATTTATTACCTGTTTATATTGAAACAACAATGTAAGCTTTTTGTCTACAGATACTGCTACAGAATACCAGACGGCTATCCTTTGGAATGTGCTGCTCCTTTGCTTTGTGCTGGAGTTACTGTTTACAATCCCATGATTCGTCATAAAATGAATGAGCCTGGTAAATCCTTGGGAGTCATTGGGCTTGGTGGTCTTGGCCACATGGCTGTAAAGTTTGGGAAGGCTTTTGGCCTGAATGTCACAATTTTCAGCACAAGTGAGTCAAAGAAAGAGGAAGCCTTGAGCGTGCTTGGTGCAGACAGGTTTGTTGTCTCCTCGGACGGAGAGCAGATGAAGGTGGGTGCTATTATCTACTACTACAAGTGAAGCTATTAGACTAAACTGCACTCAAAAGATCCCTGATGGCAAATGCTACTGCGGTTAACACAAAAAATTTCATGCAGGCCTTATCTAAATCTCTGGACTTCATAATCGACACTGCATCTGGTGATCACCCATTCGATCCGTACATGTCTATTCTGAAGACTGGGGGTGTTCTTGTCCTTGTGGGCTTCCCAAGTGAAGTGAAATTTAGTCCAGCAAGCCTCATACTTGGTAGTTCTCTTCTTCTCTTGACTAATTTAGCAGTCATTAACTTTAAGGTCAAAATATATCTTTGCTGATGTAAAATTAGCTGACATTCTTACTGATATTAAGGAAATCTCGTTCCTGTGGGTTGTAGGTACAAGAACTGTAGCTGGTAGTGTAACTGGTGGAACGAGAGTGACACAGGAGATGCTGGAGTTTTGTGCTGAACATAAAATTTACCCCAAAACAGAGGTGATTCCAATCCAGTATGTCAATGAAGCGCTGGAGAGGCTGATAAAGAGAGATGTGAAGTACCGGTTTGTGATAGATATCGCGAACTCGTTGAAGTAATCACCATGAAGAAGAGGAAATTTGAAAGACATAAACAGAAGGAATAATAAGGGCCAGTCCCAGAGAGATTTCACCTTATGTTGTGTGGTAAAGTCAATTATCTTATGGGGAACAAACAGGTCTTCTCTTTTTACAGACTTTTAAAGTACAAATAACAGATAGGTCTGCAGTTGGTGCGTTTAAGTTATACACAGACATCCAATGTTTGCCTTCTCCCTCCTCTTCCTCTCAGTATCAACCCCAGAGGAGTTATATATGTTTTTAGTTTGATTGAATTGGATGCAGGGAATGTACAGATACATTGGCTGGTAAGCGAATTTCGGCTGTCATCTTATCTGATCTCAATTCATAACTGCCATGTATTCTGCTGACTTCTGTTGGTTTCTGTGGGGGGCGGAGCTATTTTGTGTTGTGCTAACAGTACCATCTATACCAACTGCGTTTCCTTTCTGCCCTGCTCCTGCTGCTGTGGACAAAGCTGTATGGTCTCCACTTTTTCCCCATAGCACACTGTATAGCCCCAGAATGATTATCAGTGCCCCTACCAAGCTAAGGGCACCAGAGCACAAACAAAACAGTTGCTTCATCAATATCACGAAGTTGCTGAGAGGAACTGCCAGAAAAGAAAAACACAGGTACAGGGCAAGACTCACCTGCCAAGATGAAGTTGCTCCGCAAAAGCAATGGAAGAGAATGCCCCTACGATCACGAGAAGCAGAGGACTGAACATTGCAGCAAATACAGGACCCTTTTTGCTGATACACAATGTCTGCAGGTAGTACACCAATGTCGATATCACCACCCCCTGCACTCACCTCGATCTTGATTCAGATAACAGCCCAACATTTATGTGATAATTCTGACGTATGGAGGGTAAGGTAGGGTGGGAGAAAAACTGACACAGTACATGATAGTCGCGAGCTCCACGTTCCACTCCAGCTTCAACTTCCATAGGGCAGGATCTCTCGCGAATAAAAGTGCGAGCAGAGATGATTGGATTGACGCAAAGAAGCAGATCCAGGCGTTGAGCGACAGACGCGCAGGGTAGATCTTAGAGACAATGCCCTGACTCAAACATGAATGCCAAAGAAATGGTCTTGTTAAGTAAGGTGTAATTGCAGAGGCAGAGCTACCATAGACGAAGAATGACGCTGCTGCAACGAGGAATGCTTCTACGCTTCATACCTGTAGAATCAACCAGCCACTCCAAGCAATGTAGCTAGTAAGGATCAGAGCAGAGCCTTTGATCCAACCTCGATCCTTGTCATGATCAGCTCCGCCCTGGCTTGCGCTGTATGAGATATCTAAGAGAGGCTGCTGCAGGGCAAGATGACCCTGAAACAGAGAACCACCTTTCCAGAACGTAAACACAAGTGACCCAGCAACGCATATCATCGTCCCCAACACCTTCGCCCGCCCTCTACCGCAGCCTACCTTCACCTGCTCCATTCTGATCATATCGAACACAAATCGTTCACAATCGGTACATGTAATCATTCCTCTGCCTCGATTAAGGTTTCAAATTCGTAGTACGGTACCCGAGTAGAAGTGCCATGGCGAAGGTGAGGCTAGGGATGACATTACTGAGAGCACTGGCAACTGTGGCCGTTGTGCATGTCAATCCTGCATAGTAGATATTGAGGTGTACCGTTGTCCCGAGTGACGAGAGCGCCAGTATCTTGACCATCACAGAGAAGCTGAGTGAAGGCCTCTGTTTCCTGCAGCCATAGTTGCATTGCAGATTGATTAATTCATTGCGCGAGTACAAATATACATTGGTAATTGGCTGCAGCTTTATAATAGTCGTCTTACCTTTCGAGTACATAAGCGAAGGGAGCTAGCAGTAGGAAAGCAATAGCGTGGCGGTAAACCACAAGCACAAATGGGTTGAGTCCTTTGTCGAGGGAGATCTTGATGAGGATGTTTGATACACCGTAAGCCAGTTGGATGAAGAGCATAGCCACATACCATCTGCACCTGCTAATTCCCATTTAGAGAGAGAGTGAGGCAAGAAAGAAACAGGGGAAAACAGAGGTCGAGAGAAGAAAGGGCTGGGTTACAGTAGGCTAAGTAACTAGCAGAAATGGAAACTAACAAACAAGCTTTTTCATTCCACTGGAACATCATCGGTAAAATAAGAGGGATAATGCAGAAGGAAGTGTCTAATAGGTAGGTCGTGGAATTCAGAATCAGCTAAGCAATATGCTCAAAAAGAGAGACGCATGCATGCATTAGGATTGTCTACCTAACTCACCATTTCTAATTACACTGACATGACTACAACTGTTATTTTAAGTTATATGTGTATTCTTGTGTTCAGAGGGGGAAAAAGAGGAAATCAAAGTAAGTGTTTGTGTGATATATAGTGGCACAAACTAATAAGATTGGTTGAGGGAATTAGGCTATGCTATATCTGTTCGTAAACTAATAGTGTCTGTTGAGGCAATAGCCAATAAGGCTATGTTATATCTGTTTATAGTATGGTTGGCTATTTTCTCTCGACTATTTGGGGTTATCCGAAACCGGACCGAACCTGGATAGTAAACAATCCAACCCAATCTTCGGGCTTAGATTTGAGGTATAAAACCGTTTGGGACCGGATAGAAAACCGGATAGGAGAGCCCACACCCAATATTTAACCAACTCCCCACCATTTGAGTCTTCAGGCCACTCAAAACCCCACAAGTTCAATCTAAAATCAAGATCGAATTGGGACCAGACCGGGTCAAAGACCGACCGGATCAAAATCGAACTGTTTCCAATCCAATTTTTGGTCCTTATATTCTCGAAAAAACCGGACTGGAACCAGATCAATTCGGGCCAATTTAACCGGACCGGACCGTATAGCCACCCCTAGTTTATAGTAAAATAATTTGAGTTTTCAAGAATCTTATAACATTAGTTAGCACATTCCGTCAAATGAAAGCGAATTCATATGAGTTTGAAGTGTGTGTATATGTCTTAGTATCGTATGCTTAACAAATGAGATTGTAGGATTCAAATAGAAGACTCGAATATCATATCGGAAACACGTTTTTATCAATTATTTGAATTGTCGGAAGATATTCCATTATTAATTTTTACTTGTAAAATTTGATAACTCAGAAAAGTAAAGAACATGTGAATTTACATGGTATCCTCATTCAAGAGGAATGAGACTAATCCATAGAAGCAAAGCTCCAGAGAGGAGTTTCACTATGATGCGGCCGATCCTGTCACCTTGATGTGAAAAAGAGACCTACCTGTTAGTGTTGTGGTATATGATCCACGATTGAACCTCTCCCAACAACTCGAGTTATTGGGATCAACTGGTTCTTAACACTACCAAGGTGAAAAGCCTTCTGTGTGTACGTAAGATTGGACCGTGCCTCATAGAAATCAAGTTGTAAGAAATTAAAAGGTGGTAACTATTTACATCCCAAACACACAAATAGATAAGAATTTCCCAAGCGGTAGTAATTAAATGGACTAAATGAAGAGATAAGTAGTAGGAAGCAGAAAACAACAACATTGGCCGCATGCAGCAGCAGCTCAGAGTCGGCAGAGCGGCAGAGCCGATAACCCTTATCATCATCGTCACGTCAAAGTCGGTTTAACCGACTAGCAAATGGCGGTGCTGGCCTTCATAAATAAAAGGCCTCAACGACACGTCTCTCCAGTGTACCAAGAGCGAGCTTCATATATCTTCGAATTACCGTTTCCAGGATTAAAGTCGGGAAAAAACATGGAGAATTATCAGAACCAGTACGGAGCAACCCGCCGCACCACCGGCGAGTACGGGACCCACACCGACCCAGCGGTGGGCCAGCAGGTAGACGAGTACGGCAACCCGATAATCCATCCCTCGGCTGCACCCGGCTATGGCGCTGCCGGTACTACTACCACCGGTGTCGGACTTCATCATGGAAAAGAAGCTGGCCATCATGGAATCGCCGGGAAGCTCCATGGCTCCGGCGGCAGCTCATCCAGCTCCAGCTCATCGGAGGACGACGGGTACGGAGGGAGGAGGAAGAAGAAGGGACTGAAGCAGAAGATTAAGGAGAAGATCCCCGGGGTCCACAGTAGTAGTGGGGAACCTGAGCATCCACAGGCTACTTCCACCACCACGCCCGGCGGCTACCATTCCGCCGACGAGCCTCATCACAAGAAGGGAGTGATGGAGAAGATCAAGGACAAAGTCACTGGCACCCATCACAACTATTAACCACCATCATCATCATCATCGATCGGAGTCTCTCTTTTATGTGCGTGTGTTATACTGTCTGTACGTATAAATAATGATAATAAAAATAATTCCATGGCGGGTGGATGTACTGTGTACAGAGCTCCGTAGTTTCTTTTATGTATTTTTGTTCGAGTTCTCTTGTTTGTTTCTATACCATATATAGTAGATGTGTGAAGATTACGGAAGTAATAAAATGATGTTATTTCCTAAAAAATATATATAGCTTGAAACAAGAACAAGAGCCGTGAGATGAAATCAATAATTTCTCTTGAGTTTGGATGCTAAATTCTATCATATTTACCCAAGAGTAATTTTTTTTTAATTGGGATGACTTGGGGTAAATTCTCTAAATATTGCTTTATTTATTTTATTTATCATGAATATAGTGAATTAAAAAATATTTATAAGAATATTGTGTTTTGAAGGGAGAAGGAGGCGAATCCGCATGAGTAGGTAAAATAACATTATTCAACTTGAACCCGTCCCAGACTCGGGCGGATCCGCGTGAGACTCAAGTTTATTGTGTCAGAAAATATAAAAGAAGCAATTACGCGTGAGTTAAGCACAAATTAACAAGGGAATTGGAGGATTAATTAGGAGAGTAAAAGTGGAAAGAAGAGAGATGAATTAAGAAAGAGAAAGAGATGGATCAGAATTTAATGGGGGAGATTAGGGGGTTGGATTGAAAATATGGATCAGAATTTAATTGGTCCCGTCTCTCTCCTCTTGTTTCCACTTTTTTAGCTCTTCAACTAATCCCCAAATTAGATTCTGGTCCATCTCTTTCTCTTTCTACGTCCGTCTCTCTTCCTTCCACTTTTATTCTCCTAATTAATCCCCTAATTTTATTGTTAATTTGTGCTTAACTCACGCGTAATTGCGTATATTATATTTTCTGACACAATCACGCGGATCCGCGCGAGTTTGGGGCGGGTTCGCATGGGATATGGCTATTTTGCCTACTCATGCGGATTCGCCTCATCCTCCCTTCAAAACACAATATTCTTGTAAATATTTTTTAATTCACTATATTCGCGGTAATTAAAAAAAATAAAATAATATTTAGGGAATTTACCCGATGACTTGCTATCTTGGTTTTGGGAATATAATTGATAGATTTATTGTATGAATGTATATGATCAGAATTTTCAATTACTCTTTGTTCATTTTACTCTTACGAAAAATCAAAGATAATTTGTAATTCACGTAATTTTTTATTTATAAATTCGACATATGGTAGAAGGCTTCCTTTAAGAAAAATTCTCGACGTTGAATTATTATTTTTACCTGAAAAATTTTCACTTCATTCAAATTATGATGAGTCCTGCTGGGTATCCCCGCCCTGGACGATATCCAATATGCAAACTCACTAATTTTAGAAATCATTGATCTTCCTCTTCTCGAAAATGAAATGTTTGTTCCTTTGTTATTCGTCTATCATCCATTTGTTGTCCTACTTGTGATCAGGAAAATAAGAATTATGAAATTTGCATACTTTGATTCGATGAACTTCTATATTATTTCTTCAGCAAATATATGTTATTCAAAGACTCTTTCAGTCGTCAGAACCAACTTAGCTGTATAGTTCATGGAGATTGATTGGTATCATGAATTGTAACGCCGGGTAGGTTCCCTGCAAAATTCTAATTACAGAATCCCAAATTTCGTTTTGTCCTCACTTCCAATGGGCTTAGGGTACCATTTGTTGGGCTCTTATGGGAACTATAGATAAGGACCAAAACGACAACTAATACATACATTATATGCATCGATGATTCATTAAGAAGGGTTCCGTGGCGGAAAATTTTATGAATAATGTTAAAAATAGATAAAGCCAAGGGCAAGAAACTATGCAGAAAAAGTTGGAAAATGGGTTGGAAAAGCTGCGAGCTAGCCAATTAGAAAGTTGATTACTATGTTATTATTCTTATAATTTATACCAATTCAGCATACATGTAAATATTCGGTTTTCCAAATGTATTCCGGAGATTGATTATAAGGAAGACATCATCGTTCACGCGAGGACAAGGATGCCAAGTTAAACAAGAGAATTATGAAAACAGAAAATTAAAAAAAAAAAAACAAAGCCCATCTTGTGGTTTGGACAGCATAGGTCAAATAAATAAGAGTGATTATCAAAGAGATTATAAATTAACAAATTAATTACGTGATATTTTATTAGTAAGTCATTCTTTCTTTTAATTTTATGTCTGGTCGAGGCTACCACAAACATTTGCACAGTTACATGACCCCGTCATCGCCATGGTTGAAAACAGCAACCAGACTTCTATATCTTATATGTGAATCAATAACTAATACTGGAAATTGGTTGTTGAAATTTAGATATGAAATGATCTTTGATGAGGATTGAATCACGATCTCATTTCACTGTTGTTTTATCTGACCACTATTGCGAATTGCGATCTTTAAAGACCAAACTTTCAAAAATAAAACTTAAGTGAATTGTATTAGGTGATGAAATTCGACCACGAAAATTCGCAGTTAAAAAAAGGTAGTATTGTAACGATTCAAATCCAATAGCACCTAATTATATGTTGAGATGAAGGCTAAAGTATATCGTCTATGATTCTCTTACAAAAATATATTTTATATAGAGCTGGAAGTTAGGTATTGGTATTTGGGATAATCCGAATACCGTACCGAATTTATTGCTATTTGGTATATTTTTAGGGATTATGATTATTTTTAGTGCTATTTGATATTCGGGATTATGAGATTGGGATCAGTATATAACAAAATACCAAGAAATACCAAAAAGTAAAAATTATTGAAATATAGCACACAACCTTTGGTCATATTCCTCACTCTTTCACAATTTAGAAGTCCTCATCCAACTCAATTTTGACTTTCTCGTTTAACTCACTCTCGTCTCTCACCTAATCTCTTGTTATTTTCATAACACCAAAAAGCAAACACTAGTATTAGTGGTCTCTCAGCGCCTCCAATTCATCAAATTAAAGAATACCAATGACAAGAATTTGAGATGTCATCTTTCCTCCATTCTCCTTATCTATATCCTAGCTCTAGCAATCTCAAGACTCGTTGCTTAGTCTATTTGCCCTAAATTAAACAATCAAATCTAATTTATATATAATTATTAATGACAAAGATAATTAATTTTGTATTCGATAATATCGATTGGTATACCAAAATATTTTGAGATTGAGATACCGAAATTATTTGAGATTGAGATTGATTATAGGGTATAATTCGGTATTCGGAATTTTGATATTTGATATTGGGATACCGATACCATACCGATTTTCACCCTAATTTTATAGGATCAAAACAGTATATATATCATATCATATGCAAGATCAAAGTATTTTCCTTTGATTTGTTATACACCCACTCACCATCAACTATAATAGCATTTTTTTTCTTCCTAAAGAATAATAAAATAACATAAAATATCGGTTTGACAATGAGCATCGAATTGTCCAGATGTATACTAGTTTTTATTCTCTATACTTTGGTTGTCTTTGTCATTGATTGATCATCTCGACGACAGGAAGTCCTTTTTAATTACAGCACTTCCCGGGGGCTTTTACAATCAGTACAAATCAAATCAGCTGGCTGCAGACACTTGCAAATTCATAGCTAAGTTACTATACATACTAGTTTACTGTAATGTACTTTCCGTAAAAACCAGATGAAAATGAACAAGTGGGTTTCAATCGAGGGAACCCTAGAACCTTGACAACTTGATATTAGTATTATAAGTTTTTCCCCATTGAGTAAATTCCTAGAGAGAACGGACTGAGCATATATATATTAGAATATAAATTTAAAACAGAGATAGATCGAATAATAGTCTAGCTAGGCAACTTGTAAAATCAAGGTTGTATACCCGTGAGTTGATTGGCCAGTCAACCGCTTCAAGATGAACTTAATGTTCTGAACGAGAGACATGAATCCCGTTAGTAGTTGCACTGAAATTGGTCAAAATGGTCAAGAAGACAGGGAGGATGAAGGGGAGGAATGATTAAAATAAAAGTTCATTATTAGGCCAAACCGAGTTGACCCCGATACAAGCACTAACTCGAAACTCAATTGCTCGATCGGGCTGACGGATCGATCTGGATTGACAACATCACTGTGTACTACACTCAACATGCCAGCTATCTAGCCAAGCATATATACATATAGATATAGAGTAGGTAAAAGTATGAGTAAGAAAGAAAGAGATTGTGTTCATTATTGTGTATTTCGTCACAATAAGTTCGAAAACTCGTATATACATTTCTATATTGGAGTTCATGTGACATTTTATGTTGACAGTCCCGGCCACTTGATCAATTAAGTATTTTTATCAATTCGACGACCTTAGTCGTAAATGACTTCTATCTTAATAACTACACCTGAAAATAAATATTGTGTGTTATAGAAATTCCTACGTGTAATCACATTAAGTTGTATAATATATATGACCGTTTTCACAAGCTACACTATCTTACAGTAAAATATGCAAATTAATATTTGCATGATCTGTACGTGTTAACTTATTAAGTAATAGTTACAATACAAAATTCAAAATGAATCATGATTTTTATGCAAAATTTAAAAGAAAATGTTTGTAATTTGAGCTGTGAGACAACAACAAGAAAATAAGAATGCAGAAATGGAACTTATTTGCCAAGTCATAACAAGGAAGTGGGCAGTAGTCCAATCCATGTTCAGATTTAGCACATTTTTTACTCCTAACTCGTTTGGAACCTGCGTTAGCTCCAACTACGTACATACGTATTATGTACCATCCCATCCGACGTCAGCATGTATTATGTGTTGGCCGGAGGGAGCCGAAAGGGGCCCGCCGGCAAAATTATTAACCGGAGACCAAAACAAGAAATAGCAGGAAACTTCGTTTTTGCCTCGATATAATTTGGAGTTGTCAGAAAAATATTACACATTAAAAATTAAGAGAACTCAAAGTTACTGCCGGATATTATATATATAGTAGCTACTATGCCTGACATTTTAGTTCAGCACACAGTGGCTTGGATGTTGTTGATCTTATACCGTGAATGTCGATTTCACGGCTAAAATAATAATGAAAATCAAAAGGACCGATGGATTTATTGCACGTGGCATGCTGCAATATCCATGGATTACATCATATCATCAGCCTAGCACCGAGGAGACGTAGAGAAGAGGATCCCAAGAAGAACCGCCGGCGCCGGTGGGAGGCGGCGTCCAACCAGTACTATTATTATTGTTGTTGTTGAGATCGTAGTGCATAAACTGGTGCTCCGACGACGGCGCCGTCCAAACAGCCGGATTTTGATGTTGGTGATGATCTTGATGATGATGAGGATGATGATCCATTCCCATCCCTAGCTCTAGAGCGCGCGTTCTATCCAAATTATTACCGTGAGTCGTGTAATTCCCGTTAACCGTCGATACATCCATGCCGGGGCCAGAGTACGCCGACGACGACCGGAAGTTGCTGGATTGATCATGCAGCGACCACGACGAGCTGGTCGTCGCCCCGCTACTACTGCTGCCGTCGAACAAATTGTTAACCACCATGTCGGCTGAAACTTGTTGGAGGTGTTGGTGGTGGTTGTTGTTCAGCTGTGACGCCGGTGGCCACGCCATTTGGTGATCTCCGTGATACGACGTCGCTGCGGCGGGAAATTCGTGATGGTTGTGTTGACTAGGCCATGCTCCCGTAGGGGCCGTCTGTTGCCACTGTGACGACATTGGACCCTTGGCTTTTTTCCAGTAATTCGAGTCGTTGAGATTAATTGCTTCGTTCGTCGTATCTTGACGGTAACGTCGGGAATGATCTTGATCGTGGAGTATTTGATTTTGATGTTGTTGTTGTTGTTGTTGCGGTTGATGATGATTGTCAGTCGTGAACATGTTATGATCCATAACATGATGATCACGCCGACCATCCCCCTTCGCCCGAGCCTCCATCCCGGTCGAACCACCAGCGAAACCAGCAAAACCGATCGGGTGGTTTGGTTTCGGGGGCTTGGGTGGCCTACTACTACTGCCAATGTGAGCCGCTGGTGGGCCGGCTACATGACCAGGATTATTATTCATAGGGATTGTGTTGGCCGGTAAGGTCTTCTCATTGTCTTTCTTAGTACTCCCGCCGGCGGCGGGAGCTGAGCTGGACGCGTTGTTGCTGTTGCTGTTGCTGTTGTTATTCTTGTTGTTGTTTGGGTTGATTCGGAGACCTTTCCCGTCGAGCAGCTTGGCCTTGAGGGCGCCGAGAATCCCGTCGGACTCGCTCCCGGTCCCACAGACCTCCTCGAACGAGAAAGGCTCGATGCTGTCGGCCCCACCGCGGCCCCCGGCGTTGGACGAAGGGTTGGGAAGCTCGAAGTTCGTGCGCGCGTTGTCCCCACGCAGGGCGCGGGCCGCGTCGTCGTAGGCGCGTGCGGCGTCCTCGGCGGTGTCGAAGGTGCCGAGCCAGAGGCGCACTTTTTGGAGCGAGTCCTTGATCTCCGCCACCCACCGCCCCGACGGCCGCTGCCGGACCCCGACGAAGCGCTGGTGGCCACGCCCCGTCGCCTTCTTCTTCGCGCGCGTCGAATCGCTCGGCGATGGCGCCCCCATTCTGGCGATCGCGCGTGACGGGATCGATTAGGCTATATAATTGATGGGAAAGAGAGGGAGGGATAAAGAGAGGATTTGTAAATTTCTGGGAAGGGGAATGAATGAATTTTCGAAGATGCGGGACTATATTAATGGCAACCGAGGGGAGCGATTAAGGACAACCGAAGTGGCCAATATCAGCAGCTTTCATAAACTAGTATTTCATTTATTTTTTTATGAGGATTTAAATATGTTAAATTATTTATTTTATATTTTGATCATATAGTTAGGAAGGGACATTGCCAACAATATTGCCTTGCCTGCCTTGCTGCAGGCCGTGTTGATGATATCGACGATTAAAGAGACCAAACCAAAGGAAAGGAAAAAAAATAAATAAATAAACCATACGCTAAGAAACTATAATAAGATGAAAATAGGGGAGGGAAAAAGGATTTATATTATTATTATTGGTAATAAATTTTCTTGTGAAAGCCGTAAAAAAAGAAAACGTTGCAATCAATCCTACTGGGAACCAAGATGAAAAAGGACAAAAACTAATTCCTAATTAGCTAAGGGTTGTTTCCATACTTTCTTCTGGATTTTATGTTTCTTTGTTAAAAGACATAGGTTAGGCCGTTAATCATACATGATGCATACTTAAAAAAATATGACAGTATACCTACCAGTGAGGTATCTTTATGGTGATTTGGAATTGGGGTACGATGAGTAGTTTGATGGACAATTTTGGTCGATAGCTGGTCATCATTAATGGGCATAATTCATAATATGGTTCATAATGACCGATATGACGACATAAGGTGAGTCGCTCAGATGATATCATCACAAAACTTATTTATCGTGTAGGTCAAACTTTCAGTCATGTTTCGTCAAACAATTATATCTTCAATGTGCGCCAAAACAATGAAATGTATTTTTTAAGTGTGTATCATTGAATGGCATCTTCATCACTTATCTCTTGTAATATTTTCCTAAGATATCTTGTGAATCTATAACACAAATCCAGTGTTAATGACTACTTCGTTTATGATTGGATGATAGAGGACTATATACCAAAAAGATCTCATTTCTGTATGTCCAAATTGCTTATAAAGTTGCATACATACCGGATGATTTTGCTAAATCGAAACCATAAATCAACATGGAAGATTCAGTACTTCTTGGTAAGGTAAAAAAAAAATATTGATTCCCCAACATCTTCGGATTGGCTCGAAGATTCATTTAAGATGGGAAGCGTCATTTAAATGGGATAAACTTTTTCCAAAGTGAAATTGGGCAAGTAAAACAAAGTATGAATGGGATCAATAGTTGGAATAACTATCATTAAGCATATAAACTAACCTGGAACGAAACTGACAAAAGGAAAAAGACAAACGAAAGGAGCGAACCAAAGAAAGCAACATCAACATTAGTATTCGTTTTCTATTTCTTGGCGATGCATTTGATTTGTTTCATTTCATGACACAAAGTTTGATTTTACGCACCGGCTGTCTACTACTCTCCTAGATTACTCCATCTAGCTATCTATGCATACGAACGAATACGACGACGCTACCAATATTCTAATTACCATGTCGCTGAACTGGCTACGATGATGACGATGCTGTTGCATCCACCATCGGGGTGCGTTCCTTCAAGCTTATCTGACACTCTGCCATTGGTAACCCTCTCACTTGAGGAATCGTATAATCCTTATTGGGGCTTTGATAATTGGTTTGCCAATATGACAGTTAGACTCGTTTTCCTGTTTTCAAATCGTCTAGCAAACCCTTGTTATGAACAAAGCAAACGGCCTAGAATTCGAGTCTCGACTACTCACAATATCAAGTAGTAGGGCTGGCTATTTGGTCCCGGATTGTTTGGTTTTATCCGAAATCGGACCGTATAATCCGGACCGGGACCGGATAACAAACAATGCAAACTCATACTCGGGCTTAGATTTGAGGTAAAAACCGGATAAAGACCGGATAAGAGACCCCCAACACCTAAAATCAAGATAAAATTGGGACCGGACCGGGTCAAGACCGGACTGTATCCAATCCAATCTTTGGTCCTTATATTCCCGAAAAGACCGGACTGAGACCGGATCAATTTGGTCCAATTTAACCGAACCGGACCGTATAGCCACCCCTATCAAGTAGTTATTAACGAACAAACCACTCAGTCTCAATAATTCGAGTTGTTAGAAAGTGATTTGTTAATTTTTTCTCTCTCTCTCTTACACGCTTCCTCAAATGAAAGTCTATTTGTAGGGTTTTTTACAGTTTGCACAGGTTGAACATACATCCCCTATGCTGCTAAACCATTATGATTTCAGTTTGTACAGGTTGGTCATATTATCCTCTGTGCTAAATCATTGTTTATATTAAGGGTTATCATAAGGATTCGAAATCGTGACCTCTCGATCGTAAGCTTTGATACCATGTTGATTGATAAACGACTTATTATCTCTTGGTATTGCATACCTATGCATACAACATACTTATGACAAAACATTTCCAATAATTAGAATTATTGAAACAAACTGATTTTCTACACTTATTTATTTATTCTCGTTCTCCCTGTTTGCTCTTCATTTTAGCAATTATTATCATAGTCCATTAACAGTGTTTCGAATTTGGTGAAAGCTAGCTACCTTTCGTATAGTAAGGACTAAGGAGTAAGGAGTAACGAGGAGGATGCGAAAGGGAATATGGAGGAGGTGTATGAAGACAGGTAGAGAAGATGAAGATTGAAGAGGAAGCAACCAAGGATGATGCAAATGGGTAAGTAGAAAGGATTAGTAGTTAAGTCAGAAATTCAAATGAAAAGAGTTTAAAATTTAAGCTTAAATTTTTTAAAATGAAGATAAAAATGAAAACTTGTCAAATTACTATATTTCTAAAAAAAATACAAAAATTACATGTAAAATTTACATAACTTTAAAAGTTAAATGAACATAGTTTTCCATACCATCAACGTGACTCCTCACGAAGAGGAGGTGTATGAGAAGGTAAAAAAAGAGGATAGAAGGCGATAGGAGTGATATAGAGTACACGAGACAGAGGGGAAAATTATAAGCTACGAGTGGAGTTTTTTTAATAAAATCATTTGAAATTTTATTTTAAGTAGTAATAGAGTTACTTCACATGTCCATCCTCAATTTAGGTACAATAAAAATAGGAGGTCTTGAAGTCCAAAACTCTTCTTCTTCCCATCTACAAAAAGTGTTAGCCATATGGTGGGCCGCCCTATTCTTCTTTCCTCCTGCATAGGCCCATTCAACCCGTCCATACAAGTTCGCCTTTTCCAGGAAAATCAAAAGATAATAAGAAAAAAAGACAAAGAATCAAATATGTGATAAGAATAGTTTTGCATCGCTAAGGGTGACCATGATCTCCCAACTTCAATACAATAGTATTCTTTTTGGCATGTCCTCATTGCTCAACAAAGTATATTATCCAAATCTTATACTCTAGCATAATCATCATAGACTGCATATATCTATCAAGCAATTACTTAACATATGAGCAATTACAATAACAAAAATTATGTCCACTCTCCAAATCATCAGAACAGAACACAGAAAGATTATCCCATAATTTTTCTTCTTCGTATTTTCTGTAAGAATTTTGTCCATCAAGTCATGAACTACTTTTTTTAGAATTATATTTGTATAATATTTTTGTCTAACTCTTAATGTAAAAATTAGAATATAACATTAATACATAATTTGAATATTGCTAACCACTCTACTCCTTCATTCCCTCATTCACCTCAATCAAAATCCATTCGTGAGAAGGGATCACTACCAAAATAGTTAGACTCAGACTGAGCAATTGAGCCAAGGGTCAAATGTGGGATGATCCGGATTGAGTCGCTTCATACAAATCTTTCAGAGAAACATACTTTCCTTGTAATGATTTGAGATTTTAGTCATTGAATTATAATTAATTGGTTTTAAAAACAAAAGTTTTAAGATGTCGAGAGCATATTAATTTGGATGAAAAAAGTTTATTGGATATGCATATACAGATTTTCACTCATGATATGGGTTGTGTTTGACCAGGATTAGTGCCGGGTGATTAGTGTAGAGCCTGATTTGGACTCCCTCGTCTCGTATCCTTGGGAGTGGAAGAATCTTGTGGAGCAAGGTTGTCAAACCGGTTTATACCGGTGTGCCAGTTTTGAAAGTGGAATGGTCCGACCGTGGTACAACCAGTATTCACGCCGGTTGTGCCGGTTTTAATAAAATATATGAGACAAATGAAAATCCTCAATTACAAATAAATTAGTCATCAAAAAACAATTAGAAAAATTATTTCACACAAAATAATTTATAGCTAAGAATTGGTAACTCATACTAAACAATTAGATACTTAAAAATAAAAGTATATAAAATGAATTTTATTAATGTTTATAATAATTTGTGTAAAATTAAGAATTAGATATATAATATATAAGGTTAATATATACAACAAAGTTGTTTGTAGCCTACTGGTGTATAAGTGAGACTAAAATGAACATGAGGTACTTGGTTCAAATCCTAAGGAAGATGTTTATTTGTGGATAAAGAATGTGTAACATTTGAATTCCGGTTTCTGGTCTAACCGACCGGAATTGACCGGATCTGATCGGCATTGACCGGATTTGATCACAGTTAAATACCGGCCTCTTCCAGCCGGTTTGGTGACCGGTACCGATTGTACCCGGTTGAACCGGCCGACATGAACCGGTTTGACAACCATGTTGTGGAGAGTCAGAGGCGGCCCCCGTGATCTACACTCCGACGCTCAAATCAGTAATGATAGATGATAGTGTAGAGAAAAATGTAGAGAGATATAGGGTTTAGAGAGAGAACCATAAATGGTAAAGTGTGGGAAGGAGAGAAGTCCCCATGCTTGGAGGTAGGAATGGCAATGGGGCAGGTCCAGGGCGGGTATCTCGATACCCATACCCGCCCCATGGCAGGTCGGGTACAGGTCGGGTAATTTATTACGGGGCGCGGGTCGGGGCAGGTCGACCCATTGGGTATGTAATTTATGTGAAAAACATTAGAAATATTCGTTCTTTTCATTGAAAGACCAAGAAAGAAACCATAATATGATAAAATGTAGTTAAATTATTGAAGAAATTGAGATTTTCACTTATTTACAACTTTATTATAGCTAAAATATAATGTAATAAGAGGAAAATCTTAAGTAATTTCACTAAGATTATATGTAATTTAGGCAAGAACGAGTCGAGAATGGGGCGGGTCAGGGCAGGTCGGGTAGATGAGAGGTACCCATGCCCGCCCCGCCTACGGGGCGGGTTTGACCCGCCCCAAAACAGGTCAAACAGGTCGGGTAAATCGGGTCAGGTCGAAATTGCCATCCCTACTTGGAGGGTCTGGCCTCCTTATATAGGAGTCGGAGGTATCCAGTGGATGCCTCCCGTTGTAATGGACGCCCCCGGTAGACTGCATGCCTCCCGTCGATGGACGGCTTCGGGTGGACTGGACGCCTCCCAGTATACTAAACCCTAGAATGAGTTTGGGTCCAAGGTGAGACGTTTTGTGGTGGGCTTGAACCCGTATTAGGCGGGTTAATACTAGACCCAAGAGGGTGTTTGCTGATCCGTCTATTTTCTTAAAAAAGGTTTATACTAACCATGAGATGATCGCTTCGGGTGGACTGGACGCCTCCCAGTGTACTAAACCCTAGAATGAGTTTGGATCCAAGGTGAGACGCTTTGTGGTGGGCTTGAGCCCGTATTAGACGGGTTAATACTAGACCCAACAGGGTGTTTGCTGATCCGTCTATTTTGGATGGAAAAACTTGACTGAAATTTGATAGAATGATCATCTCATGGTTAGTAACTTAGTATAAACCTTTTTTAAATAATAAAAATCTAAGGGGTCGTTTGGAAGTTGCGATTGTTTTGTTGAGATTGTCATTACGCATGTATTGTTTACAATGCATCGTTTTTTTGTTTTTTTAGCAGAAACAATACATGGATTGTTTCTGTGATGTGACAGAAACTATCACTCATTTTGAGTGATTGTTATATCTCAACTTTTAGTTGTGATTGTTGAGATAGTTGAGTTGAGATTGTTTTGTCTCAGCTTTTAGCTAATGCGACATACACAATCACACATACCAAACGTTGTATTCTACAATGCATCAATTTCGACAATACATGTATAATATTATACATGCATTCTCAACAATACATCTATTTAACAATCGCAACTTCCAAACGACCCCTAAGCCACCATTTTGTTTGTCTTTCCAAAGTTAGTGACCACATTTGTAACTAACCGTCAAATTTTAGATTTTTTTTTATGGAGTCAAATTTTAGAACTTAGAAGCAACGCTACACGCTCCTGCTTAAGCGGGCGGGAAAACAAGATCCCGGGCGACGAGCTTGAAAAGAAAGCTACCAACTGGTCGGTGGTTTCTCCTTATAAAAGACACAGCCGAGTGGGGTTTCTTGGCGTTTATTCTCATCGGCTTTCTGCTACTCCTGGGGGGACTCGAATTTGATCTGCTCCTCCGTCTACGTAATTCACTGTTCGCCGTCTCTCTGTATCAGGTAACTGATCAACAACTCCATCGATTTCGATTCGCTCCTTAATGCATGCGTGTATACGTGCTCCGTTTTCTTTCTTCTTCTTCTTCGTCTTAATCGCGGTTTATTCTGATTAATTCCGTACCCGCTCTTCGTATTTCAGGCAGCGCTTCTTATTAGTCGCCTCGGAGTTCCGTTCCGTCTAAGCAACAATGGCCGGTTTTCCCAATCGTAAGTGTTCTTCCGTCTTCGTGTTGCTTCGTGACTAGCGTCACTTGAATTCGTCGTCGCCTGTTGCGCTTTGATTCGGATTTCGGTGTTTTGTGATGGTTCCAAAAGTTTCCCTTCATAATCTCTCATTCAGGGTAACTGCTCCTAGGCCGGTACTAATCAATCTCGATCGTCGGAATGCGTTTTCCTTTTCGATTATAGTTGTTTATCCTTGGACTTGGATAGGCTGTTTAGGCTATTTCTCATTCCACACTTTCATGATGGTCGAGGCAGATCAGCGTTGTTAGACTTTTTAGGGTTCAAAGCTATGTGTTTAATTCTGTGCCTGCAAGCTTTGGTGCATGACTCTTTACAGAAGAAAACAAATAAAATTGATGCATGGCATATTAACTTGTCCTGAGATTGGTGGCGTCCGAAGAGTTGATGTTGATGAACCTGATATGGCGTGATACATTGTTTCGATAACTTATGTCTGGATTTGCATGCTGAATGTGGAATGTAAAGGAACTCTATGATGAGTTCAATTGCAGTTGTAACAGTCTTCTGTCTCTAGTTACTGTTTCTTTTCAATGACACATTTTTTGACCAGGTTTTGGACAGACATCAAGTAGCCCTTTTGGGTCATTAGGCTTTGGCCAGGCAAGTGGTACTACCAAGAATCCTTTTGCTCCCACACCCTTCGGTGTTCCAACCCCTTTTGGCTCTCACGCTGGGAATTCCATGTTTGGGGGAACTTCAACAGGTAAGTTCGGTGCACCATCCTCAACCTTCCCATCTACAACATTTGGGTATGTCTCGCCATCTCCTGCATTCGGAAGCTCAATGCCTGCTTTTGGAGTATCTAGCACTCCTGCTTTCGGTAATTCTCCGCCATTAGTCGGGGGTAAGTTTAGTTTTGTATTAGCAAGCCCATCCTGTTGGTGTCCTACTTGTGGTTGCTGTGACATAAGATGATTGTATTATGTGATTGTGCACATAGACATATATGGTATGTATACCAATGATTGTGTTTACCTTGTCTTCCGATTGTTTTTTCTGCTTCCCCATGGCTTTCATTTCTTCGTCTCCAATTCTATGAGGCTGCGTTAATCCGTTTTGAAGTTGTAGCATAGCAGTCCAGGCTAGTTTACTGTTAGAGCTTATGATTTTGGTTTTTATATCTTCTCTCTACATTTCATTTCATATGCACAAATGGGTCTCCGATTGATCACCACAAATGTTGTCAATAGATCCCATATCTCAATATTCTTTGTGGCAGTATCCTATGTTTTCTGACTTGCTTAACAATTAGTTTAGTGGTCTTAACCTTCTATGCAGCAGCTAAGCTGCTGCTTTACTTGTGTTTATGGAAAAACGAATGTATTGTTGTTCTATCACGATATCCCTGTTGCATTGGACTGCAATCGGATGTATGCTGTGTTTTACATGGTCTTTGTTTTTCATGGCAATCTATTGTCCTCAATGCAGGGTCATCTGCCTTCCATCAGAATTCTGGTTTTGGAGGATTTGGGTCGAATACAACTCCAAGTCCATTTGGAGTCACAAACCAGCAATCACAGGGGAGTAGCTTGTTTGTTCCAATGGCACCTTCCAGGCCTGGCCCTGAGCTTGGATTCTATGGTACTAGCACGCCTGTCTTCGGTTTGGCAAGCACCCCTGCCTTTGGTTCAACAAACACCCTAGCCTTTGGTGCTGCAAGCACTCCAGCGTGTGGCACGACAGGCTTCCAATCATTTGGATCAACAGCAAATCCACCAGCTTTTGGTAGCACAGGGGTAGCCTCTGGTGTGTCTAGTACCCCAGGTTTTGGATCTTCAAATACTTCCATTTC
Source organism: Linum tenue (assembly GCA_946122785.1). Lineage (NCBI taxonomy): Eukaryota > Viridiplantae > Streptophyta > Magnoliopsida > Malpighiales > Linaceae > Linum > Linum tenue. Next base: position 1,837,509 of record CAMGYJ010000005.1, on the reverse strand, counting down.
TTGCTCATCAAGCACTCCAGCATTTGGGGTATCACATCCTCAAAACTTTGCTGCATCTAGTACTCCATCATTTACCTTCGTACCCAATTCAGCTTTTGGTCAGTCAACTGCTGCATTTGGAAGCAGTCCCTTTGGAGCACAGAGTTCTACATATGGTGGGTCTTTGTAACCTGATTTATGGTGATGAGCATTCAAAGTCCTTATAAGAGGTTATGCGCATGGAATTATAGTGGCTTTATATAATGTTTATTTGTCTTATGTGGTGTGACCAGGGTCCCTGCCGTCAACACCAAGCTTTGCAAGCTCAGGCTTTGGACAAGCACCAGTTGGTACACAGCGAGGAGGAAGTAGGGCAGTGCCCTATATAGGAACTGCTGACACAGAAGCCACACGAGGGCAGCCTGAGAAGTTAGAGTCAATATCAGCCATGCCTGTCTACAAAGAGAAAAGCCACGAGGAGTTACGATGGGAGGATTATCAATCTGGAGACAAAGGTGATTACTAGTAGAATTCGCTGGTGTTACTTGGAGTCAATTTCTGTATCTTGCTTATAAATCGTATGTATTGCAGGTGGGGCGCTTCCCTCTGGTCAACAATCTGGCCCAATAAGTTTTAGACCGCCAACAGCACAGTCAAACCCATTTGGTCCTTCATCTACATCTGCTAGTCTTTCTTTGAGTAATCCATTTGTTCCCAAGGGTTTTGGACCATCAGCTGCCTCAGCTTTCAGTTCTTCAGCTTTGAGTGCTTCAACGGAAGTTAAGCCTTTTCAGTCGCCCTCATTTCCATCCACATCAAGTGGTGCATTTGCTACCACATCTCCATCTCTCTTTGGCCCATCAAGCTCACCGAGTCTTAGTTCTACACACTCCCTGTTTGCTTGTCCTACTAAAGCAACATATCCTACCGTGGCTCTTCCCAACTGTTCTTCTACATTGTTTGAAGTGCCCATGTCTTCGCTTGCACAAGCAGATTCTGGATTTCGACCAACTACCTCTGTCTATGGACCGAGTTCCACCTCTACATTTGGTCCATCAAACACATTCAGTACCCCGGTGGAAGGAAGCATTTCCTCAGGCTTTAGTTTCATGCCATCCCGCTTTACTTCTTCTGCTCAAGGAACAACTTCAGCATTTAATCCTACCATGGCTTTTCCCAACAATTCTCCTACACCGTTTCAAGCAATCACACCTTCACTTGCACAAACAGGTTCTCTATTTGGACCAACTACCTCTTCCATTCAACAGAGTAGCCCCTTGATATTTGGTCCTTGCGGTAAACCAGCCAGTTCGCTTCAAGAACGCCTTTTCTCAAGCACTCCATCTTTATTTCCTTCAGCCAACCCAGTGAGTAACTCTTCGAATCCCTTTTTCTTTTTCTTCCTGTCTTCAGGTTTTTTCTTTATGAATTTCTTGTTGAAATATGGCCCCTGCCTGCTTGGCGCTTGCAAATCGGTTTTCTGGTAGTTTTGAACACTCGAATTTCATATGGTTCTTATCTCTTCTTCTTTTGGTCATTGATTTTCCTTGGGAAGCTTTTACAACAGCATGCATTGTTTTGTTGGTTCATGCCCTGCCTTAAGTTGTGACTTTGTGAGAGTAAAGGGTGTGAATTTTAGTGTTGGTATATGCTGCTAAGTGTTTTATATGTACAGGTCTCTGCTGCAGCAACACCTTTTCAACCGGGTCCATGTAGCTTTTGCCTGTCTCGAGGTACGGAAATCATTCATGTATGCATGGATGCATGCTTGTATTTCCCCCACCATCATTTTTTCAAACCTTCCACTGAAGGTGTTTTAGATGGTTATGTTGATGCTTAAAGTTTCTTTTCTTACAGGTGGGGCAAGTTTGTTTGCTGATGCATCTGGTCAGGGCCCATTATCAACACCATTTGGTACTAGAACGGTACCTTATTTGGCAACCGATCAGGCAGAGTGGGGAAGAGAGCAGCCTGAACATATGAAGTTTCATTCTATATCCGCCATGGCTGCCTACAACAAGAAGAGCCATGAAGAGCTGCGATTTGACGATTATCAATGGGGAGATAAAGGTGATTCTCAGTAAAGATGTTACATAAAACAATTTGCAGATTGTGATTTGTGTTTATATACTGGAGTGAATTTCTGTCTTACTTCTATCTATAATTTGTTACTGTATTGCAGGTGGACCGAATCTCTCTGGTCAAGCTCCTGGTGAAACTGCTTCGACAGTCGAGTCGAACCCAGCTGGTCCATCATCGGCATCTGCACAATCTTCGGCTAATCCATCTTCTTTGCCAGCCCCAGCTAGTCAGTCATCTGCTCCAAATGTCAATGCGCTGTGCTTGGTTTTTGTTTTTTGTTCTCTGAATCAGTAGGGTGCTCGTCAATGGTTGCATAACACGCTCTCATGTGAGAATGTGCAGAGTTAGGAAATAGATAGTAGACTTCAACATACAAGGATTGGTTTAGTTGAGCGATTTCGGATTATGCGCTCTTTGTTCTGACGCCAATAATAAGAGTTTTGAAGTGCAAAAAGGTTTCTTTGTCTGAAATTCCCATTACTGCATAAAATTATGTAACGAAGTCTTGTATGGTTCAACTTTGCCTCGTGCACATTTTCTAAATCGATTCCTTCCTCCCTACTAGTCCCTAGCAAAATATGGAATTGGATCTCAAATTGACGGAGTTTTCTTAGATATGGCAATGGCTAGACCTAATGGATAATTTGACCCAAATGTGATAACTCATATGGGTATGGGATCGGATCTAAATGAACTTATGTATAATGATTTTGAATATGGTTTGTATTTGAATTGGATTCTATTTGGGTCAATTTATTTATTTATTTATTATATAAACAAAAAATAATATCAACTATTCATTAACTAGTTACAACCCAACTGTACAAATTTGATGTCGGTATTTCCATCATTCTTACTTTCATAACAAAAAGTAAGGAAAAAATTGAATTATAATTGGTTACTCATTTTCTTTTGGACTTACAATATTGTGGGTCCAATTTAAACCCAAACTAAAAAATTGGATATGATTTACCCAAAAGCAAAATTACTCAAACTTGCTTTGACCCATAATAAGTTGGGTTTAGGTAATACCCAAACCTTGAGACCCAATTGACATCCCTAAGTTTTCTCGTATTCTATATCGTGCTTTCAAATAATGTGGCATATTGCAAATTTAGTCACGGAGATGACTAAAAAGTTCATGGTCAGTAAAAATATTTTATTTCATTCGTGTTACTAACAAATTTCATACTTCGCATCAATTTAGTTTTTGTTGATTTAGCTAATAGAAGTAGAGCTCGACCAAACCAACATTAGGACGGGATCGTACCGAACACAGTGTAATGTGGTCCGGTATGAATTTGATATTTGGACAGGACAAAATGGACCGAATGTAGTGATGGTTCGGTCCTTGATCCTAAAATATCTTTCACTAATAGACCGTTGTTCTCATGAGTTTGGTCCGGCCCAGATCGGACGAAATGTTGCACACCCCAAAATAGAAGTGACAAATCAGCCAAAACCCGAAAGAAAACCGATCCGCCTCGTCATTAAAACCCGTCATATCATAAAAACAAACACAACCCTTCCTTCTTGTAAATCTCATTGTTCCACTTCCTCGATGCCAACTGCTCCACAAGTTGCATTCTGTCATCCTCGACCTTCTCCTACCCATTGTGCGCTCTATCCACGATCCCTAGCTTCACCACCTCCGCTCCCTCACCTTCGTCCCTCTCAACAGAACATCGCGTCGAGTCGCAACGGAATCGAGCTTTGCCCGGAACAACATCAAGAAATGGTCACGAAACAAGAGCCCAAAATCGACCTCAAACATGTACATAACTCATATCGGTCATACATAAAATTAGTAAAATACATATACATATATAATCGGGAGTGTATGAGTTGGATGGTGAGAAAAATATATCCACCCGCTCATGAGAGCGGATCCAGTAATTAACTTGTTTGGTTACTAACCATGCATAACTTTTCACCAATTAAATTTCATGATCTATGTCTATTTTTTCTATCATGGCAGTACATAAGATTATATAAGGTCATATGAGAATGTATAATTGTGGTACTCTGGTACAAATATACAATAGTTGTATAATAATAGTAGACGATGGTAGATGATGATAAAATTGGTCCATAGTTTGTTTTATTAAAATGATCTAAAATTAGGGCTGGGAAAATAGACCAGACCTTTAGAAAAATCGTCGTCCAAACCGTACCGCACAGTTTGATCCGGACCGTAGACCGTGACGTATGGTCTGGTCTGGTCCATGGTCTGTATTATTTTATGATTTGATCTCTTGGTCTGGTCTGGTCTAGACCGCGGTTTACCGGACCAAACCGTAGACCCAACTGACTTGTCAATACGTGTTAACAGCCCATTCGACCTCTAAACTCCCACAACGACACCCAAGTCTCAACCTTAATTTTGTGAATCTCTTCCCTCCTTCATTCACAACCACATTTAACCACAGAGTAGAGATAATCGTGTCTCCATATGATATTATGTTAATATTTATGACATTATGGTGCAAGCTGGGATGCTTTTACTTTGTATCTTTGTTATGTACTAAGATTTAGAGTATCAAAATTATTCATGCATGTTAGGATTAATGTTTTAAGGCAAATAACAATTATTTTTCTTGGTTATTGTTTCAATTTTTTGTGTGGTTGACTAAACAAATTATTCATTTTTCGTTGAGTGTGGTCTATCTGGACCAGACCAGACCGAACCAGACCGCACAGGCGTGGTCTGGACCAGACTGTATAGTCTGTGGTCTGGTCTGTGATCTATACTTTAGCCTCTCGGTCTGGACCGTAGACCGTATATATGGTCTGGTCTGGACCAGACCGCACCGTTTCCCAGCCCCATCTAAAATAGATGTTCTGTAGATCACAATAACTCAGTTATTTTATTATTTTTAATTCAAATGAAGGAAATACTTATTTTTATAGAAATGAAATTAAAAAAAGTATTAAATCTCAACCATCACACCATCTAAAATTATAATTGTAAAAAAAACTCCATCTAAAATTAAGCAACCACAGCTAATCTAATTATGTATTTGTTTCTAGGCCGAACTGACATGCGGATTAGGTAACGTAAGCCAGTTCCTAATCCTTCTTTTCATTCGATATCCATCCTTATTTTAGCAGCCTTATGGTCTATTTACGAAACTACCCCGCAGCGGACTTGAAACCAACGCGACTCGGCTCACTCTCTCTCCAAATATAAGGAAGGAGGCCAACCCAGCCAAAGGGGCGTTTTCTCGGCGTTTAATGTCTGTGCGCGGGTTGGAGTAGTCTGTGTCCGTGTGAGAGGACGAGACAATAGACATAAGCGCTCTTGTTCTGCGAACTGCATCTCGTTCATCTCTTCTCCCTTCCCTTTCCCCTCTCTCTCCGAAGCTCCATTCCCGTCTTCCTTCCGCCGTTTCGCCCGAATCTCTCTGCTGCTGCTCGTCCCAGGCCTCCGTCTGGATCCACTCTCCGTCAGTCACTTTGTCTCCCTCTCAGGTAACTATCGAACAACCCTAGAACTAGCTCCATTTGATTCCGATTTCCTGATTGTGCATACGAGCTCCGTTTTACCCCTTCGGTTCTACCTCGTGGTTTATTCTGATTGCTTCCATATCCGCTTTTGGTTCCATTCAGGCAAAGAGCTCCTTAATCCCTCTCCGAGTTTGTACCGTCCAATTCGATAACGATGTTCGGCTCTCCAAATCGTAAGTGTTCTCTCTTTTTCCAAGTTAGCATATCTATTTGCTTTCTTATTGTTGCTTCCTGACTAGCGTGACTTGAATTTGTCGTCTCCTATGCCTTCACTTTGATGTGATTTTCTGCCGATTCCGGAAATTTCCTCATAGCATGCGTAATTGCTCATGTCTCATTGAGTAGCTGCTTCGAGCCTGGTTGTAATCAGTCCATCAATCTCGGTCGGTGGAATGCATTTCCTTTTGTACAATAAATAGTCTTTCATCCTTGGACTTGCATTGGCTGTTCTATTTCTCATTCAAACTACCGCGATGGTTGAGGCAATTCAGCTTGTTTTGAATTTTTGGAGCTTCGTGTTAAATTTTGTCTGCCAGTATTGATGCATTTTCTGCATTATATATTAAACTTGTGTTGAGATTGCCCGTGTCAGGAGAATTGATTGTTATCGAATCAATGTGTCAGCAGCGTGTTGTGATCTGCATTTGCTACCCCTCCTATCCTCACAAGAACCCCAAAAGTAAATTTGCACCACTGAAGATGTAGAATCTGAATGACATCTGTGCTGAGTTCAGTTGCAGTTGGAACTGTTTCATATATTCGTCTAGTTTTAGGGATTTCTGTCTCTAGTTGGTGTTTCTTATTAATTACACATTTTCATGATCTCTGTAATTTACCAGCTTTTGGACAGACATCAAGTAGCCCTTTTGGGTCAACTGGCTTTGGCCAGACAAGTGCTCCAACCAGTAATCCTTTTGCACCCAAACCCTTCGGTAGTCCAACCCCTTTTGGTTCCCAGACTGGCACTTCCATGTTTGGGGGAACATCAACGGGTATGTTCGGCACACCCCAAGCTTCCTCACCTTTCCCATCTACAACAACATTTGGGGCCTCGTCATCTCCAGCTTTCGGGAGCTCAATGTCTGCTTTTGGAGCATCTAGCACGCCTGCGTTCAATAGTTCTTCGTCATCATTTGGTGGTAAGTATAGTTTTGTATTCTAAGCCCATCCCATTCGTGTCCTGCTTCTTGTGTCTCTGCAAAAAGACGATTGGTTGCTCTCAGCTATTTTTTTCAGTTCTAGCTTATGATTTATTGTGTTACCTTGTTTTCCAATGGTTTTCTCTGCTTCCCTATGGCTTTCACGTCTCATATCCAAGCAGATGAGGCTGTGTCAAGCCTTGTTGAAGTTATATGGCATAGCAATCTAGGGCAGTGCACATCTGCATCTTCCCACTTTTCTGTTGATTTTGTTTCTCATCTTCTCTGTGCTTTTCATTTCTCATCCTTTCATTAAATGGGAATCAATTGGATCACCGGAGATGATGTTCTCCATTGATTCCATATTTCAATCTTCGTTGTTACTTATCCTTGGTTTTCTAACTTGCTCAATTATCTGTTTATTTAGTGGTCTTAATCCTCTATGCAAGACCTATGAGCAACTGCTGCACTTGTGTTTATCCAAGTTGTTTGTATTGTTGTTTTATCATGTTTGGTGCAGTCTGATTTTATCGTGGTAATCCATTGTTCTTAATGCAGGGTCATCTGTGTTCGGTCAAAAGCCTGCCTTTGGAGGATTTGGGTCGAGTACAACTCCTACTGCATTTGGAGGCACTAACCAACAATCCCAACCTGCATTCGGGAATAGTTTGTTTGGTTCCACGACACCTTTTGGGGCAGGCTCTCAGCCTGGATTTGGTGGTACCAGCACGCCTGCCTTTGGCTCGACAAGCACCCCTGCTTTTGGTTCAACAAGCACCCCAGCTTTTGGTGCTCCAAGCACTCCGGCGTTTGGTTCGACAAGTACTCCAGCTTTTGGATCAACAGCGAGCCCAGCTTTTGGTAGCACAGGAGCAGCCTTTGGTGTGTCTAGTACCCCAGGTTTTGGATCTTCAAATACTTCAGTTTTTGGCTCCTCAAGCAACCCGTCTTTTGGTGCTTCATCTTCTGCTTTTGGGGCTGCAAGCACTCCTGCATTTGGGGCTTCCAGTGCTCAAACTTTTGGTGCATCTAGCACTCCATCATTTACCTTTGCATCCAATTCAGCTTTCGGTCAGTCGACCTCTGCATTTGGAAGCAGCCCATTTGGAGCACAGAGTTCTGGGTTTGGTGGGTCTATGAAACCTGATTTATGGTTAATTTGCTTAGTATTCAACATTCTTATAATGGTTTATGTGCATGGTATTATAGTAACTTAAAAATACAATGTTCTATTTGTCTTATGTGGTGTTATCAGGGTCCCAGGCAACAACACCAACATTTGCAAGCTCAGGCTTTGGGCAAGCACCTTTTGGTACGCAGCGAGGCGGAAGTAGGGCAGTGCCCTACACAGCAACTCCTGACACAGAAACCACTGGTACAGGGGGGCAGCCTGGGAAGTTAGAGTCGATATCTGCCATGCCTGCCTACAAAGAGAAAAGCCACGAGGAGTTACGATGGGAGGATTATCAATCGGGAGACAAAGGTGATATACCAAAAGCACAAAAGAATATGGATTTTTATTTTTGTTATATTGGAGTCAATACATGTATCTTACTTTTATAATTTGTATTTCAGGCGGTCCTTCCTCTGGGCAACAACCTGGCGCTATCAGTTTTAATGCACCAGCAGCACAATCAAACCCGTTTGCTCCAACATCTACATTCCCTCAAACTTCTGCTAATCCTTTTTCTTCGACGACGGCGTCTAATCCATTTGCTCCCAAGGCTTTTGCTCCATCAGCTACCTCAGCTTTCAGTTCTTCACCTTTTAGTGCTCCTACGGCAGCTAACCCTTTTCAGTCGACATCCTTTCCATCCTCATCCAGTGGTCCATTTGCCTCCTCATCTCCATCTCTTTTTGGCCCATCAAGCTCATCAAGTTTCGCTTCCACGCCATCCCTGTTTACATCCAGTGCCCAGGGAACAACCTCAGCATTCAACCCTACCATGGCTTTTCCCAATAGCTCTCCTACATTGTTTCAATCGACCACACCTTCGCTTTCACAAACAGGTTCTGGTTTTGGACCAGCTACTTCTGCCTTTGGACCGAGTTCCACCTCTCCATTTGGTCCTTCAAACGCTTTCAATACCTCAGGAACCTCGCTTCAAGGAAGCCTTTTCTCAAGCACACCTTCTTTATTTCCTTCAACCAACCAAGTGAGTAATTCTAATGTGTTTTTCCTGTTGTTAGGTTTATACTATTGAAGTGTCTCTATTCTGCCCCAAAAGAAGTATTGCCCCGAGATATGAGTGGGCAGGGTGTGAATTTTTTGTGCTGGTATACGCTGCTAAGTATTTTTATTCACAGGTCTCTAGTTCGACACCTTTTCAATTGCCTCAATCTAGCTTTGGTAACTTTGGCCAGTCTCAAGGTATGGAAATTGTATATTTATGCATGCTTGCATTCCCCCACCCCCATTTCCCACCCATATATTGAAGGGGCTTTAGTTCTTAATGCTGAAATATTTATGCTTGAGCCGCTCTTCTTGCAGGTGGCGCAAGTTTGTTTGCCAACACATCTGGTCAGAACAATTATGGACAACAGTATGTGCCTCGCCTTTTTTTGGATTTATCTATAAACGTACTTTCATTATTTTTGCCGTACGTCCAAGTTATCAGATTTGCTCATACATTCTGGGATGTACCAAGTACTCTAATTTGAGATGTGTTTTTAGTTGTCTCCACATCAGTTATGCTACTGTAGCAATTGATTCTGTTTCTTAATTTCACTAAGTTATGCAACTTCAGCAATTGATTCTGTTGATTTTCACTATGTAAATTTAAGCAGGTCCGTGTTTGACTTTTGCAGGTCTATCGGACAGAGCTCTGCTGCTGTACTTCCAGCACCTATGACCAATCCTTTTGGCACTCTCCCAGCAATGCCTCAGATATCTATTAATAGAGCTGGAACTACACCTTCTGTGCAGTATGGGATCTCAAGCTTGCCTGTACGTGTTACTGAATTTGGATATCTTGTGATTGGATATTTTTTATTCACTGTGTCTGTTTTGTGCTGTTTATTGGTGCTATAGTGTTATCCTGTTGTTTGACACCTGCCACTTTATTATTCGTTGTTTTTGTACCAACCATGATTCTTTCTGGCTTCAGGTTGTTGACAAACCTGCACCTGTCAGAGTATCCTCCTTATTGACCTCTCGACACCTGTTGCAAAGGCGGATTAAGATGCCTGCAAGGAAATATTATCCCAAACATGATGGTCCAAAGGTATCGTAATGGCTGTTAGCCCTGAGCATGCTTAATAACTTGTTCTCGGATAGTCAAAATATCTAATAACTGAATTCCTTGGGTATAATATTGCTGCTTTCAGGTTCCGTTTTTCAGTGATGAGGATGAATCTCCCAGCACACCCAAGGCAGATGCCCTTTTTGTTCCTAGGGAAAACCCAAGAGCTTTGGTAATTCGCCCTGTAGATCAATGGCCGTCGAGAGCTAGTGTGGACAAAGTGTCTCCGGTTAGGGATGTGCATCAAAATGGCAAGTTTCTGACTCCTTTTCTGTCGCCCTCTCTCTCCGTGAAGTGTGCTCTTTATACTGTTTCGTAGGGTAGTCATATACTATTTTTTAATCTCTCTTGGGTCTTCGTTTGTTCTCTTCTCAATTTAGACTGATGATTTTGTTCTCTAGGTAAAGTTCCAGAAGCAGCAATGGATGGAGATGATGTATCTTCCTTGAATGGTACCAACAAGGCCAATGGCAAAGATAGTGAGTGGATCCATTCCCTGCCCCTTGAATTTTTATATTCAAAATTGATGCATCACTTCTCCACTCCTGAGTCTCGTTGTTTCATCTTATGAAATATTGAACACGGGATTGCGAAAATGTGGGGATGAAATGAAATGCTCCTATGCAAAGAAAAATAAGAATGTAGTAGTATTGGATTCTGTGGTTTTGTCTTTGTTTGATTGTTGACTGCCGATTGCAGAGCTGAACAAAAAACAGCTACATAATAAATAAAAAATCGACTGTTCATGTATTCTCCAAGTCACGTGCAAAGAAAAATAAGAATGTAGCAGTATTGGATTCTGTAGTTTTGTCTTTGTTTGATTGTTGACTACAGATTGCATAGAATGTAGCAGTATTGAACAAAATCAGCTACATAATAAAAAATCGACTGTTCATGTGTTTTTGTGAGGTATTAAGAATGGTTTTTTCTTCTTCTGTGTATGAACAGAGAGCCCGGCGGGTGAAAATGGTGTTGGCAACAAGGAGCATGTGGAACTGAATCAGAAACTCAATGGAAGAGTTCATCACGAAGATCATTCCAGCCCGAATTATGAATCAGACAACAAGAGGCCTATCAATGGTCGCAGAGCTGGAGAAGCGGCAATAGTGTATGAGCATGGAGCAGATATCGAGGCACAAATGCCGAAACTCCGCCGTCCCGACTACTACACAGAGCCGCGCATCCAAGAACTGGCGGCTAAAGAAAGGGCCGAACCGGGTTACTGCCGCCGTGTTAGGGATTTCGTGGTTGGCCGACAAGGCTATGGAAGCATCAAGTTTCTGGGTGAGACAGACGTGCGGGGGCTTGATCTGGACTCCCTCGTTCAGTTCAACACTAGGGAGGTGATTGTGTACATGGACGAAGAGAAGAAGCCACCTGTGGGACAAGGTCTGAATAAGCCTGCTGAAGTCACCCTTCTGAACATAAGGTACGTCGACAAAGCTACCAAGCAGGTGTTGACAGAAGGGCCAAGGGCTCTAAAATACAGCGAGCAGCTGAAGAGGAAGACTAAGGAGCAAGGTGCTGAATTCGTGTCGTATGATGCACCGAAGGGAGAATGGAAGTTCAAGGTCGAGCATTTCAGCACGTACAGGCTTGTCGAGGAGGAAGAAGAAGAAAATGTTTGCTGAGGCTCATGATGATTAATAATTGGGGTTTGGAGGGTTTGCTATGTAAGATTGGATGGCTTCGAAGTTGTATAGTATACTACTGCTACCTCGCAAACAATAGTGGGCTTGTTTCTTGTTTCTGCTTACCTGTTGCTATCCTTTCTTCCAGGTCGCTTTTGTTCTGAAGTGAAGTTTCTGGGAGCTTTTGAATTGGTATACCTTTCGTCTCCTTTCCCCTTTGTCCCTCGACTCGGGTTTTGTATTTGTTCATTTTTCAAACTTGTTGATGAGACCAAACTCGGGACTCAAAGGATCACAGTCGCGCAGCACGCTAGCTAGGTCAAGATGATGCTCTCGGATTAAACACAGAACTCGACCCTAGCTTGGTCAAGCTCTCACAAACTCAATTTCGGATGGAATCGAACGGGAACCCTTACACCTGGAAGGATGCACACTCGATATGAGGAAGCTTTCGATGCAATCGATGGCGATTCTCGATTGATAAGCAAAGTCAGCAAGTCTTTGATCGCAACCAAAAACCAATCAAACTCACAAACTCTCAAGTTTGGGAATTGTAATAAAATTCATTCAATCAACATGTTCTGCTCACCCCTTCACGTTCCAAGCCTTTTATAGGCAATTACAACCACCATCCTACGCTTAAAAGGAATCAACACTAATCCTAGTTCAACTATAACAATAACTACTACTAATCCTTGTGGCACAAGGAAATCAAGTCTTACATTACAAGGAAATAAAACAGCTTAACATAGTTACTTTGGCCGCCTTGTTCAAGGATCAAACGAACTCCAATTCTTCAACCAATGCCTTTACGTTGTAGATTGTGAAATGTAGTTTCATGGGGTACTCGTCTCTGGCCATGGTTCTCCCCCATCTGTCCAGAATGAAGCCCTAAAGTAGTCACCTCCAACTCAGTTCCAGACTTAGCCATTTTTGAACAAAATTCCAGTTTCTGGCTAGCAACTTGGAGGCTTTGGAAAATCATTAAAATGGCTTCTCCTGGCTTATCCAAAGCTTCCATTGTGTAGAGAAACATCTCTAGTCCAGCCCCAAACTCTTGCCTTGTATTTCCTTCGAGCCATTTGAGCGTAGCAAGCTTCCAAAGATGGTATCCTGCAACATAAAAATGACTTAGACAAAATTCACCCTCCTTATCCGTGATTGATCCTGTTTTTTGATCGATCCATTGAGGGTTGTAATTCGAGAGGTTTGGGATCATATCACTTGTGCAGGTGGTTGGTTTAAAATTTAAATGAACTGAAGATGGTTCATTTGGTGACACCATTGTACCAATAATATATAGAATACTGAAAGGAAAAGAAATGGAAAGGCAATATCATTGTAAATATTACACGGCAGCAGAATCAAAGTACATATAGCAGAGGTATCGAAATCGAGCTATGCCTGCAGATCGATCATGAAACTGATCGGATTATTACCAACCGTAGAACGCAAGCAATTGGAGTAACTAGATATATAGAACGCAGTTTGGAAGGCTGATGCTTTATATAATTGTTACCACTCCCGCAGGTGGATATAGTGATGAATCAGAAGAATCCGTCGTCATCATCAGATCCTCGCTCATGACGACGACTTCTGAAGCGTTCCTCGTCACCACCGTCCACAATGTTCTTCTTCCCCCTCCTGTTTCCAAGCCTGTCACCGCCGCGGTGCAGTGGAAGGTGGCGGGGGTGGTGGTGGTCGGAGATGTCCATATGGACGCCGGGGTCGTTGGTGTTGTAGTGGCTGTCGAACATGATGGAGTTATTCACGGCCTGGAAGTTGCTGTTCACGTAAGTCCCAACACCCTCCTCCTCGTCGTCTTCCTCCGCCGCATCCTTCAAATCATTAGCATTGCTCGCCTCGTCGCTCTTTCCCTTGCCCTTGTTGAGGGAAGAGTAGTAATGGTGGTGGGGCCTCGCATTGCGGTCTTGATCGTCCAAGTGGCCCCGCATGGTGGCTCCGGTGTTGGTCCCGGCCAGTGTCACCACCCTCACCCCATGTTGCTGCTGTTGCGATTCGGCATCGTCGTCCCCGGCCGCGACGGTGTGGCCGCCGCCGGTGGGGATGCCGGAGACGCGGTTGGTGATGGTGTTGACCATGTCCCTGACGTGGCGATCCAGAGGCTTTTGGCTGGCCGGCCCACCTGCTGCTGGCACCATGATTGGTTGATTATGTTGGTGTGGGAAATTGGGATTTGGGAGGGGTGACTGCCCTTTGATTGATGGCGTTGCAGCTGGAATAAGTTTCAGCCATATTTAAGGAGCGAAAAGAAAGAGGTGTGGGAATGGCTTGACTTGGAGTGAAATGCGAAGGATTTATTCTGTGCTCTTCTTTGCTGGGGGCAGGGGAAAGGGATCACTTGGGCAGCTAGTTCTCTGCCACCCTCTCTCTGCCTTTTATGAGCGGTAACAGATGTAAGATATGGTCATTATGAATTGGGCCGAGAGGGAGGGGCTGGGCGGGGAGATATGAAACGGTGGGCTCGGCCCAAAAGAAGAAAGGTGAGACAGAACAACCAGGGGACAAGGTCATAGATTCATTCGGTTTCGGTGGGTGGACGGGCTCAAGATAAAGTGCAAAACCATGGGCTATGCACCCATTAATAACTAAATTTAGATCTTTTATTTAGAAAATCTAGATCTAAAGATAGAAAATTAAATGTCATTTTTATTTTTTCTACATTTCTTAATCGACTCATGTCTTCTTCGTTTTAACTCGGATTCCAAATTGTTTTGCACAGATGGAACGAGTTCGTTGTGCTCTACAAACCGAGATCCATCTTCAATATTTTTTGAGGAAAAAATTATTGCCTCTCGATATCAACTGCATACCATATGGTATCTTCTTCATTTTTAATTCGTTTTTTAAAACGTTTGCACAGAAGAAAGGAGTTCATCATCAAATTACAGGACCAAAAAATACAACACAATACCGTACAATACCACCCTGGTACGAGGTGGTATCTTGTGGTACACAATGTTAAAAATCGTAAATGATAGTTAATATACTTCTATTATTATGTATTCAACCATCCTACAGTTTTCGTTTCGACTTAAAACGAAAGAGAAATCGTACATTAAAGATTAAAGGGGAAAAGATAAAAGGCTTTCCAGGAGAGAGGGATACTGATGTCATACTGATGTGGACGGGTTACTCACCATAAGATTACTCACTGAATCTGCTCCTGGTGCACCGGGCCGCCAATGACTACCGAACAACAAAGGAAATGAACCTAACCAACCACATAACACACACAGGAAACCCAAACTTGTTTTAATCAATGGGGTCCAATAAACCATAGGGAAACATATAATAATTCTTTGGTTAAATACACTTGTATATCCAAAACTTTCACGGTTGTGGCAATAATATCCAAATTTCCCGAAATACCACTTATATCCAATTCCTTCACATTCTTTAACGGTGTTTTTGGATATACAAGTGTATTTAACCAAAAATATATTGGAAAATGGATAGATTTGGCAAATAACAACTTTAAAACATGGATATAAGTGGTATTCAGGGAAATTTGGATATTATTGGCATAACCGTGAAAGTTTTGGATATACAAGTGTATTAAACCTAATTCTTTCCACTTATTATGTTTACGAATTTGTTCCACTTATTATTTGTTGTTCTGAGCCAAGTTGTTCACTTGCTGCTCGGAGTTCGGTTCAGACTAAATTCATTTGATATTCGACTTGTTTATTAACGAGTCAATTTTGAGCTAAGTATTGTCAAGTTTGCAAAGTCGTGAGCTAAGCCCAATCGGTGACTTGTTGAGGTTAACTTCGGTGACTTGTTGAGGTTAACTCAGGACCTAGCTCGTTTTGAGCTACGAGTTGCCTGGAGCCCTGGACAATATGTCTAGTGAGCCACCTCAATTAGCAACTTATGAGCGAATTAGTTAACAACTTACTGTTGGTTTATTGATAATTCATAGATTTGTTAGATTATATGTCTCGCTACATATTTAAAAGATAAATTATGTATCATAAATTGCTCATATACAATTATACATCTCGTGAACTCGTTATTGAACCGAGTTCGAGACAAACAAAAGTTAGGATTTTAGTAAACAAGTTGGGTTAAAGCTCGAGTTTGACTCTTTAATGAACCGAGTTCGAGACAAACAGAAGTCAGGATTTTAGTAAACAATTTGGGTTCGAGCTCGAGTTTGACTCATTTATTAATAAGTCAAGTCCAAATAAGATCAATACTCGGTTTGACTCATTTGTAGCCCTAGTTGTTCATTTGATAATAAAAAATCTTTTAATTGTTGGATCTATTATTTATAGCTAACATTTTTTCCCTTTTGTACTATGATGTATATGAAAAAACTTATATATTTCGTATCTACCTATTTTCTTTAAAAATAATTAAAAAAAAAATGCTAACTACAATAAAAATATATTTATTAATTACTATGATAATATCCACAACTGGAGGCTGGAGCAACGACCGCCGTCTGTAACTCCATTGCTAAATTTCCCGAACTCCCCTGACAACACGAAGTCCCAAATCCGCCGTCAACCCGACAGTCAGACGGACAAAGTCTCTTCCTTCATCCTCCAAACCTACCTTCTCCAGGTCAGCTTCTTAGTCTTTCCGTTCTTTGTTTTCCCCTCTTCCGTTCTGTTCTGTACTGGGGTTTCCAGTTTTAGCCCTTCTCCATTCGCCATGGGCGATGATGGCTGGTTCATACAAAACCTAGCTTGCTTCTTCTATCGCCTTCTTGCTAGCTCGTATTATTATTTACCATTGCGTTTCGATTCTCCTGTTTGCTTCTTCCGCTTTTGCATTCACTGTAATCCAAATGCACAACCGATATTGCCGCCGGATTACTCAACCAGGCAGTTCAAAACAACATCCACCAAACCCCTCCTCTCAATTCCGCCGCAAAAAGTCCCTGTAATTTCTTCCATCGAATTGCCGACAAACTAGCTCCGAGGTCTGGTTTTCTCTCCCCGCCAGGTGTTATTCTGCCGGCTTGGCCTTGGAAGCCCGGCTGATATCCAGCTACCAATCGTCTTCCTCTGTCACCGAGTTCTAGGGTTTCTCTTTTCCTTTCCATGAAACCAAGTTCCTTCATTTCGTTGCTGAATTCTGATTCCGTTCTTGTAATTTTATTGTGATGGATCAGATGCAGAAGCATTTGCCTAACAAGATTGAAGATGAGCAGCGCTCAGCTAATTCTCCGCTTCAACCTGCCGCAGACCTCCATCTGGAGGTGCAAGACGTGGATCTCCATTCCAACTCTACTGTAGAAGTAAAGGAAGAAGCAAAGCCGGCATTTTGCTCTGCGCCCTCTGTTGCCACTTCTCAACCTAGCTGTGTGGTGGTGGTAGTTAATGAGGAGGATGAGTCGCCTTTGCCCTCTGCTCCGGAGCCTCCCACGAAGCCCTCTCTCTCTAGGGATCCAAGTTCTCATGAACAGTGCAGGTATGTATATGTCCTTAATGTAGCTTCTTTTGATTGCCTGTTTTTGCACGATAACTGCAACAAGCCTAGTTTGATAAGAGCAAAGCGGTTTGCAGTTTGCACTGCCTGTAGCTGACTGAAATTCTTTTTTGAAATTGCTTTACCTCAAACTCAAAGAGTGTGTCAGCAAGAGAAGGAAGAAGTTCTCATTGATTTGGGGTGCAAATGTAAAGGGGGGCTTGCTAAATCCCACCGTTCATGCATCGATGCTTGGTTCCGGACGAGGGGATCAAATAAGTGCGAGATATGCCAGTAAGTCGATAATTCTCTGATCTCAATCCATTTCTCGATTGAAGTGAACAAACAAATTCCTATGCAACGGTGTCACCCATGATGTTCTCCTTTTATTTTATGTTACAGAGATATTGCAGTCAATGTGCCCCCTCCAGAATCTCAACCAAGTGTAGGTATTCGATGCCCCCTGCAATTGATAAAGCCTGTAATGTGGATTTCCTTTGTGTAGAGTAGCACTGTTTCTCGGGCTGAAATGTGCATATACCTCCCTTGGATTTGTTTCATTGGCCACTGATTGTGTGTAGCTTACTTACCTATGCCAAAGTTCATAGAGTGAACTTTACAACCGCTAAAAGTAGACATAAGTCTGTAGTCTGTCAAAAGCGTCCATTGGTAGTCATTGTGCTCTTTCTGCTAATGCCTAAGATTCCCAGTTCGTTTAGTTTTGTGTAGCCTAAAAAACTACGTTACAAAGAAACTGAAGGTTGTGTTGTTTGCAGCAGACAAACTACTGGGTGTGGAGACTTGATCCAAGTTACAGACCTCGAGACAGGGAAAGGGTATGTGGTGGGGGGTTAATCTCCTCTCTTCTTTCGTTCTTTCTGCATTCGGTGCTCATTCATTCTTTCAGTATGAAATTGCAGTGATATCGTTTTGGGAACAGGGTTGTTTTAGTCCTCTTTGGGTGGCATTCTCGATTCTTATCGGTGGCCTCTTGTTGGATGTGCTGATCTCCATCACTCTTGGAGTTTCTGCTCTACCTGTCAACGTAATAATTGGTAAGAAGAACAGTTCGGTGTGATTAATTTGCAGGGTTGCTGAACTATGGAACTTTTTCATAAGCTATGGTTATACATGCAGGAGTGATTGTTCTGCTTGGACTTGGAACAGCACTTCGGTTGGCTCTGGAGTTCTGCCATGAATGGAGTTTCAGGAGAGCAGTTCACAGGGTTGATGCGAATGTGAACCTCGGGTATCATCCCACATTATAGAGCACTTAGGCGCCTGTACAGAGAAGAAACACAGAACCAGATGGACCGGCTGTTACATCCTGTCCAGTGTATATAACTATATATAGTTAGGGGAAACGGGCGTGCATACTATCTGTTGTTTATGCTTTGAGCACCACCACTACTCATTCCCGAATCGAGTGTGGCTGCTGCAGTGAAAGGCGATGGTGGTCAACTGGGGAACAAGCCCTTGTAAATGATGAAACGGCCAAGATTGTGAAGCTGGTCTTCTTTTCGCTAGGACATTGATTATTACTTTCAATAAACGGCCAGTTAGCATTCTTTGTTCTCAATGTTCATTATAGAACTCGTTTTCATAGCAGAGATGGAATTAGGAATACAGCAGGGTTGCTCATTTGTTCCATGTTCTTTTTCCTCTGATAAGTTAATAGAATGTTTTTGGTAATGTGCATGCATAACAACACTTTCACTGTGTGCTTGTTAGAATTCTGGGTCTCAACTCTCAACTCTCAACCTCTATAATGTAACTTGAAACAGGTCTCTCATGGATGAAAGGGGAAGGTCCTGAAGAGCAAGCTGAATTTAAGGGCGGTTGTCTATTTTTAGTATGAATGAGAGGTTTGTATTGTTGTGGTGTATATGACTGACATTATGGCGGCTTAAGTTCGTTGTCTCATTTGGAACTGGGGTCGGTGGCGCCTTGCACCAGTTGAAACTCGGTTCTCGGAGATAAAGAAAAAGGCAAAAGAAGTGGAAAAGGTACAGGTGACATAATAAGAATGCATCTGATAAAGAAAAGTAAACTGTGGTGAATGATTCTAATTCATTACCTTCAGCATTAGTGGAGTATGTCACAAATTATATTGTGTCCTAGAGTAGACCTTATTATTAGGTTTATCTCATCAAACCAATTGGATTCTATAAGCTCGCAGAGAGCGAGGAAATGAAGGAAGAAAAAGAAAGTTGAAATATATCGTATTTGAAGTCTATAGAGGTTGGAAAAGTGAAACATGATTAAAAATACGACATATTCAGATCGTGCTAGATATGCAAATTCAAACACTACAAAGAAGGTGAGAATTTCGATAATCGTATTCCTTGACGCGGATTAGGGCATAATCATCTTCTTTACTGTGTTCTTCTGATTAGTGAAATTGGCTCTGGTTATACCTATTTTCTCTTCTCAGTTATCCATGTCAAAAGGAAGAATAGAACGTCTGGGTTTAGTTAGTAGGACGCGGCTGCCACGTTGGAGAGTCCAGTAGGAAACAAACAAGAAACCGGAAGGCGGAGGCCGCAAATAAGATACAGATACGACGGCGACTGACAGACACGTGCGTTAAACGCGACACTCACGCGCCCATTGCCACTGTACCTTGTCCCTTTTCTCGCAATTATTTTTTTAGTTTTTATTTTATTTACCCCTTAACTTAATCAATAAGACTCGTGTGCTAGTGTTGGCCGCTGCCTAGCCATAGAGTTTGACAATTGACACTTGACAGCCATTCCTCCATCCCTTCTCTTCTCTTTTGCTTTCCCCCTCAGTGGCTCCGGTTTCGCTTTTTCCCTTTCCCAATTTCCCAATTTCCATCCTCATCCCACCCCAAAACCTAACTCAATTCAAGCTCTCGCACTTCCAATTCAATTCGCTTCACCTGCTCTCTTGGCTGGCAGAGATCCGTGCGTGCAAAGATTTCTACTCTTACGACTTCTGGCCGAAGATAATAGCCCCGGTGGTCTTAGACTGGAGGGAGAAGAAATGAAAATGGCGGTGATGTCGATGCAGTCGCTGCCGCTGGGGTTTCGATTCCGGCCTACTGACGAAGAACTCGTCAATCACTATCTTAGGTTGAAGATCAACGGCCGTGATTCCGAGGTCGAGGTCATCCCTGAAATAGATGTTTGCAAATGGGAGCCCTGGGATCTTCCTGGTTCGTTCTCTTTCTTTCCCCCTCTTTTTATATATGTCAATTGATGCGAAGGGGAAATCGAATGATTCCTGCTCTTTATGCGTTCTGTGGTTGGTGGGTGGGAATAAATTTCGCTATACATAGCTCAGCAGATTCTTCCTTGCCGACTATTTACCCTACAGAGTTTTAAGTGTAAGTTGCTGACTGCTCAATTTTCTTCACTCTCTCTGTCCCGATCATGTTCTTGTAGGTTTATCCGTGATCAAGACGGATGATCCAGAGTGGTTCTTCTTCTGCCCCCGCGACCGCAAGTACCCAAATGGGCATCGCTCAAACAGGGCTACTGAAGCTGGCTACTGGAAGGCCACGGGCAAGGACCGTACTATCAAGTCTAGAAAGCCCGGCTTCCACCCAGTCTCCATCGGTATGAAGAAGACCTTGGTGTTTTACAGGGGCCGTGCCCCCAAGGGCGAGCGCACTCACTGGATTATGCACGAGTACCGTCCTACTGAGAAAGATCTTGATGGAACTGCACCCGGACAGGTCTTACTTCTTAGCTCCATTTTCTTTTTTGTTTTGTTCATTTTATAGTTTTGTTACAACTTACATGGGCTGCAGTTCACTTATAGATGTTTCTCTGAAGTTCCTTTCTTTTTATTTGTCCTACTGTCAGAGTCCGTTTGTCCTTTGTCGCTTGTTCCGGAAGTCGGAGGAGAAGATCATGGTTGTGAAATATGATGAAGTGGAGCAAACTGGTTATTCTCCTACCACCACCAAGTCTTCCCCTGAGGATACATCGTCCGATGTGGTTCAGGAGACGGCGACATCTTTTTTCCGGGTGGGGAAACAGTCGGATGCTTCGTGCGATAACATGACCCCTACTGCTTTGGTACCTGCTACTGATAGCAGCTGCAACAATAGCCTTATGAATTCAGATGTGGAAGATCATGGAGCTGACACAAATGCTGAGGAGGTGGAGTTTGTATGTGGTCTCGTTTTTACTCTCTTTCTTACAATGCTTTCATTTTTCAACAACAATAGCTTACTTTATTTGCAATGCGTTTGTTGTAGGGAAATGGATTGGTGATGGATGGAAGTTCTCTTCCTGATGAGCTCACATATGGCAGGGGCGATTTTAACGTGTTCTCCCCAATGCAGCCACATCCTTATGGGGACCTTGGACTTAACTTTGACTCACAGTATGCCAATGACTTCGGTGACGACCTTAATGGACTCCATTTTCAGGATGGCACAAGTGAACAAGATGTATCACTCACTGATTTGTTGGATGAGGTGTTCAATGGTAACGATGAGTGGTCTTGTGAGGAAGCCTCCAGTGAGAAGAAACCAGGCTTACCACTCGATAACTTCCATGTGATGGACGGTAATCATGCATACAACGATGTTGGTGCAAAAATGACTCAAGCACAGGTGAACCCACGAGGCCTTTGGATTGAGAGAGATTTGCATGTTCTCTTCCTACTGTTGAATTATATTTATTGATTTGTTATCTTACTTCACCTTTTGTTTACTTACATGCTTGCTCTTCGCCCTCTGTGTCTATATTGGTTGGTTTGGAACACTGCAGGAACTTCTTAGGTTAAATGTCTCTGTGATTGTGGTTAAATTTTGCAGATGCAACCTTCTTTTGGATCTTTTGGCGCACAAACACCATTCTTTGATAGGGAAGTTGGAAGCAGAAACGTTGTTGACCTCGGAGATGGTTTTATGAGGCAAGCTGCTGCTCGTGGTGCTGACTCTACAACAACCACATCCTTTGGAATGTTCCACCCAGTAGAGAACTCTGTAAGCTTTAGCAATGGAGTTGGGGGGAGTACTGGAATCAAGATTAGAACACGGCAACCCCAAGTTCGATCATCGTCAGACAACTTCTCCGGTCAGGGTACTGCTCCAAGGAGACTACGTCTGCAGGCGAAACTTTCAACAGGGCAAAGTGAAACTGCCCAAACGAAAGACACAAGCTCCGTGGAGGATAAAGATGAAGTGCAATCAACATTGACCGAGGTAAATCTCTTACCCACTAGAGCACCAACGTCCCATCCTACATCTATAAATACATCTTTTTGAACTATGTAATTAGTTGAGTTGTCACAAATTCACTTAGAGCAATAAGTGTCAATTTCAGGAACAAGATGCGACTACTGATGAGCAACTGAAAGAAGGAGGTGATTTTGACAAGAGTAATAGCAGCAGGAGGAATGTGAAGTTGAGGCAGAGGGTGAAAGTGAATAGTGAGCTGGATGGCGAGAAGGGTTCCCTGGGAGACGCAAATGCAGGTTCAGTTTCTGTGACTTATGGGAAGGGTGGGTTTAGATCAACAACCTGGGTGATTGGTGTATCTGGAGTCCTGTTTTTGGCTGTGGGGTTGGTTGGGATATGCAGATGCCTGTGGTCATGATTGGTATATGCATATGCTGGGAGGGGGAAGCCAGGAGCCTGTTAAGGAAGTCAGTGTGGACGTTGTTACAGTCTAGCGAGTCCCATAGTCAATGTATTAGTTTGCTTTTGTGATTTGTAGTGGTAAGATGTGGATTTGATGCAGCAGGGCATAGTATAGTATGGTTTAGTCCAAAACAGATGATGTTGTGTTTTAGGACCCGTCGACAGTTGACTAGTTTTCTGGGGGTTTTGTTGTTCTCTCTTTGATGATTCCGACTTGACAATCTAATGATCTTTATGGTTGTAGACTGACTGATCAGCTTTAGAATGAATAAATGTGTGTATATCAAGTTTAACTAGGGATCTTGCACTATCTGACTCGCCTCACTTGGTTATGTGCAAGTATTCCCTGTCCGATAAGCATCATAAGTTTGTTCTCTAAGTTCCAGCTTGTTCCGGTGTTACAAGATAATTTCGAGACTTAAAATTATAATATTTACATGTAATAGATCATGTACTAACAAATGTATTGCACAAAATGTTAAAACAAACTAAATAGTAGTTACACAACCTCAGCAGGTAGTGCCAGGTACCAATCGAATGTATACAGGTCTTCTACCCGGGAAAAAAAAATCAAGGATTAGAATTGAATGTGTTTGATTTATCTAAGATTTCATAAGTGGACTAAAATGTCTATAAGCACTCTGTTCTACAAACTTAAGAATCGCCTTAACTCCTCTCAACCACAACAACAACAAAATTAATAGGAGCATTTTATGGAACCCAAGTATTAGTTTAGATTTGATCAAATCTGGAAACTAGAAAGCATACACGCCCACTGAAATATGGACGGAAAGAGGAAAAGCTAAGAAGATGATGCATGCAATGGGATAAGGATGAGGCCCGGGTGGGAACTGGGGGCGGGATTTTGCCGTTTTGGCCAAGGCACTCAGGTCAGGTCAGGTAGCAGACAAATCTCCTTTTCGGCAAATTTGGATTTGGATTTGGAGCACACCCTAACCTCATTAACAAGTGAAAGTGATACTATTAGCAGATTCACTTTTTTTAGTTTTTGCTATAATGTTCAAAAGGTGAATTAGTAATCCCAAACCAATCTAATCATCAATTCCACTGACCTACCTGCCAGTTTTACGCAACCACAGCTAAAGAGAAAATAGTACAAAGAAGAGAAACGAAAAATCGTGAACGAGGATTTGATCTAATAATAATATTACGGTTAGTTTTCAGCGCGTAATTCCTTTCAGTAGCACGTAATAAATTCGTGAAAGAGGGAGGTACCTGTGATTGCTAATTATTTTATGGAGGAAATTAAATGGTATTGGGATTCCGGGGCGCCGTTTGGTTAGGTTTGGTTGATTCTAGGAGCCACCGCCACCGCCAGAGTCAGAGTCAGAGGCTCCGGCAAGTTGGTCTTCCCGAATTTCCTTTTTGACAAATAATGGGGCATTTTTAATGTAGTAAGAGGGGATTATACTAATTAATAATTAATCATGTGACGACGAATCGTTAATAGGTGGCGCCCGTGGGAAGTGAATTGGGTATTCTCGAAACTACCAACAAAAGCTTTTTTTTTTTAAAGCAATTTGGCAGATACAGCCATCGCACACCAGATCTACTACTCGGTGTATATAAACAGACTATAGTTAGTCATATCACAAATTATCTATTCCGTAATTACCCAGGAAAAAAGAGATAAGAGGGGATCAGAATTTGTTTTCCTTGGGAGTATTTGGATCAGCTCGGAAACAGAGAGATGATACTGGTGGCCGTGGTGGCGGAGCTGCTGGAGGAGTACACGGTGGTGGTGGCGAGGGTGCTGGAGCACCTGCTCCACGACGCTCCTTTCCCCCGCCGGGTTCGATTTCTCATCCTCCGCCGCCTTCCTTTCGTCTCCCCTTCTCCTCCTCCTCCTCCTCCGGCGTACGCTCTAACTAGTTAGTTAATTAATTTCCACTGTACAATTTGATTCAATTTTTCTTTCGAGCTAGTGTTTCCCCCCTTTCCTTCCCACCAATTTCCGTTGTTTTTGTTCCGTTCGTCTCGCCGTGGTGTTATAGCTGTCGCCGACCGGCCGGGTTTCGTTTTCCGATAGTGTCGATTTGTTGAGGATGTGTAATTGATTGGACCGTATCAATACGGGGAGATAGGTTGATACGGCGCCGTTTCCTTTTGTTATGAGAAGTTGTGTATATATAATAATAAAAAAAAGAGTTTTGTTAGAATCTTTTGGTGGTTATGAGTTTAACTGTGATTAGCTAGTGATTTAGGAGGGTTGTTAATGTTAATGTAATGATGAAAGTAAATGCCAGCTTCTTTGCCCTTTGGTGCTTGTTTTGGCTTCATTTTTCGAGCTATCTTATGGAGATGTGTGTAATGTTCCGCAGCCAATCGCTATCTAGCTAACAACAGATAATTCAGGGAATAAAATGTCAAATAGATTATTAGCGAATGAAGGATAACGACGGGAACCAAAGATTTTCTCATTCACCCGAAGAAACATGACTCATATTTGAATATATTTTTCGAATTTTAGAAGTGTCTCATCTCATGGTATCCCTTAAACTCTGGGTCCGCCTTTGGAACTCTATGCACGATCATATGGTATGGTTAAGGCCACAACATGCCACTACGCATGGCAAGCTCACGACACTGCACTAAGGCTGCATTGTATCTCTAGCACGACGAACGAGCTAAACGGTGTGGCCTACAACCTGGCCCCAACGTCATAACGATGTTTTCGTTGTGTTGTCGCGACATGTCATTACACATGACAAGCTCACGACACTGGACTAAGGATGCATTGTATCTCTAGCACTGCGAACGAGCTAGACGGTGTGGCCTACAATGTGGCCCCAACGCCATAACAATGTTTTCACTGTATTATCGCGACGTGGTTGCTAAATTTGATAAAGCCATAATTTATTTCGACCGGACCAATTTGTTCTACTTTGTTGGAATCCTCTGTTTAATGTCTGACTAAATGCTATAGACTAATTCCTATGATATTCTTCTGAGGCAAAAATATTTTGTAGGTCGTGTAAGTACTATCATATCGTCCCAAATCTCTTGTCCTATTAATTCAACTTTTGGTAAAAACCCAACCAAACACACTTTTACTTCAACTTGATAAAAACAATATCACATCACTCCTCCATTATTTGCAAGGGCATATATTCTGACCAGATGGAGGTTTCATTTCAGAAAAACTATAAGAAAAAACTGTGTCGATTCCTATATACATATATATCATATCCACCACAATTACGTGGTATTGATGAGTATCAACTACCAGAGCACTGCCCAGACTTGGCGAGGGCGAATCAGAATATATATAAGTACTCATCGAAAATCCCCTTTTAAGGGCAGATAATGAAGGGACGAACCATCGACTAATATTCTTCATGCACTATTAATTAAAGCCCCACCCCACCATACATATAAAAAAAAAAAAAAATATGCAGTGCTTGCTTGCTTGCTTGTTAGATTTATACTAGCTAACTGATGAAATCGAATATGCATCCATGCAAGCATGACACGAGTGGTTCTGTCATTGCATTTGATATCATCGACCCATCATCAGCATTGTAATCACATACATTATTACTGCTTATTATTAGTTTAAAGCCCCACCCGAACATTATTGGCGTGTAAAAAACATTAATGGTAACTGATGTTTGGTTTAAATGATATTTAGCATGGAGTCCTTAATTTTATAAAGCATATAGGAGTCATCAATTAATTAGGTGCTAATATATTTAGGGATGTAATTTTTCCCTCGATATTTGGGTATTGCCCAAACCAACTTATTATGGGTAGTTTGGATGATTTTACTTTTCGGCCGATTCATACCAACTTTTTAGTTTGGATATAAATTTATATGACTGGTATACTCAGTAAGTAGTGAAAATCGGTACAGTATCGGTATCCCAATACCAAATACCAAAATTCCGAATATCAAATTATACCCGAAAGTCAATCACAATCCCTAAATAATTTCGATATCACAATCCCAATCCCAAAATATTCCGGTATCCCAATCGGTACTTCTGTATTCCAATCGGTATTATCGAATACGAAATTAATTACATTAGAAATAAATAATTAAATATATAAATTAGATTTGATTGTTTAATTTAGGGCAAAAAGACTTAGCAAAGAGTCTTGAGTTTGCCTAGAGCTAGGATATGGATAAGGAGAATGAAGGAGAGGTGACATCTCAAGTTCTTGTCATTGGTAATCTTTAATTTGATGAATTAAAAGCTGAGAGTCGACTAATACTAGTGTTTGTTTTTTGGTGTTATGAAAATAACAAGTTATTAGGTGAGAGATGAGAGTGACTTAAATTGGAAAGTCAAAATTGAATTGGATGGGGACTTTTGAGTTGTGAAACAAAGATAAAATGATCTATGTATAAGTAAATGACACTCTTGGTGGTTGAGAGTTGTGTAGTAGTGAATGAGAGAGTCTAGTTGAGAGGGGAAAAAATACACGCTAGCTTATATTTCGGTATTGATCGGTATTTCGGTATATACCGATCTCAATCCTGTAATCCCTAATACCGAATTACAATTGAAATTCAATTTCAATCCCAATCCCAATCCCAAGAAATAATACGTGTATATCAATATGACTAATGATTCCCGTGGCATTAAGAAACGAGCACATGAAATATATATTCGATACCTCAGGGGATGGGATATTATCATATATGGAGGATTTGGGGAATGTATGGATCAGCAGGCAAAGCCAATTATGTTCCCCCCTTGTTTTGGTTATGGGCTATTATTCATAATAATGCATCCATAGGCTGGGTAGCTTGACCCTCACAGCAAGCAATTGCAACCAAAAGAGCAGCAGAAGCAGTTGCAGCAGAGACAGGGCATCAACGTGCATCCTATTTGGGATATATGCCTATGCCAACAATGCCACGTCTGAAAAAGGCTAAAGAAGAATTAGTACCGCCTGCATGCATCCCCACATGCTCTATTCTATTCTATTCTATTCTATATGTTGCTATGTAAATGTATACCTCGATGATCGAGCGTCGACACTAAAATATCAAGCATCAGCAGTACCTGGAATAACATCTATACATAACCGAACATTATAGGAAACGAATAGTTCCGGGTATGCACTCTCAATATCGGGTGTAAATTAAAACTCTTGTTTTATGGACATATTTATGGCGATTTTTTCAAAACTCCAAATCACGATGGTTTAGAGTTTGACAAACAAATTGAGTCAGAGCAGTACGTTCAATATGTTGTTTATATGTTTGTATGCTTTACAACGGTCAACTGCGTTATTCTATTGGTCTACTGTGATTTTAAAGAAAGATGCCTCGATATTGACAAAAATTTGTACCCCTATATTATATGACATATGACAGTCGATCTTAATACTAGATGACTGATCTTTCTGTTGCCGACTTTCTATTTTGCAGGACGAAAAATTTGAAAGCGTGATGTCTAATCTAAACAAACAAGTTTTTGTTATATTGGTCGATCGATCGCTTTGTCCTATACAGATGGATTGCTTTTTGTTAATCGCATTCAAACACTGATATGGCCGTGGTCGTTGTTTCCGTCTCACCATAATTAATTCCAACAGTATTATTCATTAACGACAAAATTGAATAGCCAAACTCTAAGTGATCACCCTCCTAATTTATATATGCCTGTATGGGCGGAGAATATAACATTATATCAACAAGGCCGACAGTAAAATCAATCAAAAATTATGTATTTGATCGGAAAGGAATTAATCCAAAGGGATCGAAGCGATGCGCTCACTTGCGCGGATGGCACGCGGAACGAATATATAATATCTCTTGTATTCCCCTTATACGTAGATTACATACTCAACTTCCGATTATATATTTATCTATATATCCCCGACCAGAACCGAACAAATAAAAGCAAGAAAAAGGAAACCAAATGAATCAATCTCCTCTGCAACTAATAAGATAGAAAACGTGACTAACCAGTCTACTTAATTACTCCTTTCATCCCTCCTCCTCCTCCTCCTCCTCCTCCTCCTCGACCCATGTTCCTAATTCCCTTTTTCCTCTTTTGGGATTTGGATTAGTTGTTAAGCTTCATCCCCTCTGCCGTGGAAACATATATTCCTCTTATTCGATCTGATCGATCTCCTCCATCCGCATGCTTTCTGTTCCTTAAGGGTTTGGTATTACTTTGCACGAGCTATAGATAGATAGCTTGGCTTTGGTGGGCCTATATATAGAAGCCGGCAGAGGGCAAGTTAATGGGCACCAAGATCTTCGCCGCAACGTTCAAGTCCTTAATATCTGCCATCTCCTACTGTTACTTCCACTTTCGAGAAGATCACGGTGGTCTTCACTCTGCCGTCCCCATCATCAAATCCTCCTCCAACAACAGCAACAGCCGACGAACCAAAAACAACAACATGCCTAACAAGTCCCGCCCACTTTCTCTCCAGGTTCAACAATTGATGCCATCTTCTCCTAACCTTCTTCTTCTTCTTCTTCTTCCTTTATGCATGGAACCCGTAAAAAAGTAACAAAACTCGTTAATTGCATGCAGACTGTTGAGCTGAAAGTCAGGATGTGCTGCAGTGGTTGCGAAAGGGTCGTAAAGAACGCCATCTACAAGCTTAGAGGTACGTTTGCATATAAATAAATGTTCACATTAATTCCTTTATTCATAACTAAGAAACCCCACATTCACATTCCTTTCAGAAAAGAGATTATTTAAACTTATCTGTAGATAGATAAAACTAACATCTTTATATGTACGTTGGAAGAGAGTTTATAAATTAATGCTCACGTACGCAGGTGTGGATTCGGTGGAGGTGGAGCTAGCGATGGAAAAGGTGACGGTGGTGGGGTACGTGGAAAGGAACAAGGTGCTCAAAGCCGTGCGGAGGTCCGGCAAGAGGGCGGAGTTTTGGCCTTACCCGAATCCGCCGCTCTACTTCACCACCAGTAACAATTATTTCAAGGACACCACCGCCGACTTCAAGGAGAGCTACAACTACTACCGCCACGGCTACAACCTTGCCGACCGCCACGGCAACGTTCCCGTCACCCACCGCGGCGACGACAAGGTCAGCAACATGTTCAACGACGACAACGTCAACGCCACCTGCTCCCTCATGTAGCTAGCCTAGCCTAGCCTAGCTAGCTAGTATCAGCTCTAATGATCAATTATACATATAATTCCATTATTATATATGCTTCAGCTTTTAGTTATTGCCTTCTGCAGTTCCTCTGTGTTTAATTATGAGATTATCCATATGTAAATGTATATATTTGTTATCCTACGTGCATGTCTGATGTGTACATGTAAAGAAGTTAATAAAAGAGACAGACATAAGTATTAAGTAGCATTTAATTAACTCAGCTTTATATATTAATTAATACATCTAAATTACCATGATAAGTAAAGAGAGTTACTAATTAGTAAAGAGAGCATACATTGCCTAATTGTAGAGATAGCCGGCTAAACTAACTAACGAAACTAACAATCAAAATGGACCAATGAGGCCTCTTTCCGGGCCGTAATGCGTGTGGGCTGCGCATTGAGTTACTGGGCCAGATGATTGGGCCTTTCTCGATGGAGAAGACAGGCTTCTGGGTTTCGAATGGAGGAGGGGAAGCAGGGCCAGCCCTGACTGGTTAGGGTTCATTCATTCACTTCTATTTACATCCAAATTGGCGACCCTGACCTAGCGGTGGTGACGACGCTGGTATTGCTTTACAGAGAGCGGAAGAGAGAGGAGAAGAACAGTGACAGAGAGGGAGAAAGAGGGATCAATTGAAGATGGATTTCTCATCGATGGCAGGGCAGCAGGGATCAAATCCGAAAATCTCGACGGAGGAATTTATGGATCAGTTCAAGTCTCAACTCGCCCAGGCGTATGCCCAGGAGTTCCTCGAGGTCTCTCTCTCTCTCTCTCAGTTTTATTTCACCCCTACTACTACTACTATCTCTCCCTTCTCCGTTCGCGTTCTCTATGATTATATGTGTTATGCTTCTTCCTACTGGTAAACAACTTCGATTTTTCCTCAGCCTCATGAACCCACTAGCAGTAAAAGTTTCCTACTTGCAATTAGCTGGGTCGGGATGGAGTTCGTTCCTCTTCGTTTCGAAGTTTGACTGCAGCTTACATTTGATAAAATTTTATGGAAGAACTTCCATGGCTCTCTCTCTCTCTCTCTCTCTCTTTGATTCCCTCTTATTGATTCATTCGTCTAATTGGTGCCGGAGTTATGATTGGATGTGCTTGTTTTTAACTTCAATCAGTCAGTCAAGTTATCAGTCATTCATGAATTCGGGAATTCTTCCGTGTTAGGTTTTTGTGATTGGGAAATCAATAATCTCCAGCGTTTTGCTTACTTTAGCTCTTGATGGAACACAATTGAGTATGGTTTGGTTTGGGTTTGATTTAACTAAAGTTGGGTGGCCTGATTTGTGGTGGTGGTGTTCCAATTTCAGACGCTGGGAGGGAAGTGCTTCGACAAGTGCGTGACGAAGCCAGGATCAAGCCTGAGTGGGAGCGAAAGCAGCTGCGTCTCAAGGTGTGTGGACCGCTACATTGAAGCCACCGGCATCGTCAGCAGAGCTCTCTTCAAAGCTAACCAATGAAGAAAGCCTTGTGTTTCCTGGATTCACAACTCAAAATCACATCTCCTCGCCCTCCCATTGTTCCTCTTTTTGTGCCTTTTTGGTGGATTATACCTGAGGATTTGAAGAAACGAGTTCTGTCATGTGAACCCTTGAGGCCATTCCTCTTAACATAATACTCTGGTCTCGCTGTTTGGCAATGTGCATGTATGAGTTAAAGTCCATACAATTTGCGTTTGCAGCTTCATTTATCGTAGAGCGGGAAGGATGGCATTGTTCACATATTGAATGTGGCAGAGACCGTGCTAACATGGCTATGGCAGAAAAGGTAGTATCTTAACAAAAATGGCATTGTTCCCTACTTCTGTCACACACCTGTAGGCCTCAGGCGGATGGTTTCCTATCTCAAATGACTTCTGAATACAGACAGTAAAACAAATACAAGTCCCCAAGTAGGGCTCACAGAGAACTACTACACTAGTACCTTCTGTTTGGGTTCTAGAACAGGGGGATCAATATCAATACCCATATTAGCTGCTGTTCCCGCTATGATTCTCATTGCAGACTCAACGTTTGTGCAGTTCAAGTCTGGGAGCTTTTCTGCAGCAATTGTCCGCAGTTGATCGATGGTTATCATACCCACTTTTTCATTTCTTGGGTCCTTAGAACCTTTCTCCGCTCCTGACCAAGAAACAGAAAGGTAAGGTAACAACCCAGTTCCACAAACTGTCACTGACAACTCAAAATTACGGTTTAATTGATGAACCTCAGCAGCACGCTCATAAAAAGGAATCCACCGTGCAAAGCATTCCAACCCCGATGAGCTTGTAGCGAAATCAGTAAGAAAACCGGACAAGTACACAATCCAAGGAAGGGAGAATGATTCTGTTGAAGAATGGAATGGTACTAACCAAATGCAATGGGAGATGGGAGGGCAGTGCTATGAGTTATTATGCGCAAGATTCACAACATTCAAAGAGAAACATGAGACATGCATTGAGTTGAAGATGATAATATGCTTGAACCATAATCGCAATTCACACACCACCAACCCAAATGGAAGAGAAGACAAAGCGAAGCTAGAATGAACCATAAAAAAAAAAGCATATCATCCTGTAAAACTCAATCAAGCAGACTCAATTAACAAGTGAGCAAAACTGTAACAATGTGCTCAAAGGGTTGTGTAAGCATTCTCAAGTAATGTTTTTCTTTCCGCAGTTTGTCAGTTCTGGTCAGCAAATTCTATGTGGGGGAATTAAAGGATGTGGAAAGGAACCTGCGGCCTTGAGCAACAGAACTGAAGCAGGGGGCGTCTTCAAAATGAAAGTGAAGCTCTTGTCCTGCAAATTGGCAACAATTCAGGTTAAGGACTTCTAAGGACCCAATATTTATTTGGGTGGAATTTGAAAGTGACAAT
Organism: Linum tenue; assembly: GCA_946122785.1. Taxonomy (NCBI): domain Eukaryota; kingdom Viridiplantae; phylum Streptophyta; class Magnoliopsida; order Malpighiales; family Linaceae; genus Linum; species Linum tenue. Next base: position 1,804,886 of record CAMGYJ010000005.1, on the reverse strand, counting down.
CCAGAGAGAGTTAGAATTTGGGGAACTGACATCGAATACAGTAATCTCAACAGGAATGACATAGCCAGCTTTATCAGCAGTTCGGGCATTGTAATCCTTGCAGAAGGCCATAATGTTGACTCCTTTGGAACCTGTTTCCCCGGAAAAACGGTGCAACTCTGACTTCTGAAAACGATGACGATCGTCAAATATCCACCGCCGTGCGATGTTGATTTGATCGATCGAACAGAAAACAAAGAAGATCGTCAAATATCCGCCGCCGGTGTCGGCGTCGTTGATTTGATCGATACACCCTTGACTTCTAATCAAACAACCGTTATTCGGTTCGCACCTCTCCAAACTACGTTCGAACGAGGGTGTTTGAGTTTTGAGGAATCTACGCTACCGCTACTCCTATGGAGATTCCTGTGGAGAGCTCCGCGACTACGACTAAGACTACAACTATGGAGATCCTTCCTGGAAGGAGAGCTCCGCGAAGGAGTTACAGAGAAAAGATAAAGTTTGAACAGAGTTGATCTGTGTTGATTTTTGGTTCCTCCTCTCTCTCCTTGCTCCGGTGATTTTATCTGAAGTCACTTGCGTAGTCTTCACGCCCCGTAGAACTGCTTCCTCAACCGCTCCGTTGTGAAATCCCACGTGCCTCAACTGCCTTGATCTCCTCTTTCTGCTTTGCGTAAAAATCACGTGCCATCGAAACCGCTCCTGTTTGCAGAAACTTGGCGAAACGACATTGAGTCAAATCCTACAACCTTGTCCATGCAACGATGTCGTTTCACCAATACCGCGGCATCACCTTTCACTAATCGATGCTGACAAACAATGTCGTTTTCCATTCCGCGACATTGTTTCTTTTTCCACCAAACGGCACCGTTGTGCTTGCCAGGCCTCGCCAAAATCCAAACCTTTGTGGTATGGTTTTTAACTAAACGACACCGCTTAGTGATACTGCGGCGTTGTTGATGCCTTAAACGGTGTCGTTTTTAACTGAGCAGCACCGCTTGATTCTACCTGCGGCATCGTTTTAACATTAAACGACTCCGCTTCCAGCCTTGCGGTATCGTTTTCTTTCCCAACCAGCTCCGTTTGTTTTTTTTCTTCCGCGACACTGTTTATTATTAAACACTGTCGTTTGCTAATCCGCGGTACCGTTTTTAATTCCGCGGCACCGTTTTAGCTCTCCGCGGTGCCGCTTCTCCCCTTCCCACAAGGAATAATAATAATAATAATAATAATAATAATAATAATAATAATAAAACTCCTTTTCCAACACCAATACCAAACGCGCGGCCCACATCTTGTTTCCCGGTAAACGGTGCCGTTTCTAGTATCGCGGTACCGCTGAGCCTCCTTGCGGTACCGTTTTAACTCTCCGCGGTGCCGCTTGTCTCCAAACGACACCGTTTTTTACCCGCGGTATCGAATTAAATGCCGAGACTAATTAATACGGCATTTAATTAATCCAAATTAATTTTAGGTGTAAACAATGCCCCCCACAACTTGGTTTATAAGAATTTATGAACCAAGTTGTTGACACAACTTATATCACCTAAAATAAACTATCACAATGCCCTTAAAATTATCATATTAATGAGAAAATTCATTGGCCATATTTGGCTAACCGAGCCAGCTAGCAACCAATGCATTATATTGCTAAGCCTCTTAATTCTCATGCAATTCTCTGGCAAGCTAAAAAAACAAACGGGGCTTACCTTTTTCCTAGCCAATAGATAGAAATAGACAATGCCATAAGACAAACTTCGTACCTCTCTCCACGCCAACTTACTCCCGGCAATCCTGCTAGCTTTTCTTTCTCCTTGTCGCCTTCGACAACTCGGCAATGCTAAGACAATCACCCGCAACATTGTTGAGAAGAGAATTAAACGACACCGCTGCGGAAAATCCACACTGTGGCTTAAATAAGAATGGCCACGTTTTAATGATCTTTGTTTTCGCTCTAAAAAGTAAAAGCGATGTTGGCCAGCTTCGTAGCAAGCTTGCACTTGTCCCGCAATACTGTTGTTGTCCCTTTTTCCAAGCAAAAACAAGATTGCTTTTGCCAAACTTCTAGCCACTTAATTATTAATTTATTTTTTTTTTCGGCTTCCTCAGGATTGCTTTGGCCATAGCAACGTTGCTTTCACCAAATTTTTTTTTTTTTTTTTTTTTTTTAATCCTTATTCAAACGGAACAGAACAGGACTGCAGCCCCGATGCTGCTTGGGCCAAAGTATTGAGTGTCCTGTGGCACAAAGCCGTTTCTCCCAAACTTATCCGATTTTTTCTTCACCAGTTTTGTTTTGGCTTTTTATTTTATTTTTTTTTTTTTCGTCAGGGCTGTTAACAGCACAGCCGCAACGCTGAAAAAAAAACTTTTTTTTTTTTTATATTATGTCATCGGCGCCGTTAGCAACAACGGCAGCCCTGCTTGCAATTTTTATTTATATTATTATTTTTTCGTTACTCCCCACCAGCGCTGCATCTAATTTTGTTTTTTTTTTTTTTTTTCTCGGAGCTGTTTTGGCTGCCACCCATCTGCCCCCATTTTTTTCTTCAATTCAGCGCTGTTTGCATCAGCGGCAGCGCTGCATGCAAAAATTGTTTTTATTTTTTTTTTATTTCCCACCAGCGCCGCATTCGTTTGTTTGTTTTTTTTTTTCTCTGACCTGTCAGCGGCAGCGTGAGATGAGAGCCTTCTTCTTCTTTTTTTTTTTTTTTTTTTTAAATATAGCAGGGCTGTTAGCTGCAGCGCTGGGACTGGGAGACCTTTTTTTTTTTTTTTTTTTTATTAGCAGGGCTGTTAGCTGCAGCGCTGTTTATTTATTATTTTTTTCTCCCCGCCAGAGCTGTTTGGAACAGCGGCAGAGCTGCATAATTTTTTTTTTTTTTACTTCATACGGCCATACAAATAATATATTTTCAGTTTTTTTTTTTTTTAATAAAATAAAATTTGGCCAAACCAGTGTCGTTTACACTTGCTTCAACGTTGCTTTTACTTGTCTATTAAAAGGCCAACTGTGATTTTTCCCCCCACAATGCTGCGGCAAGCTTAGCAATGCCGTTTATTTTTTCATAAAATTTTCTAGACATTATGTGGCTTAAATAGCCATATTTATTTATTTTAATAATATCTAAACAAAAACAGGGTTGGCTTTAGCATAAACCATCATGCCAAAAGTCCACACCCACTGCCAACTCCACTGATCAAACCAAACAAGCCATCCACAAATACCCTGACTTGTTGGCTTCACACATGTTGGTTTTGATGTTTTGGGAGTAATGTTGGCTTGCACCTCTCCAGGTTGTTCAGCTCGAACGCCTTTGTTCGAAACTCCACGAGCCTGATTTGGTCTCATCTCAGCCTCGCGGAATGAAAAATCATATGCGTTCTTGGCTCTAGGCAAGACCTTTACGTCTTTTGACACCTTTGTCTTACCAAGTCGACCATGTGGCATTGCTTGCCCAAACAGGTCTGGTTTAGTCAGCTTCGCACTCTCACCATGTTGCTGTGAGTATAAGCACCGATGCTTACGAGATTCACCGACAAGTGTGTGGGTGTTTTGTTTACCACGACACTTACCACCCATCCACATCGTTTCTTTTGAGCTCCCGTGTGATTTTGGAGTTTGTAGAGTATTATACTTGCCGCCCAATCCACCATTCATAGCAGACTTGTTCCTCCTCGACACTGGTGTGGCAACTCCATGTCGGGCTTGCTTGAACTTGCCCCCCACTTCACTCGGTGGCGGCTTTGGGGACAACTTACACGAAGGATCTAGGTAAGTTACACCAACTTTCGTGGCCTTGGGGGTTTTCACGTGATCACCACCTCCATATTGAATAGTGTTTGTGGCAACCCACATGTAATTTTTCCTAGAACAGGGTGGATGTGGCAAACTGCTTCGCCACTTGTGATATTGTTTCTCCTTCAACCCGCCTTGCAGTGGGATCTCATGCCCCCCTAGCGGTTTAGATCGAACATCATCGTGACGTTGGATTGACAACACATCATATGTGAGTTTTCCATGCTCAACGTGCTTGTAGCCAGGTTCTCCATCCTGATTCTTATTTTCATTCTTATTAGAAGTACGTCGATACTGACTTCTTTGTAGTGGCTTCTGCAAGCCACTTCCAATTGGCGTGTCCTTTAGAACATTGTTGTTCACTGGAAAAGACACATTGGGATTCCTTGCTTCTGGCAACAATGTTGTAGCCATACTCGTCGATGGCGTTTGGTTGACCTTGGCTAGCCGATCAACCATCAAATCATCGCACGCAACAGACATGGTTTCAGATTTAAACACATCAAAATCACATGTGGCTCTATGTATTGACATACTAAAATCAGAAACACAGTCATCCAACTTATCAAACCATCGATCTATGTTGTTTTCAAACTTATCCATTTTCTTTTCAAGATTATCAAATTGGAGATTTACCTCTTGGTGAAACTCCTTCATGGATTGGCGAAACTCCTCCATGGATTGACGTAGATACAGGATTTCATCATGTAGCCGCTCTTCCATCCCTTGAGTACGTCTATCTGCCCCGTTCACCTGACCAACTTCGATGCCGGGCGCCTCCTCCTCCACAGGTACGTGTGGAAGATCACGATCTTGATTTTCTCGACGCGGAGCCGTGTCAAACACACGTGTCCCACCGGGTGTGCCAAATTGTTTCCCCGGAAAAACGGTGCAACTCTGACTTCTGAAAACGATGACGATCGTCAAATATCCACCGCCGTGCGATGTTGATTTGATCGATCGAACAGAAAACAAAGAAGATCGTCAAATATCCGCCGCCGGTGTCGGCGTCGTTGATTTGATCGATACACCCTTGACTTCTAATCAAACAACCGTTATTCGGTTCGCACCTCTCCAAACTACGTTCGAACGAGGGTGTTTGAGTTTTGAGGAATCTACGCTACCGCTACTCCTATGGAGATTCCTGTGGAGAGCTCCGCGACTACGACTAAGACTACAACTATGGAGATCCTTCCTGGAAGGAGAGCTCCGCGAAGGAGTTACAGAGAAAAGATAAAGTTTGAACAGAGTTGATCTGTGTTGATTTTTGGTTCCTCCTCTCTCTCCTTGCTCCGGTGATTTTATCTGAAGTCACTTGCGTAGTCTTCACGCCCCGTAGAACTTCTTCCTCAACCGCTCCGTTGTGAAATCCCACGTGCCTCAACTGCCTTGATCTCCTCTTTCTGCTTTGCGTAAAAATCACGTGCCATCGAAACCGCTCCTGTTTGCAGAAACTTGGCGAAACGACATTGAGTCAAATCCTACAACCTTGTCCATGCAACGATGTCGTTTCACCAATACCGCGGCATCACCTTTCACTAATCGATGCTGACAAACAATGTCGTTTTCCATTCCGCGACATTGTTTCTTTTTCCACCAAACGGCACCGTTGTGCTTGCCAGGCCTCGCCAAAATCCAAACCATTGTGGTATGGTTTTTAACTAAACGACACCGCTTAGTGATACTGCGGCGTTGTTGATGCCTTAAACGGTGTCGTTTTTAACTGAGCAGCACCGCTTGATTCTACCTGCGGCATCGTTTTAACATTAAACGACTCCGCTTCCAGCCTTGCGGTATCGTTTTCTTTCCCAACCAGCTCCGTTTGTTTTTTTTCTTCCGCGACACTGTTTATTATTAAACACTGTCGTTTGCTAATCCGCGGTACCGTTTTTAATTCCGCGGCACCGTTTTAGCTCTCCGCGGTGCCGCTTCTCCCCTTCCCACAAGGAATAATAATAATAATAATAATAATAATAATAATAAAACTCCTTTTCCAACACCAATACCAAACGCGCGGCCCACATCTTGTTTCCCGGTAAACGGTGCCGTTTCTAGTATCGCGGTACCGCTGAGCCTCCTTGCGGTACCGTTTTAACTCTCCGCGGTGCCGCTTGTCTCCAAACGACACCGTTTTTTACCCGCGGTATCGAATTAAATGCCGAGACTAATTAATACGGCATTTAATTAATCCAAATTAATTTTAGGTGTAAACAGAACCCAGTGCTGGGCCAACTGGAGGCGCCGGAGTAGCCTTTCCTGCCTCCAGGGCCAACTTGATGATACCAATCACTGCCGGGGGGAAAACGAGATGAAACCAGTAAGTCACATTACCCACATACATACAAAAATAACGAGTAGCGAAGAAATGGACACTAAAGGAACAGATAATCTCACCTTTCTTAGCCTTGCCGCCGGCGGGTTTCGGGGGAGCCATTGCTCGCAGAGAGAGGGGCCTGGGTGAGAGACGGGAGGGTGAGCTACGGAAGAATTGAAGAGAGCCACGGGGGTGGGAAGACAAGCTACTGATGCCGGCGCCAAACAGAGACGAAGATAGCTTATCTCCGTGAGCCCCGCCGATGGTGGAAGAAGAAGAAGAAGAAGAAGAAGAAGAAGAAGGGTTACCGAGATGAGAACTGAATGTGGAGATAGAAGCCGCCATAGTGGAAGAAAAGAGGAGGTGGAGGGGATTATTCTCCTGCTGGAGTTTTCCGGGGAATTTGCTGATTCTGCTTCTCTGGCTGCTCGATGGATTGGATAAATCTAGGGGTGATAAACAGTTAGTCGGTTATCGGTTAAAACCGATAACCGAACCGATAAAGTCGGTTAGTGGTTAACTGATAACCGCTACTTCCTTATTAATTTCGGTTTCGGTTAGTAGTATTTTGGTTAGTGGTTAACCGCTAACCGATTAATCGGTTAGCGGTTAACCGATAAGAAAACCGATAACCGCCTACTAGTGTGACTACATGGTTTTTTACTTTGGCTAAGGGAAAAAGTTGTAAGATTCAAAACCAATCAAAGTTGCAATTCCAAACATCCCAATTCTCACCTATTGCAAACAACCCTCCATCAAGAGTCTCAAATGTTTTTAAGAGTTAGAACTCGAAAGTCACCCCTCTCTAAATCCCCTTTGCACTTGATAGAGTGAACCTTAGGTTGATGACTATGGGCTAGATGAAGATCTTGGAGTAAATGATGACTATTGGCTAGATGAATTGGAGCGAGATCCTCGGATCATTTAGGTTGATGATTTGGAGATAATGAACTTGTTATTTGTGTCTTGTTGTGATTGTGACTTGTGGTTGAATTGTGGGCATGTAGACTTTATGTTGTGGAGTTGTGGTTGAATTGTGTGGTTGCATTAGGCTTTATGTTCAATTGATTTAGATGACTTTATGGTGTGTGATTATAGAGGCTGAAACAAAAGCAGGTCACTCAAAATTGAGGGTGAATCATTAAAAAAGGTGGTTGAAATTCGGTTTTGGGTGGTCGGTTTCTGAACGAAAACCGAGAAAGTGAACCAGAACCTACGGTTTTGGTTAACCGCAAGGGAAAACCGAAACCGATGTTTGCGGTTTTCGGTTAACCGAAGCCTCTGTCGGTTTCGGTTAGTGATCTTGGGACAATTTTGGTTGCGGTTAACCGATATTTCGGTGCGGTTAAACCGAAACCGCACCGACTAACACCCCTAGATAAATCCCTAAAGAAAAGGAAAAAGTACTAAACGTCGTCCGCCCTCTTTGATCGGCGGGGACTGTCGTTGTTGCCGCCTGCCGGTCTATCCTAATCCTATCCCGAAACTCCATCTGGGCCGCCTACCAAATTAAACATTTAGGAATTTGAATGGGGTGGGTAATGGTCGGGTTGGGTGGGTTTTGGTTTCAAATTGATTCAGTCACTTATTGACGGGTTGAAATAATTGTGACCCGCAATCCACCCACATACTTATACGGGTTGGGTTGGGTCATGGGTGGATGACGGATGGGTGCGGTTGGGTCGCGGGTCAATCCGTATAAGTAATTCTTCAACTAGCCATTAAGAAAGTTGACTAACATTTATAATAAGTTCAAGAGAAATTTTACAATGTTATATAGTATTGGTGTTATAGGTTTTTGCCTTTATGGTAAAACTTAAAATTGTACATTTACGTTATGGTACAACTTTAGATTGTACCTATACTTTTTGTACAAATTCTTTTATGGTACAACTTGAACTTGTACATTTATGTGATGGTACACGTTCAAGTTGTAAAGTTGACCATAACATAATGGTACAAATTGCTTTATGGCACAACCTAAACTTATACATTTAATATTATGGTACAACTTTGAGTTGTACATAAAAGTACTGATGCTATATAGCATAGTAGAAGTGCTCATTAACGAATATAATTTTATAGTTGGAAATGTGAGTTAAAAATGAAGATGTACAAAATGGTAATAGAATGATATGAACTCGTTCAATCTGTGCAATAAATTTCAAAAATCGAGTTACAACGAACAATGTACAAATTTATTAAAAAAATTCTCACCATGATTCATAACTAAATGACTTGATTTGATTATGCACAAATACATAACTAAACATTATATATGCACCTTATCCCATAGTCATTTATATCCTTTTGAGTCACAATTAGTATTGACATATAATACTAGTTGATTAGATTGTATCGAAATAATTTTAAATTATACTAACTTTATCAAATTTGTGTATTGCCATTGACGCATAATGAACTTTTAGCTATAGTCGCCCATTGAGTCTCCCTTGCAATTTCCTAAAATTATTATCCACATCACAATATCATCGCCCATTGCGTTAACACCAATAAATAATCCGCAATTGCCCCAACGTCGTCCCTTGTTGTGCCTGTGGGCCGTGCCGGCGTGCCGGCGTGGCCAGTGGCCACTAAGCTAGAATAGTAAAATATTTGACACAATGGGAAACCAAAACTCTTTTGAGTATTGAGCTAGCTTCATTGTTGTACTACCCTACCCTTCAAGAACGTGTTATTCGTCTTCTTAAAGTTCGACAACAAAAAAAAAAAAAAACAAATTTCTGACTTTTTTTTTTTACAATTATCCGAGATGAAGACAAAAGACCATATTTTTAATGGCAAAGTCGGAATTTAGGATGAGTAGGATTATTCCGTCAAAAAATAATAGCGAGGAGAGTTGAATACAAAAAAGACCATGATAGCGTTTTGGAATTTGAACTCGAGCCTTGGACAATGGTAGCTGATATTCCATCATATTATATAACCTAAAATCAAATATACATAAATGTTATAGTTCATCCCATATTACACATAGGGCTGGAGGGCGATCGATTTCAATTTAACCGAAAATCAAAAACTTGATTATCGTGTAACCAAACTACCTCCAGCGAGCTATGACAACCGACAGGGGAAGCACGGTTAACCGACCAATCAACCTTCGGTTTCCGGTTTTTGGCCCGATTAGCCGTGCAATCGAATTCTTGATGGCCTTGTCTCTATACTGTCTTTGCCCGCCTTTGTAGTCGTTGTGGAAGCCGGCAAGGAAAAAAAGAGGAAAGGGACGAGCGGCCGGTGGAGCGGAGGAGCGCAGGTCGCGAGGGCGAGGGGCGGGGGCCTGCCTCCGTCCATTTTGTCTTTGCCTCTGTCTCTGTCGGACGATTAGAGAAGAAGAGGAAGGAGCGAGGAAGAGGTCGGGGAGGCGAGGAGTCGGTGAGGCGCGGCGGGCGATGTCGTTGCCGGAGGCGCGGGGTCTAGAAGGGGAGACGGAGGGCGGAATGGGGAAGGGGTTGATGAAGGGTTTTGGTTTGGAGGGTGGAGGAGGCGGAAGATGAGGGAGGGAGACTGAGAGAGTGATGATTAGGGTTTCAATAAGGTTAGGATTTTTTATTTGAATTGGAAAAACGACGCCGTTTTGGGCATATTTAGGCGGGGCCGGTAACCGGATAACCGCGGTTAATTGCCTCCGGTTACTCGACTAACCAAACAACCCTTATCTCTTTCTGCCAAACGACCGACAATATATATAGTCGGTTTTCTTTTAGCCGCTAACCGAAAATCGACCAGCCACCTCTAATTACACATATCTCTGTCACTCGAGAGTCATTTTAAATAAAAAAATTTACCAACGATACAACTAGGTGGGCAAGAAAGTCAGGTAATTTAAACATTTTCGATGGGGTGAATCAAGGTTGTCAAACCCTTATTCGACCGGCCGGTCGAACCGAGTCAGGCTATAACTAGGTATAAAAACGGTTCCAGCCAGTCATATTTTACAGCTAGCCGCTAGCTAGTTAAAAGCAGTAAAAGCCGGGTTCTGACCGGTTAAAACAGTTTCCCACTATTTACTGAAATGCCGCCGTTTTGGCCACAAACCCTAGCAAGGTATAACGTGGGGTGGGGATTGAAGAAGCAGGCGCACAACTTGGCCGATGCCACAGCATCTTCCCGACACAGCCAGCGCACCTCATTATAATTATCATCATCTGCCACTGCATCTCCGACTGCTTTCTCTCTCTCTCTCTTCCTATGCTTTCGGCCACCTCATCTTCCCGCCACAGCCGCTACATCTCCCGTCGCATCATCCGCCGCCGCATCTCCCGCTAGCAATATCTGATCTACCATGTCGCCCATAGGACGAAGGAGGAGAAGGAGAAGTAGGAAACAGAAAGAAAAGGAAGGATATGGAAACACAAATCAACCAATTGGATTGGATTGGCCAAGATCGACTGACCAAGTCGACCATAGAAGGAGGAAGTAGAAAGTGCAAAATGGAAAGTGGAAACCCAATCAACTAGGTATGACAATTTCGACCTGACTCGGTTTACCCGACCCCGTTTGGCCTGTTTTGGGGCGGGGCGGGCATATGTATTCTCATTAACCCGATCTGTCCTGACCCGCCCCATTCTCGACCCGTTCTTGCCTAAATTACATGTAATCTTAGTCAAATTACTTAGAATTTTTCTTTTATTACATCATAATTTAGCTATAATAAAGTTGTAAATTAGTGAAAACCTCAATTTCTCTATTAATTTAACTACATTTATCATAATATTATTTGTTTTCTTGGTCTTATAATAAAATAACGAATATTTCTAATGTTTTTCATATAAATTGCATACCCATTGGGTGGACCTGCCCCAACCTGCGACCCGTGATAAATTACCCGACTTGCCACGGGCCAGGTATGGGTACCAAGAAACCCGCCCCGGACCTGCCCCATTGTCATTCCTACAATCAACCGAAGTAAAAATTCAAGAAAGAAAAAATAGAGGGCTTCATTGAAGGGGAACGAAAGAGAATTTGCAGGATAATGACCCCCAATCGTTACTAAACAACTAGTAAATTACATCAAACCCGGTTTAAACCAGTTGAACCCCAATCCAACTATTAAATCTCGAATCTTTTATCAAATCGGTTTTGTTGATGTGACTTGAATCGGACTATCAGCCGCTACGACTGGTAATCGGGGGTCTCGCTGACCGTGGACTAGCTAACACACATCGTGTTAGTGAACCATCGATTCCGGCGATTTCCCGATCCGTAGCAGCGAGTTTATAACATATTTGATGATTTAATCCGACCTGACAACCTTGAGATGAATACATGAAAGAAGAAGAAAAAAAGAATACATCAAAGACAAACCACAACAAGGGTTAAACAACTCACAACATTAGTCACTTCTACCCCCCACAAAAATGGAGAAAAACAAAACAAAAGGCATCCTCCTCCTAATCAAACACATAGAGAAAGGCGGCTAACTATGCCATTAAACCACTAAAAAAATTGGACAAAACTTGTTTATCTCTATTAATCGTGGTTTCTCGTTAACATATATTATATAGTGTCCATTAGTTGTCCGCAACGATTAGTTAATTAATTTATAATTACGAATTTGCCTATGGAAGATAAGTCTGATATTATATTTTTATATAGGTATGGAATCATATTACACCTGGCGGCCGTTTTTAATAATTATACGTGTTTTAGCTGTGTCGTACGCGTAGGCTGTATTACTAAGATTTGCAGGACAATTTTTTTATACAGTAATAGGGTGCAAACCCTTGATTATTATTATTCATAAAAAACCCCTTGATTATGTATAATGCATAATAAGATCTAGACCTATATAATTTTAAGTGAGACTAAACCTAAAGAATAAAAATTAATAAATTTTTTTTACCTTTTTAATCGCCTTTATCTTTTTCCTTCTAACTTTAATTTCAAAAATAGTAATGTATCGTTTTAATTAATACTATTTTAATTGATACAACAGTAATGTATCCTTTTTTATTTTTTCATTATGGCTATTAAAAGGGGAAAATAGATACAATGAAGAATGATACTTATAACATATCTTAATAAATTGTCACAATGACTAATAAAAAATTAGTAGTCACTCTAACTTATTCAAAACAAATACTGCGATACCTATAACACATATCGAGTTACAGTAATAAAAAAACTAGTAGTCACTCTAACTTATTCAAAACAAATACTGCGATACCTATAACACATATCGAGTTACACTAATAAAAAACTAGTAATCACTCTAACTTATTCGAAACAAATAGTGCGATACCTATAACATCTCCTATTCCACTAATTAACTTGGAATATTGATGATCGGCAACGGGCAACTAGCAAGACAATAAGTCGGCTAATCAAAAGATTCAAAACACCTCCCATGGGCCCGACACACTATTTTCACCCCACAAAACACTGCTTCCTAATCAAACATACAGAACGAGGAGGAGGCGGCTAACTATTATGCCGTTGAACCATTGCGATTAATGTTCAACGACAAACATGTATCTATTATTGTGGATTCTCTTAAAAAAAAAATCTAGCGCGACTTAGTAGTCCGCCAGAGATTTGACTATTAATTAATAACTTTGTTGCTGGGGATAATTAACGTCACCTTAAGCCTTAAAACGTAAGGCTGGTAATTAGAATTTAGATAGCATATTAAGACGGCCGGCCATTGGTTTTATAAGATAATTATACATAGTTTCAATCAACCCTTCAACAAAATTTTCATACCACCTCGTAATGAGGACTCCCAACTAATCACAGAGTGTTATCTAACTACAACTCTTGTTTCATAATTAATTCAATCAAGCTGCTTTCTATACTATTTTAATTAAAAATAATAGTAATTTAAATCGTGCCGAATTGGAACTTTCCTGTTTTCTATATATAATATAGCTTTCCCATTTACTTCTCTCTCTCTGTCCATCTTCACTTTCTTTCTGCCTCTCTTTCTCTCTCAAATTTTCACAACTCAAAAGGCGAAGGAGTGGTTAGCAGGCATGGGATTCCGACACCAAGTAGAGGTGAAAATCACGAGCTGGGTTGACATGGCGGCGAGTTACATAAGCTGGGTGGTGGTGTCCGGACTCGCCCGGGTCGGGTTGCTGAAGTCGCCGGCGGCGGCGGGGACGGACACCGCGTCGGAACCTAGTACCACAATGGACAGCTACTTCGTGTTGATAGACGGATGCTCTCCGATGTGCGTCCCCGTGGACCGGCTGATGAGGGTGATCAAGAGGTGTCTCCCGGTCATCACTTACGCCTCCTTCCTCGAGAAAGCCGGCGCCGGCGACCACAAGAAGGCGGCGGAGATCAGGAACACGTGTACGGTGTGCATGGAGGGGATAATGGGAGAAGAGAAAGTGAGGGAGCTGTGCAATTGCGAGCACGTGTTTCACAGGGAGTGCCTTGACCATTGGGTGGACATGGGTCGGGTCACCTGCCCGCTCTGTCGGGCGATGCTTTTCCCCGGTAGTTTGGGCCTGGCCCAATTGCGTGCCTACTCTTCGCCGTCGATATCATCACCGGATCACGAGCAGGAACGTGGCCGTGACCGCGATGAAGGCGACCACCACGCGTACGATCGACCGATGATGACGTAGGCCAACCCGACCCGGCATGGCAGCATCCCCAACCAACCGTCCGGCCACTTGTTAGTTGATATAATTAATTTAATAGTGTACTAGTATTGTAGCGTGGGTCACAGTGTCGTAAGGTGTGGATTTGGAAAGTATTAATACGCAGGGATTTGGATTTGAGTGGGAAGTTTCTGTGAAATTATTGGTTTCTAGAAACCTTAGATGATGAAATACTTCACTCATGAGTAATATAGACTCGGTCAATTCTATAACACACATCCTTAATTACTAATAAACATCACGAAATAAAGTAAAAAAAGAAAACAATTTCGCTTATAACCTTACCATAATTTTTTTTATAGCTTCGACGGGGCACAACCTGCCTTTGGGGATCCATCCGATGTCAATTCCCAGTCCTCTGTTAAAATACTGGCTGCTGTTTGATTTTGTAGGGAGCCAATTTCCGAAACTTGTTTTCCAGTAATTGATCAGGGCGCCCTCTTACTAAAAAAAAAAAAAACATTATAAACTGGGCCGATTGCAAGGCCCGTGAGTGTGGGCCGACAAGGGAGTGATGTTGTCAGTGGCCTAGAAAATTATAACAATTCCAATGACATAGAGACAGCCGCCCAAGGCCCACAACTGTTCATTTTGTATTGCACATTTTTTTGTTCATAATTTTCTTGAACATTTTAATCACACAATTGTTCATATAATGGCGGTTATATAACTATATGAACATGTGAGATACTGAATGGATTACATCCACCAAATTGAATATTTTATAAGCAATCAAGAGAATTAAATAGTATTTGAATATTACATCCACCAAATTGTACATTTTGTTTTATGGATTAGTGGATAAGAATGGTAGAGGAAAATCGGCATTAGCATCTACAGAAAGAATATGAAAAAAGGGAGAATTTGGTTAATCGTAAGTTAAATGTTGGATGCTTGGGTTTAGTGAAGATATACTTGGTCATTTTTTGTTACATTATATAAGTCTACATAAATAAAAAGGATTAATATACTTCTCAAAAAAGTGTTGGGTTTAGTTTGGGTGGGACTTGGCACCCGTTAGATTAGGATACATTTCATTTTAACATTAACACGAACATGAGTTTGATATTGGTTATTTTATCAAGTTATTCATCAATCATTTAATCTACTTATCAATTAAATATTAAATATACCTTTCAAATTTCACTTTCAAATCTATAATTTAATTTTAATTATTTATTAATAAAAGAATTAGATTAATGAAGATCTTGATACACCAACCAATATCAAAGTCTATGTCGATGTTAATGTTAAAATGAAATATATCCCAATCTAACCGGTGTCAAGTCCCGCACTGGGACACTCCTCCTGACTGACACCTGACCTTTGTCCCTGCCATTCTTGTTCTTCTCCCCGACCTTTGTCACTCATAAAATTTAAAGAAAAAGCAAATGGAAAACGAAAAGAAACCTCAAACGATAATTGAAAGCAAGATTCTCTCCATCCCTCCCCATCATCTGAATCTGATTCATTTGCCCTTCAGAACTACAGCAGGAGTGCTGAACTGAACGTAAATTCTTAACAAACGAAATCATTGTAATCACTCCGATTCAATATATAGGGTAGGGGGAAGGCTAAAATGTAAAATCAGATGTGAACTTGTGAAGTTATTGATGATGAAAACAAACAACCAAAATTGTACCGTTCCTGCACCAGCTTGCTAATCTTCCAAGCTTCGCTGCGAGTCCCCAACCCCATTTCCTTTTGTCTTCTCTGCTACTTTACCCATTTCCCCCTTCCTCTTTCTACTTTTCGATCCATAATTCAAAAAAAGAAAGAAAAAAGAAAAAGTCTTTCTCTTTCGCTTTTCCCCCCCTCTCTTGTTCTGTGCACTGGTACACCACCCCAAAAACGATCCCTCTTCCTCTCCGCCCACATTTCCCATCTACTAACCTACTCATGGGTTCTCCATGTCTGCTGCTGCTGCTTCAGTTTTGTCCCTTGTTCAGCCACCTCGCGTCGTAGCTAGAAGCTAGGAGGACGCGGTGATTAGCTGTAGACGTAGATGAGACCTTTCTATCACTCCTACAAACAGGACAGCAGCTTCAAAGAGGATTTAAGCTAGCAAACCCAAATTTCGAAGTAGAAAAAGTAGGTTCTTCAGTTCTAACATTGTACGTTCTAAGAAAAATGGCTTCTGGGATCAGACCGACGAGGTCCAGTGGCGGTGTCTCTTCCAGATGGCTCTCCATTTTCTGCATCGCCAGCTTCTTCTTAGGCGTCTTTGTCGTCGACAGGTAACGCTTTCTTCTCCTTACATTGCCGCTTTCTATACCCACCCCAAAACCCAGATCTCTGTTTTTTCTTCTTCTAATGCGGCTGTTACTTCTTTGTGTTGCTAACTTGTTTAGTTGGTAGGGTGGTGGCGGCGATTACTAACTCTGTGGAAATTGAGTATTTTGCAATTGTGGGTAGGATAGAAAAGTAGATTTAGTGCAACCCTTTTGCTGCCTTCCCCCAAGCAGTAATAGATTGTATTCTCCCTGCCAACAGATTGATTCCTCGGATTTAGCAACCTTCCAGCCTTTACGCAATTCCCTTTCCCCATTTTTTGGGAATCTGAAGCTTGAAGCTTCTACTTATTAATTTTTAACTTATGGATCAGATGCATGCACATGATGTATATGTTCTGTTCCCTGTGGCCATTTGGTTTGTGCCAAGAAGCTAAAAGAAACGGTTGCGATAAACTAGATTCTGTGCTATACAAAGGGGTGTTAGCTTCACGTTGATACATGCATTGGCGAGACCCTTTCGAGGATGAGATCTAATTGTAGGTCCAGACCTGTAGTTGCATCAATTTCGCGAGCTAAGTGGAAGAGGCAGACTTCTTTGATGCTACCCTAAAATGCATATGAAGTAGGCCGAGCCGGCATATGTTTGTAACCGCCATTGTAATTCTTCAATCTAATGATTCTTGGAATCCGTTGTGATCCTTAATCTGGAAGGCCAATTTTCAGTTTGATGTGGTTTCTTATCAAACCACCTACACTGATTGGTGAAGCATAGTTAGTGTGTCCCAGTGAGGAAGGATACATATGTCTTGTTTTATGAGCAGCTTGAAATGAAGCTGGTCAAATCGACTTCTTCATGCTTTCTAGTTCATTGTGCTGGCATTTTAGTCCATAATGGCTTATTTACAAAAATAGCATACCGGGTCCTTTATGAAACCCCTAATTGCTATTGTTATCTTGTTGGCAATGTTCCTGTTGGTGTTAAGTGTTAACTATACATGTGTTGGCTTAGTAATCTGCTGTACAGCTTGGACTTGATGCATAGCAATATAACAAAGTTAGTGGATGAGTCCAGACTGCAGAGTACATCTATGCAGAATGGTAAAATCATTGAAATGGAAAATTGAACTTTGTTATTCTTTTTCCAACTCAACTAGTGTAAGCTAACAAACTTGCAGATAAATTTCCTATTGTTGGCTCTTACCCATGTGTCAGTACTTTTGATTTGGACTTGGAGCATTAATTGTTGCGGACCCTTTTGGAAGTTGGCTGAGATAAATGAAGGAATTTATCATAAAAACTCCAGTTCTCTGTCACTAATATCGAATCTGAATCCTTCAACAGGTTTTGGTCTATTCCTGATCCAGTCAAAGTAAATGAGGGAACTTCAACCATGGAGCTTCAATCCAAGTTACCACATCCGACCGTTAATTGTGAGAAAAAGGTAAGTCAAGTGACTGCGTAATTGTTTCTGTAACCAGCTAAATGCACCTAGAATACTTTTGTAATTGGATTGTGTCTTGCAGGAGACTACTGTACAAACCAGCGATATTCTGTCGCAAGTTTCTCAAACCCATGATATGATAATGTAAGTCCTATAACCAGTTGAATTATGCTTTCAGTTTAGAAATCATAAGTGATTGAATGATATACTATTCTTTTTCTCTGTACGTTTGGGTTTTTTGTGAGAGTTTGCGACGTGTGATTCTTGTGACAACATTTGCTGATTTGCAGGACGTTAGACAAAACAATCTCCTTGCTAGAGATGCAGCTGGCTGCTGCAAGAGCTGCCAAAGCGGGTAGTGAAGAAGAATCTCTTGTAATGACAAAATCAAGCGTCGAGCATTTGAAGGACAGACAAAAGGTTTTCTTTGTTATGGGTATAATGACTGCATTCAGCAGCAGAAAGCGAAGGGACTCGATTAGAGAGACATGGATGCCCAAAGGTGAGGTCCAGTCTTTGTTGTCTTTCAATATTGGTATCCGCTAATTGCTGGAAAACAGGAAAAATGACTAAACTAAGTGCACCCTGTGGGTTATTTTCCATTCCAGGAGAGGAGTTAAAAAAGCTGGAATCTGAGAAGGGTATAATCATGCGTTTCGTTATAGGACACAGGTGCCACTTACTCTAAATTTTGGCTTCATGAAATTTGGGTGAACAAGCATATGAGTTCTTAAACTTTGTGGGTGTCAGTGCATCTCCAGGTGGGGTTTTGGATCGAGCTATTGATGCTGAAGAAGAACAGCATAAAGATTTTCTGAGGCTGGTAAGATGCATATCCATTTGGATTGCATTACAACTGGTTTGATTGATTACTCTTATTAAATGATCTAGCAATGGCTTATGCAACTGGTTGAAATTGTTCATGTTGCAGAATCACATAGAAGGTTATCATGAACTGTCATCCAAAACACAGATATACTTTTCAACTGTTGTGGCGAAATGGGATGCTGACTTCTATATAAAAGTGGATGATGATGTACACATAAACCTAGGTCAGTTTGCCTCAGTAGCCCTCCCTCCCCCTTCCCCGCCTGGGTTTTGCATAATTCTTCATCCACATCCTGGACACAGCTTAACATGGCTGGTGAATCAATATCAACACTTTGACAGGTATGGTTGGTTCCACATTGGCACGCCATAGATCTAAACCTCGTGTGTACATAGGTTGCATGAAGTCTGGACCAGTCCTCGCTCAGAAGTAAGCAAATAGATATATGCCACTTTTCACTTGTGGATACTGATCTTCTGTGAGTTTCCATTCCTTCAACTCTCTTTCTGCATTGCATTGTTATGAACGAAGCGCAGAGGGGTAAAGTATCATGAACCAGAATACTGGAAGTTTGGGGAGGAGGGTAATAGGTACTTCAGGCATGCAACAGGGCAGATATATGCCCTTTCAAAAGATTTGGCCACCTACATTTCGGTCAATCGGTGAGTAGTGTGTATACAATGCTTGATTGATGTGCACATTACTCCAGCACATTTGGTCTAGTTGAATGCATGATAGTGTGATTGCTGTCCTCTCCCTCCAGGCACATACTCCATCGATATGCGAATGAAGATGTCTCGTTGGGGTCATGGTTTATCGGACTAGACGTGGAGCATATTGATGATCGGAGCCTATGCTGTGGATCACCTCCTGGTAAAGGCTGCTGACATGCCATGCTGCAACATGTGGAGGCTTTTGCTATCTAGCTAGCGTCATTGCTTATGCTCTAATAACTTGGGGATGTGTTATCTTCTGTGGCAGATTGCGAGTGGAAGGCGCAAGCTGGGAATGCATGCGCGGCTTCATTCGATTGGGCTTGCAGTGGGTTATGCAAGTCAGTGGAGAGAATGGCAGACGTGCACCAGCGTTGCGGTGAAGGAGATGGAGCAATCTGGCACACCAGTTTCTGAGATGCAAACTTTTGCATCTGGGTACATGGATTTGTGGTTAACCTGAACAACTAACTGACTGATTGATCAATCGCTGTTCATTGAATGACTGACTGGACCAAATGGAATGGAATTCTCTTCTGCCCGGTTTTTGTGTGATGTTCGGGCAGTTGATCGGAGTCCATAATGTATTTATTTATGCTATACGAACAGAACAGACCGACTAAAAATTGTTCGTTCATCCAATTTCTGGATGTTAATTTCACTAATATTCCCTCCTTCGCGAGTAGTATGGAAGGCCTGTCCCAGTCTCCCACAATCTTCTGGACCGAGCGAATAGAATTATTTGGACTTGGATGTGGCTTTCGCGTTGGCCCATAGCCCATGTGCGAAACAGAGAAAAGCCCAGATGCCTCATGATTTGGGCGGAAACTCGATCCAATAAGTCAAATCATTAGTTTGAACGGAATGCCTGCAAACTCTGGCCGCCGCTATATAACGACGGCCGGAAAGTCGTGGGTTCTGACCGGAAACTGAAAACTGAAAAGGCCCAAAAGGGCATTGCTGGTTGGTTAGTCAACTCAAGCTCGTGAAACGGGAGGAAAATGAGGCAGCGATTGTTTTTGTCCAATTTTATGAGTGGCGGAGAGGAGAGAGCAGCAACAAGAAGAGAATTTTGCTCGAGGAAAGCATGCTGAGTTAATGTATAGTTTGTACTGCTAATGTGCGCTTTATGAATGTGGGCGGCGAAATCGATGTATGGTAAGTAATAGCATAAAGAGGCAGATCAGATGGAATTGGAGCAAGTCAACAAATTGGTAGATGCATAGTTGATATTTGAGTCTGCTGTTGCTGTATGCTTAGTGTCAGTTTGAGTGGTCTTCCAATCATCGGCTACTTGAATCTTGATTGCTTTCTTCCAACTGAGCTTGCTTTTCATGGTGGGTGGGTGGTTGGTTGACTCGCGGGTGGAGGAGCACCGGCTCCGGCTGATATGTAATTTGCTAGACCTTCTAAACCAATTCAGCTCCACGATTTTTATTTGCTGCAGCAGCAGGCCGATCTTATCTAAGTAGATTTCTATGTGATCCACATATAATTTAGACAATCCAACATTAAAAAATGGGCACCACATTTACTTTTTTCCTTTGTTGGATTTATACTTGGATTGTACATTTTTCTGATGAATTAGGTCTCATAAATCATAATCATATGTCCTTGATGTATATAATACGCACTGTACAAGTAACTGAGTAAGGACCCCGACATTTGTACAGTTTTCTGCATGTTACTAATTAATAATATCACAATTAAAATATGAGAGTCGAACTAAAAAGAATTCGATTGTATAACATGTTCATCATCATGGTCGACTGACATAATAGAACCACATAAAATAAATTAAAAATTGCTTACTTGACTTTTTATGTTCATATGGTTATCACTTATTAACAATACGTTTTTCCTTACGAGAATGTTATTAGTTAATGAGAAAAGTACAAAGAGTCTAAGTCGAAAGATGATCAGCAAGGGTGGGTGAGATAATAAAATGGTGGTCAGGGAAAAAGACGGGATTGTTGACTTAATTAATTAACGAGACAAGTGAGGATTCATGAATAAAGAAAGCTTATTGTTTATATTGACGAAGGGGAGTTAGTTAGGTCATAGGTGTGACGGCGGGAGACATATATTCATATTAGGAGTCGATTAATAAATCAATTATTTACTTTCACACTATATACATTAATAGTTATCAGTTAGTCGAATTGTCGGTCTCGTTTATTACTTTTAAGAATGAAATTATATGATCATTTACTTGATAATCAATGTTACATAACATTCTTAACTATGCCTACAACTTCACAGATCGCGCATATCACTCTTTTAGCCTCTCATTCTCCCAACAAAACAAGAGGTAGAGTAGAAATGGAAGTAAAACGAAAAAGGAATAAAGGGGTCTTTGCCTTGTGAATTTCTGTGATGGATTTAGGTATCAAATTCAATCCATCGTGAACTTGGGAGAATCATATAATCATTTAATTTTACATCCCCATTTTAAGTTAAGGAAAATAAGATTATTTTTTCTTTAACAATGTAATTTAAATTTTGAAAATATAAAGATGTTACAAAAAAATCATAAATAAATCCAACAAACATACATTAAATTTTCTCAAATTAATAATGACCCAAATTGATCACAAATTCAGGACATTTCAAAACCCAGATATTAACCAAAACACTGAATTTACAAATAAGAAAAGAACACTTTCATCTTAAATGAAGAATGAATTACACGTGGGAGAAATGAAGCAGGGTAGCGTGGAAGAAGGAAGTCGTGATAAACGAGAGTGAAGAAAGGGAGGAAGACGTGGTGGCCGGTCATACCGTTGATCTCCACTTACCAATAGAGTTAGACTGACTTATTAAATTACCGGATAAAATATCTATAATGTTACTTAAATTTGAGAATTGGGATAAACATCCGAGTTAAGTGATATCCGAGATATTTTATCCTTAAATTGCCACTCTTTCTTTTCCATGGTTTCTCCAATCCAAGTCGGACCCACTTTTCCTTTTTAGGTCTTTAAAAAAAACACAGTTAAACTAATACACGTGATATAGCAGCATATTATCATACAGATAGCACCGTTTGTTCATCAATCTCGGTGGTCTTCCATTGCTTATTTCAGTGTTAAACTCGAAGTAGTTAATTGTTTAATTCTTAGTTGAATTTGTGTATTTGGATGATCTGTTTTAATGGCTAATCAACCGGGTGGATAGAGGAGGTATTTGGTCCAAAAGGATCTGTTTAAAATGATATGATATGATCGTTTAACTCTTTGACCCCAACAAGAAGAAGTGCATTACATATTTAATGCTATGTTAGGATAGTTGTACTGGAACCTCCCTTTCAAAAACTAGCTTGTACCCCGGCCCGTTGGCCGGTTGCAATACGATAAAAGAATTTAACTAAGTTTCAAAGGTTAAATTTCAGTAATTTCCTCTTTTCTTATATTCTAGCAACGATTATATGTCAATGTAGTGCGAATTAAAAAATAATGGTTTCAATTTTACAAAATAGATAGCAAGGTAGTTTCCATGCTTTTACCTTTAAGAAAGTCAAAATATTTTTTTTAGGTAATGGTGATATAGTATTATTATAAGAAATTCAAAAAATTCTATTGCTGAAAATGAGCATTCATGATAAAGATTCCTAACATTTTCCTTCTATGTTGATTCTTGTTGAAATTCAAAATGTAGGACTTATATGCAAGGAAATAGTAACTCATATTAAACTTAATGAAGCACTATTATAGATATTCCAAAATAATTGGTATCATCTTTTTATCATCTAGAATCTTCATTATTAACTCCACTATCTTCATCAATAATAAAAGGCTTTTATTTTTGCATTTTTTGTGAAGCAAAAATTCAAACACAAAGCATAATCATATATCGAAATGCAATCTTCATAACAATTTACATAATTTTGGTCACAAATGTTGTTGGAGGTTTTTTTTCATTATTGATTATCTTCAAAACTGTTAACCCAGTTATAGGATTTGTGATGTTGAAATCACTAAACTTAAAGTATAGGAGAAGAAAACGAAAAGCCCAACTTGTATACTCATAGTACATGGTTGTCACGCTGGTGTAATGACATATGTTCAGCTTGATCGATTTACGATCTCTAAGTAACATTATGTCATTTTAGTTAATATAATTAATAAAAATGAATTTATTATTTATTTCATGATTTTAAAAGTTCAATTTTGATGTTATTTGTTGGATTCAAGTATGTACATTCAGGTATTGACATTCAATGTTGTATTTAAATATGACTATTTGATATCTTATTTGAAATGTTGTATTTAAATATGAGTATTTAATATCTTATTTGAAATATCGTATTTTATTCAAATATGAATGTGATCATTGTAACTAAATTATCTTCAAATATGTTTTATATAAGATTAAATTCGTGTTAATGGTTTTTCACAATTTTACATATTTTTTAAAGTGGCATGAACCGACATTAATTGATCGTAACTTTGGTAAAACTATTTTACTTGTTAAGCCGACGTAACGGAAAAAACCGGTTTGACAACCTTGCAATAGTATGAGCATGGGATAACAATGCAAGTTATGCTCAACATCTCAAGTCATATGAGCTACTTCGCAAAAACGCAGCACACAAACCCCATAGTACTTCAACAATATTCTTGCATATCCCCTCCAGTTTTTCAAATCAATCCTGCGGATACATCTAACTCCGAAGAATGTGTGTGTGATTCATAAATAACATCTCGTTCTTCTTATCCATTGTTCCACTAATTAATATGTTCCGCACATAATTAAGCGGGGAGTATTTCTTCAAGATATAAATTACAATAGCCAAAATTATTAGTCTTAATGATAGTAGTAGAAGCAACGCATTAGAGTTAATAATGGAACAAAGGAGTCCAATTAGTGAAAAATAATTCACATTCCAATATTCATCCTCTCATAAGAATTTGAACAAAAATCAGCATGGTTAAAGCTACAAAGAAAAAGAGAACTCCTCAAATCGATTTCATTCGAAAGAACACTTAGCCTAGCTTGGACAGACGAAGTCTGGGATGTATAATTCTAGGTTTTTAGTTACAATAATAATCACCATGTCTCAAATAAACAGATGTTCCTATATATATATATATAAATCACCATGTCTCCTTTTCTTTCTGCCGCCTGGCTAGCTTTGTGAGTAAACGCATCTCTAAATAATATAAAGAGCTTTCTCTGGAAACTCTTCCCCGCAACTTTCGGGGTACTTTGTTATTTTTTATAATTTTTTATTTATTTCCAGTCTTAAATTAAACCTTCAAACTTTGAAGTTCAAAGCCGCCCAAGAGGTCCACGTCACCTTCATATTTGCCCTTTTACATATCTCTCCTCATGTTTTCTATCCCATCGGCCAATGATTCCAAAGCGGAAACTGATCCTCTTCCTCTTCTCCGCCACAACGCGCCGCATCCCGTGTCTAATTCTATTTCCTCTCATGGTCAACCATTTCCTCATAACTCTCGTGTGTTCTTCAACGGCCTCAAATCCGCAAAGTTCTCCGGCGGCAGTGTTATTTCATACCAACCATCAATGGTTCAATCCAACCCACATCCCGCCAGAGTGGGTCTACCAGGTAATTTTATATCACATACAGATATTTGCTCCAATTTGTTTAACCGATTGTTTTGATACGTCGTTTCCGTTCCTTTCTTCAAACCCTATTTCTCTTCACTACTCCAATTGCATGCTCCCTTCGGTTTGTCCACCGCAATTTTTACTGCGCCCTTCCCAGTGTTTCATGTTCCACAAGATGTTCAACGACACCGAGGCTTGGTAATTCCTGAAAAATCGGCTTTGTAAAGAGTGCGTGAGACATACTTCCGGTGATGGGCATATTCGCATGCAGCCGTTGACTCCAGCCGCCTAGGTAAAAAACAACTACTTCTTATGGCATACAAATTATAGTGTTTATGATTTATAATGTCAATTTTATGTTTCTCGGTTCCACTACAAATAATTAGTCCTACTGAATTCAGAAAAGTTTGACGCTCTTATGCATGAACCCAGTATTCATTGTTCTTCTCTTACTAATTGATTTCCCTTAACTGTTTTCAGACTTTGTATTTCCTACTATACATGAGTTTCTCTCTACAGAAATATATGGGTCATTTTAAGAATTGATTTTGAGCGCTTCTGTCAATGCGGGTGGTTTTTTTAGATGGGATCAAAATTATAATTTAGGGAGATTAGCATTTCAATAATGTTAAGAAGGAATATGTGTACACTACATCATTACTTTCGCATATAATCAAAAGTGAATATATAGGGTAAGATATTGTAAATTTTAGGGGTTATAGGTATAATATGCCCCTCTATTATGTAATTTTATCAAACATGCCCCTCTACTATTTTTTACATCAAACATGCTCTTATACTTTGTAAAAATGATCAAACATGCCCTTTTGTTAAAATTTGCATCCAAAAACCATCAATCATGATCGAACATTGGTTTGGGCAACACCTTTATCTAAAATATTCCTAATAATTTCACTTTAGAATTTTTTTTTCCTTTTGTATAGCCAAATAACTCTAATAATTTCACTTTAACTAGACCTTGAGAAATAAACGAGGAAGAAAAACTGACATTTCAACCCCAATTTTTCCGATGTCGGGCCGTGTGCATCTCGGTTCAACTATGGTTGACCATTTTTTAATGAAATTTTTTCTGTAAGGGCATGTTTGATAATTTTTTCAAAGTATAGGAGCATGTTTGATGTAAAAAATAGTAGAAAGACATGTTTGATAAAACTGCATAAAAGAGGGCATATTATACCTATAACTCTAAATTTTAGTCATAATAAGAATAAATTATCAAAGAATTATAAACCTACATGACATGAGTTACGATTTGAAAATTAAATTACTATAAGTGAGTACTTTCATGGATTAAAAGTTTGAATGTTTTATTTTTAAAACATATATATGTTGCTTAGTTAGAGATTAAATTACTGATCAAGTATTAAGCACTTGATTGAAAATTTCATTTATACTGAGTTAATGTATATACATTTGCATAGGCAATCACATTTTTGTATAATCATTTACAACAATGTATAAAATTTCAAAGATTCCACAATAGTTATGTAAGAAAATAAATTCATCATGTTAAATGATCCCGGCCAATAGGCCGGGAACAAAGCTAGTCATAAATAGAAATGGAAAGTCCATAATACCCTGCCGTGGTTTGCGGAGAAGCAAGGAAAAAGGGAATTAAGGGGGTTCCGAAGGAGAACCTCCTTATATGTATGTTAGACAATCTGAGGCCAACTACGTAAGGAAAAAATTTAATTTAAAAATAGATAGTGGAATGTATAAATCTTTTATTGAAACACTAATTCGAAGTCGATAAAATATTTAAAGCTTTTAGTTTAGTTTATGTTTGTCTATGTACTATGTAGCAATGATTAATGGGAGAGTCAAACACCAAACTCACTCGAATCCACTCAATATGTGTTCGGATGGATGTGATGGGTGGGTATGAGTAATTTTGTGTCACAAAATAATTCGGACCGATCACCTCATATATTGTCACTAATCTACACATATAATAATACATCTCTATTTTTATGTCTCAATATGTCAATCATGACTGAATTTTTTTCCAATAATTTTTAAATGACTTGCAACATAAAGTATACATTGATTATTCAAAAATATAATAAATATTCATATAATATTTTTTTATTCACTAGTTAGATGATTGATATTAGATTATGCAATAAACTATACTTAATAATTATTTATAATCTTGTAGCTTAATATACAATTAGCTTATATTATGGCCTACATCTATCTTATTATTTAGACAAAAATGACCCACCAAAAAATCAAACTCACCCACGGTCCGCCAGATATTCCAATTTTTTCCATTACAAGGCATCAATTAATTTTTAAAAAATGTATGGTCTTCAAAGTTCAAACAAATAGAATATAAAAATGATTTTTTTTTGGGTGGGAATACAAAAATGAATTATACATAGGAAACTAAAAAACAAATAAAATGCAGGGAAAGAAAACAAGGTGCGGGGCCTACGGCAATCTTTAATAACACCCTCCTACCACTTATCTCTGCGTCCCTTATCCTGACCAAACCAATTCCCCATCCAAGCCATAGGCTCCTTCACCCTCTCTTCTTCCACCATTTTTGTCTTTTCCCTTTCTCTATGCTGCCAGCTGCTTCCCTCACCCTCATCCTCATCCCCCATTCCTTCCTTTATTTCTTCCTATTCTCTGCTTTTTAGCTTTTGGGCGGCTTCTTCACTGATTCTTCCTTTCGGAACCCTCGACTGGACCCTTTTCACCCATTCAATCGAGGGTTCCCTTTCCTTATCCGCCTCAGGTTTTCAACGGCTTCCCTTCTCCCCTCTTTGCCGCCCCCAGGAAGCTAGCTACTTCTCGGCGCTCTCATGGCTTTGTGGTCTATACTGCTCGACATTCTCCAGAGGCCCAGCCCTTTTGCTGTCATGGCGGAGCTCTCCATGCTGTTCGCTCCTCTCTGGATTGCGGTATTTGTAGGCGTTCTCGTTGGATGGTCATGGAGGCCCAAGTGGGCAATTTTGGCCAATCAATCCGATACCGCTCCACAATCGCCGGCTTCCTCGAGCTTCAAGCTTCAGCTGCCCAGCTGCATCTCCTGGATTTCCAGCGATGATTCCCGTCAACCCAACTCTTCTTCTACTTCTCCCCCACCTACTACCACCCTCGCTTCTGATTCAAGGTAGGTTTGCGTCGCTCCGCCGTTTCTTGAATTGGCTCTGTGTTGACGGGTTCAAGTTCAATTCTGGCTGTTTTACTGTCGACCCAATTTGTGATTAAGAATTCGGGACTGCTTACAGCTCTTCGCAGCCGGGAAAGGGGAAATCGGGTAGTATTGTGTCAACGGATGATTTGCAGTACTTGGCCAAGCTTGTTGAAGTCAAAGATGGCGGTCCTGCTTGGATTCAGATGATGGACCGTTCTACGCAGACTATGAGCTACCAAGCTTGGAGGAGAGATCCTGAGGTAAAGCTTCCCCCCTTTTGTTGCTTACTGTTGTCAATCTTTGGTCTTTTCCCCAAGTTTTGGGAGGAAACAATCTAATTTGATTGAACTGGGGTTTGTATTGTGTTTTGATAGAGTGGCCCTCCCCAATACCGTAGCAGAACTGTTTATGAGGATGCTACTCCTGAAATGTTGAGGGACTTCTTTTGGGATGACGAATTCAGAAAGAAGTGGGACGACATGCTCATACATTCCGAGACTCTGGAGGAGTGCCCCACAACTGGAACCATGATGGTCCAGTGGGTTCGAAAGGTATTTGAGAAACTTACAATTGCTCTTTCTGTGTGGTGTCCACTTTTATACCGGCGATTGGCTTTAATCTAAGCTGCCTCGTGCCTCTCTTGCAGTTTCCTTTCTTCTGTAGCGACAGAGAGTATATCATTGGTCGCCGGATTTGGGAATCGGGCAGAAAGTACTACTGTGTTACTAAGGTATTAGAATTTTCAGAATTATTCATTGCTTCTGAATGTCTCGCTTTTACCGTGTTTTGATGAGGGATCTATTGATGTACTTTACTGTCTTACATGTTGAACCCTTTCCAGTTATCTGTCTATTTCACTCACACCTCCCAGAATTGATTAAGAGGTAGTCTGGCTTTTCTACAGTCTTAGTCACAGTTACCAACTTACCATCAACATCCCACAGGAGTCGAACTTGTATGATCTGTTTGTGGTTAAAGGAAATGCAAGATTTCATAGTGGCAATGATTTCTTGGCATTCTCAAAGAGAGCTTTGAGCATTGAAGATCATCTATAAGTCTGTGGCAGTGATATTGTTCTGTTTTGTCATACAACTGCCATCTTTTGGAGTTGAGTTTCACTCGCTTGACAATATAGTTATCTTAACTAGCATCCCTTTTGTACATCCCCAGGGCGTCAGCAATTCCGTTCCAAGGCGTAACAAGCCACGCCGTGTTGATTTGTACTATTCAAGCTGGTGCATCCGTGCAGGTAACTAATTGCCTGGTTTCTTTCTGTTGTTTGATTACAACTCAATGATTCATTCATGTTTTCTGTGTCTCCAACGTGGAATATATGAAAGTTAAGCCTGCTCACCTCTTTGTGTTTTCAGTGGAATCAAAGAGAGATGGACAGCTGACTGCATGTGAGGTGCTACTGTTCCATTACGAGGACATGGGAATTCCATGGGAGATTGCAAAGCTTGGAATAAGACAAGGGATGTGGGGAGCTGTGAAGAAGATCGAGCCCGGTTTAAGATTGTATCAGAAAGAACGAGGTTCTGGGGCTCCACTCTCACGTCCCGGTTACATGGCCCAGATCAACTCCAAAGTGAGTCCAGACTACCTGAGATTGTTGGAAAACAGCAGCAGCAGCACTTGTAGTACTTCATCTGAATCCGAGATTGAAACCTCGGGAGATTCTTCCGAAAAGGCGCAGGGAGGAGGGAGCATACCTAAGGTTCTAGTAGTGGGTGGGGCTATTGCTCTAGCATGTACACTCGACAGAGGGCTACTGACAAAGGCAGTCATATTTGGAGTAGCTAGAAGATTTGCTAAGATGGGGAGGAGATTATGATATGGCGAAAAATTCTTTCATTTTGCTTCCCCAAATAGTCGCGAGCTGTGGTGAAAATGGAGGGGGAAAGGTGCAATCTGGGATGGAGACTTGGTCCTTGGATTGCCCACCCTATTTGAAGAGAGGAGGGGGGAATAGAAGAAGCTTTTACTGCAATTTTCCTTTTCGTTGGGGCCCTTATTTATTTCTGTTCTGCACCTGTTGCAGCTTCTGAGGAAGGAGTGGATGATGAATTGATGATACATAATACACAGCAAATAGCTGTATACAAGTTGATTGAAGGAAAGAATGAAATCTAAGCTGCATGAACAAAATAACACGAGAACTGGGCATTATCTGTGGTGGTCTAGTGACTAGTGATATGACTTGTTTAGCTGATGATCTCTGGTAAACTTTTCCTGGGGAAGCAGCCATAAATTCGCAACTAAGATAGGTAAGTGAGAGTAATGGAAGGTGGGTTGTCCACTTCAGATGTCAGCCAGTAAGTGCAGTCCTTGTATTTACGATAGGGCAGCAGCAGCAGCTAAGCTATGGAAGATCGGGGGCATTTGCCGGTGGTTGAAGATGGAAATTGGGAATATGTTTGGTGGGCCGCAAGAAACATGATGTCAAAGAAGTGGGTGGTGGTGGGGGGAAAAGGAGATGCATCATCAGTCTGTGTGTTTAGTTACTTTGGGGAACCTAATATTAATGTAGGCCATTCACAGTTGTTTTTAGGTTTAATTCACCCGTGTAGCCATAACTTTCACGGTTTTGACAAATATAGCCACTTTTTGAATAATACACAGATGTAGCCATTTCCGTCCCATTGTTTGACGGTTCACTTAACTCGCTGACTGGACTAACGGTAGCGGCTGATGTGGCGTGTTTTCATTTGCGTCTTTGCCACGTGGATTTTTTTTTTTAATTAAAAAGTAAAATTAGAAAGAAGAAGACGAAAAGGGGATTCAGATCGGGTTCCCCTTTTTCGTTCAACTTTCCCAAAAGAACTCTCCTCCTTTTCTCTCGACTCACCCCAACCCTTCCCGATCGTCGACAAAAGGAAGCCATGAATTCGGCCGGCGAGTAGCATCGGAGCATCGGACGGTCTTTCTGCTCAACATCGGCCGGCGAGTAGCATCGGCCGAGTAGCATCGTCCGGCGAGTAGGAAGAGCGAGGAACCCTAAATCGTGCGATTCGTGCTAAGAAACCCTAGTTCGTGCGATTCGTGCGATTGGTGAGTCAAGATGAACTTCTGTGGGTGTTTGCTCTGGTTTTCTTCTTTTCACAGTTCGAATGAATGAATGAAGTGCTTGTTCTGTATTTATAGGTTCAAAGGTGGAAAGCGACATTCCCAACTTCTTCGAGGAGGTCTCGACGGAAGGGATTGAAGATGGAGGGAAGGGATTGAAAATGAGAAGGAGGGGTAGAGAGGAGGTCTCGACGGCAGTGAGGAGTTGGGGTAGAGGGGAGGTCTCGACGGAAGGGATTGAAGATGGAGGGAAGGGATTGAAAATGAGAAGGAGGGGTAGAGAGGAGGTCTCGACGGCAGTGAGGAGTTGGGGTAGAGGGGAGGTCTCGACGGAAGGGATTGATGCTGAAATGGAGGCGTCGACGGCAGTGGGGAGTTGGGGTAAAGAGGAGGTATCGACGGAAGGGATTGAAGATGAAGGAAGAAGGGATTGAAAATGAGAAGAAGGGATTCAAAATCAGTCTCTGCTCTGCGATAGGGAACCCTAGAAAATAAGAGAGGAAGGGGATTAGTCGACGATGGCGATGAAGGGGAGAGAGACAGAGAGTTAAATAAAATTTTTTTTTTAATAAGAAAATAAAAAAAAATCCGATGTGGCGTCCACGTGGCTAACTCCATCCGGTTGGCGTTGACGTGTCATCCATTTGGCAGACAGATCAGCAAAAAGTCCACTTCACTGACGGAGGCGTTAACACCGTCAAATGTTTTATGTAAAATGGCTAGATTAGTCTACAATGTTTGAAAAGTGTGGCTACATCTGTGTATTATTCAAAAAGTGGCTATATTTGTCAAAACCGTGAAAGTTATGGCTACACGGGTGAATTAAACCTTGTTTTTAACTTCTGTCTTTACTTTTTCCTTTCTGAGCTTTGGTGTGTTCAGGATTTTGTTCTCTTCTCTTATGCTCTTCCGGGAGAGAGTGTAGAGGGCAAGCAATCTAGTGGGCTGAATGGCTGATACCTTGAGTGGCAAATGATCTTAGTTACTCTGAAGCGGTTTGCTATGGAAAAAACGCATTCAATACTCCGTTCAACTCATGAGCTAGCTCATCTTCAACTTGTGAGTTTGTTCGACAATGTGGCTAGCTAGTCAGCTCGACCAGCGGGCGACTTATGAGCGAATCGACCTATAGCTTATGAACGTTTTTTGTAATCTCAGTGACCAACAATGCAATTAACCCGAACTTATTATAAATGTTAGTCAACTTTCTTAATGGCTACTTGAAGAATTAATTTTGCGGGTTGACTCGCGACCCAACCGCACCCATCCGCCACCCACCCATGACCCAACCCAATACGTAGAGGTATGCAGGTGGATTGCGAGTCACAATTATTTTAACTCGCTGATAAACAAGTGGTCAATTTGAAACCAAACTCCATCCAACCCGCCCATTAGCCATCCTACTACTAAGCAATATAATAACACAGATGCAAATTTAGCGCAGACTCTTTCATGTTTGCTGTGTCACATCTCACACCACAAGACGTGTGTGGATAGGTAGGATCGGATTAGGATGAGAACTAGGAGCAAGTTTCGTAATTTTCAGCGGCCAACACATTCACGTGTCATCATGTTAACAACGAGTTACAAAGTGGAGATTGGCCTGAAATTTGGCGGATTTGTCCATTTCATCTTCCGTGTCATCATGTTAACAACGAGTTACAAAATTTATCTCGTTGCTTTTGCTTGTATTTCTCTGACCAATTTCGATTGGACCGCTTGGCTGGAGTAAAGTAACTGCTCAGCGCGCACAGTGCTGCTGAGGCCAGAACGGCATCGAGTTTAAGCAAACGCTTTTACTTTCGACACGTGTCTCAAGGCCATTGGTGTTACCTCCCGCTATCGTCGTCATCATCAATCCTTTTTCTTCTTCCGCTTGTTGATCGTTCGCCGTCCCGAGGTCACGGGGCGGATCTAAAACAAAATTCCAATCCCCCTCATTCCGTTCCACCACCAAACGGCCTCCATTCCCCATTTTTATTTTATATTTAGAGGAAAGAATACAACTTTATCTTTCTTTCTTTGGCCTTTTTATTCTACTTACATGCGTGCCAAATCCGATTTCCATTGCTGCGGTGGTTGAGATCCGGCGAGACAAGTTTCGTCGGGTTTCGTCCTTTTGGCGCCTCTTTGCTCCAGACAAGCCAGGCCCTTTTACTTAATTGAAGAAAACAGATCCTCTGCACAGAAACAAGATGAAGGGGTCCTGCACACTCGTGGCTTCAATGATCGCTGCTTCCACCGTGGCTCTCTCCTCTTCCTCGTCCACGTCGCCAACCTCTGCCAGCGACCGTGACATCATGGCTTTACAGCCCAGCGTCAGCCAGGTATGTATTAATTGCTCCAGCGTTTGATTTCTTTCATCTCCCCTTTTCTGAATTGTTAGGATTTTGTTCTGTTTGTAATCTTTCAGATCTGTTTTGTTGTATCTCAATTCTCAACCCGCCCTTTAAGATTAGATAACATTGCTCTGATTTCTCGGCTTCTTTGTGTAAACTGGATTATTGTATATGGAAGGCCGAGATTTATTGAACTTGTACTGCTGTTATTGTTGTGGAATTAGGGATCGGGGGCATCTTCGGCGCAGGACCGAGAACCAGAGGAGGAGCAGGGGAAATTTGTTCCTCGATTCGATGGGCTGAGGTTCATAGAGACGCTTGTCACCGCCCACAGATGAAATCTGCTGCGAGGATGAGAGGTCGATGAATGCTTCTAACCCGGTGATGGATTCCTTTTGTCAGTTTTGTTCGTGGATGGGATAGAAGGAAATTCATGTAACTGTATTCTAGAGAGTTTTTATTTTTATATTTGAGATTTAGTAAGGGTTAATCGGTGGCGATCTTCCATTTTGATTTTTCTGTTGTTCCTGAACGTTCTACTGATTCTGCTGGTTTATTTCACGATTTGCTTTGATGGGATGTGGTCGGGTTAGAGGTTTGGCTCTTTCTCTGTTTTTGCCATGAGATAAGGCTGGACCTTTAGTGTGTATTGTGTAATGTGGACAAGAAAGCCTCTCCAGAGTCTCCATTCAATCTTCAGATAATGAGATAAGAGGTGCATCAGGATTTCTTTTTCCTGGAGATGTTGCCTGCCTCTTTCTTTTTAGTTATTGTATTTATTTTGCAAAATCTGCTTGTTTTTACTGGGAAGGAAGAGTGCAGCTCGAA
The DNA here is from genome assembly GCA_946122785.1 of Linum tenue. Taxonomy (NCBI): domain Eukaryota; kingdom Viridiplantae; phylum Streptophyta; class Magnoliopsida; order Malpighiales; family Linaceae; genus Linum; species Linum tenue. The sequence goes on along the minus strand of CAMGYJ010000005.1, from coordinate 1,770,952 downwards.
CCTGTAGCCCTTGAAGCTTTGTCAGTGGATTAAAAGAAGAAGAAGAGATGATTGGAATTCGGTGCACTTGCCTTCGTTTTGTTTACTTTGTTCAATTCCAAGAAAGCTTGGAACATCATTAAAGCAGATATTATCAAAGCTTTGGATGAATTCTACATTACAGGTACCCTTCCTGATTCGGTGGCTCATTCTTTCTTCTGCCTGATTCCGAAGAGGGATGCAGTTGAAGAGGTTGGAGACTTTCGTCCAATCAGCCTTGTGGGTAGCCTCAATAAGATCATCTCGAAGCTCCTTTTCTTGCGGCTCAAGCCGTTCATGAGGAGTTTAATCTCTAGGCAGCAGTTTTCGGGTATCAGAAAATAGCAGATTCATGAAGCAGGGCTCATTGCCAACGAATTGATTGACAGCAGGTTAAGGAGTGGGCGCCCAGGCCTTGTCTTTAAACTTGATATTGAAAGAGTCTTTGATTCCGTGAACTGGGGGTGTCTTTTCAACGTGCTCTCTAACATGGGTCTTTCTCCGAGGTTCCAAAAATGGATTCGTGGTATTGTTTGCTCTTCCAAACTGTCTGTCTTAGTGAACGGTGAAGCTGGTGGTTTTTTCGGTGTCCAAAGAGGGCTGAAACAGGGGGATTCCCTATCTCCCTTCCTATTTAACTTGGTCATGGATGTCCTTGCCTTCTGTCTTCACAAGCTGCAGGAGGCTGGTTCTCTTAAGGGGTTCCACATGGATGAGTCAAGTGGCCGTGGAGCGGTCAATCATCTGTTATACGCGGATGATGCGATAATTTTTTGCGATGTAACAGAAGATGATGTTTTTAATCTTGCTACTGTGCTCGTCTGCTTCCAGTGTATCACGGGCTTGAGGGTGAACCTTGCGAAAAGCATGCTCTTCCCGGTTGGGGATGTGGAGGGTATGGACAGGCTGGCTGAGATCATGGGCTGTAACTGGAAATTTTTGTCCTCGAACTACCTAGGTCTGCCCCTTGGGGCTTCTCCTAAGAGTGCCTCAATTTGGAATCAGGTTATTTGTAAGGTTGATAATCGACTGGAAGGGTGGAGGAGCAAGTACCTATCCCTGGTTGGCAGGATTACTCTCTGCAATGCCGTCCTGGATGCTACTCCGGTTTATATACTAAGCTTATTCTCGGCTCCATTATCAGTGATCGAAGCCCTTGAAAAAATTCAAAGAAATTTCATCTGGTCTGGTTCGAGTGGTGAGAAGAAGCTTCACCTTGTGTCTTGGGATAGATGCAAAGCACCAAAATGTCTTGGAGGGTTGGGGATTACTGATATTAGAACTCGAAATCAATCTCTTCTTTGTAAATGGTGGCGGCGATTTGCACAGGAAAGAGATTCTTGGTGGAGAGAAATGATCAATATTAAATTTCCTAATCCGGTTTCAAAATGGATGCCGGGTGATCCCGGAGGCAGCGCAAGGCTTAGCCCTTGGAGACAGATCTTGAAACTGAAGAAAATCTTCTGGAATTTGGCGCATATTGATCCTGGAGCCGGTTCCGGTACTTCTCTTTGGTTTGATGTGTGGTTGAAGGGTAGGACTCTGGCCAGTGACTTTCCCAGAGTTGTTGCTGCCACGGAAGTGCCAGGATGTCGGATTTCAGATGCTGCAATTTTTGAAGAAGGGAGAGTTAATTGGGTCATTCCTCTGAAACATATCTTGAGGGGGGGGGGGGGGGGGGGGGGCAGAGAGTGAGAGGGTGAGGTTGTATGAGCTTCTTAATCATCTTCCACCTAACATATGTTTTGCAGGTCCTGCTAGAGTGGTTTGGCTGCCCTCCCCCTCCTTGGGCTACTCGGCGCGGTCCTGTTACAGAGAATTACTGCGTGAGCGGATTTCCCTGTGATGTGGTGTGGCAGTCGGTGATTCCCCACAAAGTGTGTGTGTTCATGTGGATTGCTGTACAGAAGAAGATCCTCACCCATGATGCTTTGAAGAGGAGAGGCTGGGTTTTTCCGAGTAGATGCTCGTTGTGTGAAGACTCCGAGGAAACCATCGATCACCTTTTCATCTCCTGCAAGTTCACCAAGGAAGTTTGGATGATGTTGGCTGCCTTCGTGAAGTTTAATTCAAGGGTCTGTGACATTTCTGATTTCAAGGTCCTTGTTGTTTCGTGGAGTAGAGCCAAGCCGAACAACCCATCTGAGTGGTGCACTAAGGTTGCGCTGCATGCTTTTTGTTGGAGAGTTTGGCTCGAAAGGAATGCTAGAATTTTTCAGGATGAGAAGGTTTCGACAAGAACCATTTGTTTTCGAATTGCTAGAGATATTGCTTGTTGGCTAACGGCGGGAGGCAAGGTGGACCGAGCTTTGGCGGATGGTTGGCTTCATCATCTGAAACTCCGCCTCCTTCCCAGATATATGCAGACTTCTAATCTCTCGCAGCTTTAGTTTGTTTTTCTGCTGCTGCGTTTCTGGGCGCTGTTTGGCTTTACTGCTGCCTGTTTGGCTTTGTTTTGCTGATTGTGTTTGTGTTTCCTGTTATCTCCTGGGTGCTGGCACGTTTGTTGTCCTTGCCTGTTCTTTGCTTTGCCTTTGTTCCTTTGTTCCCTTCCCCTCTTGTAAAGACTCTTTTTGATTCAATTTATTTCACCATTATCAAAAAAGGTTAGAGGCCATCTTTCTTTGCGGTTGAGATCCTTCTTCCATTTCAATGATTCAATCTCCTTCCCTTCCCTCGATTGATTTGAGATCTCTTGTGTCTGTCATAAGATGCTAACTTGCACTAGTGGGAAGTGCAACTAGTTTGTTTGTGTGAATCTAAAAATTCAGATGAAATCATTTCAAAGTTGCAAGTTGTAACAGAATCAGTCCCCTTGTTGAAGGTCGGTTGATGCAGTTTCGGTTGTTGGGGATGTGCCTTGCTTTTCCCTTTTGGGTTTCCGACGCTGGTTGGAACGGGCTGGGGCCTGGAGGCAAGGCGCAGTTTGGGCCTGGCCTGATCTTTCGTGCCTGCGTCCAGTTGTCAAATTGTGGGCTACGACAAAGGATACCTTCATCAGTCTATCCACCACCGGAACAAGACAACACTTTCAACTAGTGGCCGTAGAAGTACAGTTTGGAGGAACAAGACAACGCTTCAACTACCTGTCGTTCGAGATGTGTGGTTGAGGATCCTGAATCCCTTAGGGCGGTCGTTTTTTTCGAGCTGTCTACGATATTTTTGCCATCGGCTTTTTAATTACCCAACTTTTCCCTTCATCCGGGAATTCGCTCTCTGCCTCCCTCCAGTGCAAATTGAGCGAGATTCATGGTCTGGGAGCTTGCGATTACTGATTACAATGGATGACCACAAGCGGGTTGGGAACGGAAGCTAACCACTAAAATAAATGAATAAATTGCATCGCTAGCGAGGCACAATTCACAAGAATGAATGAGCAAAATACGAGGGATGGATGGTGGCATAAAATGATTAAATTCATGCACAAGAAGAGTGTCGTTTGTGCTCTCTGTGCAAGCAAGTTCAATTATTGATTGAGATGCACACCAGACGACAACACAGATATTTTTTGTCCAGGGCCATGCTTCTTTTTCCACCGTCAAAATTCTTGGAGGAGCAGCCCTCGACTCTCTCTCTCTCTCTCTCTCTCTCTGCTATCTCCATGTGCAAGTTGGCATCTCCCTGGCAGGCAGCGAGCTCGACTGGAATGTCGCTGTGGGACGACGTTTAAGCAATGTGCAGCTACCAATTCCCACTTTGATTTTGTGTGGCGATTAATAATCAGTCCTGTTGAAGAATGTCGTTTCCAGCCCACTAGTTGATTTGATTTGTTCCGTCTTTCCAAATTTTCAACAGAAACTCCGCAATTAAAACATAAGGGGGAAAAAAATAGAATTCAGCTTCATGGACCGATCCAATTGCTCTGGTTGTTGCTTTCCTCAAGAACCTGGGGGAACTTAATAAAATAAAATAACAACAAAAAAGAATAGCCATTTTTTTTCATCAGTGAAAGGCTAGTGGCGATTAAACATATATTCTTTCTCCGTTGCGGATCCGGCCCATTAGGTGGAGCCCAGTTAGGCAGCGGGCCCAGCTTTCTGTGAACGACCTAGTACCATCTTTCCAATTTAGCTCCCATATAATTTGCAAAAGCCCTGAGTGGTTAGCGGACCAACCGTTATTGTCTCGCCACGTGTCATGCGGCACGTGCTCTTCGTACCATCCCCTACAAATTCCTGATGATCGATTGTTTCTTCCCCTTCCCATTTCCGTGGCAGCCAGCAACCACTCTCAGTCTCAGTCCTCCACTCCACACTCCGCTGCTCCACCATCCGGTAACTGGTTCATTCTTTTTCCTTACTGTTCGCCGATTCCACTCGCTGCTCTTTGTTCTGTTCAGTTTCCTCTTCGTCCTTTCCTAATTGTTTCCGATTCATTGTTTTTTCTTCCGATCATCAAAGGGGGGATTCGTTGCAGTTTTAACATTATTCATCAATGGCGACCATCACTGCTGCGCATTTCGTGTCGAGAGCCTCCCATGTCAGCTCGGAGACCAAGGCTAGTCCCGTGGGCCTCCAGGCACAGAGCCTAAGCCACCACGGCCTCAGGGCGGTGAACACGGTAGACAAGCTGCAAATCCGAACCAAGGCGAAAGCGATAGCGACCAGAGCCGTGAAGAAATCGCAGGCGGTCACTGAATCGCCTTCGTCTGCCAAAATTGTGTGCGGAGCAGGGATGAATTTGGTGTTCGTCTCTTCAGAGTGTGGGCCCTGGAGCAAAACCGGCGGTCTCGGTGATGTCCTCGGTGGACTCCCCGCTGCAATGGCCGTGAGTTTCTTTTGATGGCCTTTTCCTTTTCTCTTCTCGGAATCGAGTTTTTGGGCCGATCTGAATGCCATCTTGATTCTTGTGAACCAAAATCACTGAGAATTCTGCCTGTGTGTTGATTTATTTACAGGCCAGAGGACACCGGGTGATGACGGTTTGCCCTCGTTATGACCAGTACAAAGATGCTTGGGACACCTGCGTCTTCGTCGCGGTAAATTAAAGCTCTAGTTTTTGCTCTTCACTTTTGAGGCTGTTATCAGGGCGAGATTTAACATTATTCTTAGGGTTTTAGATTCAAGTTGGGGATAAAGTTGAGACAGTTCGCTTCTTCCACTGCCACAAAAGGGGAGTTGATCGCGTCTTCGTTGATCACCCTTTGTTCCTTGAGAAGGTCCTAAGCCCACCTTGTTTCTTTTAATCATTTATCTTGGCTGCACAAACATTTTGTATTCTCATTTGTGTGGTCTCATGTAACTTACCTTTGGAATGTTTAAAGGTGTGGGGCAAAACTGGATCCAAGATCTATGGCCCTACTACAGGAATTGACTACAGGGACAACCAATTGCGTTTCAGCATGCTGTGCCAAGTGAGTGCAACTTTTACCCTTTCAAGTTTCTTTTTCTGAATCTTTGAACTACTGAAGCAGTTGCAACATGGCAAGAAAAGGGAACCTTTCCATATTGACACCCTTTTTCTAATCTCTCAGGCTGCTTTAGAGGCACCAAGGGTTCTGAATTTGAACAGCAGCAAAAATTTCTCCGGGCCATATGGTGCATTTCTTCTCTATGTTTCTCGCAATGTCTCCTCCAAGCTTTATAGATTGATTGCCAAGAGATGAATTTTCACCACCTCTTTTTTACTCTTGTTGGATGCAGGGGATGATGTTCTCTTCATTGCCAATGATTGGCACACTGCTCTGCTCCCTTGTTACTTGAAGACCATGTATCAGCCAAGGGGCTTCTACACAAATGCTAAGGTGTTTTGAACATTTCAAGTTTACCAATAAACACAGAAGGGGGTTGTTCATTTGTTGACTGACTTTGTGTGCTTTTGTGAATGATGATGAATGGTAGGTTGCCTTCTGCATCCACAACATTGCTTATCAGGGACGATTTGCCTTTGCAGACTTCTCTCTTCTCAATTTGCCCGATTCCTTCAAGGGCTCCTTCGACTTCATGGATGGGTAAGGAATTTTTGGGCAATGATTGATTGAAATGTTTATGTGGCTTATTTGCTTGCCATAGTGATCAGGGTTTCCACTGATCTGCAGATACAATAAGCCAGTGAAAGGAAGGAAAATCAACTGGATGAAAGCTGGAATACTGGAATCTGACAGGGTGGTAACTGTGAGCCCATACTACGCCCAGGAACTGGTCTCTGGTGAGGATAAAGGCGTCGAATTGGACAACGTCCTTCGCACCAAAACCGTCACCGGAATTGCAAACGGCATGGATGTTCAAGAATGGGATCCGGCTACCGACAAGTACATTGATGTCAAATACGATGCAACTACGGTATGCCGCCATTCACCAAGTATAATTGCGTCCCTGGATTACTACAACAAGGGTGGTGATGTTGATTGTTATTCATATTGTGGGGTTTCAGGTCACGGATGCAAAGCCATTGTTGAAGGAAGCACTTCAAGCAGAGTGCGGATTGCCAGTGGACAGGAACATTCCTGTGTTTGGATTCATTGGCAGATTGGAAGAACAGAAAGGTTCAGACATTCTTTGTGAAGCTATTCCTCAGTTGATGGAGGAGGATGTGCAGATAATAATCCTCGTAAGCATCTCTTAAATTCGAACTACTGGAATGCGGAACCTATGTGTAGCTGCTGCTTCAAATTGATTTGTGATGGCTTTTGGGTGCAGGGTACGGGGAAGAAGTACATGGAGGAGCAGATTGAGCAGCTGGAGAAGTTGTACCCTGATAAGGTCAGGGGAGTGGCGAAATTCAACGTCCCCTTGGCCCATATGATCACAGCTGGGGCTGACTTCATGTTGGTCCCCAGTAGATTTGAGCCATGCGGTCTCATCCAGCTGCATGCCATGCGATATGGAACGGTAATTTGTCACTCACTAGAGTTGATGTTTACATCTTCTGATGGATTTCACTAATCAACTGATCTGCAACCCTGAAAAAAAAAAAAAAAACCCAACAGGTGCCATGCGTTGCTTCAACTGGTGGGCTGGTGGACACAGTGAAGGAAGGTTATACTGGATTCCAGATGGGAGCATTCAACGTGGAATGTGATGCAGTGGATCCAGCTGATGTGCAGAAAATAGTGACTGCTGTGAAAAGGGTGATTGCCGCATTTGGGACACCAGCCGTGGAAGAGATGATTCAGAACGGAATGGCACAGGATCTGTCGTGGAAAGGGCCTGCAAGGCTGTGGGAGAAGATGCTGTTGGGACTGGGAGCTGCCGGGAGTGAGGCTGGCGTTGAAGGTGAAGAGATCGCACCCCTCGCCAAGGAAAATGTCGCCACTCCTTGAGTGGAAGCACGCACGGGTTTTTTGACAGCAGATCGGCTTCTTCATAAAAGTAGTAGCAGCAGCAGTAGTAGTAGAATAAGTTGATGTCTCGGGCTGACATATTATAAATTCCTGCATTAGTTTTAAGTCGTGGAAGAATGTTTTGTATAAAGAATTAGTTAAAGTAGGGTACTGGTGGTAGCTAAGCTTACTTGACTAACTGTTCTCTATGTACTGATCTAAGCGGTGGCAGATCCAAAGTTCTAGTACTTTGTCAGGCTCGTGCGTGGGCGAGACTGGCAAAGGTTAAATAGGAACCACATAAAATGTCATGGAACGTTGGATGTGCATAGCTGATTTCCTGAAGCTAGCTACTCAGTGAGAGGAGTTTCCAGGCTTCAGTTATCTGCAAGAAAAATAAGAGAAATTAGCGGCATGAGATAACCAGTATGCTTCAATATACTGATATAGTTCATACGTACTTTCCACAATTCTTGCGAGCATTCTCCTAGTTTTGTACAAGTTGGAGATCATCTCGCCTCTTGCCCACATTTCAAAATCCATATCACATATCTCTGATGAATAAAAACTGGAAAATCTGCACAAAATAATTGCATAATCAAACGTGGTAACGAAATGTAATATGAGGCTAATGAGTCCTGTCTTATTCGTAATCATACAAACATCCGATATTCAGTTAATGAAAAGTGGAGGAACCACCCCGCCTAATCCTACCATTGATTAGAGGTGGGATTGGACAAAGGAAAACGATGCGGCCGCCTCATTTCGTTCCCTGGGCCCGTTAGGCCCAAACAAACTCCAACAGCGCCGACCTGACTCACGCCCCCATCAGCCTCACACTTTCTCACGCCTTCCCACTCAACAAATAGTAAATTATCAGTAAATATCCCTAACGAATAAAAGACCACCCAAAAGATAAAATAAAATAATAATATCACTCAACCAATTTCTCCGTCTGTTCTGTAGTCTAAAGTCTAAACACTACAGTCTACAGTCTAGTGAGCCTCTTTTTACTTTCATCCACTTCTTCATCTCCTTCCCCAACTTTACCTTCTCTGACCTCCATACCCATCACCCTTATCACAAGTTCAGAACCACTCATTCATTCACTCACTCCACTCACTCAATCAATCTTTCCCCTCTTCCGATCATCAACTCTCTCTTCTTCACCACACCCACCAGCCACCAGCGAGAGCAAGCTCAACTTCCAGACGATGAAGAACTTCACATTCCTCTCCCACCCTGCTCCTCTACTTCTACTCCTCCTCTTCTCCGTTTCAGGTAAACTTCAACCCACCATTCCCCTGCTTCTTCTCAATCTCTTGTGCTGTTTGCAAAATTTAACTAAAATGCCGATGTTTCCTCCACTGCAGCTACCCTGGTCGATTCAATTGGGATCAACTACGGCCAAATCGCCAACAACCTCCCAAAACCAGAGGACGCAGTCCCGCTCATCAAAGCCCTCGGAGCCACAAAAGTCAAGCTCTACGACGCCAGCCCACCGGTCCTCCGAGCCTTCGCCCACACCGGCGTCGAGTTCGTCGTCGGCCTGGGCAACGAGTACATGTCCCAGATGCGAGATCCCGACAATGCCCGCACCTGGGTCAAGACCAACGTCCAGTGCTACCTCCCCGCCACCAAAATCACCTGCATCACCGTCGGCAACGAGGTCCTCACCATGACCGACGAATCCTACATCCCCCACCTCATCCCCGCCCTCTACTCCATCCACGCCGCCGTCGTCTCCCTCGGCCTCCAGAACCAGGTCACCGTCACAACCCCTCACTCCCTCGCCATCCTCCAAACCTCCTACCCACCTTCCTCCGGCGTGTTCCGCCGAGATCTCACCGGCTGCCTCACCCAGATCCTCAATTTCAACGCCAACACCTCTTCCCCCTTTTTAATCAACGCCTACCCTTACTTCGCCTACAAAGCCAGCCCCAAGCAGGTCTCTCTCGATTTCGTCCTGTTCCAGCCCAATCAGGGCGTGGTCGACCCTGCCTCCAATCTCCACTACGACAACATGCTTTTCGCCCAAATCGACGCCGTCCACTACGCCCTTGCCGGGCTAGGGTTCAAGGACATGCCGGTTCATATCTCGGAGACCGGGTGGCCTTCTAAAGGCGACGGCGACGAACCCGGGGCGAGTTTGGAGAACGCCAAGAAGTACAACAGCAACCTAATCAAGACCATCTGCCAGAGGAAGGGCACACCGGTGAAGCCCAATATGGACTTGAACATTTACGTGTTCGCGTTGTTTAACGAGAACATGAAGTCCGGCCCAACTTCCGAGCGGAATTACGGCCTGTTTAAGCCCGATAGGACACCGGTCTACGACATGGGGATTGACCTGTCGTCGATTGGGAGCGGCGGCGGCGGAAACAAGAGCAGTCCCGCCGCCGGAGGAGGAGGAAGCAGCTCAGGGAATCAACCGTCGGCGCCGGACAACGGTCCAAATGGGTACTTGGCGATTACGAGTGGGACGACAAAGGTGAGCGGCTTGTCATCGCTGTCGTTCACACTGTGGGGAGGAATATTGTTACTTGCTGCTGGCCTTGCGTCGGCGTGAGGCGGCTGAATTTGCTGTTTCCATCTCCATCTTTTCTCTTTTTTCTTTTGGGGAGTACGGCGGAAGGAAATTGGAGAGCTGGGTAGTGGGAACTGAACTTGGATTTGTTTAGGGTTTGGTGCAAGATTTGGTCATGTGGCCATGTGCGGCAATGTCGCAGTACCAAGATCCTTCCAGTCGCTCTGCAGAAAAGAAGAGATACTGTTGTTTGATTGTCGTTTTAGCCACGCTCTGCCTGCCTCGATGTCATCACATCATCATTGTTATTCTTTGTCAGATTAATTTATAATAATGGATGTCATCGTATCAGACCGATTTCAGTTTATATGAAACCACGATTAACGGCTATAATTGACGGTGGAAAGAAAGAAAGGAAGAGAGGGAGAGCTGAAAGTTTCATTTTTTGCCTTTGCTTGTGCGCAGCAAACTGCTAAAGAATCTACAGTAAGAAAAGCATCCTTCCTTGTTTGGTTTATCCTCGATTCAATTGGGCAATTCCTCTCAGAGACAACTGTTAGAGCATCTAATTCTGTGGAATATTTAGTGGGACGTTCGTTCCACTTCCACCTATATACTGGTGGTCCGTCCAGCTAAGCTAAGCTTGGCAAGCAATAATGGAGCCCTACCTTTTTGGCTACCTGCCTGCCTGGCAACCAACCAATTTGTCTTCCCATTTATTTCCACCTTCTCCTTGCATCCATGAAGAATCCTAGACAAGAACTTTGAATCCGAAAGCGCAGATTCATACAACAAGAACGTGCGTAGTTTTCATATCGAACAGATATGTTGGCAGAATAATCAGTGCACAATAGGGCCGTTAATTTGACTGCGTGCCTAGCCGATGCAAGCGTTCCTTATACATATATACCATACTGATATGATCCGAGTAGGTTTGTGACCGTTGATGCTAATTAGCTATAAGAAGTAAGAACAATGCAGTAGTGAACATAATTTAAGCAAGGAAGGCACAGTGATAATAAATCTTGGTAATAATTATAAACTTAGTTGAAAAAATGGAGACATCATGTTCATGAGTCACTACTACACTTGTTCACAACATAAAATGCAGCAATTTGTTCACATCGCAGCCAGCCCTCCCCATCTACCATCATCTTTACGTCTTCCTCAAAACCCCATGACAAGGCAGAAAGAAATAACCCTCCTATCGTACTTTACTATTTCCGTAGCTACAGCTAAGTATACCTGCCTCTGCCTGCCCACAAACTCGTCTCTGGATTTCTAACCGTAAAGAGTAAAGACTAATGCAAAGATAAGAAGAAGAAAAACACACAAAAGCAAAAGGCTACAACATAGCTAACCCAACGCCTCCTTCCTTTCTATTATACGACGGCAGCTGCTTAGTATCATCCAATCAAAACAACCTCTCCACCAGAGAGGAAAGGCCATCGTTCTTAAGAATTATCTTCCCTGGATAGGTAAGAAAAGGTTCAGGCTATGGTGGTATTGATCCTGACCTTTAAGAAACTGCAACAATCCTTATGATGCTTCCCGCTGATCTTGAGGTTTCACTCTTCTGTAGAATAACACGTATGCAGCCGAAGTCTTGATGTCTGCCTCATTAACTGGAGATACCCTGCTGTCGTCAAAACTATACCATCTGTCCTCATCAGTAAGCTGTACAATACGAAGTTGAAATGAAACCAAAAATAACGTAAGCTTACCAGAAACCAGGGACATCATCTTAAACAACCAACATACACAATAACAAGGAAAATAGAAAATGGGAGAACCCTCCGTTATATGGACTGCAGCTTTTAGAGACTACTTATTTTACCTTGGCATATGCTGTGTAATGTCCGCCACCTAGGCCACCATAATGGTTGCTGATGGCATAAAGCTCATATGTACATGAGTTCCCATCTTTCTTCTTCACATATTTGCTCAAATCAAGATCATGAATCGGGAAATCCACAAAACTATCCAGCTTGTTCTTCAACCATCTACTATACGAGAACCGTTTCATGTGAACAACAAGAATCTCTGGCAACATCCACAAGTCCAGTTTCTTGGTAGCTTGACGATGCTCTTTACAATTGGGGCAATACCTGCATAAACCCAGAGAAGAAACTCAGGCAATTATACTATACTACTCAAGACTATGAAAGATTTTCCACAGAGAATCAAATACCGAACTATTTTATAGTTTTCACTCACCACATGTCATCAGGCCCTAGAGGTTCTTCCCTTAAGAATGCCTCCAAGCATGAAAACAAAGAGATGGCTTCCTGTCGGGTCTTCTTTGCACTAAATCCAGTCTTATGATATACATCAGGAAGATCCTTAAGGTAACTAGAATCATACAACCTATGTTCTTCTTCACTCCAGTCTAGGAAAATCTTGTTGTGGTTTCCAGTTTTGATGACAGTGTCCCTAAATATAGGCTCCCCAATTAAGCTTTGATCTTCATATAAGAAGAGCTGGTTTGTCAGTTTTTGGCTGGCTCCATTTTCCTCCTTAACATCATCATCCATTGGATGATCCTTTGGTTCACACTCAGCTGAGCATCCAGTAGACATTTCACCATTATTGTAAGCAATCATAGAAGAACTGGTTCTTCTTAAGGGTGCAAGTAATCTTGATACAACAACATCAATATCAGCTCCAGTTGGTGAATCTTCTTCCAAATAAGTAAACAGAGGTGCTCCAAAATTCTTCCGAATGCCAGCAATCAGGAAGTCCGCTGAAGAACTACAAAATTAATAAAGTTACAGTAAGCAAATTTCGACTCAAGCAATTACGGGGATCTATACAAATGCAAGATCCATGGCCAATTCCAACCACAAAAGAACTCTTAACACCAATGTTATTCTGCCAAGGAAACACAAGCAACCATGGGAAGCACTGTTTCCAGAAGCCATCAGTATGACCACAGGCCAGATAGTATTAGCATACCTGAACGCCCATGTACTGACCATACGTAACAACCCATAAGAAAAGTATCATCCATTTATATTAACAACAATCTCAGAGCTTTGCATCTTTGCAAACGAACAAATTAATAAAAAAACGCCAGAACTGGGCTTACCTATCTCGATGAATAATCTCTAGTTTCTTTTTTCCTGTCCCCTTCCCAGGAAAACGGTAAGCCACAAGATGCTCTTCGTCTTTTATCGAAGTCAACAGTAGCGAGGGATTTTCGAAGAAACGATAAATCTCGTGTTTATAGACCTGGCAAAGGAGAGTAGATGATAAATTAGCCTTTGACATGAAGATCCCAAATCAAATGACACAAAAACTAACAGAAAAACCAGTGATAACACTTACTTCTGCTAACAGAAGGCTTTCATCAGTTCTCAAACAACATGCGGCAGCCAGTGACTGGAGAAGATCCCTACACTGCCCGTGTTTTGAAACTGACACCGTGTATGGCATTGGCAGACCACTTCCGTCCCCATAAAATACTGTCACGGTCATAGACCGAGTGACTGTAGAAGGTAATGGTAATGACAAGTACATGAGGGGATCAAAAGTAACAGAGACTTTGCTGCAATCTGGGCAGACCAATGTTGACTTGTATTGACCCTGACCAGATATTCACAGTAATTTTAGAATCAAACGTCATACTAAGGACAAATTTAAAAACTATGATGGTATTCATGTCTCCATGGGAGTAATGCAATGACATATTCTTACTTGGCAGACGTCGACAATCACAGAATCATTCCGGGCCTTGTGATACTGCCAACTCTCATTGGCAACTTCCTCATCAGGATGACCACTCCTGTCCTTCATTTCAATGTAAGGCTTCCGTTTCACACGATTCAAATCTTCATGTAGGCCATCCAATAAAAAAGCAAGAAGCTCCTAGAAATATCCAATAACTTATGTTGTCAGAGTCTGCCACAAACTTTATTTAGAGTGTATTGAGCCACCGTTGCTTTATATAAATTTCAATGGCATCCACTAACATATAGTTCTCATCCTTTTCTGGTGCAAAAAACTTTAGACAAAACAATACTACATAATACCTACGGATGCATGAAGGACATTCAGTTGCCAATCTTCAGTTACCGATGCTTAAACCAAATTGCTTGTATAGAAAATATCAAGTATTTCAAATGAAATCAGAGGACTAGAAACTCTAAAGTTCACATTTATAAGTACTCACTTGGGAATCATGCTGATTATATCCACTAAATTGTGGAGCAAATAGTGCTAGTTTCCCTTTAAAAGCACGTGGTGCAATTGTGGTCCGCCCTGACGACCACAATTTCCTCAACAGCTCACCAAATGCAAGTGCAAGCTCACCCTACACAACTAAAACACAAGTTAGAAACAAAAAAAAATCAAGTGAATACTGGAAAACTATTATCACACGACCATAAAAAGGGGAACCACTTACATGCATTCCTAATGGATTTTCTTTATTGATCTCTGCAGTATAATCCTGCAGAAAGTAATCAACAAGAGGTGGGGTGTGGACCAAGCACTGTAAAGCACTATTCATGAAACAAGTATTCCCCAAATTCTGCAATCCTGCCAAACCTCCCTTCTCTCCCTTTCTAGAAGAACTCTGACCACCAAAACCCTCATCTGCATCATTAAAGGTGGAGTTTGCATTGCCTGGTTTGATGTTGAGGCTATATGAGGTTGAGTGGCCATTTGAGACACTCGAACCCCCAGCAATTGACTGGTGGGACCTCTGTGGCTCCATGGGTACCACAGCTAATTCATTCCCAGTTGAATCTTTGCCAGGTTGGGAAGCGTATGATCGATCTACTTGTAGCTCGAGAAGAATCTGTCATAGCAGAATGCATTAGTCAAACAAAATGGAAGTTTAAGCTGCTTATACAAAGTTAAGGTTTTAAATGAGTAAGACCACCACCATAAGAAATCATTCAACTTTTCCTACGTAGTGAAAACGCCAAAAGTGGACTCAACTAATTGATTAAACATTAAAAAAAAAAAAGTTAGAAAAATATTCTATGATGTGTACATTGTAAGTCAAACAACCTCTTGGTCCATCTGCAAGTTTAATTCCTCAAGGGTATGACTGGAATAAAGCAGTCTTGAATGCCTTCGTTTGTTGAAGTAGTCCCAAATCAGGCACTGGAAACATATACAGCAACCACATAAAGAGCATTAGAGAGGTCAAGACGGCATGAATTTACCTTAAGAATGATAAGAACATAAATTTCAAAGCATACCTTTTCACGCTCTACTCCTCTAAGTGCAGAAACTTTCTCATACAACTCATGTGAAGAAGCCTGAAAAGATAAATGCAAAAATGTACTTGAAGTCCTGCAAATATACTAAACTCGTCCATGATGTTCAGCTTTTCACATTTGAATAGATTCATAAGCTATATCGCAACATATCAAAGGTATCGAGTTCACGTTCTACAGTTTCATCAACTTCAGCACCCAAACCTGTAAATTATGAGAACTAACTAGACCAGAAACTCTAAAGTCCGTTCACTGTTTCATTAATTGCCAAACCCTTTAGAGGTCACATCTTTATCCACATCACGAGGAAATCATCTCACAGCAAAGTTGCTATAAAGAGAGCAAAATTGTGAACTTATTTCTCGTAGACATAATTATTACAATATGAAAATACCAGTATCCATATTTAAACTCTCCAAGATAGTGATAGCTGAACCAAGTTGAATGGCAAGCCTGACTAGATTTAGAAAAACTTAGTCTCCTATAATGCATAAGTAACTGATGTGCACACACACATAAAGAGCACGGTAATTTCTTTGACAAGTAGAAACAGTAAAATCATCTTCGCGAAACAATTGAATAATATCAACAAAAAACTCCATCCATATCTAAAAGACATTATGTGACGTTCAAAGCAAGCCAAGGTCAAAGTCTAGCTAGAAATACTTATCAGGAGACAAATGGCAAGATTGTGCTACCTTTTTGCTAAACCTGATTGTGTACATGCTGTCATCTCTAGAATCAATCAACTTCAGACGAAGTGGATAGACCTCAACATTGAGTTGTTTTTTATTGAAAACACCCTGTGAAATCACCTTCCTCGGCAATGCTGGACCTCCCTTGTACCTGAAGACGTACCATGAAGGTTGAGGGGTAGGAAAAATAGCATCTCTAGAACCGTGCAAGCCAGCCACAAATTCATAAAATGATATACAAGTTCATCACGATTCTACTTTCCCAAGTTCCGCCATGTTAGATCTGATGGTGACTGAGCCAGTGCTCTTACATGTTGCTAAAATCATAGATGGGCATTTTTCTTATCATAACGGACAAGAACAGAGAGAAGTCGTTACCACTGCACAAGCTTTGCCCAAACTTTCTCAGAAACCAAAACGTAGTCTTTGCCTTCAAGCAAGGTTCTAACCATGTCCTGATCACCACCCTCCGATTGAATTTCATTCTCAATTAACTCCGAATTATCAATTGGACCAGGTCTATTGGCAGGCTTGGAAGTGGAGTCATCAGAATCAGATGGCTGCCACTCAGATAAGCAGTCATCGCCACTTTGACCGACATATCTCTCCCATCCCGAGAACCACCTGAGCAAGCAAACGATAGAGTAGAGCTAAGAACGAGATGCAAAGAGCAAGAGAGAGGAGAAAAGAAGCAAACGGTAGACCCCATAAGTAACATGATCGCCTATTCCCGAACCGAAATGCCAGTGAAGCAGAATCGGTTCGCCGGATAACAACCTTCGAAGCAGTTTCATTATATCTCTAAAGGAAGCAAAGGGGCAGTGTATAGGGATACCAAGTCGAAGACTTTGAATGGAGATTCAAAACAAATTACAATCGTAGAAGGGGGCCAAATATCCAATGGATGGATCGAGACCAATTGGGGGGAGATGATGAAGCAGAAGGAGGCACAGGCAAATCATACAGGAATCTTTGGTTACCTTGCGGAGATGACAAAGAACAAATCGCCTTCCTTGAAAGAGAGTTCAGCTTCCTCTGACAATTGCTTTACGATCTCCTTCTCCTGGTCAGGGTTGCAGGCGAAGCAACTCGTGGCGGCCTGATTGTCCATCTGAGCCCTGCGCGCCACACCCACATTGGAACCCAGAAGATAGAGAATTAATTCAATCAAAAGGAAGAGCAAATCGAATCATAATGACAAAGATACCAAAAAGCTCCAATCGAGGGAATTCTTTTTACCCCATACGCGGAGAATGGAGGATCGAATTGGTCGTACGCTGCTGCCCTGCGTATTTGGGAAGAAGATATGGAGAACGCAAGAAGGTTCGGGAACCCTAGATTACAGAAAGTGTGCGTGAAATACAGAGGTTCAATAAGCCGAGGATAGGAGAGGAAGCTTTTCTTTTCAACGATAAACTGCGGCTGTTATACTCCACAAGCAAGCAACACACGTTTTATAGGTTAACCCTTCTCCCCAATGCTATAGAAACTTGGAAAGCTTATAGGGGGTTTCCTGTCTCTCAAGTCTCAAGTCAGCTTCATTCAACTACCCCAGTTAAAAAGTTGCAACGTTAACCCAAATTGGAGATGGAAACCAATGTTACACATTCCTACCCCATTCCTTATTTTACCCTCTTCTTTCTCCTTACCGTTCGAGGTAAGGAATATTCTACCCAAGGCTAATTCTAACTTGACTAGCAATCCAATAATGGGAGTTGCTAAAAGTCGCTCTTAAAATTGCTAAATGTCGCCCTAAAAAACATTAAAGTTACATATTTAACCTTTTAGCTTCTTTACTCTTCCTTTAGCAAACAAACACAACTTAGTAAAGAAAATAAAACATTATTCAAAAGAGAGAATCAATCATCGTCATTCTGAAGTTGGAATCGTCGATATGATGTCTGGAGCATGACTAGCGACTCTGAATTGGTAAAGTTCACTCAAAAATTGAAAAACAAAAACAAAAAAAGGGAACCGTAGCTCATTTGCGGTTGCACCATGGACCAACCGTAACTTGCCTTAGGTTGAGCGTTTTTTTGGAAATTTCGTTAGAGAACGGGCGACGACGGCGGGAAAGACGCCGACGAACTGGTGCGTCGAGAGGGATTCGCGAAGAAGGAAGATGAGAGGTTAGGGATTGTTTGGTTTGTTTAAATTTTGAAATTTTATTGGGGGTATATAAGTCATTTATCATTAAAGTTAGGGCGACCGTTAGCAATTTTAAGGGCGACATTTAGCGATTCAGAAAATTAATAATTAGTCTCGTGAAGATGAGATAGTTATCAAACCTAACGAGTAAGACTTTGCAGAAGACAATTGGTCATTACTATCCCGAGACAGTTTACTATTCTTCGAACAGCAACAAAGACAAACTCCAGACTTGAGCACTGGCAATCACGAATCTAGTATACTAATCCGCACTTAGTTTTGTATTATCCCCTTTTGGTAGTTAACTGAACGCAACAAACAAAGGCTTCCCACGTTTGGTATCTCCTTTAGGTAATCCACAATTCCAATATAGGAGAGCAAGTGAAAATCTTCTTGCTTAGACCTCACTTCCACTATCTTTTACCTTTCTCAGATTCAGTCATCCGATGTCTGTTCAAATCTATAAGGTATCCTCGTCATCCACTTGTCTATCCACTTTATGCTCCCTTGGGCACAAATTAGTGCGAGAATGGAAAAACAAAAAAAGTTGCTACGAGCCACCAAACCCCTACATTACATTGCACAAAACTAAGGCGTCTGCACCAAATGTACATTACACCCTATTGCCCGTTTGCATACATTTTAGCATCACAGGCTTCTTCCGTTGTTATGCTGCTGCTGCTGCTACTACTACTATACACTAGCTGATCATCAATTCTCAGATATATTGCATCCGCCACCCTTCATAATCTAGATTGTTCTCTTCTCGTCGGAGCTATTGTCCGAGTCATCACTTCTGAAAGGGCCAGCTGCTGCACTTCCCTCGATCTCGTCCTTGCCGCTGAACAAGCTCTCCTCGCTTGAATTAGAGAAAGAGTCACTGTCCTCATCGCTCAACGAAGCGGTCTTTTGTCTCTTTCCGACATCTTCAATTCCCCTACCTTGCAGAGCAAGTCGCCTCCTTTTCCTGGCCTTCCGCTTTCCCTTCAGAAACACCTGATCTCTCTGTGACTCCACGCTCTTCTGTCCTGTCCTTCTTACTTCTCCCCTGCCCACTTTCATTATTGTCTTCTGATTCTTCTGCATCAATCTTCCGCCTTTTCTTGCTTGTACTTGTCTGCGTCACAGATGAATTGCCAAATTTCCCTTTTAGAACAGAGGATGTGTTTGTTTCAGCTTCAGAAAAAGCTGATTAAAAAGTAATTGACTTACCACTCAAACAAAACACAAGTCTTCCAAACTTACTCAACTATTTTTCACCCTAAACCACTACAGTCTACACAAGTTGTAAAATGTTAAAAGCCACTTGAGTAACAAAGTTTCAGATCCAACTTTGCAAGAAGCCGTCCTTAGAGTTAACTCGTAATAGCCATTTCCCAATATCACTCATTTCTCTATTATTAAGCATACTATAAACCATCTCACTAACTTTTTTCTCATTCTTATACAATCTCATACAACATTAGCTCTACTTTTTCTAAAACCTCTGACCAAACACAATTTTCCCTTTTCACAAAAGCTTACAAATAAGTCTTTTTTAAAGCAAACCGCTAAACAAACAGGAATGTCTATTAGAAGGACAGCATATATAAACTGAACTAGGGAAAACATCAACCAGAACCTCAACTAAAATCTGACTTATCTCGAATAGGGGAAAAGAACATCAACCAGAATCTGACTTATCTCGAATAGGGGAAAAGAACATCAAACTGAAGCGGACAGTTGACCATTTAACTACCTCCCATATAAACTTTGGTCCACAGGAAAATGGACAAACATACACCCTAACCAGCAGCACGAGGAATGATGCTTGCATCATGGAATCAAGGGGACTACATCCGTATTGGTACATGAGAGCAGCAGGCTGCCAAATATGATAGGCTTTGTTTTCTACCTTTTCTAAAGACAAATTGAACAGCATGTTTTTCAATCTAGTATCTATACCCCTAATAACCCATCCCATGTTTGCATGTAATGGTTCAGGATTCCAAGAGGCTGTACAGGTTAACAAATAGTTTCAACAATCACACTTAAAATTGCATTACCATGATGGAATGCAACTTTTCAGACCAGTTTATTTCCTACCTTGGGACCCCGATCCACCAACCGAGCCCATTCATGCCTATTCCTGAGACAATCAAGAACAGCCTGGGAATGGCTAGAATATGCATATCGTTCACCGTTGTGCTTCCTCAAGTTATTCCAATGCTGCAAAAACTCACCAAAACTTTGTTAAGAGATAATTTGCTCCCTTTATCGCCAACAAGTAGATAAAGACAACTGCTTCAAGTAAACATACCGGCAAAACAGCATTAAAGAGTTCGTCATATGTCATGCGCTTGCCTTTGCTCATGATCTCATTGATTAGACCTATGCAAAATAAGGAGATAAAGACGAAGGATAATTAGACCAGGCATTACACGAGTTAACTTACTACCTTCTTCAAACAATTGATCATATATAAATGGATGTTTTCTTTTTCTTCATAAAAAGCTTCAGGTAAAATAAAAAATAATAATAGGACAAAAATACTTTTCAATCTAATGTTTTCGAACCCTTAAACCTATAAAATCTTTGATATCTAAAAGTGAACTCAGTAATAAAATTTATCTTCAACTTTGGCACTTTGGAATTTGGATTAAGAATCTAATCTTAGAATTGTAGTCATAATAGTCATTTCCTAGAATATATTTAAGAACCCTTAACCTCTTCAATATTAAACAAACAATCTACCATTCTATTAATAACTAATATATTTAAGGAAAATATCTTTATCCAATGAATGATAGATATAAATAAATAAAAATGTCTTTCCTGCAACTATTCATTTTTACGAAACCTTACCAAACACGCCTTTTCTACACTTTTTACTACATCTGTTGACAAAGTTACTCATCTTTTAGCAAATCTGAACAAACACACTCATAGATAAATATGAAGCTAACTGAACCTGGCAGCGTGTGCGACGTACAGAAAGGCCAGTAGGTCCTGTTTCCTCATCGGAGATATTCCTTGGAGAATTTCTCAGGGATGACTCATTATTGAGGTCATTAACATCAGGAGAGGAAGAACGACCACGGTTGGCTGTTGAGGTGGAGGCTGCAGCTGTGTTCTTCTTAACATTCTGAGCTTTGCTCGAAGATCCCCCACTGGTTCTCTTTGACAGCACATCTGCAGTACATGCAGTATCTTGTCTCCTTGAATCAGGTGGCGAGAGAAGTCTGCCTATTTTTTTCATGTTCATCATTTAGCTGATGAGCATGATGATGGCCATCTTTGGAAGCATCTTTAGCTTTCCTCCTAGAAAACTGAAAATTTGTAGGGACTATGGTATAAGGCAACAAAGCAAGGAAAAGAAAAAAAGGAAAGGAGAAACTCTGTGATGGGAGTCAAGTCTAACCAATAAGAGTATCTTACCGAATCCCTCCTGAGCCTGATGCGCTACGCTTCATAAGCAAGCTCGTTGCAGTTGGAGAACTTAACTGCGGCAAGCTACCAGCTTGACAAACACGAGGCACACTAGGAGAACCATTGAGTTCTTTATGCAAAAGCAAAGCCAGCTGTATAAACCGAATGGCACATTTGAATGGAAAAAGAAAGAGTTAGGTGGTGCATAGGAAAATCATATGATGAAAATATATAACAGAAAATAGACTGTTTGCCACACCTCTTCATCAGTGAGTGTTGATATCAAAGAGGGTGGGACAGCAGGATTCATGGATGATGAGTGGCTTGATTTGGGTGCACACCGACTACTATAACTGATGTAATTTTTCACCCCGCAAAGGTACACCTGATGTCCTGCTCTGGGAGTTTGAACCTCGATCACTTTGCAAAGAACCAGTTGTCTTAGAAGAATGAGCTAGAGACACTTTAGAAGACGAGTGTTTCATCCTATCTTTTGAATCAGACTCTAGTCTCCTAGAAGCAGATGTATGCAAAAGCTTGCTTCTTGATGGGCTATGTTCATCCCTCTCACTGACAATGTCATTTGTAGTTCGGTCCTTATCCAAGGAATGAGAAGACACTGGTTGCTTAAGATCAGCAATATCATTCAGAGCATCAGTAGATGTAGAGTAATCATAAGAAGCTATCTTTGGGATCATGCCACTGGATGAATTGGATGACGACTTCCCCCCAGTCGGAATCATTGTGCATTGACTAGATAATGTAGGTTGGGTTGTGATTGTTTTGCTAGATGTGGACTGTTCTCCAGCTGAGCCTAAATCTTGTTTAAGTTCTCTACGAAGCTCACAAAGACCTCCAGCTAACTGTTTGTCTTCCTCTGCTTCACAATTATTTTCTACTAGCTTTTCCTCGTCATATTTATTTACTGCCTCTTTTGCATCTGAAGTCCTCTCAAGTTCTTGAGCATCCATATCCCTCGACGGAGATGTGGCCGGTCCCACGTCATCAAGTTTAATGTTATCAGGCCCACTATTGAAAGACATTCTCTTATCTTTTGCTCCAGAACATGTTAGAGGGGAATCCATCACCCCTGTAAAACTGTCAACAGTAACTTCTATCCTAACCACAGCCGGGGCAGAATGTGGCCAAGCACCGTTCATTTGATAGCCATTAGCCTCTAGTTTAGCACTTTCAAACTCTCCAGCTATATGCTTCATCTCACTCCCAGCGGAGGAAGGATTCATCTCGTCACCACCAGGGGGCCCATTTAGATCTTTCTCTCCCTGCAGTGACATCACAGTCAGAGTTTTCTTTTCAACAAGAGTATCTCTCAAAACTAAGGCCTAGGCATTACTTGTCCAGCGATAGTTGATATAAAGAGCTATAACCAAAGGCTGTGCCAAGAAAGCAGGCAGTAAAACGACAAAATCAGATCCATGATGAGACCACAGCCAACCCAGATTTCCATGCTTTGCTGAAAGATTATCCAATGATTCTGCAGCGTTATAGCACTAGTATTCTGCTTGTCAGTTTCTCCTGTGCATAATGCTATTGCTAGCATATTATGAAAGATGAACTCGTCATTTCATACGCACAAGGTCCGAGCTCTTACCAAGTTTAATATATTCATCTTTCCCATTGCAAATTTAACTTTACCCTTAAGCCCCAATATATTACGTACAATGATATGCATAAAGATGAAGTGGCACATAAAAAACAGAGAACTAAGGTGATCCAGTACAAATAGATATTCTCTTCAAGATCACAACGGGAAGGAAGCTAATGGACAGCAAGGTAATTTCATTTCATCATCTTAGCTAAACATTATAATATCTGAAGGGAAGATGAACTAATCATGCATCTAAGTTACAGCAATACTCAAGTTTTTAGCTTATAGTTTTAACAGGTACTAATGACCACTGGGGAAGATCCCTTGCCTCTGCTCTTTGAACGGCTCTATCAACCGAATTGGTGAATGAAGAGGCTATAAAATTTTGTCACGTCCTTAATAGCCCTCCTGAAATTCGTTCCTTCCAACAAAAGCCTACAGTGCACATTGTGTTATTTTTCTCTTTGGTTAAAAATGAGATACTGAAAATGAACAAACCTACAAAGAAAAGCAGAACAGAAGCTGAAGAAGGACTAGCAGGTGCTGCTACTAGCTCAAGGTCAAGTTTGCGACAGCTTTTGATAAAAGGAAAAGTTTGCGACAGCTTTTGATAAAAGGAAAAAGACCTCATAAAATCTTTCTAACTACCAGCAGGTGCACATGCCTAGTAGCGGCTGGCCATCTCAAGTACTGGCATCCTAAGTAAGAGCTTGAAAGCCATCTCACCTTAGCTAATGGACAGCAAAGTACTTTTCTTTCAACATCTTAGGTATACATGAGAATGGTAAGCTTGCCACAGCTTTTAATAAACGGAAAAGGACCTGCTGCACTGACAAAATCTTTTAAAACATTTTTTCTAGGTCATTAACAAACTCAACCTGTCCAATGAGCACATGCCTAGCACCTGGCCATCTTACGTAATTGTATCCAAAGGAAGACCTTTAAAGCCACCTCAGTTTTCATTCATACACACAGGGGAGAGGAAAAACATGTAAAATCAACCACAAATACTACAACAGGAAGTCTGGGAATACCATAACATACCTCTTGTTTGACTGGCACTGGGTTTCTCACAACATCGCCACATTCCCGGGCTATCACATCCATTTTATCAGTTTTTAGAGAACTACAAGGATATGATTGAACTCCGAGATATTCTTTTTCTTTCTTGAGTCTGTTCGGTTGGTGTCTTTATGGAGCGAGCCATCAAAGCCACATTGGCCTTGAAATCATCCACACTGTTGAACGCTGAAATATGATCGCCAGATCCACGTTTTTGAGAGTTTTGTTGCTTCACAATCCCATTCTTAGTGTCCAGACCATCATCCCCATGACATCGTAGATCTTTGGATTTGTTTGTTCCCAAGGTTTTGGCATCACTGCTGATGGATGGAAATGCTAGTACTAAGCATAAAAAGAAGAAAAAAATAAATGAATTGGGAGTCAACAAGTGCATGTCTACCAGTATTGAGATATCACCAGCCTATGATGCCCATGCCATCAGAAGGATTTTAAGTGTTTCAATTTATCCAACAAACAAAAGATAACAAGTGTAAATAAAGAAGAGGGATTCAGCATAGCAGAGAAACACGAAAGGATGTACCTGTTCTTGAAAGCAGACCCTTCTTCTTTGAGTCGACCTCTTTGTCTAAAACCCTTGCTTTCTTCTTCCCACTTTGATCTTTGCAAATAGCCACATATTCTTTTTTCCTCCTGAATGAATCAGACCTGGATGAAGTAAACTTCTCTCTCTTTTATGTCCAACTTCGGAGTTCCTAAGTTCTCCTCAACTATGATCACACTTCTTTGACTCTTTCCAAAATACACTTTTCTCGCAGTCCTCTCTTTGACTAAACCCACCTATTGCAGCCATCGGAGCAGAAAACACGCTTTTCTTTGACAACGAGAACAACACACCAGCACCCTTATCAACATTATTCTCAGTCTCTTTCTCATTCGTATCGTCCCTATCCTTTTCCCAACAGGGGAATTCCCTGTACTGGAAATTGAACTTCTTCGAGACATAGCCAGAACACTTCCATAACTACGGTGTGAAAACTGAAGAAAGACCACGGAACAAGGCTGGGTTACCACCAGGAATGCCCTGCACCGTGCACGTGGACTTTCTCCTCCAGTGGCATTTCAGTCCATAGCCTTAATTGGTGGCGAGATGGTGCACCATTAGCAATACTACTCTCCATCCGGATAGTTTTTGTGGGCAATTCAACCAGCAGCTGAGCAACCTCCGTCTCTTTGGTATCGTTATAGTGGTTGTTCTTGGCCTTGCACTTATCACAAGCGAACAAGTCATCTCCCTTTACAAACCGAGAGCAACGGGTATGGACCCAAGAGCCACACTCATCGCAATTGACCATCTCTTCACCATCATCAAAATTGACACCGCAAATGCAGTCAACCGTCCAGGAGCCATCCAACCAGTCCTCGTGCTGGTCATGGCTCTGCAGACGGTGAGACCGTCCCTTCATGTTCTTTACCACCGCCCCCGCAACCCTAACCAGCTACAAAATTCCTACGATTAGCAGGAGAAGGGGGAAATCTAAACCCTAAAACCTCCTGACTGGTTTCGATGATGATGTTAGTGAATGCTAAGAAAACAAAATACTGATTGACCGGGTTGCATTCACACACGCGAAGGCAACATTAAATGATTCTCGTGATTGCAAGGAGTACGAGCAGAGTTTGCAGGAGAGAAGCGTGTGTACCTGAGGCAAACGTTGAAGCTTGGAATGAGATTTTGCTGCCGCCGACGCTTTTCCTTGCGCTACCGGCGATTAATTATTGGGACTGGAGGTTAGAAAGATGTGAAGCGCGGCCGCGAGAGCAGAAAGGAAGATGGCTTCGCAGTTGGGTTTTCCTGCTTCGTTTCCATACATACCAACGACGAGTGGCCAACGTGCGGAACTAGGACGAAACTCGGAAGTGCAGAGGAGGATAGGAACGAGTCACAACTCACAAGCATAATTCGTAAGTACGGTACGGAAAGTTATG
This sequence comes from Linum tenue, assembly GCA_946122785.1. Taxonomy (NCBI): domain Eukaryota; kingdom Viridiplantae; phylum Streptophyta; class Magnoliopsida; order Malpighiales; family Linaceae; genus Linum; species Linum tenue. Next base: position 1,745,049 of record CAMGYJ010000005.1, on the reverse strand, counting down.
TATAGAATACGGGTAAATGACACATTTGGTCACTGAGATTACTAAATCGTGTCATATTTAGTCACTAGAAAAATTTAATATCAATTTTGGTCACTCGAATTACTGAAACAGGTCACATTTGGTCACTCTTCTGTAGCCTCTATCCAACTCCGGTCACTCGAATTATTGAAAAATGTCACATTTAGTCACTCGGATTACTGAAACATGTCACATTTAGTCACTCTCCCAAAAGTTTCCGTCCAACTACATTAATGGAGTTGGATGGAAACTGACGGGAGAGTGACTAAATTTGACCAGTTTCGGTAATTCGAGTGACCAAAATTGATATTAATTTTTTCTAGTGACTAAACATGACACAATTTAATAATCTCAGTGACCAAATGTGTCATTTACCCTATAGAATACGTATAAATATTTTACTTCACTTCATCTCTAAACTAATGATATGTTTAATAATAAGTTAATAGTCATAAATATATAAAATTAATTATTTTATAAATAAATAAATATATAAAAATAGTAAAGTAAATAATTTAATTCATTAAATACGAATATTAAACGTGTTATACATGTTACGTGTTTAGTATGGGAGCTGTCAAATGAACGGAAACAAATAATACGGCTTGACAATAATACAGATACGAAAGTTTTAAACAGATAAAGTAAGTACGGCTACATATACGTGTATTAACGGAGTTATTTCGGTATTGGGTTAATTCACCTACAGAATCCTCTACTATTTAATATTTAGGATTAATATATTTGTATGGCCTGAACTTTTTACATAATAAACATCCTGACCAATCTTTTCGATCTATAACATCATGGCCTGAACTATACACCAAAGTAACAAAATTGGCCAAACCCGAAAATTGACTGTTATCTTGGACGGTCAAATGTTAGTCAACGCACCACGTCAGCAACTTTCACTTAAAAAGTTTATATTTTCCACCTATTACTATTTTTTTTTTTTTCGTTTTGAATAAAAAATGAAAATTTTAAAAATGGTAGAGACAAGAAATTCATTTTTCATTTTTCAAAATTTTTTTGATTCAAAATGAAAAAATAAAAATAGTAATAGGTGGAAAATAGAAATTTTGTTAAGTGAAAGGTGTCGACGTGGCGCGTTGACCGTTGGTCAACGCGTTTGACCATCCAAGATAACGGTCAATTTTCGGGTTTGGCCAATTTCGTTACTTTGATGTATAGTTCAGGCTATGATGTTATAACGGATGGATCCGTAATAGATCAAATTGATATTTAGATTAGACCATATCAAATCAAACATAATGTGTTATGGGCTTATGGCTCTTCATCCCTTAAAATTTATAAATACTAAAGAGAAATATGTCGAATTGGCACTTAAAAGCGGAACAAAATGGTCTTATGTATTGTTGGTCCGTCTTTGGTACTAATATATCTTTCACTTTTGGACTACAGTTCTCATGAGTTATATCTGGTTTGGGTCTAACCGAAGCCCTTGCACACCCCTACTAGCACACAATAATGATATTAAAGAGACAAAAACTATAACAAGAGAGAACATTAGGAAAAAACAAAAGAAATCATCATTCCTGGAATTCTCCCAAATCAATAAGTTAGTGAAATCACCTTAAAGATTTAAAGGAATTTAACTCTGAAGGAGATAACAAAAAGGATTTACGAGCAACTATATGGACAACTCATATTGTACTTGTCAGACCGCTCTAAAATATGCAGTCGGAAAAGCTAAGTCTAGATGACGACACTCCCGAAGAAGGGGTCACCAATCAAATCTGTCAAAACATCATGACAAAGCTTATAGACCACCACCTCAGTATTCCTTTCCAAGATCACAATAAGCAACCTTTGAGAAACATCAACTGACAGGGCGTCTCTAGCAGCAAGTAGGTCCGCAACAAAAGGATTAGAGACACCATAATAGAGAGCCTCGACCGTCATAAAGACATGCTCGTCCGAACGACACACCACTAAATTATACAAACATCTAAAATCACAGACATCAACATCAAAGTTGAACTTCATTAATTAATCAAGAGGGAGCACCCAGATAGCATGAGATTAAGGAGGATGAGGAGCCAAATGTATAAGAGAGGACACGAAAAATTCACAAACTTGAGAATATTGATGAGCAATAGAACCGACATGTGGTTTCGTAGTACTAAAAAATCACTCTATCTCGAGATTTTCATATTCTCCATAACAAGCAGACACATTGGAGAATGTGGATTTAATGGTGTTGATATAGAATAATGATACGCCACCATAATCTAAAATTGGTCGTAGAAGCTTACACAACAAAATGACTCAAACAGTTAAGCCTACAAGACACCATAGCTAACGGCCATGAAGTATCTAATCTCTTGTAATAAATTTCAGGCCAACAAGTAATAGTGGGTTCTTCCACCGTGGATCACAGATTGGGAGCAAAAAAGAAAAGTTATGCGGTGCACAAGAGTTGGCACCTATTATTTTCGACAAACAAAACAATGAGTTTGATTGAATCTTTGACGAATAGAATTTGGGCGTTAAATTCATGACTCAAATTCAATATTGAAAGACCCATAGAACTCCAATTTGAAGTTGCTATTTGTGAAAAGTGAAAACTACAAAACAATTTAAATGGAGCTCGAAGAGAAAAATCCACAATTGGCACCTAATCACCAAAACTACAAATTAACTCCCTTGGTGGTTCCAATGTCTGTTTAACTTACATAATTCTCGATTACATTTTGGGATTTCTGAATTTCATTTAAAGTTTATCAATAATGTTGCTCAACCCCTTTGGAGTAAAAAAAAATTGTGGTCGGAAAGAAGTTCCTTTTTTCTTTTACTTGATCGATGATGCAATAGTTCCTCCTGCTTCCCTATTATAACATTAGTCACGAAATGGCTATAGTTCAATTAAGTTAGTAAACCAAAACAATATGCATCCATTATTCTCCGACCACAGAAAAGTCAAAAGGTAGCCAACACCGAGCCATGAAGAGTAAAGTGGAAAGTAAAGACATGAGCCTTTTTTTGTGCCATTGCATGGAGAGAGCTCTTGCGCATATGAGTGGATGAGGATGGCATGGGCATGAACCGAAGAACATCATGATGCTGGGAGGCAGTAGTCATGGTAGTCTTTGCTCCCTTTTCCCTTATTTGTTTTCCCCCCTTTTGTTCTCTCTCTTTTCTCTGAGTCTGGATTTGTCTTGTTTCGTCTCGTAATGCTTTTTCCTCTCTGTCTTGCCTTGGGAAGAAAACATAAGAGCCGACAATGATGATGTTGATGATACAAGCACGATTCTAGTATCTTGTTGCATTAATTTTCGATGACGTACAATCCCTAAACTGCCTTTTATCCTACCTTCAATTTTCTGCCCCGGTCGACTTCATCTCCATCATATTCACTAAAAACAGAGACACAAGCCAGTAGCGACTGAAAAATAGTTGAGGCATCAGACGTGCAACATCTAGCAAACACCAAAACTATAAGAAAAATTAACTATAGAGGGGAGCGCGAGAAAATAACGAGAGGAAAATGGTGTCTTTTTTACAACATGTAAAAACCAGAGGAGGTGATGTGTCCATTTTGGGAATGCCACTAGACGGGTGCTCCCGGTTTGGATTTGTTGTTGTTGGGAGGAGAGAAGAAAGATAGCAACAGAGGAGGAGAAGGGAGGGGGGGTGATTAGTTTAAAGTTGGAAAAAATCAAACCCAAAAATCTCTGAGGGTTTTTTCTGCACTTTTATCTCTCTCTCTCTCTCTCGCCATTTTTAGTAAGGATACAATCTCTCTCACCCCCTTAATTAGCTTATATTCCAAATCCAAGAATCCACAATCTTCCATTCACACTCCCACATTTCCCTTAAGTTCCCTATTCCAACCGGAAACATATCAAATCCACAAAACACACAATTATTAGCCGCCACCACCGCCTACCATCTCTCTCTTTTCCAATCTATCCCCGCCGTCGTCACAGGTACGATTAGGGAAGGGGGAAATGATTTAAAAGTATATAAGTAACAAACTTTATTTGACTATTGTGTTGCTAGCATTAGAGGGAATAATAAGGTAGTTGTTAGTTGGTTTGCTTTGGAGGCGTGGGCGAGAGAGCACCACCATCCGCATGAGAAATTGATTAAGTGATCTTTTTTACTTTGGCCGAAGATACGTTTTTTCTTAAAATCCAAAATGGGTAGCGTGGAGTCGCCGTCGATTTCATAATGCTCACCTTTTTTAATCATCTGATGTTTGAAGACTTGCTTTCATTATCTTATTCTCTAGAAATATATTTTTTGAGTTGGATCACTTCTTCGCTTCCTTCTTCTCATACATGGCAATCTTATTTTTCAAATAATTGGAATGAATTTATTATTAAATAAATTGGATACGTTGTTCTTAGCTATGCAACTTTGTTATTCTGATTCTTTTCTCTTTCCCTTTATTGTTTTTCCAGATTTCTATTTCCCTCTACTATGATTTCTATTAATCTTCATAATAATATTATTATTATTATTATTATTTTACAGAATCATAGTTGTCCTTTTTTTTTGTTGGTTTTCTTCTTCATTCTCATAATGCTGATAAGCTACAGACTCACCGGAGCCGAAAGGTTGAGCCCCAAGTTTGACCGATTCAGACAAAATAATCGAAGCGATGGTTGTTGTTGACACCGCTACAGGAGATGCTGAAATCAGTGTGGGTTTAAGCACTTCTCCGCCCTCATCCACCTCTTCCATTCCCGACTCCTCCTCCTCAATTGCATCATCGACCTCCTCCGTGGCCAATGATCAGGACCAATCCATCGACCATGATCACAACAACCCGCCCCCTTCACTGTCCAAAACTCTTCAAGGTCACCGCCAATCTAATTCCACTGTTGGCGATGACGATGTTGATGCTGAAGAGGCACGTGAGTATGAAAGGAACATAAGGGAATTGCAAGACTTGTTCTCCAAGCTCAACCCCATGGCTAAGGAATTTGTTCCCCCTTCTCTGTCTAACAACCAATACGACCCCACCAAAGCTAATGCCAATGCCAAAAATAATCACTTGCTAACTGCGACCCTTGCCACACTCCATGCTTTCAACCCTATTTTTTACCGTGACAATGCCAACAACGATAACAGTCCAGTTATGGTATTCGATGTCACTAAGAATGATCATCTCAATGGAACTGCCAGAAAGGTGCAACTCTCAAGTGTTTGAAACCCATGACTATGAATGATGGATTTTTTTTCTTTTGTTTACTAGCCTGAATGGTTTTATTGCATTGATTCATGGTGGTTTTATTATCTTTCAGAAGAAAAACTTTGGGCAAGCAAAGCGTAGAATGAATACTAGAACAAGCATGGCTCAGCGGGAGGAGATAATCCGTCGGACTGTCTATGTGTCTGACATTGATCAACAGGTATATTCATTTCATAAACTTGTATTCTTTTTTCTTCTAGTTGCGTGTTGATGTATTTGGGGTAAGGTGATTTTGCAATGTGCTCACATGTTCTTTTTGTATTATCAGGTCACTGAGGAGCAGCTTGCAGCTCTATTTGTTGCTTGTGGACAGGTATATAATTGTGCTCTAGCAGCTGAGTGGTTGGCTTTCTCTTTGAGTACTTATATTTATCTACTTATCTTCCTTGAAGGTTGTTGATTGTCGCATCTGTGGGGATCCCAATTCTATGTTGCGTTTTGCCTTTATCGAGTTCACTAATGAGGGTATGAAGATGCAATCTTTTGTAAACATTTATTTTGCAATTTTTTCATTACCATTCATGTGCCTACCGATTTGTGGCAATCACATGTTGCTTTTACTCATGTAGATGGTGCAGGGGCTGCACTAAATCTGTCAGGAACTTTGTTGGGATTCTACCCGGTAAGGGTGCTTCCTTCCAAGACTGCCATAGCGCCAGTTAACCCAACCTTTCTGCCCAGGGTGAGAAAGTTGTATTATAGAACCTCATAATCAAACATTGCAACCTTTTGAGTAGGCTTGATTACATGAATAATTTTGAATTACATGTTCATACATTTGGTACTTTGGATTTCAGAATGATGATGAACGGGAGATGTGTACTAGAACTATTTATTGCACAAATATCGATAAGAAGGTGACATGTTGAAAAAGTCATAAATATGTACCAACATAAATATGTACCAACATGAAATTGCAATGACTACTAAGTTCTATGCAGGTGACTCAAGCTGATGTTAAGCTCTTTTTTGAATCTACTTGTGGAGAGGTTTGTGCTCCCCTCCTATTTTGAGCTTAGAAGCAGTTTGTGCTATGAAGATGCACAAATACTAGGAAGGATGTCATTTATTTGGTGCATGTGGTCTGGTACAGGTTTATCGCTTGAGGCTTCTTGGAGACTATCACCACTCTACCCGCATTGCTTTTGTGGAGTTTGTGCAGGTATTTACTTCTTCGTTTCCCATTGAATTTTGGGCACACTTATGCAATGGAGAATTTTGACTAGGTGCTAAGAGGTTTTTCTTTCGTTTAGTCCCATGGAAACATGTTAATTGTATGTTGTACATTTGTGATTTCTAGTAGATACTTCCTTTTCTGGAAACTAGTATTTGAGAAAGAGTAGATAGCCAGGCCTTTGGAGGAGTAGATTGACTCTTTTCATTCCAACTTATTATGAATTTCCTTATTAGTGGAAAGAAGTAGCAAGAAAAAAACTTTTATAAGGTCTACCTCTAGTTTTTGTTAACGATGAATGAGTTTCACCCCATTTGTTTAATTTGTTTGAACCAGTGATTAAATCTCATGTTTCTAGTTGGACTACCTGATGATCTAGGAATTCACTTTCAACAACTTGTCTTTATGTTCGATTAGAACAAGATACTTGAATTCCCTATAAAAATACACCTTTTACTGATGTTTAGGAAGGACAACCATTTCATGGGTGTAAATGATGTCACTCTAAGTTGCAAGCAACATTAGAATATGACATTATTAAGTTCATATTTTATGTGATTAAGTAATTGTATTCAAGTCATTAATGATTTAGAATTCATAAGATCTTTCATGAATTTGGGAATCTATCTTCTAGTACTTATTCATCAACACAAATTAATTTGTACCTGGGGGATGGCATGTCTGCAAGATGTGAGAATTCTACCCGAGTAATACCAAAACTTTTACGGTATAGAGAGCGATAGTAACATCGTGTTGCACATAAAACCAATTGATGATGAACCTTCCTGGGAAATGAACTTGAAGTTGTCTTAATTGCTTCACGATATTTAAGTTGACAATATTATTGAGTGGTTGCTTAGATGTTTGCTCTAATATATGCAATTGGAACAAAGGTTCCAGACTTCCAGTGAGTTTGCAATCTGGTTCATTGTGTGCACTCAATTTTTATTAGATTTTATTAAGTGAGAGCATCTATTATGTTGTATGTGCAACTGAAGTCTAGAGTTTGTGGCATGAGCAATGTGCAGGCTGAGAGTGCAATAGTTGCCCTGAATTGCAGTGGCGTGGTGTTGGGTGCACTACCCATAAGGTAATAGCAACAATGCTTGCTTGTAACGTCAACATCAACAAATTTCATCATGTCATATCCATTAATCTATAGACACTCATAAATGTTGGTTTGTTTTGGATATGAACAGGGTGAGCCCATCGAAGACACCAGTTCGCCCGCGTTCTCCTCGCCTGCCCCTGAACTGAAGCATGTTGTTGGTGTCTGTTAGTTGCTCTGTGTATCTAATATATATACATATTTAGAGACAACATACCAACAACCGAGGGATTTTGCTTTTGTCATGACGTTGCGGTGCGCGCTTAATCGGAGAGTACATGTATACAGCAAGCCAATGCTTCCTGATTTTTGGGTTACAACTTACAAATGTGCCAGAGTTCCTAGTTTTTATAGGGATAGAAAGGTTTACATAGTTCCTAGTACTTTTTTGGTTTCGTAATCATGATGACATTATAGCAGAGATGGACGAGGCCTCGGCGCTTTTGGAACAACTTTTTTCAATTCATCGATGGTGCAATTTCTGATTACGTTTATCTTACTACACACACGTTTATCATTAGAACTCACAACTGAAGGAGACACCTCAAAGCTTTCCCATCGATGAGTAGTTGCAACGCCTCGTTGATTTTCTCGAAGGGAAGCTCGTGGGTTATAAGCTCATGCATATTCATATCCTGTCCATAAGTACATATAGAGAGCAAAAGTATTGTCAGTGATCATATCCCCTGGCAGTGGAGAACTCGTGTTTCTGAGAAAGGAAGTATGAGCAAATGCGATAAATTACGGGTTGCAGGCATCGGTGGGCAAGGTCGTGGAGTTGGGATTTCCCTCTGACACCGCCAAAGATTGTCCCTGTGATACTCCGACCGTCGAAAAGTTCCATTGGGTGGAGTGGCAACAGTTGGGTAGATGCATAAATCCCTACCAGCACAGTTCGCCCCCATCCCTGCATGTGGTGCATAATTGATTGCATAAAACAGGTTTCGTTATCAAGCACAAAGATAAGTTGTGTGGGTAAAAAAAGATAGTTGCTTGTAGGGGTGATCTTGCAAGGAATTACATCGTGGGTGGATAGGAAGGCCTCGCGGAGGACTTGTTGGTTCCCTACGCATTCCAGGCTGTAGTCAACGCCGCCACCACCAGTAAGTTCCCTGATTCGCTGCAATGAGATATTTTTTCAGAATTCTCGTTAGTTTCTTCCTGGGTTTGCTAATGTTTAATAAATAGGTAGAAACTGAGAATTGTGAGATGATGGAGAATGCGAGTTAACCTCGTGAACAGACTTGGAGCTTTCGATTGGGTTTACGAAGTCTGTAACACCCATCACCTTTCCTGGCAATCAAATTAATATGTCAGATGATTAGAATAAGGAGTGACGAACGATTAGCATGATTAAAATATGACATGTTTATTTATTTGTTTTCAATAAATGTTCTCTTCCATAGTCACTTTTACATTATTTTAAAACTAAAATAAATTGGTATACTCGACATGTTTAATTAAATAAAGAAATTCAACAATATGGATTTGGAGCCTCTACAAATTATTGGCTTTCATATTCTCTTTTATTGTTATTGCGGTGTTAATTTGAATCTAAGTTACCAATTCAATCGATTTCAAGCACTAAAAAATCTAAACAATCCAGTTCATTTAATTCAAATTTTAATAGATTTGTAGATTCGTGGATTGGTAGAAATTACTGGTTAGAAACTATATATATCAAGGAAGGTTCAGTCTGTCAAACATATAAGACAAGCTATGACCACAAGTCGCTGACTTCGACCTTTAACGATTCGCCCCTGAACCTAGAAAAAACATATTCCCACCTCTCCTTTCAATCGAGGCATAATTGAAACAGGAGGTTATGCACTGCATACTAGGTATATATATGTGGTGTATTGCTCACAACAATGAAAATTATATGATGTTAATATGAATGAGAGGTTATTGGATTTGATGAAACAACCTAATTAAGTGGATTCCTATAATCTAATTACGAGAAATATCTCTATAGGACTGATCATTAGCATGTATTGGTTGGTCTTACAACGCAATGCATCTAATATAAGGCCAAAATCATGCTAGAGGTTGGGGTCTCTGGTTCCTCGAAATTTTACAACTTGCTATATGTTATGTATAGTGTAACCAAAATAAAAAACATTGATTTGCTTTTAATGCGTTGGTGAGCATATTGAATAATGTTTATGTTTGACCCTACTTTTAGAAGTGTTTTTAGGTTCAATTATTTAAGTATTTTCATTATTTTAGTTTTTAGATTTAAGTGTCCGTTTAACTCCCATCCCATGAAAATTTATATTTCTAAGGGCACTTCTGGAATGAACGATTGTAATTTATTCCTTAAACATCTAGTGTGTTTATTTAATTTCTACAACACGGAACTCTATCTTTTATAAGACAACTTCAAATCAAAATGGATCAAGAAGTTTTTGTTTTATTACATTTAAAAGAAGTTTTGGACCACGTCTTATTTTTGAAATAAAGTCTCCGAAAATTGATTGGACATTGGACAGCAATGCCTATACGTACCCTTGATGAACTTCTCGGGGTTAATGTCAACCCCTATGATCTTGGAAGCTCCTCTAACTCTCGCTCCTTGAGCTACCTGCAGTCAGTCCATCGTTATCATTAATTATCAGCCTCCAAATCACTTTGCCCATAATCAGCCATGCAGCAGGCTCCACTAGCTTTAACTTCGATTGGACAATTATATTTGATTGAAACTATTCTATTGATGCAGCAATTTCTGGCATTAATAACTGCACACTGCCGTGCTGTGGCTGACTGATAGGACAGCCGACGCTATCTAGAACAGAGCTCATCATCTTGAGATGATAAAATTAGTTTGAAAATGATAAATAATCAACACTGTTAACGTTAATTCAAGTATGTTGCCAGGCATTAAAAAAATTAACCTAAACAAAAAAAAAAGAAGGTTTTAGCAGGTTTTACAGCGAGTCCCAAAGCTCCCAACCCGAAGATGGCAACGCTTGATCCAGCTTGTACATTTGCAACATTCCAGACCGCCCCGACACCTTGAAACACCATTCATTAATTCATGCATCAATTGACAGCTAATTGCTCTTCAAATAATTAAATAGACAGAGAAACATTCTGAGTAATACGAATGTGAAACATTCAAATTTCCGATTCTATGCTGAAGTGTTTTGGTGAAGTAAAAATATAAAAAGAAATTTTAAAATATACATTTTGACTACAATAAAAGCACGATTTTACGTAAAACATAAAAAAATTTAAATTTTAAAGCGCAATTTTAATTCTCCTGTACTCACCAGTGGAGACGCAGCAACTGAACAAGCTCATCATCTTGAGATGAAGCGGAGACGGAGGAGTAGACGGAGGCGGCCGAACGCCGCCGTCATCAGGGTGAGGTGGACGGAGGATGTTGACGACGCAGGCCGAGTCAACGACGGTGTACTGGGAGAAAGTCGAAGTGTTGAGGAAATGAAAGATGGGCCGGCCGTCGGCCCGGCTCCTGAACCTGCACGCGCCGTCGCTCCTCATGACGGAGCGGAACGGGTCGACCCGGAAATGCTGGCAGAGATTCGTGGTGGCAGACTTGCAGTAGGCGCAGTCGCCGCACTCGCCGTTGAAGATTGGGATGACGTGGTCCCCTTCCCTGACGTCAGTCACCCCTTGGCCGACGCTCTCCACCACGCCGACGGCCTCGTGGCCCAGGATCCGCGGGAAGGCCTTCTGCGCGTCGGGTACACGTGCCTGCCAGGCGCTGATGTCGGTGTGGCAGATGGAGGTGTAGAGGATCTTGATGCGAACCTCCGTCTTCTGCGGCGGGTCCACTTCTATCTCTTCGAGGACGAGCGGTTCGTTTGGAGCCCTCGCCACCGCGGCTACATATTTTATTATTTTAATTTTTACATACACGTCAATCATTGATTGAATTATTATGACAAAGGCATGATGGCATGTGAGCTGTTACGTACGTACCTAAGCAAGTGATGACCTTGCCGGCGGTGTCGTTGGTAGCACCGGTGGTGGAAGTGGTTGTGTCGGCTGCGGTGGTCATCGTGTTGCGGAGGCGGCGAATTGAAGGGAGGGATGGAAGGAGATTCCGTGGGTGAGAAGGTACGTAGGACGCTACTCCAGAAATTTCTGGCTCTCAACAAGATGAACCTCGGCTCGCCTGGTAGGGTAGCTAGCTTTGTTCCTGTGTATAGCGAAGTCGTTTGGTTTGTAACCTGTCTGTTAGCTTGCCACTGGTCATTATATTGAGTATACTACTAGCTAGCTGGCTAGTTGGGAGGATTGGTCACTCACCCTATTGCAACATTGGCTATGGGCATAGGGGCGGGCACTTTATTAGAACTAAACGCACTGGGATAATTGATAATAACAGAAAATAAAAAAAAACATATAATTTACGTGTTCACTAATATAATGTGTGTTAGCTAGTTCACGGGCAGGAAAAAGAGTCAGTTTCACTATTACTCGAGGAGATACACGCGAGGCCTTGACAAATAACCCGATTCAAGTAAATATCTACATCATTTGTTGTACACAACCAAATATAAAATTAAACCTTACTCATCGTGATGTTGGCTAATATGTATTCTTTTCGGGTCAATTTATCAAAATACAAGTAGGTGTGAGACAATCAGTCGGGAACTCACTACTGCTAACTCATACTAATTTTGAAATATCACTAACTCATACCCATTTTGAAATCTCGAAATCTATCTATCTATTGAATATGGTTCTTTTTATAATTTCATTATTTAGAGGTCTTATTTCTCACCAGAATTAGATTTCTTAATGCTAACCAGTAGAATGAACATATACTATTTGGCTTGTCAGTTCGATTAGATTAGTCGAACCATTAAGATGAAAACTGAAAACCTGAAATGGTTAGTTCCCCAAAACTAAAATTGAAACCGTTAAGAATTGAAAATCCTTACCTACTTAGCCGTTCGGTTTCGATACGGAGAAATGGGTGGGAGTGGTGGGGGGAAGACGAACTACTGACAAGATAATATACTTGTTATTGATTTTTAATTGTTTATTTTAAATGAAATCAAAATCGCTTACATCATATCGATTTGTACCATTAAAAAAACTCGATAAAAGCATGTAAATTATTAGATTTCGGTTAGAACCAAAAATCCGAAACCAAAATTTGCAGCAGCATTTAATATTGGATAGACTCTCCTCGCTATCTTGTTGGACTGATGGGGCCGGGCATTAATAAGCCAATCCATCCCCTAACTTTCAACTTCCCCACAACCACAAGCCAAGCTATTTGATATGGAGACATGTAGCTTGGTTATATATTGAGGACGAAATAATGCATGGCATATGATGGCAAAAATTGGACTGACACGAAACAAGGACAATTAACGGGACGTCTAAATGAGAAACCCTGAGGTACACAGCTCAATTTTGACTTGACCGCCTGTAACAAACTTCCAAGAAATTAAATTCGACCGGCCCCATGAAATTATTTGTTTTCAATTATTGTGATATCTCCCTCCAATTCCCATTCCCATTTCCGGGGATTTGTTCGATCGAGCTTGGGGAAGATAAATAATTTGCGAAGAAGAATGGATTTGTGATGTTCAGTTGCAGATCAAATCCTAGTTCCTATTATGGTTTGTGTGGAAGGAATTAAAGGAATAATTATTATTGCTTTAACGACCAAAAACTTGAGGGATGGGAGACTGGTAGGAGATTAGAGAATTACCTGAACGAGCACTTGGAAGATGAGATCCGTCATCTGGCAGAAGAACATGGACTTTGACGGACTGTGATTGAATCAGATTGTTTGACTTTGATTTCTTCAGTATTAAATGAAGAAGAAACGTCCATTTTGGAGATAGAGAGGAGATAAAGGAGCGGGGGAAAATGTATGGTGGCATTTCTGGGGAAGGAATGGGAATAAGTCAACCCATGTCATTCATTGCACATGTTATTGTGAGAATTAGGGACGAATTTCGGGTACACAATTCACCGGTTTTTCGGTCTTGCAACTATTACCCTTTCGATTACGTACATACCGTCGATGAAAGTAGTTTATGGCATAAAAAATGGCAAAAGCTCGTCCAATTGAATCTGAGCGACGGGTCAATTTGTATGGTTTACATCCATTCTGTTATGACAGCAAATATCAAGAAGAAGAAGAAGAAGAAGAAGAAGAAGAAAAACCGCAATCTTATCACAACAGCCTATGAATTCATAATGGAATGGGCCAGTACATGATAACGTGGCGCCTGCTGCTGGTGGTATATTTAATGTCGCAAGAGGTAGCTCCACATCCTCAACACCACCTAGGTGGGGTGTGAATCATATTGTATTTTCTAGAACACACCATGCGCCATTATTTGGGAGGCTGCATTTATATGTGGTACTTGTGGCTAACATGAATTACAGAGAGGGCGACCACACAAAACAGAACGCAGCTGTGCTGGTGGTTACGATACATGCCATGTGATGTGAGTGCCGGATCCGTCGTTCCGCCGTTGTGATTTTCCCGCCTCGTCTTGTGTACGTTGTTGGGGGTATACGAATAAGAAGGCCTCGGTATGTGGATGAGATCCATTAAGAGGCACGAAGTCCAAATAGTCCGAGGAAAGGTGAGCTCATTCAAGACAGGAGTGGGCCATGATAGGCGCCCGCGGGCTTAGATCAGAAGAGCAAGTTGGGAGTTGTGTACACTAGGCCCCTAGGGGTACTCGCACGTTAGGCGCCTAGAGGTGCACTTGGGAGTTGTGTACACTCGAAGAGGGCGCCTGGAATCATCTTCGGAGGGAGCGCCCTGGGTCACTCGCATTAAATGCAAGGGTGACGTGGAAATCCGTACGGGAAGGTCCAGGTAAGCAATGATCGGCTATAAATAGGGAGGTGGGTAAGCATTTACTCAAGTTGGCTTCTCTCACTAAAATCGGGCATTACAAGCACTTCTCTCACTAAGAAAGATACTGACTTGAGCGTTGGATGACTAACGGACCACAAGGCCCACCTCTGTGAGTGCAGGCTTAATCGCGAGGGAGTCGGCTGGTACGGAAGGGAAGTAGGCAGATCAAGCGGGCATCAACATACGTTTTTTTAATTTTTTTTTTTTTTCCTTCTGAAAAAGGAAAGGAAAAGGACGCGTTTTTCTAACTGTATGCCGTCGTCGTCGTCATTGATCCAGTTTGCTGAGTGTGAGTGTGATGGATGACCACAAGTTGATTGGTGAGTCCATTTGCTGTTGAAATTTCTCTTTAATGTTAGGGATTCAGTTCCTTGTACAATGACTGGGCCGGCGGGCATCATGCAACTGGTTCAGTCAGCTGGGCCTAGACTCTGATCCATTATTGCTGCGTTCGACTTTGAACTGGCCTCTTATCCATCACTGATGCGCTGGAATTGATAATGGACTGAAACGTATCAATCGTGATGGGCGACATATGGGCCTTTGGTCTCACCGCTTAGATGATTGCGGCTTCGAGTGCGGGGAGCATTAGCTGCAGGCTTCGGCCCAACATGAGACGCACATGCGATCGTGATACTTAATAGGCCGGCAGCCCAGTCGTCGCCGAAAAAAGGTTCCCAAGTTGACACGTCCGGTGGGTGGGTGGGTCGGTCTTTCTTTCCGATGCTGTAATCACGGCATAATCATGCGCCCCCCATTGCCATCGCAATCAATTTGTTCCCTCCCAATAGTTTGAAACAGCAAAAGTTTCAGCCCGCCTAATTAACCCTTTGGCTACGCAGCAAGGAGAAAAAAAGGGCAAAAAGAAAAGCGGAAAGATTTTGACCATAGTTTTACAGAAAGGAAAGCGAGGGCAAGTCTTCTGAAATTGAAACGGAGAGTGAGACAATAGGTAGACAACTGTCCACGAGAAAATAAACATAACAGACAAAGGAAAGCTTTCATTACAAACTATTCACTATTCAGCTTGTGGATCAAGAGACCGCCTATAGAGTCAAAATGAAATTGTTTATTTTCGTTGGAATTTTTTTGGAGTTGTAACAGTATTGTCTACTTTTTGTACTAACACGATGTACCATTGATATAAGTTAGTTATCTCTATTATCCTGATGTATTTTTTTTTTCCGTACGTTGACTTCTTATAATTTTTATGTTTCAAATTATATCAAAATGGATGTCAATTTGAAATATTTAATATAATTTTAGTCTGTACAAAAAATGTTGAAATCCAAACTAAATAGGTGTAGATATAGTTTGCTAAACTTGATGAGTTGGAAATGGAATTGCTGTCCATTAAATTTTACAATAACTTATTTATTTGGTTTCGATAGTATTAAAATTGTCATACAAATATTACTTAATTTTCTGTTTGGAAAACCAAAAAATGTTCATGTTATCAAATATGACGCATATGGAATTCTTAGTGATAAATAATAAGTTGAAGATCAAAGAGTCCAAACTCCACACCTTGATGATCAGATATGAATAATTAGAATTTGATCAATTAATTTATTTGTCAGATCCATTACTAAACTTTCTAACCACAATAATGCACGAGGCTTGACTACAGAAACATATTCATTCTATTTCTAACCATTCATTAAAAAAAAAAATGGTCCAGCCTCTTCCATTATTGAGAACTTATTGATAGAATAGAACCAACAATAGTGTGGAAGAAAAAAGGTTCCCTAATTTGGGGAATGACCACTTAATTTTACTCTGTCTTGTTTGGTTGTGAGCTGAGTTGAGGGCACAAGGCAATAGTAACAAACAGATGCCGATGCTACTTGCTCCATTCCATCCACCTATCCACAATCTCTCTCTCCCACTCACCTCTTTCTTTTGGCCGGCCCCCACTCAATTTTCCTTTTGCTTGCTTCATCTCTTTTTTGTCGTCCATGGCCATAAACATTCAGCCGGCTTGACTGATAAACACAAGTTATGGACATTGTAAATTTGTAATACTAACTATCAACCATGAACCATAAGCAAAAGTTATAGTGGTCCAGTTCACTCACCATAAAAGATACTGCAATCCGTGGCGTAGAGGTACCCGAAAGATTTGCATTGGCGGGAAGATCACATTGAAACACAAGTGCAGATTCTGTTCTTTGTACCTAAAATACGAAGATGCCAATTGCCCTGTGGCTGGTGGGGCAATCAAAAGTTGGTTAAAGAGTTAAATGCAAAGTACCAAAGTAAAAAGAGCATATATCTACCAGTACTACACCATTATATGCTCCCCTGTTTCTCTGTCTATCTATCTACATTTCTACAATGAACAAAAGGTCATCAAGGAAACTAGCTAGGTAGCAAGAAAAAGGAAGGAAGGAAGGAGTAAGGAGTCCCTGTAATCAGTCTCGCCAGTCGTGCCTGTGTAGCCGGGGAATCATGATGTTAACCTCGGCCTTCTCCTCCAACCGCCACCCATATCTCCCCATAATAACACCCAACATTTATTAACCAAACCCTATGTGTCTAAACGCTAGTCCTCGTAGTTGAATTGTCGTCGACACACCACTCTGGATTTCCGATCTCTCCCTATATAAAAACTGTATTCCTGTACCCACAATCAATTAATAAATTGTTCCACCACCGTGTTCTCTCAATATACTATACGCCATATTAGTGGTAGCAGTAATGCGGCTGCGGGCTGCTGCCGCTGAGTGAAACCAAGAACCCCGCGTTCCCTTCCTTCCTTTTTGTCTCTTTTCAACAAAATCTCCCACCACCATCTCTGTGGTGGGATCCATTTCTCCTATACAACAAACTACAAACCCACCACCATTACCAAGAACCATCCCCACCGACGATTCCATTTCCCATATCTTCCCCTCTCCCCTGTTTTCCTTTCCCCACCAAAAACCCACACCCGGCCCAAAATCCCACTTCATTTCCTCTTCATTATTATGGGAAATTGTCTGTTCGGAGGTCTAGGAGACGGCGAGGGAGGAGGAGCGATTAGGGTCATAACCTCCACCGGCGCCATCCTCGAATTCCACTTGCCGATAACGGCAGGCTGTCTCGCCGCCGAGTTTCCCGGTCACGCAATCTTCCCATCGCACGATCTCTTCTGGACCCCGCTCTCCCACGACGACCAGCTCCGCCGAGGAAACTCCTACTACCTCCTCCCACTCACGGCGGCGCCCAATTCCAAATTACCATCTGCTAACAGGGGACCGTCATCGGCGGCGTCGCTGTCATCCGTGAAAGAAGGCCACGTTAGGTCGAAGAGCTCCCCTTCCTCTCTCGCCGGCCTCACGCCCTACCGGATGTCGTTGGACTCCAACTACAAGCAGCAGCAGCAGCAGCAGGGTGCGCTGAAGAGGTCCTATACAGAGGCGTTTTCGCTGACCTCCTCTGTTTCCGGTAGGACCGGCGGCGGCGGAGGGAAGGTTCAGAATCAGGAGGCGGGGTTCTGGAAAGTGAAGCTGGTGATTAGCCCGGACCAGCTGCTGCAGATTCTGTCTCAGGAGGCTTCTACTCACGATTTGGTCCATAACGTCAGCGCCGTGGCCAAGTGTGGTGGCAGTAGTGGCTACTCGACGCTGACTTCTAACGCTTGCTCTGCGGCGGTGTCGTCGTCGTCGGCGTCGTCTTCTGCTTCGTCGGTTGTTGGGTTTTCTGATGACTGGATCGCTACTGCTGCTACTACTATGTCTACAGGTACCAGCAGAAATGGTTCCGCCAAGAAGGATCGTCATAGCATGGTTGATCTTGCAGTTGCTTCTAACTAATTGCTCTGTTTCAATTCCGGCCTAGAAGAAAAACCCTTTTCGTTTTATGTTTTTGTTGTTGTTTGTTAAATGTTAATCATGAATACTAGCTAGCAACAGATATGTGTAGATGTTTTTAACTTTGTGATTAGGCCTGCTGGCTGCTGCTGCTTAATTATAGTCGAAACTCAGAAACCACCTCATAGTGTTTGATTTTCCTTATTGTTTCCGCTTCTCTAATTTTGGGAATTATTTCTTCCCTTAATCGGCTCAATTGTCGTTGGATTCAGCGGTCCACGCGAGAACCACTTTCAAGGTAGTCAAATGATACCAAGGGAGAGATTAGAGAAGCAGAAACATTAATGCTTCAATTTGGTCGATATATTTACAAAACAGGTCATTCCCAGCAGTCAATTTGATTTTTGAGAGCACCACTAGCCACTAGACAATTAGTAAATTAACGAACATGTGCGAGTGCGACAAGCCATAAGGCGGATCCTTGTTAGAGATGGCAATTTCGACATGACCCGTTTTACCCGACCTGTTTGGTCTGTTTTGGGGCGGTCCGATCCGTCCCGTAGGCAGGGCGGGACGGGCATGGGTACTCTCATCGACCCGACCTGCCCTGACCCGCCTCATTCTCGACCCGTTCTGTCCTGAATTACATGTAATTTTAGTCAAATTACTTAGGATTTTCCTTTCATTACATCATATTTTAGCTATAATAAAGTTGTAAATTAGTGAAAATCTCAATTTCTCCAAGAAATTAACTACATTTATCATAATATTGTTTGTTTTCTTGATCTTATAATATAAATAACGAATATTTCTAATATTTTTTATATAAATTTCGTACCCAATGGGTCGACCTGCCCCGATCCACGACCCGTTGATAAATTACCCGACTTGTACCCGACCTGCCACGGGGCGTGTCTGGGTACCAAGAAACCGTACCTGCCCATTGGCATTCCTAATCCTTGTTAGGTTTAGGTAGACTGTTACTCTTTCTAAAACTTAGCCGGGCCGCTCGAATCCAATGTCAAGAGAGAAAAGAAGAAAGTAGCTGGGCTTAGTGGGCCTGTTTCTGAAAGATAGGGCTCTACTCTGGTCCTGCGCTTCAAATGGCGACCTCTAGTAATCAACTCATGAAAGCCCTCTTCTCCCCTAATAAAGGGCCTCTAGGACATGACCATGTACGGTTCTTATCTGAAATTGGGCCTTCCGATAGGCCAGCCCAACTATCTAGCATTGGGCTTTTGGTAGCCTACTAAATATGCAATTTGAATTCTACTGTAGAATAAATACCATTTGGAGCATTTGCATGTCAAGCAACAACATACATACGTACGTTCATGCAAGAATTAATTGCGTCAGAAGCCACAAACTGAACGCCCTTGGCTGTTTTCGTTAATTTTCTGACCAGAGAATGATATGATATTTTTCCTTTACTTACAACACATTGCGTATCATGCAAACTTACAACACATTACCTAACTTATAAATCAAGTAATCAACATACATATGCATTCCTTCTTAGCCGGAGCCAAGATGTATTGACATTTGGCTATATCACGGGAAACAAGTAAATTTTGATAAAAGAAATTAATAAATAGCTATGTATGAGAAGGAGCTCACCATTTTGAGGCAGTATAAAATATTTCACGACTATAATAAACTTCAATTCTTATCATTTGATTGCTATTAAATTAATTTATTATACTTTAAACAAAATTTGCAATCAAAATAATTTGTATTCCGGGTGAAAAAAACACATCTAGTTTTAATTTTAGTCGAGTATATTCATTCAATTTGGAGACGATGAGGCCCGTAGTGGTCTGAATTCCCATCTCACCAATTTGCCGTCGTAAAGCACTCATTAACTTCCAGTTAGCAAACTGACAAATCAATCAACGCTACTCTGAAACACTTATGCTAACATATATAGTATAAGTTCGCAGAATATCCTCTCCCCACTGAAAAAGTTAACAAAAAACAAAATGCTAGGACTAATCAACTATTCAACTGCATACAAACTTTTTTTTTTTTGGCAAGAGCTTCATCAAAATATTCTCTTATTCAGAAATAAGATTTTTGGTTTCCTAATCCGAGTATCAATTCCGGACCATTTTCTGTTTGAAATCACATTTCAATTACTTATAAAAAGTGTACATTTTCAATGTTTATGAGGTTTTAGAAAAAGGGCCATTATCATTATTGTTATTTTTATCAAGGGTCATTGTTTATCAAAGGGAGATCGACTCACTACAGCTTGTGGGATAGTAAGCTATTTCACTCATAGTTCGTCTTCATGCTCATCATAGTCGATTGCTTGACTTGAAATTACATATCGACTGTCACACGATGAAGATTTGACATATATATTGTTTACGGTGAGATATTGAGGATCAGATCGATTCACGACATAGCGTTTTAATGCCACTACATCTTTTGGCTTGCACCCATTTAAAAATAAATCCAATTTATATGAAATTAGTATGAGGAAATTCACCAAGTACCAACACAAAGTTAGAAGCCCTTGATTAATTGCGATATTGAACAAGGTTTGAGTGGTGAGGGTGAAAGTAAGAGGAGGTGGTTGCCCCGTCAATTGTTGGAGGGAGGGAGGAATAGTAGTATTAGTACTCGATCATGATGATGATTAAGCATGGAATTTAGGGAAAGAGATTACATAAATCCCCTCCTCCCTTCCCTTCATCGCCATGATTCGGAATTGACACGCACAAAGACGTCATAACAGAAAGAGGTTGTTAATTAATATATTATGAATGAATGAATGAATGTTGATGTGGTTGTAGGTAGGGAAGGGAAGGGAAGGGATCGGATCATCACTAACCTTTCTTTCTTTCTTTCTTTGCTCCCGATTAGGGTTTTGAAATTTTGATGATGGTCGATGTTAGTGCTCTACCGTTAGATCCAATTGATGAAGCGGAAGACCACCGTCGGCAAGCAGCAGCTGCAGCAGGGGGCCAATGAAGGAAAAGTTGGAAAATGGCTTTACTACCCTATTCTTAATTATGAGTATTTTCTTATCGTTATTTAATTTATTATTCTACTAAAAAATGTCCTATCTTGTGCTTAAAATAATCAACTCTTAATACTAAAAGTAGTGAGTTTCAAACCCATGAACTCTCAGCTCAAAATTCTAACACCATGTGATCAAGAATTAATTCCACATTTTAACCAATAGAATCAGTAGAAGTATTGCGAAGTATTGTGATCATTTAAGATGGGGGATATTAATACCTCGTGTTTTTTGATGTCACGAATCAGTTGGTCCTATTAACTCGAGCCGGACTTGAAGTTTGCACGTCTCCGAATATCACGTGATTAACAAATAAGGTTCGTTGGGGTTCGATCCACAAGAACACTAAATCATAGAAGATCCTAATACCATTTAAAAAATGAGTTAGTCCAAATAACTCGATTTGTTTAGAGAAATTTAATAATAAATCTTTATATAATTTATTAACACATAAACCACTAGTGTTTTTTCCCCCTACCCAATGCTAGTGTTATTTACCATATAAACCTACCCAAAAGGTCAAAAAGAAAGGTCGTTATTAAATGGCTGTCAAGTTAATTACCATATCCACTATCTCAAATACCACTTTTTTCTTAATTTCTCATGCCTCCATCATTATGCATCCACAAAACAAAATCATCCACATATATACGCGCAGACTGAGTTCATGGGGTAAGATCTTTCTTTCCCCAGGTTCATTCAAGTACTGCGTATTACTAGTCAAGACCAGCTGCCACCATATATCTGTCGGATGAATAATTTTTGCAAGGAAAATTCTGTTATAATTTTGGTAGATGATGACCATAATCAGTAGGGATTTAGTTTTTCTTACGATTACCACTCATCCACCGTTAAACAACAATGATTACATATGTGTCCAAGTCGTATTATGCCACCAGAAACATATTTTATTTAGCATCTTTGTCGGTTTATCAATTCGGCAAGGATTTATGACATCACGATGTGTCATTAATTATGCTAATACTCTTATTGCATGCGTTGCCCATGGATGGAGGGGAGGCGAGGCGAGGCGAGGCGGCAGGCGGTGGTTAAAGCTTTGTCAAACCTGATTTTTTACTTTTCGCGTCCGTCGTTCCTAATTACTAGCGCGAGAGACGCCTAAATTAGTTTGTTATATATATTCATCCCAAAATAAAAGTGAGTACATTTTTAGGCGAACACTATGGTAATTTTGTTAAAATTCAAGTTACAATGATTTGGAGGTGAGCGAGTTAATCCGTTATGTTGATCAATAATATTATTAGAATCGAGGTTAAACAGAAATAGCGGTTGAACGTTGTTTTAAAACAATCGATCAATTTGCCACAAACTTATCAATGTTGGAACAAGATTCCAATATTAGAAAGGTTTAAATATTAAACAAGGACAGAAGAATAATTTAACTAGTATTAATATCAACATAAACTAATATAAATAACTTATTGTTGTTGGATGCATATACGTGTTTACTCGAAAGTGGTCGACCTATATAACAAGGCGATCGACCGATATAACAAAAAAAAAAAAAAAAAACATTGGTGTAGACATCAAATCTTAAAATCAGTTGATATGCAACCCAAGAGATCAACCTATTCAACGAAATGGTCGGTTGTGTGGTGCTTCGATCAACCTCCAGATGTCATTTTACGTGGCTATGAATTGTTGTTGATGTAGCTAGACATCTTAAACTAGATTGGCTTACGAAAGATCAAGTCAACGTTTATAAATCGGACAAAACATATACATTATATTAACTAATACAGATCGATCGGATCCACAAAACCTGTCGATCGAATTCCCGTACCGATCAATTGAATTAAACGCCGTAGCGTGTTATGAATAATGACTCCATGGTCCCAGAGTGGCACCTTAAAACGGAGAGAAAATTAGTTGATATATTTTCTTTGCTAGGATAATTATGATAAGTTTTGTGTTAAGCGAAAAATTCTGTTTTTTGTTTTTTTTCTTGTACTTGGAAATCCCACATAAAATGAAATGGGGGCAATCAATCAAAGCCAAGGATGAATTTGGATTGGATGGGTGCGTAATTAGTTATGTTTATGCACCTAGACATAGCTAGCTAACTAGCTAGCTAGCACCTAAGCTCTCTGTTGGCTGGTCGATCAGTTTAGTAGACAATGATTTTATCCAAGAATATTAAACCTAGACATAGATTTTTTTCAAGATGGCACCTATAGAAGAACTTAATTAGTTTATCACCTATAACGTTCACCGTATTCTGAGTAAATCGATTAGAATATTACACTTGAACCAAGATATCTCCATCCAATAGAGAAGTTCTACACTATAACTTCAACAGGGAAATCAATTGCTCGAAGAACAACCCGATAAAGGACCGTAGCCAAGTCCGAGAAAGCACATGCATGTACACAGGAATCCAGTTGGAGACTTGCGAGCGCATTTAATGAGAACTGAAATGGAGCTGAAGATCCACATATATATGGAGTTTGTTTGGACGTACTATCTGCTTCCGAGCTGTGGATTGATTACTATAAGGAGATCGATCACAGCAGGTAGCGTTTGGAGATGGATGGATGAAAGATTCAGCAGTTGGGATGTTCAATCGCGGAAAGCCCCAGTTTCATAGATTCAGGAAAAGGAAAGTGCGGATAGCTAGCTAGCTAGCTTTTCTATATTCAGCTCCCAATGGCGGAGAAGGGAGATGGCAAGAGGCTGCTGTCTGTCAACCATTATTTCTGTGGGCACCGCCTTCTCTTCTCTTCTCTTCTCTTCTCTTCTGCTCTGTCTGTTACTATTATTGCAGACTAGAGGTGGCAATTAGGATCCAAATCCATGAATCCAATCCAATCCATCCACCAAATTATCCACCTAATCCAATCCATTTAAATCCAATCCATTTGATCCAAATCCAATTGGATTGGTGGATTCATGGATCAATCCATGGATTCAAATGACAAATTACGATTTGGTACCTATATTTTTTATATTTTACATTTTGGTACCTAAAATTTATATTTTTATACGAAAAATATCATTGGAAAATTACGTTTTGGTACCTAAAATTTTTCATTATGACATTTTAGTACCTAAACTTTTCAAAATTTACATTTTGGTCCAAGCCTTGGATGTTATTTGGATTCATGGATCAATCCACCAATCCATTGGATCCAATCCATGAATCCACCAATCCATTGGATCCAATCCATTTGATCCATGGAGCCACGAATCCAATCCACGAATCCGATCCAATTGCCACCTCTATTGCAGACCCTTTATTTAGTACATTATTTCCAAGAGTCAGACCTCCTACCACTTTTGTAATTTCTTTGAAATTTTTTGACCAGCATTAACATTATTCTCTGGTGCATATATAATTGGTCTGACTATAACAATCCAGTGGAGTGAACTTAAGGAATATGGATTGATTATGATCTTTTATAAGTAGTCACTTTTAGAAAGAACAAGTCTGGAGTTTTTTTTATCGCTGATTTCTATTCCGTTGTTTGTATATATTCCCGGTCGAGCTAGCTATAGCTAGTTGTTTCACACGATACGGTATATATAGAACATTAGTGAACACATGAGAAGGGGTTGATGATGATGATAATGACTGATGAGTTTGCTGGTTATAATGAGTAGAGTGGAGAAAGAGGTTAATTGGAGTCGTCTCTATGGCCATGGGTTAAATTTGTCGCAGGGGAGGGTGAGGGGCCAAGGAAAGCTCAGTGCCTCCCGAACCCATCATCTTGCCCACTCTCTTGTCGTTGTGGTGGTTGCACAAGTTAAACGAGCAATTTTAGTTAATTACATTTTTCATCAAACAAGGGAGGCTGAGGAGGGTTAGTTCACGAATTAAGTAAATAATTAGAATTAAGAAATTTAATTTTAATATATATGGTTGTAGAAAAACCATTAGGAGGAAAAAAAAAAAAAAAAGAGAAAAAGGAAATGGTGGGTTTCATTTCAAGGGTGACTATCATACAGATATTAAGGTCGTGGGTCGCAGTTGGGATGGGGGCGTGCCCCCCGCTTGGTGGCTCATTGGGCCCACAGCCTCTCTGAAAGCCCAAGTGCATTACTAGTTTACTACTGCTACATTTTCCTCAAATCTTTTTGGATATGGGCCCCACTTGTTCAGTACCAAACATTTGTGGGCCTACCAATTAGCTAGTCCCAATATTTTTCTTCCCTTCTCTCTTCCTTTTACTCTCTCAGCCATTTCCTTTAGGTGGTTGGGTGGTTTGCCTTTTTACTAGAAGGATTGAGCTTATGTGTCGAATTAGTGTTTATTCTGATTTCTGATCATCATCTTAATGATTTACAACTTATATTCGAAATGAATTAAGTTAGGAAAAGTCTGTCGTTAATGGGATAATAGACTATATATTTAGAACCAGTCTGGACGTTGAGCCGGAAAAATTAATCATTTATGATTCAACTAATAAATTTTTATAGAATCATAGGTTAATTGTTGATAGAAACATACTTGTGCTATAATATAAGAAAATATAATACATAATTTAGAAACAATTTCAAATCCATTAAATTCTTTTTTCAAACTTCTAACAAATCATTCAAACTATCTCACAAAATAAATAATATTTTTTTATTAAATTCAAGTTAGTATTTAGGATGGAAATCAATAGTTGATCACGTAAATTGTCTCATTTTACAAAACGAGTGAATTCTAATTGTTTGCCCCCGCCCTAAACAATTGTAATTGCCTAAAAACGAGTCAATTTGAAATTCCTCAGGTAAAATTGCTTTGTCTAAATTTTGTGCTGCTAAGCGGATCAATTTGGCTAGATTGACTCAAAATGGGTCAATATGGTCAAATTGCTCCGTTAGAGCTCCTCATTCAAATGTCCTCTAGAGTATTTTTCTTAATTGTTTTGTTGTTGAAAGACTAAACCAGTGTAATAGTAAACCGAGGTGGTTCATCTGGGTTCGTGTCAAATTGTCAAAAATCTTTCGGTCCACTCCTAACCATCCAAATAAACGAACCAAACTGCTATTGTAATTTATTTGATATTTTTAAATGATCAATCCGCTAATCCGATTCGATTCTTATAACAACGATAATAAAATTGGACGAAATATCTATTTTCGGTTCATATTTTATCATTTATAAAAACAATCAAATTTAGCAAATAAATGTAACATCCAGGTATGGTACACTATGATACATGCATTTTGTTGTTCAACTAATTACATCATCAATGCTAGAATTCTATGTAAGTTTGGGGTGTTATGAAATACTAAGGATTAGTCATACGGTTTATATTGTGCTCTATCACAAGTAGGGTGAAGAAACATTTGATTCATATCGTACTCGATCAATATTCTAATCAAATAGATTCACATTGAATACATTTTGATATCATAAATTATGTTAAGCATGAAAAGATAGGTCATCCGACCAGACCAAATCGAATCAAATATATTTCTAATTGGATTATCATCCTCATTTCTGTCTTTTAGTTCAATTCAATGCTACCCAATACAATCTATCTTACGCACATAAATTTTCTAGATGACAATTACGTAACTAGTTAGTGGTAAATAGATCATCAGCAGATTGAGGGTGAGACCTTTTGATGAAACACGGCAAATGTAAAAGTCTTATAGAACAAGGGATTGACCCCAGCACTCAGCAGCGGGGAAGGCAAAGTACAATATACCGGCAGCCCCCCTCCGTCCCGGCCCCCATGATTTGAAACCTGTTCCATGCAGACACACTCCTTTTTTTTTCCTTTTAGCCCTTTTTCTCTCCTCTCCTCTCCTCTCCTCTCCTCTCCTATAAATTAATTATGCCCCCCTGACTCCAAGAACTTCATTACTACTACTCTTTCCCCTTTCCCCATCCCATCCCCTCGGCCCGGCCCACGCTGCAGCTCACTCACTCACAGTTACTACTTCCCCTTTTTCCATTTCACCCTCCTCCTCCCATCTTTCCCCCTTTTTCAGGGCGTCCCCTCTGATTCTGCTTCTTCTTCTGCTTCTCCTTCTTCGCATCTTTTTCCATTCCATTATGAGCTTCTTTTTCTCTCTCTCTCTCTGTCTCTGCTGCATTAATTCATAGATAGATAGATAGAATATTGTACTGCTATATAGCTATCTACCTAGAGCCAGCTCTAGTTTGGTACCTGCACGACCCCGCACTGTATTCCTATCTAGCTACCGAGGAAAGGAATCTCATTCTCACCATAATCAAGAGCTAGCCAGAATCATGCGAGAAGGAGCAGCGGGAGGAGGGGATCCAGTGAATCTATCGGTCAATGGGCAGTCACAGGTCCCCCCCGGCTTTAGATTCCATCCCACCGAGGAAGAGCTCCTCCATTACTACCTCCGCAAGAAGGTCGCCTCCGACCAGATCGACCTCGACGTCATCCGCGAGGTCGATCTCAACAAGCTCGAGCCCTGGGACATCCAAGGTGATTACCACTAACTTTGTTTTTCAAGATTTTGATTCGGGATTTCAGACTTGTAGTTAACCAGTGAATGGATTCTATTGGGTTATTCCAGAGAGGTGCAAGATAGGGTCGACGCCGCAGAACGACTGGTACTTCTTCAGCCACAAGGACAAGAAATACCCGACCGGAACCCGAACCAACCGGGCCACGGCGGCCGGGTTCTGGAAGGCTACGGGGAGGGACAAGATCATATACAGCAGCTACAAGAGGATCGGGCTGAGGAAGACGCTGGTTTTCTACAAGGGCCGAGCCCCTCACGGCCAGAAATCCGACTGGATCATGCACGAGTACCGCCTCGACGATGCCGCTTCTCCAGACACCACCACCACGCTCATCACCTCTTCCCCTGTAAGTCCCTACAACATCAATCCCGCCCGCCCTGTAGTTTCATTCTTGATTCCGGGATAGTCGTTTCTCATATCTATCTAATTTTTTTTTTTTAATATGAATCATTTTGTTATATCTCTCTAGTCTCTGTCTTTGATTCATATTTAGGATTTAGCATCGCAAGAGTAATTTAGGATAATTTTCTTCTTCTTTTTATCTAAACTTTACGTCTATTTAGTAGCATAAAAGATTCAACAATTTTGTCGCCTCTGGTTTCACAGTAATTTGTGATACACCTATATATGCATCTTCAAATAGGCTTTATATGAATGAATGAATGAATGTGATGATTTGCAGGGATTGAGTAACTATATACTTGGAGGAGACCAAGGAGGCTCCGAAGAAGGGTGGGTGGTTTGTCGGGTGTTCAGGAAGAAGAACTATCAGAAGAGCCTGGAAAGCCCCAGATCAGGATCCTCCACCAACAACTCCATCCTCCACCATCACCACAACCCGGGGGATTCGAAATCACACATCATCGTGACGTCATCTCCCGCCGCCAGCTACCTCCGTGGCACCACTACTACAACTGTAGCTAGCGGCGACGACGACAATGGAGTTCTGGATCAAATACTCTTGTACATGGGCAAGCAGCAGCAGCAGCGCGACACCGACTGCAAGGCAGAGATCAACTACGACAACTCGTTTGGCATGAGAGCAAACGAACACTTGCAGGACAGGTTCATTCATCTCCCACGGCTGGTCGCCGATCACGAAAACCAACACCACCAGCAGCAGCAACAACAAGACAATTGTTTCAGTACGACTACCAGCAGTATTGGCTACCAGCAGCAATCATTCGGGGAGGAGGCGATGGTGACAGTGACCACGGAGAATAATAATATTATTAATATTCACAACAACAACAACCATAAATATTTTAATATGAATAATAATGAAGCTTCCTGCACCAACCAAGGTACCGGCTTTGATGTGACAGCTTCGGGTAACGACAACAGACCAGGAGGAGGAGGAGGGGTGATAAATGACTGGGTTGCCCTCGACCGCCTCGTCGCCTCCCAGCTCAACGGCCACCTCGACGACGAGGTTGACCTGCTAAACGACGACGGGGACGACGACATGATCGACGACCACGACGACACTACTGGTGGTGCTCATCCTCACCATCATCATCATGACAACAAGGCAGCGCGGCACCACCACCACCACCCGATGTGCCACGGTGGCGGCAGCATCGACGACGGCAATGATCTCTGGACCAGCTTCACCACCAACACCACCAAGTCCGCGTCTTCTCCCTCATCATCATCACACCCATTATGCCACTTGTCGGTTTAATACCTGCCGTAATCATGCCTAGCTAGCCCTACTACTACTACTACTACTCTATTACATGTAACATGCATATAGATACAAAAAAGGATCCATATCGTATCATCAGCTCCACATGCAGAAAAAACCTATACCCCCAAAAACCTCTCATTACAGTTTACAGTACCGTGAGTTTAGGTAATCATTAGGGTTGTCTAGTGAAGTCGTCGAGGTGTTTGCTTTTCTTTTTTTTTTTTATTTTATAAAAAAACCTTTTATTTTCTACTTTCTTCTTTTTTGTTGTTGGGTTTGTTGAGGTGGCTACTATAGGGTTCGATGTACGGTATTGTTATCATATTACACACGTTTATGTATGTATGTATACGATTAATGATTGATAGTGGTGTAGCAGCTGCATGCATGTATTTCATAAATAAAGAAACAGAATCCGGTGGTGAAAATGAAATATTGTTTGTGCCTTGCCTTTCCCAACTTATTGCTTTATATATGATCTGAAACGGACGTCCTATCTTGTTTCGATATTTGTCAACGAGATACTCCCTCCCTCCTCTTTTTGAAAAAGATGTGACGTATCTGCAGACGGACGGCCGGCCGACCTGCTGCTATCTTGTTTATTTTATTCCACTAAATCCCACCGGCTGGATGTGCGATCTAGCCAGGCATTGGTTAATATGGGTCTACTGATTAGCGTTGAATATATTAATTGATTTATCTATCGTCATATATATATACAGTAAATGGTTTGCTTCTATTAATTGGAGCCGCCGGCCGGCCGGTAGCATATATTTTCTAATCACACTTTGTTGCCGGTCGGTCAGGATTCCATCACCCTGCCTTATGTGTCTATCTTGGACTAAAGGAAATGTGAATGTTATCATATAATGCCCACATTTAGCGTCGGGCCAAAACCCTAAAAAGGGGGAAAGATAGCATGACTTGATCTGTGTCTCCCACGGCTAACGTGGGTCATTGGTTTTGATCAAATGTTTATGGAAATGAGAGAAAGATCCAACGTCCACATGGGCTATATTTTTACCTGCACCAAACAAAACCCAAGATTGATAACACCGAACGTAATTGAAGCAATCAATAAAATTAATCGAATTATTAGTAATTTATATCAAAAATTTTAAATAATAATCGATTTTGGACATGATTTTAATGTGGGATATGCTAATTCAAGTAAATTTTGACCCAGCGATGACTAAGACTTAGAATAGGATCAGTAACAATTGGCCTACTTACAAATCAAATTAATTGCAACCTTATATTTTTTCCCCTATATGATTATGACAGAATGTAGGTATTTCTATTTCTCATTCTCAATCTATAACATTTTTCAGACCGCCAAAAAATGACGGGAAGCAGAAATATAAACCTTAGTCGCATACTTGTTGTCATCAATGAGCAAACTATAGGATGTGATGGAATTAATATATTCATATTTTTATTTCTATATAAGACGATACAAATTAAAGAAAAAAAAAATTGAATTTGGTCATCCTTAACAACTTTTAATCTCGACATCGTCCAATAATAAACACTCCATCTTATCATTGAAGCTCTTTGTTATTGACTTATTAACATCATTAAAACTAACTCTATTAGTTTAAATAATTATACACACAAGATATTTATATACGATTAATGACGCACACATAAACAATAGAAAAACAATTTAGATTCAAAACCAAGCAGGGAAGGCAAAGATATCCATTTTCATGATACCCATTTGAATCCACCAGATATCAAATAGTATAAAATCCCAATTTGAAATTAGAGTTATCAGATTGTAAGCTTCATCAAATTAAAAAGGATGAAAGACTAATTTCTCATAGAGGACCAGTAACTTAGCTAAGTGGCCACCCTTAATTTGGAAGACAACTATGTAATGTAACATCGTTGTTGAAATTCATCAGCCGTATATATAGTACAGATGCAGAAGCTGATGCACACATGACGAGAGAGCAGACGGAACCAATTTCATTGGAAGCTTCCTTGATTTCCTTCTGTTTCATCACCACACTATGTATACGTACCGAATTTAATTTATCTAACAATGTTAATTTGAATCTATCTATCGCATGTTCCCCTTAACAATGTTAATCTAATTAATAGATATAATACAGTTCTGGCATGGCGTCGTCTTCATCGTCAAATATATATATATAAAACTGCATTCAAACCCAACAAACACGAAAACGACTCCTCCTCAACTAACTACTCTGCTCCATCGATCGTACACTTCTTCTTTCTATGGTGCAGAAAAAGGTAGCGCGATCCACTAGCCCGCTGCAGGCTACAGTACTTGATCTGCTATTGACCACTAATTAATTAAGACACTAATAACGTATAGTAACTAATTTTGTTGTGTTGCCAAAACTAACGTTTAATGACGGAGGGCCAAGCTAGTCATTATGAAGTCCATACACTAACAATATTTTTAATGAGCATAAAAGGGCTTCTTTTTTTCATTTTATAAGGCATAATTATTCTGGTTAAACAATAATTTTCCCGTCGAGGTGGATGTTAGTTTTATAAACCATACATAATCAATTTGATTATTCTGCGAAAGTATTTGGGGGCAATTTGGACTTTTTTGGAATGGTGGCAAAGAGAAGAAAATGGGTGCAAATTCACTATTTTTGATGGAACAAATTCACTATTACATACAGTTGTCCGTAATTCACCCTTCAGAGGGCAAATAGAGATATATTAATTTTAAAAATATTGTAATCTATGTATTACTCTTAAGAATTGCTATAAGATGATGATGTTATTATTATGGAAGTAAGAGTAAATATTTTAATGATTAAATAAATATTATAATATTAACTTTTTTTTATCATTGTAGTTATTACTAGTATAAATGTCACCTGGTTTGTTATTTGACTACTTCAGTAAGCAAGTTTCTCAAACCAGCTCCAATTGTTGATTAAGCCAAAAAAGTGGGATAAAGTTCGTCTGATCTAAACAAAATCTCTTGATTTACTTAAATTCTAACTCATGTCACTTGGTTAAATAATAAATACTTAAAACCGATAAGTTTGAAAGTGTATGAATGAGTTTAAATTTTTAATTTAAATCTAAATCGGTTAGGGAAACATGATAGGATGGCCGATTATGACCAAACCGATAAGTTAATATGTCAATTCCACCCCGATTCAATAACCATATCGGTAAATAAGTGCTTGAGTCGTTGGCATGAGTTAGCTGTCTGTCTTGACCACGAGTTGGGCTCAGACAAACTCATAATCATCGAGGTTGGTAGAAAAAATGACAAATTTTGTGCGCCCAAATTAAAATTGTTATAACTTATTACTATTTGAGAATTATTTTCTTAGTATCTATTCTTATTCGAGCATGTGTATTAGTGTTATTGAAGGTTTGGAATATCATTATTTAACATTTATTTATGCTCATTAATCTTATAATAATATAAATCACTCATTTTCATTCTAATTACACATTTTTTTCATTTCAAAAAAAATCCCCCCTTCACTTTAATCCTAATAAAATTTACAAGTTCCTACGATTTTTGTCTCAATTTGCACCCTTCGAATTTGCACCCGTTATCTTCCAAATACAGTGTTAGTGAGAAGTCTTTTTAAGGAAATTCAAAAGGTACTTATGTTATATGTCTGGTTGCATACGTCCTGTTTGTGTAGTTTAGGTTGATGAGCGCTGATATTTATTGGATTGGTTGATGAGATTTGGTGGGCAGCCCACATCAGAGTTGGGTGGCTGATCCAGGCAGCTCCCAAACACACACACAGCAACTACTAATTGGGCTTCCACCATAATCTATCTTGGTGTATTTAGTACACACGTATTATGGCCTAACACCTTTGACCTTTATACTAATTAAGAGAGACCAATTTTGATTAATTAATATCGAATACATGCATGCACCACCAAACCTCCCACATGTATATGTATATTATCAGCATTCAACCAACTATCCCAATCAAACCCAGATTACGTATACAAATAGAATCCTGAATATATCGACTACGGTTATATTCTATAATCTTTTCTTCACCCTTTCTCTCGTGTATACAATATCAATAGCATTAAATTAAGTATTTCTTAATATTATTGATGGGATCTCCTCAACTGTGCATTTTTTTTCTTCTCCCAATTAATTAATTACTTAACTCAAGTCAAGTGAAATGAGTTACACACTAATTATTTCTTCATTGACAGACTATTGATTAAATAACCTGCTTTTGTCCTTGACGGTCCATTTGTTTTCTCTCACAATCGATTGATTAACTTGATCAAATAATTAGTTATAAAAAAAATGAACTTGAATCGAATAAGAATGACTTACACTTGTACATAATGATTTCTCCTTTGACCATAACCTGTTTTTGGTTTGTTGAAGGTCTTTCATTTTTCAATTTACAGTTACAACTGAGGTCTCAGATGTTGGCAGTTGTTTATTGAGAGCTACGTTTTTCCTAGCAGGCGGCGACTTTTTCAGCTCGTCTTTAGTGTTGCATACTAGGGCATTTTTCCTTCCTTAATGGAAACATACAGAAAATTAAACACAAACGTGTATTATTTAGTTATATTTGTGTGGTTTAGGGCCACAGGATTCAAGAATTATAAGCATACATATTTTTTTACATGATCATGATAGAGAAACATAATGTCAGTGATGGTAATGGGGCGGGTACCTTAATACTCATGAATGAAAAATAGTGATAATAGAAAGGATAATTAAGTATAACTAGTTGAAATATCGAGTCTAACTAATTTATGAAAAACCAAACTATGATAAATATGTATAGATGTCGTAAAAAAATTGAGGTAAAATTGGCCAAGAACGAGAAGGGACAGGGCAGGACGGGTAGGAAGTAGTTGATCTTGCCCCGTCCCATACTACTACAGGTCGAGATACTCTCCCATCGCGGGTCAAATCGGGTAATACTCACGGATGCTACATAATGTGCTATTAACTTTTTTTTATATAAGACGTAAAACAAACTAGCCCCCGCACTACTTTACCTTCCCATCTTTGCTCTCCCTTCTCTCTAAAAAAACCTCAGCTTCCTCTGCCTTCCAGGGCTGCCGCCGGCTCCTTTTGGTGACCGGCGGTAGCCCATGCCCTTCCTTTTCCTTGCTTTTCTTCGTTTTTCTGTCGTTGTTTCTTGTGGCCTGGCTTTAGGCTTTTTCAGCTTCGGATTTCAGTTTTTCCAGCCGTTATGGCGTTTCAGATCTAGGATTTTCCTAGCCTTGGCTTGCTCGTTTGGGGGACCTGCTGTTTGCAGCTTGGAGTCTCGACCTGACCCGTGCGGTGGCTGGTATTCCAAGTTGGTGGTCTCATCTCTTTGATGAAGCCATTCTCATCTTTCCTTCTCCGACCTCCCCAGGATGTGGGTGTTGCTTGGTTGGTCGTCGGTTTGTGGAAGTGAGTCTTCTCCGGTTGCGGCGGTGGAAATCGGTTCAGCGGTGGCCTTTGGACCTCTTCGGAACCTGATCTCTCTTCCTAGCCCCTCTGCCTTCTCAGCTTGGAGCATTCTGGTTCATTTCCTTCTCCACCGCCATGTAATCTTCACCGAGATTTACTGTGATGGATGTCTTCGTGCTATCCCCAGGAGGCGGCAAATGGCTTTGCTTTGCTCAACAGTCATGGATTTCGATTTGATCAGACAAGCTGACCCTAATCTTGTTGTGGTTTGATTGAGTGGTTACAAGAGGGATTTTGTGGTTCCTGTTTTGGTCCGTGTGTTTGGATCTTCTCTGTGATTGGTTTTCATTCTGTGCTTTGTGTCTCCCTTGTTGCATCCTTTGAACACAGTTTGTTGACCGATTGTTCTTTGTTTCTCTCTGCTCGCTGGATCCATTTCTATGGTTCTTCATGTTCTTCTTGTAACTGTTTCAGTTGGATTGCAATAAAGATTCCTCCTTGTCAAAAAAAAAAACCTTTTTTTATATAAAAACTTGTTTTGCTATCAGCCCGATGTATACCTAGCAGAATGTTTGGTAAGTCAAAAGCCCAACTACAAGAGTGATTCCAGACCACATGTTTACTAGTTGGCTAAGAAGTGGGCTATATCTATCACTCCTATTGAAGACAGAAAAACAGCGGGCTATATGAGAGAGTACAATGCGATCTGGTACGATTTTTGGTGTTTGTGAATTTTAATATTTTTGAAGAAGTAATGGATCAAATTGATATTTGAATATGATCGAACTGAACCAAATAGACATAATACAATAATGATTCGATCTTAAGTCTAAGATGTATTTTACTAGTGAATTACGGTTGTTATTAATTATTAGTTTGAACCGTTGCACACCCTACCATTACTCTTTAGCATGCTAGCAGTAGCAGAGATCTGGTTGTCTAATTCCACCACTGAAGGACGCGCCAGTTCTTTCTATTAGTTTTGTTAATCCTCCAATGAGAGGCATAGGGCCATAGGGGTTATCGACTCCTGGTCCTGAATAATGACTAGTGGGCCAAGATATATGGACCTTAGTGTAGGGTTCACCGACGGTCGGGCCCAAATTAATCCAAACTACTGCGCTCAGTTGACTTGTGGCTTCATTCATTAATTCCTTGTTCTTCCATTTTTCCTTCTTTCAATTTTCACTATTAATTTCCCCTCAACATTTAGTTTTTCGTTTTTGGTAAGTTGTGGTGTTTAGATAAGATTGGTTCAAAGATAAAGAGATTTTATTGAACGGATCAATCGTATAATTGGCTTTACTATGGTTGATTGTTAATAGCGAATTGTCTCATTATATAGATAAAGTGTTTACAATGTGTGTACTTAATTAAATAACCATGATAAATCAAATTATTAAACATTCATCACACTTTAATTTCAAACATTAAGATCAAAAATTAAACATTTAAAATCTTACAGTTAGCAAAGTTGCAATGTGCTCGCCACTACTGCAATTCCAAGTCAAAATGCCAAGTACACATTTGCAATGCCCATGTAGTAAGAATGCTCTTGAGTCTAGTTCGAATTCGATGCTACGTCGTGATCATACATGCAAAAATGAATAAGCCTTTATACACGCTTTCACCCCTATATATAGTTAAAATTCTCCATTTATAACAATAAGTAAATCATTTTCTACTTAGCGAAACTATCATTGGTTGTCGGTTAGATTCCACGAGGACTAATAGTGGGATGAAAATAGATACTGAAATTGACCGCTCAATATCAGAAATATAAATCATTACTATTATTATAAATATTGTTAGGGTTAGACGACTAAGAATGGACGAATAGGGTAGGCTTAGTTTATTAGGTTTTTGGGTATTTTTCTATAAATATTAAATTTGAATTTTACGTTAAATTATCAATCAATCAATGAAATTAGCGAGAAAGTATCTCTTTAAACCCTAAACTCTCTTCTCTTAATATTCTTCTCCTAATCTCTAATTTTATTCTCAATTTCCAATTCTCTATCAAATCCCTAATCCTATATGTAGATGCCTAGACCCGTAGTTCTTCTAAAATCAATATGACCGTGGAAACTGTTTGGTATCCAATGCAGCGAACACTGTTTCAACTTTCATGCCAACACTTAAAATCAGATGCTTTGAACTTTGGTAATTCAGGTAGTGTATATAACAGAATTGGCCAGCATCGCTGCTGATGCACTTAAGGATAAAGAGCGCCAATCAATCAAATTTACAAATGAAAAGGATAGAAAGGAGCACAAAACTTTGCAGTCACAAGTACTGATAACAATCAACAATGTCTTGTGAGCTCTGTCACTGACACTCACCCTTAGTTCAGCAATCATCTGCAGCTCAATCAAATGGTGGGTTTGCTAGCATTCAAATCCTGATTTGAAGACTAAACATTGGACTACCTCAGATTCATTTAGCAGACAGTAAAGCAGGAGTGTATATTCAGGTCAATTGTGTATCCATTTCAGTTTCACAACCCACTAGTATGGAAGTAAGTGAGATAACTTACTCTTTTCATTTCATCATCATCAGTTTATATGTCTAGGACTACATATAACTACAAGAACAAAGCAATCAGCTGCAAATGGGACATAGCACCAATCCATTCTCATTACAATCAGGACACCTTACCACAACGGACCTAGCAGCAGCAACTTCCCCATCACCACCAGTCTCCTTCTCCTTCACCGCCGTCACCACCTTACAGCTGCCGTTGCAGGAAAAACAAGGCAAGAACCTCACATTCCCACAACCTTCACAGCTACCGCCACCGGCTTTACTTCTCGGAAGACCTTGCAGCAAATCGGCCATCCGCCCTTCCTCAACAATCCTCATCACCTCATCCACCCCACCTAAGTACCTTCCTCTCACGAACACCCTCGGCAGCACCGTCGCAGCAGCGGAAGAATCATCTTCCCCTTTTCTTCTGCATCCATTACCAGATCTAGCCATCAGGTCTTTCAGCTCCTCCTTGAATCCCCGATCCATGGATATATCCCTCTCGCAGATTTGGATCCCCAAGGATTCAATTGCTGCCCGGACGGCGCTGCAGGCCTCGAACGTCTTGCGGATCCCTCTCAGGCTGGTAGTGTAGATTACCACTCTGTTTTCCCCGTTGGGAGGGCAGAGCGGCTCGAATCCCTCCAGCAAACCTAAAATCGGGGGTTCCTTTTGCGGTTTCTGTTGCGGCGGTGGCGGATTAGGGAAATTAGGGTTGGCGTTTTCTCTCTGGACGGAGAAAGGGGTGATTTCTTCAATTGGGTGGTCCTTTCGAGATTGGGGAAGGGGGGAGAAGCGGAAGCTGTCGATAGGGTCGAGGCCGGACATTAGCTCCCACGAATTGATGACTTCTTGTGGCGGGTCGGAGCGGAATGGGCTGGGTTGGGACCAAAGGGAAGTCCGATCGGAGTTGGCGGTGGACGAGTCGGAGAGAGAAGGTGGGAAGACGGAGCCCAAGGTGAAGCGCGGCGGCGGAGTGGGAGCAGTGGTGGTGGTGGTGGGTGGGTCGAGGTTGAGGAGGCCATAGGTGGTGGAGGTGAGGGAAACGATGTGATGACCCATGCCCAGGGCTGACCCGCCCAGTTGCGTGAAGCTTTCTTCATTGCTGAGCAGATTCGAAGAGACGCAACCCATTTTGTTTTCCTATTTTGGGTTAGGAAACAAGATTGTTGTGAGGAGGAGTGCAGGGATGGAGAAGCTCAAGGGGCCAAGAACAGGGAAGGA
Organism: Linum tenue; assembly: GCA_946122785.1. Classification (NCBI taxonomy): domain Eukaryota; kingdom Viridiplantae; phylum Streptophyta; class Magnoliopsida; order Malpighiales; family Linaceae; genus Linum; species Linum tenue. The sequence continues at coordinate 1,706,543 of CAMGYJ010000005.1, read as the reverse complement.
GGGGAAGAGAATAGCTAAGGACAAAAGAGTGGATTCTACGTCGGTGGACGGTGGATAAACTCCCTATCAAAGACAAGAAAAGTGATTTTTAAAAAAGAAATTTGAAACAGAGGAGAGCATCAAAGGGGCGCCTAAATTTTTAATTCAAACAGAAATGGTGGGGCTGGAAGAGATGAGATTGAGAAGCGTAGAGGCAGCACGTGGCATTGGGGAGATGAAGCGAATTAAATTTCTGGCTTCTGTCTGTTGCGGGATACGAGACGGCGAGGAGCTGGTCCCACCCACCCTCTTCTTCGTCCACTAGGTGTGGGGACCCGGGATCACGTGCTCCTTCAACGGGCCAAAATAAAAAGCCTACAACAAAAAACTAGCGGACTGGTAGTTGGGCTAAATGTGGGCTAAAGGTGTTTCGGTACTCCGGTTGAAACAAACTGGATGAAGATGGTTGACCTAGGCCCACATAGCAGTATCACCGGGTGCTCGCCCAACTCGCGCTCTACCTCTCAAGTGGACTAACCCAATAACTCTTTAAAATGTAAATGTAGAGAATCGGTTTAAGGGGTGGACAAACGGTTCAGTAAATCCGGACTGAAATCGAATTAAAACGAACCGAAACCAAATTAATGCTATTCAGTTTGGAATTCGGAATGAAAATATAGATATTTCGGAAATCAGGGTTCTTTCAACCGAACCGAAATTTCGAATTTCCGACCTAAAAACCGAAATACTATAATTGCAACCTCCAAATGGTGGATTTTTATGTTTGTAGTTGTTTTTAGACTTAAATATTTGAAATATTTTATGACTTATGCGTTGAAAAGTTTGATTTTATCATTGATGATGCATATAATTGCATATTTATTGTTTATATTAGGGGTGAAAAATAATTTAAAAGTGAGAAGATACAAGTAGCCTCACAAATTCGGTTTGAGGGAGTTCGGGAACAGGGTATTCATAATTTCGGTTCGGTCGAAACCGAATCGACCGAATGCCCACCCCTAATCGGTTAAACCCAATAGTTATGTGAGATGTTCAGTTATAGATATTATAGTATTTATTAACATGTCAATACTCAATACTATATTCATCATTAAAAAAGGATACACTCATGTTTTGACTAATCGTAAAATTAACAATGCAAGAAAATAAATAATGCATACATTTACGAGTTTCAATATCACAATGTTTGTTGGTAAATTAGGGGTAGTAGAGATCTATTTCACGATACTTTAGTATATACAAGTTACACTAAGAATGAGAATGTAAATATCACACTTTTTCCAGATGACGGATAATGCACTACAAGTCATAGCAACAAATATTCAACTTGACTTGAATTCTTCCTTAAATATCATATGTAATCGTACTCTCTCTCATGCCTCAGAATGCCTTTATGGGCATTAACAACTGAGAACATGCAGCAAGTCCTCCAGCTAGTTTTGGAACTTGCCATGTGGATTCGCCTTCGTGAATAAATTAGCATGATTAATTGTCCACTATGTTCACTTTCATCACCTTCTTCGTTCTCAATAAATGATACTTCACGTCAATTTGCCTAGTTATCCCACGACAGACTTGATCCTTAGCCAATCATATAGAGAACTCAAGTTGTCACAATATACGTACCATAATTTGATCATGATGTCAACCTAAATCACTAGCCAGATCTTTCAACCATATCCCTCCTTCTCAACTTCTATCAATGTCATGTTGCTTCAGTGGTAGGCAAAGTAACTATAGGCTGCAATATAATGTTGTCTTCCAACAATCTTAGATTTCCTCGAGTAAACATCACCAACATAGGTTGAATCATAACAACCTATCACTAAGCACTCTGTATCGCTTTCAAAATTGACCCCCATATTATATGCACCTTTACGTTATCAGAAAAATCCTCTTTACATCTTATCAATAACCCTTTCCAGATTGCATCATGAACCTGCTGACAACATTAACAACATATACAAAATCAGATTTAGTGCAAGAGTATAACATACATCAAGATACAAACTAGAATAGAATATGAGGTTTGAATCCTTTACTCAAGGTTCATATATATACATTTTAAGGGTCTCTGTGGGGTGGGCGGAATTGATTAACTATGTGCACTTATTAGATGTAAATAAATGAATAATGTCTATGAGATGAGATCATGCATGCATGTATGTCAACACATACTCGTATATACATGCATTGAATTCGTATATAAGATGCGGAGGATGGCAATGAATAGAGTGGGAGCTAGTTGAAAGTAAAGACACACTAAATATTGAACACGGTGAAACTAAGTACGTAACGTTTGTCCTGTTCGTGTGGCTGAGATTATTACTTTACTTCTCTTTTCATTTATAGGAAATTGGGCTTCAAAAAGAAGATGCAAATTTAGTGACAGCAGCATGGAGGGGCCAAAAAATGCATGCATGAAGCCGCTGCATGCAGGCCGATCGAGGCCGTGCCGCTGTATGTTGATATATGTGGAATAAGAGCTGAGCCGTTAGTTTGTTGATTTACGTGGGAGACAAAAACCCCATCTTTGGAATCTAGAGAGAGAGAGAGAGAGAGAGAGAGACTGTGTTTCAGAAGGTAGCAGAAGAGTTTGGTTTTGACCGGTCTCGATTGATTCTCCCGGTGGGTAATGGCAAAAGAAGCCCGGACCCCAACTACATCTCTTGTCTTTGTTCCCCGATAGATAGATGCCATCAATAACACACCACAAGTACATCAGTAAAAAGAGAAAAAAAAGATACCTTTGGCCGGCCTCCATGCAACTTCTCCATCCTCTCTACCTCTAAAACCGCGAGAGCGATGCTCGTTTCTAGTTAAGGGTTATTTAACCTTATCCTGGAAGTGTTAAACTAATGTGAGATTAATGATATCTTTGTTTATAACATTTTGTAACAGAAAGTAAGTAACTTCATGCGAGCAAGCGAACTAGTGTCTTTATATACGCAGGGGACCAGGATTTGGAGATGAGGCTATGAGCTGCGTACGTGACGACGAAGAAGATGTGGAAGAGTGAAGAGAGTGTTGTTGTATGGTTAATGGTTGCAGATAGTTGGGAAGCTGGTTGTGGATTGGCGTGCAGAGAGAGATGAAATGGTGGGTGGGCGGTGGGGTTGGATTGGTGGTGTGGTCTTCGAGGTACATAATTTGTTCAATATCAAAATCATCGCTTCAATAAAAGAGAAGAAGAGAGGAGAAGGACTATCTATCCCCCTTGCCCTGCTCTCCTCTGATTATAACACGTGAAGCCAGTCCAGTAGTGCGTCCCAGCACAGTTTTCTTTTGGGTATTGGAACCTGCATTCAAAATTGATCAGTCCATGGTAAAAAATAATTAAGCGAGCTGGGGTTTAGAATATAAGTACCCATCGAGCGAGCTTAGGATTCTTACCGTTCGTTCACTAGCTGTAAAAAATAAAAATAAAAACTATGCATCCCCTTTTTACATGTCTTTAACGGTGTATCTGTTCGATGCATCTGTGAACTACTGTGGTTTTGCTCATGTTTTGTTTTAATATCATCTCAGTTCCTAAACCCTTGTTAAACTACTGAATGGATTGAGAACTGGAAAAATAAAAATAAAAAGTCAGATACAGAGAGTGGAAATTCGGAATATGATTCGTTATTAACTGTACCGTGACTCTAATTAATCTATATTTATACAACTGAATTAACTATATAAGTTTAACACCTCATTTTATCTAACCGGTTCGGTTGAACCAATCCTATCTAACCAAGAGAAAAAAGTTATCATCTCCCCCACCAACCATAGTTGTTATACATGAAACTATGTAACCATATTTTTATCGAAGAATATGCTCTATGTAACCTGCAGCTAACAGCTGATAACTACATGATGAACATGAAACTACTCAAATTGCAATAGTTGAGAGCCTATTTATAGGAGGTTTGAACTTGAAAACCCCAAAGAAGATATTGTGATCGATCGATATCTGTTCGAAAGTCGTAACTCATCCCGTCGTTCCTGTATATTAGTATTACTATCCTAAATAAACAAAGACCAGCTATTTACTATATATATAATTGAATTAATGGTTTCAAAGGTCATTAATTGACAAATGTTACAGTGTAGTTATAAATTAGGACATGCATGCTATGAAAGATAAACTTCTTAACTAGCTAGGGTCAAACTCTCAAAATGTGGGCGATAGGGACAGTTCAAGCTCTAAAGGGTACCCCCTGGATTGTAAATAGACCTCTGATATGTATGTGTATAAATTATACATGAACATGGTACATCGATCGATCAACCGTCGTCTTAAAAGAAATAGCTGTCCTCTTTCTGCAGCAGCTACCTCATTAACTTATCGAAAACATGGACCTGACCCCGCCAATTTAAACGACGATATATGAGTGGCTCCACTCACCTTTGTTCTGTAGCTACCAAACACCACCAAGCACAGCACAAGCACGCATACAAATGTGTGTAGCCCCAAAGCTAAAGCTGGTTGGTACTCCTGTATTTGTGATTATTCTAGTTAATATATCATGTCAGGTTGTGCAATTAATAATAAACCCATTAAATTTTTTGAACTGTGTTCACAGTTCCCCATCGCATTCAGGGCTCAGACAGAGTGACTGCACTGCAGAGATATATTATTGGGGGCTGGGCTGGGCTGGGCTGGGTTCTTTCTCATCATGTTTGATAATTCATTTCATTGTAAGATGCCCAACGAAAAGGAATCAATCGGAAAAAGCATCCCTTCCCTTTTTCTCTCTTTGTAATATTATACTCACTCTCACTACTACTGTTGCTATTGCTAACAATCGTACTTGCTTTTATATATACATAACATACATACATCCTTCTCTTCTCTCCCTAGCCAGCCAGCCATCAGTTTCAGTGCCTTCTTCTTCTTTTCTCTTTCTACAATGGGAAAGAAGAGCAACGGCAGCTCCCCGTCCTCATGGTTGACCATGGTCAAACGGGCTTTCAGGTCTCCGACCAAGCCCAAGAAGACCAGCCGCTGCAGAGAAGACTACGACGACCAGCTGCACGACGAGGAAGATAAGGTACGTACCCAGTAACATAATTTCTTATTTCTATCAAACTATTAATTAATTAACTCATCACTTGTTAATCTTAATCATCCGATGTTCTGCGCACAGAAGAGGGAGAAAAGGCGCTGGCTGTTCAGAAAGCTAAGCAGCAGCAATGGCAGTCAAAACAATGCCCCAGCAGCAGCAGTACTTCAGCAAGATAGCAGCAGTGAAGAAATCGGCACTACTACAGCTGCAAAGGAGCTGGAAGCGGCGGAACAGAGGAGGAGCGCGATGGCGGTTGCGGCTGCCACCGCGGCGGCTGCTGAAGCCGCAGCTGTCACGGCGCAAGCCGCTGTGGAGATGGCTCGGCTCACCAGCAGGCGGCCCGCGCCGCCGCCGAAACTTTTTGTTACGCAGCAGCAGCTTGACTACTGGGCTGCCGTCGTCATCCAGAGTGCCGTCAGAGGCTACCTGGTACTTCATTAATTGACCCTTGATTAATTAATTAGTGGATTAAGTGGATTGTTAGAGTTTGATTACATTGTTGTGTTTGATTTGGGATGGAAGGCGAGGAGAGCGCTGCGGGCACTGAGGGGGCTGGTGAAGCTACAGGCTCTGGTGCGAGGGCATAATGTGAGGAAGCAGGCCAAGCTGACGCTGAGGTGCATGCAGGCGCTGGTCAGAGCTCAAGAACGGTTCGGGTTGGACCAGCAACGGTCTGGTCAGCTCTCACATGAAGGCAGCTACAGAAGGAAGTCCATGTTTGCTGAGTCCAATCCCGCTGCTGCGTTCTGGGACCCCACGTGTCTTCACGACATTCGTCACAGAAAGTCCAAGGTACCCATTTGACCATCCTTTTTGTAAATTTGGAGGGCCAAATCTGATCTACGTAATAATATATTCGGTTATATATGGTCGTGAATGCTGGGCCAACCCATACAATGAGAAACTAGGTTCAGGCTCATTCCCTAAGTTGTGAAAGCCCACCAGCCCAAAATTATTTGTCCAATCCTAATGACCATTTCCCTTCTTTTGCCTTTTCTTAGCATCATTGTTAAAATCAAGATTGTGAAGCCATAACAAAAGATTGTGAAACCATAAGGAAAATCATATCGAAAAGTTGAATGATGGATTATTTTATATAAAAATCTTGGAAAAATTTAAGTTCAACTTTTTCATAGTGTTAAAGCTATGCTATCTATCCATTTACTTCGATATACAATATTTCTGATACGATCAGTGAATACCTTTGTAAAAATTGTTGATTAAAATCACAATATAAAGTACAACAACTAAAAATGTCATCAACCCTTATTCCAATTTATGCCCATGAATGGCAGTCACGAGATTTAAGCACAGTGCTAGATGGCTGGGAGGATCATCTGCCAAGGAGAAGCGAGGAGGTTTCTGATGGTAGAAAAGAAGCAGCGTTGAAGCGAGAGAAGGCGCTGGCTTATGCTTTCTGCAACCAGGTACAATTGCTTGATTTCTCCCCCCATGGAATCAAATTAATCATTCATTAATCCTTCTCTGAATTTTCACTGACCCGCCATCTAATCTCTCTCTGCTCTTGTACCTCAAAAGATATGGAGGTCTGAAAGGAACCCCTGCGGAACAGGGGAAGAACAGGAAGAAGAAGAAGAAGAACAAGTGGCAGAGGCAGAGGACAGAGCAAGGTGGCTCGACCGCTGGATGGCTACAAAGCAATACTCTTCTTCCTCCACCACCAACAGAGCAGCGTCCCTTGACCGCAGAGACTCCATCAAAACTCTTGAAATCGACACCTCCAGACCCTACTCATCATACAAGCAACCAAACCCTCCTCCTCCGCAGTTCCCTCATCGGAATTCCGTGGCTTCTCCACTCCACAGAGCTTCCAGCTACCACCACACGGCGGGCCCACCAGTCACCCCATCTCCCACCAGGCCCAGGCCAGTCCAGGTCCGTTCGGCAAGCCCACGCTGCCAGCCCAGATGCTACTCCGCGGCCCAAACCCCTAACTTCGGGTCGAGGACATCGGCATCATACTCCAGGTACTCAGGAGGAGCTGCCGCCGCTACTAACTCTGGAACTCCGAATTACATGGCGGCTACCGAATCTGCCAAGGCTCGGATCAGATCCCAGAGTGCGCCCAGGAGTAGGCCTTCAACTCCCGAGCGAGACCGTGGGCTCGTTGGCACCGGGTCGGCTAAGAAACGGCTGTCGTACCCGGTTCCTGACCCGCACGGTGGCGGCGGTTACGGTGGAAGCAACAGCTTTAGCCAGAACCTGAGGACACCGAGTTTCAAGAGCATGCACAATTTCGGATCCTATTATGCCAATTCCTGTTATACCGAAAGCATTGGTGGCGAGATCTCTCCATGTTCCACCACTGATCTTAGGTGGCTGAGATGATATGAACTTTTAGGGGCTAAAGAGACGCAAGTGATTATTTTGCAATGCATCGAATTGGGATCTTGATCTTATGTTGGTTGAACAAACATCCTGAAGAATATGAAACATCAGACTTTGAAGCAGTCTACTACCTGTAAACAAACCAGCACATCATCCACAGTCCAAACTTATGCATGTAATTAACCCTCAGTTACCTGATTGACATGGCAAGGAGCAGTCTGAAATATCAAGAAAGTAAGCCAGAGCTCAGAGGTGCTTCCTCGCTTCACTTTAGAGAAAGCATATTACACAAAGGCTCAAGGTCCACTGCTCCCACCACCTTATCTAGCTTTTATTACAAGCAAACCATGTGCATGTGCCTCTGCCCTTCTTTGATCCACATTCCACAAAGAAGAAGAACTGGGATCGTTCTTCTCTTTCCCCACAATTTAAAATCTAGCCCCCCTTATTTAAGTACTACTGCATTTGATTCTCAGAAGAAGTCAGATCCAAGCCACCACTTTTTTTCCTTTCCCTGTTTACAATATACATACATAACATAATCACCAGACCCTTGCTCCCTTAAAACTAAAGAAAGCTTACCCAATTGCCCCAACCCTCGAACAAAACACAAGAACAGAGGGAAAAGAAAGGAAGCAATAGTTCCTCGACTACAACCCAGCAAGCAAACAAATAGAACAAAAACCTCACCTGCCGGAAAAATCTGTCCTGGCCATGCAGTTGGAGGCAGGGGACAACATCAAACGACTTGAAGTACTTATTTCATAGGTAATAATAACAAAACTTAAATCAACTAATGATAAGGGTGTTGGTGGATGATCGAATGGGGCTCCTCTGTTTCAACAAAATCTTCAGCTGCGCCTTCTGGCACTCCAGCTTTGTCCCCCATTGCCGGCTGCTGCTGTTCTTCGATCCAACAACACTACTGCATCGGACCACTCTCCGAAACTCCACGAAACCTTTGATCCCTCGCCGTATATGTGGATTCTCAATCGCCCCAACCCCACTGCCACCAGCAATTCCCCTGTCTCTGCTGCCACCACCAACCTCATCCCACCACCACTTGTCACCGCCGATAATCAGCTTCCTGCATTTCCCTGGCAGATCCACAGCAGCTGCTTGGGAATCACCGGTCACCGCCAGGCTGGTCGGAGGAGCTTCACCGTCGTTCCCTTTCTTTTCCTCCTCCTTCCCTCCCAACCCAATTCCCCAATGCTCCTCAATTCCCTTCTCGTGGACGAGGCTCAGAATCTCCGACATCTTCTCCTCCCAGACAATCCTGGCGTCGGAGAGCTTCATCTGGACTCTCTCTTCCCTGAGCACCTCCGCCATCCTCAGCATCTTCCTCTCCTCCTCCATCTCCCTCCTCATCCGATCCATCTCCGCCGCATCCGCCGACACTTTCCTGGCCAGATTCTCGCAGACCCTCTCCAACGCTTCCTTCCCGCTCCTCTCCTCCGCCGCCTCCCTGGCCAGCCTCTTGTTCAGAGACTCCGCCTTCTTCCGCAGCTTCCGCTCGTAGTCCAGCTCAGCCTTGAGCTCCATCACAGTCTGGTTCTCTTCCATTTTGAAGAAAGTAAGATCCCAGAAAGCAGTTGCAGCGCCGGTGCCACGAGAGCTAGCGCTGTGGCTCCGCTGTAAGGGAGGGCTCTTATGGTGGTGATGAGAAGAAGAAGAATGGTATGAATTGCTAATAAAGAATGGGTTACGGTACAGCTTCCAGGTTGGGGATGTGGGGATGGGATCATCATGGAGCATTGATGGATCATTCATCCCAGTTTCGGAATAATTACTACTAATACTACTGCTACTCACCATCATCATTTGAACCTCTTGTTATATCACTTACCTCCTTCACCTCGTGGCTTTCTCGCTGGCTTTCCGCTTTCTCCAACTTCACTGTTCCCTGTCCTTCTTCTTCTTCCTGCCACTAAAAGGAAATGTGGGTAGGCCCATATGTTAAACAAAAATGAATGACCTTTGCTTTGGAGATGTGGATCCTGAAAGAAGAAAAGTGATACTTGGATCACATGCTCCCCCTTTTTTTAATAATTATTACCAGAGCTACCATGGAGGTGGCTGGGAGGTGGTGGTCTCTCTTCCACTTCCAGCCAGCCTCTCTCAAAAGTACCAGTGACCACCATTGCTATTTACATACACTCTCCCATTGACTTACCTTGCGGAGCAGCGAAAAGATACGTAGGTTGAGTTTGATACTCATAACTGCATCGTAGGTATAAGGGTTACATTACATTTTACCCTATGAACTTCTCGACAGAGACAATCCATTAGAAAATGGAGGTCCAACTCCAAGCTAGGTCGGCATGGTGATGGTTGGCCCCCGCAAATCCTCAATTATTCAGTTCTCCATCTCATTGATAACTTCATTATTACGGTCGGTCCACTGTCCCTTCCCTCCCTCCACTTTCTTACACAGAAAAGGGGGAATCCAAGATCCAACAGCAGGCAAAGGATAGTTTACATACTATCACAAGTTTCCAACCTAGAAACTGTAATGAAATATGCAGCAAAAACATGACATCTTACAGTAGCTTCTTCAAGACAGAGAACAACCCACATCTATCAAACTTTTGAGAGACCGTTACTGTAAATGGCATGTACTAAACCCATCATGGAGCAACTTACTACCCAAGAAATGAGAAACATTGTCCCCCTTCGACTTGCTATGATAGCTCAGTATAGCATTCCAGCAGCACACTAGCTGAGTCAGTTTCAAGTTTCACAGATCTAAGAATCTTTGCCTTCATCAAGGCTTGATAACTAAAGAGAGGCTACCCAATTTGTTCAAAGTAGCAGTAACTGAATATGCAAAGTCAGGAGTAAAGCAATACTATCCAAGATGGCCACTTTTTCCACGTAACAGAAAGTATTATAACAAAGAAAAACTATCCTAATAACCATGAATCCAAAAATTACATCAAGAAGCACCATATCCAGTATGTAACAATCACATATGAACGACGCCCTTAAACGGTCAAAACAGACAATGAAAGAGCTGATTGTAAATTCTTTCTACCTTAATTCTCTCAGTGGGAAGGACAATCTTCCGCACCCAACAAAATTACAACTCGAATTCATCTTCAAGCTTCAACTGTTCCGCAGCAGCTTCCTCTTCCTCATCATCAATAACAAAGTAAGGGTTATGTGCCTCGGGCTTGAACTTCAACCCGGTGTACAAGTAAAATGCAAGGGTGGCCAATTCACTCGCCACCACGCTGGTCCAGAGATACTTATACGAAGTGATGGTCTCCAGCGCATAAACCACCACACGGGTGAAGTAAATGTAGCAGATCACAACAATGTAGTACTGCCTAAACAGGGTCAGCTTCATCAAATTCACTGCAGCTTTTCCATCGGTCCTGGCAGCCTCACGCAGATTCTTGATGGACCAGACAATGGGGAACAGAACCGCACAGCAGCAAACCACATCAACCAACAAGAAAATCTGCTTCCATGTGATCCAATCCTGGCCATAGGGCCCTGTCTCGTCGATCACCACCTGCGCGATATTCGCCACAACCTGAAGCGGGATCACAATCATCAGCACCTTCTTCTCCTTGTCCTGCAAATAGGGCTTCAAGAACGACCACCCAGTTCCAATCAAGACGATCAGAGTGAAGAGAGTAATCCCCCTGAAAAAGCTGAAGATGTAGAACAACACATCCCATCCGTGAGCGCTGCCGGTCCTCTTGATATACGATTTATCCTCGGCCTCACACAGCAGATTCAGAGCCTTCATGATCACGACAGCGAGCATGAACAAATGGATTCTGAAAACGGTGAGGCGCTTCTTGTAGAGGACGTAAATCCAGATTCCGGATAGAACGAAATAGACCAAGGAGAACAGGAAGTAAACCCTAGGCAGGATCGTCCTACCGGCGGAAAGGTAATCGCGAGTGCCGCCGCCTCTCTCGAGATTGTACATAGCGGAGTGGACGTCCATGGAGACCTTGAGCGAGGTCAGGCAATTGGCGAAGACGAGCGTGTATTGATCGGCCTCGTTCTCCTTGTAGACGACGCTGTGCTCCTTCTTCCCGACGGGGATGTCCTTGAAGGTGAAGACGGTCTTGATGAGGTCGGATTGGAGCGCGCAGGTGATCTCGCCGTCCTCGAGCTGCAGGAGGACGTGGAGCCATGTGTCCCGGGTGCAGAGGAAGAATCCGATCTTGGCAAGGTCGAGATCGGGGTTGGTGTCGGAGAGCTGGATCTTGGAGACGTTGAGCTCGAGGCGGCCGGAGTGAGTGAATCCGAATTCGTCGAAGGGGATGATCGGGCGGTCGTCGGATCGGACCTCCGAGAAGCGGATCTCGGCGGAGGAAATGGAGAAGAGGAGGGCGAGGAGGAGAGGGAAGAGAAGGAACCGAGCCATTGAGAGAGATTCAGAGAGCTCGGAGACGGAGAAGAATCGGACCTCCCGAGGGATCTGGCTGGTTCGCTCAATGGCGAAGAAGAGCAATCTGTTGGGGAAGTACAAATGGGAATGGCAATCGAGATGAGACAACGGAACGGAACGGGACGGGAAGGAGAATTGGTTTTTCCTTTTCTGTGAAGAAATCTGGTGGAAAATGAAACAAAAGAAAATTAGAAATTTGGTAGGAAAAGCGTGCTGGGAGCCTGGGACAAGAAAAAAAGATTACTTGCAATGGCAGGAAAAAAGGGAAGGGTACTTTACGGATTGCTTCTGGTTCATATTTACAGGACCTAGACACGTGATGGTTCGCGAATCAGGAGGCCTAAGGGGTAAAACCGGTAAATCGCAGAGAATATTATATTTCTTTTTATCTTATTTAACTCAATGAGAGTGGTGACTGGTGGTGGTTGCTTTGCTTAAGATGAGGAACCGTTCCTAACGGTTAGGTGAGTCAATTGCCTCGATGAAAATTCCTGAAAGAAAATTAATATGTGTATGAGGTTGGAAAATATGAAGTGTTATTTGAAGCAAAAATCCAACAAAGAAAGAAAGATGGATGAAGTGATTATGAGATTCAATCAATTTATTTTCGAAATATAACTTCGTTTCTTTCCTTAATTTTTATTGATATATCTATAAAACATATGATTCAATTCATCAGTTGGTGTCAAGTTATCAACAATCCAAATTGACTGAACTTCTAATGTATAATATTTAATGTCATAATTTTTTTATAAAATCTTTCACGAAAATCACGTATCCTTATTTTTTGTGTCATTCAGCACTACACAATTTGTGTCTTATAAGTTTTCGGTTTTGCTATAGCAAACTTAAACATCTGGATAAAATGTTCAGCTGACCATGTTTTCACTACACTTTAGATTCCAATATATATGTGAAATCAATCAAAATAAAGTTGAAGGAATTTAAAAATAATCAAAGTGCTGCAGCACTAGTACAGGAGATAACGAATTAGGAGCCAACGATGAGGCCCAAGTTGAGATAGTTCGTTCAATTCCAACCCATTCATTCATTGAATCGGGCCCATCATGAGACCTAGGCTTTCATGGTCCGAAAACGACCCAACCTGCACAGAGATAAGGCCACAAACCGACCAAAAAGCCCGCCACTCCTCCCTTCCCGCAGGCTAGTTTGGAAGAGCCGTTGAAAGAAAACAGGGGAGGGGCAGAGAGTTCCATCCCCTTGCCAATACCACGGAATTAAGTTCGACAATGGACAACGCAGTGCAAATCTCCAGAAAATCCCCAATAATCTGAACAACCTTCCATTGAATACAAACCAGTACGACGCGATAGAATACAATAAAAACACTGTGCTTGGATTCGCAGAACCATATACACATGGTGATTGGCAGGGATATCCGGATGACCTGATAGCCCCAATATTCAAGTCGTGGTTGCAGCAAAGAAAGCGACGGCGCCAACAAACGGAGCATTAATGTACGTCGCCGGCTCCGACTGCTGGTAGTTACTCCGAGCATCGGCGAATTCGTCTCTACTATCCGGCCCACCTAGTATCGCACCCACGAGGACGTTAGGGTTTGGCGAGCCAGAGTAGAGGTACTGAAACCCGTCGCCGCAGGGAATCCGAGCCGGGTGCGATTTCACGCCGGGGACCGAGGATCCTCTGTGGTGAACATGATGCGGGTACTTTTCGCCGAATCCGACCATGTAAGACATCTTCTGAGGATTGTCGCCTAAGATGTAGTCCACTTGCTTCTTGGCCTGTGCCACCAGCGACTCTGCCGTCACCGTTGTACCGCCGCAGCTGGTCTCGCCGCCGTTAGAGCTCAGGTACTTGGCGTACGTCAGGAGCAAGAATGTCGTGGATGTTACGTACTGTAGATTGCTCTCACTTCCTTTGTACAGAAGTCCCCCTATTGTACAATGTTTTGCAATTGTGGAAACGATTTCACTATGACCGTAACTTAGGACTGAAAAGTGGTGACTGGTAGTTTACCCGGGGTATATTGTGCCTGGAAACTGGAACTTCCTGGGATAAGGGAGCAAATGTAGTTGTCTGAATGTGACTTGAACGTCAGGAATTCTGGTTGGCTGCTTTCCAAGAATCCCTGCATCAGCAGATTAACAAGAGAACTGACAATCAGATTTAGTATTGTCAAAATATTGGACTTTAGTTAAATGAGTTACATAGTTAAGGGAGACCTTGGAGAGAAGGACTTTGGTGCCGGGTCGCTTGTCGTCCCAACTGAAGGAGTAATCGTCATCCTCAGCACCTAGAGTGTGACCGTTGGATTGGATGTAGTTCAAGTAGGACACATTTTGTGACGCTCTGTGGAGCCATGATGCTCCCCACAGAAGCTCGTCCTAGTAATCAAATGAATACGCATAGAATTTGATTTCGAGTTCTGTTTTCAAAGAGGATTATGTGAATTAATGATATGCTTTATGCTTACATGGTATCCAGAGTAAGAGCAGTAGAATGGGCAGACAGCTGAGCTGAGGGATTCGCTGTAAGAGCCTCTGTACCTGTCGGCAAAACTAAATACCTGCCACAAAGTATCAGAGAATCAGAGATCAATCTTCTTCTGAGCCGCAGGGAGCAACTTAATTAAAGAAAGAAAAATCTATCTCCATTACTTTCATAGCGGTTCCAAGCAATTTGGAAGAATAACGAGGGTCAGAATCTCTGAACACAATTGAGGCTGCTGCCAGTGCTGCAGCTGTCTCTGCTTCAACATCGGATCCCGGGTTTTGAGCAGTCACTTTGTAGACAGTGCGTGGGGTGTCCATATCTTCAGGCCTCTCCCAACATCTGTGGTCCATGTTAGGATCTCCAACCTGCACATAATCATTAACTAATTGATTAATTACTGTTAGTATTGTGATAATCAATGCCTAATTCTGGACAGGCAGGTGTGCTAATTTTGAGTTGACTGTCTGCTCACTTGAACGTAAAGCGTATCAGGAGTTGCAGTGGCGGCCTTGAGAAGGTAGTCAGTGCTCCATCGAATGGCAGACTTGGCATTGTGAATTTGGTTCCCCATCGAGCTCCCAAATTCGATCACGCTCCAGGCAAGCAATGTGGTAGTGAATGCCATAGGGAGCCCGAATTTGACGTTGTCCCCTGCATCATAATATCCTCCCACAAGGTTCACCTGGTCGATGATGATGAAGAACATCAACTCTTGTAATTACTTACCACGAATGATGGTTAATTTGGAAGCTGAAAGAGTACATAGAAAGGGACGAACATGGTAAGTGGTGCCATCGGAGAGTCCAGAGTCGGCCCTCCAGGCCAGCCGCTGGTCGGCTGGCAGTTTGCCGGACCTTTGACCTTCAAAGAACAGGATTGACTTGTCAAGTGCGTCGGCATAATCCTGAGGGGTGAACGCACTAGACAGCAAGATTGATGAACAGAGAATACTGACGAGAAGAAAGAAGTGTTTGGATGAAGAAAACATTGATTTTTGCTCTGATGAGAGAGGTGGAGCAGGCAGGGTTAAAGGTTAAGGGACAGTTTATTCGTGTTAAGAAGAGAAGTAGGGAGTTGCCATTTATAGAAAAGCAAATGCAGAATGGGGAAGTTGGAGGGGAGGAAGTTCGTTGGTCGTTTAACTAAAAGGATAGGCAGTCACGGGGACGGGATATAACTCTCTAGTTTTTGGCCTTTTCCATGGAGACAATAAGAAAGAAGAAACGGGGGTTAATAATGACCTTTGGAAAAGTTTCCAAAGAACTTCTATCCGCATTTCACCGAGAAGACAAGCGAAGAAATGGCGCAGAAGAGTCCGTATCTTTGAAACGGTTGGCGGAATTCACAACTCTGTGATTGCATTATGGGCATCATATCAGGATGATCATGCATGCATGCGTGAAAGGCTTTGGATGCCTTAGCTAGCTTTGATTGATTACATTAATGGCGGAGGATGAGTCTTTGGCTTGTAGCGGCCAAGTCACGGATACAGTTTTCCAGTGTAAAGGAAATTCACATGAGCCTATGGTTGGTTGGTTACTAGCTCTGTGAGGTCCAAAAGTCCCCTACGCTACCGAAATGGAAGCGGCTTGCTGGGAAAACAGTTTCCATTGAAGGCCTCAACCCAACCCAACTGCGAGGAGCTAGTAATTTTTGTCAATATTTGCTACAGGTTTAGTCATGTGAATTGTTTTCACCGCATTTGGTCAAGGCAGGTAGCCATGAAGAAAACATCTGCAGATTTTCTGTGATATCCGTGACCATAAGCTAGAATGTAGTAACTCAGAGTGTACTGTTTCACATGTGCACCTCTCTTTGCTTGCATGCATGAGAAAAGCATCAGGAGACATGGATAAAGAACAGAACCTGGAAGGTTCTTTACACAGTGTCCGTATCATCACGAATTTGAAAAGCAATGTAAACTAGTGCATTTCAGTAATGTGCTGATAGAGTATAGGTAGCATGGAATGTTCTGTCTCAATTATTCTTGTTACCCTTTTCCTTTGTTTTCAGACATCTAAGCAATACATTCTTCAATCAATCATATTTTTGGTAATATTTACTCTAGTTGAAGATCAGCGATACAAGGATGAGAGCCCTTATCCAGGCTCTCTGCATCCGTCGTAGTAGAGTTGCAGCTACTGATCTGATCTCGAGCAGATTCACAAAACTGAGTTGGGGAACAGAACAAAATGCTTCGTGTGCCACCTGCAACACACTTTATAAGTGTATATATATGACGCCAATTTACCTACAAGTAATATATATCTCCCCTGGACATGATGAAAATATGAACTTGCATCTTGATCATGAAGATAATTACTGTCTTTGGGGAGTTGACATAGAACTATATGACTCTTCTTCAAGCTTGCAACTTGGGACAAATACTTGAGTTGGGATTGGCCATGGAGCCTGCTTTGATCATACAAATGGTAAAACTAATGTGAGTTTCCCATAATCTGGACTCGATGAATCTGGACTAAGGTATCGAGGCTGGAGATCTAACAGCTTACATATATTAGCAAAGCAAGGCTGCTTGGCAACCGGGTCATCCTCGAAGGCTGGTGGAGCTTGGCCATAAATCATTTCGCAGCTCATGTCCTCAAAGTCTGATAGTTAAAGAACACAGTCAAAGAAGCTGAACATACATTCAGATTGCACTTGTGATCAGCCTAATGCCACACTAGTGCTACTACCTAACAACACAAGGGGAATTAGGGGAGGTTAGCTGTTTACTTGGATTCATGGTAAGCGGGAGCCCAAATTCATTGGTGAAGAAATCTTGGGTAGGAATCTTGCACATGTTCACGCACATCCCCACACACCCGCTGTTCTCAAGGTACCTTAACCACCACAGTCAACACGGTATGAATCAAAATCTGTACCTGTTTCTTGCTAGCTCATATGATGAGATAGATGACAGGGAAGCATGTATTTTACCTGCACTTCTTTATAAGAACTCCACTTCTCTGCTTCACTCCATTTACCTCTACTTCAATAACCTTAAAGCCAATGCATATTCAACTTAGTAATAAGCTTACTGCCATTGTGCCAACAGGCAACAACCATCATAGAGAGGGAGTGGGGGAGGGCTAATCTTGTTACCTCTGAAGGTCCAACTAACCATTGGAAGAATGGCACTGTGAGAGCAGCATTGAACTCTTCAGCCCACCTCGTAGGAGGAAACAATTTCCTGAACTGAAGTAAATCAAAACAAAAGGGACATTAGAAAAAAAACCATCCCATTCAAACCCTACCTAGTACGAAATCACAATTGCAGAAACCTGTTCTGGGGCACCGGGCGGGAGCATGGAGAGGAGAACCTGGCGAACCACCTGCTGCTGCTGGATACGATTCCTTCCTTGCATAACCTTCTTCGACGCATCCACGAAGCTTTCGTAATTATAATCCAGCCATCCCTTTTCCTTGCCGGCGCCCCCTGCCTTCGCCGGAGCCCCAAACTTCTCCATCTTCCGCGCGAAAAGTGTCATGAACAGCTTCTCGAACAACCCATCATTGTACTTGGTTTTCTGCCCCACTGGCGCCGGCTGTCCGGATGCCTCCGCGATTCCACACCTTATCAGACTTGTCCGCCGGTGATGTTGCAGCAGGTTGCGCCGGAGATTCTGCTGCGGCGGATTGGAATTGAAATGAGCGACTTGGAAGCTGCTAATTAGGGCCACCATGAATTCAAAATGCACGACTTGGAAGCTGCTAATCAGCGGCTTACAATCTGACTTCAATGAGAATGTCTCCTGCCGGGATTTCTTACAGTACAAAGATTGGAGGCCGAACAGAAACTGCTGACCTGAGAATTGAATTGTATGCTTTGGTTCTCGTTCATTAGCTTTGAATTTCTAAATATCTTCCTCCTAATGCCGATTGTAAATCACTATTCTTTCTGTGACGGAGAAGCTGCCCACCTGTGCGTGATAGAGTCACAGGTTCATGGCTGAAATTCTAAGTCGCATGGCCCCAGAGACTGAGAGTGAAGAAACTTCTCAAGTTCTACACAGAGAAACGGATAAGAATTTTGGTGTCGAAATGGCTGCCACGCGCTCAGATATCATCAGCGCCTGCCAGGTGGCAAGGATCGAGTGGTTCCCGTAATGAAAGATTCGCGGGCTTACTTGTCCTCAGTCCAGGATGGGCTTTCTGGTTTCGTAATGATTTAAAACTCAGATCCATGGACGAGCAGATCAAAATCTCCAAGCCCGATATTGAGTATTGTTTCCGGCTTGCACAGTTGGGCTCAAATTCGCCATTCGGATGATGGGGATGGGAAGAGGATGAAAACACCTATGGTTTCAAATGAGGTCCCTCCAACTCCAAACCATTTGAGGGCTTTCTTTGGCGTTGGGACAAGTTTGTTGATCATGGTTCATCATCAGGTTATGTTCCTCAAGTTGCTGAAGGGAGACTAATTATGGCGGGAGGATACTGTTACATATTTGCTCCAGAATCTGACTCTCCTAATTATCTTCTAGAGTGCGACAGACAAAGATGTATAATGTTATGATTTGTAGGTATGCTAAGGTTATCATTGACTAGTGCAGAGCTCAGAATTTGAAGGATGCAAAGACTGGGCATTCTTTTAGATTAAAAGTAGGGGAACACTTTGAAGTTTGTAGGCTGGATTGGTAACATGGTGGCTCATATGTTAAGGTGGAAAGTCCTCTATTTGTCATCTCACATGTTGACTGTTGTAGATATTTGATTTTGTGTCTTTGTTGTATATTCTACAGGTTGTATTTTTGTTTGAACAAGAATGTTTTTTGTTTTTTGTTTTCCCAGAGATCTATAACGGCAACAACAAAAAAACTTGTATTCAGGCAACCAAATCGATTATTAACTCTTAAATTTTAATAAATCAACAATTTCATCATTCTCCATCCATTTTCTATTCGAGATATCTAATCATCATGCTTTGTCATCCAAAATAAATATAGAAAAGGATTAATACAACTGTAGAACTTGTGCTTTGCGACTTTTGTTATCTTTTCTTAGTTTTTTTGTACAACAAACCATAATATTGTTATTGCGTATTGGTAGCAATATCAAATTTCGTAACAATCGAGCTATCAATGAATTCCATAAGATTTGAGAAATTCATTTTGAGATGAAATCTTTTTGTGTTTGGTATTTGAAAGAATTCATTTTCAATTCTAAAATTTGGATTCTACGGAATAGGAACTAGTTATATCAATTCCGAGGAATTGAGATGAAATTTCCAAATGAAATCCACAAGTATTTACTATTTTTAATATAATACAATGATTATCCTCTTTTATTAACTAAATTACTTATACATATGACATACCAAACACATGAATTCATTTGACAATGAATTCTACACGACAATTTATTTCATTTCTAAAGATTTGAATATGACATACCAAACACAAGATTTCATTTGAGAATGAATTCTACACGGTAATTCATTTTACAATGAAATGAATTTTCGATCCATTTGGTACCAAACAGTTTGTAAGTAAAATTTCACCATCAACTAATTGGCACCAAGCCTCCCACGTAGATAAATCTATGTGGTGATGAATTGATTATTATTTCGCGATTCACCCACCCTATATGAAGCACAGATCGTTTTGAACTTCTCGTCCATTGATATCCAAAATTTTGCATGCTTGCCCTAGCTAATTAGCTTAACTTCCCTTGATGTTAGCCTATAGGTAGGATTAATTAGGATGACCTACCATACTTGTGCATTGTGTTTAGGATAGCTAGCTAGCAAGTAAGTTGGTAACCACCACATGATGCGCATTACCGATGAGAGACAAGAACCAAGCGTATGGTCAATGTCATGGCCCATATAACCATATATAATGGTTATGGCCAATTGCAGAATGACAAGCAAGCTTAGCCAGCTATATGGTCTACTACTTCCAGTCCAGCTCTTCCACAACTTCCCACTTAATTTGGCACCTCCCTGCATTATTGTTAACACCCATGTGGTTCGGTTATGGCCGGCCCTCCACCCTCCACAAACCCTAGCAGGCAAGCTCAGCAGCTGCTAGCTAGCTAGCGAATTGCATGTTTTCTCTCTTCATCTGCATACTACTGCAGTAAGTAAATGATCTTTCTGAGAAAAGGTCAACGCGCTGCCTTTAATGCTAAACACCACCGAGGAAGATACATTACTATACATTATATGTACGTCCCTTTTTTATCGAAATCAAAATCCTAGGGAGATAGTCGATCAATGGTTAGTTTGACTTTTGTTGCCCCTTCACAATTCAATTCCGTTTCAGAAAGTCGTTAAATTACAGCAGTAGGGGGGTTGACTTAGTCGGCATGCAGAAGCATGCTCATTAAATGTCGCTGCTCTATCTACCATATGTTCTGCACAAAATTCCTCAGGCTGATCATATTAATTATACCCAAACGAAAAGAAAAAGAGAAGAAGAAGCAGGCCTGAGAGGCTGAGAAGAGTCCGGCATTAAAATGGGCAGCATGGGCTTGCAATGCATGCCACGTGGATAGCTTCATGTGTTACTAATAATAAATTGCATGCCTCCAGATAGGCTCTCAATGGAAAAGGCATGAAATGCTTCTTAATTAATAACTAGTGGTACAGCTGGCGTATGTTGATTGGTGAAGTCATGCTTTGATTCCCATCAAGCAAAGCTCTCGCCATGATCAGGTTGGCGGCTTCGGTAGGGTGATACGCATCCCAAAACACATACTTTGATCGGTCATCGCAAAACACCGACCCCGTTGACGAGTTCCTAGTTGGATCGCCGAAGCACAGAAACGGCGGCAGTGCTCCACAGCACGGCTCGCTCGCCTCCTCAAACCCTAATCATAAAGCGCGTCAATCACACAATCAATTAATTAAGGTTATACGAAGAACATTATCATGATTCAAAAGGAATTTACTAACCGTAACTACGATGATTCGAAATGATGTTAAGGAAGATGTCGTAGGAATTCGCGTAGACAAAGATGGAACGATCCGGTCCCATATCTCGATTCAATCCTCTAAGTGCGCGGATTAGTTTTCCGTTGTAGCCTTGGACTATGGCATTCACCTCCGTCGAGCATTGACCGGGCGGTATTAACTTCACGGCTCGAACAAACGGAATGCAACCCAGCGGCCCGACACCCACTACTACAAGCTTCCTTGCTCCAAGCTCGTGCAGTCGCTAATTAATCAAGGAGACAGTACTTAATTGAAGCTTTTAATGAGTAATTAATAATTGTTGTAAGATTCTGTTGAAATGGTCGTATAGGTATACCAAACCTTGAGGTGGAGAGTGAGGTTGGAGATCATCATGTCCTGGAGAGTAAGTGGGGAGACATCATCAGTACCCATCACTAATGGAGGAGATGATTGTACGTAGTTGAGGATGTCATTGGAACCCGTAGTTACGATGAAGATGGCTTTCTTTAGGAATTCCATCGTACCATTCTCCCCCATCATTTCCACCATGTAACTCTTGCTGTGCTCGAAGTCATTCACCTGCTCCCTCATACTAACTCTCCCAATCTGTTCATTGTCGTCAATGTTTACATTCGTGAATGTATTTCAATACTAATTGATTACTAGATAGATAGATAATTGACTGCAATCAGACTGCTAATAACTTAATTAGTTGATAAATAAATATGATCTAGCTCGTAATTAATAAAAAAAATGCTAGTGGTAATGCTTACAAAGAGTATTCCCGTTTGATCCAGAATTCCTGATGCCCCTGAAGCATAGTTTATGCCAATCCGTACGGTGTTTTCCAGTTGGTTAACGCTTGATGCCAAATAGGGATCAGGAAATGACTTCGCTCCAAGCTGTTGCCCTGGTAAATTTGATGAAATAATAATAAATACCGGTAATATGGAAAAAAATCATAATTTTGTTTTATTTGGATGCAACATAAATTAATTTAAAATTATATTGATTTAAAGTGGGAAGATACAATTTACTACCGAATTCGACCAACAATTATGAATCATAAATTCCAAACTTTAAAATGTGCCGGATATACGTGCATGATCTCCTTTTCTTGAAAGAGAGGTGTCAAAATAATATATAGGAAACCATATATATATATATATATTAGTTTACAATGTACTCACTTAACATTTAATTGGCTTCAAAAAATTAGGCATGATAACAAAAATTTGTCATGTCAACCTTTTCACGTACAATGTACGAAACATAGTGGATTTGGAGGTATAGAATCAATATGCTACTATGTAGTCCTGCTCTCATCCACAAGTACTCTTATTTCTGTTTCCCACCCAGAATCAACTAACCCACGAACAAAAACAAACTATAAACATAATTGCCTTTCTTGTAAACGGAAAAAATTATTAATTAATTACAACGGCTTGTAATAAGTAGCTTCATAAACTGGTGCCAGCAACATTCATTAATGAGTGTAGAAAACTTGGAAGTTTACGAAGGCGACGCATGCATGGAGTACAAAATGACAAACCTAGAATATAATATGTCATTGACATCGACACGAATGCTTTCCACCGTCCGGGCAAAAAGAAAGAAAGAAAAAAGATGGCATATCCGATCCAAGCGACTTCGCAGTTAATTATCATGCATGATCAACCAACAAATCAATCACTTAGTCGATTAATTATTACCTATAATATCCGGTATGGTACGGCCATTAGTGAACCTCCCAGTTGGCCGGCCACCAGAAGGCTTGAAGTCGACGCCGTAAGGAGGGGAGTCGGCCTTGGCCAGAGTGAAGAGGTAGTTGTTGTTGCCGGCGTCCACCAAGGAATCACCGAAGACAAACGACGTGTAGCATGGACATGGCTGAAACTGCGAGGACAGCAAAACAAGCAGCAACCACGTTAACATCGCCGGGAAAGAAGCGTAGCATTTTCTCGCTATAAACATGGTCATGGTATCTCATGGGTTGTATATACTACAGTTAATATCGCTGGCGAGTGATACTGTAGATGGTATCTATATATATGAAGACAATATCATTTTATCAGTATCTGGGATTCGATTCTTCTACAGCTTTTGGTAGTAGCTAGTGATGATGAAATGGTGGTTGCAGCCGTTACACATGGCCCTGCTGCAGCCAGGTTTTGAACCAGTCATCGTTGGAATCTGTCAAATTAGAATGTGCATAAGTTAAATCTAGCTAGCTAGTCGAGATTTATAATTAATCACGTCAGTGGAGGAGTAATGCTGTGAGAGCATGGTGTAATGCTTGTTAGGGTGGTTGGGAAAAAATGTGTTTTGCTCATTAATCTTCCAATATATGCTTTTTAACATCTTGTTATTTTTCTTTCCATTTTTGTTACAAAACTTTAAATGATTACAACTAGCTAGCTACGTGTGTAATGTTAAAAATACAGGGATGGAGAGTTCGGTTGTAGGATCACAAATTCTAGAGTGACTAATTATCTTATTGGGTTTTCTTTTACTAACTCATTTGATGCACAAATTATATAATTCTTATCGTTTTTTATTATGGAATGTTTCTTTTATAAATATAGTTTGTATCTGTTTCTCATTCGGTGAATTTCGTTCTCTTGGGAGTGAAAATTTACAATTTATATTGTGCTATTATACCTAATCTCATTATCATTATTTTGATCGGCCAATTTATCTTTACAAAAATCTATATTCAATTGTAAAATAATGAAAAAAACTACGTGTTCACTTTTACCTCCTATGCTCGGAAAACCTGCACGAAAATAAAATCATCAGTTGAATGAAAAGAACCCCACTCCCCAATCTCCATGACTCTTTCTGTCGTTTCTAATTTGTTTAGGTTATCTATTTCATTATGAAACTTATTCTTGATCTAATTTAAAATTGAAATGAAATTGGTTAGCGAGATTGAAAAAATACACATTAAGGGTTGTCAAAGATTTTCATCTGTCAAGACGCCCTAGAATAGCCCTCGTGGTTCGCTACTACATGCCATATGGACTTTTGCTTCATGTCGTTGATCATCATATGTAATTAAACCATTATTATAACAGACAGGGCGATCGACAGAGTAAAAAAAGAAAGTAATTGACATAAAAATTCACGTGGTTCGCTTTTACAAAGTTAGCTAACTAGTCCATGAGCAGAGGAGAACAAATTCACTATTCCGAGCATAGTACATACTAAATAATGCAAAGAGCGTAAAAGATTTTATGGAATCCCTTTCTTTAACCCTAAATTATCGGTCATACTACAAATCGTAGATCATATAAACAAATTTAAGACAATTCCATTTCACCCTAATCAATTTGATAGGATTGGTAGATGATAACCACGGTTATAATAAGCCTAAACACATACCTAATTTTGTTTTCTTTGGTCAATACTAATTGTAGGTGAATAGTGATTCCTTCAATTACTTTCTAAAGAATCCACATGTCATCATCGTGAATGGTTTTTGGGACAAGTTAAGTTACGGCATGAAAATTCGCATATGCATGCACAGAGGTAGATGAGAATTTTTCGCCCAGCTGGGGTAAGAAAAGTGTAAAGATCATTTCAAGATCCGACCAGGAATCGGAGGTGGAATATTTGCTAATGTAGTTTTCTGCTAAGAAAATGCATTGTCATCTCATACTGCAACGGTGGTGAATCTTGTAAGCGACCGGAAACAAGGAGAGGTAGGCCCAACCAACCAAATCGAAGTTTATTTTTAATATGAATGCCACAAGCGATTAAAATTAAGTTGGACTGTTTGAGAGATGGAAGCAGGCTGTTTCGCTATTTTTGTACTTCCTTCTTCATTTCTTAGGTTCTTCTTTTTATCATCTTGCCCATGCGTGCCCTACAGCTTTCATTGGCTGTTCGGCGGAAATCCTCGACGCATCATGTACTGTA
Organism: Linum tenue; assembly: GCA_946122785.1. Classification (NCBI taxonomy): domain Eukaryota; kingdom Viridiplantae; phylum Streptophyta; class Magnoliopsida; order Malpighiales; family Linaceae; genus Linum; species Linum tenue. Next base: position 1,681,432 of record CAMGYJ010000005.1, on the reverse strand, counting down.
CACAATTTAGGTTGTTCCGCGTTTTAAAGAGTACGAACTATACTTGCTTATTCACTTTTTGTATGTGGTAGACTGGTAGTCCAATGTATTATTGATCTAACCTGCTAAGCTAACTATCATTATTAGTAATGATAGTATTAATAATTAGTACAGTTATACTTACTAGTAATTATAACTCATAGTAGATGGTAAATTAGCAGTGATAAGTTAAGGTTACATTGTTTGAGGTTTAAGTTTGGCAGCCAAATAGTAGGGTTAGGAGGGGCTTTACAAAGAGCAAAAGGGAGAAGTAGGATGGTACTAGGAATAGCAATGGGGTAGGTCCGGAGCGGGTATCTCGATACCCATACTCGTCTCATGGTAGGTCGGGTAATTTGTCATTTGGTCGCGGGTCAGGGCAGGTCGACCCAATAGATATGTAATTTATATGAAAAACATCAGAAATAATCGTTATTTTCATTAAAATACCAAGAAACAAACCATAATATGATAAAATGTAGTTAAATTATTGGAGAAATTGAGTTTTCCACTTACTTACAACTTAATTATACCTAAAATATAAGGTAATAAAAGGGAAATCCTATGTAATAAATTGACTGAAATTACATGTAATTTAGGCAAGTACGGGTCGAGAATGGGGCAGGTCGGGTCGATGAGAGGTATCCACGCCCGTCCCAAAACAGATCGGCTAAAACTGGTCAGGTCGAAATTGGCATCCTAGATGGCACTGGTAGACATAAGAAGGGATATAGGAGGAGGAGTAGGGAGCAACAGTAGTTGCTGCTATCCTTCCTAAGACGACTAAGTGGGAAGGGAATGGAGATCATGTGGGATACAACAGGAGGCAATAAATACAGCAGAGAAAGCAGTTCACCGTTGAAAACAACTGTGTACATTTTCGATCATACTTTTGCATTAAATGGAGGCTGTGAATGGCCATATGTTTCATTCATTCATTCTTTCCTTTTCACAGTGGTATAGTATAGGGATTAATAATAAGGTTACATTACATATGAGCCATGGATGCTCTGCCCTGCTCATATACACGATGACTTGTGCACTGCGACATTTAACTAAACAAAATGAGTGGATGAGAAAACCAATTGATTGAAATTTCAAAACACAAAACAGTAGCCTTTAACAAATTGCCAGCCAGCCATCTGTTAAGTGCAAGAAACAGTTTGCCTTATTTTCTCCCTCCCTCACTCACTCTCTCTTTACATGGCCATCCAGTTTGTCATATGCACTATGATACAATTAAACAGGAAAACTTGGTCTTGTCCCCCTTGGAGGTTCAACCACCACCTAACCAAACCCATTTCCCTCCCTCCCTCGGCCAACGAAATAATCGATGTACGTTAAATGAAACAATCAAACTAGCCTACTAGATTCATTAATTCACCTCTCCTCCTCCTCCTTATAATGTGGGACTTGACCCATTTCCCTTCTTTCCCATCTCTCCCTCCATAAAAAGTAAAGCCAGGGAGAAGGGAGAGCCAATCCCACACGCCTGATTTCCTCCATTTCCCTCCCTCTTCTCTGATATTTGGCACTTGCTCAATCAAACCAGGTTCATCACTCTGTTTTAGTAACATTACTACTGAGAAGGTGCCCACAAAACCCAATTTCCATTTGCATCGTGGTGTCATTATAAGTAAGGGATCCAAATCCAAATCCTGCTAGCTACTACTACTGTTGATGACAGTTTGGCTTCTCCTTCTTAATTGGCCTACCAAGGAGGCGGCCATTTGTTCTTCCTTCCTTCATTATATCCCCAACTCCCCTCTTCCCCTGTTCTGCTTGATTTCCTCCTAACCCAAAAATAAAATGGCTGCATTGGCCATGGAAAAACCCAGAATGGCGTTGAATTGGATGGGCAGAGTGATCCACGAGGCAGTGAGCTTCGTCGTCTTCTCGTTCCTCGACCTTCTGGATTTTGTCCTCTGTTTCGCTTACAAGCTGCTGGATTTCTTGATTGAGGCAGAGTGGAAGCCCTGTTACTGTACATCGGCTAAAGAGGCAATCACCAGCAGCGGCAAGATCTTGGTTTCGGAACACGGCGAGTCCAGAATCGTTTCCCTTACTTCCACGAAGCTCGAGCTTGAAGAGGTCTCCGACACTCTGTTTTCCAGACCTTCCCTCGTTTCCGAAGTTTCCAAGTTCACCGTCAGCGAGGTCGTCAGGAGCGTCTCTCTGCGGCATTGCGCGGAGTCGACGGTGACGGCGGTGAGATCCAGCTTCACCGTTAACTCAGCCGTCGTGGAAATGCTTCAGGGGAAGATCGGAAGCGGCGGCGGCGAGAGGCAGAGGATGCGTCCTGCGCCTCGTTGGTCCGACTGCGACTGTAGATTCTGCACCAGTTGGAGCGCTTCCGGCAGAGAGGATTTGTTCGTCAGAGTCCAAGGACCAAAAGGTAAAAAAAAAAAAAAAAAAAAAACAAAATCTTCAATTTTGTTTAATTTTGAAAGTTCCAAGTGGTTAAATGTAATTCGCGAAAATTACATACAGATCATAACAAGGCGAAAGAAGATGTTCTGTTCATCCACGGGTTCATCTCTTCGTCGTCGTTTTGGACGGAGACTCTGTTCCCGAACTTCTCGGCGACGGCGAAATCGACGTACCGGATGTTCGCGGTGGATCTGCTGGGCTTCGGGAGAAGCCCAAAGCCCAGCGATTCGCTGTACACGGTGAGAGAGCATCTTGAGATGATCGAGCAATCGGTCCTGGAGGCGCACAAGGTGAAATCCTTCCACATTGTGGCTCACTCGCTGGGCTGCATCCTCGCCCTCGCACTTGCCGTCAAGCACCCCGGTTCCGTCAAGTCCCTCACCCTCCTCGCCCCCGTTAGTACTCTACTCCCAATTTAAAATTATTACTATTATTTTATTGTAATTAATCAATTCGATTAGATTACGGTGACTAATTGATTGGAATTAAAATTAAACTTTGCCCACAGCCGTACTTCCCGGTGCCGAAAGGTGTACAGGCGACGCAATACGTGATGAGGAAGCTGGCGCCGAGGAGGGTGTGGCCGCCGATTGCGTTCGGCGCGTCGCTGGCGTGCTGGTACGAGCACATCACCCGCACGATTTGCCTGCTCATCTGCAAGCAGCACCGCCTCTGGGAATTTCTCACCAAACTAGTCACCAGGAACAGGTAATCAATTCATCCGTTTTTTCATTCTGTACCTTAATTACCCAGCGAACCATTTTTCCGGCTCAATTAATTTGGAATTTTGTCGCGTACTTGATTTGATTTGCTTCAACTTTTATTTAACTTTCAACATCACACGTACGTACGTCACTGCGACTCGTGGTTAGTGCATGGTTTGGGTTTGTGGGAAGGAAGATTAGTATTTCTTAACAACACCCACCAAAATCTAAGGACTCATTTCGCCTACGTAACCTCCTTCTAATTACTTTCAAAGCGAGCTTACTTTACTTCATTAGTTCGTAGGGATGGGTGTTCTGTCCTGCCACCTTGTCCTTCACGAATCCCTAACCACGGTCAATTGGGTCAACACGTAACATACCAAAACAAACTTATCCCACTGCAGTGGTTTTTGTGTATTTTAGGTGACACGTCGGCCGAGAGCATTAAACTGCATTCGCACCCAACTTTCGAAAATATAGATAGATAAAAATTTCGTAAGAGAAGGAAGCAAAAAGTGAAAGGGAGGGTGGGACTTGTTTGGCCAGTTTGTGAAGCCAAATCAAGTAGCGTGACAGAGGCCATTGAAGGAAAAATTTATGGTAAAATTGATTGAAGAGCTTCTGGATATAACAACAACTTGTTTTGAATTTCATCATCATGGAGAGTTGGGGGGGTCGAGTACTTGGCCAAAAAAAAATTGTACACATGTAATAATAATGTGTCTCCCCTAGTTCCCAATTTGACCGCGTGAGGTGGTCAGATGGCCCGCCTCTTCCATAAATTCTACGAGTAGAACCCAGCTGCCACCTGCAGGTGGTGCATTCTGTCTATTGGAGAAATTTTTACCAACACGTAAATGTTACTGGTTCAGAAAAACACTGGGTTTTCACTCACCTTCTTTGTTTAATAAGCTGCCATCAGATGCATTTTTCATGCAACATTATTAGGTAGAGAAGGGAGGGTGGAGCAAGCTTTCTTTTTCGTATTGACAGGCAGTGCCAGACGTTTTGGTAGGTCACCAATATATTTAATACTGAACCGAAATCCTAGCTGATGATGGAATCCAAGTTTTAAGTTTCTTGTTTGGAAAATTGCGTGTGATGGATACGCACAACAACAGTCTCATTTTCCTTTGTAGGGTGCTAAAGTACTTCCCAACTGTCCCTCTAAATTTCCTTAACAAGAAATATAGAAACGGTTGCAACCATGTTAACGCCAATAAGTTTGGTTGGCTCGAGTTGCAATTATAAATATAGTTGACACAGAGTGCTATTGGGTTTTGTTTCTAAAAAAATTATTATTTTGAGAAATGTTTTTAATAGTCATAAGTAGGTTATGAACTATCTCGCATGAGTTTGACGAGTTATCGTAAGATTAAGACAGTTTCGAATATTTGTACTTGTTAGTTCGTTTAGTTAATATTCCATTTTGTAGCTCGGGAAATTAGTAAATTGCACCTCCAAAAAACCTCAAGAAATAAGTTTAATCTGCATATATAATACATTAATTAGTAATATTTCCAGTTTGAATATTCATCAGTGGAAATAATAGAGGCACTCTCCTGGTTCCCATGTTATCTCGCTAATTTAGGCACTCTCCAGTTTGAATATTCGTGTTCTGTTGGTTCCCATGTTATTGCAGCACCTGATGCTACTCTTTCTTACGGGTTGTACCATGACATTATTGGGGTCCGAACGACCCGCTTTATTATTGAATAAAGATTAGGGTGCCCTTTAAACGCCCCATTTCGCCCAAAAAAAAATACTAGAGGAGTTCTTAGATTTCAATTTTGGGTTAACAATCAATTAAAGAAAAGAAAGAAAAGAGGGTATGCTCACCGGCCAAAAGGGAAAAAAGGAAAGTAACTCGAGGCTGAAAATGGGTCAAATGTGGATGGACTACAAGTCATCCAACCAAACTGATGAAGACAGAAGAAATCAATCAATTTCTTTCGGTTTTCCATTTATTGTTACTAGTTGCACTGAACATCTTCCTGAGACGTATGGCACCGCACAGATGCATTTTTATGGGTGCTCTCTGTTTCTGCCCTCTCCTTCAGAATTGATTGATACAATAACAACCTTCACGATAATGACCTCTATTTAACAAAAAAATTCCTGCATTTCCCGCTTGAATCTACTGACGGTGACGATGAATTCTGTTTTGGCAGGGTGAGGACTTTCCTGCTGGAAGGTTTCTTCTGCCACACCCACAACGCGGCCTGGCACACCCTCCACAACATCATCTGCGGCACCGGCAGCAAGCTTGATGGCTACCTCGACGAAGTCCGTGACCGGCTCAAATGCGACGTCAACGTCATCCACGGCAACGACGACGAGCTCATCCCGGTGGAGTGCAGCTTCAACGTGCAGCGCAGGGTGCCACGTGCCCGTGTTAAGGTGGTTCACGACAAGGACCACATCACCATCATTGTGGGCCGACAGAAGGCCTTCGCCAGGGAACTCGAGCACATCTGGAGGCGGGCTTCTTCTTCCTCGTCGTTATCATCGTGAGCATGGTCAACGGATCTTGACCGACCGGGTTCGAGATGGTTGTTGTTAATTAATTAATTAATTAGTCGTAAAAGCAAAAGATATAAATATTGATAAAAAAGTTATTACTTAGTTCATTTCACCATAAAAGAGTGTCGGTCCAGTCGAGGTGGGCTGACGAGAGAGAAGCCCAACAACTCCAAGGCCCAGATTGGCAGGTTTTTTTTTCGTTTTCCTACTACTACTGCTGCTGCTACATGCCTACATCAACAAAAACATAAATGTGAAGAGAAGTACTACTGGAAAGCTACTGTGTACTTGCTGCTTGATCTCATTAGTTATGAAATTTTTCTTCCTTTTTTTTATTACTCTTCCATATATTTATAGATAATACGACTGTGATTAATTGAGGGTTGCGATGGGTTGGCGTGGTTGAAACATAATCGTGCCTCATTCAGCTACACATATGTGTGAGTTTTATTAAAGTGAAAAACATAAATAATAAATCCAAATCTTACTTGAACTATGAAACTTGTTTACTGTTATAACAAGTTTTATTAAATGTCACTACTGATTAATTGAGGCTTAATTAAATTTAGATGAATTGAACATTAATTCTCTTGAATTATGAGCGGTTCGAGATTTAGAGATTGTAGAGGTATAAAATTTGATAGTTGTTGGGCTATATAGTTATACTAGCTCTATATCAAAGGAAAACATGTGCATAGGAATAGGAGGAAGGAGTTGGGAGAAAAGAAGACGTGGTCCGTGCACCAAAGAATCAAAACTTTTGCAGAAAAGAGAAGTCCTAACATCTTCCTGAAAAACTCAGAAATAAAACTACGCGTTTAACTTTAATGAACAATCATCATCATATTCCATAAAATAGAAAAGGCATCCAAAGCATACAAGAAAAATTCAGAGATTCTCACCAAACAAAAAATTGCACCTAGAGCTGATTGTGTCTGTAATTGGTCTAAGCATGTTTTAGTATCTAATTGTATACTGAATACCAAATTGCATCAAGATTAGCATGACTATATATAAAGCAACCCACATTGGATAGTATGTTAATTGTTAAGGATTTTGATTGTTCCCTATATATTCGATGTAAGTTCGTTCAGTTTATTTATGAAGAATACATTTCATATGTCTATTTCCATTTTCATCACAATTTAATACAATTATATAATTGTATAGAGGTTCTACTTCTCCATTTGCCAAATAAAAATATGTATATATATGTACGAATAAAAAACTTACTTATTTCTAATATTGTAAGTAGGGCTGTAAATGAGCCGAGTCAAGTCGAGTTTTACCCCAGCCTGAGCTCGGCTCGTTAATAAACGAGTCGAGCTCGCGTTTATTAACGAGCCGAGTCGAGTCGAGTTCGAGCTAGCTTGTTTACTAAAATCTTGACTATTATTTGGTACTTCATTTTGTATATCATTATACAAATAATTTATATTGTTAGCTAATCTCATATTCTACTTTGTTGGTATCATATATCATTTAGTTAATAAATTTTAATTTTTAACTACTATAAATCATGTTATTTTATAGTATCGAAGCAATCTATGATACATAATTTCTTTTTAAAGTAGAAACTACGATATATTTGCTCACATACTCAATGTGTTAAACTTTATATATGGTGAGATATATAATTTAACAGACATATGAATTAAAATCATAAGATATAGATTGATTCGTCCATAAGTCGGTAATCGAGTTGGCTCTCTAGCCACATGTTGAGACATATCATGAGCTCTAAACGAGCCAGCTCACGAGTTTAGCTCAACAAGCCAGCGAGTCGAGCTAGCTCGTGAGCTTCACGAGCTGAGTAAAGCTAAGCTCATGTTCAGCTCGTTTATTAACGAGTCGAGTTTCGAACAAGCTTTTCTCGACTCGAACACCGAACTGCTCGCGAACAGCTCGGCTCATTTGCAGCCCTAGTTGTAAGCACTCGGACCGAATTACTACCCTGTGGTGGTGGGTACCCATGCCCTCTTCTTGTCTCATCAAAAGCCCCAAAAGCTTAGAAAAGGTTGAATTCTTCACGTCCTCGTCTAGCTGTTTCCCCACCAAGTCCAAGTATATGTTTTTTTCCCACCATCACTCCACGCCTTTATACCTTTACTAATCCCCTCCCTAACTGTGAAACAACAATATTCCTCCACTAAATCCAAAAAAAAAGGGCGAACCGAGATGGCGCTGAGCAACAATGTGATCGGCGCCATAAACTTCGTGGCGATGCTGCTGTCGATCCCGATCATCGGCGCCGGGATCTGGTTGGCGATGGAGCCGGACAACTCCTGCGTCAAGCTCCTCCAGTGGCCGCTCATCATTTTGGGGATCCTCGTTCTCGTCGTCGCCTTGGCCGGCTTCGTGGGCGCCTTCTGGAGGATCCCGGCGCTGCTCATCTTCTACCTCGTCGCCATGCTCATCCTCATCGTCCTCCTCGCGTCGCTGGTGGTGTTCGTATTCCTGGTCACCGACAAGGGCTCCGGCCACCCTGCCCCCAGCCGGGCGTACTCCGAGTACCATCTCGACGACTTCTCCGGCTTCCTCCGGCGGAGGGTTCGCAGCCCCTTCAAGTGGGACGGGATTAGAGGGTGCCTGAGTTCGACTAATATGTGCGCCGAGCTTAATCAGAGCTACCGCATGGCTCAAGATTTCTTCAATGCCCGCATTACTCCCTTGCAGGTACGTAACAAAATTTTTTTTTTTTTTTTGCAAGTTGGATAGAATTAGATCTTCCGGGAAAAAAAATACTATACATAATTTTTTGAATATTTATAATTTCTATAAATTCTCAATATAATGAGACCGGTCTCTTCTATTGGTTAATTAATTAACGCACAATATGATAATGAATCACATAACTGTGTGTTCTTTACTCTTTAGCATTGTCGATTTTCGTTTCGTTTTAAGTGTTCTTTATTTTGTTGCATGGTCGATTTGCAGTCCGGGTGCTGCAAGCCGCCGACGGGGTGCGGGTATACGTTTGTGAACCCGACGTATTGGATAAGTCCGATAAACAACGCGGCGGACATGGATTGCCTTCAGTGGAACAACGAGCAGACGCAGCTCTGCTACAACTGCGATTCCTGCAAGGCCGGCCTGCTAGCCAATCTCAAGTCCGAGTGGAGGAAAGCCGACGTCATCTTGCTCATCACTCTCATTGCCTTGATCTGCGTCTACGTTGTGGGCTGTTGTGCCTTTAGGAACGCCAAGACCGAAGATCTCTTCCGCAAATACAAGCAAGGATATACTTGAATCCTCGCCGTGATCTGTTAATTATATAATGCTTTTTATTTGTGCTCTGTCTTCCGGCTATGGTTAATAGTTTGATTAATGCTGAATTACTGATGATGATGAAAACCATTTTTAATTAGTGGAGCGGGGATTTTTTCCCCCCTTTACTACTCTGGTTTTGGTTTGTTTTTTTCTCGAATCTCGAGCAATGTGAAATCAGAGACCGAGGAGGTCGCCGAAAGTTCTCGCTTTCCCGACAAACATAGCATCAAATTTGAACTTTGCTTCAGGGGTAGTAGGGTACGTACACTTTTCTTGTTCCCTTTCATGGAAGAGGAAATGATAAAGGTTAGGAAAACCTGTAGCAGAATGGAAGAAAGTGGACAGAACGTGTGCGGTGTGCCTGTTTCAACTTTCGAGGTTGTGGAAACCGGTTTAATTTGGTTGTTGATCTGGCAAGATGAGTGACTCGCCGGTCAAATGGTTGGTTCAGAAATCAGAATTGATTCGAAATTGACTCGGGTTAATTAAATTGTCCTTATATGAAGGATAAATATAATAATAATAATAATAATAATAATAATACGGGTGTGCCTACGGTGACATGCATGTCACGGTAGGGGTGGGCATTGGGTGGGTCGGGTGGATTTTGACCATAAAATGCACTCACCCGCACTTAAGCGGATTGCTAATTTTTAACCCACCACCCACCCACATTTAGTCTCGGGTTGGGTCGGGCGGATGGTGGATGATGCGGGTGGGTTTGTGGGTTCACCCACATCACAATGTATATAATATAAAGGAGTCAACTTGACATGATAATACGTGAAGAGAATCATCGAGGGAAACAAGAAGTTGAAATAGGGCGAAAAATGTCGAATTGGTTCTTAAATTGGATAGAAATTCTATTGTGAAAGAGTTTTCTACAGATTGAGACGATTAATAGGTACAAGGAACTAAGAAAAATATTTCCACAAAGGAAAGAGCGGTGATCTAGGCACAAGAATTAGAGGAAAAAGTAAAGGGAAGAAGAGGGGATCTCTATTTGGAAGGTTGGCTTTAAGGTTCAAACTCCAGGAGCAGTCCGAGTTTATATCTAACGTCTCCACTCTCCTCTCTCTAGCGCCAACGACTTTGATCTTTTTGTTGTTGGGTTGAGCGGGTCACCCGCACACTCACCCACAACCCACCCACCACCCGGCGGATGGCTCCCAGTGCAACCCGTCACCCACCCACTTAACGAAATTCGGGTCAAATGCGGGTGGGTCGGCCCAAACCCGCGGATGATCCGCCCACATGCCCAGCCCTATGTCACGGTGACTTGCACTTTCCAGTAGACCTAAGTTAGGATTAGGTCGACCTCATTTAGAATTCGGTCGACCTCATATAGGATCAGGTCGACCTAATCTGTTGTTTCAGTGTAAAAACAGTTCTTGGTGTCTACTTTGGATATTCATATCATACAATTGGCTAGATGGAAATTGAAAACTAATGACTTGTTTTGAAGCTGGAGTGTCCCGCTACATATTGAAGTGATTGAGAGCTCGATAGGAAGTCCAGAATACCATTTTTGAACCTCATCAAAAGGCTATGCCAAAACTGGGAAACTGCCTGGAAATGGCTAAGTCTGGAAATGGCTAAGTCTGGAAACGTGTTTGTGAAGCTTATTTTGGAGCTCAATTCGAGAAGCATGAATGCGAGTCGAGTCCAGGAGCCTCTACCACGTTAAATGAGGTATGTTTTTATACAAATTCAAGGAATTGGATGAAAGATTGGATATCTGTAAGGCTTCAAACAAAAGGGTCGAAGTTGCTAAAAAGTCTGTTTTTCTGGCAGACTTCGAGCACAAGCAAGCAGCCAGAAAAACAGCCTTTGTAGCAACTTCGAGCCTTTTGTTTGAAGCCTTAAAGATATTCAATCTTTCATCCAATGCCTTGTCTTTGTATAAAAAAATACGTAATTTAACGTGGTAGAGGCCCCTGGACTTGACTCGCATTCATGCTTCTCAAATTGAGCTCCAAAGTAGGCTTGACAAACACGTTTCAGGCAGTTTCCCAGTTTTGGCATAGCCTTTTGGTCATGTTCAAAAATGGTCTTCTGGACTTTCTATTGAGCTCCCAAGTACTTTAATGTGTAGAGGGACACTTCAGCTTCAAAACAAGCCTTTAATCTCCAATTTCCATCTAGCCAATTGTAAGATATGAATCTCCAAAGTAGGCAAAAACTGTTTTTACACTGAAACAACAGATTAGGTCGACCGAAAAGTGCATGTCACCATGACATGCATGTCACCATGACATGCATGTCACCGTAGCAAAGTCCTAACATTTTAGTGTATTAAAATGGTTAGTCATTTGTTATGCTTGCTTTATGTTACAAAGTTACGATTGTTCAAATGAATTTTTTTAGAACTTTGAAAGAAGTGTAAGTTAATAACCCGGTTTGAAGAGATTCCACCATGCAGTGAGGTCGGAATTTGCTCTAAACCATGGAACAAAGTAACTAAGCATTATTAGAATATAAATAGCGCCTAATTGCTTAAGGGGTCCAGTGGGATGCGGAGGAGTCCACCTTAAGTTTCTGTGCGCCTCTTTCCCCAATTTCTCTATTTTTCCGTCGGTTGTTTCGCTGGCGATTGAGCGAGTACCCTATGTTTCTTCCCCTCCACCGATCCACCTAAGTTTCTATGCACCTTCCTTCTCCCGGACGTTTCCAGTCCATTCTCCCCTGTTATGTTATTTCCGTCAATCTGCCTGGCGACGTTTCTTCCCCTCCTTCGATCTCCCTGGCGACGTGCCAAGTCTAGGCCTCCGTCATCCATGGATCGATCCGCTGCCTAGCGACTAGCTGTCCCTGCATCACATCAAGTGACGCAGACAATCAGAGAAAAGGATAAGTAAGAGATCGGATACCACCGTCAATTCCCTGCGAGTCACTTTTGCCTACTGAGCTCTGTTTTCCTCAGATGGACGATTGGCGGCTAGGCAAGATGGAACTCCAATTCTCATGAATAGATTTGCGGCCGATGGTGGTTAGATACGTCCTAGGTCCTTTTCTCCTTTCTTTTCAAGATTCTTCCCTCGATTCCCAGGGGAAGTCCTCCTCTGTTCTACAACCTATAGGATTTGGCAATCAGTGGATTTTTAGATCCTTATTTGTAACCAACGAAAGGAATTCAGCCATTGTTTTTGACCGATGAAATTGGTAATGAGAAGAATTGGGTAATCAAAAGAGGAGCGTAATTAATCGACAGAAGTTACCACACTTGGCCAAGAAGTTCAATTGCATGCAATGGGTGGGTTTCCAGAGTTCTCAGCGCTGGCAAAAGCTCATAATCTAGAATCAGGCTGCGAGGGAGGGTGGGAGTCGTTGGAGATTGATGTTTGATTTCAACAGCAAAAAAAGCAAACCCAAAGAGTACAGAGAACTGCATTAACACTAATGAGTGTGGAAACTTCAAACTATCACTATAGCGAACTGCATGTCCATATATGGAACCATAAACACAGTGGGAGAGACATGGAGGGGACAAGTGTACAAGTAGAAGGAAGTTATATTTTCTGACACCTGTTATTCTTCTTCTCCGCGTGTAAAGAAAGTGGTCGATTATGAGAAGCAAATTTGTACAATGAATGAGGTTAAAATAATAGAAGGAACTTAGTACTGCAATGGGGATTTGTGGTTTAATGAGGAAAAAAAATGTTGGGAATAATAATAAGCAAGCACGTATAGTGATTACACAATTGTAATATGTTATTTAGCTATAGAATGTCGTATAACCTAAAATGTCACGTGCTTATTTCATAATATGCGTTTATCTTAAATAGTGGAGAGTCGAAAATATTTTTTTTCATGTTTAAATATAAACACTCATTTATATGGAGTATTAAGCTATTAGAAAAGGCTTAAGCATGTAGCTCATTTGTTAATATCTTATGCACACTGAAATTAATATCTTTTTGTAACTTTAACTGCAGTTTTATCAAGTCATGGACGACTGTATAAGTTATATCTAATTTTTTTCAAGTAATAACAAAATAGAAAGAGAAAGTTATACAAAGAAAGTTTCCACTCAAGAAGTCTCCCAAGGTAGCAGGTTAGTGAAACCACCCTACAAAATCACAAGAACCTAATTTTAGATAAGGAGACAACAATAAAGTATTGTGTGTCACTCTAAGGACAACCGTGTTGTGGCATGCGGTACTGCCCTAAAATCTATACAACTAGATACAGGAGCAACTACGTGACGACATTTCCGAAGCAGGGCCCTCCAAGTGAACCCACCAATAAGATTTGACGAAGCTACCAGATCACCAATTCAGAATCATCTTCCACAATAACAATCTAAAACCCCATACAAGTCAAGTGTTTTGCACTTTGTTTTTCAGCTACTATAATCTTCGTGATAAATAACCATCATAGAGCTCTGCTTGAATAAAATAATTGCTAATTTTTAGTGTTTATAATCTACAATGGTCTCTGATTGAAAATTGGACATATTTGTGATGATGAATTGGTCTAAAAATTAAAATGTGGATAACTATGCTACACTTAGATTATAAGAAGATCAGATGGGCACATTTTGTTTTTTTTTTATGAGTACTTTTATGAAAATTTTCTTTCTGTATTTAAAATTGTTCATTCTAACTTATTTCAATTGCTGACAATGCATCAAATAATGTACACAAATGGTAAATCCTTCACGAAAGACTGCATATTTCTCCATGAAGACAAAGTGGTATTTTTTTCTTTAGAATTTTATAAAACAAAAATAAAAAAATGCCAATTATGATTATCGAAATCAAACTACAATAAAAAAACTTATAATCTAATTCAATTTCCTGTAGTTTAAATATATATTCAATATTACCCGCCGCAAAGCGCGGGCCAATTATCTAGTATAGTAAAATACCACATCCCACCGTCAGTAAACTTTTTTAAGTCAAATCATTTATTTATAAAAAAATTAGACAATTCAAATTGTCACAATCTAAATTGCCTCATGTCAAAATATTGCATTTTCATTCTTTTCCTACAAATGGTTATCCAAAGAAACCTGGAGAAATTTCAGATATTTTTATTTTTAGAAAATCGGAACTGAAATTCACTTACTAGTTACTATTTTGAAGAAGGGTATGTTTTAGCCTTTTAGGGGCAAAAAATGGGCAATGAAGAGTTCCTCTTATCTACGGACGTTCTTGGGGCCCGGTGGGCTTTAACCACTTTTTGGCAAGAAAAGCAGTTATGCCGAAGTTAGGGCTGCAAGCCCAAAAATAATTTTAATGGCGGAACAGATGAGACTTGAGAGTTATCACCAATTGGGGCGGTCATATAGTGGTCCAGCCCACGGGCAATAATTGGGCCCTTATATCCATTACTCCCAAAGTCCATTGATCTTGCCCTTATTCGTGTACCCTGGGCTGATTCTTATCCGATCCACTCATCAAAGGTTCTACATTTGATTCAACCAGTAATAAATTCATTTGAGAAATTGTCAACAAAACAAAATAATAGAAGTCAGAGTGTAAGAAAATTTATCGTAATTAGTGACTGGTTGTTAAACCAGCAACTAATTTCATAATTATTGATTTTCAAACGTCTAATAAGCTTTTTTGTAATTTTGGTTAGAGGTAATGGTACGTCATGTCATGTGAACATATTTGTCAAAGTAAATGTGCTCTTAATATTTTTACATTCTTACGGTTACCTAATTGGTCGTGATCGCTAATTGAACCACATCGAGAGACATCGACTTCGTCTGGAAACAAACAACAATTCATGTTCCATGAATATAATAACAAAAAAAATGTTACATTACATTTCATGCATCTCATCATAAATGTTTATTGTACGTGAAACACATTCTATTGCATACAAGGCTTTGGAGACTTTGTAAAGGGTTTGAAGTATAAGGGTTCAACTCATTTCGAACTTATTCCCAATATAGATTGCCCATAATAGTCATATGTTCGCGTATGGTAACTTCGTTACTAGTTATTTAGATAAACTGGATTAAAATATGGTGCATGTTACGTTTTCTTTTAGCGGAATGTATCACTAGCATATATAATCTGGGACAATAAATATTATTGCAGATTAAAGTAATTTTCTAAACTCACTTGATAAAAACACAAGCTAGTTGGCCATTTAATTTCCTATGGCACTCATTGAACAATTTTTAGAACATGTATACTAGCTCAAATTGGCCGAGTCATGATATGTTATATCTCTAGTCATAATACATTATAATAATTGGCTACTCATCGACCACGACAAATCTGATCAGAGACACAATCATTGAATTATTTTAAGTTGGATTGACGAGGAGTAAGGACGTAGAAACCATGATAAATAGATAAAATCATTCTGAGTCTGGAGGATTAATTTCCGACCATGAATCACTGTTTTCCAATTATATTAGGAACTTCCACCTCGCTATCATAGAAATAAACCCTGCAAAGACCATTTAACAAAATTTACTGAAGAAGACAAACATGCATATATATAACCAAATAACCAATTAGAAGCAAAGCAAGGAACTTCACCTGGAATATTTGCTGGGTATTTAACATAAGTTTATTATATTAAATATAGTTCTCGAAAACACCAAAATAGATTTTTGGGAGCAGTAAACCAGGGGCTGGAGTAGCTAAATGCCTGCTGACACAGAACAGAAGTAGTGGGTTAGTTAGGAGTGGCATGGCATGCATTCAATTAGGGGTGATAATCGGTTCGGTTGCGGTTAAACCGAACCGACGGGTCGGTTAGCCGACACCTATTAGAGGTCAAAACAGCCAACCGCAACCGCAACCGATTGTCCAATCGGTTAGCCGAAACCGCTAACCGTCGGTGTCGGTTCGGTTGGTCGGTTGACTATCAACCGGAAATTAATTGAAAAGAAAAATAAAAATTCCAAAAAAATATAAAACAAAAATAGAAATTAACAGCCCTACCTCTAGCATTCTCGATCCTTCTCCCCATCTCATTCTCTGTTACCCTATCCTCTCTCCAAAAGAAAACCCCTCTCTCTAATCTCTCCATTCCTATCGCAAGCTCTCTCTGCCACCCTCTACCCTCACCAAAATTTCAAGAAAATCATCAATTCCCGTCGACTTCTTCCTCCGCTCTGAATCCTTCCATCGATTTTCTCTGGTCTACCTTCTCTCCTTTGCCTTGGAGCGAAACCAAAAGTGGCTGGATCTTGACGTCATCGCTTTCTTATCGGCAGAGGCGACAACTTCGGTAGGGGTCCATCGGCGGAGGACATGCATGGTGCTCGGCTAATTGATCTTGACGCCATAGAGGATTTGATTGTCCTGCTGGCAAAGCCCCGGGCTTTTCTCCACTCTCATCTCCACCGCCGCCGGAATAGATGGGGGAAGAAGGCGGAGCAGCGTTGGTCAGCGGGAGGATGGCGACGCGAAGAAGGCCGGGAGCGGGAGGATGGCGCTCGACGGCGAGGCTAGGGTTCAGCCGTTCAGAAATGGGGAGGCGGAGGAGAGGCGGCTGAGATTCTTTCTGATATCGCCTCGCCTCCTTCGTCTTCGATTTGGGATTTAGAATTAGGTCAGGGGAGGCGGAGCACTGGGTGGCCGAGAAGAGAAGAGGTCGCCCAAAGAGAAACGACGCCGAATTGACTGATTGGGTCGGTTTTGGCGGTTAGTCTGTTCGGTTGCGGTTTTTAACCGCTAACCGCTACACTCTGAACCAAGCTGGAAACAGGCAACCGCAACCGCTAACCGCAGCCCATTCTCGGTTTTCGGTTGGCCATCAAACCGACGATTTCGGTTCGGTTGACGGGTTAACCGGAAAACCGGAGACCGATTAACAGCCCTACATTCAATATGAAGGTGTGATTAGGTAATGATGATAATAACATATGGGGATGGAGCCTGGAGACAGGGGTTTTTTCCAAAAGGTTTTCTTACCTTTTCCCCAATTTTTCCTTTTACTTATTCGATAAAAAAAAAATGATGGTATAATAATTTCGGGGAAGGGGCGAGTGAGGGAGTAATAGTATTAGGTTTTGTCCTTTTGCATCTCCTCCATCCATCCAACGCTGCTCCTCTCCTTCTCCTAGCCTTTTTATGTCCGCTCCCTTTCTTTCTTTCTTTCTTTCATACCCTCATCTTCTCTCTTCCTCATCTCTCCCTCCTTTCCCAGCTCTATCTCTCACTTTTTCTGCGTTTCTTCTCTTTTTCACATCTTTCTCTGGTTAAGGGAAAGGGGATGGAAGCAGTGAAAAATCTTTTGAGGGGAATGTTGTCTGGCTCGAGGCCACTATTTTGCCTCGATCTCGTGGTTCCTTTTGGTCTGGATCGATCGGTTAAAATCTGTGCGTTGCCGAATTGAAATAGTGACGTCGGACCAGGCTTCATTCCCCCCAATTGTTAATTTGCTCCACCACCCAAACTCTTGGTTCCTTCTTTTTGCGCGTGCCTCCTTTGTACAGGTAGATCTGGGATACCCAGTTGAGTAAGTGTGTCTAATTTCATCATCTGTTTGTCGTTTAATTCTAATGGATCCGAAATATATATCTCGATCGGTTTGTTTTTCGTCTGTGGTTTCGAGATCCAACCTTTTTGGATTGGAAGCCGAGGGCGCAGGAGAAGATTAGCGTCATGATGAAGGGTTTTGACCGCAGAGGCCTGCTGAAAAGGGAAGTAGCTAGAAAGATCTTCTTCATCATTACTCAACCACCGTGGTTTTTCTTTTGTTTGTTCCTGTTCTTTTGTCAGGCTGTCAATCTGTGCGTGTGTTTGTGATATCAACATATAATCTTATTAGGGTTTCAGAGTTGATATTTACATGAGGGAATAGATCGAACAGGCTTCTTTGTTTTGATTAGTTTCACAGATCTGTGGCTGTGGTCCGACCATTTGGCATCATTCATAAATTCTACATGGTGGGTGGGTGGGTGGAGGTTAGACGGTGCAAGTGTGTGTATTGTGTATACTTTCCTTTCGTTTCCTAGCTTTAATTTTCTTGTTTTTTGTCCGGATGAATGAATGAATGGTGTTTTTACCTTTGTGGTTGTGGTTCTCCTTTTTAGTTGCACCTTTATTTCCATTGAATCCCCTTTTTTTGTGGTTTCCGTGCACTTGAGTCAACTCATCATAATAATGTCGTCCCTTTTGGTTGCTGTTTGCATGGATTGGATTTATGTGAGGGAAAGTGAATGCTTATGCGTGTATGCGAATGCCATCTCTCCCTAGTATGCATGTGGGAGAAAGTTATCCGACTTTTCGTTCACCAAGTCTATACTTTCGTGCCCGTCGATAAAAACTGTATATTTGAACATATATGATACTTCTTGTTATAAGTGTACGTGTAATGCTATGATTTCATTTTGTGTAGTGTAGACTGTAGAGAAGTTGGACGGAGTGGATTAACCTATCAATACAAGGGATGGGTTAGAATTTTGAGCGTGAATGAAGGAGCGAGAAACATCACAACCGCATCCAGCAATTGAAATTGTGGTGGAGTGTGTCTCTTTCTCAAGTTTGAAAATATGTTATTGTTTTCCTACATCGTTTTGTTAAAACTAGAGAATTTTCTCTTTCTCATGACAAAGTCACAAGAAGACTACGAAATGACTTAAGAAAGATGCCCACGCTGCTCAATCAACTCCAGTTAGTTAACATCTGCTACTACCCTCCTGCCACAGCTAAGATTTGAACTTAATTAAGCAATAGAAAAACAAGTATATTTTTTCAGTAAATTGAGTTGTAGCCTTAAGGCAATGCGGAAGATAGACAGTCAATTATTGAGCCAGTAATTATCTCGTCAGAGTGTAAACCTTATACCCACAATAATTCCTCACAATTTAGTAGACAGATAATTTGATAAGTTGGTTTGGTTGGTATGCGAATTTACTATCTTGTAGATTTCATGTTAGCCCCGTCGAATTGCATGTCTCGTGATATAAATTACTAGAAGCAATTGGCAACATTATCATTGTATGTGTTTATCAATGAGTTTATTAGGTTTGTACAATCTGATAACATAAATCTGTGTTATCAACGCTATATTCACTACAAGAAACTTCACTTTTGGCGACGGAGAAATTCGTCGCAGAAAAGCATAAAATTCGTCGCGGAAACCTTTTGCGACGAATTCTTCCGTCGCAAAAAGGAAAACCACTTCGTCGCCCATACAGCGTCGCAGAAAGTTCTGCGACGAAAAAAATGGGTTCGTCGCAAAAAAAAACCGAAGTCGTCGCTGAAAGTTAACGATTAGCGACGATACTTTCGTTGCAAAATCATCATTTTGCGACGACATTTTCATCGTTGCAGAAAATTCGGGTATTGTGCGACGAAAACTCCGTTGCAGAAAGATTAATTTGCGACGGAGAAATCGTCGCAGAAGGTTACAAAAGATTAGCAACGGTGACGTATTTTAGAATTTATTTTAGGGTTAATTTCAGTATAGGTCCAATTTATTTTTGGGTTAATTTCAGTATTGGTCACAATTTTTTTTGGGTTTGTTTTCTGGTTCCTTATTTCGTAAACCATCAAAGATGCACCTAATCAACGCCAATATTCCAGATTTGCTCAAAATTCAGATTTGCAAGTCAAAATACCAAACCTGAAAAATTAGAAACAAAGTCATATTTGTAAAAACAATAACAATCTAAGGATAGATTTTGGAAAAACAAGATTAGAGAAGAACAGATCTGGTATCATTCTTTCATTTTTCTCGTCTGAAGAGTAGGTCCTCTTCGTCATCACCCGGCAATAGCCGATTCGCGCGGGCAGAGACCATCGGCGACCCATCGAACTTCCTTCATCGCGGCTGGAGCAGATCTGGAACCAGTCCAGCTTCCTTCACCGCCGTCTTCTTATTCCCTCGTTCGAAGACAAATCTGACAAAGAAAAATGTCACAATCCCACTCTTGAACCAGAAACCCTCAAGAAAAGCACCCGTACAGGTCAAATCTTACCTGGATCGCTGCTTTTCCGATCGAGAGGAGCCGATTCGCCGCTGTTAGAGGCCAACACCCACGCCGCTGGTCGATCTTCCACCACCGCCATTGAAATCGAAGCTATTGGCGATCCCTTTTCTTCTCCCCCGCCGTCGATCTTTCATTCACCGCTGCCGAGCCGATTCGTGTTGTCGATGTGGGTGAGAAGATGAGAGGAATAAGAGAGAGGAAAAAGAGAGTTAAGGGCGGCGCGGCTAGGGTTTTGATCTGCATCTCCGCCCTTCTTATATATACGAACCCCTAATTATTGATTACTAAAATACCCCTCCAATGCAATTATGTCTTTCCCTTTACAAAAAATTAATGTCTGGTTGAAGTTTCGAACAGCTGACCTCTAGCTCCCAGAAACTTCCACTGACAACATTTAAACCAATCGTGCTAGAGCCGAATATTTGTTATTCTATAATATTCTATTGTTCTTATCGCTTAAAGATTTGTAACAATTAAGTTGGAATAATTAAGTTCCAAAGAAATGAACGAAGCTTATGTTTGAATAATTAAGTTCCATTAGCTTGTATTTTGCTTCGTTTCTAGATTAATGTTACGTTCAATAGTACGTCAATAAATAAATATATAAATATTAGTTAAGTTAGCAATTTAATTCATTAAATACGGATATTAAACGTGTTATACGAGTTTTGTATTTTTTTAGTGCGGGAGCCATCAAATGAACAGGGGGAAAAGAAATGCCTTGACAATAATACGAATATGAAAGTTTCAAACGAATAAAATCCGTATGGATACATATAAGTGTATTAAACGGAGTATTTACTAACTATGGTTCCAATTATATAAAATTTCTTGAAACATAATACGACAATTGAAAAACATCACACAAAGTCTACAAACATTCTGCGACGACAGAAATCATTGCAGAAGTCCTTAGACATTTTGCGATGAAAGGCCATCGTCGCAGAATTGATGGAGACTTTCTGCGACGATTGTCCGTCGTCGCAGAATTGATGGAGACTTTCAGCGACGATTGTGTGTCGTCGCAGAATGTTAAAGACTTTCTGCGATGATTGTGTGTCGTTGCAGAAAGTCTCCATCACTTCTGCGACGATTGCCTTTCGTCGCAGAAAGTCTTGAACATTCTGCAACGACACACAATCGTCGCTGAAAGTCTCCATCATTTTTGCGACGATAGAAAATCGTTGCAGATAGTCTCCATACACTCTGCGACGACAGACAATCGTCGCAGAAAGTCTCCATATATTCTGCGACGGAAAATAATCGTTGCAAAAACACTTCACACATTCTGCGACGAAAAAGTGAAATTCGTTGCAGATTGTGCACTTTCTGCGACGAATTTCTTGTCGTCGCGATAGAATTCGTCGCAGAAAGTGCAGTTTCTTGTAGTGATTGCAAATAGAAAAAGATGAAGAAAAAACAATCTAAAGAAGCCATTCGTTCAAAAGGAAAGCTGCAGTTTTCAACTTGTCTCATTTCCGGCACAACTTAATTATTCCTTGTTATGCTCTGGTAGTCTGGTTGGTGACTCCCTTTTGTGTTAGAGATAAATCTAGCCATTAGAACAGGATAGATACTGTCAAAATGAAAGGAAAGAGTAATGGAGGATGCAAAAGGGGAAACCACTAATCACAAAAGTGGGAAAAAGGAACAGGTAAGGAAAGCAAAAAGACAGAAAAGTAGAGGAGACTCTGGCGGGCCGACTTCCATATGAAGACGTGACTACGAAAACCCTCACCCGGTCCCCGTCCCACCCCTTCTTCCTATAACTCATTTATTTTCTTCTTCTTCTTCTTCTCTTTTCTTCCTGACTATCTTCTGTCCTGCTTTCGTGCTGGTTTGGTAAAGTAAAAAATGAGTCCAGTGGTGGAGGCTGTTAAAGAGACCTTTTGAATTTGGTCGACGAAGAGGCCGTGAAGTAATTAGTGACGTTGGACCAGGCTTCATTCCTCCCCAATTGTGTTAATTTGCTTCACTGCCAACTTCCACTGCTAATTTATTTTTGTTAATCCTATTTCATTGTCCTTTTCTTGGTGGATCTGGAAACTATACATTGACTTTGCATTTTCGTTGAGGGCATGCAGGGTGCAGGAGAAGATTGGTGTAATGATGGAGTTGTTTGACTCTCCTCTCCTAACAGACTAGAGAAAGATGTTCATCATTACTTTCTGGTTCCCCCTCTCCTTCCTATTTTCTCTCCTAACTTTACAGCTCGTCTTCCAATGTTCCACATTTGGTTTCAGTTTGACTTTTATTTCACCAACTTAAATTACGGATTCAGTAGTGATTAGAATAGGCTTATTATGTGTTGTTCTACCTCTAACTTGTGACTAATCTACGCGACAGAGCCATCTGTGAGTTTACCATCCGGGAAGCATTACCCAAATTCTGTTACTGTGTGTGTCTTAAATTAAATATGCTTCTGCAACTTTGTGTTTGTGTTTGTAATCAGTGATGTGGAGGAGAGTAATGGCTACGGGTCTAATGGTAGCTAGCTAGCTAGCTGTTCCCTTTTTGGTTGTGCTAGTACTGCTGCTGGTGTGGTGTGTGTAGCCTAGCTAGCTCCTTTCTACTGTCTGCACTACATTTTTCTTCTTTGATTTCCGTGTTGTTAATATATAGTGTAGCTTTCTGGAACCCTGCGCTTTGACTTTAGTCAACTCCTCATAATAACAATGTCTTATGCCCCCTTTTTTAATTACCTCGTTGTTTGGTAAATGTGGGGAAAGTGAATGCTCATTATGCCTATGCCCTATGCTAATAAGCTCGATTTCCCTACTTGTCTGACTCTCTACTCACCTGACTGGCTGGCTGACTGACTAGCTCCAAATTTCATTTGTTTTGTTAATTTTATCAGGAGGGTCGTAATTTTTATTTACTATTATCACAGGGAGAGTATAGTATAGTGTAAAACAGAGCTATTTTGCTTTGCTTTGCTTTCTCTCCCTAAACTGCAGGGGTGGGATTTGATAGCTTGATTCTAACCAGCCCACTATATATTGTTCTCACTGAAGCTAACGTGTTAGACCACCCACAGTGTGGGTTGGTTTTGTGGGAAAAAGGGGAAATGTGACCACAATGTGGGGGGGAATAGGGGATTAAATGGGTTTTGTGGGTTTAGTGGGTGGGAAAACCCACCAGATGAGACAAATGGTGGGGGGAAAGGGGAAGGGGTGGGGCCCACTTCAGTTTGTTTTTATTTTATTTTTTTGTTATTATTTTAATGGTTTAGTGTTTGTTTTTAGGGTTTAGTGTTTATTTGTTTGCTTTTATTTCTTCTTAATTATGTTTATGTTCAACTATCAATGTAACAACTTTCTTGTATAAATTATTGCGATTTCGTCATTAATGACGTTAATTAGTGATGAAAAAAATTATGTCCAAATTAGAAAAAAAATTATATCAAAATGTTCGTATTCATTAATTATTACTAACTATGTAAAAATAATGATCATTATATAAAAATAAAGTGTTGAAATCAACTATAAATTGATTTTACAAAAAAAGTGTTCAACCAATTACCCCTTTTTCCCACACCAACATTGTGACCAAACCCTCTCATTTTCCCCATTTTCCCTCTTTTCCCACCTTTCCCACCCTCCCACATTGTGGATGGTCTTATTCACATAAACTCACTCATGTCTCATCTGTCTATCTATCATCACGAAAGGAAGAAGCAGCAGCAAGAGGACGAGAGAGACTCGGATCTGCTTGCTCCCCCCACTTCACATTTTTCCAATGGAGCCGACAATCAGTCATCTGTTGCACCCAATTGTCTATCTGTTTGATTATATACTGTAAACAATGATTACCGACAAAATAATGACTGCCGTACGTGTAACTAATTTGGATGTAAAATGATAATGGAGGCCGATAAACAAATTACACAGAGTCTGGGAGTGGATAGTGAAGTGTGAATTCGAAGGAGAAACAACATTGACGTTTCTGAGTGGAGTGGGCGTTTGTTATTTTACTTATTTTTGTCGCGGGCTTTGTGTTTTCCACTTTTCCTTGCATTGGGCCTTACATTCTTGTTTCTTGTGAGTATAGCTTGGAATAAAATTATTCGGTGTTCGGGATGCAACTTGCCTGCTACTGCTTATTCACATGAAGAAATATCTCCTCATTCCTTTGCTACCATGCATGTGATGAAGAAGAAGAAAAGAAAAGCCGTATATTTGGCTCTTTAGACTCGCTCGTTTGCCCTTCCACTTCTCTTTTGTATTGTAGTAGTAGTAGTCTCTTTGGCAGTATGTATCAATGTGTGAAATATGCACAGAATGTACATAATAACGTTATTAGGGAAAGAAATACAGAATGGTGCTGGACAAAGAAGACAGCAGGATTAGGATAGGGTAGATGACAAATGAGAATCTGGGTTGCGTTTGGAGTGGGTGACTTTCTTTCCCTTTGCCTTCGGGTGGTTTCTCATCTCATATTGCAGCTTTTCATTTATTTCATTTTGGCATTGTCATCAACAATATTTCTGAGTCCTGTGATGAACCTGACCTGACCTGAGTCATATATGTGCAAAAGACTGAGAGAGGTGGAGCTTTAAATGCTCTGAAACCCTTACCATCTCTCTCTTACTCTCTCTGAGTAATTACTCCCATGTAAGTTTGGTCACCATCAGCATTGACGCCAGCCATGGATTCCTCTTCCCTCTCTCTCTCTCTCTCTCTCTCTGCTGGCTGCTTCTGCTTATCTTCCCCAACCAAACCCACCCTGATCAATAAATCCTTGCCCACTATCATGAATCAATTATTTGCCAACTGCAACTCCATCTAGCTATGCTAGCTATATATGATTACTATCATCATTACTGTTATCATTGCGCATATGAATTGTGGGTAAACTAAACCCTAGAGTTATTTAGAGAATCTAGTAGCTGCATGTGTGTGACAGTGTGAGTATGTGTGCAAGGTCGTAGCTATATAAAAGTTTGTCAGCTTAAGTGGTGGGTTGGGTTGCAGTTGCGACCATTTTCTTCTCCGCGCTTTTTTTCACTCCACACCGCCTTTTGGTTTCATCTTCTATTGAGCAAGGTAATCGGGCAACTTTTTCTGTTTTGTCAGCATGCATGTTCCTCTGATTCACCCTCTGATATTTTCACCCAATTTTTTTTTTTTTGTCACTCGAAACCAGAGGCCTTAATTGTTTACCGTGCTGCCTCGGTCTGCCTTGGCCTGGAGTCTCATTCCTTGAAATGTAATAGTACCTGCCCCAGTTATGCATTATCATGGAATAATTGTTCCCCCTAAAATAACTCTGACGGTGAAGTGGATTTCGAACTCAGCAAAATAGCAACCTGTGGTGGTAAATACCTTTTTTTTTTAAATAAGAAACGGGACGTCAAAAGACACACGGACGACTGGAGATTATGAAGAAAAAAAGCAATAATTTTTTTAAAAATTTCATTAGAAATACGAATATTGACAGATTAAGAAAATTAAATATCATGACATTTGAAATATTTTCAGAGCACCACATTTGAAATATTCGATAAAATACTATACTCCAAATATCATATTCTACATTTTTCAGCCAAACACCACATTCAAACATAGACCATAAAACAATTTCATTGGTTTTCTTTACTCATTCCCTTATTCCTTTCACATTCTCCTCCTCCTTCCTCTTTCTGCCAAAACTGAAATGACCCTAAGTAGAGGGGGGGATTTAGTGGAAAGTAGTAGCAGAAGTGAAAATAACAGTAGAACGATAAATATGTAGTAATTGTAACAGAAACGCTATAACTCGTAACTGTTGAGGAAGTGTGGGTGTGGGCATCAGTAACAGTAAGAAGCTGCTGGCTGGCTGGCACCAAAAACATACAGTAATGGCCGAACGGGAATGTGATTTGGACTGCGTGCTGTCCCTCCTCGAGTGGCCTTTTCTTATTTTTTTTTTCAAGATGGGGCATTTATATTATGTCCCCCAAGGCAGCTAGCCGGACGGTGCAAACCAAAAAGTTGCTGATTAAACAAACCTTATACTTAATAATTGTGTCCTCAGCGAGCTGTTTGCTGCTGTACACCGTGTTCTGCTTGATCCTTTTCCTTTTGTTTCCACTGTACCTCGTAACCCATAATGTACGTGTTTCCGAATTGGTCATGGTGTTGCATCTCTAGCTAATTATCATAGGGAGAGGAGAACGTTTGGATGGATATATGTGTTGACGGTTGATTTTTGTTGTGGAATCTAAAATCTCAGTCTTTCTAATTATCTAGTGATAGAGATTGAATTATTTCTATTTCTAACAAATATAAAGCTTCTTCATTTTTAGCTCGAGTCTGGATATTTTTTGCAAACAAAAGTAAAATATTAGCCATAAGCTAGATTTTATTTATTTATGTGAAGGAATGAATAAAAACCTATGCGAACAATGGGGGAGGATTATTCAATCAAAACCTATGCGAAGGAATGAAAATGGGTATTGATTATTAAAAAAAAAAAAAAAGGAAGAAGGAGAAAACTACTGGTAGATGACCAGTAGAAAAATAATTTTAGTTGAAAAACCAAAAGGCTGACAAAAGAAAGAAAGAAAAAGGTTCCGCTTAAGTTGCTGGTCATGGGAAGAAACCAAAGGCGGATGGAGGAGTGAAAAAATGGCGGAGAAGAAATGTTTGCAACCCACCACTTAAGCTGACAACCAAATTAAATTAAAGCCCACACGTACGCCCACATTGGAGTTCATGTACTAGTGCTAGATTCTGTGAATAATTAATTGTAGGGTTAGCCCTCCATCCACATGGAATGATGACAGTAATGATGATGGTAATCATAGGGCAGGCGAGAAGGCAGCTGGCTAGAGTTGCAGTTGCCCAAACAATGGAGTCATTGGTTGGCAATGGAAGCAGACGCAGACTGCAGAAAGAGAGAAGGAGAAAGAGGATTCCATTTCCATGGATGGATGGATGGCGTCAATGCTGATGGTGACTTGACTTACATTATAGTAAATACTCAGACAGAGAGTGAGACAGACGGTAAGAGTCTTACCCCATTTAAAGCCTCCCTTTCTGTGATTGACCCAGAAGTAAAACAAATAAAATCAAGCTAGCTAGTGTTACCATAATATGACTCAGAGAGTAGTGCTCAGGAGTCAGAAACTGATGATGACAATTCACAATGCATACCCAGAAAATTACATTTTTTGTATGTAAAATCTGAGATAGAATTCACACCAAGGCAAAGAAAAAGTGGGGAAAGATTTGTGGTTCGATTCGTTTCGAAAATATTTCCATTCGAAAGAAAGAATGATAAATATGAACACAATTCTACTAAACTGACATTGTCCAAATATAGTAAAGGTTAAATCGGAAAAGTTAAGTAGTATTTTGTGTTGAAATCGTGAATCAGCCCCTAAATATTTTACCGATTTAAACTCAAATAAAAGGTTTTCTTTTCAATCGAACCATCAATACAGACGCCAACAAATAACATCACATTACTCTATCATTTCAATGCCCTTTTGCATTTACATCAAAAGGAAAACAAACAAAAAGAAAAAAAACATGGTAAATCATCATGGTCATGCTATGATCCAGTGGACAATTAACAGAAACTTGATCGCCACTGTTAAACCGACTGTCGAGTCAGCTCCATGGAAATATACAGTGGAAAGCGGCAAGATCCGAGACTCTGGTCTTGTGCTGCTTCCGAGGGAGGATTCTTTTTTCTCTTCCCTTTCGGTTCTTCAGTCTTCACTTCCGGTTGTACACTTCTACCACATTTCATATCATGGGTGATAGATAGATAGATGCATGACTGATGAGTTCGTTTGGGTGAACCACACGCTAGCTAGCTAGCTTCAGTGAGGAGCAGTGGCAGGCAGGCAGGCAGGAAGGATCAAGCTATCCATCCAATCGCCCGCTGTAGCAGCAGCTTAGGGAGCGTAAGAAGGCAACCGTACTAGTTACTATTTTATACTATACTGCGAGTCGATTCTCAGAAAGGAAGAGCCATGATCAAAAGTGAAAGAAACAGAGTTTGGAAAAAGAGATAGAAAGAAAACTAATATATCATTTTGGGTCCAGTCAGTCTGGTCAGCGAAAACTAATAAGTCAGACAAACTTTGCTTTGTTTCTTCCACATTCATACCCATAGCAGCATTCACGTTTCACATAAATCCATGCAAAACAGAGCAAACAACAAGGGGGGGAAAAGGGAAGACATTATTGATTGTGTTGAGTTGACTATACCACACGGTTCCCATAAAGCTATTATTAACACGGAAACCACAAAGAAGAAAGGGTGGGGGTTTTCAACTTTCAAAGAAAAAGGTGAACCAAAAAGGCAACACAGCATTCAATCAATCATGCAAGCAAAAAACAAAGAAAACAGATGGATGCTAGCAAACGGAAGCCCATATGCTGATGAACATGCCACGGTTTAATACAAATTATCCAACCTCCACCCACCCACCGACCCACCAGTACCATAAGCAAGCAAAACAATTGAATGCAACCAAACGCAGTTTTTTTGGATCTATATGATTATGTTATACGAACGGTAATTTTATACTACTAAGGTCATGGTAATTAATCAAGTTAGAAACCCTAAAAGAAGTCAAATTTGGTAAATCGCACGATGAGAAACGGATCAGCAGGAGGGAAAGCGATGGGTAGATATATAGATGGGCTGCCTGACAAAGGAATCGGAGGGAAACTCTACGTACTTACGTACTCTGATTAGTGAAGCGACGGCAGCAACTGGAAATAATACGGAGGGTGAAGAAACAAAAAGCTTGGCAGAAACTGAGTTGGTGAATGGCGATGAGTGAGTAATGATGACGAACACCATGCTTTTTCACTCTCTTTGTCTATCTTTCTGCGGTCAAAAACCCATTCATGATTACACCAATCTTCTCCTGCGCCCTTCACCATAAACAACCCAATCCAAAATAACTGGATCTGGGAACCAATAAAAGAACAACGCAGAAGAAAAGAAGCCAGATAAGGCCGAATATCCAACAGAATTAAAAGAAGACGCAGAGATCAGTGGGAAAGAACACTTACTACGCAACTAATTAATTACCTTTCCAGATGCACCGGTGGTGGATATGACGAAAAGAAGGAGAAGAGCGGAGGAAGGCAGGGGAGCAAATTAACAATTGGGGGGAATGAAGCCTGGTCCGACGTCACTATTTCAATTCAGCAACGCACAGATTTTAACCGATCGATCCAGACCAAAAGGAACCACGAGATCGAGGCAAAATAGTGGCCTCGAGCCAGACAACATTCCCCTCAAAAGGGTCCTTTTAACAGCTTCCATCGCCTTCGCAGTTCGCACCACTTTTTTTTCTCTTACTTTACGTGAGAGGAAGGAAGGAATGAAGGAAGAAGGAAACGCGCCCCAGAGAGAGCTGGAGAAGGAGGAGATTGAGAGAAAGAGATGATGATGATGAGTCGAGGGAAGAGAGATGGGATGAGGGGAGGAAATAAAAAGGCTCGGAGAAGAGAAGAAGAAGCAGTGACCGATGCAAAAGGACAAAAAAAGAAAAACCTAATACTATTAGTCTATTACTCTCTCACTCGCCCCTTCCCCAAAATTTATTTATTTATTATTTTGGAATAAATAAACCAATATTCAAGGAAATAAGGAATGAGAATTCTAATTGAAAAAAGAAAAAAAAAGTAGTAAAAGCAAAAGAGAGCAGCAGACCCAATCCAGTCTGGTTCCATCCACTCCACAGACATGACTACGAAACCCATCCCTGGTTCCACTTGCTCTGCACTGCTCCACACCACCGCCACACTCTCACCGGAAAACTTTTAAACTAAAGTTGGCTGCTCCGCTCCGCTCTGTTCAAGCATGCTTTTCTCCATCTCTCTTGCTCGAACCTTGTTTCCTCCGGCGGTTAACGAACTAAACTTGGTCCAATAACGCGATCTGTTGGAAGAGATTTTTGTTAAACACTTGGTCCTAGGGCTGTCAATTCGGTTTCCGGTTAGCGATTAACCGGCCGGTTTAACCATTAACTACCGGTTAACGGCTAACCGGAAACCGAAATATATGTTCAGCGGTCGGTTGTCGGGAAAGTAAAAAGGGTTAGGCGGTTAGCCGAGTAACCGAGGCCGGTTAACCGGCTAACCGACTCTAACCGACCGACGATACGACGTCATTTTGTCTAAGTGAAAAAAACGCCCCAACCCTAGGCCTTCGCAAATCGACTTCGCAGCTCGACTTCGGCCTTCGCAGATCGACTTCAGCCTCCATCCTCTTCGTCTTCGACCTAACCCTCCCAGTCCCAGCCTCCTTCTCCCTCACGACCGGCGACCCCCTGATTCCGTCGACAGTCCCAGCCCTCCGACCCCCCGCCGCCTCCACCTCGACGTCGCCCCGCCGCCCTCCTTCTCCCTCACGAGTCACGACAGCCGCCTCCACCTCGACGTCGCCCCGCCGCCCTCCTTCTCGTCGCCCCGCCGCCCTTCAGAAGGAAGCAGCAGCTCCTCGGCCCTCGCCAATTTTGAAGCAGCTCGCCCCCTTTCCCCAATTTTAAAGCAGCAGCTCCTCGGCCCCTGCAAATTATCAATTATGTATGTCGAATGATTTTGGTGGATTGGTGATGATTTTGGTGGATTTATGTCGAATGATTTTGGTGGATTGTTGAATGATTTTTTGTGGATTGGTGTTTGGTGATGATTTTGAACATATAATGATGATGATTATTGATTCAGTGGACTTACTTGCTGGCTGCTGTATTGTCGAATTGGGTTACATGATGTTTTCAGTGTTACCGCTTACAATTTTTTCCATCGCCCCATAGAGAGGGAGAGTGGGGAAAGGAAGAATCTGTGGAAAGCTCAATTCGAAGAGATAGAGACGAGGGAGAAGGGGGTAACTGCTGCTGGTTATGTGTGGAATTGTGAATGAGTTTACAATACACAGGTCGGTTTTTAGGTTTTGGCCTTCGGTTTGTGTAGGTCGACCGGTCGGTTTTTGGCGATCTTCGGTCGGTTAGGACAGCAGACCGAACCGCCCTTCCTTTTTTTCGGTGTTGCCGGTTTAACCGTACCTTAACCGAAACCGCCCGGTCGGTTCACGGACAACCGATGCCCCTGGGTCGGTCGGTGGCCGGTGGTAATTGGTCAGGTCTTGGTTTAACCGAAAACCGAGAATTCGGTTTTCGGTTTAACCGAAACCGACCGGATGACATTCCTACTTGGTCCCAATTACACCATGATGCGATTATCATTATTATAATAATATTTTATCCATATCACATCGATGCGAAAGATTAACTACCTAGCTAGACAGTCGGAATATATAAGGATGACACATTTGAAATATGTACGCCTTATGGAAACATTTCAACAAATCAGGATTTCTGCAATTTTAATTTCACGGCATGTATTAATATAGTACTTATTACAACACATTAGCATGACAATTAGCTTGGGATCACAATCAGATGAGATGATCAGCTGTGTTATAGGGTCATTGGTAAATCTTTCAGATGTAGAAAGCGTATAAGATTGGTAAGGTTCTTTTATCTTCCGTAATTATGAGATCGGTTAATCTTTTGCCTAAATCACCTAATTCGTATCTTGAAATTTTGTGCAAATTATGTTAAAATAAATTGATAAGAACTATACAGTGATCATTAATAAGTTACACAAGTATAGTGATAAGTAAAAACAGATTTGGGAGGAAGTGAGACCCCCATTTCCCTTTCTTGTACAGTCTGATTAAATGAATCCCATGCTGCCTGCTTACTGCAGCCAGTAACAGTACAGTACTGGAGCTTTCCTTTCCTTTCTGCATATGATATTTATATTATCATCATTACCTAATCACACCCATCATATTTAATGCATTGCCATTTGCCACCCTCTCCTCTTTTTTTTGTTTTCCTTTCTCCTAACTACCCCCATTACCACCATTCATTCCCCACCTTCTGTCAGCAAGCATTTAGCTTCCCAGCCAGCCTCGATCTAGTTTGCTGCTCCCACAGATATACTCTCTAGACTAGATGTGTTAGATTTAGCTCCAGAAAACCACGATTAATAAAATAAATTAGCTGTGTGTTAATATATAGCTAGCAAATATTCCCTATGAAGTTATTGGCTTTGTTCTGCAATTAGTCCACCCGTTTGTTTCCCAAATGGTCCATTGCAGGGTTTGTTTCCGATGAGAAAGAGGTGGCACTTTTCTGATGTCCGAAATGACTCCACCCAGATTCGATTGATTGAGCTGATCTATATTAGTATGTTTGCTATGCCTTTTTTGACTTTGACCCTTTTTAATGACTTATGTCCGACTAATCCAATCTCTATGGCCCATGAGTACTCATAGTAATCCTACCTGTTTGTGATTAACTTGGTCCCAGAATTTCGATTGCGGAGTTGTGCTCGACTTATTCCAAAAGTTGGGAGCTCGTGTACTCCACAAAGTTAAATTACCACTCGCTAATTCCTTTTTAATAGCGGGTGTGTTAAAAAAAACTATGATATCATGTATTAATTACACAAAATTGGTGAAAGTATCCTACTTTATTTTAATTTGTAGTGGTGGGTCATATAAATTAAACATCATGCAACAATAATTGTATAGGAGCAAAAGACAATGCATGAGTGGGATTAGTTTCGGTGTGAATTAAAGCAAATGAATGGATTAGTTGAGCTTTTGATTAGTTATAAATAGAGTACTGGGGGATGTCAATTGAGTATTTGCTATATGTGCTTTCTCTAGTTTTCCAAAAACATGTTATTGTTGTATATATGTGGGATGTGGCACAAATGGATATTTTTGTTTTCTTGATTGTTAATGTGTTGGACGCTGGATTTGTACATGGTTTTAAAATTATTTTCTGTAGAAAAAAGGTTTTAAAATTATTTGAGAATTCTAGATTAGAAAAGTTCTTATGCTGATTTTATCATAGTCAAATACTCAATATTGAAACAGTCACACACCATCACATCCTCAGTACACGATAGTTGCCAAGATTCAACGCCTCATGGCACTTGGCCAAAATTTTGATCAAAACGGGGTTCAAAACTTTAGATTCGTTAATGCATATAGCACAGGGCAAATGAATGTGTATATATGGTAGAGTAGGAGTGTAGATTGTAACGAACTTTGTACGAGTACGACTATAAACAAATTATACCGCAAGTCTTCCTCGTCGACCGTGAAACGTACATTTGTTGAGTGGAGCAAGACTCCTCTTTTTTTTCATCTTTATTTTTAGACTCTTTGGTTGGGGTTTCGGTTTCTTGATTCTCCTATCTTAGCTTGCGCTTGTGCCGCGAGGTTTTCAAGATTACAAGAGGAGTTGACAGTAAACAGAGCCAGAGAGGCAGAGACAGACATGTATACATACATACATAAAAGCTCTTCAGTACTAGTGCTCAGATCATCAGACTACTGCTTCAATCTCACCACTTCTCCTCTTCCCTTCTTCCTTCATCTCCCTCTCCCTCTCTCTCTCTCATTCGTTTTCTTTCAAGTTTGGTCTATTCATTCTTCTATAATTTGCTCATCATCACTTCCTAATTCCATCGATGGTATTATCAAAGAGAATGAATTATATATCTTGGTGGGGTTGGGTTTATTAATTAGGTCTGCAAGAATGTCAACAAACGGAGAGGAAAGGGAAGAGAAAGGTAGGCCAAATTTGCGGTGGTGGGGAGTGGAAGGAAGGAAGGATTGACGGACGGGAGAGGTGGTAATGGCATATGACCTCTCATCACATGCATCTTGAAACCTACCTACCTAAGAAAGGGCCTCAATAAATATGATCACATGCATTCACCTTTTGGTTTATTGTTATGTTTTTTTCAAAAGAAATGTAATTCAGTATTTTTGAACAATTTTCCTTCGTACTAAGTCAATTTTACAGTTGAGACATTCTCCGCACTCATGATTTTCAAGAAGAGAACTATATGTATTGCGGGTTTATTGTACTATTAGAAGTATTTGACATTATGTTATTGATTAATGCAACATAGAGTTAGAATGTCTGAATACTTTCTAATGTCCGTATTACGCTATGGTGTTAGACAAAAACAACGCTTTAACGTTCATTTTTCTTATACCTTTTGTTAAATCCCCTCGTCCTCTTAGTTTCTTTATATCTTTTGTTAAAGGCTTTTTTTTTAATTAGTTTGTTGCTTCTACAATGTCATTTAATGACATAAGAATTTAATGTTTGACAATGGTAGGAAAGAAGGCAGGCAGAGACCAGACCAGACTCGATTCAATCCACCCTCTCCTTCCACCTTTCTCCCTCATTTTCTTCGTCAAAAAAGCCTTTTGATTTTTCTGTTTTCTGAACTATTTGGTCTTGACTTTTACTTAGGAGAAATTCTTCAGTGGTGCTGAGCACCACGTAGGAAGGTTGAGTTGGTGCTCCCGACCAATTAATTGCTGCCATGTGTATGCTTTTGTAATTAAATACTTATCACGTAGTTATTTTCCATTTTCATCTTCTTTATGCAGCCCTCTTTAATTAGTTTCTCTCTCTATTTTTTCCTTCTGGAGTTTGCAACCAGATCCAGAAATCTCATTCTGAATTCAATCGAATTCCTAAAGCTAGTGTGAGAGGATTTCCATTATACGATTCATCTAAAAATCTATCATTGCCGGCGCTGCTGTGTGAGATTTACATTCCAAATTAATAATTCAATTCCCTCAATTCCACCGAAAGCAAAGCTGGGATTGAATCTAATGAGGATTGCTTCATTGTCGCCGCTGTCGGAGGAACTCGCCGGGGGGAATAGATCCAATCTTAGTGAAAAAACGTCAGATAGAATGCGGCTGGGACTCGCCTGTGTGGAATTTCAAAGCTGGGATTGAATCTAATGAGGATTGCTTCATTGTCGCTGTCGTTGGAGGAACTCGCCGGGGGGACTCGCTGCCGGAGGCTATCTTCATCGACGAACGGAACGATTCTCCCCAACTCCACCGCAAACAAAAACCTATCTTTGATCAGGAATAGATTCCATCATAGATTCATAGTGGGATTGGGGATGAACCATCGGCTACTGCATGCACACACAACTGTCCAATGCTAATTTCTAGATCTATGGCCTCTGCTCTGGTTATTCTTTACGAAAAAGAAAGAGAGAGAAGGAGAAAGAAAGAAGGGGTTAATAGGAGAGAGGAGAGAAAAAGATAAAATTTAAGATATTCATTATTTTTTTACATAAGCTACACGTGACCTTAAGTGATTGGGCCGATGTACCACGTGGGCTGTGCACCGGGTGCACCCAAGAATTTCTCTTTACTTAGACCTTTCCATCTCTTATTACAGTTTTTGTACCTTTCTTCCTTACAAAAGAAAGGTTGACAAAAAAAAATCAACCAAGCTGCATCGGAAATAGCAGTAGACCATGTACTTTGAATTTTGATGTCATTAACTATTATGTCCTTTATTTGAGTTATTATTGCTACAAGCCTACAACCCTTTTCCCAATATCAACACCAGTTTTAGACGAAAAGAAAGAAGAAAAAGCCCTAATTTGAGAAGAGCTTGGGCCGGGCCAACGCAAATCTATGTCCAGGTCCAGCGATAAGAGAAGATAAGTCGAGTCTCCCTCGCATGGCCTGGCCTGCCTTCACCACTGACCAATAAATGGGGAAACAAGTGACGGTGCCAGTTGTTAGCATCATGCTAATTATGAGCTATAGTAGTTCATATCAAATCGAGGGAAAAAATAGTGCAGACTACAAATATAATTGCATTAGAATTATAGTGAATAACAACTAAAATTATAAAAACAATGACTACATAACTATAATTAGACACCCAATAACTACATTGCTAGAACTATAAAAAAAAACAATGATTACACCTGCAAAAGCAATACGTTCGCCTCGACGGATGGGTTATTCCTTTCTTCCCTCACCGCACGTTAATGCCTTTGTCCCCTCCTTTTATTCTGCATCGTCACCTCATCTCCATTTGAATGATAGATGAAAATGAGAGAGTCCTACATACAATCCACTAATGAATGAAGAGACAGATTAAGTGGAACAAAAGCAATGCTGATCATCCAGTTTGATTAATCAATCTCGTATTATGTCAAGGAACACAAACAATGAGCGTTTGTGTCAAACTGCTATCCACCGAGGTTCATAGGTAGGGAAACACTTGACATGTGCATGAGGTCGTCCATTTTCAATCAATCAGCATAGTAAGCTAGCTAGAGCTAAGGCAGACCAATAGAGGTGTGTCCCAAAACAAAATAAAAAGTTTTATATTAAAATATCACATCGATCCACGGCAGGGCCAGGCAAAGACTGATAATTTGACCCCATCTTGTATTTGACCCACCAGCAGGCCGACCCCAATAATAAGATAAGCAAGCTATTGCACTTTTTTATCAGCTGTTGCATTTTTTCTTTCGATTATATCTGCTAACTTCTTTCGATTATACCTTATCACTATTTAATTACTATCAATTGGTTTTGATTCCTTTGCCTATGCTAGGAGTGGCAACCAGCTGCGCGACAAACACCAACCTATTCGCCAATTAGCATTTATGTTGATTGTCTCCTTCCCGATGTCTCACTCTCAGTCCTGCCTGCCTGTCGGTGGGGAATTGCCTCTGCCAGCGATT
This sequence comes from Linum tenue, assembly GCA_946122785.1. Lineage (NCBI taxonomy): Eukaryota > Viridiplantae > Streptophyta > Magnoliopsida > Malpighiales > Linaceae > Linum > Linum tenue. Next base: position 1,645,010 of record CAMGYJ010000005.1, on the reverse strand, counting down.
TGGGGCAGCAATCTCATCAACACCTGTTTCTCCATGCTCTCCGATTGAGCTCCCTACTTTGGAAATCGTTCGTCATTTAAGATTAAGCCGTAGATGCCCTTCCTTACATAGCGATTTGATGTCGTTCATTGAACATGAATCCAATCGGTTTCTGTTGGTGTATCCATGAACTCGACAATATATTCATTGAGAATTTGAGATCGGTGGGGAATTCGTAAGCAAGTTATGTAATCTAAAACCTTCTTAGCATTATAAAGCTTAAAAATAAAAGGGCATGCTAAACCACTCATAACGAAATAATAATGAGTCGTTGAGCTACATGATGAAGGAATACTAAATCAGAGACCCATGCCTGTTGTTGTCAAGTTAGTAACCATTATTGTTATTGTAACAATGCTTTGTGCCATAACTACTCACTGTGTCGACTTATCTGCCAGACCTTATGCTAGCGTAGGTCGTCCACACACGGCGGAGCCAAATTATTGGCAGGAGAGACAATATTCCTCGCAACTCTCTAAAAAATCAAAATCACGTAAAATTTGTAATAAATTAGAAAAATATAATAATTTGTACAATTTTAGCTCTCGCAAGCTCAAAAACCTTAAACATATATTTCACATTTCTGTTTAGATTTCTGACTTTGCTACTGTTGTAAATGGTACTTTCTCAACTTTTCATGGTATAAGGGACTGTATATTACGGGAGGGATGATAACAAAAATAAAACTAAAATGTGCACCGTTGATGGCGGGTCCAGCCCAATAAGGGCTCTGTTTATTAGCTGACGGCTTGTCCAGGCCAAGCTCTCCAAAGCCAAAATGTGACATTTTCAAAGCCCGTTTTGGATGAATTGGGCCCTGTAGTTATAGATGACCCAGATTGTTGGTGTTGTGAAATTAGGCCTATCTGTAGTAGAAATCAATAACCTAGGGCTATGCTGGACTTAAGCGGCACATGATCGTTAGTCCATGCATATTTAATACAAGAAGAGTAGCTACCGTTTCTAGCGATAAAGCCCAATATTTCGGCCCATAGTTGTGTTGGACGACATAAGTATTATTTAATTATTAAATAGTGGAGTGTAGTTATATATTTGGACTACCAAAAATTATATATGCATACCACCAAAATTTTGATTTTTTTTTTAATGTACTAAAAGGCAATTTTCCTAAAATTGTAATATTCCACGAGAAAGAAACTCCAAATTCCAAACATAAAAAATCATGCCATCTAAAATACCTACAAGTTTCAAATGAATAATAAAAAAATAATAAATTTCAGTTAAGTGTATTTTAAATCCAAAAAAATCTATTACCAAAAAAAAAAATCCAATTACATATATTCAAACACGATAAATCAGCTCTGAAACTCAGATATTGTCATATTTGGAAGCTCTGATGATAATTTACTGAAAAAACAAAAGTGAAAAGGAATAATGGGAAAGGGAGCCTAGCTAGCTAGGGGGCCGAAAGGACGAATTCACAATTCACGTACTATATAGATATAGTAAACAGGGAATGGATGGAGAGGCGTTCTGTTCTGTTCTGTGTATGTAGTCAGTGGATTGGGCGTATGCTCTCTGGCGCTGGGGAGGGAACAATAATTTGCACCATCTTCCAAGGCTTTATCGATCTATCCAACTAATTGCAAGTTGCAATATATGGCCTTCATTACATGCACGCACGTCCCAATCATCCACCACCATTAGCAATGCTCTGCTGCAAATTTAAAAGAGAGAGATACTTTAATTAAGCAACCTCACGTTAATGCCGAAAGGCCAAAGGCAGGCAGGCAGGCCTGAAATCAGTGCTTTTAGCTGGATGCTGCATGTTGACATGCTTTTTCTAATTTTTAGTAATGAGAAAAGGGTTCAAAGTATCATTAACTCATAATATTGTGGTTGGGGGAGTAGAAACTCAAAGCTATTAACATCAATAATATGTGGAACATAATGAAAATCAATGAGAAATCGCAACACACAAGTCTCGTTAGAGTAGATAATGACGCTAAAGAACGAGGTTAGCATGTTGGTGGTGCGATAGCATGTCATGTATCCAACGATGTTAAGAGCTGTATCTACCTAGTTAACATCCTTTATTTATTATGTAATTTGTCTTGTTTTGTTTCGAATTAGAAATGGGTTTTTCCCATCAGTAAAGAAACAAAATGCAAGAAAGTAGTCTTATGTATATAATTAATTAAGGTTATTGATGATGCAAACTTTGTTCTCTTGTATGCCTTCGATACGAGAGCTCCTCTTACTTGGCTACTTGCATTGTTTCTTCCTTCCGCATCCTCTTAATTCCGACCACTATACAGAGAGATGATTGAATAACCAATTGCTTCATACATAACATAATAGCACAAGACTGAAGATGGTGGTGAGTGGAACAGACTTGAAGGTGCTCCAAGTTGGAACATTATTAAATTGCTTGAGAAAATCTCTTTATGTTGGTGAGAGAATAAAATCTTTGCTTATTGTGAGAAGAATCACAATGGCTTCCCATAGAGCATATTTTTGGGAAATTTTGGGATGTCTAGCTTTCTCCTCAAAAGAGGAGAGACTACCATCAAACTACCTCCCTTAATCAGTTTTCAATTTATGTTCTTTTTGCACTTTTTGTAATCCTTTTAACTGTAATTGTTCGTTTTCATTAAATAGACCTTCTATTTGATTTATTGTTCATTTCTCACTTAATATAAAATAAACATAAAACTAACTAGATCAAGAAAGAAAGATTACATTGTTCTATCCTTTTAAATATGACCTTACTATCATTAAAAAAAAGGGATTATTATTTAATCGTGTATGTTGCATGTGCTTGTCGACCTACATATAGAGTTATGAACAAGTTTACAATGAACTAGGATTTTTGTATTTGTGTAAATATTACGTGGTTTGTCAATGCACGTTTACACTCCTCTTTAAGTAAAGGAATGATATAATGCAAGCCAGGGCCGTCCCATGATATTCGGAGGCCCTGTTCGAAAATTTAAAATGTGGCCCTAAAATTTTTCTCCACAAATTTATTAAAAATAAAATTTATTAAATAATTATAAAAAAATACATAGTCTCAGAAAATGATTACAAAAGAAATAAATGATCACCTTTCTAGTTTGACGAAGAAACCAAAACCAAATTCCCAGGGCTGTCTAATGCTTCGTGGGGGCCTTGTTCCAAAATTGAGACGTGGTCTAAATTGACTTTTAACTATAATAAGACTAAAATGACTGTAATATCTTTCTACATAGCTTAAAATAAAATTAGGGTAATGTCTATTTTTTATCCAAACCTTTTCCAGATTCTTTTATATTATTCAAACCTATTAAAAATTTATTAATTAGCCAAAATTTTCATAATGCACCAAAATATTAGTCATTTTTACGTTATTGTTAATAATTCTGTAACTCTTTTCTTAGTTAAAATACTAAAATTTTGGAATCTTGACCTTCATGTGTCTCTTCCAAGTCAGTATCATGTTGTCAAGTCAATATTACTAACAAAAATGCTAACCGAAAGTTAACATTGGGCTAATTTTTAGTATTTCGATAGGTTTGGATATTATAAAAGAATCTAAAAAAGGTCTGGATAAAAAATAGACGTTACCCATAAAATTATCTATTATCTTTCTTATTTTTCGTAGTCTTCATGATATCATTTTAATTGTTATTATAGCTAAAATTATCTATTAAAATCGTCATCATACTCATAATCAATCAATCATATACTAAAAATATAATCTACAATGTACGATCGGTAACTAACGGATCTAAGTGGAGGCCCCTAATATTCGGAGGCCCTGTGCCGGAGGGCGGGCCAGCACACCCTCTAGGCCGGCCCTGATGCAAGCCCTAGTTGAAAATGAGACTGTTTGAATCCATCGTTTTATAGCATCTAAGTGAAAAAAATGCTCCATAAACACAACATCATGTGAATGCTTATGTAACAGAAAAGGGGAAATGATATTACTACCCTATTTTTACTTAAGTCACATATAAAAAATTCCAGGGTTCATGATTTTTGGACCAACATTTCAATCGGAAAAACATAGGACAAAGTGTAGGTGAATTATGAAAAAATAAAAAGATTGTCGAAACAATTAATAAAAAGAAAAAAGAAAGAGTAAAAAGTAAAAAAATCAATCAATTTAATCATTTAAACTTTAATCACCTGACTAACGTCCGTTGTTAACACTCCAACGAATGGTATAGATTTGACTAAAAAAGTTTAAATTTCGGCTTTCTAAATATTCTCTCAGATCTCACCATCGAACTAATTTTCTTTTTTCCATTGACCTCATATCTTGTCAAAAGTTTTTCTACCGTACATTTTGCGCCCTCACTATGTTTGGGAAGGGGGGTAAATGGAAGGGGGGTGCAAGTTTGGGGGGTAAACACAAGTTCCAAGGTGTTTACCCCCGTTTGGTTATTTTGTAACAGTAGGGGGGTGCAAAACGTGAGCGTAAATTCACTATTTCGGCTTACCCCCCAAATTGGGGTGCAAGGGAAGGAAGGAAGGGAGGGGGAAGGGGGAGGAGGGAAATTATGGATTTTTAATTAGATTATAATTACATAATAATTAATATTATTAATTTTTTCTTATATCTATATTAGTGTAGAAGTTGTTTGGGGTTGACCATTTGACTCAGAGAGCAAGTTTGTCAATGTTCGCCTAGTCAAATCGATATCTCTTAGTTGACCCGAATTTGCATTGAAAATTAGAGATAAGAAGCGTTTGTTGAAAAGATAGAGAGGGACAGTTTAGTTAACTCGATTTACTTTAATAAGTAGTTAAAACTTACAGATTCGAACGTGTTTGACTAAGTTTGACCATATTCAATTTAAAGTTAGGCACGAGAACCCCCTTAGGATGACCAGTTACGAGTTGGATTTCGAGTTTCGAGGTTGCTCGATCAATGATTATTATTATTATAAATAATTATATTTGAGCATTATTATATAATAATTTTTTTTATTAATTTTTTTTTATTTATTATTATTATATATTGAATTTTCATGTTATTATTTTGTGATAATATTTTATAAATTGATAAATCTATTTTATAATAATATAATTACTTACTTTTTACTCTATTTGCACCCCCCTACTTTTTCATCCAAACAACAATTTACCCCTCCACTTACACCCTCCACCAAGTTGCACCCCCCAACAATTTACCCCTCAACTTGCACCCCCCTCGAACTTGCACCCCATGTTGCCAAACATAGTTTAAGAGAAAAAGAGAGAGATAGTGAAGAACATCGTTTGACGGAGCATCCTGAAAATTTGTTTGACGACCAAAATGACTGGGAACATTATTCAAAGATCCATATATACTCTGTCGGCGCAAGTGGTAGGAATAAGGAACTTCAAATGAAGAGCATCCCTTCACTTTAACAACACCCGTTTAACAATATTTTAACTCATAAAGGAAAAGGAATTTGGGAGTTGTATTGTATGGAATCAAATCATCGTAGATAGATATACATAGATGGTGGCTGTGGCTCTTATTGGTTGATCACAGAACCTAAAGGGATCCACTAAAATGAGAACATTGATTGGGTATTGACCAACCCATTCAAAGCATATATAGGTTCGATATGATTGTTCCCATAATTAATAAGCTTAAGCATATACATGTATGCATATGATTATGGCCGTAGCCCTATGGAGAATTGGAGATCACGCTTTCGTAGCTAGATTGATTGAGTATAGCCAATCATTTGCAAAGTAATAATTGGCTATTTAATATTTTTCCTTATTAGTATAGAATATAGATTATAGACTATCAAATTATGGAAAGGTGTATATCTTTTCGTATAGAAATTAGTATATCTGTTACATATTGGGTTCGAATTTTGAAATTAAAAAGTATATTTATACTATAAATTCTACATAAACGCATCAAGGTATTCTTTTGATTTCTTCACGAGATATTCTAGAGTAAAAGTACGAGTCTGATTTAAATATTTTTTTCACATTGAGCTTTTGTGAAACCTCAAAAGCGTTTTTTATTACATAAATACATACTTTTTGAATTAAAATATCAGCGCAAAGGTTTTATAAAAGTACTACATAATCCTTACCGCCTTTAATAAAATTTTCTTTCTCGTCTATTTTCAAACCAAAGTAAATTAGTTAAAAATATTATTAAATATAAAGGAAATATAAAAATGATCTATTTTAGTATTTTCCTTAATTCTTAAATTTCATTTAAGTTTTATAGTGATTATATTCTTCAGCCATTTCTAATAATTTCTTATTGTAAATAGAATTTTGATAATTTATCAATTAAGCACTCTATTTATGTTCAAACCTCACTTGTCTAAAAGTTCCCGCCAAAAATTATATCCATAAAAAAAATCAAAAAGTCTAAAATTCAATCAAAAGACTATTGTTATTCCTGAGAATATTTACTACCAAGAGACTCGTAAACTCCAAACACACCAACTAACGTGTAGCTACTGTCTTACTGAGTGCTCCATCTTACTTCGCCCTAAATATGAGGAGGACGGGACAAAAACAAGAGATGACAATAATAAATCAGACACTGCATTATATTAATTATTTTCTTTTCCTTTATAAACATAGTGATGATCAAACTCCTTCTATAAAGAATTTCCACCATGTATTAGTGATAGTCACAACGTTTTCAAAAATCTCAATAATTGCAAGATTATTTATTTTAAACTCCATAAATGTTAAAAAATCACATTCAAACTTTATATGAAAAGATGTGAATCGTTTTCATAATGTTAATACCAAACCACATCAATCATTTAATCCAACAATTAAAAAATATAACCAAAGGGAATTCGCCCTAATCATGAACCTTTGCCTCACAAGTCACAATTAAACTACCTCGTTCCTCAAATACGCCCAAATCACACAAGTCATTTGGTAAATTTTATAAAATGACTCGAGAGCTTCCAAATTTGATATCTATCCAACTGCTATACGTCATAGCAAAATATTATTAAAAGTAAATCAATTTCTATGCGGTTGTGGTTGGAAGAAAGCGGTCCATTTAAACAGAGTGCAATTTCATGCGGAAACAAACAAAAGGGTTTCGGGTCGCAAAAGGATAAAACATACTAAAATTATTATGGATCACAACTTCGATTTGATATGTTCTTCTTATCCGTTTCGATTAAATTTTGAATAAGTATCGCGTTCATTTTCTATGTTTTGTTAATATCATTTTTAACCTGACTTGAAAAATTAGCAAATCTACAAATTTAGAGATAGAATTGAAATATAAAGCTGGACAATCTTATCAAAACTATCTTGTCGAGATTTAACTCTCACTCATTTTGAGTAATAGTTTTTGCCACATCAAGCAAATAATGTTGTTATTGTTTGTACATAAAAAAATGATGCATTATAAACAATACGAACATTAGAACTATATCAACCAAACTATCACGAAAACAAAACAGCTTTTTAGTCACAGACATTCTTTTATCTACCATGTTCGCAGTATACCATTAACATAATATTTACATCAAATTCTCTTAATACAACAGATCTCTCAACCTCAAACCTTTAATCTCACTAGCTCTGATAGAAGGGACAATGATTTGAAAATCGTTTGATTTTGTGAGACTGATATTGTTACGACTTACAATGTTTATATTATATTGTTATTTCATTGTTAGTTTCAGTTTTATTGACGAACAACTCAATATAAAGAATAGTTAAATCTCATTTTTTTAAAGGTAATATTGTTTAAATAGTATGAACGAAATAGTTGGATTCGTTTTTATATAGGCTGAAATGTTAGACCGCGACTTTGATTTGGCGCTAGGGGTTAGGCCTTAATTAGCAACAAATGAGATAAGCCCCACCCACAACAGTTACTTTTTGTCTGTGGAAAATAACAGTCATTAGATTCATAAGTAATCAATCAATTAAGACAATTAAGATGTGATATTATTTGGTGTTGATGATGACGATTCGATTCCCTTGCCCCCCCAAGTTGGCCCAAAATCAGTTCCGACCTCGACCGATCGATCAATCAGCTCCGGCCACTGCTGGGACCAATCCCGGTGGTGGCAGGCATCAAGTTTGCCGCTACATGTTCAAGTTGGTTTTGAGTTGCTCCCAAACACCATAAAAATGGAGCTCCCTTTTTTGTTTTGTCCTATGTTTTTCACTTTTGCCCCTGTCCCTGTGGGACATCATCTCCTCTCTCCACCACCTTCCCACATGCACGATGATCATCTTCCCCATTTGCTGTTTTCTGTTTGTTAATTCGGTTCCAACAAGAGGAGATTCGGATTACAGGTTAAGCAAACTTCATGTGCCTTTTTGGGGCATTCACAGGTGGAAAGAGGATTGCAGTGCTGCTGCAACTTTGAATCACACGTTTTTGCTTTTACCTATAATTGGATTGAACAAAAAGAAAGCATAGGTCACTCTCACTAGCGCTAGCGATCGAACGGATCGACAGGGACATTACATTAGCACTCCATCTTGTTGCTGATTATAAAAGGGAAAAAAATACTTGAGATATGGTTCCTAAAGTGAAATGATAATCTCAGATATGTGTAATAACATAATAATTCGACCAATACAGTTGCACCTTTATGAACAGTAAAAGTTAAGTAAAGGATATGTGTGTTTACCTACACCCCCTCTCCCCTGCAGCTTCATTTCAGTTTTGCCTGAATTTGGTATGCGGCCTGCCTACTTCATCCATATACGGATAGATTGCTAACTTTGCATTAGGATACAAAATCAAAAGGATAGACACGCACGTGAATGTGATCCGCAAGCGAGATTGAAACGTGAAACGTAAGCTTTATAGGACTCGGTACTCTGAATCATGAAATATATGTTTCTTCTGTCTATCGGCGGCAAAAGTGATGCGCAACAAATTAAAACAGGAGACGTCAGTTTCAGAACACTTATTGTATTGCTGTCGCTCCAACTCATCTATATGTATCTTCCGCGCAAACAAGGATGGATGGTGATCATGCACTAGATATCAAAACAGAACATGTAAGTCTGGTTGGAGTTATTCCAACACTATAGCTCTATAGCGGCTCTCCTATTAACCACAGCGTGAATGATGCACAAGAAATTGATATAGAATAGTATCACCCTAATTCAAAATTTGTTTCTTTCATAAGTTAGATCAATAAATTCTTTCATAGGTTATAACACCACCACCACCACCACCACCACCTTGCTATCTTTATCACCCCATTAAACCACAAACTAAATATCCATTTCCCTTTACTTATTACCACAATAATATTCACCACGAATCATGCTCATCACTTCATCACCTCCCTCTCTCTATATATTCCACGGCACAACCGTTCACTTTCCCTCCCACTTTCACAGAACAATAATCACACCTACAACACTAATAATCATCAACATCCCCGGCTGGCCCCCAATCTCCCACTATATAAAGCCCATCGTCCCACTTCCTAGTTCAAACCATAAAAGGAAACAACCTCAAAGCAAAGAAGAACAAAACACCCACCTCCTCTACCCTACTCCATGGAAACTGCTACTCAGATCGACAGCTTTTGGCTGCTAGTTCTAGCCTCCAAATGCAAAGCCCTCTCCAACTCCTACCAAACCGTTCTCCTCCTCCTCTTCCTCTCCACGGCCTGGCTGGCCGTCGCACTTTACCACTGGGCCAGCCCTGGCGGCCCAGCCTGGGGCGCCCTGCGTCTCCGAGCCCAAAAGAAGAAGAAGAAGTCGAACACGTGTCACATCCCCGGGCCGCGAGGGCTCCCTGTGGTGGGAAGCATGAGCCTCATGACCAACCTGGCTCACCACAAGCTAGCCGCGGCGGCCACGCGTCACAAGGCCGAGAAGCTCATGGCCTTCAGCTTGGGAGAGACCCGAGTCATCATCACGTCTAACCCGGACGTGGCCAAAGAAATCCTGACCAGCTCGGCTTTCGCGGACCGGCCGGTCAAGGAGTCGGCCTACCAGCTCATGTTCAGCCGGGCGATCGGGTTCGCTCCATACGGTGCGTACTGGACCACTCTGAGGAGGATTGCGGCCACCCACATGTTCTGCCCGAAGCAAATCGGCTCGACCGCGGGTCAGAGGTTCCGAATCGCTTCCCAGATGGTTTCGTTGATTAAAGGTGGTCGAGGGGAGAAGGGGTTTCGGGTCAGGGAATTTTTGAAGGGTGCTTCGCTGAACAACATGATGTGCTCGGTTTTCGGGCGTGAATACGAGCTGGGCGAGTCGAGTTTCGAGACTGAACAGCTGAGGGAGCTGGTCGAGGAAGGGTACGAGTTGCTAGGGAAGCTCAACTGGTCCGACCATCTGCCCTGGCTGGCTGGGCTGGACCTGCAGGGAATCCGGTTCAGATGCTCCAATTTGGTCCCAAAGGTGAATCGGTTCGTGAACCGTATCATCGCGGAACACAGAAAGCAGTCCAACAATGTTCAGAAACCAACCACTCGAGATTTCGTCGACGTTCTGATCTCGCTTGACGGTCCTGATAAGTTGTCAGATCACGATATGGTTGCGGTCCTCTGGGTAAGCACCAAAAATTTTCCTATTAGTTACTCATATATTTTTGTTGCTTATTGTGATGGGGAAATGAATAGTAGCTAGCATCAAACCACATCCACATATATATTTCAAGGAAAACAATTATACCATGCCACAAACTTTTGGAAACCCTCTTTTTGACGTGGATTGGATTCTTGGACACAATGCTCTGTCCACGAATTTCTATTTTTCAAATTGTGAATAATTAATGATGGGGGAATTTGGACGTTGATGGTTGAACCATAGAATCTGGAAAAAGATATTCGCCTGTTTTGGAATTGCTAACCGATAATTTGGATCGAGGGATGATACCAGAAAGGAGTTACGGATATTTTTTTTTGAAGCTGGAGATCGACATCGTAATAAATAAGTTAATTTCATTTATTATTTTTACAGGAAATGATATTTAGAGGAACGGACACGGTGGCGGTTTTAATCGAGTGGATACTAGCGAGAATGGTTCTCCACCCTGAAATCCAAGCAAAAGTGCAAGACGAGCTGGATCGTGTGGTGGGCAAATCCAGGCCGTTGATGGAATCCGACATTCCATCGATGGTTTACCTACCAGCTGTTGTGAAGGAAGGCCTCAGGCTCCACCCTCCCGGCCCACTTCTGTCATGGGCCCGTTTGGCGACTACCGACACCACGATAAACGGCCATGACGTCCCCGCTGGAACCACAGCTATGGTTAACATGTGGGCTATCACGAGGGATCCAGAGATATGGGCCGAGCCCCTGAGGTTCAGCCCGGACCGATTCTTGGCCGGTGGTGGAATGGAGGCCGAGTTCTCGGTTATGGGAAGCGACCTGCGGCTTGCTCCGTTTGGAGCTGGTCGACGGACGTGTCCCGGCAAGGCACTGGGTTTTGCGACCGTCGTGTTTTGGGTCGGCACGCTGTTGCACGAGTTTGAATGGGTTAATGGTTCGGAGAACGGCCCGGTGGATCTATCCGAGAAATTGAGGTTGTCATGCGAAATGTCGAACCCGCTTATGGTGAAAGTGAAGCCCAGGAGATCATCAGTAATATAATCGAAAAAATAAGGTATCGAAGTTAGTATCAAACTCCTACCACATGTGTTAGACAAAAAAAATGTAAATATGTGTCATGTTACTTCTAGTTTGTTTGGTTAGCTTCATGTTATCCATATATCTATGTTTTGTAGCGTCCGATGTTATTATATACAGTATAATGACTATATATGTGATGGATGTCTACTGTTGGGTGAGTGAGTGAGTTAGCTACTTTGCTGGTTTCATGAACAATTTCAACATGTGCCAGTTAAAATACTGTTTAACAATACTGATTTTGGATTTATATTTGGTCTCTACTCTATATGACTATATTAGCTAAGCTAATTAGCTAAGCTAATATATGGAAGATAATATTTCTTGGCGTAGAGATTAGGATGAAATGGAGATAACGTCAAGTGATTTTAGTCAATTTAAAATTGCAATTCTGTAAAGGGTTCAACATTAAGAAAAACTGGTCAGTCTTAACAGCTGCTCCCAAATTGGTCCCCAACCCCCAAGATTAACCGTTAATGAAACACTCGAAGTAAAGGAAGAACCGAGATAAATTAAACCGGAGTCGAGTCCAACAGCACATTAAAGTAAAGGAACACTCAAAGCAACAGATTTTACAAAGACCAAGAACAACATAGGCGTCACTGATCAAGAACCCTAACATATGCCTTTACCAACTCCCGGCAAGAACACAAACCCGACGACTTCTTTTACTTGGGCATCCTCGACATTGCCTTCTCGAACTGAGCCCACTTCTGGTCCAAAGTCCCCACATACCCAACCGACATCCTGATCAGCCCAGGCGAGATCCCCGCGACTTCCTTCTCCTCCTCGTTCATCTCGCTGCTGGTGCTGCTGCCGGAGCAGGACATGAGGGTCTCGTAGTAACCCAGGCTGACCGCCATGAACCCGAACTGAGTAACGTTCTGGAGCTGGTTCATCAACTTGTTGGCCCGGTCCTCGGTCACCATGTCCAGGGCCAGCAGCCCGCCAAAGCCGTAGTCCTTGTTGGCCAAGGATTTCAACAGCTGGTGCTGTGGGTGCTCCTCCAGGCCCGGGTATATAACCTTCAGGCCCATCTTCTTCATCCTGGTCGCATAAACCATTGCTCTGTTGCAGTGCTCTTTCATCCTCAGGCCCAAGTGAGGGATTCTCTCCGACAGCTCGAAGGCCACTTTGGCGTTCATCGTCGGCCCAAGCAGCATCAAAGCCCCCTGGCGCAGATCCATCATCGAGTTCACCAGGCTAGCCGGCCCACACACAGCACCTACATAAAAAAATAAAATAAAAAATAAAGCTATCGAAAGGAGCAACAAACAGTAACTAAAATCCAAGGTCGCTGGACGGGTCACGTGTGTGATCAGTGACGATAACTACTGACAAAGAGAGCATATTGGCAGGTGGGTACCCATCAAACGTCTTTCCCAAAAGATAAACGACAAAGCCCACTAATGACTCAACCTAACCGGATGTGGCCAAACCAGAGCCTGCCATCATATGCTGTCACGAGCTGCCCGGCCCAAAACGGGCTAGAGCAGACGGTCATGAAGCTCACATGTAACCAACCCAACCAACCTATTAGACGGACTGTCAAAATCAAAAAGCGCTACACAATTACACATGTTTCCCACCACGAAAATCACTTGCCACTTTTGTCCCGATTCCAGGAATCCACCTACCAATCTTACTGTTGTCATCATCAATATGTAATCAGCCGTTACATGTCTCAATTCAAGTAATCAAATTAATAATTAAAACAGATTATTTTACCAAATCATCAATTAGTAATAGAAATCGACTTTCCCTACATACGCACCGGCAATTATGTCGGCTCCGCCGCTGACGTACTTGGTAATGCTGTGAACGACGACGTCGGCGCCGAGCTTGGCGGGGGACAGCACCATCGGGGCGAAGGTGTTGTCGACGACCACGGTGAGGCCCTTGTCGTGAGCGATGCGGCTGAGCTCCGGGATGTTGGCGACGGTGAGCGTCGGGTTGGATATTGACTCGAAGTAGAGGACTTTGGTCTGCCCTTCCACCACGGCGCTGCTCACCGCCTCCAGGTCCGTTATGTTGACGAACGACGTCGTAATGTTGCATGCCCTCGGCATGAAGTGGCTCAGCAGCGCGTGGGTTCCACCGTACAGCTCCCTCGACGCCACCACGTGTCCCCCGCTGCTGCAAAGCTGCAGCAGTACCGATGCTATCGCGGACATACCTGTCCATCACCACCACCGTACATCAAATTCAGTTCAACCCCTTTTTAGTTTTTTACCCTAAAATTTGTTTTATTTACCTTTTTTTTTAAATGCGGTGGGGAAGGGAAAAAAAAACAGTGTAATTAAAATTTGTTTTAATTACCGCTGGCGGTACAGTAGGCGGCCTCGGTGGCTTCGAGGGCGGCCATCTGACGGCCGAGGTTGAGGACGGTGGGGTTGAAATGGCGGCTGTAGATGAAGAAGTCGCGGTCGGGGCCGAGCTCGCCGGCGAACATGCGGCGCATGGTCTCGGGCTCCATGACGGTGAAAGTGGCGGAGGCCTCGATGGACATGTTGACGCCGCCGTGCTCGCCGAACTCGTGGCGGGCGGAGGCCAGCGCGGCGGCGGGATCCTCCCAGACGCCGCCGGGGGGCAGCATGGCTTTCTTGGAAGGGTAGAAATCGTCGCTGTCGAAATCGTCCTGGCCACGCTTCTTGGTGGCGGGGAAAACGCAGTCGTGGCTCCTCGGCTCTGCCGCCATGGTGAAATTGGGAGATAGAGAGATAGGAAGGGAAAGGTGGAGATGGGAAATTGGTGGAGGGAGATAGCTAGATAGGAAGGGATGGGAGTTGCGATGATTGGGTTTCTTTTTGGTTATATATATAGAGAGGAAGGGAAGGGCGCGTGCCGGTGTCGGGTCGGGTAAGGAGTAGGGGTTTGGGCCGGAGCGAGTCCGTTACTATTGAGGGTTTGGAATCATTCAGAATCAGTAATTGAATTTTGTACCTAAAAGTAATAATAACAATTGAAGGATAGAGATATTATTCCTACCAAACATTCAGATGCAAGGAAAGTGAATCCATGCATTTGTTTGTTTATTTGTAATTAATTAGAGGCTAGAGATATTGCTACCAAACAGTTGTCAAACCGGTTTAGCAAGTGATATAATTCATGAATATCAAATCAATTGTACATTTATATATTATATTTTAAAATAATGTACCTATAATCTTAATTTATCTTTGAATAAAATAAAAGATAAATTATAATATTTAAATACAACATTCAAATGTTTATATTTGAATTCGTTCATTTTGTTAGTTAATTCCATCAACACGCGTATTTTGTTCATTTACTGAAAATCAATTTTTCCTGTTCATCACTATTTTCTCAATTTTGACATTTTTTTGCCGGTTTTGTCTGTTGCTTCATACCAATGGTATTTCAATCGACTTTTTGTCCGATACCAATTGAATCTAATATTACAGGCCACCATACCAGTTGTTTATTTGACAACCAAGCTCTAGAGGATAATATCTATGGGAGATATGTTTTATTAACATTCAGAATAGTTTGGGTGTATCAAAATAGTGATCAAGGGACAGAATTACCAAACACAGGTGCCTTTTTTTCTTTATTTACCCAATGGCATGAATTCTTTTACTGCGCTGCATACAGGTACAGCAGTGAATGTACGTAGACACAATGTAGTTATTTACGATTGTTGGGATGGGATTGTGAACCTAGACACAATGTAGTTAATTTGGCGGCGAAATTTTGACGAAATGGGTCAAAGGCAACACGAATTTGGCTTCCGTGGTTTGAAAACAAGGAAGAGAAACTAATGCAAAATTTCCCGAGACTTATGGAAACTCAAAATCATTCCCGATAGTATCTCTTATTGATTAATTAAAATTTGGAGACCTTTACAAATTGAAATCCAGAGTATATGGAGTGGTGGAGCCATTTTTATTCGAGGTGGGGGTCATGACACTACTTTGGATCCTCTGGTAGTTATCCACATAAAAAAAACATGCCTTTTTGTTGGTGTGGAATTCAAATCTATGACCTCTTGTTATCAACTAACACATATCTACCAACAAATTACAATTAGTTTTCGGACCTAAATGTAAATTTTATTTAACAATTTTATCTAATATTTAAATCGACTTATAAAATTAACTTACCGGTGATCACGAGAGATATAGAAAGAGTATTTTTTCCGCAAAGAACTGTGTAAGCATAACACTTTCAAGTTGAATAAGTGATAATGATAAGTCATGAATAATTTTTTTAGTACGATGCATCGATATAAAGAGTGATATAACTAAAATCATCAAAGCATTTTAAAGGGAGTAGAACTACTAAATAACTGAAATAGAATGTTATAAAGATGATAAGAAATGAATAACATTGAACTAACTCATCGAACGAATAGAACTGACGAAACTTCTCTAGGCTACAAAAATGAATGACAAAGTAAATAGAAATGTCTGCATATGTAGACGTAGATGTGAGTGGTAATTTTGAAATGAAAATCTTATACTTAGTTCTTTTTTCTCTCATAATTATGTGTATTATTTTCTTATTTATATGCAGGACCATGCTAATTAATTCTTGCCTGTCTCATTCTAATTGCATTGGATGTCCCTAAAGGGATGAGATAACTTATATTAATAGGAAAACAGTGTCGACAAGAATTGAGCCACGAGACACTGATGACAATCAAAAGATAAAGCAAGAGAGGCACCTGCATGCAGGCTCCTTTGCCCACGATATGGTTGGCTAATTTATCCAAAAAATGCTCACGTGCTTTGGCGTTCATATAAAATGGACATGTTGCTTTTTTATAAAAAAAATGGTAACATAAGAGGAATTTTACAATGCTATATAGTATTGGTGTTATAGGTTTTTGCTTTTATGGTACAATTTGAAATTGTACCTATACTTTTTGTCAGAGACGGAGCTACATTGAAGCCGGGGTGGGCCCCGGCCCCCCGGATTAGTCCCGGCCCCGAGGACCTTAAGTATATTTAGTACAAAATTTATAAGTAAAGTTTGTTCTGTAAATTTTATCAAGTAATATCTTGTGCTCTAATGGTAGCCAACCTTTACTTGTGCTTAGAGCATATGAGTTCGATTCCCATCTGCCAATTAATTTTGCTCTCCGTCTGCCATTCCCCAAACCAAACAGACACCTATTTAATTCTAATTCCCATTTACGTTGTCATTCCCCAAAACCAAACAGAGACCTTTTTAATTCCAATTCCCTTTCCTATCCCCATAATAATTCCAAGTCCCAACTTGAAATAGATAAACAAATCCTTATTTATTAGATGCTATTTTGAGTGATTTCAATGATCTAAAAAAACGTCGTGTACTTCTAAAATAATTATAAAATATTATGTTAGTTTTTTATTTAATTATTTTCGGCCCCCCGGTCTCGAAATCCTGGCTCCGCCCCTGCTTTTTGTACAAATTTTTTTATGGTATAACTTAAACTTGTACCTTTATGTTAATGGTACAACTTGAAGTTGTGAACTTGTACCATAACACAATGGTACAAGTTGCTTTATGGTACAACCTGAACTTATACATTTAACATTATGGTACAACTTTAAGTTGTACATTAAAGCACCAATACTTTATAGTATAGCAGAAGTGCTCGGTAACATAATCCTAAAGATTTCGTGTAACAAAAGATTTTGCGAACTTTGGTAGTTTTCTATTGATGAAAGAACTATGTAGTCGTAGATCTATAGCAGTTGGTGGTATATGATGAACTCTAAGTAATTGGCAGTCCTTTTCGAATCCCGGTGACACTCATCTACCATGTTAAGCACATGGTGTCCTAACTTGTGCAAACTTCAAATCCATTATTCATATATGGTGGCTTTCGTTTGAGGGAGTGTGTTAATAAACGGTATATGATTCGCGATTAGACCTCTTCCAATAATTAGGGTTATTGGGACGAGTTGGTTTATGAATTATGACTGATGATAGATGAGTGTATATAGGGAGGCAGCAGGGCAGTAGCTGCTGGATGTATATGACTAGTGTCGTGATGTTTTGGTTGTGGGGTTTGGAATCGATCGAGATGATAGATAATGGCGACAATGACCTCCAAAGGTGATGGAACTCCACTTCCTTTTGCACATGCTCCTTTACCATTTCTGCGCTACGTAACTACCCCACAAACTAATTACATAATTATAACACGATCGAGTACGGACAACCTAGGCATGAGATGAGAGGATAAGAATCGAGCTAAGGATTTGTCCACGTTCTCTCTTCTATCTTATCATATGCATTGCCATCATCACCCATCCCACCCACCTTCCTAATAAGCATGAGCCTCGATCATCATCAGCTAACTTCCGAATTACATCATCAACGTGGAGCTTTCTACATATTTAGAGTGTATGTGAATATATATATATAGTAAACATCCTATTCATTCCTGAAGCGAATTTCATTCTACTTGAATAATTCACGTCGTCGGCGATCAACCGGGAGAAACTCCCACCAACGACGGCCTATGGTAATCCCCCAGTTCATCTGTGGAAGGCAAGACAAGATTAGACGGGCGACGTCAAATCATGGCTTACTGTTTCGCCCTCAGTACCGCCGCCATTACTCCCTATGAGTCACGTAACCTTGTGGAAATCTTCTTCTACTTACTTTTGATTAAAGCTATAATTACAAATCCATAACCAACTACACATGAGAACTATTCCAACTTTGGGAGCTATTCACTTTTGAAATTCATGCTTCTCTGAATCTACTGAGACAGAAAAGGCTGCTTGCTTTTGGATCTGGTAAGTTGTTGCAAACTTATCGTGCCACATCAGCTAATGTAATCGACCAGAACTAATATAGCCCATCTGGCTTATTCTTTTACTCTGTCCATCACTAAGGTCCCATGCATCATGCTATGTCGTTTCTGCTAGGAGAAACTGCCACGCTATAACTGTTCAACTACTGTGGCTTTCACTAGTTTTACCATGCATATACAGCTGGTTCCAACTTTTCTGTTAAGCTGCAATTTTTAAGGAAGTTACAACTGAATGAACTGCCAAACACATAAATCAAGCTATATTATTGCTATTTCCACTTCTGGAAATAGCTTCCAGCCTGCAGGTACTAATTCGCCAGAGCATCTGGTTTTCAACAGACACACATATTGTCCATCATATGCACACCAATGGATCAATTCCTCTGATGCGTCTTTGCACCATTGAAAGAATTGAATTTACATCGTATTAACCTTGTTGGTATACAACATAACAATTAACAAGAGTCTAAAATTTTGAGCTAGAATTCGCTTACACTTCTAGATGCTGCACGTTACCAATGGAGATAGGGACTTGAGATGTAGTTGAACCAGCTCCCTGAAGATGTTCCAGGAAATCCATTACTATCGGATCCGTCCACGGAGCTCCAAATGGAGCATCAGCACCTGCAACCCAACCTAGATGCCCGCCCTTTGGAGTTACGATTAGCAAGCAGTTGGGATTTTCCTGAAAGAAACACCCAGGAAACAGCTCTTGTGACTATCGACTTGTTCCTCACAACTTGCAGGAGATAGAGGATTGAGAGAATAAGAAAATGCTGTGTATGCAACTCTGAAACAAATAACAGCCTATTACATACCCTGATATCTTCTCGAGGTATTCCCCTAGCAGGAGCAATTGGATCGTTGGCAGCCTGCCAATTTAACAGAGACAAACATATAATGTAAACCAATAGCTGATGCATAACCAAACAGTAATATGTATGGAATCATCCATCAACCGTAACGAAGCAGTCGACCACTTCAGCCATTAGGCCGACCACAGCATACCTACGGACCACGCAAGCAATCTGGTGGACCAAAGCATACAGGTCGACCACTCAAGCAATTAGTCAACCAGATTGACGCAGTTACCTGTTTCCTCTCCAATCAATCTCTCGGCTTTCATTCTTACTAGATCATATAAGCTAAACATGGCTTTGTTTATAGAGTATGTTTCCTAATTAGATTTCCCTTTATTTTCGTATATATAATTGATGTTGCTGTAACCTATGAAACAAACTTTTCTCTCAAACACCTACGTCTCGGTTTATCTCAGTACACTGACATTCAGATAGGTTGGGGAAGAGGATTGAGCCGAGTCTATGACTGCATCTATCTCTGAATCTGCCATTTAACTTCCAAGTAAGTTGGAAGGTTGTGCTTGCTATGAGGAGGAAAAGTCTGCTGCAGAATTTGGGAAGATTGAAGTATTAAAGAGCAGAAATTAGCTTGTTTGGGCTGCAGCGGGGATATCTTTAAATACCATGGCGCCATCAATCAGGGAGATTAACAGGCTATGGAATAATAAAGTTGTCCTAGTGATACCCCTCTCCTGAACCAATCCTGCTGCAAATTTGCTACTGCTGAAAATTTTCTGGGAAATCTCAAACAGAATGAGCTACCTATGATTATGGTTGTTGTTTGATTGTAATTAGAGTTCCTAAACTACAACTTTAGGTTGCCACTGTTTCCCCTTTCCTTTGTAAATTTTTTAACTAATTAATATTATATCACCATTATAGAAAAGAATTGAGATTTCAGAAGTACATTGATCATGACCTAAACATAAAGAGTCAAACATGAAGGCCTGCAAGTGTGTGTTACCTGGATGCAAAGAATAGGGGTACGAACATGCTTGATGGAATCCGAGCTGCTGGAATTGGAGTAGTAATCATCGACAGACTTGAAACCAAATGAAACTGCACCGTTTTCAAACACACAGAAATCAGCTAATGATATGAATCCCACAAACTTAATTGCACTAAGAATTATCAACAATATGCTTGACATACCTCGGGTCAGTCCATCATCGAATTCTCTGACTGTCCTGGCATTAGCAGCCAACTCAATGTTGAACTCACCACCCATATCTTCAAACAGAGGTGCATGCCTAAAACAATGATCAAAATCACCACCACTGTCAGCCAAACCCAGAGAGATCTCTGCCTGACAAACAGGCGAAACAAGACAGGAGAAAGAAAGACTACTTCTTGAAAATTCTGCGCAGGGACTTTGTAAGAGCTTTGTCATAGATATTATTAAAGCCCTTTCTGAAGTCCTCATCTGCAATCACCAAATTGAAAGGATTGCACAAGGACACGCCACCACTTAGGCGGCATGTCTCATCAGATTCCTACAAAATCAAAACCCAGAATTGCATATGCTATCGTCATAGGCAAAGACAACAACTAACAGCAGAAATTGCAAGGAGTCATTTGATTACCTGAGCCAAGTAATTGACAAGAATGTTGGCGCCCAGAGACCAACCAACCGCATACAAATTGGAATTGGGATATCTGCCACCCACATGAGCTACTACTTCACGAATGTCTCCTAAAAACGAAGCCGAGTAGAACTGCATTTCATCAGTTATTCCCTTTCTTTCTTCAATCATCAATGTGTCCATAAACACAGTAATCAGCTTGAAACGTGCAAAGGAGATTAGAGGGTTGTACCTGAGGAGTAGTGACAGGGCTATCTCCGCAGCCTCGGCTGTTGAAAACGACAACACGCCACCCTTTGCTTCTGGCTCTAATCAGCATATGCCTCACGTAAGAATCGCCACTCCCTCCAGTTAAACCCGGCTGCAAAGATTCAATTTTTCTTTTCTAGTTAGGGAATTAATTTTAAAGATGGAAATTGGGGATTTTTTTTTTTTGGGTAAAAGAACTACGAACCAGCAAAATGAGAACCGGTGATTCAGGAGGTAATTGGCGATCGTCGCCGGAAACCCAATCGAGAGCGACGGCGCCGTCGTCCTTGGTGCGGAGGCACTCTCGCTTGAATCTGACTTCCGGTGTGGAGCGGAAGAATGAGGCGAAGATGGTCTCCACGTGGCGATTGGAGGCGATGATTGGGTAAGCATCGTAGGGTTGGTGAATCGTCTTCAAGGCCGGGAGGAATAGCTCCCGGCCGCCGCCGATGACTTCGAGTGAAGGGTGGGGAGGAGAAGGAGAACTGTGATCATCCATCGGAGCGCCGGTTTGGATTGCTGCGATTGGTTTTGAATAGTACCGGAGGTTGCGGATTGGGAATAATGTAGCAGGCAAGGAACCCCAGCAGGCTTTCGCCATTGGGGGGGTCGCAGCAATGGATTGGAGGGTAGGTAAAGCTTGAAACTTTAGGGATATTCCTTCCCTACTGTACTGGTTCTCTGCCTGGCTGGAATGGGGACGAAGGAAAGTCGCTAAAGCAGAAAGCATAGTCAACTCACAAGTTCTAAGTAAGCGGATACGACGCCGTTCGAGTGACAAAAGAGATCAGGTCCGAATTATTGCTCACAAAACAGAACAAAACAGAGGAAAACAGAGCAAAAAGCGTCTGAAAAATGATGCAATCCGAAACCAAAGCTAGCACAAACAACAAAGCTGCAAATCAAAACAAATCTTCAGCCTTCCAGGTGGATTGTTTCCTCCGATTTCTGCTCCACCGCGGCCACGTCACCATCGTCATCATCGGTGATAAAAGCCGAAACGGGGAAAGACTTGCCGATCCCCATGGGAGTCTTGAAAGTGATCTTCTTGCTGGAAGCATCCTCCATGCTCATCTCCGAGATGGGGACCCAGAGGAACATCTGCTTGCTCTTGATCCCGCTCATCTTCTTCATCCTCAGCTTCTCCACGTAGGCCGTCACCTCCGCCGCGTAGCTGACACGTGTGTTGGTGGCCTCGAAGAAGTGGTCGTAAGGGGCCTTGAGCTTCATCCACACGAACCCGGTCTCCCTGACTCGGCCGCACTCGACCAGGTCCTTCAGCGGGAGGACTCCCTTGGGGAACCCTAGCTCCTGGAGAAGCTCGACAGAGTGGCGGTAGCATTCCTCTGCTCCGTACACCAACTCTGCACCTTCCCTCTGCCCACTACTCCGCGCTGTTGCTGCTGCCATTCTGTTTGTTCTCTTTCTGTGCGTCAATGGAGATGATGGGAATGGAAGGAGGGGATTTGGGTTCTTACATATGAGGGGGGGAAAGATGGCTGCGTTTTGGTGGCCATGGCAGTTGGCGGTGTTTAGGAAGTGGTGGTTGAGCTGCTTCACCTATATATTTAGTCTAGCTAGCTAGCTAGTTGCCATTTTTCCTTTGCTGAATTTGGCATGGCCGCTAACCACTTTACCTGTTTTACTTACTTTAAGTTGACAAGAGAGGGGCTTGCAATAGTATAGCGCGTAGAGAGGAAGTTTCGAATTCAAGGTTGTTTCCTCATCCATCTTCTCTTTTAAGCTCTTTTGGTTAGGGAGTACATATCAACAGCGTTGTTAACTTACATCATTTTGGATTCTTTTATTTGAAGATTAGTGTATACATCACTCTGTTCGTATATATTGACAATTACTTGTCCAATTCAAAATAAAATCGAAATATAAGATAAATTAGATAGAGCTTAATAAATTTACAAGAACTCATAATACATCTTTGATTCTAATTCAGAATTTAAAATTCCACAACCATTTCTCTTGTTCTTACTGGCTGTACAAATACAATTGGTTCACCAACTTATTGGTCGTCATCTCTTTCTTTTTGTTTTTTTTTTTACCTGCGAAATTTTGTGCATATTCTTGTATATGGTTGTTCATTGTATTTATAACATTCCGAACTTTTTTTCGGACGAAGATACTATCCGCTTTGGGTCGAGACCCTTACGATTTTTGACTTGGGGTGTAATTCAATGTGACTTCTCATAAGATCATTCATTTTTGTTGTACTTCACACCGAACACGTTTAACTTCGGAGTTCTCACAAGAACTCCTTTATTTCACCCCCAAAACACGTTTTATCAATTAATGTCGGTTTCATACTTATTAACTATGGATCTCTCCAGTATTTTGTCAATGTAGAATTCGCCTAAAGTGCTACAATATCGTAAAAAAACCGAGAGAAATCCAATCTGTCTGCCTGCAGTAAGCAGATCGGAATTGTACTTAGCGGGCCAACGGCCCAAACTAAGCCCATAACTAGTTCACAGCTAAAGAACCTATAAATCCCTTTGGTGGGCCTTCGAATTACATTACCCAGCAGTGCAGGCAGAGCCAGACCAATACAATTCAACTGACTGGACTTGCACTTCGCCAAACGAAAAAAAAAACTTGAAAATTCTCGTCTTCCTCAGTTGCGTTCGTCGCAGTCTCCCCAATTCCCTCGCTGCGGATCTGTCTCTCTATCTGGTGGTCACTGAACAGTGTTTCCCTCCATATCTCCATTTTCATCGCCGCTGCACTGCTGCCTGCTCTCTCTTTGGAGTGAAACCCTGCAATGTCGACGAACGAGGATCCCGAATTTCAAGATGCGTTAGAACTCCCCCCGGCCCCACCTCTGCCCACAGCCCCAGTCTCAGACTCTACCACAACAGGGCAACAAGAATCTTCACCGGAGAATGTGCCGGAATCCGAGACTCAAGCGAATCGAGAATCCCAACCGGATGCAGAAGTGCCAGAGGCCGTGGCCGAGCATGAATCAGAGCCAACACCAGCTCCTCCAGCAATTATCGATTCGGATGCCAAGGTCGAGGATGAGCCAAAAGAAGCTGCGATCCATTCCAATGGAGAGGTGGAAGCTCAATCCAATGACCAGGCGGGTCGCGCTCAGCTGCGAAAAGACGAAGGGAACCGGACATTTACGATGAGAGAACTGCTCACTGAGTTGAAAACCGAGGAAGGAGAAGATGCTGGCTCCCCTTACAGGTTTATGTTTGGATCAACGCAAAATTCTATTCAACCACAGTTCAAATACTTATTGGAATTGGTTCTTGTTCCTGATAGTAGCTTTTAAGATGCATGCTTGAAGATCTCAGTGTATGTACGATTGGATCAATGCGGATCTTTCCCTTGGTTGTTTCTGAATCTGACATAGGAATAGTTCATTTTACAAATCATGATTGTTGGCTATTAGTTTTAATCGTGTGCCAATTGGTGGAGTGATGGGACTCATGGCATTAAGATCTGAATATGTTATTTTCCTTTCAGGTGATGGATTCGAATGTAATGATAAGCATGATTTTTTCTTCTTACCATCTCAGTAGTTCATTGTATTGTTCTTCGTTGTTAATTGTTTCAGTCAAGAAACCCCACAACAACATGCAGCAGAGCAGACCAATGCTGCCATGGAGTTGATAAATAGTATCACTGGTGTGGACGAGGAGGGTCGGTCTCGTCAAAGAATTCTTACTTTTGCGGCAAAAAGGTGATCCCTTCTTCCTCGCCGTCATCTTTCTTTCTTCCGCATCTGCTGTTCTCAAAACCATGATCAGGGTGTTCATAATGACGGTTGTTCTGGTTAAATGTATTGACTTGGATTAAAATGGATGGTGATAGATTTTCATTGTGATGTCCAGCATGGTGTGAACTTAACTTAGGGTCTTTTCTTTTCTTGGGATCATTTTTGTCCATACTCATCATGTTAAATCAAAACTTGACAGGTATGCCAGTGCAATTGAGAGAAATCCGGATGACTATGATGCCCTCTACAATTGGGCGTTGGTTCTTCAGGTTTCAGACTTTACTTTATTTTTCCAATTCAGGTACCATTTAGATTTTGGTGATGTCCATTGATGCTATTTTCATTTGATTCATAGGAAAGTGCTGACAATGTTAACCCAGAATCAACCTCACCTTCAAAAGATGCTTTGCTTGAGGAAGCTTGCAAAAAGTATGATGAGGCTACACGTCTTTGCCCGTCACTTCATGATGTACGTATGGGTGGTTATTTTCTGAACCTGAGTAATTTGATGTTGGAGTGTCATGTTACTAGTTCAATGTGTACATGCTGCTATCCCTGATGGTTGTAGCCATACATCCTGTGGTATGATTTTTGAACAGGCTTTTTACAATTGGGCTATAGCAATTTCTGACCGAGCAAAAATGCGTGGCCGTACAAAGGAGGCTGAAGAACTCTGGAAGCAGGTTGATCACATTTTTTATATCAGAACTATCACTTTCTTGTCAAGTTGGAAATCCCACTGCCTGTCTAGCACAATGCTTGTATAGGAAGATAACTCATGCATACATTTGACGGAGTTAGGTCAAAGACTAGGTATTCACTTGCGGTCGGAGTAATATTTCGCCATATTTCAGAGGCCATTACAAGTGAAGTTTGTGGAAAAGTTCATTCTTGTTCATTTTTCAGGCAACAAAAAACTATGAAAAAGCTGTGCAACTTAATTGGAACAGTCCACAGGTATGTCCATCTAAAGCTTTGTAAATGCCCCCCGTAAGCCTATCATTGCCAAGCTGCATATGCTTATTTAGTTTCCTGATTGTTTAGTAATGTATTTGTGCCTTGAAATACTTTGCAGGCACTTAACAATTGGGGACTTGCTCTACAGGTAATTATAGCCATATACACGTTGCTTGTAGATTCCTTCTTCACAGAGTTCTGCTTAACTCACCAGTCCTACCTCTGGTAAATCAGATGGTTTTGGGAACAAAGTTTTGTTGCAGCAAAACTTAATTCTATCTTGATTTTACAATTCAGGAACTCAGTGCAATTGTTCCAGCTCGAGAAAAGCAAACAATTGTGAGAACAGCAATCAGTAAGGTATTAGATGTTGCATGTTGGAACAATTCGTGAATTAAAATAGGCATCTAATGACACTCCTGGGTGGGTGTATCCCTGTATCCGTTCTCAATATTTCTCTTACTCATTTTATGATGCAGTTCCGAGCTGCAATAAGGCTGCAATTTGATTTTCATCGAGCAATCTACAATCTTGGGACTGTTCTGGTACTTTTCTTAGTATTGTCATGAATGGATTGCTTTGTTCTAAGCTTTTGCCTCTTACTTTCTTTCACATCCCTTTTTTGGGGAAGCAAGATATAAGTCATCTTTGGTTATCCTTATCTAATCTGAGCGATGGAAAATGCTGAACTAGTTATGGCTTTTTTTCTGCAGTACGGATTGGCAGAGGACATGTTGAGGGCTGGTGCAGCAACAAATAATGAGTTGTACAGCCAATCTGCTATATACATTGCGGCTGCTCATGCGTTGAAGCCAAGTTACTCTGTGAGTAACTACATATTTCGTAGTTTTGGTTTGGTTATAGTTGTTTGGGTTAGTTGTGTGCTTAAACCCACTAGAAAATTGCTTTAAGTCTCAATGGTAAACTGAAATCATATGATCTTTTTTATGAAGCCCATTTTGTCTAATAAAAAACTTTGGTACTCTCTTCTTTTGTATGATGGTTATCTTCTGTTGATGCTTTGCATACAGGTATACAGCAGTGCTTTGCGGCTTGTTCGTTCCATGGTTAGTATCTCAATTTTGTTGTCTTCTGCGGGCACTTGTGGATTCAGAGGCACTATACATTGCTAACATTAGACAATGAAATAATCGGGAATCCCGAGTAACTGGCTAAGCGGCTAAAGTAACAAAAATGTGCCAAAGCTCTATTCCTTCTGCCATAAAATATTAGTATTTAAAATCTCATTGTTGCTTATTCTTTGATGCTCTGGAGTGATTGTTCTTCTGTCCATTATTAACCAAATGATAGCATTTTCTAGTTAATTATCTTTCATGGACTTGTAAATTTCTTGGTCTTCCAGTGGCATTATTATATGAACTCCCTAATTCTTTTGTGTTTCTTCATAGACTACAAAACCATGTAGTACCAGCTAGATATTAATATTATGCTTTTATTCAACTTTGTTCAAGTTGCTGAGCAGCATAATTAGAGCCATAACCAACTCACCTTATGGCTCTGCTAACCTTTGCTAGTCTACTGCTTGAGGACTTGATTTCCCTGGTCTCTGTTAAATTCTTTCATGCGCTCCTGTGGTGTTGATAATGAGGAGTTGAGGATGTGTTTTTATGGTGTAAATTGATATGGGGTTGATTGTTGGCAGTTACCACTACCATATCTTAAAGTTGGATATCTCACTGCACCGCCAGCCGGACAACCCATTGCACCTCATAGTGATTGGAAAAGGTCACAATTCGTTTTGAATCACGAAGGACTCCAGCAGGTACAAAATCATTACTTCATCTCTTTAAGAAGAATGGCATCTTGGGGTCTTGGATAATGAAGGGCTTCAGTAATGATACAATTATTTCTTCGTGTTTATAATAGATCGGTTGTCAGGCATGGATAATTGTTTAAAAATGACATTTTCTTTTTGCTCATTCCAAGCAGTATAACAAACCGGATCTAAAGCAAGCTCCACAAAACCTGTCTCGGAGATCTGCAGATGGTACTAATGATAAAAAGGCTATCAAAGTTGAAGTTCCAGATATTATTTCAGTGTCAGCTTGCGCTGATTTGACTTTGCCACCTGGCCCCGCCCTTTGTGTTGATACAATTCATGGACCCGTTTACCTGGTAAGCATAAATTCTGATTTCATATGCAACACCAAATTACCAATAGAGTTTCTATATGCCGGGGGAGTTTGGGATGACTATACATTTTTGCTCCATACTACTTCAGTTTGTAAAATCATAACCGTGTAAAGCAAATATCAGACCAAACTCATTGAGAAAGGTATGTCGAATCATATTAGATTTTAGAAGAATGAAAAGAATGGCAAAGAATCATATTATATTGTAGTAGAATGAAAAGAATGGCAAAGCAAGTTAGTTCGAAGTTTTGATAGGTCAAGAATCAAGATCCTTCTGCCATTACTGAACTGAAGAAAAGTATCACTCATCTTTTGTCTGTTTCACTATATGCAGATTGCCGACTCATGGGAATACTTGGATGGCTGGCTGGATGCAATTCGTCTCGTCTACACGATATATGCACGAGGTAAGAGCGACGTCCTAGCTTCCATTGTAACCAGCTGATTTATGAAGGTCTCTTGCGCGCACCAAAACCATAGAACGTTGTGAAATTATAACATCGTGTATCCCAATTCGGACATGTGGAATAAGGAAATTTGTAAATTGTAGACTCGCTGATTCAGCTTTTGATTCGTTTTGTGAAATTTTGCTGTATCATCGATGAAGTAAGAGACAAAGTTGGCACGTCTTGTCAGTCTTCTGAGAGTTATAATATGCGAAGTGTGGATTCTTACTGTAGATCACTCAATTTTTCTACGCCATTTTTTGTTTCGGTGGCAAAACAGTACTCTATTCTATCTACTGGTTTCTTTAGAGTCATTGCTGTATGCACCGGTGTTGAAGCTCTAGGATTACAGACTCTGTAGGGGCTTGTGAGTTGTAAACCAAGTGACAACAATCAACTTTTTACATATGCTTCAATGTAGAGTTGTAGACTAACGTTGTATGAAGAACTCTTGCCTATTTGCTCACAAACTTCATGCAGATTGGCGGGTTCACCTTAGCCAAAGCGAGAACCGCCGACGGCAGAGTCCACAGCCCTTCCCCACAAATCAACCCGGAAGCCACCGCCGGAATCATAAACTCTGCCTTCCTCGGCTTCAATTTGTTCCAAGCGTAGACAACTAAACTTCCCACGCACATATCGATGGCGAAATACGCCCCGACCAGAAACGGTATAGCCATCACCATAGGCAGCGGCATCCATCGCCCCACCACCTTCCCAGGAGCTGCGTCCCTCACAATATTCACCCCCACCGCAAAGGCGAAAAACCCATAACACAGCTGCAAGCAATGCCGCGGCAGAGCAGAGAACCCTTCCACCCCGAGAATAGCCATGTTTCTGTATATCAAAGCATATGGAGCTTTGAATTCGCCGTAAGGGTTCCCGACGTCGAACGCCTTGTAAAACAGGAAAAAGCTGAGCGGCGCCATCAAGCAGCCCATCGCAGTTCCGATCACCTGGTTGACGAACATGGCCCTCGGCGACGTCTGCGTCAGGTGAGCCGTCTTGAAGTCCTGCATCAGTATGCAGGCCACGGAGACCACGGACTTGATCAGCCCGCAGCCGGCCAGAGCTGCAACGACGCCGTTCTGTTTCCCTGACACAGCTGCGAGCACGAAGAGAGCCACTTTGCCGTAGTTGTATGCCATGTTGATGTCCGTAAGTCCGGCTCCGTAGGCGTTGCAGAAGGCCAGCGATGGAGCTAGGATGTATGCTACGACGACGTAGTACCATTTGAGCTGTGGGAATATGGTCGGAACCACGAGTGTGGATAGGATTGAGAAGGCCATGTAGCCCACCATTCCAACCCACATTGGTATCTTTTCTCGCAGGAAAAGTTCATTCTGTTTCTTATCCTCCTGGCCCGGCTCCTGAACTTCCCCTGCCAATAGCAAAAAAGGGTTCCGACTTTTAGGCCAAAAAGATTCGAACTTTACTTCCTCGCTGGGAAATGGGACTCTTTTTAATATGTTTTTAGCTCATTACCTTCTGGTTTCAGCTTCTTGTTCTTCAACCTTCCATGGACGTTGATGACAGTGAAGCTCATGACCTTTATGAAATTGTAGAGCCCATCTCCCAGGATGAGTGCGACTGAGAGGAAAACCTGTCGTCACAAGAAAACAAACCAGATGAAGATTAAAATACTGAGAATAGTTTAAGGATATTCCATAACATTGTTTTCCACAAAAGAAAGCTTTGTAACCTTGTAACCGTATAAGCTCTTCATGCTGCTTTCTTCCAAATCGGCTTCGAACCACTTCCCTTTGAGATCACCAATGAGCGGCCACATGATCCCATAAGACAGCACAGCTCCGAAAAGCAGAGAAAGGTTGACTTGGTGGGAAACGATCATCCCTGCCCCCACGTATGTTGTGTTGAAGTCGAAGAAAAACCTACCACAAAACCAGACCAATTGAGTCCAAAAAGTTGCTGGAAAAACAGAACAAGCTCGCTCAGGCAGCAAACACAGTTCCTCTGCTTACGTGTGCTTCCAAGCTTTCAACCCGAAGGTAGGGAACTGGTTGAACCCGCATTCCTCTGTTTTTGCATAGAACCACTTGAACAGCGCCCACAGGAACGACACCGAAAAGTACTTCATGAACCCACGAACCTGTTTTCTGTAACCAAAACCATAAAGATCGAAGCTTTCTCTTATTCCCATCTCTCCAACGACAGAACACCACCATAAATGTAATCAAATTCACGAATAAATTCAAGTACTTTGCCATCTTGTCTCCTCGGTTGTGGAATCCATTGATAAGAACTGCAGTCGCCAAGCCACTGGGATAGGCCAATTCCAAGTCCACTATCATCACCTGCAATTAACAAACTAACTAATTTAGTCCATCATCAGTAAAGCAATCAAACTTTTCCCCACAAACCCAGAAAAAAAAAAGCAGTTACCTTTCTCAGTGGAATCAAGACAAAAAGCCCGACAAAGCAAACCACAAAAAGGTAGCCAGTCATCCAACCGAACGCAGGGTCCTTGACAGCGTAAGGAGAGTTTCCCTCCGTGTGCAGCCCGGAAAGCTCATAGGTCTTCCTATTCAACCCCAACAGATAAGAAGCGAACCCGCCTCCGACCGTGATACTATAACAAGCTACCGCACACGTCTGGATCATGGTGTTCTCCTGTCGCGTAAATGGCTTCGCAACATACCCCAGCTTCCCGACCAGCTTGTTCCACGCCCTTATGAACACGAAAGCCAGCAGCGCCGCCGAGACGTTGAGATTTGGGACCAGGCCGGTTGTCAGGTTCAGCTTCATCGCTATCACGCTGTACATTGACCCGATCATGATGCTCACAATCAATCCTCTGGCTGTGATTTGCCGTGTCCATGGCTGAGCTCGGAAGGCTCTCTCCTTCAACGACGTTGGGTCGTCGTCGTCGTCTCCATCTTGTTGCCGACCATCTTCATGTTTTGTTTCGTGATTGTTATTAGCATCATCTTTGATTTTTTCTCTGGCGGCAGCAGCAGCTTCTTGTAGTTCCGTATTCATGGCCTACGTCGTACCGAAAATAACATAAATTATGTTCAACTTGATCGTGAGGGTGAAATTAGTGATGAAGCTCGCAATGATTACCTTTTGGTGGCTGTGGTTTTTGTGATTCCTCGATCTGCTGGAGCTTTAAGGGGGAATGGTGGATGGAGTGGATAAAACGGGTAGTAATAAATCTTTATAAATAGGAAGTTGGAAGCCTCCCTCGGCGCTGAATTGAATGGAGGTCGGTCTTTTTGAAGTGTTTGGGCATGTGGGACTTTGTTGAGGAGGAGCTTAATTATATTATTCCACTGGAAAAAGGAGGAGGAGTTCCGACGGAGGGAGGTTAAAGAGACAAGAAGGTATCTATCTATCTATCTATATGTCTATTTTTTTTAGCTCTGATTGATTGGGGTAGTAATTACAACGGGAAAAAAAAAATTATTAACTTGAGTTGTTGTATTTTTGTAAATTAATATTATATATTTCAATTACGTGTTATTTAAATTTCATGATACTATATGGGATGTGTATTCAGAACAACGGATTGATTTAGAGAAATGATGCTGAAAATTGTGTTAGAATAATTGAAAAATGATTGTGGGATATATCCTTTTTATAGAGTATGTTTTATTTCTATATACTTCCTACCCTCGATAATTAAAATTGTATCATTCTGAATGTGGATAATTATTAGTTGCATGGACCAATGTAATGGCACTCAAATACGTTAATAGGCTGTATAGTTGCATGTGTTTGAAAATATATGTTGTGCTTTACCCAATTACATGCTATTTGTTTTGCACGCAATTAGTGTAATGTATTGATTGGATTTTTATACCGAAATTTATCATTAACTGGATGCAGTCTCCAAATACTTTTCTTTCTCAATCAAAAAGTTGCATCGTTTTCGTAATATTCAGATTCTGTGGACAATTAAAATTGCACTCAAATACGATTGAAATTGACACCAATAATATTTGACTATTACCTGTAATTATTGATTACATCCTCCTTAATCCGTCCAACCTAGCAAACGACGCACTTTTTGAATCACATGTAATTGCCAAGTCCCGTATTTGTCCCTTGCATCCGGCAGGTAAGGAAAGAAAGCAAAAAGATCTGGCCAACCCAAGCAATATCAAATTAGTCCCAACAAGGATGGTAAAAGGGTACCGGAAGATGTACAAAAAAATCCATAATATAATCTTTTATATTGAAACAATGAAACTGATTCAATTATTAATATGGTTAATATTATCGAGTAACTTGAACTTTGATAAATATTTTTTCGATCGAATTATCGGTGCAATACAATTTTGTAATCCCAAATGGACGGTATTACAAAACTAAAAGGGTCATATCTATCTCTCCAGCCCCACCATATGCACCCAAATGAATTAGAATTTACAACAGTTCTTCCCGGCCGAAGGAATAATTAGGATGGGAGCTTTGCATGTATTGTTTTTATAAAGAACGCTTATCGCCATATGGGATTGCGAAGCTATCAATATTAGACCGACCTCTGATTCTCTTGTATCTGTTTTGCCGTTCTTTCCTTCCGTTTCATGGTACTACTGTAACAGTATATTACTCTGTTGAACTGTTCTTTTTTCATTGTTGGCCGGCTAATCGGATGATGACGAATCACACACATTAGTTCTTAAGACAAAAAGACAACATCTTCATTATTTTTTTCGATTCAAAATAGGTAGAAAGGGAGATTTCTTGTGTCAAGTTAGCTAGATTCCTTGTATTACCAAAAAATCATAAATACAAGGTTTTTTATAGACACTAAAGTTCTTTGGGTTTATATTTTCTATGTGCATAGGTTCTAGAAGAAAAGGTATATACGATTTTAACATACTTGTAATATTCTGCACTTAATACACTATTATCATTGAACATCTCGTCACAAGTGAATATTTAATCTATCCATGTTATCTGTCATAATCTGTCGGCACCTTATGAGAAATCAAAGTCTTTGATGGGTTCCGGAGATAATATGGTCGCAAGGCTGAAACTTAAAGAAATTGGCGAAAGGGCAACACCAGAAGCGGAACATGCGGTCCTTACGTAATAGCGTATTGATGTTGGCATGAATATATGGTGGTTTTATACAAGAAAGAAACTCTTAACTTCTTTTTTTCCAAAACAAATCATCAATAACTATGTCCGGATATTAATCGGCATTGTAACAGTACAATAGTTGTCGCGACACAACATGAATTGTAGTTCTTATAGTTATTTCGACCAATACTGAATAATTCAATCAAGAAAACGTAACATGGCCCGATATATATAAAATACAATTACAGGCACATGTACATCCTTAAAAACAAACTCGATATAATTCCATAAACATGCATGCGGTAACCCTAGTCAACAGTCATGTAGTTAAGAAGTGCAATAATGAAGGGAAGCATAAAAGAGAAAGAGATAGAAATTGTGGAGTGTGGAAGGAGAAGGGACTAGTACTTCTACAGTCCTACTGATCATGGACCTTATCATTGACTCTTAGCATCTTTTAGTTTCAGCCATTAAATTTTGTGTACGTGGTTGCTGCTCGTTTTTCTGTGTGTTTTTGGAGGATGGAATATGGATTCTTCCTTGTCGGTCACTTTCAGCAAGTGGCAGCAGCGGCTTTTCAAAATTTCAACGAATGTAAACACACGCCATTCAATTCCAAGCTCATCTGCTCGATCGATGACAATGATGATTGAACGATGAGACAGATCGATCGGAAGATTAATTCAGGCCAAAGACCAACAACCAGTAGTAGATGTAGACACATTTACTTAATTAGCTTCGTCTACCAACAAAACCAAACAAATAATACACAGGCAGAGATTTGTCAACAATGAGAAACTTTTTAAAACCCTGAAATTAATGAACTGATCTGTGAGAAGGACTTTGCAGAAAGAGCAAGGAGAGCAATTAGTGAAAGTTTGTCATGAAGCAGCGACTCTTCAACCGTGATCAATATCAATAACCTCCTTCAATTTGTCATGCAACTTGTGTATATTCATAAAGATGGATCACGGACGACGTACATAAGATTGCAGAGGGAACATCTTGGATCATATGTGTGAATATTATAGTCCAGTGTATTGTATGCATATAATAATTACAATTTGGTATATATAAATAAATAAATAAATATACACCAACTAGTGCTCAATCAGTGGCTAGCTGGGCATTGAAAGAGGCCGGGAATTGGGATCGAATGATGAAAAGGAGATGGTGATGTGGGCTCGTCTTTCCATCCTTTGGATGGATTATATTCATTCAATATGAAGAAAGCAGCCAGCAAGCCCCAGTTTGAAGAACGTGATTCCCTCCACACCTATGTGCCTTTGAATCTAGCTACTAGCTGCTACTATACGTGCTATACGCAATTGGGGAATATAATATATAATATATATCATTATAAATAATTAATCATTCACGAGTTCATGGTAAGATATGATAAAAAGGACTTTGTTTGTTCCAATTTCGAAAGATGTTTGAGTCAATATAAACTTCAAAGGAAAAAAAAAATTGAAAGATAAAACGAGTTAATCTCTTGATCGGTTGATCTCAATCCAGCCGAAATATCATACTTATCTTTTTGTCATAGTAGAAATTTACTGTAATTACCCGTAAACAAAAGGAGGAGGAAGATCCTAACGTCTACCTGCGAAGTGCGAAGCAGGCGAAAACAATGATATTTCTCCCTCTCGGCCATGACTCCATGAGCCATGAATGATGTTCGTTTATTTTGAATTTGATGGATCAAAAGATTTAATTAAAAAAAGAAATTTGTGCCAACCACACGCCGATGTAGATGTGTATGGGCCCAACTCTAAAACCGGCCAAGGCCCACCACTGATCAATCCACTACGACTAATTCTCGTTTTATTCTTTCATTTGGTTTGTCGTTTCGTCTATTCCCATCGTCTTTACCTTCCCCAGCTGCCCCCTCTCTCGTTCCAAGGGGAGACTCTGGTCTGGATCCACATCTAGATATTTTTACAAACGCGCCCAAACTTGTATTAACTAATTATTGCTCACAGGTAGGTTTGATTCTACTTCTTTTTTCTTTTCGAAAGGAGGTTTGATTCCGATAAGCTTGTAAAAATCATACCACCAATATACTAAATTGATGACAGCCCATACCACTAACTAGGGAATATGCAGATCACACAATTAAACATTGTTTGTAAGTATCTAAATATCTGATAATCAGTATTAGCACAGCCTAACTACCGACACCACGAACAGCCGGGACTTGGATTTAAAAAAAAACGATATATGTTTATTTTTTAGATCAAATTTTATTGTCTCTTTGACAACCTAGCTCCACTTAATTTGGTCAAACATAATTAGTAGTTCTACTTTCTACTTGATTTCAAAGCTGAAAGAATAGTTCTACTTTCTCGTCATTTGGTTATATATTTTATTCAAAAGGAATGAAATCTAATTAAAAAATAAATTTATGTTTTTCTATTTTTGTTATCAATAATTAAGGATAAAATGAGTAATATATATACTGTGGCGTCTTCGGTGCACTCACTTTTTTGGGTGCATTCAGTGCACTCGCTTCATAACCGTCATTTTAAACATGCGATTTATGTCAAAATGATGTCAATCATCACTTATGGTGTGATGAACAATAACGCACATGAATTTCCACAAAGACCATTAAAGATTTATTTTAATTTGAAGGATTTAGAGTTTAGGGGTTTAGGGATAGAACTCAAAATTGGAGGTCTAGGGCTTAGGGTAATCCTCTAATTAGTTCTTATCATATGTTATATCATCATATTACACTAATTCTACAAATTAAAATTCAAAA
Organism: Linum tenue; assembly: GCA_946122785.1. Classification (NCBI taxonomy): domain Eukaryota; kingdom Viridiplantae; phylum Streptophyta; class Magnoliopsida; order Malpighiales; family Linaceae; genus Linum; species Linum tenue. The sequence continues at coordinate 1,608,840 of CAMGYJ010000005.1, read as the reverse complement.
TCCGACACCTTAAGACTAGTTTTTGAGTTGGGTGCATTGAACACAGTCATTTTAGTGAGTGCACCGAAGTAGTCACCATATATATACATATATTTTTTTTTATGAATTGAGTAATATATTCTAAACAACATTAATAGACTAAAATAAGTTAGAGACTCGAATAAGAATTGTAAGAATATTTTTCAACACCATGAAAAATGGAGTCCATGTCATATGAAATCTACACCCCTTCCATGATACTAACTATTTCATATATAATCAAATGTGAGACTTTACTCGTTTCATCTCTCCACCATTGTTTCATAAATGATAATCCATCGTCATGAGCTGGTTGTTACACGTTACAACAACTTAGACGTATCATCCGCACTACATGTATCAGAGAAGGAGACGCTTATTAGTTATTAGATGGCCCATCGATTCAAGAAAACAGAGGGCGGTGTGCTGATCCTGGGCCTATCCAACTTCTTAATAGAAAAGCATAGTCACAATCCTAATGGGCCGGGCTGAAAAGAAACAAACACTTCGGCCCGTTACCCTACTCGCACAACTCTGTATACAACAGCAGCAGCAGGCCAGCTGGAAGTGTCCCTAACACGCGGCAAGGTCGTAAACAGGTGGCTCCAACAAAGCGACAAAACACGAAAAAGATCCCAAAACCGACTTTGTCTTCTAGTGGTCGCTCTGCCGCCACCGGTCCCAAACAAAACCCGCGTGCTCCTCACCCCCAGAATTTCCGCCAACCCTCCGCCCGCCGTTTGCTACAAAACCCATCTCCCCCTTCTCTCGCATTTCGTAATCGAAAACTCCAAAAAGAACATTAAAAAAAAAAAAAAAACGAAACGCTCGTCACAGAACATCGCAAGATGTGCCGAACAACAGATTTCGACGGATTCAAGCCCAGAAGCAGGAACCCTCTCAACATCAAAGCCTTCTTCTGCCGTTTCTCCGGCTTCCACCGCCGCACTTCCTTCCCGGACTCCCTCACTCTCCGCTTCCTCCCTCGGGTCAACGGCACCGAGCTCCAGATCGACGGATCCAAGATCCGACCCGACTCCAACGCCTTCCTCGAGCTCCACAGGCTCGTCGACGTCAAGGCGACATCCGGCGAGGCGGTCTACGGGTCGAGGGAGCCGGTCAAATCCACCGCCGGGGTCAGCTTCGAGGTCTACCTGCGGGACGACAGGGTCCTGGAAGGGATCTTCACCAAGGACGAGGAACACGAGTGGAACCTGGAGTGCAGGTGTCGGGTCGAGAATGCCGTCCTCGTTGGCTGCGCTGCGGCGGCGGCGGCGGATGTCTGCGTGGCGGTGGCGGATCGGATGGCGGCGCTGAGCGAGAGAGTGAAGTTGGTGGCCCCGCCGAGGAGGAAGAAGGGGAATTGTCGGAAGGTGCGGCTTGACAGGCTGGTCGTGATCCCCGAGGACGCGGAGGATGATGATGTGGATGATGAATTGGCGGCCGGTCCGTGTTGCTGCGACTGCGATGGTAGTGGTACGGATAGCGGATCTAGCGGTGGTGATTGGGAGGAAGTGAGTGGGCCGGGGTCGCCAGCTAGTGATGAGGAGGAGATGGACTTGGAGGGAGTTGGATGGGCCGTGGATGTTGGGCTTTGGGTCATGTGTTTGGGTGTGGGCTACTTGGTCTCTAAGGCCTCAACCAAGCGACTTAGGCGGATGAGGATACTCTGAATCTTGGATTCAAGGATCAGATTCATTTGTTCGTAATTGTAAATACCGGAATATACACTGACTAAACTTACTTACTAGTGAGTTGTAAGTTGTAACCTTGTTAGAGATACTCTTCGGTATTGTTTAAATCGTGTTTGTAGCTTTACTAATGAAGATGCACAGCCATTATTAGTGAGCTTGGAAGGAACTCGGTGTATACCAACGTGAAATCGTATCGAAGGTCAAATTCAGTTAGTTATGGACTTAGGGTGAATGCTCGTGGATCCTTTTTTGTTTTTTTAGAATTCACTGATGGGATTTCATTGAAATCAATGATCAATTGCCTCAAGGGCTACAACATCAGCTACCATTAAAGGCAAACAATCATTCGTAAAAAGAGTTTCATAAGAAATAGCAGTAAGATGAGCTAGGAGATGAGCAACGTTGTTAGCTTCTCTATAAGCAAAAGACCGTTCGCGAACATCCAACTCTTTCGACTCCTTCATAATGTCCGAGCAAATATTCCCCAACTCAGTTCTACAGATCTTGCCTTGTTTCAAGAGCTGGACAATTTTCCTGCGGTCAGATTCCACAACAACGGGTCCAAGCCCCCTCTCCTTCACCAATCTAATTCCATAGAGAACAACCATTCCTTCTGCAACATCCGAAGACCACTCTGACCTTGATTTTTCTGCCAACAGCGAATATTGCATTACCCTCCCAGTCTCTAAGGATGCACCCCAGACTCACTTCTCCTCTGCTACTCACCACTGCATCTATATTTAACTTGAAAACTCCCATAGAGGGTTTCTTTCACTTTTTGTCATTTCTTTGTCTAGGCCTTGATGATGCCTGATCTTTCCATTGTACTGCCAAAAAACAGTGGATAAACTCGGGGGAAAACCTGCCATTCTTCCAAGAACTTCTTATTGAACAAGAAGTTATTTCTATCCTTCTAGAAGAACCACAATAAAGAGCTCAGTTGTGTCATCTCCTTTGCTGGGTAGTTATTAACAACGTAGGAGAGCCATCGTTTACAAGTGAGGCCTTCAGTGATGCAGGGAAGGAGATATTGATCAAAAGCGTCGCCCAAGCACAAGCTACTTATGCTATGTCGGTCTTAAAACTGCTTGATGGGAGAAAGGATCTGAAAGAAGAATTCATTGGAAAAATAGGAGAAATTGTGCAAACAAAAGGTAAAGGGTGGAATGGGCTATAGAGACCTAAGAATTTTCAACAAGGCGATGTTGGCAAAGCAGCTATGGAATCTGCATACTAGGCCTGACACTCTTGTGGCTAGATTGATCAAAGCAAAATACCATCCACGAACATCTATTCTGGAAGCTAAGTTGGGGTGGCGGTAGGGGTGGCTATACCGTCCGGTCCGGTTAAATTGACCCAAATTGATCTGGTCCAGTCCGGTCTTTTTGAAAATATAAGGACCAAAGATGGGATTGGATACAGTCCGGTCTTGACCCGGTCTGGTCCCAATTCGGCCTTGATTTTATATTGAGTTTGTGGGGATTTGAGTGGCCTAAGGCCTGAAAGGGTGAGGAGTTGGTTAAGTTTTGTACTAAGTGCAAAGGTTTGTGACCGTTTATGCAAATTACCCTTAAGTTTTGGGTGTTGAGCTCTCTTATCCGGTCTTTATCAAGTTTTCGATCCGGTCCCGAACAGTTTTTTACCTTTAATCTAAGCCCAAAGATTGGATTGGATTGTTTACTATCCGGTCCTGGTCCGGGTTATACAGTCCGGTTTCGGGTAAAACCAAAAAACTCAGACCAAATAGCCAGCCCTAGGTGGCGACCTAGCTATATTTGGAGGAGTCTTCTGGGGGCTCAGGATCTGATTAAAGCAGGTTGCAGATGGAGAATTGGTTCTGGGTAGGAAGTAAGAATCTGGGGAGATGAATGGGTCCCTAATCTGGACAATTTTGAGGTTTTTTTTCTGCCTGTTCATGGATTGGGAAGCAAGAGTGTCGACTCTTATTGACCAGGGGACAAGAACTTGGAGGCACGATCTGCTTGAACTTATTTTCACACGTGATGAGAGGCAGGCTATTGAGGCGATTCCACTGGCTTCAACTGCAAACAAGGATGCGCTGTGCTGGACAGGGACTGAAGATGGGTAATATACAGTGAAATCATGGTACCTATTCGAGCAAAAAAGAATGGAAGAAGAGGCATCTGGCAAAACTGGGGATGATTTCAACTGGAAGAAGCTTCGGAAGATCAACATACCAGAAAAACTCAAAACTTTTTTTATGGAAGGCAACTCATGGATTCTTTTGGAAATTCCATGTAGTAAAATTATCTTTGCACGAGATTAAAGAGGCGTCTTAACCAGTTTTACTGTAAATGTAAGAAAAGATACCACAATTTTAGAACATCACTTTTATATGTACGACCATATTATAATATATTAAGATTGTTATGAAACTAGTGGAAATGTAAGCAACTATAAGAGAAGATTGGAGGAGGAAAGACACAAGAGAAGTGAGGGGAATAATTCTTCTTATTCATACACCATTTGTGATATAATAGTGTGCTCTATTTATAGGCACCATTTGGTAACCATTACATCAATGCATATGAATTAGAGATAATAATATAGGAATGGGAGTTACATGTAACTCCCAAGTGAGCATCTAATGTGGTAGGCCATTGGTCATCCAAATATAAATATTTACATAATACTCCCCCTTGGATGACCACTAGATTGCATTATTACGCTATCTCATGCTGCCTCATTAAAAACCTTACCAGGAAAACCCAGTGGGAAAAACCATGGTTAAGGGAAAAAGAGTGCAGCGCGTATATGCTCCCCCTCATGACCACATCAGCTCAGATCTTTGAGTCGTCGAACTCCAATTTCACGAACAAGCTTTACAAAGATTGTCGTTGGGAGTGGCTTGGTGAATAAATCTGCTAGATTCTCACTTGAACGAACTTTTTGAACAATTATTTCACCACTCTTTTGAAGATCATGAGTGAAAAAGAACTTGGGTGGAATATGTTTTGTTCTATCTCCTTTAATATATCCTTCCTTTAATTGAGCAATGCATGCTGCATTATCTTCATACATGATCGTCGGGATCATTTTTCCTAGAGATAGTCCACACGATTCTCTGATGTGTCGAATTATAGATCTTAACCAAACACATTCACGACTTGCCTCGTGAATTGCTAGGATTTCAGCATGATTGGATGATGTGGCTGTTATAGTTTGTTTTGTGGATCGCCACGAAATGGCTGTACCACCACAAGTGAACAAATATCCTGTCTGAGATCTACCATTGTGAGGATCTGAAAGATATCCTGCATCTGCATATCCCACTAAATCCATCTTCGATGCACTCGAATAGAACAAGCCCATATCCGTCGTTCCTCGAAGGTAACGGAGTAAATGTTTAACTCCATTCCAATGTCTTTTAGTGGGAGAAGAGCTATATCTTGCCAATATATTCACAGCAAACGATATATCGGGTCGTGTATGACTGGCTAGATACATTAATGCTCCTATCGCACTAAGATATGGCACTTCAGGGCCAAGCAGATCTTCATCACTTTCTCGAGGTCTAAATGGATCTCTTTTCACATCAAGTGATCTTACAACCATTGGATTACTCAACGGGTGTGATTTGTCCATATAAAATCTCTTAAGCACCTTTTCAACATATCCTTCTTGATGCACAAAAATACCATCCTTCAAATGTTCAATCTGTAATCCAAGACAAAACTTTGTTCTTCCTAAATCTTTCATTTCAAACTCTTTCTTCAAGCAATCAACTGCTTTTGGAAGCTCTTCGGGAGTTCCAATGATGTTTATGTCATCAACATAAACTGATATTATAACAAACTCACTACCCGATCTCTTTAGAAAAACACATGGACAAATAGGGTCATTCTTGTATCCTTCTTTCATCAAATATTCACTGAGACGATTGTACCACATTCGTCCAGATTGTTTCAATCCATACAAGGATTTGTTCAATTTGATAGAAAATTTTTCTCGAGAATGTGTTTTGTTTGCTTCTGGCAAAGTGAATCCTTCAGGGAGTTTTATATATATATATTATTCTCAAGTGATCCATACAAATAGGCTGTCACAACATCCATTAGACGCAGATCTAGTCCTTCTCGGACTGCTAGACTGATCAAGTATCGAAACGTAGTTGCATCCACCACAAGGGAGTATGTCTCCTCATAATCAATGCCAGGTCTCTGTGAGAATCCTTGTGCGACAAGACGTGCTTTATATCTCACGACTTCACCCTTTTCATTTCTTTTCCGCACAAAAACCCATTTGTATCCCACTGGCTTTACGTTTTCTGGTGTAAGGACTACCGGTCCAAAAACTTTTCGCTTTGAAAGCGAGTTTAACTCCGCCTCAATGGCCTCTTTCCACTTTGGCCAATCATCTCTTGATTTGCATTCATCAATAGATCTTGGTTCATGATCCTCATTTTCATTCATCACACTCAACGCTGCAGCGTAAGCAAAAACATCGTCGACGATTATTTTACTTCGGTTCCAACATTTTCCATCCAAGACATAATTGATTGAGATCTCTTCATTATCAAAACTCTCAGGTACCTGATGTTCTTCGGGAACTACAATCTTAGTTATGCTTGGGGACTCTTCTTGAGCTTTCATATCCTCGATTTGATCAACTTGATTCATAGCTCCTTTTCTTTTTCGGGGATTTTTATCCTTGGAACCTACTGGTCTACCACGCTTCATTCGTGGTTTAGATTCATTTGCAATTTCAGATTGTCCAACAGGGACATCAACTTTCACTGGAGCATTTACAGCTGGAATGTGTGACTTTGTCACTCTTTTCTGGTCAGTAAACGAATCCGGCAGTTGGTTTGCTAAACCTTGTAAATGAATTATCTTTTGAACTTCCAGTTCACATTGTCTAGTACGAGGATCAAGGTGAGATAATGATAATTCATTCCAACAAATATCTTTTCCCAGCTGTTTGTTCTCACCCCCTAATGTTGGAAAAACTGATTCGTCAAAATGACAATCAGCAAAACGAGCAGTGAATAAATCTCCCGTCAAGGGTTCTAAGTATTTTATGATTGACGGAGACTCATATCCAACATAAATTCCCAACCTCCTTTGAGGACCCATCTTAACACGCTGTGGTGGAGCAATAGGGATGTAGACGGCACACCCAAATATTTTTAGATGGGAAATATTAGGTTCCTGACCAAAAACCATTTGCAAGGGGGAAATTTCATGATAACTTGTTGGCCTTATGCGAATTAATGTTGCCGCATGCAATATAGCATGTCCCCAACAAGAAATTGGCAAGCTTGTTTTCATAAGCAATGGTCTTGCAATAAGTTGCAAACGCTTAATGAATGATTCTGCAAGGCCATTTTGTGTATGAACATGTGCTACAGGATGTTCAACATCAATCCCAGTGGACATACAATAGTCATTGAAAGTTTGTGAAGTAAATTCACCAGCATTATCTAGACGTATTTTCTTGATTGGAAAATCAGGAAAATGTGCTCGTAGTCGTATCAATTGGGCAAGTAATCTAGCAAACGCCAGGTTGCGAGTTGATAGTAAGCATACATGTGACCATCTAGTTGATGCATCAACTAAAACCATAAAATATCTAAATGGTCCACATGGTGGGTGAATTGGCCCGCATATATCACCCTGTATACGTTCTAAAAATGTGAGAGATTCACTCCTTACTTTCACAGGTGATGGCCGTATAATCAACTTGCCACGAGAACATGCAACACATGGTACATCTTTAAACTGATAAATTTTGTGACCTTTCATTGGATGTCCACATGTATTGGCAATGATTTTCCGCATCATAATCAATTCGGGATGGCCTAACCGCTCATGCCAAACTATAAAATTATCAAGATTTGTAAACTTCTGGTTTACCACGTGTTTCAATTGTACTAATAAACGTGTAGTACAACCCATAAGAAATAGCAGGCAATTTCTCCAATATGTATTTTTTATCGGAGACCATATTTGTTATCATAATATACTCTTTATTCTCTTCTTCCTTTGTCTCAATATGATATCCATTTCGGCGAATATCTTTGTAACTCAATAAATTTCTTTGAGACTTTGAAGAGTATAAGGCTTCATTGATATACAACTTGGTTCCTTCTGGTAACAATACACTAGCTCTTCCGGAGCCTTCAATTAGATTTGTACTTCCAGATATAGTACTAACATTTGCTTCTCGCATTTCAAGATGAGAAAAATATTTCTTATCCTTCAAGATTGTATGTGTCGATGCACTATTAATAAGACACACATCATGGTTTTTGATCTTGGTGCAAGCATGGGAATATTCATTCTTGAGCAGAACAAATATGGATTTAACCTTTTCAAAAGGAAGAGTCTCGTGCTGATAACGTGTTATAAAACTAATGGAAATGTAAGCAACTATAAGAGAAGATTGGAGGAGGAGAGACACAAGAGAAGTGAGGGGAATAATTCTTCTTATTCATACACCATTTGTGATACAATAGTGTGCTCTATTTATAGGCACCCTTTGGTAACCATTACATCAATGCATATGAATTAGAGATAATAATATAGGAATGGGAGTTACATGTAACTCCCAAGTGAGCATCTAATGTGGTAGGCCATTGGTCATCCAAATATAAATATTTACATAATAAAGATCCATTTTTAGGGTCACAAAAATAATTCAAGGTTTCAATAAAATAACAATTATAATAGAATAAAAAAAATCTAGTCAAGGTAAGCCAATGGGTATTAGTTTCGACAGCATTTTTGGATGATTAACTCAAGAAGACAAGAAATGAACAAGTGGGATTTAATCTTCTTTCGTAATGAATAAAATATATACAAACATGACATGAGGAGAGGTTTATCGGCTTATAAAAATTTCCTTACTTACACCCATATTTATATGTTTTCTTTCTGTGTATAAGTATATATGATTCTTTTTTTCATCAGATATTTGCAAATAATTCATGTTCTTATTTTTGTGATTGATTTCTTTTTTATTGCAAAAATGAGTTGAAATTCAACTTTTTAATAAAACGCATAAAATGAAAAGAATGTGTCCAACTTACCAGAATATTGTTCATTCTAAATGTCTTTTGGTTTGGGTGTATAATGATGAGTCTTTAAGAGGTCACACATCTATGCGATGATCCACACTAAACACATTTGACTTTTAAATTTTAGAAGTTTATTTATTTCATCACAAAATGTATTTATCGTTTAATATTGAATTATTGCTTATGAATCATGAATTCACTTACAATATCACAAGCGCCTTTCTAACCAGGATATTGTCCCTGCCCGAGCCCTACTCCATTTTACAACATCACAATCACCTTTCAAGTTTTTACCAAGGATTTAAATACCGTACCGTACTGGCGGTTCGACCTGAAAACCTCCTACCGAAAGTAAAACCGGTAAGTGGTATTTAGCGGTATAATCAATTGAACCATGGTTAAACCATAATTTTAGCATAAAATACCCTACCGCTGACTTTTCCGGTATGACCTCCGGTACGGTATTTCAATCCTTGGTTTTTACAAGCTCATCCATTTCATTCCAAAATGCATCTTGTCAAGTTCGGTTACCGATAATAATTTTGACCTGTTCGGAACAGGTCATACCCACCTTATAGGTAGGGGTACCTCAACTTGCCCTACTCTAACCCGTCTCATTCTCAATATGTTTTGTCAAAATTATATGCAAGTTTTCTCAAAATACTTATGATTGTGCTTCTATTACCTCATATTTTAAATACCATAAAGTTATAAAAAATGCGGAACTCCAATTCCTCAAATAATTTAACTACATTTATTATGTTATAATTTGTTTCTTGTTTTGTTAAATGACAAAATGAATATTTATAATGTACTCATATGGTTACCAGCCACGACCCTCTGTCTATGCTTAATTAACTGAGCTGTCATGGGGGTATCAAGATACCCGCACTGTCACTGACTTGCCCCATTGTCATTCATAATTAAGGTTGAAATGCTTCTTTATGAATCATCAAATCATAACATCTCAAACTTTCTTTTGGTGAAAATATAAAACATTTTGGGTCAACCTCTCACCATCGTTTTGCATTTAGGGTATATCATAATGACTTATAGAAAGATCACCGAGCCATCTTTACACTGCTTTACACCAAACACGTTTAATTTTATAGTTTTAGCAAAAACTCATCTATTCATTCCAAAATGTGTATTATTATCAGTTAATGTTGAATTGTTCCTTATTGATTGTGCATCTTTTTTTTAAAAAAAAATCGTACATCTTTACCGTACGTTGTCGACGAAAGATTTGACTAAGGTGTTACTTACAAAGAAACAACCTCAGAAAATAACCGAATAAAAGAAAAATAAAAGAAAGCCGTGACGTTTGGTACATCCACGTGTCGTAGTCCGAATACATAGCCCGGGCTCACCACGTCAGCACATCTCCCTCCTTCCCTGCCTCTGCCCTTTCTCTCCTCCCCGACTTCCCACCTCCCCGTCTCTCAACTCTCAAGTCCCTCTCTAATCTTACTATCATTTTATCATCCCCTTCCTTCCCATGGCGGTCAACGGATTGCCCTCTCAACGACTTTCCCTCTAATCACCTCGTTTCCTGCTAGCTTCCCGCCTCAAACAGAGTCAACTCCTTCTAGCATATCCCGGGGGCTTCAAATCCTGATTTCGAGCCACTCTTTCGCCGCTTCCTTTGTCCGGGGGCATGGTAGGGATGGGAGGTAGTCAGCGGACGTTCTCTGCCAATTCTAACGACTATAAGCTTCTCGAAGAGGTCGGTTATGGCGCCAGTGCTACCGTTTTCAGAGCGATCTATCTTCCGACCAACGAAGTCATTGCTGTCAAGTGCTTGGATCTCGATCGATGCAATAGCAATCTGGTTAGTAATTCCTACTGGCTTGATTCGTTTTGCTTTGATCCGAATCAACTTATTTGTAGGCATGGATCGTATTTGGTTGGCGAATTAGGAGCATTGGATTTCTCCTCTTGTTTGTTTAGCCTTTGACTTGATTTGACTGTTTGGATATTGGAAGACGCAATACTAGAAGGGACGAATTGAATTTGTGTTTTGGTTCGTGTAGAGTTGATAGTCTGATTAGACTCGAAACCTCGAAGGCACTTCTCAGACTTGTGGAATGGAGCGTTTTTCCTAAATTCTTAGTACTCTTTTAACCTGCCTAGATTGCTATTTTCAATGGTTTTATCATTTATGAGGTTCAAGTCAATTCTCACCTGGTGTTTGTTTTTCTGCTTGAATTATATGTGAGATGGGTAGAGATAGTATGATTCATTTTTCTGTAACTTGACTTGTTGATCAGCTCGCCAAACCTGAGCGAATCGATACATGAGATGAGAGCAGCAAGAGCATCGTAGCTTAATTCGACCACCAGTGGTGATGTTGTTATCTTGGTTATTGATAATGTGGTTTTGGCCTCTGAACCTGAAAAATTGTATTATCTTTGTTGTTTTTGGATCAAACACTACGGTTTTTGCCGCAGATGAAAAGTTTTAACTGTAACTAGAACTGGCTTCAGTCCCAAGTTGTCTATAACAAATTCACTGGAGCTGTTAACTTTTACTAACAAATACTGGTTGAACTTCCCGTCCGAAACAGGAAGATCTTACACTTTTTACTTTCCTTCTGTTATGGAATGCTAGAGAAGGAGAGGGGTTATGGATTGATGATTACCTCAGTCTGCTGACTGATTTTCTTTGATCCTAGCCACAATGTGTCTATCAATGATTCCCAGTTACTGAATTTGAACTCTTGATCAATGTAAAACCCCTTTTGTCTATATGTCAAAAAATGGTGCTGCAAATTTCCATTCATGCTCTCCGTTTGCTAATAGCCTGATTACTATATTTTATTTCCCTATTCTCTTAATTTACTTTCATTTTTACAATTTTCTTTTAGGATGACATACGGAGAGAAGCTCAGACCATGAGTCTGATAGACCATCCAAATGTTATTAAGGCTTTTTGTTCATTTGTCGTTGACCGGAATCTCTGGGTGATCATGCCCTTTATGGCCGAGGGTTCTTGTTTACACCTTATGAAGATAGCATATCCTGATGGCTTTGAAGAAGCTGCTATCGGTTCAATTCTGAAAGAAACTCTTAAGGCCTTAGAGTATCTACACCGTCAAGGGCACATTCATCGAGATGTCAAGGTCAATAAGTTCAAAAGTATTGTTGACTATCTGAATGGATAATTTTTCCTTCTTATGTTGCATCTTCTAGTTTATTATTGAATCATTCCCTTTATATCTGCTGTACTTTCAGGCTGGAAACATACTGTTGGATACCAATGGAGTAGTAAAACTTGCCGATTTTGGTGTGTCAGCATGCATGTTTGATACTGGTGACAGGCAACGGGCGAGAAATACTTTTGTGGGAACTCCTTGCTGGTAGGTCCGAAACTTTTGTGGGTGCATGTTCTCCTGTAACTCGACTGCTTAACCAATTTGTGTTCTTGCTTTTGTTATCATTTCAGGATGGCACCTGAAGTGCTACAGCCAGGAAGTGGATATAATTCAAAGTGAGTTTACTACCTTCTGAAATGCACCTTGTAAAGTTGATGTCATACTCCTGGCAGTTCTTCAGACATAATGAAATGATTATGCCTGAAGTTTCAAGAAAAGGAACATCTTTACTAGCTGTAGGATGCCTCGGTATCCTTCTCACGGGCAATCCTGCTAGATAATTGCTCCATCTTTCAGTGGTCAAATAAGAATACCTGGACCACCTTGGAAGATCTGAACATGCAAACTGATGTTAAGTTCTCATTTATGCAAACTCCTTAAAAAATACCGGGTTACTAATCTCAACATAATGTACACTCGCGGTGGAAACTATTAATTTCAAATCATGATGAAAACCATAAGTCAGTCAGGGTTGGTGAATGTAAAAACAACTGATATATGATTATCTGTTGGCTGTTCTCTTGCTCAGGGCTGATATATGGTCCTTTGGTATTACGGCCTTGGAGTTAGCTCATGGTCATGCACCTTTCTCAAAATACCCACCAATGAAGGTACTTCTCATTATGGTGACATGACAATATTGAGAGGCACAGCCTGATCTGGATGCCTTGTTTTCATTTTAACCAACAATCTTTCAAATTTTTTCTGCCTTGTGGTAGGTGCTTCTTATGACCATACAGAATGCCCCTCCAGGACTTGATTATGATCGGGATAAAAAGTTCTCCAAGGTACTGAAATCTTTCTGGCTAAATTAATTTCCAAGATTGTATTTACATGATGAATTTTCAGTGCACTGCTGCTTTAGATTTCCTTGATGGTGTTGGCAATTTTACATAACTCGTTCATATCTGAGGATTCTAATTGGAGGACTTCCAGTTGTCATCAGTCTTTTAAAGAAATGGTTGCTATGTGCCTGGTGAAAGATCAAACAAAGAGGCCGACTGCAGAGAAGCTAATGAAACACTCATTTTTCAAGCATGCAAAACCCCCGGAGCTATCTGTGAAGAAGTTATTTGCAGACTTGCCGCCACTTTGGAATCGTGTAAAAGCCCTTCAGGTGAATCATTGTACTTATGTAATTCTACCTTGGTACCTTATCCAACTCAGAAAGAGGCCTAATTAACGTTTCTAAAATGTCTCAGCTTAAGGATGCGGCACAACTAGCTCTGAAAAGAATGCCTTCAGGTGAACAAGAAGCTTTATCACAGGTACAAACTATTTCCGAATGCAGCTGTATCTGGTTTTTATGCTTGTTGGCTCTTTTATTTTAATGAAGCCATTTGTGAACCCTTCTTTTGCTGTTGCCTAAGGCTAATTTTGATTTTCCTTCTGTGGATTTTTTGATTCATGTGGATTATGGCAACCTTTTAGAGCCTCAAGTTCTTGACCCGAGGGTTTGAGGATATCATTCTCTTTCATTGGTCTCATTTGTTGATACTTAGGGAGATGTTAAATTGAAGGCTATTTTAGAGATGAAATAAATTGATTATATATATATATTTTTATCTTTTGGTGATGGCTTGACTTTTGCCCATCAGAGCGAGTACCAGCGAGGAGTTAGTGCCTGGCACTTCGATATTGAGGATTTGAAGGCTCAAGCATCAATGGTAATCTAATGCTCCATTTTGCTCTTTGTTTACTTAATGTGCTTTAAGAATTGTATTTCTTTGTTGATCTTTAGTATTTAATTCTGAACCAGTACTACCAATGTTCTGTTAGGTTAGAGACGATGATGATATGTTCGAGACTAAATATGAAGACGAAAGCTTGAAATCCGATGGAAGGGATAAGGTTGTCACTGTACATCAATAGCATCCACTGTTTTATGAACGTCTTATATAGCTGATTTTCCTCAGTTGTCATATTTGGCTTCTGTCATTGAGGCACCTTGTGCTGGATCCCAGATATATAGCTGATTTTCCTCAGTTGTTATATTTGGCTTCTGTCATTGAGGCACCTTGTGCTGGATCCCAGATATCGTGTTTGCTGCTTAATATGTTACCATCATCTTGTTTGCTATAATTAGGCTTTAACCAATGGCCAACCCCGCCTGGTGAAGCATTATTCGACTAGCGAGATTTCACAGCTGGTGTCTACAACTGAAGCATTGCGAGCTGAGAGCATGAACCAGAAGGGCAAGTCTCTGGAAAGTGATATAGTAGAAGTAGCCTACCAGGATAAACTTGGGGGCAGCAGAAATGGCTCTAGCCCTGACTCGAAAGCATCAACCTCAGAAAATGATGTGGTGCAGTCCAAGGCTAAACCAATCAGAAGTCGCCAAAATCATAGTGGGCCACTCATGCCTGGTAATGCATCCAGTCATTCATCCGAAAGGGGTCGGGTTTCAGAAAGGTTGGTCTGTTACATTGTTGAACTTGACCTTCAGGCACTTACATTAATGTGGTGCAACAACAACTTGAGATGATTTTTGATGAATAGTGATGCTTCCCCCTCTTCTCACTGATCAGTCCACGATCTTGCTAGCCATGTACCTTATACCTTAGCTTGGCCATCTTAGGACTTACAAATTGAGCTGGCTCTTGGTCCTGTAAATAATGTATGCCTTTTTTTTTATCTTTCGTGGAAATAAAATGGTGAAACCGTCTTGTCTGCGACTTTAAATATGGTATGCATCTCTCTATTTATAGTTTCAAACTTGACTTACTCGGAATCTTGCCTTTTGATGTAGGTTTGAGAGTGAAACTCAGCCTGCAAATGAAAAGGTCACGAGAAAAGCTCCTAGCTTTAGTGGTCCTTTGATGCTCCCAAACCGAGCTTCTGCAAATAGTTTGTCAGCTCCCATAAAGTCGTCTGGAGGTATGTTCTTGTTGAAGCATGTTGAAAAATACAATCTCTAAACTGATCTTTAACTTGCTTATTATTATGGGGTTCTAAAAAAATTATTACCATAATGATAGGATTTCGAGATTCTCTAGATGATAAGACTAAGGCTAATCTGGTACAAATCAAAGGGCGGTTCTCTGTGACATCAGAAAATTTGGACCTTGCAAAGGTATGTTTAAGTCTTAATTTATTTTTGTTCTTCAAATGGCTATCTCTAACTTAATCTTGTGCCATAGGATGTTCCTTTAAGTACAGTTCAACGTCGATCCTCCCAGGTGGGTTAGCAATCTCAATACTCTTATTTCAATTTGCCTTGACATACCTGGTGCAGTGTGAATCTCAGTTACTTTATTGTTGTTTGTACTATTTTTCAGACATCACCACTGAGAAAGTCTGCTAGTGTGGGTGATTGGATACACGAGGCCAAACCAATGGTTTGTATTTTTGCAAACCTGTGTGGGGCAGTTAATTGAACATCTGACTGACTGCTTTTCAGTCGTAAACTCATAATATCTACTGATTTTTTGTTTTGTTCAGCCTGTGGTCCAGTCACAAAAAGAGGTTAGTGGCGGCAGTAATTTACCTGCATCACAACTCATGACTCACCTCCAGAATCTTTTTCAGCAGAACTCAATGCAGCAGGTAAATGATAGGTCATCATGGATTATTCTTGAGACAGGGTCCTTTACTATTTAATTTCTTATTCTAGGTTGTTCAACATATGCATATATTATCAACCGTTAATTTTGATTGGACGTTTTCATGATGCCAGGATCTGATCTTCAATTTGTTGAATAGCTTGCAACCAGTAGAGGGCTCGGATGGTAAGTTGGTTGTTAATGTATCTATCTGCGGTCATCCTGTTTGATCAGCCACTAAATCAAGCTTTTTCCCCCTTCCAGCCGTGCAAAATGGCAAGTTGCCTCCATTGCCTCGAACTGCAGAGAATAATGGGACTGTAAGCATGCTTTTGTGATGTCCTTCATTGGTCATGTTTTCCCCTTGGAACCTCTGTTTTTTACACATAATTCTTCACCTTGGTAGTTACATGTGGTCTTATTGTAAGCTTTCATCTAGGCATGATTACCAGTCAACTTCTTAATTTTTGTTGTGAGGTGTGGGATATTTAGTTAAGTGTTCTGTCTGATTCTTGTACAGAATTGATTCGTTTTGGACGAAGAAAACTGGGAAAAAATAATTTTTGCTGATGAAACTTTTCCTACACTGATCTCAGCTTCATTTTCCTGCCATTCAGAAAGTCATGTAATAGAATATGAGTAACTTGACTGGTTTAATGCCTTCTTTTCTTTTCTATAGAATGACTCTGGACCCAATTCATTTCTGTTCGCATTATGTGTTAAAAAAAAACTTTGATGCATCATGTTATTGTAACTTATTTTGCATTTATACCCTGTGCGATTGATGCAAACAGGTTGATGCAGCTGTTTCTGAAAGAGAACGGTTATTGTTGCTAAAGATCTCCGACCTTCACTCTAGGTTTGATAATTTCGAAGAGCTCGCATTATCTGCTGTCTCGGTTCCCTATAGGAGTTTCTTAACTTTATGTTTGGGTTTTACAATCTCAGGATGTCCGGTTTGTCCGATGAACTGAATGCTGAAAAGCTGAAATACGAGCAAGTTAGTTCACCGAAAATCTTGCTCCTTTGACTTGACTTGACTTGACTTGACCGCAACAAGCGAATATGCTTTAATGAGTATCTGGGCGGTGTTTTTTTCCCCTCTTTCACAGTTGCAACGGCTGCTTAAATCGGATGGGAGGGAAGCAGTGCCAGAAAGCTGAAAAGCTTTGTTTGTACAGTGGAAACTTTGTAAATGCAGGGGAGAGCTGTAAATGATGCGTGCTGATAACAAAAAGCATTGGCCATTCATTTTCATCTAGACTGGATGGTGGTAAGCGGAAGGTAACTATGTCGAGCTACAGCGTGTACCATGAAGCCATTGATCGATCCAATGTAACATTTCATGATCTGGAATCAGAGCAGCACATTGTTCCAATCCAATCACCCAGAGGTGGCCAAATCTGCAGAAAAGTAGCAGCAACAGCAAACAGCTATATATTGGGTAGATCTGGATGCCATTCATTCAATTTTATGTTGTAATTTCGTGCGGGCAGTCGCCTCTTCTCATCTGTGGAAAATTAACAGTTCCACAGTCTGTTGAGCCTGTAGTTCTACCTAATGTTTATTTTAGATGTATGCATCAAAGCAGTTGATAATCCTCCTAGAGTGCACATAACATATGTATGGTACCGTCATATGACTAGCAATCGCCCAGTTGTTATTCCGAGCTTACTATTCTTTCGTGGTTTTGTATAGTTTCATGTCGTCTTATGCGGGATCTCTTGCACTCTACCTTTGTTTATTCTAGGGATGGCAATTTCGACCTGACCCGTTTTACCCGACCTGTTTGACCTGTTTTGGGGCGGGTCCGACCCGCCCCGTAGGCGTGGCGGGGCGGGCATGGGTAGGGATGGCAATGGGTCGGGTCGGGGGCGGATAGTGCATATCCGTTACCCTACCCAAAGTACTTCGGGTTTTACCCATACCCATACCCACATGTGAAACGGGTAGAAAATCAAAACCATGCCCATACCCATTCGGGTTTCGGGTATCCACGGTTATCCATGGATATTAATTCCTCTTCATAACTCCAACCAATATGTTAACATTCACACGTATTCTTATATTAAGTAAGAGAAAAAGTACGACAAGAATTCACTATAATAAAGAAAATTAACTAAAACAACACAATTTCATGAAAATGTTATATTTATATGCTAAATATAAAATATGTTAGAGAAAAATAATGATTATTTCTAGACAAATACATATGCATGTGTATAATCGGGCGGGTTCGGGTCGGATAGTGAGAAATCCATGCCCACCCATTACCCTCAATATTCGGGTTCGGGTTTTACCCGTACCCACTAAATGTCATTCGGGTTCGGGTTTTACCCTACCCGACTAGGCCGGATTCGGGCGGATATCCACGGTTACGGATATTTTTGCCATCCCTAGGCATGGGTAGTCTTATCGACCCGACCTGCCCTGACCCGCCCCATTCTCGACCCGTTCTTGTCTAAATTACATGTAATTTTAGTCAAATTACTTAGGATTTTCCTTTTATTGTATCATATTTTAGCTATAAGAAAGTTGTAAATTAGTGAAAACCTCAATTTCTCCAATAATTTAACTACAATTATCATAATATTGTTTGTTTTCTTAGTCTTATTATAAAAATAACGAATATTTCTAATGTTTTTAATATAAATTGGATACCCATTGGGTCGACCTGTCCCGACCTGCGACCCGTGATCAATTACCCGACCTGGGCCCGACCTGTCACGGGGCGGGTCTGGGTACCAAGAAACCCGCCCCGGACCTGCCCCATTGCCATTCCTGGTTTATTCCTATCTAGAACTAGGGCTGGCTATTTGGACCGGGACCGGATGAAAAACCGGAAACCGGACCGTATAACCCGGATCGAGACCGGACCGGGACCGGATAGTAAACAATCCAATCCAATCTTTGGGCTTAGATTTGAGGTAAAAAACCGGATAAAGACCGGATAAGAGAGCTCAACACCCAAAACTTAAGGGTAATTTGCATAAACGGTAACAAACCTTTGCACTTAGTACAAAACTTAACCAACTCCTCACCCTTTTAGGCCTTAGGCCACTCAAATTCCCACAATCTCAATATAAAATCAAGACCGAATTGGGATCGGACCGGGTCAAGACCGGACCGGATCAAGATCGGACTGTATCCAATCCAATCTTCGGTCCTTATATGTTCAAAAAAACTGGACTGGACCGGATCAATTTGGGCCAATTTAACCGGACCGGACCGTATAGCCACCCCTATCTAGAACCTGTAATGTACCATGACTGCACAAATGTTATATTTCTGGGTTTGGAATTTTACAGCTATTTGAGAATGTAATGTACACCTATAGAAGGGTACATTGTTCGTTTATTTCCG
Organism: Linum tenue; assembly: GCA_946122785.1. NCBI lineage: Eukaryota > Viridiplantae > Streptophyta > Magnoliopsida > Malpighiales > Linaceae > Linum > Linum tenue. The sequence goes on along the minus strand of CAMGYJ010000005.1, from coordinate 1,589,811 downwards.
TCAATATGTACGTATCTTTAATTCCGTAGCTATTTATCTGTTTACAACTCGGGTTGGTATGACGTAAGACTAAGCCCTCTGCTTGTGCACAGAAAGCCCAAAAATCAAATACAGGCCCAATGGAATCCGTGTTCATCTACGATTTGGCCCACTTCCATACTCGGCACTCCAGACAACGAACTTTGTGCCGGACCAAGACGGAGTCGCCCGCTACCACTTCAGTGCATTTCTTTCCCCGAAAAGTACGAAGTTCGAAACTTTCGGGGCTGCTCAGAGATCAGACTCGCACCGAAAAACAACACTCTCAATCCACCTGCGTCAATGGTGGTCAGCCTTACCTTCAATCCCCTCCTTCCTCGTTCCTCAGCAACTTTACTCTCCTCTACTTTCACTCCGAATTTATTTTCCTTCTCTCATCCTTCATCGCGCAACCGCCGCTCGAAAGCACCCTCCGGCGTAATTCACCTAGCACCTCACTTTCCCCATTCTTTCTCATTTCCTTTTGCTTCCTCTGAATTTGATTATCATTGAGCTCTCTTGCTGGCTCGCAGTTGAAGCAGGGGTTCTCTAGGACCGCCGGAAGAGGAAGACGTGGAGTATTGATATGCCGGGCGGAGCTGCCTCAGGAGGCACCTTACGCGGCGGCTATCGGCGCCTGTATGCTGAGTTCGCTTCTCTTGCCCAGCCCTTATCCTCCTTCCGATCAGGAATCTGATTCCGGAATGGACACCACTGATACTCGCTTGACGGTTATGGGGATCATTAGTTTCGTTCCCTACTTCAATTGGCTGGTTCGTTTTAAGAAAAAGCAATTCGGTTCTAGTTTCCCCTTAATTTCTCGTTTCATATCATCAAATATTGCTCTTTACAATCTTTAGAGTTGGGTGTTTGCGTGGATTGACACTGGGAAACGCCGTTATGCAGTCTACGCCCTTGCCTACCTCGCTCCATATATCAGGTTTTCATTTCTCTTCGCTTTACCTGCTGCTTTTTGTCTATGTGAATGTTAAGCCAAAATGGTTGTAGAGTTTTTGTTTGAGAGGTTGCAGTGTTTTGCATAAATCTTGACAGGTCGAATCTGTCACTCTCACCGGAGGATTCCTGGCTGCCTATTGCTAGTATTTTTCTCGGCGTCATTCATGTTCAGGTACCGAAAACCGAATCAATGGCTACTCTATTAGTCTGTGTGATTTTGATCCTTCCACTGTTAGTTGGACGTTAGTAGGTGAAGATAAATTATGAGGAACTTAGACCAGCAAGCAAGTACCTTGATCCAACCGGCATTCGTATTCACAGTTTCTGGTGGTTGGTTTTCTTTGATCAGCTGGAAACAAGTATTAAGAATGGAGATATTCAAGGATTTCAATTGTTCAGTGAAGTTTCAAAGCTTCTTTCGTTCACAAAGGAAAAGAGAGAGGATGATATCGTGGATGGCGAGAGACTACCCAAGGTCTAGTACTGTGGCTGCTCTGAAGTTTCATGTTATCACATTGAAGATTCTCTTGCAATGCCATAATTATATAATCTTGGGTGCTGAACAATGATTGCAGGGTAGGAAAGGGCATGGAAACCTGCCAACTGATTTTGGTGGGAGGCGGGATACTGTAAAGAAGAAGAAGCCCTCTGAACATCATGATGACTCACACGGCGACTGGGACTAATTCAAGAACATGTTAAGACTTAAGAGTTGAGAATCAAACACTAACTTCTTATAACTGCAACGGTGCTCCTGATTTGTCTCTCTACACATTGATGGATAAATGTGTTTGAAACGACTAATTGGTTGATGGCAGATTGATTTTCTAGAACAAGAGAACTTGGTTTTCTCCATCTGTGGGTCTCATCAAAAGCTACCAGTTTCACAGAATGCTTGGAGCTTTGTGCTTACTCTGCCTTGTTTTCTGAAGGAGATGCTTTCAAAGGAAATGGACTTATAAGCCCTACCTTGAAGCAGTAATCCAGACTAACAGCAGCAAAGCCGAACACCAGCAGGCTCTGCGATACATATACTGCACCATCGATACCATGAGACAAGATGCTTCCTGGGTTGAGTTCCAATGGTGCTCCTCCAGAAAGCCTACCAAGCCCTGCGAACCCAGAATTCCATTTTCAACTCTATTGCTCAATTATTTTCTGCAGTCAGTAAACATTTAAATTGAGCAGAAAAGGTTGATCACCTTTCACGAAGCCAAATGCAGCAATGGCCCCTGTCTTGAGGTTGGAATCATCTAAATCTCTTCGCACTGCGTATCGGAAGGTTACTCCAAACAATGCACAGCTAAAGAAGGTTACTGCCAGTGGAAGCAACAGCTGCTCGTAACTAGTCACCTGTGCTAAAGAAACAGGGAGCCCAGCCAGTGTCCCAACAATTGCACATACTCTGATAGAACCTTTGATTAGGGTTCTATCGGGTCTGGTCGAGAAATTGGGATTTCGGGATTAATAACAGAATTAGGGATTTGAGAAGAGAACGATAGAGAATCGGCCTAGGCCTTTAGAGAGACTGGGAACGAGAATTGAGAGGATTGGGAGAATAGGGTTTAGGAAGACTTTTCTTAATATTCTTCTTGACTGCCCATGAATGAATGACCAATTACATATTTATAGCGAAAGACTAGAAAAACCTAATAGACTATCCTAATATGGCTCAAAGACTACTAACATATATAATAAAAGTCTAACAATAATCCTAAACTTAACCACCAAGTAATTATTTATTCTAATAATTATCTCTAATATGAATATGATAATTATAATAGAAACCCGTGGGAAGTAGGTTTCTATCATCCCCTCCCCCTTAACACCAACCTTGTTCTCAAGGTTGACCAACTTATCCCACTCCTCCACTCTTCTTGTTCCGGCCAGGTGTCGTCTCAACTGCTTCTTGCGCTTCCTTTTCTTCCAATCCGGTATGAGGACTCACATAGTCGATCTCGCGATTACTCTTGCAAACTGGTCAAGGAACATTGACTTCAAGGATCCACTCTTTGCTTCCTTGCCCAACAACTTTTCTTTCGTTGGCACCAAGATCCAGTAGCTTAAGGAATTTGAATGTGCTTTATAGCACAAGAACCTATCCTTAAGAACCAATTCATCAAGGCCTTCAAAAAGTTTTATTGAAGAAAGCCCATAAACTTGCCCTAATGCCTCTCTAATTACTTTTGGGCTCTCGTCTTCTAAAAGCCCACCTGCCAACTCATTAAATCCACCATTTTCTTCTTCCAAGTCCATGTTCTTCAAAAATTCCGAGCCAAATTCGTTCCATAAGACTCAGCCCATGAACAAGCTCTTTCTCGGCCTGTTTCTCCTCAACTCCCGGCCCATAGTCTGACCTTGACTCGGCCTGATTCCTCTTCTGCCCGGACTTGATCACTGATTCGGCTTCCTCCGGCTAGACCATTTCACACCCTGCGAACTCCTTCTCCCTCGTCAGGCCGCGCCCAAGACCTCTACGGCCCACTTCCATTGACCTCGGGGTCCTCTCGATACAAGACCCTGGGCCCAAGAAAGTTTCCATTTGTTGAGATGCTCGTCCAACCCTAGGCAACCAAGGGTTTGCGGAAGGGACATTCCCGCCGCCAGCACCCTCCTCCGTCTTCTTTCTCCTCGACGCGCCTCCCTCCGAATCCGCCTCCCTGACCTTCTTCGCTGTCGCTCCTACTTGCGAAACCGGCGGGGTTATCACGCGATTTGGATCCGCGTGAATTGACGGCGCAAGGGGAGTCGCCTTCGAAAGCTTGCCCCACACCATCGTCACCAACGGCGTCGTCGGCAATCCCCGAACTCCGTGACCAGGCGGCCAGTCTTCTCCGGCCTTCTGCTCCAGCTCCTCCTCCCCCGGCGGCGAACTCCTCCTCTCACAGCGAGGAAGTCGCCCCACTTCTGACTTCTCCTCCGGTATTTGCTCCTCGTCGATCGTCGTAGAGGCTGGAGCAGATGGCGGTGTCTGCGCGACTCGCGCTGTCGGGGAAGTCAACTGACGAGTCGGCTCCGCCTCTGCTTCATGTCGACCCTCCTCCTCCGCCGCATCTTCCTTCAGCGATTGCTTCAACTGGTCACACTTGGAATTCGGTTGCTCCTCCACATTGTCTCGTCGGTTGGCATTGGTGCAGGGCTTTGCTAGCACCAAATGGTTTCGCCAGATCGATTCTCCCCGACCCAGCGGAGACCCTCTTCCAAAGCCCTCGTCGTCGTTCATACCCTGCTCCTTCTTTCTGAACTTCCAGTTATCAATTGGAATCTTCAATAGGATTGGGGTTGTTCCGGGTTTTACCTCTTCCAATTTCAGCTTCAATGCATACTCTTCAACGCTTGACTCTTCCATCCCGACCGAGGGAATGGTGATCTTGGTAGCTGCATCGTCAGTGGCTAGCGATGCCGGTGGTGGCGTAATCGACTCCAAGATATCCTCTCTTGCTATGGTGGGAACGACAGAGATTGGTGGTGGACCCTCCGCGACGTTGGGTGGCGTGTTTGCACCTCCGTCCAGGTCGCTCTCCGACTCCCCCATGAATCCGGCAGTGGTGGTGGTGACAACCGCTATGGTTGAAGCGGCTGTTGTCTCCGACAGCGGTGGAGCCACATCCGTCTTCTTTGTTGGCAATTGTACCGTGGAGATTTCAGCCACATGTGGTGGCGTGGCAGTGGCAGCATGATCTTCTACTTCCTGGACGGAAGCGAGGGAAAGTCCGGCCGGGAGTTTTGCCGCCGGTGGTGGGGGTGGCTTGTCTCGCCGAGGCGAGGTGAAGAGCCGTTTACACCCCTCCGCCAACAGCCGCCACTCCTCTTCCCTCTTTTTAGCATCTTGTATGCTTTTCTCCAAAACGTCCATTATTTCCTCGCAACAAACTATCATGTTGTAGAGTTGTGATGAACTTAGAGTCGTGACCATAGCTCTGATACCAATTGATAGAACCTTTGATTAGGGTTCTATCGGGTCTGGTCGAGAAATTGGGATTTCGGGATTAATAACAGAATTAGGGATTTGAGAAGAGAACGATAGAGAATCGGCCTAGGCCTTTAGAGAGACTGGGAACGAGAATTGAGAGGATTGGGAGAATAGGGTTTAGGAAGACTTTTCTTAATATTCTTCTTGACTGCCCATGAATGAATGACCAATTACATATTTATAGCGAAAGACTAGAAAAACCTAATAGACTATCCTAATATGGCTCAAAGACTACTAACATATATAATAAAAGCCTAACAATAATCCTAAACTTAACCACCAAGTAATTATTTATTCTAATAATTATCTCTAATATGAATATGATAATTATAATAGAAACCCGTGGAAAGTAGGTTTCTATCATACTCCGGCTGCCTTTATGGACTCTATTCTCTCTTTATCTTTCTCACTTGCTTCATTCTGTGAACCACCTGACAGGGATCTCTCTGCTTCTTCTACCAAGGATTTTGCCGCGGAAATCTCTTGCAGACATTCTTCGATCTGCGACCCACAACAAAGAGGTTCAAACTTCGTTACACAAGTGCGGAAAAGAAACCTGCAAACGCAATCGAAAGAGCCGGAAGAAGACACGATCAGACCTCGGAAGCTCTGGTTTCAAGCTGGTTTACATACTCCCTAACTTGTTTAGCCCCAAGCTCCTGTCTTTCAATCTCTGCTAGCTCTCTTCTTGCGATTTCTACTCTCTCTGAAGCCTTCTCCAATTCATCCAGCAGCCCTTTGTTCTCTTCTTTCCCCAGTAGTTCCTCTACTTGCTTCCCCACCATCCCGCTGAGCGCATACTTCAAATTATCGCCGCCGCTGCATTTCGCTACGGCTGACCTGGAAGGAAGCGAAGAAGTAGCCTGAAAGAAGAGCGGCGATGAACCTGGCAATTTGTTGCATGACAATAGCAAAGTGGGTTTGCTTCTGACTGTCGTGGTTGTTCTTGCGATGACTTGCGATGACTGGTAGATAATACGATTGCAGTGCTTGCTTGGCTGTCATTTTTTCGCGGGAAGCAAGCAGAGTGGAATCAGATTGCTCGTGTGGGACTGATGACCCTGAAACCGAAACGTTTCTTCTCTTCTTAGGGGGGATAAAAGGAAAGAAAAACGGACTGAATGGGGAGAGAGAGGAAGGTTGTCAACTCGTGGGTCGACTCATTTTGACTCTGACTCGGTGAGAGAAACAGGCTGCACCCACTCGTCGGGTCGACCGCTACAAGGTACCGGGTTGGAGGTCAAATTGTATAAATTTTTTGTTTTGTTTTGCGAAATGTGTATATTTTTCAATTTTTCTTTTCGCCTAACTCAATTTTTGGAATTCTATGTTGAACATTTGAATATTGATGTTATATAAGTGTGTGAATTTTTACTATATGTTGAAGTTGGATGAGATTTGATATAATTTATTAGGATAAGTACAATATAATGATTCTTTACATATTTTAGAGCTAAACCAAACTAAAAGGATGATCCTTAACTCTTAACTCACTAACTCGACCGAATCGGTCCGACCCGCGTGTTCACAACTTTGGAGAGAGAGACTTTAATTAAAAAAGGTTTAATACATTTGTATAGCCATAACTTTCGCGGTTTTGACAATAATAGCCACTTTTTGAAAAATACACTAGAATAGCCATGCTTTTGAAACTAGGTTGACAACTTTAGCAATTTCTGTTACAAAGTTTAACGACGTTAGAAATGCCGTCAGTTAAATGGATGTTAATCTGATGTGGATGCCACCTAGACGACACATCAGCTCCAACTAGACTCGTTATGCCACGTAGATGCCACCTCTTATTTTGAAAAAAATATAATAAACTCCAAATAATTTCAAAAAATGAAGTATTATTTCAATAATTTTCTATTTCTATTTTTCTTTAATCCTTCCTTCTCGACGGGAGTCCCGACGACCTCGGCGTCGGCGGTGGCTGGACCCAATTCTGCAATTGCAAGCACAAAATCGACTGACAAAATTAGCTCTTTTAATTGTCTCTCATCTCCAACAAAGCGAACACCATATCAAGAACCTTCCTTACCTTGCCTAGATTAGCTTGTCCAATGACGAGAAAAATCCAAATGCCAAAATCCACCTCTGACGATAAGAATGCCCACTGAACTCATCACCAATAAATCCACCTCCGACGACTAATTCAACCCACTTCAAACAGCATAGAAACCCTACAATTTCGAATCTCACATTCTATCATGCAAGAAAGCAAAAATTGAAAAAGTATCGATTTTGACGCAGATTCGATAAGGGGTAGCGGCGGGTCGGAGGTCTACGACGATCTCATCAATTTCTCCGGTGAGCTCTGGAGTTCTCGGTGAAGGAGATTGGAAAAGGCGGTGCCAGATTTTGAGCATTGGCGGTGGTTGGGGTTTCACAATCGACGCTGCGGAGTGGCTCTCGTTCTCTCTGATCTGTTTCACTCTGAGCCGAATGACGAACAGAGGAGAATGGTGGATGAAGCGGCAATGACGATTGGACGGCTCAAGTGCACCAAGTGGGATCCCCGTCGGCCGACATCGTCTCCTTTGTCGAACGCGGCGTCGGCGACCTGACCGGCAACTCATCGCTCGAGTTAGTCGCGGACTGTCCGAGGAATCAGGTGCTGGTCACTCTCGGACTCTTCCTTCCCCTTCTTCCTTCTTTTCCCACTAGGGTTTCTGGGATTCAAATTAATTTGGGAGTTCAGATCTGAAGGAGGAAGAAGGAGGGGGATTTGGATTTTCTAATGAAACTTTGAGTGGGCAGCGGGACAATATGGATTGGAAAAAGGAAGACAATGCTTGATCCCGCTCCTTCTCGTTCTTCGAGTTACCCAATGACACCGGCGGAGAGGAACTTTCAATCCCGCTGCTACTCGTGCAAAGGAAACCCAAATTCTTCTTCAACCTCGTCTACAGAGCAAGTAAGCAGGTCTGGATCGATGATTGCTTGGCATCCACATGAAAATTGGGATTAAACAGAGAAATCAGAGGGAGGATGAAGGAAAAGAGGTGGAGGGAATGGTGGCGGAGCTTGGGTATGGAGATGGCGGTGCGAAGCTTCGTGAAAAGGGGGAAGATGATGACTCTTTATTTTTTTTATTTTTATTTATTTATTGTTTTCTAATTAATTGTAATATAAAGGATATTTTCACGTGGCAAAGCTTTTGAGAAAAAGTTGCCACCTCATAAAAAATCGTTAGTCCAGTCAGCGCCTATCTTAATGCCGTTAAAGTTATGGACGGAATGGCTATTCTAGTGTATTTTTCAAAAAGTGGCTATTATTGTCAAAACCGCGAAAATTATGGCTATACAAGTGTATTAAACCATTAAAAAAGGCGGCCTTTTCCCTTTTCTTTTAGCTTTCAATTTAGGGGAGCGAAGCGTATCGTCGGAGTTTTGGAGGGGCTATGTTGGCATTAACTTCAGGGTTTAAGCAGAAGCTCGTCTTCTTCTCCTCCTCTTCCAATTTCTTCAACGTCCCCAAAACCCTTTTTCGACCTCGACCTCGACCTCTCCAGTTCCTTGTCATGGCGACTCCGCCCAGGGTGTCTTCGCCGCCTTACTCTACTGCTGCTTCCCCTAACCACGCTCCTGTAAAGCGCGTCGGCACTCACAATGGAAGCTTTCACTGCGACGAGGCCCTCGGCTGCTTCATGATTCGCCTCACCAACAAGTTCGCCAACGCTGAAATCATCCGCACTCGCGACCCACAGGTTCTAATTATTAGTCCCATTCCTTCCTTTGCACCATTGAAATGCCCTTCCTAGAAGTTATAGGTGGCTTCTGAAGCTGGATTGTTATTTGTTAGTTCGCCTGTAGTTTCGTTAGGTTTCAAGTAGATGCAGAAATTCCTTGAATACGGGGCTGAATGGGGTTGTAAATTTTATGACTTGAGTATTTCCTATATTCTAGGAGGATCTGTAGGATAGCATAACTGAAGTTGAGAGAACATTTTTCTGAGTACCATCAGAACGGTTAAGATGGGGTGAATATGCTATTTGACTTGGTGGGTTGCTGGCTTCTAGAATGGAAGTTCTGATGGATGAACTGGTTCTGAATTTGTAGGTGTTGGAGACTCTTGATGCTGTGCTTGATGTTGGTGGTGTGTATGACCCGAGTCGTGATAGGTATGATCACCATCAGAAAGGATTTCAGGAGGTGTTTGGACATGGCTTTTCCACCAAACTCAGTAGTGCAGGACTTGTTTACAAGGTATGGACTGTATCCTGATCCTATTGTTTCTCCAATCGAGGAGGATTCTCAAGCACTTTTTCCTTTGAGCTGTTTTAACTGTTAGTCTGGTTTTGCTAAGCTTGATATTTCTTCCCCCATAGCATTTTGGAAAGGAGATTATAGCCAAGGAGCTACAAGTTGATGAAGATCACCCAGATGTTCTATGTTTGTTCCTCTCTGTTTACAAAAGCTTTATGGAGGTCCGTTCTCCAAAACACTTTTTTGAAGTCTCATTGCTTCTGATGCTTGTGCTTTGTTTCATTCATTCTTCATTGATGCAAGTACTGTTGTCCTTTCACTTGCAGGCAATTGATGCTGTTGACAATGGAATCAACCGGTATGACACAGACAAACCTCCTAGATATGTGAACAATACACACTTGTCTTCGAGAGTTGGGAGGCTAAACCTTGACTGGATTGATCCAGATCAATCCTCTGAGAAGGAGAACGAGGCTTTCCAAAGAGCAATGGCTCTGGCTGGCAGCGAGTTCTTAGAAGTGAGTTTCCGCTCATTCGATTTCACAAAATAACTTCTCAGTTCCTTTTTTCACTCAAGGTTCTTTGCCTTTGAGCAATGCCGAGTTTATGGGAATAAATCCTCTCCTGTTTTTCATATCGACCTAGGTTCTTATGAATGCTGCAACTCTTTGCTTTTGCAGAGAGTTCGTTTCCAGGCAAGGTCATGGTTACCTGCACGATCAGTAGTTCTGGGATGTCTTGCAGCCAGGTTTGACGTAGACCCTAGCGGAGAAATCATGGTTCTGAACAGATTTTGCCCTGTAAGTATCATCTATACTAGCGGACTGCTGAACTAACACTGAAAAAGATTAAACCTTTTATTAATTATCTTTTCCTGATCCAAAAGATGGGTTTGGTTTTGACAGTGGAAGCTTCACTTGTTTGAGCTTGAAGAGGAGATGAAGATTGAACCTTCAATCAAATATGTTCTCTATCAGGTAGTTTGTTGTTTTTTCTTCCCTTGCTCAAGCGTGCTCGTTGTTGGTGGGTTCAATCTCATTCTCTGGAACGGGTGTGGATTATGTACGGATATTCATTAACTGTAATGGGATACATCAGGATGAACGGAGCAAAAGCTGGCGAATTCAAGCTGTTGCAGTGTCTCCGGACAGCTTCGAGAACCGAAAACCTCTACCGGCTCAATGGCGGGGGCTGAGAGACGATGATCTTTCCAAGGAATGCGGAATCCCTGCTTGTGTGTTCGTCCACATGAGCGGCTTCATTGGAGGGAACCAAAGCTATGAAGGAGCCCTAGCCATGGCTAAAGCTGCCCTCAAGCTCTAACTTTGATATTAGCATTCATACAATCCTTCCATATTTTCCATTTCGAACGTTGATAAATCCTCCATTCCTTTCACTGTCAATCTGTCATCAACACTGCAAGGATTTCGTTTTTATTCTGAAAGCAGATTCAAATTTTCGCAACAACTTCGAGTTTGAATGAGCCAATTAAAGAAAAAACGAAAAAAGATATAAAAAGGAGAGGCTGCGTAACAAATTTGATCTGCTCTTGCTGGAAGCTGCAGCCCATCTTAAAAGCGCTGCTCTCATAGTCTCATTTGATTTCCAACCTCCACCACCGTCTCATCGCCCCGGAGAGAAGTGCGCTTTCACAGATTCTCCACCATGCGAGCTCTCAATCCATCTGCCCCATTCACCACCTTCCTCCCGTCAACCCTCAGCAGAGGTTCCAAGACCCAATCCCTGCTTTGCCTCTCCAAATCCAAATCCAAATCCACCGTCCACTTTGATTTCCTCGCCAGTTCCTCCGCCGCCCCATTCAAATCCCTAGCTCCTCTTAGATACTCTGTTCCTGCCTGCTCCTCCGAGGATCTCTCCTCTCCAGTCCACGATTCCTCCGCTGCATCTGTCGTCTCCAGTTCGGGTAAGTCTCTGAAGAATCGACTCCGAGATGGGGAGACTCTCTACGGGCTCTTCCTGCTCAGCTTCTCCCCTACCCTCGCTGAAATCGCCGGCCTCGCGGGCTACGATTTCGTGCTCGTCGACATGGAGCACGGCCCCGGCGGAATCACCGAGGCTCTCCACTGCATGCGAGCTCTGGCAGCCACTCGGACTCCGGCAATTCTGAGATTGCCGGAGACTTCTCCTGTCTGGGCCAAGAAGGCCCTGGATCTGGGTCCCCAGGGGATTATGTTCCCGATGATCGATTCCCCCAAACTGGCGAAGAAAGCAGTCTCGTACTGCCGCTTCCCGCCGGCGGGGATCCGGGGATCGGCCCACACGGTGGTGAGAGCTTCGGATTACGGGATCGACGAAGGGTATTTGAGTAATTACGAGGAGGAGCTGCTGATTATGTGCCAGATTGAGAGCGAGGAAGCGGTGAAGAAAGCCGATGAGATCGCTGCCGTGGATGGGGTTGACTGCATTCAGATGGGCCCACTGGACCTGAGCGCCAGCATGGGCTATTTGTGGGACCCGGGCCACAAGAAGGTCCGGCAGATGCTGCGGGCGGCGGAGAAGACGGTGTTGGAGTCCAACCCTACCGGCGGCGGCAAAGGAGGAGCATACCTGGCGGGGTTCTCGATGCCGTTCGATGGGCCGGTGGATATGAAGGCACGCGGCTACCAAATGGTCTCCGGCGCCGTTGACATTGGGCTGTTTCGGAACGCCGCCGTGGAAGACGTGAGGAGGTTCCGGATGAGCTTGACCCAGAGCTCCGATGAAGAAGACGACGACGGTAAAGACCCCGATGAAAAGTACTGGAGCGAGTGAGCCCAACTGAACCAGCCCAGGTCTCTTTCTGCAACAACAATTTGGTTTTTCTTTTTGTCTAATTTCTGCAAGTTCCATTGCCAAGAACATTCCAGCTACAAAAATCGTTTGTTCTGAACAGAGTTCTCTGCGAAATGCGTAGGGTTTTTGCTTCTTGGATTTTTTTCGTGTAGTATGTATGGATGGTCACATTGAGTGTGTTTATTCCTTTCTGTAGCAGACTCGTTTGAAGTTCAGTCTCTAATATGAGATTAGAGAAGATATGACACAAATGATGAGTTCAAGATTTATGTCAATCTTCATAATCCAGTTTAGAGTCATATTAATAACTTAAAAGAATATCAAAAGTTGATTCCTTAGCCTCGTCACTAGAAGCCGGATTGGAGCATGGAGATACTGGCAGCTGGACCAATCACACATTACACCCGGCAAATCCTCGGCTCGTCTAAACGTCAAGCTTATCCTTTTGCTTTTGCATTTGCATTCACCATTTCCCGAAGCAAAACTGAAACAATGGCGGCTCCTCGGCCAACTTTATATGCCGTGGTCATGTAGCAATTTACCCACCATCGAAATTCCAATCTCTTCTTCGAAATAAGGAAAACAATGTCGTCATCCTCGGCATTCACTGCGCTTATGAGATCAGACATAACCACGAGAACCGCCGCCGCTGCTGCAAGCGAAAACCCAATCAAAGCCCGCCTCCGAAGCGGCGAGACACTCTACGGCCTTTTCCTGACTACCTTCTCCCCAACGCTCGCCGAAATAGCAGGGCTCGCCGGCTACGACTTCGTCGTCATAGACATGGAGCACGGCCACGGAGGCATCTCCGAGGCTCTCCCTTGCCTCCACGCTCTTGCCGCCACCAACACCCCGGCCATCCTCCGGCTACCGGAGAATTCCGCCACATGGGCCAAGAAGGCCCTCGACTTGGGCCCGCAGGGCCTCATGTTCCCGCTGGTCCACGACCCAGAATCCGCCAAGAGAGCCGTGTCCTACTGCCGCTACCCGCCGGCGGGGACACGCGGCGCCGCGCACCCTGTGATCAGGGCCTCGAAATACGGTCTGGACGGCGACTACGTGGTGAACAGCGAGCGGGATCTGTTCATCATGTGCCAGGTGGAATCGGCGGAGGCGGTGAAGAAAGTCGGGGTGATCTCGGCGGTTGACGGGGTGGACTGCGTGATGATGGGCCCGCTGGACCTGAGCGCGGACATGGGCTACTTGACGGACCCGGCCCATCCTAAGGTGAAGGAGATGATGGCGGACGCGGAGGAGGCTGTGTTGGGCCGGATCAGGAGTAGAGGCTCGGGAGCGTACCTGGGCGGGTTTGCCGTAGGAAACGACGATGGGCTTGGGCCGGCGGAAATGCGGAGCAGGGGGTACCACATGGTGTGTGGGGCCGTGGATGTGGGTTTATTCAGGGACGGTGTTGTCCGGGATGTGAACAAGTTCAAGGAGGCGCATAAAATGAGCCAGTAAATTCGGAGATCAATAAATGCTCTGCAGTTTTCATTTTCAGTCCATGTTGTAGTGTAGTACACGCGCATTGGTGTCGGTGGGGCTTTTTTCTTTTTTGGTTTCACACCATTCCACTTGCTTTGCTTGCCAGTTTAATGCTGTTTAGTATTTGGTTCCGCGGGATGGGGTAGATGGGATCTGAAATCTCGGTATTTTGGTTTTGTTTCTCTGCTGGCGTTGATTGCATTTTTGTTGAAGATCATTTACTAACAAATACTAGTTAAACCGTTTGACTATACTTACCAGATTTGACCGGAAAGACTGTTTTGTAAGTGAAGTTATAGAGGACGGACGGCGAGTAGTAATGGGGAAGGAAAGCATACGTCCGGATCCGGAGATTTTTTTAGAAGATGGGATGCTAGAAAGAGGCTCCTGTCTAACACTTAAATAAAATGATTTTAGAGGACGTTTATAGTGTCATACATAGCTAAGAAATTAATGTCCGAATCAATTAAATCTATTACATGAAATCTTATATCCAAATACTATTGTATCACGCGATAGTGTCATGCGATTTGGATTTACAGTTTATCGGTGGATCATCGAAAATAAGTATTATAGTTCAAATAGTTTAATTTTAAATTTGTGATTATCTTGTTCAGATTTTACATAATTCTTCAGTATTTTAGTTGGCAATTATTTAAAAAGTTTATGAAAGCAAACAATTCGAGGCTTAATTATGCTTCTGTCGTGATTCATCATATATTAATTTTTAAAATGGTAAAATTTTACAAATTGGTGCTTGATTGTTGAATTCCGCTTATTAAAACTATTTATTTACGCCTGTGTTCAAGAAACATGATTGTTTAATTTGTTTTGATACATATTCCAGAAAACAATCAAGTAATACCACTACAAAGCAAAAGTCTATGAACCCCACGCAGAGAAAAAAGAGACAAAACAGCGAAGAAATCCAACAGCAGCGGGGCCCAAGGTCAAAACTGTCCATTTCAGTAAACTTTTTTTTTTTTTTTGGCATGAGCTGAGCGGGGTACGAGTTAAATCGTTGGCGAGTGGCCACACAGTGGGCAGCAGCAGAATAACTGAATAAGAGAAGTAGCTCTTCCTTCCTCTCATTTTTATTTAACCCCTTCCTTCCTCCCACCGTCTCTCACACTCTTCTTCCTCAACATCCCCTCCTCCCGATCTCCGATTTCGTCATCGGAGCGATGGAGATCTTCTACTTCCTCGTCTTCGGAGGCCTGGCCTCCATCGTCGCCGTGCTCGAATTCAGCAAAAGCAGCAAAGATCGCGTCAACACTTCCACTCCTTTCAATTCCTTCAAGAACAACTACCTTGTCGTCTACTCTCTCATGATGGGTACCGCATCTCTCTCCCTCTCTCGATCTCCTTACTTCAACATTATCCTCCCTCTCATTCCGTTTCTCGCTCCACGAATCGCTTTCGCAATGTGCTCGGCGTTCGATCTGTGTGTTTGCTCTTTGTAGTCCTGTTTAGTTTAGCTTTCCCTTGTAAGAGGCGAGCTAGCCTTGAGATCTGGATTTGCTGGACCAGCCTTGATTCTTCCATTTCTACCTGCTCTTAGTTTTGTTAAGGAATCCTGTGATTTGACGTATTTGAAGTGATATTAGAGTCTGATTTAAATTGACGTCGGTTTGTGGTGGTTGGAATTGAAATGTCACTCGATCCGTGTATTCTTCGACTGATGACTTGTTATTGATTTGGTGAAACTTTGAATCTGTGGCCGACAACAGCTGGAGATTGGTTGCAGGGTCCGTATGTCTACTACTTGTACAGTCAGTATGGTTATTCGAAGGGAGATATCGGCCAGCTCTTCATTGCTGGTTTTGGATCCTCCATGCTTTTCGGGACCATTGTTGGCTCTCTTGCAGACAAACAGTAAGATCCCATTACTCCTTTTGAATTACTTGTGCTTTTGGCTGCTTGATTTCGAATTGAATTGAATTCCCTTGTAGAGATAACAAACAGTACAAAAGATGAGGCCTGCTAACTTGTTTGCTACTCTGCATGATTCAGGGGCCGCAAGAGGGCGTGTGTCACTTACTGCATCACATACATCTTGAGTTGCATCACCAAGCATTCTCCTCAGTACAAGGTTTTAATGCTTGGTCGTATACTGGGAGGCATTGCTACTTCTCTGCTTTTCTCAGCCTTCGAGTCTTGGCTTGTTGCTGAACACTTTAAGGTGCTATAACACCCCTCTGCTTTTCAACTTTAATTTGTTTCTGTCATGGAGTACTTTCTCCTAGTGTGCTACATGCTTTGTACTTTCTACATTTGGAATTATTTTTGTCATGGGTATTGAGATCTTCTCGCTTTCATTTTGGCTGTTCAACCTTTCTCGTCCTTGGTGGTTTTGCGTTATTAATTTGAAATATTCCAAATACTGGTGTGGTGGCTATGTTTAATTAAGCTACAGCCTTGAATTGAAAACTTCTAGTGGGAGAAGAATGAGCGATTCTTTTTTAGTAAATTTAGGGGAAGTGATGGAGTACTGTCTACCTTAGGCAAAAGAGAACAGTGTTGTGTTGCACGAACCTAGAGGTCTCTTGAGATTAACTTGCTGATTGGATTCACCTCGTATATTTTTTATATGCTTCATTGTTCAGACTTCTTCTGATATTTGTTTGCCTGTTCTTACCTTTATCTTTCTTTGTTATCTGCAGAGAGGCTTTGATCAACAGTGGCTCTCTGTTACATTCTCCAAGGCCATATTTCTTGGCAATGGTTTAGTTGCTATTATATCTGGATTGTTTGGAAATGTACTAGTCGATACCCTGGCACTTGGGCCTGTTGCTCCATTTGATGCTGCTGCATGCTTTCTCGCAATTGGTATGGCTGTTATCATGTCTTCGTGGCCAGAAAATTATGGAGACCCTTCAGAAAACAAGGATTTAATGTCACAATTTAAAGCTGCTGCTGTAGCCATTGCTTCCGGTGAGATCATACTCTGACACAGAACAAATACTCCAATATGGTAGTGTCATTGCTAGGTGCCATATGGTTCAGAATTTGAGTCAATCCATTGTTATTTTTTGATAAATGATCTTTACTCTCGAAAAAGTTCTCCTTTTTTCCCCCTGCATTCATGCTTACTCTGTTATCCTGCGTGTGAATCAGATGAGAAGATTGCATTGTTGGGCGCTATCCAATCCCTATTTGAAGGTTCAATGTACACCTTTGTTTTCTTGTGGACTCCTGCTCTGAGCCCGAGCGGTGAGGAAATTCCTCATGGTTTCATTTTCGCAACGTTCATGCTCGCTTCAATGTTGGGAAGTTCCATTGCCTCCCGCCTGCTTGCTCGTTCGTCCCCAAAAGTTGAGAGTTACATGCAGATAGTGTTCTTAATCTCTGCAGCTGCCCTTATGCTTCCTGTGATAACAAGTGTATGTTGGTTATCTCTCTCTTTCTATTACTCTTCTGTTTCGTTGTAAAAATACAACTTGACAAGTGACTCTGGATTGTAAACAGTTCTTGGTGGCACCTTCTGGAGTTAAGGGTGGAGGAATCTCCTTTTCTGGGTGCATCCAGCTTATGGGATTCTGTGCATTTGAGGCCTGTGTCGGATTATTCTGGCCCTCAATCATGAAAATGAGATCCCAATACATCCCAGAGGAGGCTAGGAGCACCATCATGAATTTCTTCCGAA
This sequence comes from Linum tenue, assembly GCA_946122785.1. NCBI lineage: Eukaryota > Viridiplantae > Streptophyta > Magnoliopsida > Malpighiales > Linaceae > Linum > Linum tenue. The sequence continues at coordinate 1,572,731 of CAMGYJ010000005.1, read as the reverse complement.
TTCCTCTCAACATTTTCGTTTGTGTTGTGCTGTACAATGTGAGTTTCTTTCAACCTTCCTTTGTTATATTCTCAAATTTTATTGGTGTTCCTAGTTGGAATAATGATATACATCAATGCTTCCTGCTCCCACTTTTGAACTTTTTGTGTCTTCAAATGCGTGCAGGTTAATGCATTCCCGATCATTGTCATGTTTGGCATGTGCTCTATTTTCCTCTTTGTGGCTTCTCTTCTTCAACGTAGGCTGATGTTTATTGCCGAGCTGCAAAAACCAAGTAAGCTTATAGATTGGTTTACTTCCGCTTCTCTATCTTCTTGGGGGTTGTAAAATCTAGCATATCTACCGTCTTACATGAATGCTCACATTTGATCTCCAAGACATACATGCACTGTCATGTTGTGTGGAATGCGTGGGATTTCACACACAAAAGACTTCCATTCTGGATTAAAATTCTACATTACTGAATGTCAGTATTTGTAGCTTTTCTTAAGTGCAAGTCCTATTGACATGTGCTCAATTTGGTCTGTTTGATTGCAGAATCACAAGATTGGACAACAATGAGAGAGTTGGGTACAGAGGAAGAGCCTTTAAACGCTTGATTGGATACGTGGAAGTATTTTGAGATTCTTTTGAAATTGTAAGCAAGATTACTCATTAACACCACCCTCAAAAATCGATGCTGCTTGCTTGCTTGGTTAGCTGGTTTGCAAACTGGATCAATAAGAAAAGTACTGCTGGATTCAGTGCCACCACTCAGAAGAATTTTAAAGGTCCTCGGATGATGGTCAAGTGAAGAAAGTGGGTATGAGAACATAGAAGGCTTGTTAGAGTAATATTGAATGTTAGATGTTTGTTTATGTGCTGCAACAGCTACTGTATTACTAGAGTCTTTTCTCTTCTGCTGCTCAAGTATAGTAGAGGGAACAATCGAACGAACCGGGATTTGGTTTAACAGCCAATGTTATAGGCTTTTTGGACAACTATTCATCAGCGATTGATTATCGGCCTTAATTTTGTTTCGGGGTAAACATACTTTTAAAATGCCTTTAAGGCAAATCATGTCATTTGTTGCTGTATGTACTACTTCCACATTAGTGCTGTGCTACTCTTATACCCATAACATATTTGGTGTCATTTATCAAATTATCAATACATTTTTGCTGCACACTTCCAATCTTTGTTCCTTCTCTTCTATACACCATTGGCAAGGAGTATATCAAGCTTGAACTCGACACTTTGGAATTATGATTCTCAAATGACATGTTATGGTAGTAGCTCATTGGTAGACTTACCATCAAATAAGGGCTATATAATAGTTACAAATGCCAGAAATAGATTGTTTACTTAATCTCACATAGTAAACATTCTTTCTCAAAAGTCAAACATTACATATTCACAGGGATTTCAAGGAACAAGCTTACAGATCCATTGCATTTCTTTCTGCAACTGCACATGTGGTGGGCATAAATGGCATGTGCTCCTTCAGGTGGCGTTATTGCCTTTGCCACAAGAAATTGGAATCAATCAAACCCCCCAACTCTTGAAATGTGCAGAAGAAACATCCCACCTCCACCTCCACCTCCTAGTCCTTTCAACTTCCTTGCAACCTTGCAAGCATCTTCATTACACACACAAGCCCCATGTGCCCGTTCTTATCAAGCTTGCATTATTTATCTCTTCTTTTTGTTCCAACTTTAACCTTTCAAACACTTTAGGAATTTCCTCCTTTCAGCCACAGATCTCATTCCACCACAATGGAAGAACAGTTTTGGTTCAATCTCCACTGTCCATTGTTCTCAAGTCTTATTACCACTTCACATATCCACAGTGCTTAAGGTTTTCACTATTGACCATTGAAATTAGTCAATGACTATGTAGGCTTAAGATCCAAAACCAGTCAATGAGTAGGAGAGGGCATTCTTGTCAAACCACAACCAACATGAAATTTGTTCTTTTCTACTCCTCCAATCTGTCAACTGATACAATAATACCACAACCAATTAAACATATTCTAACAACTTCAACCCCACCATCCTATAGTGCTACACCACTGTTCCCCCCTCCCTTCTAATTAAATTTGAGAAACCCCTCCCAAGTTTCCACAGACAGGCAAGATCAAGCAAGATGGCCAATCTGAGAAGTCCCATGTTCATGGTTCTCTGTGCTTTCCAGCTTCTTGCCTTGCTTCAATCCCAAGTCTCCTGTTACACATTCAAGGTCGGAGATTTATCCTCTTGGGGCATTCCTTCTGAGACAAACCCCAAAATCTACTCTTATTGGTCCAAATACCACTCCGTAAGGATTGGAGATTCCCTCTGTAAGCTTCCCAGCACCCTCTGTTTTATTGATTCTCCTTCCAATCCCCTTCTCTCTGTTTCCAGCTCTCTCATTCTTTTCTCTCTTGTGCAGTGTTCTTGTACCCACCAAGCCAAGACTCAGTGATCCAAGTCACCCCACAAAATTTCGACTCCTGCAACCTGAAAGATCCAATCTTGCACATGAACAACGGCAACTCTTTGTTCAACATCACCGAGGAGGGAGACTTCTACTTCACGAGCGGGGAGGCAGGGCACTGTGAGAAGAGGCAGAAGCTTCACATAAAAGTTGGCAATGGTACTTCTTCTGCTTATGCTCCTAATTCCGGTCCCGGCGGTGCCTTGGCTGACACTGCTCCCTCTTCGCCAATCGCATTCGGCTCGATCCCAGTCGCTCTTGATGCATTCGAAGAAAAGCGGGCAGTGGGCACGAACCCAGTGGCCTAATCGAGGAAAAGTTGCAATCTTTAAGGAAGAAAGGAAATTTGAGAAGCAAAAACAAAAAGAAGAGACAACGTACAGCTTCCCCCCTGATGGCGGTGCTGGCGTGACATGCTCTTCCCTTCCCAGTTGCATTTATTAAATTAATTTCACAAATCACAACTGTGTATTCCGATTTGCCAGCTATTCCTCATCTTTGTGCCGACACCCTTCTGTCTGCAACTCTCTCTCTCTGCGATCCATCCCCTGTGGCTTTTTAATTTTCAAAGAAAAACATGTCGACCAAGTGGGGTCGATTTCCAGGTTATTTATTCCTGTTCAAACAGCTCTGATAGGTCATCGGGGCATGTTTTGAGATGCGACCAGAGGTTATAGTTTGTTTAATCAATCTCCCCGAAATGGACTTTTAGCAATGGAGGAGCATGAAGAAATACTGAGCCATGCTGTTTGTAGATCAATATGCGAGCAAGGTGAATGGTTAATTACTTAATTGGTTATGGTCGCCTTTGTGTCAGTGAGCTTCATGGATTGTTTAAGCCCATAAAAAAATGTGACAGTGAGCTTCATGGATTGTTTAAGCCCAAACAAAGAAAAGGCCATTAGTGGGCTTCCAACTATGTCCTTCAAATTCAATCAATATCTCCCACAAAAAGACACTCTTGTTATGCACCTCGTGATTAGGTTTTACAGATGGTCTAGTTAATTCCCACGTTAAGCATAACATCTTTTATTAAAAATCACTATACTCTTTCACGAGTTTCACTATGCAAAACTTTTTGATTACTTTACTATTCTAAACTTTTCAGTGCCATCATGGTGCTATTCATTATCAAATTCAATATGTTCTTGTTTTCATAGTCAATTTATCCAAAATTTCTTCAATCTTTTTTGGCTAATGTACTTGAGAGTAGTTTCTTGTCCAAATACGAAGGGTCGGAACTCTATTGAATTTATGTTGTTTCCTCATTTGATATCTGTAGGGTGCATGGCTCGGGTCCAGCCGCGCCAATAAGGCAGTCCGACGCCATCACAAAAGAACCACGCGCGTCAGCACCGTTGCGCCCAAGGTATGGAGCAACTCGCAGAAAGACCACATCGCGGATAGATCACATCCGCGGAAAAGGCCGTACTCGCGAATTGGGTTCCGTGAGACGGAACGCGCCACAAGAACCAAGGCGCCAAACAGCGTTGTTTTGCTCAACTCAAGCCGGATGAAGAAACCAGGAAACGACACTGTATTCTCTGAAGAGTGGTCACATCCTAGTCCTAGGTATAATCATGGGCTAAGTGTCTAGCCTTAGGTAGAGTCATGACCTAAGCGTCTGACAAGTCTAGTAGTCATGTCGCATTAAATACTCACCCACCACAATGTAGCCTATAAATACGGCATTTACTCTGGTGGGTGAGGGGATCGGATTTTTACTCTCTCAATCTGGAAGATAAACTCTCTCTCTCTCTCTCTCTAAAAATCTCCTCTCTCCCGATCATAGCTGTTTGTAACTTCATTTCGGCTGAAGGAAAGAGGATCCTATTGCTTACTTTCCTCATCCCCTCTTATCCGAGTCTCATTCTTAATCTCAATTGAACTCAAACAATTGGCACCTACCGTGGGGTGGGCGCGACTTACACGATCCTAGACTGGGCGGAGATATTTGGGCCAGATCCGGCGCCGCATGATAACCTTGTGCGTGGTCCTGATCACGTGTCTGACTAGGGACGGAAGGAGGTGACAGAGCTTGTGCGCGGGTTGGGTTTGATCAAAGTTATGAGTGTTTAATTTAATTTAAAACATGAACAAACGATTCATTTTTCAAATATTCTTGCCATTCTATGAACAAATGATATTCAAAGTAAAAAATGAAAAACAATTCAATATTTCAATGTTCCAATTATTCCGAATTCTACATGGGCTTTTAGTTGGCGCCAAATGTAGTTCATTGTCATTTGGACGGATCAATTACAAAATGAGACAATTTGGCCAATTGTCTCATTTTATAAAATGATAATTTAAATTGTGTCATTTCGAATTACATGTACCTTTCCCGGACAATTATAATTGACATGAAACGAGTCAATTTGACATATCCCAAACTAAATTGTTGCATTCAAATTTTATATGGTCTAAAATAACAATTTGGATCATTATTTCAATCTATAACAATTTGGATAAATTAAATTATCGTTAGAATTGCCAATCTAAACCAACCACAATTAAAACTTAAAGATTTTTGCAGAATTAGTTAGATATAAAAGCAATTTTTGGGTGCTGGTACCGGGAGGACCCTGCTGATTGGATGGAATAGTTCTGGTACCTCTTCCCTTCTATTTCTTCCGTCCTTGCTTTCTCTGGGAACCGTTTGTGTGACCTTCCCTTTCTCATCTTGTTTCCTGAACTTTGTATACACCCTGGTGTATTCTCTTGGTAATGCATCTTCACCATTATTAAAAAAAAAAAATCGGGACAACCAATATTCCAACTATTTACGTGTGAAGAACAATTAAAAGGATAGAAAAAGGAGAGAGAAAATACAAAAAAATTCGCCAACCCATACGAACAATTTTGCACACTACCATGTGCAAACAAATATGTGCCAATTCGTTCCTCTCACCCTTACTTACCAATAGAGGAAAAAAGATTAAAAAAAAAAAGAATCAACAACTTGTTCCTCACATCGTCCTTCAACCCAAAAGAGAAACATCCTTAAATAGAAACAGAGCAGCCTTTTGCAACAATACCTTGAGCGGTAGGGCAGCAAGCCAAGGGACAGCTATCGAGATCATTCCCCCACCAATCCAAGCTCACATTCTCCAACCCCAAGCACAGGTACAACAACACGCCCATAAACGCCAGCCCTGCATCCAATGAACCCGACAACACGTAGTTGTACCTCTGCCACATCTCCGGCCGGTACCTGAAAACCACGAACCCGGACAGAAACCCAGCCAGAATCCAGCTCGTGTAGTTAACCGCAGTGGCCGGCGGCATCAAGCCCGTCGCTCCAATCAGGACCGGGATGTTGACCAGCCTTATCCACTCCAGTCGAGGAAACGCCCTGGTGGCCAGCCAGACCAAAACAGGGGCGATTGCTCCTCCTAGGAAGAACCAGTTCACGGACGCGTAGGCTCCGAGGTCTCCAAAGATTCTTCGCGGACCGATCAAACCCCAGATGACGGATGCATCGTAGAAGACAGTGTCTCCGGGACACGTCCAGACCGCGTTGGAGGCCGTCCGTTCACAAATGTCCGGGATGGATTCCATCAGCCACCATGCCGTGGACAGGTAGGTAAAGCAGGCAATCAGGGTCCCCACGACCTAAACAGAATCAGTTGATCTCAATAACTCACTCGAATTATTACAAGAGATTCAGTTACGAATTATATACTAACCCTCACCTGTGCCATGAACATGGTTCTAGGCGGGATCTTCATGTAGTGGCCGAGCTTGAAATCTTGGAGGAAAGTGATGGCCTGTTTCGTACTTATGTAGCCATACACTTTGAAGCAAATATTGGCTACAGGGTACCCTGGGTACACATACCCGATTATGTACTCCGTGATTATGGCCAGTGTTGGAGTCTGTCAAATTCATTACCCAACAAAAGACAAACAGAATGAGCTAGAGTTAATTGATCGATTTAGACCTTCATTGCATTCTAATCCTCTACGCATGCAGGAACTAGAAATACTTGTGGGTGTGCCTTTCAGTCACCTGGTTTGTAATGGCGGTAATGATCCCAATGGGCAGAGTGAAAACAATGGCAATGGTACAGGCCAGCAGCACACCCCACCATGGCAGTTGAAGCTGCTCGTTGTAATACTCGCAGGCAAAAACGGTAGCCCCGACATTCGCCAACAGTATGCACCAAAACCACCACTCGGGAACTTGTTTGTATCTCCTCATCAACTTGGTGTGTATGTCCATCGACTTCTCCCCAAAACTCGCCCTACTCTGCTCCAATATCTCCCTGAAATTCATAGCGGAAAAATTAGATCAGATACATACAATTGTGATGTGACCTTTCATTGGGCCACTTGGAAAAAAGTGTGCGTTACCTCCCATGGAACATGGCAACATGTACAATTGTGGCTGTGAGGGCGGCAAACCCAACTCCATATGTCATGGTGAAAACCGAGCTGATGTAGAGGTTGCCTTGGCGATCGTAGGCGGCAAGGTCGAGGTGGAAGGAGGAGCCGATGATGGAAGAGATGTTGTATTCCTGACCGGTGGCGGTGAAGAGGCTGTCGGAGAAAATGGGGAAAGTCTTGGCTCGGTAGAAGTTGAACCAGTAGGTGATCGGAGTGAGGACGTACATGATAAACACGAATCCGGCTGCAACGTTGGCGGTGGCGAACCATGGGCTGGCGAGTGGGCTGCCAAGGTAGGATGAGATGGCGGACCAGTCCAATGCGACGGCTCCCAGTCCGAGCCCGTTGAGGCCCGATCCGAGCTGCTGGGCCAGGACGGATTGAGGGAAGATCCAGCAGACCCAGGACGTGGAAGTGAGCATTTGGAAGATGTAGCCAGGGAAGACGTAGTAGGCAAAGCTGCAGGTGAGAGCGATGAGGAAGAATTGATTTCGTGTTAGCCTGCCTCTGGACCGCTCTTCCTTCTCGTGTAGAGCCCTGTTGATAAGAAGAACAGAATGATCAGTTCAGTGGAGGTATTTGTCGATTGTGACCAATCATTTCAAAGCCCAGTGCGAGCCCAACTATTATCATCGCTCTACCTTGGATTATTAGTCGTACGCTCGGTCCATCACCATCAGCTTGGGCCCATTGGACCGGGTTGCGTTGCGGGGATGATGATGATAATTTCTTTATTCGGCTAGCTTACAGTTCGATCCAAAACTTGAGATAATGGGTGCAATCCGAAAAAGGATTCAAATGTAGGCAGTTTTTCGGGGTGGAACTTTTTTATCAGCTATACATAATTCATAAGTATAGATTTGACATCAGCCAAGGTGTTTAGAAATGATTGTTAACACTAAAATTTTCAACAGTAGGACAAGAACAAATGAGATTGGCCCATCCCATTATAGCCCATGGGCCAGGGCCATCATGGAAGGTAGGGGGACCTCTAAAAACTTAAAATGATACCTACTCGCTCACTCAGTCACTGTCTCATCTCCTATTCGCAATTTATTAAATTATTTACATCCCAAAAATTTCAAATACCAACAATTTTTCTGTCCTTGGAAACTTTTTTTCTTTTGATCTTTTGGAAAATATATTTGATTTTCAATATAGTAATTAAAATGTTGATTTATTGGATTTTATTTTTAGGATAGGAACCTTTTCAGTTTTTTTTTACAATGGTGATATAGTTTTAATTTTGTGATTAAGGTACTGTTAGTATATGGTATATGATTCACAATTGAACTTCTCCCAACAACTCGAGTTATTTCAACCAACCGGTTCTTGACATGGTATCAGAGCCTTCTGTGACCGTCTCCTGTTCGAATCCTAATAACCCCCCATCTGTTTTGTTAAGCACATGTTATCCGGACCTGTGTCTGTCTAGACTCCAAGTCTATCTAAGCGGCTTGAGTTTGAAGGGGGGTGTTAGTATATGGTATACGATTCACAATTGAACATCTCCCAACAACCCCCAACAACTCGAGTTATTGGGACCAACTGGTTCTTGATAGGTATTCATTTTAAAAAATTCGAATCTAAAACATTCAAATTCTATACTAGTGGTATTAGTACTGACCAATGAGTAGCCAAATCTCAACCATCAAATTTAAGTGAACCCATGAAATTTAGATATAAGGGTGGAGAATTAAAGACAATGTATTTTCCTTAGTTTTCTTATAATCTGCGCTTATCTTCTTCGTTCTAACTCGGTTTTTTTTTTTTTTTTTGCACAGATGGAACAAGTTCGTTGGGCTCTACAAAATGAGATCAGTTTTCAATATTTTTTGAGAATTTTTTTCATATCTCTCGTTACCAACTCCATACCATATGGTAAGTTCTTTGCTTTTAAGTCGTTTTTGAAAACGTTTGCTCAGCAAGAATGAGTTTATCATGATCCATATGGATTTAGAAATTTCTAGGTGAAAAAAATACATTACTAAAGTTATCATACTTTGCCACCCTGGTATGGGGGTGGTAACTTGTGGTAAACAATGATGAAAATCGTAAATGACAGTTAGTATACTCTACTATCGTGTATTTAACATTCCTACAGTCTTGGTATGCTCATACTATCAGGGTACGCTTTCTTATCATATTGTATACTTCTATTCAATATCATATGGTATTGAATTGTAAAAAATTACACAATTTTTTTTGTTCTAAAAATATATCAAAGTGTAATCATTTTAAAGAACACAATTAATCTGATTTATCTGTTCAAAAAAAATTAAATTCTGATTTAAAACGAGAGAGAAATCGTTCGTTAAAAATTGAAGAGAAACAAATAAAAGGTTTTCCATGAGAGATGCTGATGTGTACTGATTACTCATCATTACTCACTTTAAACATACCAAATTCACCAACCAAGTTGAAAAGACCAAACTCTGAATGCATGTATGGCCATTGGCCACCAAACTCTACCTCATCATCTCTGTACCTTCCCTTCTACCCTCCCTAGCCTCACCTACTTTCAACAACAAGATTTGAAAAATCGTACCCGCATCGATGGTACAAAAAAAAAAACCCCCTTCTATTAGAAGTTTAATCAGTAAGCTATTATTAACAATATGATACGATTAAACCACCATTTTGATATAAAATATTTTTTTGCTGACTTTTTCAATATAATCTCGGACACGATATTTCAGTAGTTACTCAATAGTCACCGGAATTCCAAGAGAAGGCGAAAAAGAGAGGGGAGGGAATCTGGGAATAGAAAGTGAATTTAAGAGGTACCAACCTGAACAAGGAGACCTGGACGAGATTGGCCGGCCACCACATCGCCGCCGGTTCAACCAGATACCGCCTGAATATCCCCGCCCACCCAAACCCTAGCACCTGCGTGGTGACGACAACAATGAGGGAGACGAAGAAGGTGAGGTTCTTCTTGTAAAACACCTTCACAACCGTAACGACGTGTATGGCGTACACGCTTCCTGCGCCCGAGTTGGCGAAGATGGTGATGAGCACGTGCTCCTTCACGTTGAACGGGCCCGGGTTGAGCGTGAACTCCCACCTCGACCCGCGGAAGAAGACCCGGTCCGTGATTCGGGCCGCCATGAGCTGGCCCAGCGGCACCACCGCGATCTGGGCCGAGATTGCCGTGACGGTCAGCGGCTCGGTCCGGTACCAAAAAAACTGGTTGAGAAACGACAGCACCACGCACGACAGCGTCCCCAGGACCCACATCCGGAAAGTTAGCACCGGTAGGGTCGGGTCGTCTGTTGTGGGCACCGTCATCGCCACCTGTTTCACCGGCGAGTTCTCCACTTCCTCTTCCTCTTCCTCTTCTTGGGCCTTGTGAGGTATTGAAGATTTAGGGTTTTTGGTTTCAATGAATCGAAAAGCTTAGCTGCTTCTCTCTTCTTCCTCTGTTTATATTGCAAATCTCAGAACACAGGACAAAATCACAGCTGTGTCCTTTACACAGTAAATTCGGAAAACAGTAAAAACAGAATAGGACAACGGCTAGAAACGGTAAAACGAAAATCTCCAGTCTCTGCGTTCCACGTGTTCCACTGCGCTCCATTCTCTTCAACGGTGTCGTTTCCATCATTTTGACGAAGAAGAAAACTCTTCTTCTGTTACCCCCCCACAAGCTGGTAGGCTGGGATTCTGGATACCAAGCTTGGAGAGAAGCTCTGTAAATGGACCTGGTGGCAATGCTTTCGTCAGGGTGTCTGCTAACTGATGATCTGAGCGCACATGGAGTAACTTGATCACATCTCCTTGCACCTTTTCTCGAACAATATGACAGTCCAGCTCTATGTGCTTGGTTCTTTCGTGGAAGGTTGCATTTTCTCCAATGTAAATGGCTGATTGATTGTCACAAAACAGTGAGACTGCCCTTTTGTGATCGACCTTGAAATCCTGCAACAAATACAAAAGCCATTGAACCTCACATGTAGTGTATGCCAATGCCCTATATTCTGCTTCACATGAGGAACGTGAGACTGTTGTCTGCTTCTTCGATTTCCAGGATATCAGTGAGTTGCCAAGGAACACACAGTAACCTGTCACAGATCTTCTCGTGTCTGGACAGGTGGCCCAATCTGAGTCACTGTAAGCCTTGAGGTGAAAATCTGATGCTGATGGAAAGAACAATCCACTTCCTGGTGACTTCTTCAGATACCTTATGATTCTGAGCACTGCCTTATGGTGTGTCATCCTAGGTGAGTGCATAAATTGACTCACCTGTTGAGTTGCGAAGCTGATGTCTGGTCTACTTGTGGTAAGGTAGATTAGCTTTCCCACAAGTTTCCTATACTCTGTAGCATCCACAAGCTCAGATGTGTCCTCAGCAGTGAGATGGACTTTGTAGTCCATAGGTGTGCTCACTGGCTTGCTGTCCAAAAGCCCTGCCTCATCTATGATCTCAAGAGCATATTTTCTTTGTGACATGTGTATTCCTTTCTTTCCTCTAGCCACCTCGATACCAAGAAAAAATTTTAAGACACCAAGGTCTTTGATGCTGAAAGTTTCATGAAGAAAACTCTTCATCCTGTTTATCTCTTCCAGATCATTCCCCCCCACAATTAAGTCATCGACATAAATGAGAATTGCGGTGAAGGAAGACTCTGTTACCTTGGTGAATAAGGAATGATCAACAATGCTTTGTGAGTAACCTTGAGAGTCTAAACAGGAAGACAGCTTCTCAAACCACTGGCGAGATGCTTGCTTTAGGCCATAAAGCGACTTGTGCAACCTGCAAACTGGATTTGGGATAGATGGATCAACAATCAGACCTTCAGGGATTGTCATATAAACCTCTTCATGAAGGTCTCCATGAAGAAACGCGTTGTTGATGTCTAATTGGTGCAGGTGCCAATTCCTGGCTGAAGCAACAGCAAGAAATAGCCTGACAGTTGTCATTTTCACAACTGGTGCGAAGGTGTCTTGATAGTCCACTCCTTCTTGTTGATTATACCCCTTGGCAACCACCCTAGCCTTCTGTCTTTCAATGTCTCCTGTGGACTTGTATTTGATGCGGTAAACCCATTTGTTTCCAATTGGAATCTTTCCTGGTGGTAAGCTGCAAACAGTCCAGGTCTTGTTGAGATCAAGAGCATGAAATTCTTGATTCATGGCATCATTCCATTCTGGATATTGAGATGCTTCTGCATAATTTGCTGGTTCTTTGCTGCAGGAAATGGACAGGGCAAATTTTGTGTGCTGGGCAGTGAACTTGTCATAGCAAACCATGGACAAGAGACTATGCTTCTTACCTGGTTCTGCTAATGCAGAACACGCACTTGCTGAAGGTGATTGGTTGTTGCAGCGAGCTAAGAGATAGCAATGGTAGTCCTGGAGACGAGAAGGTTGTTTGAGGTGTCTAGTGGGTCTATGATGGATGGCAGGTGAAGGCATTTGTGGAGTTGAGGGACTGGGGGACTGAGGTGATGGTGGTTCAGGTTGACTGACTGGTTGGGGAGATGGTGGTTCAGGTGGAGAAGGAGGTGTTAGGGATGTTGGTGGTGTGTAATCAGTGTCAAAAGAATCATATGCAGCTGGAGAAATGGATGATGATGATGGACCAGCATCTATGTTGGTGGTTGTAGAGGCAAAGGGGAACACTGATTCATGAAAAACAACATCTCTAGAGGTTAAAATGTCATGTGTGTCTAGATCATAGAGTTTGTAACCCTTGATCCCTTTTGTGAATCCTAAAAAGATGCATTTTCTAGATCTGGAAGTGAATTTGGTTCTGGTACTTGGTCTAGTGGAGGCATAACACAAGCATCCAAAAACCTTGAGGAAAGAAAAGTCTGGTTTTTGTTTGTGTAAGAGCTCATATGGTGTTTGATTCTGCAAAATGGTAGATGGTGTTCTATTGATGAGAAAAGTTGCATGTTTTACACAGTCTGACCAAAAATCAAGGGGAAGATGGGCTTGAAATTTCAGTGCTCTTGCTACTGCCAATATGTGTTGATGCTTGCGCTCAACCTTAGAGTTTTGTTGAGGAGTTTCAACACATGAAAACTCATGTATAATTCCTTTTTCTTGACAAAAAACAGGAATATTAAACTCAAGGCCTTGATCACTGCGGATCCTTTTGATTTTGGTAGAAAACTGTGTTTCAACATAGGAACAAAAAGAAAACAACTGGTTTCTGGCTTCTGCTTTGGATGAAAGTAAATGCAGCCAGGTCATACGACTGTAGTCATCTACAACTGTGAGAAAATACTTGAATCCATCATAAGAAGGCTGAGGGGTTGGTCCCCAAATGTCTACATGGATGAGTTGAAAAGGTTCTGTAGTATTTGAAACACTGTGAGGAAATGGCAAACGCCTTTGGCGAGCAAAAGAACAGACATCACAAGGTTCTGTATGATTGATTTCTATACTAGAGTCTAATCTCTTAAGGTAAGGAACACGAGACTTAGATATGTGTCCTAGCCTATAGTGCCAGAGATCAAACATACTTGCAGTACTAGAAGCTACTACTTTGGAGTGAGGAATGGTTTGGTGTCTATGCATCTTGTAGAGACCATTGGAAAGCTCAGCAGAACCAATCACCTTCATCAGAGTTGTGTCCTGAATAAAACAGAAACAGGAAAAGAAGGTTAGGCAAAGTGAGCTGCTCCTTGTCAAAGTACTCACAGAGATAAGATTGAAGTTGAATTCTGGCACCAACAACACATCATCAAGTATCATATCTGGTGAGAACTGAACTTTCCCAATGTGGGTTGCTGTGACTACATTCCCTGTGGGCAGAGAAATTTCTGCTCCTTGGATTGCTACACAGGAGCTGTATAAAGATATATCACATATCACATGATCCGTTGCTCCTGTGTCAAGGATCCAGACCTCTCCAGTTTTGCCATTCACATTTTGAGGGAGGATAGTGAAACTACACTTGCCTGTATTGTAACTCTTACTCATGAAGGCAGCTGCTGAATGAGGGGTTGTATGTGATTGACTGGTTGATGTGGAAGTTGAGGCAGATGCTGTATGCGACGAATTCCCTTGCTGAAGCATGTTGAGCAAATTTGTGTACTGCTGCTGTGTAATTCCCTCATGATTTCCAGCAGTGACAAGATTTGCCTGTCTTGATGTTGTTTGAAACTGACCTCCACCTCTTCCATTTCGTGGTGTCATTCCAGGCGGCCATCCATGCTTATGGTAGCAGGTATCCTCTGTGTGTCCCTGCATCTTACAGTATGTGCAATAGGGCCTTTTGTTTCCAAAGTTGGATCGACCTCTACCTCTGCCTCTATATGCTGCATTAGTGCTGCTGGGATACCATTCATTCTTGGATGCCTCCTCTGGCATTTTGAATCCAAGTGACTGTAGGGCCAGTGCAACACTCTCAACCATTTTGTTACCATCTTGACTACCATAGACTTGCCTTTCATGTTGAGCCATTCGGTAATATACCTGGTCCATTGTTGGTAATGGATCTGAGAACAAAACCTGTGACCTAGGTATAGCATAGTTTTCATTAAGACCTCTTAGGAACTGGATAATCAGATTCATGTTCTGATATCCCTTGATTGTTGCTATAGCTAGACATCCTGAGTGACTAGTGGGAGTGCAATTGCAATCTGGGACTGGCTGGTAGTTCTTAAGTTCTTCCCATAAAGTAATCAAATGGGTATGATACTCACTAAGGGTTCTGGTACCTTGCTTGAGGTTAGCGAGCTGTTCTTGTAACTCTGCTATTCTAACCAAATCACCTTGTGCATACCTTGACTTTAGGGTTTGCCAGACCTCTGCTGCTGTCTTGAGACTCCGAACACTTTTACTGATGAGTTCATCAACCGACTGGAGAATCCAGCTTTTCACCATGAAATTGCATTGAATCCATGGTCCGTGCAGTCTGTCTGTTGCTGCTGGTTCCGGAAGGCTTCCATCAACGAATCCTAACTTGTTCTTGGAGGCTAGGGCATCAATCATTGCCGCACTCCAGTCAGTGTAGGTGGTTGGTGTGAGCTTCTGTGAGACCAGTGAGTGTCCTGGCTGCTCTGAACCATGGAGGTAGTAGGGATCTGTGAGTGGATACGTCGTGATGTTGGCGACGGCTGCCGCAGCTGCATTGGATGCTTCTTGTGCGTCCGTCATTGTTGGGAAAGTTCTTGATCAAACACTGAATTTGAGAAAGAGAAGAAAACGAGAAACGAAAGGAGGAAGAAGAGGAAGGCGGCGGTGGGTGTTTGCGGGTTAGGTCTCAGAAGCCTAACCAGGCTCTGATACCATATTGAAGATTTAGGGTTTTTGGTTTCAATGAATCGAAAAGCTTAGCTGCTTCTCTCTTCTTCCTCTGTTTATATTGCAAATCTCAGAACACAGGACAAAATCACAGCTGTGTCCTTTACACAGTAAATTCGGAAAACAGTAAAAACAGAATAGGACAACGGCTAGAAACGGTAAAACGAAAATCTCCAGTCTCTGCGTTCCACGTGTTCCACTGCGCTCCATTCTCTTCAACGGTGTCGTTTCCATCATTTTGACGAAGAAGAAAACTCTTCTTCTGTTATGAGGCGACGAGGAGGATGCAGATGATGATTTTGAAGGAAGGTCTTCATCTCTCTCCGTTGACTTGGTTACTGCGGGAGATGAACAACAAAAAAGAATTGGTAATTAGAACGACAAGGAAAAACATATCCTGCTCTCGTGCTCACTTTGGGTTTGCACAGCGGCGCAAGGAGCAGATGATTCGTACGTAGAGGGGCTCTGATCTCATGAATGGAAGATTCTTCATCCATGGCTGCTGCTGTGAAATGTTACATTGATGATTGAACTAGCTAGTTGCATGTGAATTGTTGTGAATCATAATTGATGAGGACAACGAATTAAGGGGGGGAAGGTGGGATTCCTTTATGTTATGAGAACAAAACAAGGCAGGGAATGGGCAGATTTTTTCTTCCCGTTTTTGTTTTCTATACCTCTTTATTGAGGTGATGATGCACAAAATAAATATCTTTGGGAGGAGAAACGTGGCTGATTAGTTATGCTTGAAAATAATAGATTTTTCTTTCCTAGAAATAAAAATAATGCTTGATAGTTATTAATTTGATAGGAGTCAGGAGTGGGAGTTTACAATCCATATCTACGAATTTAATTCAATCAATCCATTAAAAATATCAAAATCAATCCATTTAAATTTATTTGATCTAAACAAAATTAGATTGGTAGATTTATGGATTAATACATGAATCTAAATAAAAAATTGTGATTTAGTACTTATACTTTTTAGTCAAATATTCACTTGCGACAACCTACTATTAGATTATCGGATTTTACTCCAGCTATGGTAAGAAACTGATTAAATATTTTATTTATTATAACCTCGTGTATTTTTGTTTGGCAAAATACACTTTAATGGACACAACTTTCACGTTTGTGACAAATATATCCACAACTTTTGAAATACACAAAATATATAGTCAGAAATTTGAATAGCAATAACAAATCTAACCATTGATATTACAAACTATAACGATATTAGTGGCGCCGTTAATTATTGTGACGGAATGTTGACTATTTACATGTGAAGAACAATTAAAAGGATAGAAAAAGCATAGAGAAAATACAAAGATTGGATCAACATTCGCCAACCCATTCGAACAATTTACACACTATCATGTGCAAACAAATATGTACCAATTCATTCCCCTGAACCTTTTGCAATAGAGGAAAAAAAGATAAAAGAATCAACAACTAGCTTCTTCCTCTCAACATCCTTCCTCCCAAAAGAAAAACATCCTTAACTAGAAACAGGGCACCCTCTCGCAACAATACCTTGAGCTGTAGGACAAGAAGCCAAGGGACAGCCATCAAGGTCATTCCCCCACCAATCCAAGCTCACATTCTCCAAACCCAAACACAGGTACAGCAACA
This sequence comes from Linum tenue, assembly GCA_946122785.1. Lineage (NCBI taxonomy): Eukaryota > Viridiplantae > Streptophyta > Magnoliopsida > Malpighiales > Linaceae > Linum > Linum tenue. The sequence goes on along the minus strand of CAMGYJ010000005.1, from coordinate 1,555,998 downwards.
CTCCCATAAACGCCAGCCCCGCGTCCAGCGAACCCGACAGCACGTAGTTGTACCTCTGCCACATCTCCGGCCGGTACCTGAACACCACGAACCCGGACAAGAACCCCGCCAGAATCCAGCTCGTGTAGTTCACCGCTGTGGCCGGCGGCATCGAGCCCGTCGCACCAATCAAAACCGGCATGTTAATCAGCCTTATCCACTCCTGTCGGGGGAACGCCCTGGTGGCCAGCCAGACCAGAATTGGGGCAACCGCTCCTCCTAGGAAGAACCAGTTCACGGAGGCGTAGAATCCGAGGTCGCCGAAGATTCTGCGCGGACCGATCAAACCCCAGATGACGGATGCGTCGTAGAAGACAGTGTCTCCCGGACACGTCCATACCGTGTTGGAGGCAGTACGCTCGCAAATGTCGGGGATGGATTCCATCAGCCACCACGCCGTGGACAGGTAGGTGAAGCAGGCAATCAGGGTCCCGACGACCTAATTAACAAAACATATATGACAGAGGTTCAATTACGGATTATACACATGCTTAACAGAACATATGGGAATTATCAGAAATTGAATCGAAGATTCGATTATGGATCATATACTATTCACTAACACGCACCTGTGCCATGAACATGGTTCTAGGCGGGATCTTCATGTAGTGGCCGAGCTTGAAATCTTGGAGGAAAGTGATGGCCTGCGTCATGCTTATGTAGCCATAGACTTTGAAGCACATGTTGGCTACAGGGTACCCTGGGTACACATACCCGATTATGTACTCAGTGATTATGTTCAGTCCAGGAGTCTGTCAATTTCATTATCCAACAGAAGCAAGTTAATTAATTGGTTTAGACATTCATTGTAATCCTTTGTACAGGAATAAGAAATACTTGTGGGTGTGCCTTTCAGTCACCTGGTTTGTAATGGCGGTAATGATCCCAATGGGCAGAGTGAAAACAATGGCAATGGTACAAGCCAGCAGCACACCCCACCATGGCAACTGAAGCTGCTCGTTGTAATACTCGCAGGCAAAAACGGTAGCCCCGACATTCGCAAACAGTATGCACCAAAACCACCACTCTGGCACTTGCTTGTATTTGCTCATCAACTTGGTGTGTATATCCATCGACTTCTCCCCAAAACTCGCCCTACTCTGCTCCCATATCTCCCTGCAATCGCCAAAATCAACCTTTCAATTTCATAGGCGACTTTCCAATTCAAAAGAAAAATTATTTTACCTTCCATGGAACATGGCAACGTGGACAATTGTGGCGGTGAGGGCGGCGAACCCAACTCCATAAGTCATGGCGAAAAACGTGCTGAGATAAAGGTTGCCTTGGCTCTCGTAGGCGGCGAGGTCGAGGTGGAAGGAGGAGTCGATGATGGAGGAGATGTTGTACTCCTGCCCGGTGGCGGTGAAGAGGCTGTCGGAGAAGATGGGGAAAGTCTTGGCTCGGTAGAAGTTGAACCAGTAGGCGATCGGGGTGACGACGTACATGATGAACACGAACCCGGCGGCGACGTTGGCGGTGGCGAACCATGGGCTGGCCAGTGGGCTGCCGAGGTAGGATGAGATGGCGGACCAGTCGAATCCCACGGCTCCGAGCCCGAGCCCGTTGAGGCCCGATCCGAGCTGTTGGGCCAGGACGGATTGCGGGAAGATCCAGCAGACCCAGGACATGGAAGTGAGCATCTGGAAGATGTATCCCGGGAAGACGTAGTAGGCGAAGCTGCAGGTGAGTGCGATGAGGAAGAATTGGTTTCGTGTCAGGCCGCCTCTGGACCGTTCTTCCTTCTCGTGTAAGGCCCTAGCAATTATTTGAAAGCCCAGTCAGTGAGAGCCCAACCGTAATTAGAAAATTATCAATAGTTGATAGAGGGGAATGCGCTGAGTGAGCCTACGAGTAATAATCCAAGTTTGTCAGCATAATCAAGCAAAACTTCAGTACCCATCTGCTTGGGCCCATTGAGCCCGGTTTCCGTGGCGTCAATGATAACTATTTCGTTGGAAATGACTTTTAACACCAAAATTTTATAGAAAACTATTTTTTTTTTTTTGGCAAGAACAAATGAGAAAGGCCCATCCCATGATGGCCCATGGGCCAAGGCCATTATGAAAGGGAGAGGAGGGCGGGGACCCCTGTCATCATTCGCAATTTGTATTTTTTTAGTTTGGACAGCTGAAAACTGAAAAGGATATCCACTCACCCTCTCTTAACTCTTCTACGATTAATGGCCCCTCCATCCTCCAGCGTTACCGGAAAATTTATTTCCCCAAGAATTTCATATACACAAACACAACCGTTTTTCTCTCCTTGGGAACCAACTTTTTTGTAAAAAAATTTACTTTGGAAATGTATTTGATTCTCATTGTAGTAATTTAATTACTCAAGACGTCGATTTATTGAATTTTAATTTTTAAAAAAAAAATAGTGGTCTTTCACTCTCAGTTTTAAAAGTAAAGGGAAAAGGACAATCAGCTAGGTTCCTGTTTGCTAAAGTGAACAAACTGCTACTCTCCCGGGTAACGTAAGCTAAAAAGCTGACACAATAATAAGTAAATCAAAATTCATTAGCTGTCGCCAGTCGCATTCGAGTAAACATACCAAACCCCCAACTGAAAATACCAAACAGCCCTCTGAATGTATGGCCACCAAACCGTACCTCATCACCTGTCTACCCTAATCTCACCGTGTTTCATCCCCCAACAGTCTCCGTTGAATGATAGAATCCAAATGGAAGAAAAAGGAGGGAATCTGGGAGAAGGGAAGTGAATTTTAGGGGTACCAACCTGAACAAGGAGACCTGGACGAGATTGGCCGGCCACCACATCGCCGCCGGCTCCACGAGATACCGCCGGAATATCCCCGCCCAACCAAACCCCAGCACCTGCGTGGTGATGACGACAATGAGGGACACAAAAAAAGTGAGGTTCTTCTTGTAAAAAGCCTTCACCACGGTAACGATGTGTATGGCGTACACGCTACCGGCCCCCGAGTTGGCGAAGATGGTGATGAGCACGTGCTCCTTCACGTTGAATGGGCCCGGGTTGAGCGTGAACTCCCACCTCGACCCACGGAAGAAGACCCGGTCCGTGATTCGGGCCGCCATGAGCTGGCCCAGCGGCACCACCGCGATCTGGGCCGAGATGGCCGTGATTGTCAGCGGCTCGGTCCGGTACCAAAAAAACTGGTTCAGAAACGACAGCAAGACGCACGACAGCGTGCCCAGGACCCACATCCGGAAAGTTAGCACCGGTAGGGTCGGGTCGTCTGTTGTCGGGACCGTCATCGCCACCTGTTTCACCGGCGAGTTCTCCTCTTCAACTTCTTGGACCTTGTGAGGCGATGACGACGAGGCAGATGATGACGAGGAAGGAAGGTCTTCATCTCTCTCCGTTGACTTGGTTACTGCGGGAGATGGAACAGCAAAAAGGATTGGTAAATAGAACGAGAATGAAAAACATGAAGATCGGAAGGGGGAGATGGTTCGTACGGAGAGGGGCTCGGATCTCGTGGATGGAAGATTCTTCTTCCATGGCGGAATCTGTGCTCCGGTGGTGGATCTGAGGAGAATCTCTGGCTGCTGCTGCTATTGCTGTGAAATGTTACTTTGGAACTAGGTGGTTGCATGTGAATTGTGAATCATGATTGATGAGGACAAAGAAGATAGGGGGAAAAGTGGGATTCCTTTCTCTTATGGGAACCAAACAAAGCCGGGGAGGGAGAGGCAGATTTTTTTTTTCTTTCTGTTTTTCTTTTTCTATGCCTAATTATTAATGAGGTGGTGGCAGAAAATAAATGTATTTGGAAGGAGAAACGGGGTTGATTAATTATGGTTCGAGGGAAAATAAAAATAATGCTGGAAAAAATATATATATATAAGGTGAAAAATGATGAATTTGATAGGGGTGGGAGTTGTCGTTTTTCTCCATAGCTAGCTGGTGAGCTACCCCACGCGCCGGTTTGGAGGTTTGGGATAATTTGGAAAAGGGTTGGTTGTTGAACCATTTTTTTGTTATAATTTGTGAAAATGGTTAAATACTTAAATATCAAAACTAACCATAGAAGGCAATGTCTAAAGAAACAAATGCGTAAACAAATCAAACACTAACCCACATCAAACTCATTGCTAGCATGCACCAGAATTCATGGCATCCGTTTAACAGAACCTTTTACATAGGTTCCGTGTTTCGTCAACCATCTATCATCCTTATTCAAACATTCAATCTGAAAACTCCGATAGCGGTGGGAAAAAGGATCATTGAGAGAGAAATATCATTACATTAAAAAAAGTTAGAGAAATTACACTGTGAATAAGATTAGTGTGTTAGTGTAAAAGATGTGAGAGCAACATTGTTCGATTTTTAGATCTTTTATTAGATAAGGCAATCTAAACTGAGGAAAGATTGTGATGATGGATCATTTTAAAGTTGAGCCATCAATGTATAACTCTGTATCTCTAAGCTATTATGAGTTACCTTATTTTGACAAAAAGATCCCACAAATTTATCATGATAATAGATTAGTACGCTAAATGATGTCATAAAATTTTGAAAAGGGACTTGATAATTACAAAAATGAAACAAAAGATGTACAAAAATCAAAGAGAGTAAATTCTTAACTAGATAGGAGATATATTTAATAACTTGATGAATAATTTTGAACACAACATAAGTTCATATTCTTAATCTGTATAACTTAACTTTGAAAGAAAAAAAAACTAGTTGTTTCTCATCTTATCCGTACCAAGATATAACTTTAGAAGTTAGAACTCTTTGAGGATGTCATTTGGATTCATGGATAATCCACCAATCCACTTGGTCCAATCTATGAATCCATCAATCCATTTGATCCATGGATCCACCAATCCGCCAATTCAATCCAATTGCCATCTCTAAATCTAAGTCTTTGAATCCCCGTGGATCTCAGGGTGGAGAGAAGGAGAAGCTCAGGCAATTTTTTTGCTTGGTTGCAGACTTGTTGCTTCTATAAACAAAGCTTTCGGTTGGAGGTGATGATGTTACAATTAATTTTGGTTTGGAAAGGGGCTTCTCTTATCATCAGCAACTAGCTAGCTAACCGGTTTCATCCTGCTACTCAACTGAGGAGCCATGCCTGCCAGTCTTGTTACTTGCCTGACACTTGAGCATAAATGGAGAGTCGCATAGATTAGCTGTGCCTGTAATCTGCTGGGATTTGTTCCTCGTGTCTTGGTCACTTAGGTGAAGCTCGGGATTGCTGCGCTGAAGTACTGGGGCCTTGACAAACCGAGCCTTCACAAATCAATATTTTGGTCCATATTTTTAACAGTAGGGAAACGGGAAATGGGCAACAGACTTGGGCCAAGCCCAGTCCTTTTTTTCTAAAACGTACAGGTATAGCCTTCATTTTCCTTCTTTTATTCCATTCTCAAGGCCTTGTTCTGAAGCAAAACTTGGCTTTGGACGGGATGGGATTAGGTGCTAACCCTTATAGGGGATAGCACCGTGATAACTAGCAAAAAACGCTACTAAAAACAACGAAATCACTACTGATTATTATAAAATCAATACAACATCTAAGCTAAATCACTACTAACCCTTGGTTAGGACGGTGCTAACTCTTGTACAATTAGCACCGTAACTCCTCCCGCTTTGGACACTTCCCAGACCACTACACTAAACTGTGATCTAAACAGCTAGCCCACCTTCACGAGGCAGTTTAACCGGGAGGCGGGAGTTCTAAGCAGGCCACAACAGGTTATTTTGTCACATTGGGGAGCCCCTTTGATTCATGGCACAACAACAAATTCATCGACGAGGATGTATACAAACATCGTGGTAGGTTGAGGATTGGAACCAAAGACCTAATGATTGTTTCACTTGCGAGTACTCATATGATTTCTCTGATTTCGGTAGATAAACTATGATCACGAGACACTATCATAATCACGAGGAGGATGAAAGAAGTGAGTTTTAAACAAACATAGTTAATGAGAAGGAATTCAGTGGTGGTGATTGGTGAAGGCAAAAAGCAATGCTAGATTGAGAATCAATATCATAACTAAACTATCCATAAAATAAATATTGTAGGTCACTCTTCTTAATATGATGAAAACTTGATAGGTGGGGATTAGATTGATAGTCTAAAAAGCACATACAATCATACTTCCAATCCCCACATGGGTCCCAATATAATATTATCTTAACCATAAAGGACAAAATAAATAGTGATTCATAAATAAATAAAAAATAGCGTTCACACAGAACCCATTAATTTTTCATTTTCTGTCATTAATCAGTAGTTGAGTACTCATCACATGGCTAATTATCAAAACAAAAGATACTCTCAGACTCAATAATAATTTTAATATTGGTAATGAGGAAAATGTGGCGAAACTAGCTAGCGAAGCTTCCTCCAAGCAACCGGGAATCATGGAAGCTGAAAGCTCACCTATACATATATAAACTCGCCCATCAATCAAATCAACCCAGATCAGTCTAAATTAGATCGAAGAAAAAAAGCAAAAAAGCATCCATCCCATCCTCTTCAAAGAAATACAGAAAAATGTGTGCTCAGATTGAAACCCTCCTTCTCCTCTCCGATGATCCCTTATCTTCACTGGAATCCATTCTCAAACACCTCCTCGACGACGACAACGTAACTTTCCCACAGAGCTGGCTGCAGATAGTGTTATTGCCCCGTTTTATGAACTCTCGGCCGCTGATTGGAGCGATATAATTCCTGCCGGAGGCTAGTAATCATGTTAAAATGGTATATATCGGTTGAGAACACATTTGATAAATCACCGTCCTAAAATTGACAATCCCAATGAAGAAAAGAATTCTATAATTATATGTCATTCTTAAACCATCTCTAGTCATGTGTTGGTGCAAAAATTCCAAAAGTGGATTAAAATAGCTCCAAATCTACTTAACCACTTTCAAAATTTTCTTTACTTTCCATCACAAAGAAGATTCATCAATTTATCTTTGTGTTACATCAACTTCTTTTTACCTCTTGTCAGCTTCTCTATCAGGGGGTATCATGAAGTAAAAAGAGTTTTATTTTTTTGCGTTAGAGAAATGTATGACGGTTGATTTAAGAATGAAGCTGGACAGAGACCAAGATTGAGGGTTTGATTTATAGAAACACAAAAATATTCATTATGCAAGGATGTGAATGTGATCGAAGTTGCATGAACACTACATTACACAACTCATTCTAATTAAAATTGGATGAATAGTTGATATCTATACTCATTATGGTTAAAGTTGGATGAAGAATTGATGAAAAACTTAAGTTGGACGACTAATTGATGACACAACCCACTCTAAACAAATATGTTTTTTCGTCACTGATGTTGTCATGTTTAATAACAAAAGAATGTCCAAATTTTTAAAAAATACATCGAAATGTTAATCTTAATTAATTATTACTACCTATAAAAATGAAAAAATTATGTAACTAAAATGAAAAAATTTACTCTAAAATAGATTAAGACAAAATATATGAGAAGTACCATTGATGAAAACTTGAGGGGTGACACTTAGGGGTTGTTTGGAAGTTGTGATTCTTTAAATTGATGTATTGGGACAATTAGTGTATTATCATTTGATTGATTGAATCAATTGATGTATTAGGTAAATATCTTGTTTGGAGGTTTAGATTGTGTTTTTGTTCCAAAGGTAAAAAAGTTAATATTGAGTGATTGTGAAGAATCTCAACAAAAAATAGAGATTGTAAATCCCTCAATATTGAATGATTGTAGTGGGGCCTCCAAAAAGTAAATACATGTATTCTAGTTCTACATAAACCAAAAAAAACGACTTAATCTCACTAATTAATATAAATACATTAATTAAGACCACAAAATGATCCCCGACCATCTCCTCAAATCTCCACACGGGTACCAATTCTTTAACCATAAAGGACAACTAAAAGATGATTCATGAAAAAAAGTGGTTAAACAGAACGCCATTTTTCATTATAAATCAACAAAACATATTATATGCTTCACTTCATATCATTTCTGCCACTTGGCACTTTCATTGGCTCTCCCTATTTCATGGAAGGGCAATTTTGCCAATATTAAAAACACATGCGTTCTGTTCATATTTGGAGTTTTGGACCAAATAATGCCGACCTCTTTAAGAGAAGCCACTCTTGGAATATGAGATTCCTACCGCCGAAGGTTACTTTTGTTAACATACCATTATTCCAAACTACATGGCTACGTTAATTTAATAATTTTGCTAATGGCCATTTCATTATTCCAAACAAAACCTCGATTTCATTTCAAATTTGGTTCGGTCGAGTCAAGTCGCTTGGGAATTCGACGCAATTAAATTAACAGTTTTTATAGCATAATTATTTTAATTACTATCTGAAATGTGAATTGGAAGATGAAATTGCAATTTCATGCAATGGATTAGGGATGATAATTTTGCCCATACTTATAGATATTTTACTATCCAAATAGAGGGTAGATGGGTAGAGTTTGATGGGTTTGTACCCATATTTATGAACTTGGGTTGGAGTTTTAACACATAGATTTTGGTTTGTAGTTTGTACCCATGCCCAAATGCAAATTACAGTTTTTGGTAGCTAAGCTTAATAGATATGCATATTAGGTACCTAAATTTTATTTTTGTGCATATAAGTCCTCAAAATATCAATGGAAAATTACATTTTAGCACCTAAATTCTTTAGGTATTGCATTATGGTACCTAAACTTTTCAAATTTTACAAATAGGTCCAACTTTGTACGTGTAGTTGAAACACTCTCAAGAAAATGGATATCCATACCCAACCCAAATCATTTGAGATTATGGAAGCAATATTCATATCTTACCCAAAACACATATATACCTCATCCATACCCTAACCCATTAATCATTATCAATGGGTCTATTTGAGTTTGGCTATAATTATCATGGGTGGGTAATTGCTATCCCTAAAATGAATAACTGAGGCTAAAATAGAAAATCGAATGATAACAACGGAAGAAGACACAATATGAGAAGAAGATGAAAGTGATTGGCTATATTTTTGGGCAGACAGAATGTTAACTTATGTTGACAATAGGCAGTAATGAAAATGAATTTCATTTGGCCCTCCGTCATATCGAGGTCAACATTCCGTTCGATCCTATTCAAGCAAAAAAATAGTTTAATTGGGGTTGAATCGAATGTTGATCTTGGTATGTCCACCAATAGTTAACAAGATTGGGTTTTATCATGGCCACGATCAGCCAAAGTCTACTTGCAATCGAATATTTTTCTAATTGGGATTAACTTAATGTAATATAAACTAAATTGTGATTGGAGTTTTTTAATATTTAGGATTTAAGGGGTGTTTTAGGAGAGTTGATTTTTTTTTGGGTAGGATTTGAATTATTATTTTTCTTCGTAGATGTGTTTGTTGAGTGAAGGGAAACTAAAATGTACAAAAGAGTGAAAGAATATTTTTAGGACACATTTAGTAATTTTTAGGACGACGATAACAACCTCATAATAAAGGCCCTTAAAAAGAATTGGTTACCTTCATTAGATGTAAAATTGGCAAGGGTAACGTGGGACCTATTTGTATATTATTTATTCGAGTCAAATTGATTAATAAATTAAGAGTTCAATTACACCGGATTAGGAATGATAATGGGTTAGGCAAGAGCGGGTATCTGATAAGCATACCAACTACGTGGCATGTGAGTTCAAGGTCGGTTAATCAATCATGAAGCATGAGTCGGGGCACATTAACCCATATGGTTATGTAATTTAAGAAAAAATATTAAAAATATTGAGTTTCATTAAAAATTAGGTAGCAAACAATAATAAGATAACTATAGTCAAATTATTATAAGAACTTGGATATGAATTTACTCGATAAACTCAACATAGATGACATGTCAGCCTTTTTGAAACTAAAATCACACAAAAACATTTTTGTCCAATAGATTTAGACCTATAAATAAAATCCTCATGTCATAACTGGATGGAATGTTAAACTGAAAAAATTAGTGGTATATAACTATTCATGATCTATAACATAAAGCTTTGTTTTTATAACTGGACCGGATGAAGATGCAAAAGAGTGAGTGGTTTAGGATTCAGTGGTTAACATTTGATTGAATCGTTCATGATCTATAGCACATAAAACATGTATATTAGTGATACACTAATGTATAAAATGGATTTATCATTGACCAGAAAAAATTTTCAAATTCTTATTATTTATCAGCAAAATATCTAACGAAGTGTTCAAACCATCTAACAAAAGAAATCATAATTCTTTTAATTCATGTAAGAAATTAGGGCGGCAGTTGGTAGTCGATCACATAGAGCTGACAATGAGGTTGGGAAATGAGAAGATGAAGCATAAGTAAAATTAGTGATTATGTTTAAATGGTCTTAGTTTATATTTAAGTATTTTTTTTAATTATGGTTAAAATACCGAACCAATGGATCAATCAAAATGGGGTGGTTCATCTGGTTTTATGTTGAACAATGAAATTTTTTTTGATCCATAATTAAACGTCCAAGAAAGTGAATAAATCCTATTGTAACTGATTTGACGATTCTACTAACCCAACCATTGATTGGTCCGATTCTTATAACAATAAATTAAAACCGGAAAACATGCATACATATCATGAAGAACCAGTAATACCACCGGCCAACGGGCCGGTCACTAAACTAGTACGTTCTATAGTTAGTCAGTAACTCAGTACTCAATTCCCATCACATGGTGATACCTTTTTCTAGAGAAAAAAACATTTTATACAATAGGAAAAAAAGCCCTTCTTATATTATATTCCTTCTCAAAAGGCCTCGTACTAATAGGCTTGGTAGACACTATTATACAAGGATTCATTCCCTTGTATTTCCGATGTGGTACTTGGATTGTCCCATAACAAATGTGATTTACTCATCAATCTCGATATGTTTTGTCCTTTCATGAAAAGTTGAGTTCTCAATACTTAATCAGTAAAGTGTGTAACGAACGAACTATATCAATTTTATACATCTTTTCAAAATTTGAACAAGTATTGAAGTGAATAACTCAAGAAAGAAATAACAACAACGTCATAAATCCATGTTATATGATCCATCGACTATGGATTTCGATAATACGAGGAATCTTTGGTAAAAAAAAATTATGGATTTTGATAGTCTGACTACTCATTTACAACATAACAACTTTGCGTAATGAAATTCAGCGTTATACCAATACGCCGTCGTGTTGTATGTTGGGGTTGGATTGTGTTGGGTGGGTTTTGGCGTTTTGGGTGATGTGAAGGGCAAGGAGTGGTAATTTGAGGGATAAAGGCTGCCAAGTCCAAAGTTCCAACAGGGCAAGGGGCAGGCATACAGCAAAAGTGCAAAACCGCAACCTGTCTTCCTGATCAGTAACCTACCAAATTCCGATACAAAAACCACGCTCCTTCTTTCATCTCCCCAGCTACCTGCTACACAACCCTAATCACAATAATTGATTTCTTTCAAAAGATCATTCCCCTCCCCTTCGCAATCACCGCTCGATTGCTTCCCCCTTTCTTTATTGGTTAAAAGAGACCACGCGATTGATTAGCAAGAAGCTTAATTCGCAAACATTCCGAGGTTCTTTTTTTTGTTCTTCGGTTGAATTGGACTCGCAATCTCAAACGGTTACTACCCAATCCGTAAGTAGTTCGTTTGCTGCAGAAAGTTGTCATCTTTTCCCTTTTTCCAGCTTGCTTTGCCCTTGCCCTTGCCGATTCCCTGATCCTCCTGCTTTTCTGTTGAATTTCTATGCTATGGGGGTTGTCTCGTTTAAAAAAGGGTTCTGGATTGTTGATGTTAGATATGGGGAGTTGTTGATTTCGTTTCCTGTGTGTTGAGTAGGTGGCATCTCTTTGTTGCCTGAGAAGGAAGGAAGAGTCCGACAGGCGACAATAAAGGGCAAGTGATGTGTTAGTGTACAGCTTATCAGTTACTTATAGTCAAGTAAGCTTCCCTTTTCTGCATATGTCGAATGATCCGGTGGAATTTTCAGCAGCTACATGGGATTGATGGATGATGTTGCTTTTGTTGCATTTTCTTGTATGCTTTTATTGCACTTGGCCCTGAAACCCACCAGCAGAGCCAGAGTATATTAGGAGGTGTTGCTGCACCAAAAGAAACAAGAGCAATGGCGGAATTGGTTGGGCCAAGGTTGTACAGTTGCTGTAATTGCAGGAACCATGTTGCCCTTCACGATGATGTCATTTCCAAGGCTTTTCAGGTTGAATTTCCAATTCTCCCTCCTGATTTTGGTATGTTGAGAGGACAAATGCTTGAATCGCTGCAGATATATACGATGCTTGTGGTGGTTGAATGATGTTTACTTACTTATCAGGGAAGACATGGACGAGCATTTCTATTCTCGCACGCGATGAATGTTGGCATAGGGGCGAAGGAGGATAGGAACCTAATGACTGGTCTCCACACAGTTGCTGATGTCCACTGCAGCGACTGCCGAGAAGTGCTTGGCTGGAAATATGAACGAGCTTACGAAGAGACACAGAAGTACAAAGAAGGCAAGTTCATTCTTGAGAAGTCCAAAATCGTCAAGGAGAATTGGTAGCACTCCCCAATCCGGATAAATAAGTAAAAGAAACCAGCACATCATCATCTGTATTATATATATATAGCTTTGCTTTCTTCCTTGTGCTGCTGATATCAGCTAGTTATATTTGTTTGTTACTCTGTATGTGAATTGTGAAGAGAAATGGGGAGGAGGAGAAGGAACGAAAAGGAAAGGAAGCTCAACAATTGCAAATATAGGCTTCCTTCCTGTACCCTCCCATGAAATCAATGTGCAGTTATTTTCCCACCATGTTTTGTGCTGTGTGCCTCAGTAACCTCCTGAATGTTGACTGTCCTATTTCGGTTGCTGGTAAATGAATGGATTGGAATCAGATTTCATGTGTTTCCAACAGTACTACATTGCTAAAGAGGGGCAACTCTCCTGGAAACAGAAATGGCGCTTGCTCTCTGTCCGTACGACCTTCAGAGTGAAATCCTAAGTTTAAACGAGTGACTCGGAAGTGTTTGGTTTGGTAAGATCCCATGCTCTATAAAAGATTGTTTCTGGTAAAGGGAGTGTATTTGTTGGGAACTAGCCCCCTTGTTCTTCAAACAGTAGGCAACGGAGCATTTCAGCTGGTACTGCTCTGCTCACACTACTAGATACATCTTCCGGGCACATCATCTAATAAACTGTGAGCTGCTCCCAGTTCCCATTAACGATGATATTCTTACCCTGGCCAATCTCCTTTTCTTTGATAAAATTTTGGAATATGGGAGTAGAAGAAGAAAAACTAAAGCCAGAAAAGTTATTTTGATAGCAGCATCCAAAATGCGGATACGGGTCAATCCTCATCTCTTTTAGACCATCATGTCATTATGAATAAAATGCCAAATGGGACAATTATGCACAATTTCTTGTTTTGAAATATTTTCCCCTCATTGAATATCCCATCGAAATGTATCATTAGTGTACTAAAGATTAAAGAATGAACTTCTCATTGTACTAGTACTATTGCCATAAGAGTTCGATCTATTTACTTATGCGGCATGGATCATTGAAGATTTCGTGAAATCTAACAACTAAGAATTCGGATTAGATAGAAAGGTTTGTTGTAGACTCACTCAACTACTGATCTACATCGCTTAACCAACCTTCCCAACCTCCGGTTTTCTGCTTTTGGAACATGCGAAGAGGTGAAGAAGAAGAAATTGATTATTGAAGGAAGGCACTACTTGTATATATAGTATAGTTTCATTACAGATGAAGCCGTTGACTGACCTGTGATCATAAGACAATGAACTGGCTTGGCGGTTAGGTTGAAGTGATAATGCATGGTGCCGTATAGCAAACCCTTGCCCAGAAATGTTCAATTTCTCTGTCCGGCATTGCTTGATGTAATTTTGAATTACCGTTCAAGTAGCCATTTCTACTTATTGATCGACTGGTTCAAGTTGCCATACCCATGCGTACAAGGAAACCAGTTTACCGGAATAATTCTTTAAGAATAATCGAAAATAATCCAGTTATGTACACAGAAAAATATAACAGTAGAATTCAATGGTCAAGTAGAAACTCAACAAACGATGAAGTCCCACCCCAAAAGCCAAAAGGGGGAAACGGGAAAAAAATCCAACACAAATGAATTCCTTTGAGTTGCCCCCAGCCACAACTAAAACTCAATCACTGGAAGCAAACAAAGAATTGAGAACAAAAAGAATCAAAACCAAAACAAGATGGGAGACTAAAGGGGCAATCTACAACTAACACAAATCACATCACATAACAACAGCTACTTTTTTCTTGGCCATCCACTTCCTTTTCGCGTTATCCACTGCCTCCTCCCTCAACCTCGACAGTTCTTGAAAAAACATATTGTACTGCATATCAATAGCAGCCAGTTCCAGCTGCAGCTCATCACCTTCTTGCTGCTGCTTGTCTTCTTCTCCACGCGACAGAGAGCAGATGCTGGACAAGCAGCTCATATTATTATTATTATTATTATTATTCACAACAGAGTCTGAACTGATGATCACATCACTTGCATCCTGTCCCAGGCCATAGTAGTCAGGAGAAGAAGACAAAATCACGGTTTGCTGTTGGTTGTTGTCGATAACATCATCTGAGGAAGAAACTGTTGTGAGATAAAACTCGGTGCTAGAAATGTCAGAAACGATCGTTGTCGCCCGGGCCTCTTCTTGCTCTTTGGTAAACAGCAGCTGAGTATTGTTACTACCAAACAAACCATTCTGCTGCATAATTGCAGCACCGTGCAGCTTCATTATCAAGCTATCAATCATCTCAGCAATCACAGCAACATCTTCACTTGGCAATTCAAGTTGTTCAACCATCTCCTCTGCTATTGTGAGAGTAGTATCCGAATCCAGAAAATAGGAGAAGTGTATGTTCCTAGCCCTTCCTGTTCAAACAACCCATCAACACAGATTAGCATTACTGCATTATTATTAGGTATGATAGCGGGTTAAAGCAAAAGCGATAAACTAGCATCACCATTATAAATTATTTACTCACCACATGAATCGGCAATGCGGAGGGTCATTGAAATAGTATTCTCGTCGTTCTTCTCCCCTCTTAACCTGAATCCATTTGTCTCGGTGCACCTCTCAACTTCTAGAGGTGAGAGCTGCATTGCTTCGTTCATGCTTTCAATGCAAGAAGTTTTTGATGATGACTTCTTGCTATGAATATCTATTTCCATGGGAAACGATTCTGATGGAAGAAGTGAGTTGCCTTGCCTGAGCATCAGACTTGACAAATCCAGAGAATCAGAAGAAATAACTACTTCCTTTGGAGTGACTGTTGCTGCTAAAAATGGGTCTTTAAGGAGTTCAATGGCAGGCAGTCTTACAGATGCTGGGACTAAACACTTCTCTATGAACTCCTTAACTTGAGGGTTATCGACTTTAGCAAGGGAAGCTGGCTTTACACCCTGCAGAAGCAAAACTGATAATTTTACTACAGCAATATTAAAACTACTAACCATATATTAGAAATAACATAATGCTTCAGGAAATTAAACTAACGCTTACCGAAGAAACTTTCTTGTAAATCTGTGCTGGATTTCTGCATTCACAGTATGGGTATTCACAAGTAACCATCTCTAGCATGCACAAGCCAAAAGAATAGATGTCGACAAGTTCTGTGTACTCTTCGTCATAGAGCTCTGGGGCCATGAATTCAGGAGTACCTGCACAATAACAGAGGAATAAGTATAGTTCTAAGAGATGACCTGCACTCCACATTTTAATGTATTAAAAATTGCACAATGTTCCCATTATACAACAATTAAATAATAAAAAATTCTTGATAGGAAGAATATATAAGCATTTGATTGCAAACCTATCAAGAAATCACAGCAAAGCGCCATATCCCTATATCAGTTACTCAATGTCACAGTTCCGCATTAAGTAAGCAATCCAAGTTGTATTGTTTCCTAAGAAGAGAAGTAATACCTATAACACTTCGAGCAGTTGGCTGCTGCATGATAGTAGCTAATCCAAGGTCTCCAATTTTAACTTCCCCAGTGTTGCCATTGACAAACACATTGTCACATTTCAAATCACGATGTATGATAGGAGGG
This sequence comes from Linum tenue, assembly GCA_946122785.1. Classification (NCBI taxonomy): domain Eukaryota; kingdom Viridiplantae; phylum Streptophyta; class Magnoliopsida; order Malpighiales; family Linaceae; genus Linum; species Linum tenue. The sequence goes on along the minus strand of CAMGYJ010000005.1, from coordinate 1,539,884 downwards.
CTCTGACTGTGCAAATAGTGTAAACCTCTAAGTATCTGTCTGGCCCAGTTTTTTATAGCCTTCAATTCAACATGCTTATGCTTCTTGCGATACCTAAATCGTTTAAAAAAAAATCAGAAACAGTAAGAATATGCAGGAAAGTTTAACACAGACATAGACGCACAAAAACAGATGTGACAATCGTACTTACTGCCTCAAACTGCCAGAAGTGAGCAACTCCGTAATCATGTTGATAGTTCTATTCTTGTCATCTACCCAAGAGTGATAGGACTTGATGATGTTTTCATGCTTCAGTGACTTGAGCAGATGAACCTCCGAATATAACCTCTCCAACTGTTCCGGTGTCTGTAATGCATCTTCAATGTTCATTTGGTTCCAAGCAACTTCAATTCCGTCAGACTCATCAAATGCCTTATATCTGTCATAAGAAACTAAGAAATCAGTACATGGCTCTTTTGTATCAGGGAACATGAAAAGAAAGTAACAAATAGACAAACAAAGTGCTAAGCAGAGGGAACATACACAGTCTTGAATGCCCCTCTGCCCAAGATCTCATCATACTGGACATTAAGAAAAAAAAGGAAAATAAAATATCAGTATAATGATCAATAGAGAGAAAACCCTCATAAGGTACAAAATAAGCAAAACACCGCATCCACAAAGGATCAACATTCATCTACTCCTTCCCATCAAAAGGAATGACAGAGATAGCTTAGCTCGATCGAGAACCCCAGTTCAATGACAACAAACGAAACGAAACTATTCATAGAATATATTGAGCTGATCCCACATACTCGAACTACTCCAGACAATATCCCGTAATAACAATTTGATTAATCGCCTAGCAAATTAACAAGTCCAAATTCAGGTTGATTAGGGATCCAACAATGAGTAAATATATATATATTTTTTTTTTGGCAACACGATGATTTCATTCATGAAACAATTGTTGTACAAGCGAGCTCAGAAGAGTTCATACCCGAATGTAACGACCCGTTGGATCTTTTTCCACAACCAGGCCATCGTCACAAGAACCAGAATCTCCCATACTCGATTCAAGTACGAGACAGCACCCACCAAAAGAAGACGGGAGACAAGATGCACAAAGCAAAAAGGGACGAGAAGAAAAAAATAGCAAAGAAAATGGCAGAAAGAAGAAGAAGGGAGAAAGATGGAGAGGGATGGCCTCTATTAGAGAAGTTCGATAGCGGAGCAGGAAGAAGAGGAGGAGGCGATGGAGAAAGGAAGCGGGAGCTGATTACGGCTGTGTTCAGAGAATGCCTCACAAGCGACGGAGTACGAATCGAATGCCGACTGGAAGCGGAATCGACACCCGAAACCAAAAAGAATCATGATACTCGACCCCCGCAATTGGAATTGGGCGACGGAGATCGGCAGCTGCCTCTGATGAATCTGTTCCGACGCGGTTACACAAGCCCTAGACGCAGCCATAACGCTATCCACATCCTTTGAGGCAAGGAGAAGCTCCCTCTCTCTCTCTGTGTTTGTTGGTTGTTTGGCTCTGGAGGTTCGACTAAATCCAACTGTTAGAGAGAGCGGCAATCGAACGAGGAAAAGCTCAGAGAACCCGAAACCCTAAATTGAAAATTTCGGGGCTGGTGGAAAAAGGTAGGAAGAAAAGCGCGGCGGGCGTTGAGGAAAGGAGGGAGCGGTTAATTAGGAGCAGCCGGCGAAATTCGTTCCAATACGATAAGAGAGAAAATTAATAATTGGAATTATATGGGAAAGTCGTAGTTGCCAGTTGGAATGGAACACATCAACCTTTCCCACTGAGATAAAGCCAGCGGGGTTGTTGTCAACAAAATGTTTCCTTTCTTCTTTTGGGTAAGGTTTCTTTTTTCTCCTTAAATTCGGGTGGAAAAAAGCAAATCCGAGTCCGACCACTAAACGATTAACTGGCCCAAGCCCAAGTTAAACAAAAGCCCAACTGCCAACAGAGATCCAACGACACCTCAAATTTACCAACCATCTCTTATATACAGTTTCGAAACTTGAATTCAGTTCATATACATCTTTTCCTTTGACAATCATCATACACCATCAGATTTTAAGATTCACAGTTGGTGATTATAGTCACAATGCACACAGGTAAAATAAGATAACTCAAAATTAATTACCACAATTTCATCAGTATATTGTCGCCCCACCAGGATTTTGAGGATTGAATTGAAAAGAGGAAAGAAAAATAATTAGGGAAACACACTTCTTCTGGATCAATCAACAGAGATATGGCAGGCAGTCAGTGATTGATGGAAATCAATACTATCATCGTAGTACTTGCTCTTCTTCTTCTTCCTTTGAAGAGAAGCAAAGGAGTTGATGAGATGAGAGCTCAATCATCATCATCGCATCCTATAGTGCTGAGTTCTCGCAACAACACAGCGCTTGCCATTCAATGCATATTTGACCATGATGTCAACGTCTCTAGGATTCTTCTTATTTTGGGAAACTGTCATGCTTCCACTCAGCACTTCGCCTTCACATATTGTTAACACATCCTCCAAGTACAGCACTGTCTGTTTCCAATGTGTAGCCCTTGATCTTGGGCCTGCACGTATTACAGTTCATGTTCGCCAGTTAAATGAGAGCAATTGTGAGAAATGAAACTGGATTCAGTAGGGAAGGGTGAAGGATAAGCTGGTCACCTGTGGAAAATCCCATCAGTTTATGGCATTTGGTAAATGATACATCAAAGTAGGCAACCAATGCATGGATAAAATCGTTACGCTCTGCCACCAGCTTGAAGGGGGCAGTAAACGAACAATCACCAGAAGTCATCTTGGAGATGTCCATCGTCTGCAAATGAAATGAAGTGAATGAATAAGAGAAACACAAATCGTGACAGGGCAAGGAGGCACATTCAACAGGCAAGTACTTGTTCCAATAACAAGTACCTTGAGTAGTTGGGAGTTTGTAACAATTTGATTCTGCTCGCAGGTGTCAACTAAAGGTTCCATGATTGCTTGCCTCTTAATGCAGCTCATGTCAAAACCATAGACATTATTCCAAACTGCAGCACCGGCATTAAATAAGTCACATTCCAAGATAAAATAAATGCATTTGTTTAAAAAGAACAACACATGAATCGAACCCCTGAGTAGCAAGTGAGAGCAAGTAGATACCAAAATCATATTACAACAGAACAAAAAACTTCAGTAAACTAACATTCAATCTTATCATCTTTGTAGTCTGCATCCTCAATGGCTGTCAAAAAAAGGGAAGCTTTGTCGGGTAGCACAATACCATCGTTGACCTGAAGAAAATCAAGTGGAAATGAGATTAAACAGGAAATCATATCAAGGTTAATTTTGTACTGGTCCAAGTACAACTAAGCTAATGTGCAGTTCAAAATTCATATGACTCTCAATACAGATTCAGAATTGAGTTAAACTGAAATACCAACTCAAAAAGTCACGAAGTGCTCTCCTGTTCAGTCCTTCAATACAACAAATGACTGCCCAAGTGATAAGATGACTCTAACATGCACAATCAACTCTACAGAGCAGCAAAAACTGAATTCAACTTCATGATCTATTGCCACAGCTCTGACAGTGATAAAAGGGGCTTTCAACTATGACACATTGCACAATCTACTGCGGATTAGTAAGCAAATCAATATAAAGAGAAGACTTACAAGCCATTTATCACGTGCATACAAAACTGTATTCAACATGTTCTCAAACAAGAGAAAGTATCCCATCCATTCTGAAACTATTACATCCACTTTATTCACTGGGAGCTCTATTTCTTCAATCTTTCCCTTTAAAACCGTTACAACTGCAGCATCAGAAGAGTGCCAAAACATAATCGTTTCAGTAACAGGAGGGACATATTTATGTTTCCAATGCCTAAAAGAAAGAAAACAGCCTCACCATCCGACATGCCATTCGATTCAACAATTTCCTTCGCCATGTTAGCCATGCTCGAGCACTCAACCTACAAGTCCAAACATCAGCAGCAGAAGCATTTAGCTTTACTTGAGCACATACAAAAGAACAAACCTGCTAATTGCCCAAAATAAACAATTACATGAACAAGAAAGGCATACCGCATAAACATGGGCTGCTCCAGCTTTAGCACAGAACAAGGACAAAATTCCAGTCCCGGCACCAACATCAAGCACTACTTTATCCTTGAAGAGGAACTTATTCTGATAAATGACATTTTGGTATGTCTTGGTTCTTACAACGTCCTTCAGCATTTCCTGCAACAGACACAGTAGTTGACTATTGGAATATAGACTAGGACTACCAGTAAGCAAACCAACATTAAGCAAGCAAATCATATCAAAGCAGTCTACTCATAGCATTCAGCTCATTCATTCATGGAGTAGATAAGAGAACCACGAGGTAAACTGCTGATACAGAGTATCAATTCCTGAACACAGAACACCCCCAACTTAGTTTAGAAACGACAAAACAACTCAGAACCAACACTTACTTCGTGAATGCCTGCAGAAACACAAAAAGATAGAAACTTTATTAGCTACTGAAGAAGGGCAACAACCTAATGCAAGAAAATGCACAAAAAATGAAAAAAAGAGTTTAAAAAAGTTTACCAAAGTGGGAGTAAGAATCGAAGTAGTAATCGGCGCTGGTTTGGTCGTCGTCCCCGTGATTGGGCCCGGTAACAGTAGCGTCGGCCTCTGACATGGAGTCATCGTCCATAGCAATGGCTTTGTCGCTGGGAATAGTAGTAGAGACGTCGAGATTAGAACTGTCCATGGCCGGCTTGTCCTCTTCTGCGTCCTGGAACCGGATCTTTGAGCCCTGAGGCTGCTGGGATGCTGGGAAGCTCGCTGAAGTATTGATGTTCTTGTTGGCGTTGTTCTTTCGACGGCCCATATGTGTTTGGAAATTAGGGTTTAGGGTTTTAGGCTTTATCAGTAATGGAGGCGGGAGAAAACGGAGAGGCCGAGAGGAGAAATAAAGTAATGCCGAGGAAGAAAAGAGTCCTCTCAACATTGAGGGATTTTATATGGTGTCATGTTTTGAGGGCCGTTAAATAACCGGTGCGGCTGGAATTTATCTGTGATGGGATATTGTGTTAACAATGAGTTGTAGACTTGTAGTGTTTCTTGTAGTCATAATTTTTTTTAAAAATGACCATAATCGTAAAATCAATCACTATAATTGTGATTGTGTTGGAGTTGTAGTCTTATAACAGGAAGAAAAAAAAATTGCAAGCGCAAAAACAATAACTAGAACGATGATTGTACTACTGCAACTCATGATTAATATAATGTTCCTTTATGGTTAGCAAGGTAATCGATCCCAAAAATTCGTAGTTGAGAGGTCACTTTCTTCGTTAACACTAGTACAACTACAAAGAGTATATATTCTTCACATATTCTAATTAGGGATGACAATTTGAACTCGTCCCCCATGGTATTACCCGACTCGCAGTAGCGTGGACCGGTGCATGGGTTACTACTTCCAACATGCTCAGTCCCGCCCATTTTCTTCCATGTGTATTTGTATTTCTCATATTTGGACTTTTTTCAATAATACTTAAGATTCAAAAAGGCGCTAGGCATAAGGCAGGTGTTGAGACTTTGCCTAGCGCCTAGCTCGCCTAAGCGTAGACTAAGCGTGCCTAGGTGTTGGAAGAAAAAAACATATTCGCACTGCATGTTGAATGAAATAATAATCTACAACACTTCCTCCACTTCAGTTAAAATGATTAATAACTTACTCAACACTTAATGACAAAAACATAGCTCACGAATTCCTAGAATCATAGCTCAATAGCTCACAAAGTTCTTTAGCTATTGAAAATATTGATATAGAAAATTGATTTTGTAGTTGACGTTAATTTTCTTTTATAATATTGACTTCCTATCTTCATCTAGTTATGTTTAGGAAAGACTTATATGTTACTCCATTGACGTATTCCAGTATCTAATTAGGCGCAAAACCCCTAGGCGAGGCGTTTTACCATTGCCTTGCGCCTAGGCGTGCCTAAGCGTAAGGTTAAGCGTGCCTTTTTGAACCATTACTTCCATACAATGAAACTTTAAATAGATGTAAAATTGGATCTTTTAGTTATTTAGATGCAATTACTCATTATATTATCACTATTTTTATTCATGAAGTGTTTTCCTTTGTTTCGTCATAAAAGAATTAAAATTTTCAAATTATTTTCTGTAAATAACATGTGAGAATGGATGACTGATCTTGCCTCGTATCCACGCGGATATTACCCGACCTAACTCGTACTTGATGCATGTCAGATTAGGGTATTGACTATTGAGATATTCGTTTGCCCACCCATTTGCCATCCCTAACTCTGATGACCAACATTATTCAAGAAATCAAGTACTTTATCACTCATTTGCCATCCGTAACTCTTTTAACCGACATTATTCAGAAAATCAAGTACATTATCACGTGATATTTGGCTTGCTAAATAATGTCACCAAATATCGATAGTGTCGGGAAAAAAAACCATCAGTCTAACTTACTGCTTTCTCAACCTCTATATTGTGCTTTCTTATGGATCAATGAGCAAGCTAACGAAAAAAAGTTGATCCAACAGCATATTTACGCAGTAGTCCCATCCCTTTCAATGAAAATGTTCATATTTTCCTCCACGGACTCTAATGACCGACACACAAAAAACTCATCAGAATCGATATGTGATTTTCTTGCGCTATTTAATGGAGCAACTGGTCGGTCAGAGGCATCAACAAGCTCATTTTACCATTACTCTATCAATCATTCTTTATATCCGAAGAAGAAAATGAAACATATATTCCTCCTGATCAAATATCCCACAAAATTGTCTTGTCTAACCAAGTTTCCTGTTAAGATAAGAACACTAAACGTAACACAACTGAAGCACCTCGTCTCTTTTTATCATTTTATGTAGGGGATGGGATTCATCTTGTCAAAAGCTACAACCCAGAATTCCCTGTTAAACCATCTCCCTAGTTGAGCTCCACAAAAAGGCTGGCCTGTGGATGCAATCCTGCTTCTTTCAAGGTCAAGGATCGCTTTTCTTCCCCGTAAACAGTGCGTGGGAAATTGGACACAAGGCTATAATCTTCCACTTGTAAGCAACCCAAAGAATCCACAAAGTCGTAAAGAGACTGGATGGTTGTACTGCTGTGGAACCTCCTGTCTCTGCGTTCTCCAGTTGGAAACCGAACCAAAACCTAGTCATAGCAGAGGTTTCCAATGGAGTATTATTATCATTAGCAATCAGACATCACGCATCTTTCTTGCTTTGGTAAGGTTCTCACAAATGTTCAAAAATCAGGGGGGTGTTAGTTATTACCTGGGTAACATCAGCTCCTTTCTCAGGCTCGGCCCCAAGTGCTAAGGCTTTCTCTTCCCGCATTCTGGCTCGAGCAGCCTCTCTTTCTGCGGCCTCCTGTGCAGCTCTTTCACGGGCTTCCTCTTCCTCTTTGCGCTTCCTCTCTGCTTCAGCAGCTTCTCTTTCAACTCGTTCTTCTTCTTCTTTCCTCTGGCGTTCCCTAGCCTAAAGTGGAAAAGACGGAAAATCATCAAGAAGAAGCGAGACTACAAAAGGCAAATAAAACTTAGCAGCAGCCTTCTTTGCCTGTATAACTTATAAGACATGTGAAAAGGTAAACATACCTGATCGGCTTCAAGAGCAGCCCTATAAGCAGCATCTTGCTCCTCCCTCAATCGCGTGTTGCTTATTCTTTCCTCTGCTTCAATCCTTGCTGCAGTAAGAACCGGCGCACTTTCTTCAAGCACTCTCTGTAGTAGTGTAAGCATTTCTTCAGGTGATTTTGGGCCTTCAATCTGCAAATGAAGAAGAGGGAGAAGAAGAAGAAGAAGACACGGTAAGCGCGAATGAGTAGTTGCTGCATTGCACAAGAACAGTCTTTTCAATACTTGGACTCCATCAAAACAAGTTGATAACTATATCAACCTTGCACTATGAAATTCAACAGGATGAAACATTAACGTTCTTCACCCAATAGCAAGCCACTTGACTAAACTTATAATCACAAATACAACAGAAGCCTCAGTTTCTCCACATAGAAGCGGACACTACCAAGCCAAAACAAAAACAACTTTACGGACATTCATTGTTCTTCTAAGAGCAAACCTAGCTGAGATAATCCAAGCAAATCAAATAGCATATATGTAACCCAACAACACCTGCAAATCATTTTCTTAGATCCAAAACAAAATGATTTGATATACATATTGCCAGATCTACCAAGTCATCCCGTCTCCTAATGGGAACATACAGAGCTTTCTAATTGGCAAAAGAACCGATGTTTTCCACTGAATTCCCATTTACAGGATCGGAATGGATTGTTCCAAACCAAAAACTAATCCCATTGCACAGCAATTACCCCAAGTGACATAAGAACAAATAGTTGAATGCTGCACATGACAAAGGACATAGAACATAAGACTCTCAAATTTACCTGCTGAAGCAATGCTATCCTCTGATTAGTAGCAGGCATGACCACAGCACAAAACGGATATCTCGAAGCCTTCAAGCTATTGCTCATCTTAAACCCTTCACTAGCCCTAATACTTCCACCCCAGGCGACGAAGTTCTGGTTAATGAACTCAGAGAGAACCTCCGAACAGAGAGTTCTCTCGCAGAATCCGGGACTGTCAGAGTGGTCCGGAGAGTGCAAATAGACAAACAGCAGCTTGAACGAGTTCCTCGACCGCTGGAGAGCATCCATGAACCCCTCCGTCACAAAATTCGGCCCCCTAGAACCATATTCCCCCTCAAACGCTGCCACAAAATCCATAGCCTCCCTCGCCGACGCAGATACCGAGACCAATCGGGACGAAGACTCACCACCGTTCCGGCCTGCACTCGGTCCTATCCCAACCATTCCAAGCGAGTAAGACAAAATACCGCCGGCAACCCACAGACCAAGACCTACCGCACCGGAGGCTAACCCGAGTCCGCCAGAAATAACGGATATAGGTAAGGTAACGAGCTTCCATGCTAAACCAGGAGCCGCCGCGGCGACGGCACCAACTGCGGAATCGGAACGCTCCAGCACCTCGGGAGGAGCTGAATTAGACGATCCCGCGGGCGCAGTACCAGTGTCGGTGGCAGTTACAGCAGCAGTACCGGTCGATACGGAAGCCGCCCCAGCGCTTTCGTTACCGCCGGTGAAAGCGGAGATCGCGAGCTCCAGGTCCCATCCATGAGCCTGAAGGATCTCCGTGCACAAATCGAGATCTTCGAGGCCCGTGATCGCTTGGAAATACGCCAATTTATCGGCTACCTCGACCATTATCACTCTCTGTATCCAATCCAAACTGGCAACGAGAAGCAGGAGAGGAGACCACTCTGCTTCTTCCCTCCTTGTTACAGTTACTTTGCCGATTCTAATTCCTCCGCTACTTCTACTGGAATCTTCCCACAGCGGAGAAATGGGCGGCGGGCCGGTTTATGGTGACAAACTGACAATTCGTGTCCCTTCTGAATTCATTTTACAAGGGAGACGAAATCTCGCACTAGCCACGGGAGTTGGATTTAATTACGAAATGGCCACAGTCCTGGATCGGATATGACAGGATGTCGTTTTCCTTTCTTCTCCGTGTGTCGTCGCTTCGAGCGACGTCGTTTGGTACCGATTTAAAGACTAACACACGAATTTGTGTTCCCAATGAGATGGCCTCACAGCCGGACGGTGGGCCTTCAGAATAAAGAAACATATCTATTCTGTGCACAAAATTTTTGGTTGATTCATTCCACAGTGAATGAATTTACATGTCTTCCGTAATACAAAACAGAAGAGGACTGCAAGAAGCTCTCAGCATTATCTATTCAATCTCTTCAATCAAAACCTTTGCTCCGGTTCCTGTTTTGTCCATGGATTTCTTCACAATGTTCCGATCGCTCTTACAACAATCCAAGACAGAGGTATGCTCTGTTCTAACAATGGTAGCCAGAGAAGACCAGGCTTCATCAGGCTGATCGTTCGTCCAACACATGATGAAGTAGATTTTCCTCTCCGCAAGCTTCAGCTTAATCCTGGTCTCTGAACTGGAATTCAGACGTCTCTCTCCTTTCAGCTCCTTCTCCGCGGCTCGAACCAACCTCTCCAGATCGGCAAGCATGCATATTAGAGCACCGCGACCCAGCGAGAGCAGCTTGATCATGTCGTCAATGATGGACAGTCCAAATCGGGAACCCCCCATGTGCCTGTACTCTGGAGAGCAAGCTTGCTCCAAGCAATAAGACAGGGCTTCCATCACGTTTTCTGGCTGGGAGGCTTGGCCTAAAACTTGTGAGACACTCAATAGTACGGTTACTGATCCTATGGCATCCGAGTTCCAGTCCCCATTGTAGACCCGTAACGTGAAGCAGTAGGAATATATGATGTCTACCAGATGAATAGCCAAAAGCGGAGATGGCTCTTTAGCGATTAGCTTTGCAACTGGTGGCAGTGGGATTTGAGGGCCAGGAGGGATCTCAACGGACGACTCGTCTTGTGCAACATTGTCTTGAGGGGATGGTGATGGCAATGATGATGGTTCATGATCAGTATCAGCAATTGGTTGGACGAGTTGAGTTCCTTGCTTACTGAGAGAGATGGCTCTGGCTGAAGGCTTTAACCACCAAGGATCCCAAGGTTTGAAGAACTTGCTAAGCTCCCCGGATGCTAAAGCTCTGTCAAACCGTTTCTTCTCCTCGATAGAGAGATCATCTAGAGTAATTTGACCTCCTATAGCAGACAAAAAAGATGCACAAATTTTAGAAGGTTCGGAGGAACTAGAACATCAAATCCAGAATGTAATACACTTAGGGGTCGTTTGGAAGTTGTGATTTCAAATGGTGTATTGAGCTAATTCATGTATTTGTGAGATTAAGTCGTTTTTTTTAGGTTATATTGAACTAGAATACATGCATTCACTTTTTGGAGGCCCCACCACAATCACTCAAAATTGAGGGATTGTGAATCTCTACTTTTTGTTGAGATTGTTCACAATCACTCAAATTAACTTTTATGCCTTTACAACAAAAACACAATCTAAACCTCCAAACAAAGTATTTGTCTAATACATCAATTGATTCAATACATCAAATGATAATACACTAATTGACCCAATACATCAATTTGAAGAATCACAACTTCCAAACAACCCCTTAGCTTTGAAGCAAAGGATATGTAACATTACCAGAAACCATCTTCTCAATGGTCTGCTCGGACAGAAAAGAATCTGCGAGACATCAAAAGAAGACCCGGTAAGAACCCTTAAGGCTTAAACTGAATCTAACAAACTGGTCACCATGAACTACATGGAAAAGTGCAAATATCAGCTCCAATTTTCATTCCACGAACATGGTTTTATCCAAATTCACTTCCAGAAAGTCCTCCGTCAACATGCATTCTCAGTTTCATGAACCCTTCTAAGACCCCTTCAAGTACGATCACCTCATCCACAGATAAACTCGTGCTTGTGGCATACATGAAGAAGTTCACACTTAGCATAAAATTGGGCTTCAGCCTGTATATATGAGCAACTTCATCATCCAATTATTCCTATCCAGTACCAAAGTGATAAGAGAAAGATAAACCCTTGAAGTGAACGGAACCCAGTAAAGAACCGTAACTTACCTTCATCCTCATCCATAGACTCCATCTCTTCTTCCTGGGAATGAAATCGCTTCAATATATCCACCATTTTCCGCTTACTGTCATCGCCAGGTTTCAAATGCTTCAGCTCCTCAACTACGTTCTCCCTCATAAAGGATTCAGTGCACCGGACACTGTGCGACTGTTGACAGGAAGAAAAAAACCCCAGCAAGAGCATGAACAACTAGCTGATGCCGATGAAAACAAGAGAGATTCATGCTTTCAATTTGAAGCGGTAACTTACCTTGTAGCACCGGAGAGAACAGTATCGCGAATTGCATCGCGGACAAGTGTATTGCGAGAACTGCTTCTGGCATCTGCATACCGGCAACAACATAAAAGTAACTTCACGAGTGGTTACGAACAATTTTCGATACATATCAAGCTGGACACTGGCTGGAAGAGAAGGACGCACACATGGCAGATTGTGCGGCAAGGTGGATTTAGCGACGAGGCTCCTTCCTCCGAGGTAATGATCAGCGGCTCCTCCATCACTAAAGCCAATCCTTACGAGTATCAATCGTTTATCAGAACTTGCAGCTCTAAATCCCGGTTGTTCCCTTACTGATTGAATTGCAAAACCTCCATGGAAGGTTTCAGAACCCTAGAAAATTCCAGGAAGTTTTTGGAAGTTAAGAAGAGTCGACAATTTGGGCTTAATTTTTGGATCGATCGGCGTCCCACGGGCCTAAGGCCTGTATCACTTCAGCCCTACTTGTTTGACTTTCTGTTCTGACTTGTTATCAACTCCGAAAGGTTTCTATAAAAAAATAAAAAAAATAAAAAACTCCGAAAGGTAGAACAACCCTCGTCGATTTTCTTGGAGGCAGAATTGATAGCGAGGAAAGTTTATTACGTCGTAAGTAGTATCATCCGATCAGTGGTATGTTACATAAATCTCTACACACAAATTTACGAGCTAACTTCCCATCCTGAAGAAAATTCCAGAAGAAAACTCAGACCCTCTCGAGGACCTTCACTGTTTCCAACTCCGACGTCGATTTTCCACTGCTACTCCCACCGCCGACTTCGAATTCGCACATCTCCGCCAGCTCCTTCACAGTCCCAACCACGCTGTCAACCCTAGAAGAAATCTCAATCAGCAGAGAGGCAAATGTCGCCGCTGGAATCACTTCCATCAGAGGCACGACCCTTGCTGATTTCGCATCACCATCCGCCGATTCCGACTCCGATTCCGACTCCGACTCTGATTCGGATTCCTCATTCAGCGCGTCAGGAAGCGATTTCAGCGAATTATGGAGCTCCTGAACCGCGACGTTCATCTCCTTCGTCAGGAAGTCCACGGTGGGCGATCTCGTCGTTGTTTGGATGGTTTTGGCTAGCTCTCTTGTGATGATGGAGCAAGTCGAGCTCACTCTCTCGCAAGCTTCCCTCAGGTGCCTCTTAACTGCATCCGGAGCCTGGTTCTCTGAATTGATGCAGCCGTTGAGCGCCTCGATGCAATACGCGCAGCTTCGTAAGGCGGCTCCGACCTTCAGGTACTGCTTCCATGGGTGCTTGAAGCTGAATTGGCCGTGTGCTGGCTCCCATCGAGCGAAATTCGCCTGCAAGAAACAGGAAAGTTTAAAATCATCAGGTCAGTTCTTCTTCATCCATCAGCCAACCTATTGAATTTCGTGTTTGCTCAGATTTATTATACTTTCAGTCTTTGAATCAATTGGTAGTTTGGACACAACCATTTAAGTTACTAGGACGAACTAATGTGCTGAGATTAAGTGTATGTTCACTTACAAAAGACTCTTCAGAGGCTTTGGAGCCCAGCACACATCTATAACCAAGCGACTTGTTGCCAAGTTGTTTGTCAGGACCAGTTTCTTCCTCTTTCTGACCAAAATACAAGTCCATGGATCCTGAAAACATGTGCAGTTGGGGGTTGATCATGAGCCAAATGCATAGTCAAAACTCGATGTGCTAGATCCTTTCAGCAAATAGAAAGTAGTCAATGTGGGGTTACTTACCATCCAAGGAATTGGCGATCTTGTCCATGTTACGGATGATGAGGGTATGGAGCTCCTGGCCAGCCCAGATCGGACAGATGAACATGGTCACGATGATGACCAAGGAAGTTCCTATGATGATTGTGGCCATCCTTTGATGAGCCACATCAAACAGTTGCTCAACCCGGTATCCTGATACACTAACCATGCTGAAAGTGAGGATGAAGATCAGGCAGCCATAGTCGAACCTTGCTTTTATAGTTGGGATGAACCTGGAGAAAGTTGCTGCAGAGGCTGCATGCATACAGTTTCATGAGCTGATTAAGTTAGTGATCTGCGTCAAAGAAGGGAAAAAACTCAGAAAGATATTAGAACCAGTAATCGTGTGTTAATTACCTAACAAGAAGACTGCTAGACAACTAATGACGGGTTCAAATCTCCGTCCAGACTGGCTAGCAACCCAGTGGACTCCCAAGGCAAGAAATCCAGCTAAAGAAGTAGCAAATACTCTGTTCAGACTTTTGTAGATTGTTGCACCTGCAACAACAAACAGGCAAAAAAAGTAAGATTTTGTTCACTTCATGTATCCCAAATGATTAGAGTGTTGATTGCTTTTGTGTGCCAGGTACTTACCTACGGTGTTCTCGAAGACAACTACAACAGTCATAACAGCCCACATGGCATTGCCACCAACACCATCATACAGAGGTCTCATGTAGTAAAAGAGCGAGACAAGTGTAAGAGCCATTCCTGCTTTAATACCATGGACAAATTTCCTAGGGTCATCCACCCCTAACTTCCATGCTTTCAGGAAGAACCCCCTAATCCTGATAATAAACGCCATGAAGGATTCCTTTAGGGCTGCACATAGTTTCGAGGCAAAACAACTTGCCTTTGGGGCCAATGCCTTTGATGAACCATCTCCCACATTTATCCTCCACTCCATTATTCTTCTCCTCCTATCAGGTAAATATTGGTTTCTGGTGTTGGTATATGTGTGTTGAGATAACAACAAAGTTGTGTTTGAGGTTTTGGAGCCTTGGCAAGAATGTGGTAATTTGCCAAGGTAGTGTTAGTTCCATGCAAAGGAGGAGGGAAGGAAGGTGACTGGTGACCATTATTGTCTGCTGACTATTAACTCTATTTATATGTAGAAAGGAGGGTTTGATTGGCATCCCATAAACCCACTTTCTACACATGAATAGGCGCTGAAAATAAAATGAAAATAAAAAGAAAAATCTTCAATGGAACAGAAGCTCTAGATGGTCATTCCATCGTGCAATTTCTTTTTCCTTTTTGTTTTATATGGTAGGTAAAGTTGTGTGATGAGGATTGTGGACAAATTTCCAATTTCTTGTGCAGATTGTGTTGTTGCTGCTGAATGCTGATGATGATCTGATGAAATCAGCAGCCATACAGGTGACATATCATACCATCTAATCGTTCATTCATTTCTTGTTTCCGCGTGTTCGAGACTTTGTGATCGCATTGCACTACTTAATCTATCATGTTACGCCTTTTCTTTTTAGATTGTACGTCACACACGCTTGTATTGCACTGCAAATTTTAATCTTTTCCACCATACAACATCGAACAATTGCGCCAGTATGAAAATTTTAAGACAAAACTTGAGAGAATTAACAAGGGCTGCAGATGTTAATCTACCCCACTAATCAACTGTTTTCATGATTTTACCAACATGGCTCTGCAACATCAAACATAAGCTATAAGACTAAGAAGAGGTAGTAAGTCTTGGTATTTGGTATGCTGGTACTGTTTATGACTACTGAGTGGGAATGTGATCAGCTTCCTCTCTGATCTGTTCCCCCTCTGGATAAGAAAATTAGGGAAACCCACAATGCCTAGGACAAAGAAGAGGTTCTTAAGTATATTATAATATTACTGATATTTATGCAGAAGTTGATAATAATATGGAGGACCGCCTTCTTTATTTGGCAAATTGCCGCTGTGGTCCTCCCAAGAACATTTGGGAGCAAACCCTTCCTTCCTTACTTCCTCCCTCTGGTTTGTTGTAGTTTATCTTAGTTATCTCCCTCTTCCCTATACTATAAGGACACCTGCCCTCCATTTCCCCTGCTCTACACTAACTACAACTGCCTTCTTTTCCATACTTCTTAATTCCCAGAAGGCACCATTTCCCCCTTTTATCCCAATTGAGGCGACTGCATGTCCCTATTGGTTCAAGTAAACTAGCTGAAATTCCTGAACCGTTAACCACTGATCTTCACCAAAAGTTGTGAGAGTATTCTGGTATTATCATTCCCTAGTGGGTGAATTGGACAATTTCTCGCCATGCATGTTGTGGTTCTGCTGAAGCACCAATCCAGCTGGGTCTTCATAATATATAATCTGCAGATCTTGCACTTCCAAGTATATACTATTGTCTATTCCCTCCCACCACCAAATTAGGTCATGAATGGGACAATTAGGTTTTCATCACTAGAGAAAAGAAAATGTGATATGGGTTTTTTTAGGGATTAAAATGTTTTTATGAGGGGCTAGGGTTCAATTGGCTGGCTTTCTGTACTTAGTTTTTGACATTTGAGGTGAATGGATACAGCACTTATCTCCTGATGATGGAAACCCTTTTCCACAAAGTCCATTGATTTGAAAGGCACACTCAGCTATCACAAAAAAGTTGGCTCTTATTCCCTGTGCTTGTTTTATTCCTGAGGTATACCATCTCGTACCTTCAAACATAAACCAGAAACGAACAAAGCAGGTATACGCTGAGTGGAGTTTGACAATGTCCAGCCTTCCTGTGTGTCTAGAAACTTGTTTCCAAAGCTCAATTCCACAGTGTGTTAGGGACAGCACTCAACACCACACAACCTCTAGAAAGTGCTGCAGTTTGTTGTTAGAGGTTGCACATGAAGAGAAGAACATGTTACATATGTCAGATTACTAAGTAAGACATATCGGAAAACCATTATGTATAGCTTTTTCTGCAATGCAAGAAGAGTGAACACTTTCCCAATTCCCATGTAGGGTTTGGAGTCTTAATTCATTCGAATTAATTCTCATTGTATTCTAGTTTTACTAAAAAGAAACAAATTCTTGTGCCAAACGACACACATTTCATTTCTCAACTCTTATACAATTGCTCGTTTCATTCCCATCCTGTGTTCTTCTTACACGTCTACATCCAAGTCATCTCTTGCGATATGAATACCCCCAACTTGGTATTTCACCATCCATTTTATTGAAACTACAACCTTTGGTTGGTGAATAATGGTGGGGGCAAGAAGTAGATGTCATGGTGCATAATCTGTTATCCCTCCTAACAAAATCGATCACTTGCATAATACCTAACCTTTTGAGGTTTCACTAATTCCCCTAACATAATCTGGTTTAGTTTTTAAAATAAGGACACCAATCAGTTTCGGCTACCTAATTAGCCAGTTTTCAACGTAGAGAATCATTTAGTGCTCTGTGGTTTGTTCTTCCTTTCCCTCAGCTAGCATTTTAAACAATAAGAAAGACAAGTTACTTTAATCACATACTTTTGTTATCAGACGTTGCCATCTTGAAAACTAATCTTAAATAATGTCAGATCCGTAATGGTGATTTTGTGAAGGAAGTGGATGGTTAGTGTGTTTACACCATCAACCACTTGAAACCCTAAAAAATACTATAAAAATGATGGAAGTAAGAAAGAAAGGTGAGTTATCTTTGCATGACAAGGAAAATTAAAACGCGGTATCTAAATCATGCATGCTGGTTTGCGACGAGTGTCTTCTAGTATGTGGAAGGTTGGAATTGGATGGCGCAACGAGTTTGGTTTCAGGCGTTTATAATTTAAATTAAGTTGTCCATGTCAGCTAATTAAAGTCAGCGAAACCATTATATTGCAATTTGGTTCATTTGATTAGAAGAATTTTGAACGAGATCCTCATGTAAATGGACAAAGTAACTGTTATTTTCATGAATCTGAACTTTAATCGGCAAATTTGTTAAATGTCAAAGTTCAATGACCAATCGGATAGTTACTCCAAAGTTTAGAGACTATTTATATAATTGACACGGAAATTATGTATCAAACTCGTAAATTGCATAATGTCCTTTTAATAACACCAGTAAGATACAATTTTAACCAGTAACCACCATGGAACCTTGTAGTCACATGGCAAGTCGAAAGCTATCAGGACCGACAGTAAATTCCACTTCTCAAAACACCCTGTTATGGACTGATTAGGCACTGGTTACTATTTACTTAAGAAAACAGCAGTAGATGTTGAGAAACAACTACAAGTTACCTGTTATCCTATTACTATTACTGGTCTTTTCAGACTTGCAGTGAAGTGATTCTGTGTAGCAGAAGAGAGGGGGGACTAGGGTTAATGTTATGTTATATCCTAACTGTAATCAACAACCAAATATTCACAATTACTATCATTTGTCTACTTTCCATCTTACTTTTCTTTAACTTGCTCTATTCTAACTGATTACCACTTTAATCACAGCATTTAGCCTCAAAATCATGAATTGCTCAAGGTGTTACAACTACACCAGCAGTAGTAGTACTAGTACTATCATTGAGTTGTCTCAGCCATGCCAATGGGACAAGCCAGTGCCCCTGGTTGCTGGTAACTTCTCGATACAGCAACATTACTTGACAAGTTCTGGTCCATCCCACTACTAGCATTTTGGGGTAAAAGTGGGACAAGGGACCAAAGTACATCTGCCCTTGTCATGGATGAACTCGCCTCGATCACGAATCGTGCCCATATCTTATCATCTTGAGCTTCCATCACTCCTTTCAGTATGTTCAACCCAAATCCCCTCACTGCCTCAGCTATTTCAAGAAAGTATCCCTGGTCCTTGCACAGAATCTGGCAAATATAACAGAAACCATTAGTGGGTTCAAGTTCAACTTACTTTCAACCTCGGGACATGGAGAGTTCTTTTTTTTTTTTTTTATGCAGTAAAGAGTTTATGTCCGAGTCTAACCTCTACAAGCATTAGTCCAGGAGGAACTAGATCTTTAACTATGACAGGACAAACCACTGTTTCATCACCAACTTCCAATGCCCAGGTAGCACCACAACCACCTTCGCCTGTCGAAATCTGTACAATTGTTCAACCTTAACTGTCTCAGTAAATGACCATGTATGAAATGTTCTGAATTCTGAAGCAAGAAAGAATTGGACATAACTCAACACTTACTACCTTTGGCTTGTCGACTTGTTTAAGCTGGTCTGCATATTTTGCCACACTCTGCAAGAAACACATGTGTCTGATGGTTCTATCCAACAAATTGTCTATGCTATCCTGCCATGTCAACCAAACAAAGCATATGTCAATAGCTGCTTCTGTTAAAGTACAAGTAGTATTCTGCATTTTACAATTAGACTCATCTTTCCTTGCCCTAGAAGCTAGCTATTTTACTCTGTATAAGACTTCTGTGTCTGTGGTTCCAGTAATAGGACAACCATTTACTTTTTATCTTGAATCCCTAGTTTATTTTCTAACAGCTTCTCTTTCAAACATTTGTATGCTGACATTGCTGAAATCATACCAAGAGTCCAAGGCTGAAAAAAAGCACAATACCTTTTCAGCATTAGGAACTATGCCTCTCAACTCCTTGAGACGGTCTTGGATCTGCTGACGATCTTTTGGCCTTGGCCGCGTGCTCTCACCAGGCCTAGCCCTCTTCTTGACACCCACCTTTTTAGCAGGATCGTTGGGCTTCTTATCTTTTCCTGGAATACCTCCTCTGGTGTTGATGCTGCTGAAGCTGTCTTCAATCAATAGTGCAATTGGTGACTTTGCCTTGTCCAAACTGCTTGCGGACAGCATGCTTGTGCTGCTGCTTGCTGAACAAGAGACATTCCCCAAATGAAGTTGGTTTACGCTGAGTGATGATGAATTCTCCATTTTTCTTCTCTTGGTAGGTGGCAGTAGTCCTTCATCGATGATGCTGGATCTAGCACTAGCAAAGCTTGAACTCTTAAGGCCACCTAGAAGCTCTTCAAGTCCCAGTTCAGAGAATAAGCCCTTCTGCTTCGAGTTACCATTTAATGTTGGGTGGAACTTTGAGTCATCTTTGCTAGTACCTGGCTGAGTACCACTAACCAAATGTGCCATCGAATTCTCCCCATTACCAACTTGTCCATCAACGGACTTTAGATCCAGGATTTTGAACATATCGCTATGAGCAGCAATGGAGACCCCTGGTTTGCGTAGCTCACTGCAAATATCTTCAAGCAGGCCAGAGGCTGGTGCACGAAAGCTTACCGATTGTGAAAGATTTGCCTCAATTTGTGGATTTATAACATTGGTGTTATTGCTTTGTGAACAAGGAATCCACTCAAATGGGTCCTCCAACATGAAAAAGTTGGACAAATCATCCTGCTTGAACTCTTCAGGAAACTCACATAAAGTTTCCTGTTCCTCAAGCTTAATGACAGTCGAAAACTCATTCTTCATCACAGATCTCTCAGCATATGCTTGAGTCGACTTGTCCACATCCATCAACCCTCCTGTATTGTAACATGGAGCAAGTGTTGCATTGCCTTGCAAATTCCCATGGGACATTGGAGTACTTCCACTAGATGAAAGCATCCATGGAAAATTACAGACCTCGATCTCTGAAGCTAATTGTGACTCTAGTGAGGTCAAAATTGAACCTTCATTGCTCCATGTACTGTTGCAGTCCAGCTTGCCTCTCGACTCTGATGAAGCACGCTCACGGCTTGCATCCATAAATGAAGGAACAATCCTTTCTTGTTCAACACATGATGTTGGAACAGAAGACTGAGTGAAGTTTGATGAAGTACAACCAAATTCCACGAGCTCATCACAATTTCCACCATGGATGGGTGAGATGGTTCCAGAACAGAAGGAAGCAAACCAGTCACTGAGATCAGAAGAAGCAGCATCATAGGTCAAAGATGAAGCAGTGCTGGTGGTCATTGGAACGATACATTCAGCCTTCTCCATGTCACTGAACAATCTTTTGGTTTGATCCACAAACTCTTGCCTCTCAGAAATCTGCAACAAGAGTACACTGCTTGTTCATTCATCATCTGAGAAAGTTAAAGATCAGATTCTTCTTTTTGGCATCAATGTGAAATGCACAAACCTTATGCTTGGATCCAAGCTGTATGACGCCCTGCGAACCCAATGGGATCATGCAAATTGTCTGTAGACAAGAATTAATGACATTCATTAACATTAGAAAGCAGAACAAGACACAAGAACATTTTACACATGTAGTGTTTTTTTTCTTTTTTTCTGACAGGCACCTTCACTCCAGAAGAGATCAGTCTGGTGATCTCAGAATCACACCATCCACTATCATCAGCATCCCAGGAAATCCACTTGTGCTTCCCACAAAAGGCTGTCTCTCCAACCATTCTGCAGCAAACAAAGAAAAACATCATCATCCTGTTAAATACTGTTTTCTATGCCTGGATAAAGCAATTATGATAACAGCTGATTTCTTGAAATTTCCAAAATAAAACCAAGGACCAACACAGCCCTCAGTTTAATGATGGATCATGGAAGTAATTATTCTGGACATTGGCTTACCCTTCACCAACCATGTGGACCTGGGGAAGCAAATCCTCAACTACTGTCTTCATTTGCTCTTCATAAAAGGCATCTTCCAGTCTTAGCAACCTGGTAAGCATACAACAAAATAAGAAACAACAGCAAACCTTAGTTACTACTTACTCGGACATAATTGTCAGAATTATTGTTACTTGCTATTAAGCTTGATGCTGCTACAAGGTCAATGGCTGGAATATGCTTCAAATTGACAGAAGGGGACAAAGTTTTAAAAGAGAAAGGAGGGGAAAAGTAGGAAAGGAGAAAGGAATTTAGATCTTGGATATCATTTTAAGGATGAGAAAACTTTTGTTAACCCCTTCTTTAAGGAATATTCTTTATTGTTTTATTTAAAAAGGAAGCATGCTAGGCTTAAAATTGCTTAACCAAAAAGGTCAATACCCACCAAAACCATTTCAAGTGTTGTTTCTTCCACCTTTGGCTGCTCCAAGCGACAAATTAAATAGTAAGCAGGACAGATTAGGATTACAGACCAAAGAAGAAACAAAAGCTGTGATCTTTTTCAAGAACTGGGTTACCCATGAGAGTTTGTGCAAGCAAGCATGCCAAAACTGGAAGAAGG
This sequence comes from Linum tenue, assembly GCA_946122785.1. Lineage (NCBI taxonomy): Eukaryota > Viridiplantae > Streptophyta > Magnoliopsida > Malpighiales > Linaceae > Linum > Linum tenue. The sequence continues at coordinate 1,518,154 of CAMGYJ010000005.1, read as the reverse complement.
CAGAACAAGAAGCGAAGAAGAACTAACATGGAATTGCGGTGATCAAAGCGCCAGAGGAGTCCAAAAGACCAGCCATTGTTGCTGCAACAGAGTCCCCTGAGCTTCTCCTTGACAAAAGATTCCATTTTGCCACTACCCATTGTTCAGTCTTTAAGGAGCAAGACAAATAGAACACAAAAACAGCCCACCAAAGCCCTCTCTTTTCTTTTAAAGCCTGGCTTGGCTTTCAAAATCTCAGCAGCAGCACCACCACCACATCACCATCCACCCTCCCCACATTAAATAACCCAAACTACAACACAAATGATGACGAAGAAGAGCTGCCTCAGAGCCTCAGGTACCTCAGAATCATCAAAAGAGCAAAACACGGAGGGAGTGGGGAAAAAGAACAGAGATAGAAAGAAAGAGGGAAGGAAGGAAGGAGTTTCCTTGAAGAGAACGAAAGGAGAAAAAACAGAGTAGAGGGGGAGAGGAATTGGTTGGCCAGAAGTGGCAAAACAGAGGGCTGTCTTTTGATGCAACAGACTGGATGTTTTCCTCAGTGGTTATGGCGAGAGCAAAAGAAACTATTAATGAATGCGGAAAGTACTGGTCGGTGAGAGACTATAGAGACTAGAGAGAGACGGTGAGTGATGACTGATGAGGAAGAAGGACGGACAACTCCAAAAGCCAGAGGGTTAAATGGCTTCCTTCTCTTTATATATCTTTTTTCTTCTTCTTTTGCTGCTTCTTTAATATATCCACAAAGGAAAGAGGAGATGAAAGAAAAGCACAAGAGAAAGAAAATTGGAAAGAACAGAAGAGAGAGAGAGAGAGATGAATCGAATGAACTTTCTCTCTGGCTTTGGGTTTTGTCTCTCTCTGTTTTTTGCTTTCTTTTCTGCCTGGAATGAATTGGAGCGATGAAGAAATAATATTGAAGGAGGACGGGAACACTGAGATCTTCCCTTCTCAGCATTTACTACCGTTTTTTTTTTTTTTTGTATAAATAAATAAATCTCTTTTTGGTCGACCTGTTTCCCGGCGACCGGCCCCATCCTGATTCTCCTTTTCCTCTGTCTGTCTCCGGTTACTCTCTTGCTGGTTTCTTTCACCGCCCATTCTCTGTCATTCTCGTAGTAAAATCAATTTTAAAATATATCAAAATGGATATTATTTTGTAGATTATATCAATGCAGCTCATTTTTTAAAAAAAAATTGAAATTGAAAATTATTTTTCATAAAATATGATAAATACAAATTATCAAAAGATAAAAAGGAAAAATTTAACAATACAAATTAGTTATGTAAATAAGCACAGAATTATGTGAACGAAAGTAAAAAATAAGAGCGTTAAGAATTATAGCTCTTTAAATAAGAATTACTTATTTGGTTCCAACAAAATCTCTCCGTGACTCTATCGAATTATTTTGCAAATGACTGCTTTCCCCCAATAATTTGTAAATGTCTCGCTTTTCTTTGCTACTTTCCCATCATAATTTCACGTAATATCATGGATTACTCCATCTACTATCATTCATGATTCATTCCGAATTGACTCTCAATTAGTTTACTCCATATGTCACTCATTTTAGCTAGGATTTCATTCTCTTGCATAGAAAACTGCATAATTAATTGCAATTGCAATATTGATGTCGTAGCTTTCTGCATTTACTACTCTTTTATGTACATCAAAATTTAAATGTAATTAATACAAGATCCAAAAGATTGCCAATTTTTTTCTTCTCCTAGTTAAAATGTACAATGCAAAAGGATACTGACAAAGATTCCATTAGTTCATTTCCCTAAGAAAAAAAAAGGGAGAGAGAGTTTCACTTAGCTAAACTGAGAAATAAATAAAAAATGATAAATTGGATCAAGTAAAATTAAGGTTTTCGCACGCCATTAAATGGACAACTTAATTAGCAGAATATGACACATGATAAAAATTAAAATTTTAATACACCAAATATATAATCGATGGCAACTGAAGTCTCAAGATACTATTATAGATAGGCTAGTTTGTTTAGCTACTACACATATACTTTTTTTTTTTATAGAAAGCATTCCTTATTTCGATGCTCCGATTTCAACTGACCTACTCATCCAAACAATAGCTACATATACTTGCTTCCAAAGGGCACGTTAAATTTCCAAATGCAATCATCAAATCGTGAGAAACGACAGGCAAATACTTTGTACGTTGCTCATAACTATAATAAATTCCATCCAACTGAAGCGGCCGAGCCAATGGCGAGGCGTAAGACAGATACATGATCAAAGTGGTAGCTAAAATAGGTCACTAAAATCCCATCATCAGAAATTGTGTGGAAGATATGTATATACAATATTTTTTGCTTGCTGTGTAGGCGCCGGTTCAATATAGATATAGTATGCATATCTCATATCTTTCGAGGTGATCGAGTGAGGCTGTTTTGAAGTTATACATAGTAAATGATTTCTTTCCTTGTTGCCAGCCTTGCTTGTGATTTAAGCCTTCTCCATATATAAATACAGTTATGTTTATATCATTCCTTCTCCACCCACCATCAATGATATGTACGTAGTTGCATTGGCATATGGTTTTCTTCGAATATTTTGAGTCTCGGATTTGAAAAATGTAAGGGATCATATTGCGTTAGCACTAAGTTTTTACGTTTAGTTTCGAATCTTTCGTGAATCTCTTCTATCGTTAGTCTCAATAGTATGATAGTCTTGAGAATCATTCCCTCCTCACATTTCAGTTTATTTCAAAAGATGGACAAAAGCTTCCAAAGTTTATATTCTAGCCGAATAACAGCTGTGTTACAGAGATACAGTAGGGAGGGCAGATCTTAATTAAACTGTTCATAACTGTAGCGTACACTGATCATCTACTTCTAAAGACAGAAACAAAGAATATTTGTGACCTACTACTATGTTGTGTATTGTCCACTAGATATCGAGATGCAAATCTTAACGGTTAGTTGTATCAAAGTCATAAAAAGAGTCAATTTCTCTACACAATTTGTTCATGGAGTAACGAGAGATTTGATACATCTCTTAGAGAAGTTTAAATTCTCCTTGGTGTTCTCGAAGTGCCCCCACCCGCCTCCCCCCAACCAAAATATGCCAAGCATAAAAATCGATATTTGGACGTAGGGCTGGCTACTTGGTCTGAGTTTTTTGGTTTTACCTGAAACCGGACCGTATAACCCGGATTGGAGCCGAACCGGGACTGGATAACAAATAATCCCAATCCCATATTCGGGCTTAGATTTGAGGTAAAAAATCATTTGGGACCGGATCGAAAACCGGATAAAGACTGAATAAGAGAGCCCAATACCCAAAACTAACCAACTCCTCACCCTTTGAGGCCTCGGGCCACTCAAATGCCCATGAGCTCAATCTAAAATCAAGATTGAATTGAGATCAGGTCGGGTCAAGACCGGACCAGTTCAAGACTGGATTGTATCCAATCCAATCTTTGGTCCTTATATTTACGAAAAGACCGAACCGGTACCGAATCAATTCGGACCAATTTGACCGGACGATATATAGCTACCCTATTTGCACGCCTAGCTTTCCCTCCAATATCATATATCACCATCAAACTATACAGTTTGTGTCTCCCAACTCTCCATACCTAGCAATGTACCATCTCAACTTCTCTTATGCATATGGTTTTTGGCCTCTTTAGAATCAAAAGCTAACCAATGCAAAAAGGTTTTACCGTCCCGCTCACTTTAGATACGATGACAAGGTTTAAGATGAAGTGGGTGGTGCACTAAGTGTGATTGGGGAGGGATGGCAAGTGGTTTAAACTTTCAATTAGCATAGTAATAGACTAATAGTATAAGGATGATATTTTTTTTCGGGAGATTTACGATGATGATGACGATGGTGAGAAAGAGAAGTGCGCCGATAATTACTAGGTTAACTGGGGTTAATTAATTTGTGGCTATGGGTTGTTGTGGTCCATTGCAATTGGTCAAAAGAAATGTTCGCACAATCGATAACATCACCTGCACTAATTTTGATGGATATCAATATATACTAAGCAAAGCAATAAGCTAAGAGATAGGTAGGGCACTATAATGAACAAGCCACCCACCCTATCATTTCATAACACAGCGCACAAGGTAAGTTGTTTTTAGCATCAAAATTTGTGTTGTCACTCTCTGTGTTACCTATGTTCCTACCAACTCACATCACTCTTTCCAATATTTAGTACTTACTGGCCACCTAACCCTAGTAAATTCTGTTTGTTAACATGCTTAGTTATCGTAACCAAATTCTGTTGTTTTTTTATGATTTTTTTTATTTGTTTGTTTTGGGGTAAGAAATTGTTCCTCAAACTCTTTCCAATGTTGTCATGGAAAACAGAACCCAATACATACGAATACCAATTTCTCTGTATGTGATTTCACCGCTGGATACCTACCAAAACGCAGCTGGCATATATATAGTTTCTATTTCAATTTCTCTATATGAAAAGGGATTGATTAATTAAACATTTGTGCCAACCAAATGTATTTATTCGGAACCAATTATACATAAATTACGTGTTTCGATACCAAAATAGAATAAATGGAAATTATAAAAGCAATTAGTGTTTGGAGCTAATTAATTAGGTATATTGGAAATGCAGAAATCTAGTGATGTACTAGCTAGAAACCCTACGAGAGATGTATGGTTTGATGCCCATAGAGCATATAGGTATATGGCTGAATGATTAGTTTCTGTGTATGGATAAGCTGTTACCATTATGATGCACCAAAAACTAAAGTCGGGTTTGAACTGAAGCAGTAGTATACATAGCACTTGTGGCAATAATACTAGAGAGAGAGAGAGAGAGAGAGAGAGAGAGAGAGAGAGAGAGGTGTTAAGCTAAGAGACTGTTACCACCCGGCCATACCCTTTTTGCATGCGTTCTAATCATTTCCTCAGGTTCTCTCTCTCTCTCTCTTGTAATCTCTGTATTTTCATAATTTCAGTCCTTCCAAATTATAAAAATACGGGGCCTTGATGGCTAGCCAGTAAGCAAGTGATCAAACCCCAAACTCAAGCGAGACAAATAGCTTGCTAGCCAGTAACCATATAAAGACCAGCAAACAACAAGCAGGCCAAGGGGAAGGAACAGATCACTTCACTCTTTCCAGTTCCAGTTCATAAAACTGCCCACAATTTCATGTCTATTCTCTAGCCGTTGTTACCTGTGCAGCTGCCTGTGTACAGAAACACACAAAAAAGTGCAGGCTCCAGCAGTACTACTATCCTATCAATTCCATCGTTGATTTCATATGGTATGGTGGGTAGGGCATGTGCCCCACAAACTAAGGGTCCCAAAGGCTATAAAAAGTTGAGGGGGGGACAATGAATAATTCTTCATGATGCAGTGAAGGCCATATTCTGTGCTTCCCAGTAACATATTACGGGCCCCCATAATTTGTAACCTCTCGCATTATTCTTCCAAAATTTTAAAAGAGAAAATCCTTTGTCCTTTTTGTAGATTATGCACTCAGTATGAGAATATTGACTTACTAAACCCTAGCTAATAACCTTCCTTGCAAATGGGATTTCCCTCTCTTTTTTCCCCTCACTCTTTTTTGGAATTAGCTAGTGTGTATATTTTCTTTTGCCATATATGTGTAGCTTCTTATCCGGTCCATTTCGTTCAAAACCCTAGAGAAAGAGAGAGAGAGAGAGAGTAGCACAGTCCAGTTTCCACCAAATCCAGCTTCTGTCACACATTCAAAGTTTCTTCTGAAGTACTGGAACCCATTAAACATAGCTAGCTGCAGAGGGCACTTCAATGATGAAAGGGGTAAAAGCTGAGCATGATTAATTATTAAGAAACAAACTCCAAAACATGTTTTGATATCCTTAACATAAATATTATCATGTTGTCCAGTAAACGAGCATCAGATTGTTGTACTATGCGTTGTGAGAGATGGAAGGAAGGGTTGAATGAATCTAAACAAAGGGCCCGATGGATTTGGGTGCCCCACGACCAACTTTTGTTTGTGCTAGTGGGCTGGGGATGAAGAAGGTGGGTAGCTAGCTACTGTTTTTTTCTGAATTCCTTACTTACCAAAGAGAACGATGGATCAATTCATCGAGTACCATACTGAAAAGATAAAGATAAAGGGCAGAGGTAAAAAGGATGGCTAGCTATAAGCTAATTGCTAGCCAGAGAGAAAGAAAGAGTAGCACAAGTTATCTCAGAGATACGCAAAGTATGCCCCATTTTTTCCCAACTAAAGTAGCGGTAATGCTTTGTTAAGTCATCTAGGTCAACACATAATAAAGAATCATGAAAAAAAATTAATTATACCGTAATTATCATTACTTATCATAAAGCTGACAATTTCGATTTCACCCTATGACTTGACTTCATTTTTATCCCCCTTGAACTTCTATGCGCCTCGCTCATCCCGTCCTTTACGACCTAATTCTTGACTTGTTCAATCGAATTTCAACCACAACTCGCAACGGCGTCTTCATCCGACGACTTCATTTTCGACCAACCGCAAGGCTCGAGTGAGACCCCAGGAGGCCAACATCCGCTCCCATTCCTGAGTGGAGATTGAGCGATGTTGCGTGACACCCACATAGATGTGTCGTCAACCGGATGGCTTTGGGCGCAACTTGCGTTCGAAGACTCGATGGTTCACGAGATTCTGCAATTCACACCAAATATCGCATTTCGCTACGTTCTTCATCGATGCGAGAGCCGAGATATCCATTGCCGAGAGTCATTATAATAATTAGTTGATAGATAATCATGTCAAATGCACCGAGACTGGGCACGAGGCACGACATCGCTCGAGTATTCCTTGATACATTCCGCGTCAGGGTTTGTTAGTTTGTGAGGAAAAGAACGGCCACTAGGACCAGACATCCCTCTAGACGAGATCATCACTAAGAGGGGTCAGGAGCCACATCTCGCTGTAACCCCACCCATGTTCAACAAGGAGTTCGCTGGTAATTTTCTCTCTATACTTCAATTGTATTAAATTTTCTCTCTATTTACATACTAGTAATTAACACTTCTGCATGCAGTTCTGTCAAGCACTAAATTAGAGGCGCTTCTTCATAAATCTTCTGAATGCTGAAACAAAAAGAGAGGAAATATAAAGGAGAAGAAGAACACTTGTCATATATTTGTGTCGTAGTGTTTCTTATGTATGATTCTGTCTGCTCAGCTTGGCACACGCCTAATCATGGCCGTCCATACAAGCAAGTTGCAAGAGTCAACGGCCAAGGAAAAGTCTCCATCGCCCACTATAAACCCTAGCCACCTCCCTCCAATTCTGATCCGATAATGTTCGATTCCATCGACCTTGCCAAAGTGATAAGTGGGAAGCAGTAAATCTAAGTGTAAGATTTAGTTGGTTAACTTTGTCTTGATCATGATCCTCTTGCATGTAAATTAAAGGAGAACAAAGCCTGGCTTAACAGGCAAATAACCAATCATCAACCATGTTTCCTCATAATGCAAATATTTTACATATATGTTTGGGCCTACGTTGTTTCAAGATCCGTTTGATTAAGGTTAATTACAAGCTTTATTACGTACAACTTTGTTTTTTTTTTCCTTACTAATTAGATGTAGGGCTGGTTATTTGGTCCCGGACTGTTTGGTTTTACCCGAAACCGGACCGTATAACCCGGACCAGGACCGGACTGGGACCAGATAGCAAACAATCCAATCTCATATTCGGGCTTAGATTTGAGGTAAAAAAACCCGGATAAAGACCGGATAAGAGACCCCCAACACCTAAAATCAAGATCAAATTGGGACCGGACCGGGTCAAGACCGGACCAAATCAAGGCCGGACTGTATCCAATCCAATTTTTGTCCTTATATTTTCGAAAAGACCGGACTGAGACCGAATCAATTTGGTCCAATTTAACCGGACCGGACCGTATAGCCACCCTAATTAGATGTGGAAGCAAATGATGAAGAGACTTTTTTTTCAGTTTGGCCTTTCTGTAAAGCCATGTCCAAATGCCATGCCATGCACTATATGCAATATGCCCTCTTCTTCTCCACTCTTTTTCCACTACACTATTCATTGAAAGTTTTGACTTTGTAACGCAAAGGTGCTTTAAGACGAGCTCGAGCTCCTTTTTCTTCTTTGGCCTCGGGAAGAGAATAACCAATAATCATAGCTACAACAACAATAATGCAAATAGACATCGCATAATTTCTCATGTACAGAAAGAACATGAAGAAAGAAAGCAATCAAATTACAATCGGCCATTCTCTAAATTATCTTTTGCCGTTGGGAAGGTAATTATTATATATATGCTGTTAGTGGTCATTAGCTGAATACAAACGCAACAGGGTAAAGAAGAGCATTGACTTGTGCACAGAAAGAAAAACCGACCTCAACTCACTAGGCTAGCTAGGTAGCATCAATCGAATAAAAGGCTTGTAATTGTAATTATCAGAGCGTTAATTTGCAGAGATATTATGCCTTCTACGAGAAAGCATACACAGTAAAGATCATTACTACGACGTAAGTAATGGGGTTTCTTTTCTTAATTATGCAATTAATTATATGGGTTCTCTCTCATTAGTAAGTCAAGCAATAGGAATCGTAATCTTCACTGCAGATACTATCTCATGGATTAGAGATCGGCTACGTAATGTGTCAATATTTTCCTTGGACATATATATATGCACCCATCTTCAATTATTTCAAACGAGAGAATCCTATGACTATGACCCAAGTAAATCTCCTTTCACCTAACATTCTTGTTCTCTTTTATTTTTCTCATATTGTGATCATGTATGCAAGGGTCGTGTCCACTACCGGACTGGACCGAATCAAGATAGTCGCAGTTTAATAGTAAAGAAATTTGAGGATTAGAATTGGACAATAAGTTTGATTCTGTTAAAATATCGGTTTGATACTTTTTTAATATTTTGAAAATTTTGGACATCAACCAAGACTGTCCAATGAATTCTGAAGGTCCTATTTCATAATTGAGATGTGGTATAATTTTTTTTAAGTGTGAAATTAAATTGTCATAACATTAATATTTTAAAAGTAATATCTTGCTAGTAATTTTTTGAATAAAATTATTTATTAGCTCTTCGATTTTTATATTCTCCAAACGGTCACACATATTCGCAATCATCATTTTAACTAATCCATTAGATTTTTCTCGTGTAATTTTAGAAGAAAAGTAGGATTTTATCAAACAACGTACATGAAGAAATTGATCAGTGACTAGCCCCAATATTAATTGATATACTCAAGCTCGTCATCACGTAGATAACCAATTAATTATACAAACACAAATTCAGCCTATAATATATATTTTTTACTTAACTAACCGACCTATGATTGAAGACTTTAATATTCATATGCTCTGTTAGGTCTGGGATGGATTTCGTTCGTTATTACCTTATAAGTTAATTAATAAAACATTATTTTCATAAAACAAAATTTGGAGGCTTTGAGCTGGAGGACCTCCTAGCACACCTTATTGACCGGCCTTCTTAATTAGGATCAAGAACCAAACTATTATATTCTACATAGTCTGAGCCGGTCCAAATGTTTCTAATTTGTGTGAATTAATATACAGTTTGGTCATCAATCAATACCTAATGTAGTGATTAGAGATTATGTTCTCGAGAATCGGGCGTGCATGCAAATCACACACAAAAAACTCTATCTCGTTGTCCAAAACCCAAAATCCAATGTGGATAGGAAATCATAAAAAGGCAAATCGAAATGAAGCAAACGGTTTTGTCTCTATAGAGCAAAATTCTTTTAGTTTGAAAAGAGGGTGGCATAGCATTGGCATGCAGCTGGAGATGGGAATTGGCTTGGCATGCATATTTGGTGTAGGGATTCTTCAGGGGATAACATTAGTCTAATCAATTAATGCTAATTTGTGTCCAAATAAAGTGGAACATTTGAGCAAATCTCACGGGATCTTCTCTTCTCGGCCGAGATCACCATCGGAATTGATGCATGTCGATTCCAAAGAAAACAACAATCTATTCACTGGTGATAACTAATAAATCGACTATGATTTGATTTGTTTGGAGGGAGTTCATTGTGGGCAGCAACTGTAAAATCATAAATGTACGCTTGAATTGGGATATGTCAAGAAGTTGTGACAATTAAACAGATTTATTGTGTTGAACATGTATAGTATATATTATATATATTGATGAATTCAGTACATTATAAAATATAGTGTTTGGTATGTGTGGTTTTGTTTTCAATTTGTAAATAAAATGGGTTGAACAATTTTAACTCAACAATCTCTACAATCTCAATGTCAGTTTTTAATTGAGATTGTCTCATCATTCAATTTGAGTGACAACTTATGTCAAAACAAACAATGAATTCATGAATTATGAACGAACAAGAATCAAATTTGATGTATTCTAAATAATATATGTACGTATGATAATAATCTAAAAAAACAATCGCAATTCTCAAACTAATCTTTGGAAGAAGAGGAGAAAAAGTGGGGTTTTGAAGAAACGAAGTGGTAAAAGTGGCCCTATCATTTTCAAATAAAGAGTGGGGGGAAGCCTTTCCCCACAAGAGCTAGAAATGAGTAAACTGGAGGCAAAGGTAACAAAAGCAAGCAAAACCCTAAACAGGAAAATGGAGCCCCCCAATTGGACGGACGGACGGGCGCATTTAATTTCTTCCTTCATTTATTATGAAAAGTAGTATAGAAGAATAACTTACTTATGTTCACCATCAAAAATCCCCAAAACTATCTCATAAATGACACCAATGATGAAGCTCCATTGTACAGTTGTACAGCCACACCCATCGGGCCAAGAAGACCCACATCCTGCACCTAGACCCGACCCGACTCCTCCATCCCCAACGGCCTCAGTGAGCCAAGAACCCTTTTCCTCCTCACCCAAACGCAAACCCTAATCATGAATAGCCACGGTACGAGTACCTATATCAAATACCATAACTTAGTTCCTTGTTGAGCTTTGGTCGACACAAATACATTTAATTCGAAATATTCGTATCTTTAATTTGTGTTATCTATTATAATGATAAATGAATACATGGGTTGTTTAGATGGAAGGTATTGACTAAGTGACAATATCCCAAAACTCAAATCCGATAACGACATCAACGCATCAATAACCGTTATATCACACAACCGCAACTGAATTGACAGAAATGAAACCATAATGGGAAAACGAAGAAGAATGGAGAAAGGGGATGAGCTTGATGTTGGCCCATACGAGCATACAACACACACACATTCCCCTAACCAATCTCTTCTGGCCAATGCGCCAAGCTAGCTGCCTAGGTGGTGGCGCCTGCCAACCTATAAGCTGACTGCACCCGCTGCTGATGATGATGGAGAGATGGAAGTGTAACAGTGACCGAACCTTAAAAAAACAGAAGACGGACACGTGGCCGGTGATCTGCGGGTTGGGCGTCCGGCGGCCTGTGATCAGACGGCCGGCGGTTACTTTCAGGAAAGGGAGGGAGAGGGAGCACGGGAGCAGGGCAATAAGGACCGCAGTGCTGGTCACAAGGGGGACATGTGTCAGGCCCCGAATGAAGTGAAAAATTCTCCCCCTTTTACTTTTTACTTTTTTTTTTCTTTCTACAGTGAGCGGTGATGTGGGTCCCATTGAAGAGGAAGACAAATGATTCTTGAGCATTGATTGGTCGCCCAATCCGCCACGTCAGCAATCATGTCTGGAGGCGGAATCATTACCCTGTCTGTTCTGCATCTCCATCTGGGTGATGGGATTAGACGTAAGCATCTTTGTTTCTTTCTTTTACTTCTCCTTTCCCTGCCTGCTTTTTGTCCTTTTTGTTCTCTACACAGCTAGTTATTTATTACGGTGGTGAAAAATAGTATGAGTTTCCTACTCCTTGTAATTTTTGGTATTTAAATGGTTAGTTACCATAGTCACTATCTCAAAATATCTTCACCAAATTAATCAGATTAAACAACAAGCTAAACCCAAAAAAACTTTCAAAATAACTCTCTCACTACCTTTTTTTCAAATTTACGCTCTCACCTCTCTCATAGTTACTTTCATTTTCTCCTTCCCAAGGGTGGCCGCCGGCACCTTCTCGTGACCGGCGGTAACCCATTTTAATGCTTTTTCCTTTTCCCTGCTGCTTGCCTTTGCTTTGGGCATTTTTCATCGGATGTTTCCAGTCTTTTTCACTCCTTTCCAGCCGTTTTGGCCTTCCATTTCCTTTTCAAGTTGAGCTTGTCTCTTCGGTTCGTGTTCAAGGCTTGCTCATCGAGGGTTCTGGAGTTTGCTGCTTGGGAACCCCATTCTGGTTTGTGGGATGGTTCATTCCCAAGTTTGGTGGATTCATTTTGGTGAAGCCATTCTTTGCTTTCCCCTTCTGGCATCCCTTGGGTGGTCTCCCACTTGGGCGTTCATCGGATGGTTGAGGGCAGAGTCTTCTCTGGCTCGTTGCGGCAGCTGTTCGGTTTCTCCTTGAAGTCTGGTGGCTCAATCAGAATTTCAGCTCTCATGGACCCGATCTAGCTGTCTTGGCTCCCTCTGCCTTTTCAGCTCGGAGCATTCCGTTTCACGACCTTCTCCACCGCCATGTAATCTATTTTCTTAGATTCACTGTGTTGGATGTCTTTGAGCAATCCCCATAAGGCGGCATATGGTATTGCTTTGCTCAAGCCATGGATTTCGTTTTGATTGGACGAGCTGTCTCTGATCTTGGTGGTACTATGTTTTGTTTGGTTGCTAGAGGAACTATGGATTTTTTGTTTTTGGATCAAGTGTTCTGTGCCTTTTGGGTAGTTGGTCTCACGCTCTGCTTTGCTCTTCTTCGATGTATCTCTCAAGCACGGTGTGTTTTCAATCGTTTGCTCGGGGACACACTTTGCTGTTTTGATTTCTTTTGATCCATGTGTTCCGCTTTGTAGCCGATGATTCATAGTGCAATACAAGATTCTCCTTGTAAAAAAAAAAAAAAATTAATCAGATTAAAATTTAATTGATTAATCAGGTTATCATAACAATTCTCTTTTTAATGTACCATTGCACAATATATAATGAATGACGACAATACATATAACGAATGAAACATAACAATCAGGTCAAACCACTATGCAATATTAATATGCAATAATAACAAACTTACGGTTATCCATCATTAGCATTGTAAGCCGACAGAAGTTTTAATATGATTGTGGAAAATACAGCACGTATGATCGCACAGCTAATCAATCAATATTACTCGTGGTGAATTTAGTTTAGGTCAACCACATAATAAGCTTACGATTATCCATCATTAGCTGATAATTTTAACAAAAATAGAGCAAGCACCTCTGAGTACGTTACTTTGATGTGACCAAGAAAACCAGGAATTACTGCGTAACTGTGGAGTAGCTGTGACGATTGACAACCACTTGTGGAAGGCAAGGCACGCAGAAGAACTATTGGGCCCATTATGTGACTTGGGGAGGGAGTGATGGATATTGCTTCTTTACTACAGCTACCTCGTGCTTCCAGTCCAGTGCCTTTCTTCTATAAGGGACCACTAGGCTGGGCCATGAAACATACATGTCGATGGTCCAGCCCAACCATTTGATGGTTTTGTGTCCAACAAGCCTAGTTGGGGACCTCTAAGCCCATCGCCTGAGCCCTGAAGTATTATGAATACATCTGACTAAATCGATCCTAACTCTTCCGATAAAAAAAAAAAAAAACTAAATCGATCCTAACTCGGAAGTGAGAGACTTGGTAACCCCTTCCAGGGCCTCATGGGCCATGGCATATGGGCTTATGGCCCTCACGCATACGACTACACAAATTGTGAACTTCAAAGACAACTTCGAGACATGTTTTACAAATTTGTGATAGAATAGAAAGGTTAAAAAATGTCACTCCAAACGAAGAAAAGTTGGGAAAAGAAGATATAAGGGGAGAAGAGCTTTTAATTTGTCTATTTTACTGACAAAGTACTGTGATATTATGTTTAATGGAAGAGGTTCAAAATAACATCCTAATTCAATTGATAAATTGGAAAGTATGTATTGGATGACAATTTTGATCTAAATTCAAATAATCAAACATGTCTAGATCTGGTCCATACATATCGCCTATGTCATAACGTAACTTTGGGTGAGTGTACTTCTTCCATCTATCTGTCTCCATTCTCATTGTCCTTTTTACGTAAAATATAAAATTAACTTTGATGAAAAGGGAAATCACTTACAAAGTTATCATTATCTTTAACTGAACGCTAATGAGATGTTAAATTCCATCATTGACACGTCGTATTAGATAAATATATTTTGTATGTAAGTACTATCAAATGAAGCAAACGAGAAATTTATCAGAAATATTTGATAAAATTGGAACAAGATGATATGTGATTGTAAGCTATTCTCATAATGCATGGTGTATTTAATTTTGACTCGCAATATTTCATAGCGTACCAATCGTCCCATAAATATAATTATATATATATACTGCTGTATTTCTATTCCTTGTGTAGCCTAATAGCCTTGAATCATGAGTGTATAAAAGTCCCATTTAGGACAGGCCACAAATCACAATCTCCGAACCCAAAACGGGAAGGAAGTAAAGAGAAGCAGTCCCAGAATTTGACCGGGTCATCACATTTTATTTTAATTTTCGAAATTAATATCTTTATTTTCCTCCCGAATCTTTTTCCCCCATTGTGTGTGTCCCCGTCGGCATCGCCATACCTGATTTTCTTGGTTCATCACTTCGATGAAATAAAATTCATTAAAACAAAAGAGAAAGGGAAAAAGAAGGAAGCAGAACGAGAAGAGGAAAAACAAACAAAAAAAAGCTCTCTTCTTTGATCCCCAATTCTTCTTCGGTGCCCGTCCTATTATCCTCCTCGCTAACACACACCAGTAAGATGTATGTGAGAGCAGTTCCTCCGACGGATTTGAATCGGAACACGGAGTGGTTCACCTATCCAGGCGTCTGGACCACCTACATCATCATCCTCTTCACATCCTGGTTCATGGTTCTCTGCCTCCTGGGTTGCTCTGCCGGCACCGCTTGGACCGTCGTCCATCTCGCCCACTTTCTCGTTAGTTCCCTTCCTTATTCTTCTTGTTCCCCCTTTCTTCCTAGGTTAGTGATTAAGGATGAGGAGAGGTGGGTTGATTTCCTTGCCCCTGCTCGGATCTGATTGTTATTGCTCTAGATTTACTTGGTTAGGAGGAGACCTTTTGCTCCGTTTTGTGATTTCCTTGTTGAAGGAAAATTACGGTCCTTTTGCAGACCTTAGGTCTCAAATCTTGCAAGAGGGTTTATGTTTGCTGAAATTTGCTTGCAAGATCCGATTTTTAGGGCCAACTTGTTGTTGGTATGTTCAGGGTTTTATCTAGGGCTTTCATCCACTTTGCTTGTGGGAGTTTTTGATAAGGGGGAGCAATTGAATCTGAATCCTGAAGCACTGTTGGATAGTGGAAGCTTTTGATTCTCCTTTGTTTCCTCTTCTTGTCCCCTTCTCTGTTTCCTGACACTAGAAGAGATGGTTAAGCTCTTATTATGCTTTAGATTGCCTATTTGTGAATGCTTTGCTTCAAAACTTACAGGTCACCTACCACTTCTTTCACTGGAAGAAGGGGACTCCATTTGCTGACGATCAAGGTATCTATAATGGGTTGACTTGGTGGGAGCAAATTGAGAATGGGAAGCAACTCACACGCAATAGGAAGTTTCTGACCGTTGTGCCAGTTGTTCTGTGAGTAGTGTCTTTTACTTGCTTCATCTTTCCAAGTTCTTATCAATCGAACACAAATGAGTGCGGCTCAATTTAGTTTTCTTACCATCTCTCTGACTGGTGATAACTTGTTAGGTCTAAGACATGAAGTGGTGAGACATACTATTGTTTGTTGATTTCCCGAGTAACTGCATTGTTATATTGTCTTTGTTTGTGTGCCAATGTGTTTGTTGGTTATGAAGTACCCTCTGGTTTCTTCCCAATAATCCGAGAAAGCAACTGATTTGTCAAATGTCATCCTGGTTTTGAAGTCAGGTGTCGTAGATGTAATCTGTGTTCGTTCATAGCTGCATATCTCATCCCTAAACCATTTGTTCAGTCGGTCACTCTATGTGTGCACTAGATGATTATGTGTTTTGATTAGTCTTGCTTGAGACATTTGTTTTGTCAGAGAATTTGGAGAGAAACAACTTATTTTCTCCTTTGGCTGCTATTATCCTACTATCTTGATTAATCAATCCTCTGCCATTTTTTATTTGAAACTAGATTCCTTCTACCTTGTGAGCTGAGATTGAATTCCTAGCAAATTGTTAGTGTTCCCACTGGTCGTTGATTCACTTAATTTCCATGGAAATATGCGTTCCAGACGAAGCTTTTGGAATGAAGACATCATGATTCATTTTCGTGACTTTATTGCTTTGTATTGGTGGCTGATGGTCCGAACGGATTGTGCAGTAATGAATCCACATTGAACTGCTGTTCCTCAGAATCAAACACAAGAATGCGATCCTGTCCCTAACAAATTCTTGTTTCCTGCCTTCCATCTTTTGCAGGTATCTAATAGCATCGCACACAACAGACTACCAAAATCCAATGCTGTTCTTCAACACGCTGGCCGTCTTTGTTCTGGTAGTCGCCAAGTTCCCTCACATGCACAAAGTCCGCATATTCGGGATCAATGGGGATTTCTGACTGCGAACTTTGAGAAGGCGGTTGAAACATGGTTGGTTGTTCATCGTGGATCGCACCATTCTGTGGAATTCTCTCTTTAGTAAGTAGGTTGGTTGAACCATCATTTTGACAGCAGTTCAACGTAATTGGGGGGAATAGGCCCCCTGTACAGACACGAATCGAAAAGAAGGAAGGAAAAAAAAAAGTACTGGAAAGGGTAATGCCATTTTTATGCTCTTTTTTCTCTCTCGCTAGTATGGAAGTGAATATGTACTATACCCATCAAGCAGAACTGGATACGAAATCCTGGGGTAGAAAATGAAACATTCTGTTCTAGAGACTTGAACTCCATCTTCTCTGTATACCTTGTGGGTGATGATGCTAAGACTGTTTGATGTTTCGTTCACATGAACAGAGAATGTGGAGCACCATTGATGGCCTCCTGTCGGATTTCACTTATCAGAATAGAGTTGCTAGGATTAATGATTCTTTGTGAGTAGGATGTTACGACGGAACGGAGACTGATAGTAGTGGGGGAAAGTGGCGTGGCTTGGCGTGGTGTGAATGAATTATTCTGGGTAAATGACACATTTGGTCACTGAGATTATTAAATTGTGTCATGTTTAGTCACTAGAAAAAATTAATATCAATTTTGGTTACTCGAATTACCGAAACTGGTCAAATTTAGTCACTCTCCCGTGAGTTTCCGTCCAACTCCATTAATGTAGTTGGACGGAAACTTTTGGGAGAGTGACTAAATATGACATGTTTCAGTAACCCGAGTAACTAAATGTGACATTTTTCAATAATTCGAGTGACCGGAGTTGGACAGAGGCTACAGAAGAGTGACCACATGTGACCTGTTTCAGTAATTCGAGTGACCAAAATTGATATTAAAATTTTCTAGTGACTAAATATGACACGATTTAGTAATCTCAGTGACCAAATGTGTCATTTACCCGAATTATTCTTCTTCTCGTCTTTTTCCTTATACAGACACACAGTCCCCGAGGAGAATGTTTATGTGGGTCCCTTCTCCTTTACTGTCTCAAGTAAAGCGTCGGTCAGATCTTTCTTTCAACTAGCCATCACTAAACTATGATTATGAACATTAAATGAAAACAGAGAAACAAGAATCTGTTAGGTTATGGGCTGCTAAAAGATAAACAGTTAACCATTCTGATTACCACAAATTAATTGCTACCATAGTCCATGGAAAGAAATGAAGTAGTGGAGAGAGAGAGAGAGAGAGAGAGAGAGAGAGAGAGAGAGAGAGAGAGAGAGAGAGAGAGAGAGAGAGAGAGAATGGGGCACGTAATGATAAAAGGACAGGTACAAAGGCAAAATGTTACATATAAGTAACTGTTTTTAACCGTCTTCTACCTGGCCCTCTGCTCATTGCTCAACCTAGCAGCAAAGCAAAGCTGTTCTTCTTTAGCAGGACCAAATATGTCTGTGCATATGATGAATGCCTCTCTTTTTCCCCTTTTGCCCTTTAATTTGTTCAGTGATTTTTTTTTTGTTTTCTTCCTTCGGCTGGTTAAAGGTAAAAAAGTTACAGTACAAAATATACCCTATATTAAAGCATTAATCATGACATTTTGAGTTTGGTAATGGAGCTAATAGTTAATTATCTGCAAATTTTATCATATCTATTGAAATTTTGAGAACACCAGAAAAGTTAGAGTACAAAAATACCCTATATTAAAGCATTAATGATCATGCATTTATTTATTTATTGTTGTTGTTATTACCATCTGTGTGAGTGAGCTGCGGCGGCAGTACCAGTACGTATACAGTAGATAGACTGCATAGCCTTGTGTTTTCTTTATTTGTGCACTGATTATCATGAAGCCAGAAACAACAAAAATGGAACAAGAGCATACAACAAAAGCAAGAAGGAGACAACGACGACATACATTGAAATTTCCCAGCAGCAGCAGCAGCCCGATTTGAACCCAGAAATTCCAGGATTAGTATAATTATATGTAGCAATCTTACAATTCTATGGCAACCCATACTTAAAACAACTCACACTAATTAATTAATGTCTGACAAATCCCCCCACATGGCATCTTTACATTATCATAATTATCATAATTGTTATTTTCCTCCATTGATTAACCCTTCTGCTCCAACCCACCCATGCATTACCAGCTTTTTGTTCCTTGCATACACTATATTACTCTCTCTCTCTCTCTCTCTAAGCTTCAAGCTTCTTTTCCAGTGGTAGTTCACGAGCTCTTCTGACACGACCAAACCGAAAGCCGACCCTTCATTACCATGAGCATGAATTTAGATTGATATAACTTCTGCTCCATCCATCATCTTCTTCCTTCTTCTATATGATGATCCTTTAGAATGAAGCTAATTCCTAAAAACTTCAAAGCCTCATCATCACCATTAGATAGCTAGTTAGCTACATAGGAAGTAAGAGACTCCCCATAAATTACAAAAAAAAGCCTCAAACTTGGGATCAATCAAGGGCCAATCCAAACTCAAACTGATCCAGATCATCATCATATGCTAGAGAAAAGCAAAAGGAAAAATAAAAACCCCCCAATTGTATATTATATTATCCCGCCATGTCCTCCTATCTTCTGTTAGTAATAATATAAGAACAATGAAGGAATTCCCAACCAAAGTCATCATCACCACCACCCACCCACCTCAAAGCAAGAAATTTCAATACACAGAAAGTGGGGAATCTCTCTCCCTTTCCTCCCTGTTCATAAAGAAAAACTAGAAAGGCAAAGTAAAGTAAAGGGTAAGAAAAGGACTCAACTCATCAACGATGATTAACTCTTTATACTTTGTCTTGTAAATCCCGGGCTCTGATTAAGTAATAAAAGTTACCATGATCCACCCCCTAACATCCCAGTCCAGTACCCACTCGAATCTGCATGCTGATCTTTACCATCACCATTACTCACCATCTCCCCATTACTATCGTTCGTGGTAGTGTTGCTGCTCGGCACTTGCTTCAGATCTTCAAACGAAAACATGGGCCTCCCTCCACCACCACCACCACCTTCATGATTATGATGATGATAACCATCACCACTCTCATTATTATCACTGCTGATCCCAAGCCCAATCCCATCCAGTGAGAAACTCAAGCCGTTAGGCTTGAAATCCTGATGTTGCAGCACCGGGAAACTCAACCCAGATGTATTATAACCCCCACCACCATGATCAGCTGCAGCCTGATGATGATGGTGAACAAGCGACGATTGTGGTGGTGGTGGCATATGCATGAAGCTAGGATTGTTCAATATTCCTCCCCTGGCTGGTGAGATTCCAGTCAGCAGCTCCATAGCTGAAATCTGGCTCTTGTTCTCACCATCATGATGGTGATGATTCCCATTCTGATGAATCAATTCCGTGAAGCTCCGTGGGAAGGCCAAGTTCAGATCTTGACCCTCCTGATGAATCATCTTGTTACTAACATTAGGGTTTTGGGAACCTGCTGTAGTTGCAATACCATTACCAGCAGAGGAATTGGGAGTCAGGGCAGCAGCGGGAGTGGAAATCAAACCAGGGAGTTTCTTTGAAGAAGTGTTGGCTGGTGACGGGGAAAGTGAAGAAGAAGGTCTCTTGTTCTTCCTGGAGCCGCCTCCGACGGGGATGTTTCTGAGGGATCCGCCTTCAGTCCAGTACCTTCTGCAGGTCTTGCAGAAGTACCTGGGCTGTGTGAGGCTGTAGTTGTTGTAGTAGCAGAACTTGGTGTTGGTTGAGTTGCACCTTGGGCAGTTCAAAGCTTGCTCCTTTTGTGGCCTTGCTTTCCTCTCCAAGCTTCCACCTCCTCCTCCTCCTCCTTCTGATGAAGTTGGTGTTAACCCTCCTCCAGGCTTTTGAGGAGTAGCACCAACTACTATCTCTTCTAATGGCTTCACCACTATCTCCTGTGTAATTGGGGGGGAAGAAAGAGGAGTTATATTGGGTGAAGATAAAGCAGGTGGATGCTGCTACTGTTAATACACTTTGAGACTTGAGAGAGAGAGAGAGGAGCCTATATGTGAAGGATACAAATGGACAGAGAGAGAGCAGAGACAAACAAGTAAAAAACAACTTAAGCTATGCCCACTTTTTCTTCTCCTTTTGCCTTTTTCTTGCTCTTCTGCTTTCCTTCTTTTGTTGTTTCTCACTTTATCATCACAGAAGGGGGGGAAGAAAAGGATAGGGAGAAAGAAATATAAAGTGAGTGAGATACTTGAAGGGAGGAGAAGAAGCAGCAGGAAAAAAAGAGAGGAATTTTCTCTGGGGAAAAACATCGAACACCTGGTGAGTCGATCTGGGGAGATGGGGAATTATGTATATAGAGTTAGATGTACATGTAATCTCTACCTGTGGCCACTGGGCTGTATCCATGGAGGCAAATTCACCCTTCAGCAAAGGCTAGTAATTGTGAAGACGATCGATTATGAGAATTCAAAAGGAGATAGAACTCCGAATATGGAAAGCTGGAATTATTGAGCTGTGGGAACTGGGAAGCTGCAGCTCGCTCTCCGTTGATCTTCTCTCTTCTGGTGGTGGTGGTGGTGGTGGCTGGTTCAGAAGAAGAACATGGGGGGAAAGAGGGGGCTGGCTGAAAATGAAAAAGTAGAAATTTAAAAGGTTATGGGAAATAAAGTTTTGCAGTGGGGAAGGGAGGGTTCTGCTTTTGCTTTTGGTTTCTTTGAGCTGTGTAGTGGAAGTTTATGTGTGTGCACTGTGCAGTGTTTCTTGCTTTATGGGGTTGTGTTTCCATCTGAGAAAGAGAGAGAGTGAGTGGAAAGAAAGAGAGAGAGAGGGAGAGGTTCACATATAAAAAAAAAAAAATTGGCATCAAACTGACATATATTCCTCCCATTCCTCTTCTCTTCTTCTTCTGTTCCTTCCTAAATCCTAGATGAGAAGGGTTTTTTTTTCCTTTTTTCTTTTTAGAGTAATCATGTGTGGTGAGAATATTTGTCTTCAAATCAATATTTAATTTAGCGGCAAAATTTTTCAAACTTAGAACTCTCAAAGATAATTAGTTACAAAACACATAATCTATATCTTAAGTCTTTCCCAACAAAAAAGTTAAAAAAAAACTTAATTATACGCGCGATGAAGCAATGTGAATGAATTCACATATGAAAATACGAGTTTTGTACCCTCATGTTTTGAACTCTTCAATCGTACAAGTGAAGCTCCAAGTCCTCGTTGCAAACCTGACTGATAACATTAAGCTAATGACAAATTCTTAACATCATGAACTATAGTGAGATAGAAAAAATTAATGGTTTGTTGGAAGACACACACAACAAGCTCAATAATGTATATGATCTCCTTACATAATATAGTATAAATGGATTACACTATCATATGCAAGAAGCCGAATATAATAAATGCAATATTTTATACGATATTGTGAAAACTAAATTGGTACAGTCTTCAATTCGTATATAACAATTGTGCTGTGAGCAACCTAAACAGGGAGATGGCACGAGAAGCCAATCTCTTGTTGATGATTTGAAACATACTACTCATCTTTTCATGTCAGGATTAATGGCTAATTTTGAGGTATTATTGACTTGTGATAATTAACTAGTAAGTAATTAGCATAGGGATGTGCATGCATCCATTCAAGGGCGTGGGCTTGCTTTGCAATTGCAATGCTGACCAAATGAAGATGTGGACAAAGTCATCAGATCTCACTCTCCATAGTTTTTCTAGGTCAGCAGATCGTGCTCTTTAGTTTGGATTCTTGTTGTCTAAAGGAATTTTTTTTTTTAATTTGGCAGACTGCTACACATAAACTGCTCTATTCTAAGAATAAATTACATAAATCCCCTTTTTCAAACAATCAAATTTACATATAGCACCTCAGGCCCCTCAACCGTATAAAGTAAGGTCATTTCATAATTTAACCTGCAACTTATAGGACCCAATGTATCATAAGTGTTCACGGCAACTAGCTAGATCCACAATTTAATTATTTGCCTATTAATACCTGTACCAAACTCCCTAATTATGCCCACCACACCATGCATTGTCTTGACAAAAATATAAATAAACAAAACATCTTAATCCTACAAACTAATTGACCATATGTCATTATCGATCATCTAATTTCAATCTGATTAACATATTTATAGTCATGAGACTTAACTGATGCTTATATTTATCCTTACATTGCTAGATCATAATGTTTCACATTTCACGAATCACCCACTTGGCCGGATACGCGGATATGACATGAAAAAGTAATTAAAGAACTATGCAATAACATTTTTTTTGTCCTTACATGACCTAATTTGTATTCCTTGTTATGGGTTATCAACCTTTACATTATGCAATTCTTGGCATGGCAATGGGACATGCAAGGCACCGGCCATATATGAAAGATTTTACCAGTAATAGGCAACCCTAATTGATGATGGTAAAAAGTAAAGAGGCACAAATAGCCTGCGGGTGATCATGTTGGTGAAACTTTCTCCATTTTGGATATTGTCTCTGTTTTTTACTCTCTTTCCTTTTACCTCTCATTTCCAGAAAGAGAGAAATGGGTGGATGGAATATAATGTGATAACTCATTGCAAACCCCAAAATTTTCTTCCCATTAGACATCGACTTGAGGAAAGTGACTTCACTACACCAATTCTATGATAGTTAGTACTTGATTGTCCTTTCATTAATTAATCATGTAACAATTCATCCTAATTAGAGTTGGGTGTTGTTTAGTCTGGTCGAGAATCGAGGGAAAAAACAATGAAAAATAGATGAAAAATGAAGATTTTTTTTTGAACCTGAACTTATTAAAAGCTAATTGACTCTATTTGGTGTAGTGTATGACTAATTAAATTGTGGTAATTCTATCTGTGCCTCTTAGGTCTCGGTTTTGTTGACCAACAACGATAATTTGTATCGTTCAAATTTTGTTTATGTTAAATAAAACTAAATTGCTCATTGAAACTTGTAAGTTCCAAATTCCATAAGAAAATGAATGTGTGTCATGAACCTTATGATGATTTCTTACTGAATCACTATTGAGTCTAACAATAGACTCACTCAAATGGAAGCAAAAAATTATTTTTCCCTCTACTTGACCAAAATCTCCTTCAACAACCCTACATTCCGTTCCTTCATTTGAAAAAAAAAACCTTACAAGTCCACACCCCAATGAGAGAGTTCGATCTATTTGATTTGGTACAGTGTTAAATTGAAACTCATGTAAATTGACTAAACAAACATGCTAATAAGTTAAAGTGTCAATATGTTGTGAAGTAATAGTTTATGTATTATTGGGTAGTTTACGATAAATTAGCTAGTTAGGAAATCGGTATGGTCTACAAACTTGTATGTTTCTTTCTTCGATGTTGTAGTCAATCTTCTCATCGTCATTCTCTTTGATTCATCGCTTTCCGACGACGAAAGCTTATCACAATGATGCGGTTGGTGATGAAATCAAGTTGAAAAACTTGCAGTTTCTAGGTTTAATCAATTTACATGATTCGGTCACTAATCAATTTCTCGGTCTGATATATATGCTATACATAGCTAGCTAGTGGAGAAGCTATTAGTATTACTATACCTTCAGGCTTCAGCTGTTGAGCTAGCTAGCTGTATGGCAATGGACAGTCCCTAGCTCTCCCTAAATGGGTTTTCCTTCATGTTCACGAATAGTTCTTATACGTGGTCAAAAAGAGGAAGATAAAGGACACGTTAAGCCATTTGAAACTGAATGGGGCTACTGATGGCTCAGTGTGCGTGGCATATGGAAAGGAATAATCAAAATGAATAGAACCACACAGACACACATATTCACTAATTAAATCTATGCTTGTACTCAAAGCATGCATTCGATTCCGACGTTTATAATAAAGGCAGCCGTTGGCGATGATCAAGAACTCGTGCGTTGGTTACGTTGCAATATATAACGTTATCATCAACGCTCAAATGGAAGCAGGCACTAGGTCGGACGGTAGCTAGCTAGCTAAGCTGGCCAAAACCTCAAGATCCAGTAGTGGTTATGGACCAAACGTTCCCTATTAATTAATTAACCGTCCACATGCCATTATGCCAAGGGATTAAGATTCTCTTTGGAAACTCGTCAACATCAACATCAATATCGTCTCTTCCTCTTTGTCTCTGACCAGTCACCACCACGCCTCTACGTACGACGAGGCATAATGCGGGGAGTCACATCACGTCGTCGGTCCCTTGAGCTTCAATACTAGGGTTGAGTGAATGGTTGGCGATTGTTCATCACTCAACAATTTATATTCCAACACATGAACATCCATGTAAACTCATCTTTGCTCTTATGGTGTGGGTGTGGATCTATACATATATATATACTTGTTATAATAAATTGAGTTATTGAGATCGAATATTGTAAGGAAGTGGTTAAGTACCCATACATGGTCATCTCCAACAACTCGAGTTATTGAGATCAGTTGGGTTATGATATGATATCAGAGCTGGTTTGTCATTGAAGTCACATGTTCAAGTCCTCACGACCCCCAATATTAACCTTTATTTTCAAGAACATGGTATGACGAGCATGCATGTGCAAACTTCAAACCCATGAGTTGGCTTTCGTCGCGCGAGCATGACAAATACCATGAGGAGTGAGGGGCCATATATTTGAACCAACTATAACCACCACTACTACCACCATTATCTCATCAAGATACCTAATCATCATCATCATGACCCCCTTCTTCTTCCGCCATGGCCGGCCCTGTCATGAAGTAGTAGTTACTCCCTTGTTTCCTTGATGACCACTTTCATATGATTATGATGAGCTCATTTTAGACAGGTGGACAAAAAGTAGTGGCTTGCTTTGACTGAATCATGAATAATCTATCGATGCCATCAATATATATATATACATATGGATCGTGCCTACCGAAATGTTGCTTGAGAAAGCACAAGCATCTGTGTATGTATTACAGAGGGTTTGTTGGCTCCCTGGGGGTTTCCTGCTATCATTGCTGTCCTAGCTATAGCGCAGGCGAAATGATCAGCTGGTGTAATGGTAAATGCTTTCTTCGGACGGGTTCTTTATTTAATTATTACCATTTCTTTTTTTTAGTCTTGTGTTGGAGATAAAAAACCAAAAAAAGTGTCACTCTTTTTTTTTTTTTTTTTTGTCTTTTGTGTAGAAGATAGAGGGTATGTATGTAGTATAGGGTTGGAACTTGGGAGTTGGCGGCCGGTGAAGGGAAGCCGGCCGGTCAGATGTGCCACATTAATGTGCATGCATCTTCGCAAATAAATCAAATAAATACGAGACAACTTGTACACAGTGACAGACTTGTAGACTGCTCAACTGATGATTGTTTCTAACATATAATTGCATGTTTATCAAGGTTAGGGTTCAATATGAATGCCACCATTGATGAATGTGGAGGTAGCAGAGAGAAATTAATAATAATAATAATAATAATAATAATAATAATAATAATAATAATAATAATAATCCGATCGATCGACGACTTCCGCGTCCAGGGTTTATTATTATAGTGGCGCTGGTGCACTTCCTAGCTAGGCAGGCATCATTGCAGCAAAACAGGCGGTCGGCGTCTTCATCGTCCACCATTGGCCCCCACACCGCACTTCATCAATTTGAAACCGCCGATACTACGGAGCCGCGCACAACCGCGTACCGCGAATCACATTCGAAACCAAAAGTAATAATATATACGTCAATCTGAAACCGTTGAAAAATTTCAGTACGTTCAGTTCACTACGCTCGCCAATACACAATATATATTCAATAATAAATGGCACTCAATCCCTAGTTAGAAGGCACGTTTAGGATTAGGGCCTATGGGTAATTGTCAACGAGGAAACTAAACAATTACCTCATTCATTACTTTAATACGGCATAAGTTCTTTTAACCTTATTTAGAGGTTAAAAACGTGAGATGTTCAAACTCTTACTCTCTTCTTACTGGCTACCAAAACAAGAAACAGAGAGGACATACTCTCTCTTGTTCCTGGCCTTTATATTTTTAACCTACTGATGCAGACATATCAACTGTTTTGACGAAATGAAGTGAGGAAACTGAAGAATGCAGAGTAAAAAAACAAATAAAATACTAATTTACCATTTTGGTGGAGGAATTTATTAAGGGCTGCATATGCGAATATTGAATTGGTTGCTTGCAGGAGGTGGAAGGCCTGCAGGCAGCTGCTCTTGGCGGCCGGGGTCTTTTTGGGTAAGAATAGAATAGGTGTAACGGGCCCTTCTACAAAGGCCAAGCCCATACTAGGTAGGTAAGCACACTAAGGGCCTGCATCTAGTTTCGTTACCCAATAACTGCGGTTTCCATGGCCTCCATTGAATTGCTCGGCACCTCTTTGCAGTTCTGTTCTGCCCACTTTCGGGTTCTGGCTGGCTGGGCCTGGTCTCTCTTCATTGTTACGTTGACGATATCTGGGCCAGTAATGGGCCCAATAATACGATGTTAATAGTTATCCTTGCAATCTCCGTAAAATGCAAAAAATTAACTTGTTTCAATGACTTGAATTATTGGGAGAGGTTCATGTATGAATCTTAACAACTTTTTTACACCCTCTTTAAACGAAAGTTAATTCATGAACTCGAAGTTTGTACAGACCCATCATACTAGATGCTTTGAATCAACTACTAATATTGAAGTGCTCATAAAGACTTGAACATGTGACTTGATGATAAAATCATCTCTGATGTCGTATAAGAAATCAACTGATCTCATTAAACCGCTACTTAGATTGCGAAAACTCATGTATATGAGAGTTCTCTCTATAACCTAGTCCCTAGCTACATTCGAGAAATCCACATAAATCATCTGTCTCATACTCGCATTCACTTGATTTTACAAAAAAACCATTGCGAGGATGTTGATGGCCACATCTGCCGACACTACAGAATCAAAGCAAGACACCAACCCCAGTCAAATTAAGGACCCATTACCTATATGTGAAGTTAATACATAAACCCTAGTTAGCTAAAAGGTTTCTATAATAAACTAGCACGGGACTACGGTAGAGGCGAAGTGGATGGATGGAGGCCGGCGTGTTTTCCCGGTGGCCGGCCGGCGTTGTTTTGTTGTATTATGTGAGTTGCCAAGAAAAAGATCATCCGGTAGTTGGGGCATCGGGATGTCTCATCCATCACTTCATCAATCTCTGGTCCCTCAATCAATTCAATTCGTCATCACTAGTTATTTTCTTGCTTTGTTGGATTGTTCGTGGCTAGCTCGGTGGCCTTACTTACTTACAACCGCTAATTAATCAACTTGCAATTTGTCAAACTTTCCTACGTACGGTCGGCTGGCTGCTACAGTGTCTATTCTATAGTGGATGGCTCGTTGGCTGGCCTGGCTCCCCTTCCTTTAAAATAGATACGTATGACTACTTCTAACTTGCTCCTAATTCCCTTGGCCAACTGTGGTCCAAGTGGGTTCACTGCACTACTGGTCAGTCAAACATTCATCACTCGCAAAATTAACAGAGACATGTATGTACACTTGTTTATTTCGTTGACTCCAATATCTTTGATGGGATATGAGAGGCCTGCTGCTAACGCCTACTTAATTTGTTTGTATTTTTTTAAAAATTAATAAAATATTTCGCCATTTTATTCATGAAAATTAAAATGTTTCGTCAAAACATATCAAACATACTCGATACATCATTCAAAGGTTTAGGTTGTGATTTTAGAGAACTCATTAAGAAATATGTTGTAACAACATAACCCAAAATCCAAAAAAATTTCAATGTCTGAATAATATTTTCTTACTAATGGTGTAGCTAGAGATATTATCTATGGATTTGGAGTATTCTACGCACCAACTATAGACAGTAGACACAGCTCTTGAAAGTTGCAACCACTTTTAGATTAGATTGAGGCGAAGGACAAGGAAATGACCGGCTTAATTGGCAATGAGAAGATAAGTGACTAAGTGAAAGACGCGTCATTGCTTTTCTTAATGGTGAAACGAAATCCTCCTCCTGGTTTGTTGGGGGAGAAGAGATACATCATACACGTTGGTTGGTAGGTTTGATGAAAAATTGGCAAGACATAAACAAACCTAGCTTTTTCCCTTTGGCGGCGGCGGACAGGCAGGGAGTCGCCCATCTTTGACTGCTACAATTTATCGCTGTCTGCTTGCTCACCAAAGTCTCTCTACAACGTTGGTGCTCATCCGATTAAACCGTAGTTTGCACCTCACTTTTATTGTTTCCTTTTCTCTTTTAATACTCTTCTTCCTGATTGATGTTGGTTTATGAATCGGGTTATAGTATGTAATTAGCCCACTCATACACATAATTATGTCTTAGATATGCAATGGTTATATTTTCTTTGTTTAGACATGAAATAAGAAATAATGTAGAATAATCAGATTAATTATATTTCTACAAAATGATATTTACTTTGATATATTTTCAAGCAAAAGAAATTATTGATCAATACTTTTTACCAAAGTATATCATAAATTGAACATGTTTCTTCCGTGATTTTCTTAAAAAAATCAAGTTGAATGCATGAGATAAAGGGTAGCTGACGATGATACAATTGATCAAAAAATTCCCCCGCCCCCAAGATCAGACGCCATCAAACTTTTACTATCGTAGCATACTTAAAGAGCATTTTCTTCTTATATGCACAATTTCAAAGGGTTATTTGCTTATGAGATTTGGGTGATGTATTTGGCACACAAATTCAATGAATTTGTATGGATTTGATATCTTCTTAGTATATTGATTCTTCGATACCAACATCAATTTAGTACAGGCTGATAGTCGGTGCTAGGCTAAGCCGACGACATTCGATTGTGTAATTTATGGATTATTATGACCCTACACAAAGTTCATAATTGATTGTAGGTTTAGAAAATTAGTAAGTAAAATTTATTTGGAGTTAACCAATCGAAAATAGCAACAATCTGACCACATAAAGTAAACCCATTCAAAGCCGAACCACGCAAATCCAATCTCGTAAATTGCTTCGTGATTTAATTTGTCTAATGCAACATCTACCTTGAATTTGAAAGTTAGACTCCAACATTCTTCGACCGGATAAAACAGACTAAGAAAGAGTGGGTTTGAAGCGAAAAAGGGGAGTGATTGCCGCCGGCCACGGGCCACCGCACCTTTATCTTAGGCCACACGAGCAGCTAGCTTCAACCCTTTCGGCGTAGTATATATAGTATTGTGATTGTCAATGTTATACCACTGTTCCGGTGGAGAAACAGAGATTCCTCACTTCCACGTTTTCCAGATCAATTACTTTTCTAATTTGCGCTCTACTAATTAATATCATTTAACACCATTCAATAATATATTTGCTCAATGAAATTACAAATAAAAGATCATTTGTCAACAAACGCACTAACAAGCAAGAAACCAGATGGAAACAAAAATATGGAAAGAAAGAAACTTGTGTCGCTCTACTTCGATAACAATTCCCACTATGAGCTGCCGTCAACCTCTCCCGTCGTCTCTATTTCTCTTCTCTAGTCTACACTCTTCCCCCTCATTTAAGATTCACAATACCACATTCTCCATTTTGCTTCGTGTGGTAAGAGGTATTCATTCGGTTAGCGTGAGATGTAAGCACTCATCAAGAGTAGGGGGTGGGATATTGGTTCGATTTAGTTTAATCGAATCACGAAATTAGAAACCGGAAGTCGATAAAATATATTTGTTTACAAAGAGAACAGAAACTATCAGATCTCCTAATAGTTCAGGTAATGTTCCGTTTCAAGAAATTGAAATCGAAATCAAATGATTTTGAATTTTTTTTAATGTTTTCTTCTTTTTTTCAATTCTAACCCGAATGAGTTTCGGAGCAATGACAAATGATCAAACAAATATCTTTTTCAAGAACCAATTGTAAATTTTGATAAGATCTCAAACTATGAAATTTAGCCTTGAAACGCTTCATTAAGTATTCGTATTCGTGTCGGGTTGACTAATATATTTTGTGTCCGTGCTTGTGTCGTACCTTAACTGTATACTGTATACTGATGTGCTAGCCCATGGACAACCCGGTCCAGTGCTAGCATGCTAGGTACACCTCCAACCCATCCATGATCATCCACTCTCGGTGATTTGGACTTTTATGAACGGACTAATATCAAACCTTGTTCAACTTGACTACCCTAAAATTATGAGTGGTATTGCTGGATTGAATAACAAGTATGGTAAAAGTCTTGTACACTTAAAGTTAAATTAGCTTTAAAAATGGTCTCAATTAGTTTTTTTAATCCCCATTTAAAGATTCTGGGTAATGGTGAATACTAAATACGGTAAAAGATTCAAAGATCTAAATGGAAAAACATATTATTGTTGTAGTAACCTGCAGGAAAAAATGCAATCTAGTTAATCGTTTTTATTAAGCTCGAGCCACGGGGAAGGAAAGATCTACTTGTAAATAAGCACAAAATTCAGTAGTGGTAACCCCCCGGCAATATACTTTGCCTCCTCGGGTGGAAACTTCTTTCTTTCTTTGGGTGTGTCAATGGAGATGGGCGCGCGTTGATTTCTGCAATTTTGACCCAAAGAAACATTAATAAGATTCCAGTTCCACTGTTTCCCAGGTCTGCATTTTCCTCCCCCGCCCCTTCTTTTGTTTCTTTACTTGTCGTCGCTTCGTCTGTTTGGTTGGTTGGTCGCCGTCCCATGGATGGGTAACTGAATTCACCCCTTTTCTGTCCCTTTTTTAATTCTATTTCCGCTCCTTGTTTGCATCTTATCTTCGCAATCCAAGATCTGGGTTCCGTTTCTCGACTCTCAAAGCTCCCGACTTCGCATGTCAACGGCGGAACAACATCACTTGACCTGAATTCTTAAGGGTTCCTTCGGGGGAGTCGGAATTCCCCACTGTGGATGGAGAGTTGCAGTGCGGAGGAGGGATTCTTCGATACTAGGGAAGAGGTCTCTTCCGTCTCCGATTGGGCTTCCGATTCCGACGGCAACGGTGTTTCCCCCAATTCTCAGTTCGAGATTTGGGCTAAGAATATGGAGAGCGTAGAGGATCGGCGGCGGAGGTTCCTCGGATGGATGAATCCGAGTTTCGAGCGGGGTTCGGTGGAGGAATTGGAGAAGGAAAGTCTCGAGAAGATCGAATCGGAGATTGATAGAGTGATGGATGATAGCGGCGCAGTGTTGAGAACTTCTGGTTCTGATGAACGCGACTTCTGGTCTGACACTTTGTCACGGTCTACTTCCTGCCAGTCTGCTGAAGCTCGGGAATCGTTTGAAGATGGTGCTTCGGAGGTGGATTTCATGTACAAGATCAGGAACTTAGACGACGGGAGGGAGTTTGTCTTCGAAGAACTGGATCAAGCTGGAATCTTTAGCAGATTGCGGGAAGTGGGATCGGATCGTTCTCTTAGCTTTGAAGAGTTCCAGAGAAGTATAGGATGGTCACCTTTGATTCAGCGGCTTCTTCGTCGATATGCAGATGAGGCAAGAACCATGACGGAAACTAGGAAGAAACCTAAGAGGGGTTGGCTGAGGAATTTTAGATCATCACCAGCTCACATTGCCGATAAGATCAATGGTAATGAGCCATCTGGAGAGAACAAGTCGCAAAGAGTTAAGGTTCATTCTCACAGGAAGAAGACCAAGGAGTTGTCTTCACTGTATGCAGGTCAGGAATTTCTGGCTCATAAGGGGTCTATTCTGACTATGAAGTTCAGTCCAGATGGGCAGTACTTAGCTAGTGGTGGAGAGGATGGTATTGTAAGGGTGTGGAAGGTCATTGAGGATGATCGATTTAACCGGCTTAATGTTCTTCCGGGCAGTGATCCTTCATGTCTTCGCTTCGCAATAGACCATCAATCGAATATAACTTCTTTGGATGTAGATGCAATTGCAAAGAACGATGGCCAAACGAAGAGACATATTTCTTCGGACTTGACTTGTGTTGTTTTGCCCCCAAAGGTGTTTAGAGTTCTTGAGAAGCCTCTTCATGAATTCCGGGGTCACAGTGGTGAGGTTTTGGATCTCTCCTGGTCGAAGCAGAGGGTAAATATCTTCCATAAGTTACATTTTCAAAGACAAACTGTTTTCAATTATCAATTTTACACTTGTTAATGATGCTTTGCTTTCTTCAGTTGCTTCTATCTTCATCAGATGATAATACCGTACGCATGTGGCAAGTGGGATGTGACAAATGCCTGAGAGTTTTTCATCATAACAACTATGGTATATATGCTGGTTAGATTGATTGATTTCATTTCCATAATTGGTTAGCTCAGTTCTTTTGTCACATTTATCAACCTGTTCTTGGGGGGTTGATTGCAGTGACTTGTGTCCATTTCAATCCTGCGGATGAAGACTATTTCATTAGCGGTTCAATAGATGGGAAAGTCCGAATCTGGGAAGTGTCTCGATGTCAAGTCATTGATTACACGGATGTCAAAGAGATAGTCACTGCTATAGCTTATCGTCCTTGTGGGAAGGTTGGCAGAATATCTTAACTTTCAGCTTTGAGGAGGAAGAAATTCCTTGGAAAGGTTGAATTCTGAAGGGTATTTCTTTACATGAAAATTTGCAGGGAGCTATTGTGGGCACTATGAGTGGAAATTGCCTCTTCTATGAGATCAGAGGTGCTTATCTATTCCTCACCACCAGGAATAACTGAATCATTTGGCATATGATGAAAGAATTAATTCATTCTTTAAGCTTACGGACGGTATTATTGTCTTTGATGAATGTAGATAATAAGATGAGACAGGATACTGAAATATGTTTGCAAGGGAAAACCAAATTGCCTGGCAAGAGAATAACTGGCTTTGAGGTAGTTAAATTGCTATAACCTTCCTCTCTGTACTCTTGGAGTTCAATTTTGATATGGTGTGGTAACATTGAAGCTTTCTTTCCAGTTTTCTCCAAGTGACCCGAGCAAAGTAATTGTCACATCTGCTGATTCTCTCGTGCGAGTTCTCTGCAGCTCAGATGTCATCTGCAAATTTAGGGGTTAGTTATTCATTCTGCTTCCACCAATATCTTCCTTGGTTTTTACACCATATAGGCTCCATTAATTCAACTAGTTGGCACCAGGTAGTACCTGATCAAGTTGACCTATCCAGTGAATCAAACTGAGCCACGTACGTTCCTTTCCTACATATTAACTTTCCTCTGTTCTCTTTCTTCTTCAGTGTCCAGCCTTCGGGTTGCAGCGAACCAGATGCACGCCACTTTCACCTCAGATGGAAAGCACGTCGTCTCTACAAGCGATGATTCCAACATCTA
The DNA here is from genome assembly GCA_946122785.1 of Linum tenue. NCBI lineage: Eukaryota > Viridiplantae > Streptophyta > Magnoliopsida > Malpighiales > Linaceae > Linum > Linum tenue. Next base: position 1,484,309 of record CAMGYJ010000005.1, on the reverse strand, counting down.
CATTTGGAACTATGATAAACAGGAAAAGAAGTCATCTTCTCGAGCTAGGCATATCCATTCCTACGAGAGCTTCATCTCCCAAAATGCTTCAGTCACAATACCTTGGCGTGGGGTTGAAACTGCGCCAGGCACGATCTTATCTCCACCGCCACCCATTGGAGACGTCGTGCATGAAACTAGCAGCAGCAAAAGCATGATATCTTCACCAGATTGTTTCTCGCTGACTCGTGGGTTTTTGTTAGATTCGTTGATCAGGGGATCTGCCACCTGGCCCGAGGAGAAGCTTCCTGACACGAGACCCGTGTCAGTTTCATCAACACCAAAGTTGAAACCGGAGTTCAAGTTTCTGAAGAACGCATGCCAGAGTATGTTCAATTCTCACATGTGGGGCCTGGTGATTGTTACTGCAGGCTGGGATGGGAGGATTCGAACTTACCTCAATTACGGGTTGCCCCTGCGTGTTTGACTGAAGAAAACGTGTGAAGGAAGCAACAGTATTTAACTAAGTTTTGATTCATTCCTGTACCTATATAGATAAGACTGTCCTCTTCTTTTATGGGGCAGTGTATACAAATAGAGAAAGAAGAAGAAAAAGGAAAAAAAAGCTGCTTAGGTTTACGCATTGTGGACCTGAGTGAAGATTTACAAAGGTTGTACAATTGTTTGAGGAGTCGGCCCATTGAAAGGCAGGCTGCAAATTTGTAGCATCTCAATGTAATCTGCAAAAACCCAAGTGCACTGGATTCACAGTGTTTTTGGTATTGAAACTGTGTATAAAGAAACAAGTTCATATGATTCTTTCATTGGTTCTGTACTGATAGCCATATGGAGGTTTTCGGCTGGTCTGTTGTGATTCTCTGAAATGACTGCTCCGTACAGCTGTAATCCGGTCCCAATAAGGATTTCTAACGGTTCAACTTTCTGATTTCCCCCTCTATGGCCTCTACTAATTGCAGCCACGATAAAATAGGTAGAGGTGGGGGACTGGGGCCAACTGAGCCTGCAACTTGGGTACACCACCATTTGCTTCTGCTCCCAAAATGTTTGTTGCTTTTCTTTCAATGATCGGAGTCCCCACGTACGGTTCAAATCATACATTCTTTTCTATCCCGATTTCAATCAATCTTAGAAAGGTTAAATTAGATAGAAGAACCCTTTTATCTCATGGTAGGCACCCACGGCACAATGCATTTGGATGACTAAATTTGAGAAAATATTTGTTTGATTACTTGAAACTTTTATCATCCACGTTAGAGGTGGTACGATCACTTAATCTGAATTGATAAGAATTTTACATTGTCTTAGGCTATCATGTGTGGTGGTAGAAGGTTGATTTGTAGATAAATTACTCATTCTCACTTGATCGTTATAGTTGATCACATCCATTCTGCGTTTCCGCTTGTGACAACCATCTGACAGCTTATCGGCTTCCTCGTGAAAGATGGAAAGTACATCTCTTACATGTTTATAGAAGAGGACCCTAATTATTGATTTCCCGTATAGAGTATGATTAATTTTTGGATCTAAACATTCGCATTATTAACATAGCTCTCGCATACTAATGATTATCAGGGAATTGATACTCATGATATACTAAACATTTACATGTTAGAATGTATTGTTAAATCGACAATGCAATAAACTAAAGAACGCATAGATTTATGAGGTTCACTAATACAATGTGTGTTAGCTATGTCTACGGGCATGGTGGAGCATTTTCGCTATACTTGAGGAGATACAGATTACAGATATTGAGAATATACATGTAGTATCTTCTCCATAAGGCCAAACATAATCCCACCTAGAAAAAAAAAAGTTACTAGTCATAGCAACAAATCTCCACCTTGACTCGAACTCGCTCTCAAACTACCAGATGTATTCAGACTCTCTTCCTGAATGCCCCTAAGGATATAAAAAAACTCAAAACATTCAGTCAGCTCAAACACTTTTCAGAACTTGCCATGTGAAATTTGGTTTATGAACATATCAACCAGCTCCTCGTGACATAGCAACATTAACTACCCTCTTTCTGAACCGCACTAAAAAAGAAGACAAAAGCATGAGACTGCGTACTTTGTGAAGAAAGAAACGGTTAGCCCATCAGACATCTTTGTTGGTTATTGTACTATTTCCACTTGCAGCAGAGGATCTCGTAGATTTGGGAGCTGTCCTTTGGAGGAAAAAGCTTTTCCTTACTGTCACATGAATGAACTTCTTATGTTCACGACATAAGGTCCAGGATTCGTCACATCCATCATTTCCAATTAGTTTTCTTTTCTCAAAACCAGATATTTTTTGTTTGTCTACTTACTGCTGCTAGTGCTGGTGGAAGCTTTGGTCCACCGTAAGTCCATCATTATCTGTAATTGTTCATCAAATAACCGGGACCAGCTACATGAATCTTCATAGAATGTGAAATTGTCGAATTTGTGATGGAAACAAATCATTGTGCACTTCATTTGATTAGACATTTTATTTTTAAAATGAGATATTGAACTGATTTTCACCTTAAAAATAATGAAATTGATAAAGATGAAGATCTTAGAATTCTAGTGAATGTTGTTCGAATTCCATACCCTCATTGATTCAATCATGCTATCATGGTTCGAGATTATGTTTAACCTACCAAATGAAAATGGTTCCTTAGATTATCTGCTATTGTAGTTTTCTAGAGGTCTAATGATCCACTCTTATAATCAATAGAATGTTAATAAAAACGTAGTTCTTACTGACATTCTGGGATGCAACAAAAGACAGGCCATCTCGAAATTATGATACATACATTCTTTCTTGTTACAGAGCTTTAGATAGATAGTAGTTAACTGATTGGAGCCATTTCTCAGAAGGGCCAGAGATCACCCCATAGAGATTTGCGGCCTTGGTGATGCAATGTCGGGTTCTTGCTCTTGGTCACGACTATGCGTTCATATGAACCCTCTGTGCTTTCCTCGTTCACTGATCTGCAAACATCCAGAGTAACATGCTTGCCTCTTCGAACCGGCGAGAATATAATCCTTCCCCAACCTCCCCCTAGGTCTGCCTCACTTGTTTCTGCGGGTTCTGTTTTTACCATCTCCTCTTCTTCCTGCCCTTCTTCTTCATCATCTTCAATGTTGTCAGTTTCCATAAAATCAGAGTCATAGTTACTGCGGTCTGCTTCTTCGTTTTCCGCATCGTCATCCTCTTCTTCATATTCATTTTGCTCCACATATTCATCTGTGAACGTCATATGCATGATTAGAGTTCATCAGGAAAACTTATGCAGCTATGAAAGTTGTCCAGACGCATATGTAAATACCAACCATCTTCAATTTCCACAACTTCTGCTGGACTCCTGTTTGCCCTCTGCTCTTTCAGAGTTTCTAATTTTACACCAGAAAGGGGCCAAGTTTCCCTGTGTTGACAGAAATGCAACGCCCGTTTGTTTCATTAATACAGGAACATTTTTTTTTACTGACTACTGGATGGACAAGAAACACAATATTTTGCAGAATGGTAGAGAAAGGCTACAGAACGATACTAACCGAGGTCTCTGTCCTCGTCTAAACACAACAAAAGAAAACTTCTCATCCTCGAAACCACGTAACGGTCCACCACCCTTTGAACTCTGCCAATTCGATTATATAGAAAACAGTAGCCATCAGATGGTAATTCCATTACATCAACCCTTTCTTTCAATGGCAAAAAAGGACCTTGAACTGAATCCAACCCTACACCCTGAATTACTTGAACAAACATCTAGCTAGGATTGGCTGTGAAACTAATCGAATTCGTGTATCTTCTACTAATAAATGAGATCAAACCTTGTATGCCCGCTGTGATGTTGTTCTTTGCAGGCGCTGAACAAAATGACAGTATTTTCCAGATTTCACCAAAGGACATTGTCCTTCATGGGAACACTGCATTCATAATATGCCCAATAAGTAAAAAGTACTTCCACTCAACTGCTTAGCGTAACTTTAAAGAGAAGTAAACACTATGAAATAAAGGACTGGTACTCACAGGGGCCACTATGAAAACACCACTTTTTATGGGCACCAAGTCGGTGCAAGTCTCACTTCTTTTCTTTAGAGATTTGCGGAGTTTCTGTATGTTGCACAAAATGAGCTATCATGACAGGTTCAAACCAATGTGATATCATACAGCCAATGAAATCCACTTACCCTTTTCTCCATCCATAGTATGTGAGATCGCATCTGAGATATGATGTTAGATCCATGTGGTGTGCCTGGTTCAATTAAAACCTGGTTCAAATTTAAGTTTCAGAAAAATAAAACAAATCCAACATGAAGGAAAAAAACACAAGGAATAAACCAAACAACCCCACAAATTGTAAGGTTATGAAGGAATGAAAACATACCAAGACATCTCGGGTAAGATCCCAAAGTTGGCGCACTGTAGTAATTCGATCTTTCATCGATGGTATCTCACCAAGCACATATGACTTCATGCAAGAAGAAAATTCAAGATTAGCATAAAAAACTTATATTAACTCCACATGGTTATGTATACAAGCAGAAGAAACTACAAAGGAGAATACGACTTACAGCAATCACTAGGTCATGCTCTCTCTCAGTCTTCTTGAGATTTTTACTTAACGCCTGAATGCTATCGTAGCCATGAATAAGTGGCAAATCCTTCAATCCTGCCATCGCCCAAAGTAGAGATAGGCAATGTTATAAGTTCATCAGATCATCGTCAGCTTCCAACGTACTATCAAATCGAAAATTTCAGGTAAAGAACATCATCTCCACTAGTTAGTAAACCTTGTATAAGGCTTCGCCCTGCACGCTGCATTGATTGAGATGGTTCCACTAAATTTACCTTCTTGATTGACTTTGGCCACACTTCTCTCATAGCCCTTCAACAACAACAACAACAACAGAAACATAGTGTTGGGAAACCATGCATTCGAAGCTACGCACAAAGTCAACTAACAACATGAATGGAAGATTTTCCCTCACCAGAAAGCTGAACCAGTCCCTGCACCGAAATCCAACACCTTCGCCGGAGAAAAATCCGGCAACCTTTTCCCTACCTAATTAACATTTCAATTTCAAATCAATCAATAAACTTGTTCAACTCCACCATCCAAAAACCCACACTCAGAACATTTCATGCGAAGTTAGCAGATGGTATTTATCCTATACCTCGTTGAGAACGCGGTAGCAGGCAGAGAAAACGGCGGGCATTCGAGAAGCTACATAAGCGACGGTCTCACTGTCCGAGTACGTGAGCCCAATATCTCCATAAGCGCTCCTGATTTTCCATCTTTGAGAGCTCTCCATCGACTTGAAGGGGTCCTCGACCAGCTCCTTGGAAGTGTTGGCGGAAAGCATTGAGTTAGCATCTTTGATTTGGTTGAAGGATTGAGACAGCCTCAGCACTTTCTTCTTCATGTGCGGCTCCTCCAGCTCCTTGAGGTACCTTTTGATTGCGCGGCGGAGGCGAACGGAAACGACGAGGCATCCCTCCGATTGTTTCGCGGCAGAGCGGAGTGTTTCCGGTGTGAAGACCCGTTTGGTTGTTTCGGAAAGAAGGTTCGCCATTGTTGCCGGAGAATTGGGGGCAGAAGCTATGCTCACTTCCTTTCTCGGAGGTTTTAGGAAGGCATTCGTCTAGTAGGGTTTTAGGCTCGGGTCGAAACAAAAGCCCACACAAAGTATTGGGCTGGACATTTTAATTGATTGGGCTTTGTTGACAATATGGACCGCATATGAACTGAAAACAAACGACAGCCCAATAACTTCAATTTTCCTTTTTTTTTGTTTGACAAGAATATCCTAACTTTCAAATTGGGATGAAAGCCAAAGACGTCATCAGTCTCAAATAGAGGAAACAAATGGAATAGTGCGATAATAATTTTGATTTGAGTCGTTTTATCTAATTTATTTGACTTGTTAATGACGACACCATTAGTAAGTTTTCATTATGATATATAGATGTTTACTGGTTTATATTATGGTGTCAGAGCTGGTTTGATCAAGTGATCTAGTGTTCGAATCTTTACAGTTTTCAATATTAACTGTTGATTAAAACACAATGTATGGTAGGTCTAGGCAAGCGTCAAGCTTGTGAGTTGACTTTCGTATAAAAAAGTACAAAGAAGAAAGAACTCAAATTAGATCCGTACATTGACTTCTATCAAAAACTTGAGTTATTGTACCAATTACCAAGGATAAAGTGAAAAAGAAAAGGAAAATCAACCACCACGTGGTGCCAAAACCGGCCCCCATGTTCTTATTACCCCCCACTACTGCGTCAACTATATCTTCCTCTCCTCATCATCATCATATTGTTCTCTCTCAAATTTGTTTGATAGACATGCAATTACAGGCATCCTAGCTCTAATGAATTAGCAAGGTTGTCAACCCGCGTGTTGAACCGGATCCGGTCGAGTTAGTGGGTCAAGGGTTAATTATATCACATCTTATAGAACATATGAGTTATAACATATAATATTACACCAAAATAACATATCGTACTTAGATCCAACATATAGTGAAAATTCACACACTTATATAACATAAATATTCAAATGTTCAACTTAGTATTCCAAAGATTGAGTTAGGCGAAAAGAAAAATTGGAAAATAGGCGCATTTCGCAAACTAAAGAAAAAAATGACACAATTTGACCCTCCAACCCGGTACCTAATAGCGATCGGCCCGGCAGGTGCGTGCGACCCGTTTTTCTCACCGAGTCAGAGTCAAATTGGGTCTACCCGTGTGTCAACCCGCGGGTTGACAACCTTGTCAATTAGTGTTAGGGTATGATTAGTTAGTTAGCGCATAGTGATCAACGTCCAACCGTGCACAATTATATTCTGGGTGGTGTGGTGGGTGCTTGCTGGTACGTGCCATTTTTCTAACCGGGGATCATGCATTATATCGTATCATCATATGGCTGATCATATGATCAATCAAAGGCGCCCAATATATTAACAAAATTGCAGCGAGGGAGGGAGAAGGATTAGTACTAGTAATTTATGTTTCCTCTTCCCCCTGGCCCCTTTCCAAGCACCTTCATTCATTAATCCCCGATTATCAAACCCACAACCCACATGATATAACTAATTGCATGACATAATCAAACTCACTCCATAATCATTGTACAATAACAACAACCCCATACACAATTAACCACTTTATATAGGTTTGTTTTATTATATGTTGTAATCAACCCCCCCCCCCCTTATTAACATACAATACGAGCTACGGGACCATACATACTTCATTCAACTCTCTCTAATTCATTACGGTAAATACATTGATTATCAGAACTATAACAAACTTAAACTACATTAAGCACCACTTTCTTCTTTACCAAAACTCTGTCTATATATTTATCACTAACATCCTTAACTAAGCTGTGTACAAATTTTGAAGTCTCTCTCTCTCTTTCTCGATCTATATATCTATGGTACTTGTATCTATATATAAATATGGAGGGTCCTACATAGTACTCCTAGTTATCTCCTTAATCATTATTGCTGATTATGGATCACTCCTTTAACTTTGCGCTTTTTTCACCTTTTTCCTTTTTATGGGCTGGGGGAATGGAAGCTGGGGTCGTCTCGTCGTCAGGTGGTTGCTAGCGAATAGTCTAAGGCAAAAAAGAAGGGTAAGTGGGGGCATGACATTTTCAAAAGAGCTCTCTGCTTTCTTTTTTTCTAGTTTGGGTGATGAGTAGTAGTAGGAGGAGGAGATGAAGCAGAAGAGACCATGATTTCAGAGGCGGACCATAGGCGAGCTGCCTCGCTTGCGCTGGATCCCAACTTGGACGCTGTTGCTTCGTTGCAATCCGCAAAGTACTTCCCCGACACCTTCCCCACCCTTATATTTGTTGCAAGGTAACAAGTTGTCGCGGCTGCCTGAGGGATGCTTTTCAAGAGCTTGGAAGCCAGGAAGAAGGCCGCGTCCGTCACGAACCCTTCCCTCTCCCTCGTCAGCCTCGTCCTCACGATTCCTGGGTGCACACAGTTCGCCGTCACGTTCGCCTTCATTTCCTGCACGCCAAAAAATCCATCCATTCATACACACAGACAAAACATCCGTAAATATGGGTTCAGGGATAATGTTTCAAGCTGATAACTATAGTTTAAGTGCACATCCAAACAAACATCTTCTCCACGCAGAAGATTCTACTGCACGTTTGATTTGCTTAAATTAATAGTGATCAGGCAGAAATCAATGGATGAGAGAGGGAGACCTTGAGCCTATGGGCAAGCTGTTTGGTGTGGAGGACGTTAGCAAGCTTGGAGAGAGCATATGCACGTGTAGCATCGTAATTAGGGCTGCACATTCAAACAAAATCAACAAGGGGGAAAAAGGTCAAACTCAGATGCATTTCCCTGTACATGATATAGTCCTCATATCCACATGGCGATGATAATAATTATTATTATCATCAGTAATCAGTCAATTAAGTAATCGGGATCCGGTCTCAGGCAGGATTATAAGGTAATTAACTAGCAGCTCCACGAATCAAAGAAGAGATTTGGTATGGGCATCGTATCTAACCATTTCTGTCGAGAAATTTCTGCCAGATACTGCAGCATGTCGCCGGCGAACCAGCCATGAATAGCCGACGACACGTTCACGATTCTCCCCTGGATCCCCGTTTCTCTCGCCGTTTCGGTCAACTTCCCCACCAACAGATTCGTCAGCAGAAAATGGCCTGGAAGAACCCCACCCCCAAAATAAATTAATTTTCATATTAAAAACAGTAATCCTCATTAGCAATGGAATCGGAGCTAATTTTATGACATAATAGTGATTTTTTTTCTCTCACCTAGGTAATTAGTGGCAAAGGTCATCTCTATCCCGTCTTCCGAGATCGCATGCTGGTGGGCGAATTTTCCGGCGTTATTTCTAACGGAAAGAGAGGGGAAATAACAAACAAACAAACAAACAGAATTTTTCTCAGCAACTAAACAGGGAAGAGGTAAACGGAAGGGGAAAAGAAAAGCAAAAACGACACCGTTAGGCGAGCTGGGGGGAGGTTTTCTGTGTGTTACGTACATGAGGAGATTGAGAGGCAAATCGAGTGACTCGAACTCAGTGACGAAGCTTCTGACGGAACGGAGCGAGCTTAGATCCAGAGCCATCACGATTACCGTCGCATCGGGGCACTCCGATAAGATACGCGCCTTCGTATCCTCCGCCGCCTTCATATTCCTCACCGGCATCACCACCCTCGCCCCTCGCTTCGCCAGCACCCTCGCCGTCTCCGCTCCTATCCCGGACGTCGCTCCTGCGGAATTTCCGACAAATCAACAAAAAAACCGTCAGTCGATCGACTATTATAACTAATACAAACTCATCACCGTCAGATCTCCGTTAGTGAATCGACGAAATTACAAAAAAAAAAACTCACCGGTGATGATGGCGGTGAGGGAGCGCAGATCGCCGGAGTTCTCAGTGACTCCCTCGGCGGTGGATTTTGAGCCATAGCCGCTAGCTCCGTGCGCGCCGATCAAGTACTTGACCGCTTCCAGCATTTTTGCCTCTCCGGGAGAAACGGAAAACAAAAAACCTCACGCCTAATTTGAAATTCTCTTTTACTGTTTCCTTTTAACGAGATAAGGAAAACAAAATTAGCAGAGAGAGAGAGAGAGAGAGAGAGAGAGAGAGAGGATGAGTGAGAAAAGTCGTTCGGCTTTAATCGTTTGTGGCAGTGTTTGCAGTTGCAGGGTCGGCTGCCGGAGGGACAGGGAAAAGAAAGAGAGGGAAAGGAAAGGCGAAGTGTGGCGGTTTTCTGTCAGAGCTCGTTTAGCCAAACGGCAGAGACGCCGCTTTACATTTACTGCGAGAGAGAAGGGAAGGTGGTTTGGGTTATTTACTTTTGTGGGGGAAAGGAGAGGGGCGGGCGAGAGTGGAGGAAGGCGAGTGGGAATGGTGGATTTTTATAGTGGGAGTTTGGTAGGGGAGGAAAGGAGAATCAACTGAATGTGAAGTGAATTAGAGAAACCAGGGAGAGGGTATTGTATTGTGTATTTGTCTTGGAATGGTGATGGTCATGGTGATGATGATTATAAAAAAATCTACTGATTTTGTTTTCAAGTTCTTCTTTGTGGGGATTTTAATTGATTAATTAAGGGTGCATTTGGTGTTAATTTTTTAATTGTGGTGATGATGCATGATTGGGGTCAAGCCAATTAGCTTTGTTGTTTTGCTTAGATGGCCGTGGTCCTAATCAACTAGCAATTATTACCCAAATCAATTATTATTAGTATTCTATGTATGGTTTCATTTTCAGATTTCCTTGCTTGTTTTATAATTGGCAACATATCTACGTATTATGAATTTTCCATTTTCCTAAACAATACATTGCTCTGAATGATTTATCCAAATGACCTTATAAAGACATACGCCCAATATGTGAGATTTTGCTACTATATTGATCGGGTATACCGGATCTGTCTTAATTGCTAGATACATGCAGAGATTGTTGTATTGCACCAACATATTAAAAATTTGGAAAACGATATAAGGCAATAAAAGTATAGAAAGCTCCCATAATTAATTTGGTAAATATGCATTATGTTGTAACATTTGTTTTTAATTTTGCTGTGAACGATTCAACGTATTTTAGCGGATAGAATGTATTAAATTATGACAATGATATTTAAGGGAGATATGTTTTTGGCAAGATTTAAGGGGGATTTTATATTAATCTTTCTTGTCCATTTTGCATTGTAAATTTGTGGGGGATTATGATGTAACATTTTCCCCTCATTATATTTATTGGAGGTTTAATATGATTTCCCCGTGTTTAATTTTCTAACTTTTAGTTCATAAAAAATAATTATAACTTTAGTACATTTACATCCTTCCTTTTGTTTTCATTTAAAAAGGTTACATTGCATGGCATAAATACGTATAAGATGCTTTTATAACTTAATGTCTTTTAGAAAACACAGTGTTAATACAATTTCAACTTGAAGACCGTCCAAAGGATAAAGGTTTAAAGGTTTTAGGTTGAAATTTGGAGCTTGAAGTAATCAGAATTCTCACTAACAACCTTGGAAGTTGAGGTATCTTCCTTGACCTCCTATATCTATGTGACAGAGTGAATCATTTATAAAATCACTACTGTCAATCACACAAATACGTCGAGATGCTTACAACTAGTGTCATTTACCCCTATCAAATGGGTAATTAACTTTTATATGCCTTTAGTTAAGAGCAGTTTTATCTAGTAGAAGGGTGGCTGAGTTGTAGTTAGTGTGAGCTAAGTGAACTATCACCTAGCTGCATTGAGTTGAATCCAACTAGATGGATGTTAGCCCCTTTAAGTTAAATCATAATTTAATTTAGCCTCTCGCTTGAGATAAGTAAATTAGCTTCCTCATGGATCTTTCTTACTATGAAAAAAACTTCATTTCTCTTTAGCTCCTTTTATGATATATGATGTCGTATGAGATAACACATATTGATATTAGTCATTGAATTTGATCATTCATATTATCCCATCTCGTCTTAGGTGGGTTAATTCGAATATATCATAATATATATATTACTCGAGTGTAAGTTATTTTCAAAACCTACTATGTTTTTGTTGAAATAGTATTGTTTTCGTTACAAATGCATGTAACGAAGTGAAAATACAGCTTTAACCAGCTTTCATGGCATGGGTGTGGAGCGACACATCATCGGGAGTAGGTATGATTGGAGGTCCGGTGTGTGTTTTCTTTCCCTCCCGGAGGCAATTAGGGGATGCGGCGCAGTCGAAATTCTGAATTGACTTTGTCGTTGGGAAAATGCTCCTCCGTTGGAGACCAATGGCTGACTTGCATTTAACGCTTTGCGTTTTCAAATATTGTTCTGTCTGTGTCTAGTGTCTAGGAATAAGAGTATCCTTTCCTCTTTTCTTAATTAGCTGCTGTTTGCTTCCCTCTCCCAACTACCCAGTAATCCCTTATTTTTTTCCCCTGTTATCTTTTTGCTAGTCAATGAATAATGACTTCTAGAAAGAGCTATTGAAATGGACCGTGGTTTCAGCAAGAGCTTAAAACTTTTTAAATTAGAGGAGCAAGTCCAACTGTGGAAATGGACGATGGGTTCGGGCAGGAAGTAGTCGGGTCGGTGGTTAGTTAGGGGTTGGTCGGAGCAGTCGGCGATTAGTTTACAGCTCAAAGCGCCGTAACAGGTGATTAGTTAATTAGTTAATTTAAACAAAGGAGAAATATAAAAAAGTGAATGTGGTTAAAATGGAGGAGAGTATTAAGTGGATGCGGTAGGAACGCACGTGAGGGTGAGGAAGGGCAGTTGGTCAAACTCTCAATCCTACGGCCTCGACGTGCGGGGAAATGGGAATGGCCTCGGTCCTCGTTCTTCTTTACCTGGTCAATCCCATCCATCATTAATTCCTCCTCTTCGCATTTCAAATTAATGCTCCATTATTAAACAAACTGAACACTTGATATTATAATAATAATAATGTTATGCATGATGTATGGATTATATCTAACAGTCTAAACTCATCAGTAATATGACTATGACCACGAAAATATGTACTGGAGATTAGATTACATTAATTCATGCAGATTTTTTCAGCCAGTCTTGAGAAAAGTGTTTCTGCTTGTGGACTTCAGTAGGAACGAGGATATTGAGTAAATTCCTATGGTTAAGTTACGTTGTCCAAAAATTTGGAGTTGGCAAATGTAATTGGATTCTTGATTGAAATATGTGGATGAAATTGTATGGTTTGAGAATTCGATGATTGAATTTTTGTGTGGATTTTGAGAGTTGGATTTATGAATTTAAGTTGTATTTAATTTATTGATCATTTTGATAGCTTTATTGAGATACTCTTTTGATAATAAAAATCATACTAAAAATATATCGAGTTTAGGAAGTAAATTATATTTTTATAGAGTTTCATTAGCTCTTCCATTAATTCACCAAATCATTAAAGTGTTATTTGCCATCACCATTCAAAACTTATTTATTTGACCCGGAAAAAGCTCTGCCTACATGCAATATTTTGGATCATGTGGTTAAAAAGAGTTCTTATCATATTGCGAGGTGCAAATGAACGATCTAATTCGTATGACAAACAATATTGTTATGTTATTTGTTCCAAGGAAATTCAACAAAGGAGCAAATCGGATGGCAAAAGCAGCAGTGGAAGGGACACTTGTGAATAAATAGATTGCTAATTGCTATCAGGCTCATCCTGTATTGCAATATTTGATGAAATGAACAGAAGCTTTCGTTCACAACAAAAAAGAGAGGTGCTGATGCAGCATGACAAAGAGTGTATCAATTGTACCATAGGCACTTGGGGTCATCATAAAAAAAAAACCATGGGCAAGTAGTGGATATGGTAGTGCTGGGACCATTTTCTGTTCTTCAGCGATAGTTGCGGAAGCTAAAGCCTTGTTGACTGATGTGAGAATGGCAGCCTCCTTTCACGGTCCTGCTTCAATCTTCTCGGACTGCAAAGTGCTTGCCGATATTATTCAGGATCCGCAAAAAAGTTGGCCCCTAGCAAGTTAGAGCATGGATTCAGAGGATTCGCTTTCTCCTTCAGACGCATTTATCGGATTGAGTATCTTCTTCACACCAAGATATACTATCAAATGGATCTCTCCCTCAAGAAGTGCATATTGGGTGGCTAAGGAAGCGGCAAATGGATCTCTCCCTCAAGAATGGATCCAAGTGGTTGGCATTTTAAATCCAATCTTGTAACTCTGTTTTGCTTGTACTCCCATAGTTGATTTGAATGGAAATTATCTATACATTTTTCTGATAAAAAGGAAACCCTAGCTAGATCACGATCGCGTATAGAAAGAAAAGAACAGTACTACTGCGCATATGACTCTATGGATTTGATACCCTACATGCATGCCCATTTCCTTTTATCATGGACATGAACAACTCTCTTCCACACAAAAGGGACGAAGCCGCCCCACGGCCACGAGTGCTACCCGAAGGAAGCTATGGCTCCTCTGTTCACACGGGAATTCAATTATTCTATATATATATATATTTTATTATTATTAATATGCATCACAAGTTCACAACTACTGTTATCAATAATCAGTTTATCTATCATATAATCATTTCATATTAGCTAGCTAGAAACGTAATCAAAGTACAGCTATGTACATTCATATTTGTGTTTGATCAGATGCATCATATGCACGTATACATGTCTTTTCCCACTTTTTTTTTTTGTTATCGTCAATGTACATATAGTACAGAGAGGGCCAGCAGCAAATAGCACATGCCAACGACAATGACCTATCCTTAAAATTTGTTTAGATCATATGACTAATTAATATACAGCCAGACCAACAATATTGTTATTGTACTCTATCTTCAAGCAATCAAATAAAAATTATTCTACCTTTTATTATATTGTATCATATATTTGTCATCCAATAATATATATCGTTCTCGTTCAAATACGCTTAACTTCAAAAATTATTGTAGTGGTGATTCCAACGTGGGTGTATGTATGACGTGCAAGTAAACTTCTATCCCTTTAAGTGTGTATATATATAAACTTGAGTACGTAGCTAGGTGACAGTTTTCCCCCTTAATTTTTATCTAATCTGAATGCTGTGAAAATCAAAGTTTGAAATGCATTTTTTTGTGGGAGTATGAAATGCATATTGAACAAGGATTCTATTTTTCCACAACACACCTTCTATTTTGATATCGATCGATCCTTCTTCTATTTTGTTTTCTAGCTTTTCCTGATAATAATTGCTTTTCTTGGAGGAAACTAAATTAATGTCAACTTATCGTGGATATGTATTGCAAATAATTAGAAGATGCCCACATGCACTGAAAACTAACCGTCCATTATTGATAAGCAAGCACACTTCTGTCTCCTGCTGACATATTCTCACCCTGTTCTGTATATATACGTATGGTTTCAGTTATGCCATTGTCTTTGGTTATGGGAGTTAATTCGAATCTTTTCCTTCTTCTTAATTTTTATTATTATCATTTTGGTTATTAAGGTCTTCTTTTGAAGATTATGGGAGAAGGGTCAAAGTTGCGAATCCACCAACTCATTTATGCATGTTCATTGTTCAGTACTTCCCCCTCCATTTTCATATTTTGGGCGGTGTCGATGTTCACGTGGTGGTTTTGATTAAATCGCGATTAGGTCATAATTAATAGTTTGAATTGGTTTGAAAACTGATGATTGTGCACACAATGGCTACTTAATTAGCTAGGGAAAAAAAGGGATTTGAGGGATCCGGCTGGCTGGTTGCCTTTTCATTTGATGGTCAACATTTACACGCAGAATTGAAAGGTGAGCTCCAATGTTCTCTCCGTTTTATGCATAATTTTAAGGGTTAATTAAAGATAATTTCCATTTGATAGGTCAACATTTTGCTCGTACCTACAAATGCATGTTATAAAAATGTCAATTAACTTATCATACACGTTTAATCCAATCCACTAATCCAATACAATTCATCTATTAAGAAATCCAACAAATACAATTCATTTAATTTAAATCCATCCGATTGGTGGATTCACGGATTGGATGCATAAATTATTAACAATTACAACTTGATACCTATATATATTTTATATTTGGTAAATTGATACCTAAATTGTAATATTTTAAATGAAATTATTCTTCAAAAAGTACAATGTGGTACCTAATTTTTTATTGTTGACATTTTACTACCTAAAATTTTCAAAATGATCATAATGTCCATGACTTAGTTGTCACTTGTATCCATAAATTTATTCCACATATCTATTTAATCAAATTCATAAATCTGTCAATTAATGAATCACATCCAACCAATATAATTTTGACCAATACTAGCAAAACTGGCCGGTGTAACTACAGTTATTTTTTATATGCGTCGATGATCCATAACTTCGGGATACAACCCACTTACAGTCAGATAAGGTTGAGTAATGTATTAAGCAATCAAATTATATGGTTGTAGTATCCCATACATGCATTATTGTTTACTAATGATCTTCCAACTTGATCTTAAATATAGTTAATCACGAAGAGAAGAGAAGGGTGTTTCATGTTTGGAGTTAAATATACATACATCATGATCATAAAGCAATGAAAATCTTGACACGTATAAACAACATCGGTTTAAGAGTAGAGTTAATCAATGATTAAGGTGAGTAAGATTGGAAGGATCTTATCAACAATGATAAAGAATACTCCCTCTTCTGTTTACTTGGCCAAAAAGCTGATATGATTTCGATTTGTTTGGTACATATGGACAACGGACCATCCAGTTAAGACATTGGATTTTGCTTCTCAATTGGATTAATTAGTTAATACGAATTGCCTTTTGATTATACTATACATACTTAATAAGCTACCGGCTAGCTTTTCTTTACCATTTTTCTTTACCTTTTGCTCCATTTCTCTACCATTTTTCTAGTGGAAAATCTGCCTATAAGTTTGGTACTGTTGACTAGTGGAAAAGCACTTAGGAAGGAGCCAATCCCATTTTTGCTTAAGAGTCTAAGACTATATATAGTCTAGTGGTGGCATTGGCCATATGTTCATTACTTAATTCCCCACTAACTCATTGCCCTAATTATTCTAAACCATATATATTATATGTATGTTGCAACTTCCAATATGGTTGTATTTTTTATGTTCTCAATATGAAATATTTTTGTATTAAAATTGACTGAGGGAGCTTTTTTTTTATATTGATTTTGGTATTTTAGATTAATTAATTGAGGCCACTCCTCAATCATTGCCACTTTGCCGATCTCCTTTTCTCTCAACAATGAGAGCAAGTGCCACCTTCGAATCTCTAGCAAGCTCACATCCTTTCCCACTCCATACCCCAAAAATTAGGGCTACAAGTTCCAAAATTAGTCACTAACATTGTATTCTTTAGGGAGTATCCATCATACCGGCTTAGTTTTATTTGGTGCATGCTACATGCCCATGTTTTGAAATAATGATGATTTTGACGGTTCGCTTCGATCCAAAATAATCTCAATCTTCAGCCTTAATAACGAATATGAAAAATATTTGAATTTACAATAAAATTATTTACATTTTGCTTGTATTTGAAATAATTAATTATGAAAGATGCTTGGTACAGCTTCATAATTCATATAATGATTATTGCAAAGACAAAAAAATTTAGTAAGTACGTATGAATTAGTTATAATTGTAGGCTATATGATCATATCAAACAAATGAACATGCTCTATAATCGTTTTGTACATGATTCTCTATTTCTTTTTGTGATAATCTATTCATTTATTGTTGTTCCATTAGGGACTAATTAATCATATATACTTGCAAACCCTTTGGTGGATTGTATGTAGTATATCTCTTTTTGTAGCTGAAAGCCGGAAAGTGATTTGCGATGTGGCAGTACTATAGCACATTGCTTAGCAAATAACAATTAGGGTTCCTTAATTATAGGACAAGATTGGAGACTGCATGCGCTTAACCAAATTCAACCAATTTTTAATAAGAAAAGCGATTAGTACTGAATGATGGTATATTAAGGCTCAAGCTCCCTGCCAGGTTTTTTGTTGTTGTTGTGTGATGGAGGTTTCAAAATGAAGATACATTTTTCTTGTATGAAGTATCTGATCCAGGGCTGTGTGAAGATAAGTGCGGCTTGTAAGTTGTCTAAAGCGTTCAAAGAAATACCATTGTTTGTCATGCAAAATTATTTAAGTGATGATTTTGTGTCATTCTAAAGTTAGGATGACGATTTTGTTTGCCGCTCAAAGTTAAGTGACCAGTACTATCCAAAAATACCGGAATCTAATTCATATTGTGAATTAGAGATTCTCTTCTAAACTGATTATATGGATTAACACTGACGCAAACGTTAGTAGTGGAATAAGTGTTCAGAATTATGCCACATTAACCAATGAGAAAGCTCGTATATTGCCACAAAATTAGGCTTTATAAACTACTGAAGCTCGATTAATTAATTATTACCACAAGTGCTCTCTCTGATCCTAATTTGGAGGATCTATCAAATGGCCATAAGGAAAAAAGTAAGATCTTTCAATTGACCCACCACCATAAACCCACCAACTATTTTATACATCTTTTTAATCAATGTATTTTATTCAGTATGAAGTATTATATACATTATAATAAATAAATACAGTGAACTTCCAAAACTATAAATGATTAAAATTCCTTCTGTCTAGATAGAAAAAAGCTACTCACATAAAAATAAAAATAAAATAGATAAGATAGATAAATGGGGAAGGGGGATAAGTCCGTAGAATACCACAAAAGGGAGTGGGAGAATGACTAGCTAGCTTCGACGTTTGTGTTAATGCTTTATGAGATGATGATTAATTAATTACTAATCTCGTTTTTGGTTTGGGATGTTGACAGAAAATTGATTTGACAGGGAGACAGGGACCACGCCATTAGCCAAGGATCACTATGCTTAATCATTGATTAAGTGATAACAACCATTGTGATTATTACTTATTAGTGGGTTGGCTAGAAAATATTCAATGGTATCACTATCGTTTCCATCACATCAAACTGGCCCAATCTTCTTTGTATTGGTGGATAAATAGCCCACTTCAGAACGGCCCGCTAGCGGCCCACCAGTCCACTCCATCTCAACTTAATTTGCAGATCCCAATTCAATCATCCTACCTCTACTCCTCTAGGCCCAATTCTATATACCGAACACTAGAAATTTGACAATCTACCCATTTTGTAGAAATCGAAAGAACCATTATTTCTTGAGTTGCAAATTCCAAATACCTAATCCCGAAATTAAGCAAGCAGCTCTGCACCAGTAAGCAGGCGGGGAGTCGGCACTGCAATTAACGCCCTCTTCTTCTTGATCAGCAGCGCAAACTCGTCGGCAAAATCAACAACTCCTCCTTCCCCGTCGGCAAGCTTCCACTCGAAACAATGCAAGAACGAAGCCAACACATACTTCATCATCCTCTCCGCCAAATTAACTCCCGCACAGCTCCTCCGACCCGACCCGAATGGAATGTACCGGAAACTACTGCTCCCGCCGCCCATGAAATCAAACGGCGGCGGCCTCCCGTCCCCACCGTCCAGAAACCGCTCCGGTCGGAACTCCGACGGCTCGTCCCAGAACTGAGGGTCCCTGTGGATGGCCCAGCCGTTGTCGACGACTTCCGTCCCTTGGGGGACGGTGAATCCGCCGACGGTACAGGTTTGGTTCGCCGTCCGGGTGACAAGGGCGAGGTGTAATCGACACGTCTCTTTTATGACGGCGTCCAGGTATTTGAGGTTTCTAAGATGGTGGTCCTCAACTAGGCTGTCGAGTCCCACCATTTCGTCTAGCTCTCGCTTCACTGATTTCATTGCCTTGTCGCTGTTAAGTAGCTCTGACATTGCCCACTCGATCATTCTCGATATGTTTTCGTTCCCAGCAACGGCGATATCCTGCCAAAATGCACACAAAACATTCATATATTAACTGTTAGGTAATCGAATTTCGCTAGAGAAACTAACCGATCTCAATAATACCAATTGTTTGACAGAAGATTAACTATTAACCATCTAAATTTAATAACTCGAGTCGTTGAGAGAAAACGTTATTTACGGATCGTCAATCACTCTTACAGTACGGTACCTGGAGCAGGGCTTTGAAATGGGCCATGGAAGCCAAGGACGAGGCAGTAGGGCTGGCTATTTGGACCGGGACCGGATGAAAAACCGGAAACCGGACCGGATAACCCGGACCGAGACCGGACCGAGACCGGATAGTAAACAATCCAATCCAATCTTTGGGCTTAGATTTGAGTTAAAAAACCGGATAAAGACCGGATAAGAGAGCTCAACACCCAAAACTTAAGGGTAATTTGCATAAACGGTCACAAACCTTTGCACTTAATATAAAACTTAACCAACTCCTCACCCTTTTAGGCCTTAGGCCACTCAAATTCCCACAATCTCAATATAAAATCAAGACCAAATTGGGACCGGACCGGGTCAAGACCGGACCGGATCAAGACCGGACTGTATCCAATCCAATCTTCGGTCCTTATATTTTCAAAAAAACCGGACTGGACCAGATCAATTTGGGCCAATTTAACCGGACCGGACCGTATAGCCACCCCTACGAGGCAGCACCAGAATCCAGCAGAACCTGCAACAAATCCTTCTTCTTGTTATTAACCCTATCCCCTTCCTTCTTCTCCCCACCACCGCCAAATCTCTTCTCAATCGCCGCGCTCACAATCCGATCAAACCGTCGAGCCACCTCTTTCCCTTCCCTCTCAATCCCCTGCAGATCAAACCTCGCCAGCACCGGGAAAATATCCGAAACGTTCGGCTTCCCCAAGAGCCGCAACATTCGGTTACCCACTTCCCGAGTCTCCTCGTAATCAACATCTCCGCCCCAAACCATCCCCAGAGTCGCATTCCAAACCACCTCTTGCGCCAATTCGAACACGCCGACCGGCTTCCCGACTTCCAACTCGCTTAACGACTCGACGACTTCTCTTCTCCTCAGTTCGTAGCACCCGTCCAGGCCGGCCTTGCTGAGGGCTTTGCCGACCGCGGCCTTCCGCATCGAGGCCCAATCCGGGCCCATCGGGATGCAGGCCAGGTCCAGCCCGCCGTACGTGCAGACTCGGACCACGAGCGGGACGTCGCGGCTGGAGAAGACGGATTCGTTGTCGCGGAGGTAGGGATGGCAATTTTGCCCATACCCATGGGTATTTTACTATCCAACCCAATTGGGTTGGGTATGGATTCCAAATAAATGGTAGATGGGTAGAGTTTGATGGATTTGTACCCATACCCATTTACTTGGGTTGGGTTGGGTTTTTAACACATGGATTTGGATTTGTACTAGGGGTGGGCATTCGGTCGGTTCGGTTTGAACCGAACCGAATAGGCCATTACCGAATCCCCGAACTATATCAGGAAGCAAACCGATCCCGAACCGAAATATATTTCGGTTCGGTTCATCCGAACCGAAATATATCTCGGTTCGGTTCGGTTTTAACACCAAACCCGAAGTTCCCCACTTAATCACTTACCCCTACCTCTTCTCCCCCATTTTTCATTTCTGCGCCTCATATCTCTCTCTCTCTCTTCTCTCTTCTCTCTCTTTTCTCTGTCAATCGCTCTCCCTATCTCCCAGACTTCCCCAACTCGACAGACGACAATCATCTCATCTCCCCAAGACCCCAACTCCCCGATTCCCCAATCTCGTCTCGTCGTCGCATCCCGTCGTCCGTCGCCTCAATTCCCCAATCTCCCGAAACTCGACGAGAATTAGATCTCGAAGATCGGGAGGGTCGAGAACCAGAATAGGTGGTCGCCTCGTCGGAACTTCAATCTCCTGTCAGTCTACAACTCTGTAATCCTCAAGGCCTCAACGAGTTTCGCCGCATGCAACGGATCTTCCCCGCCATCGTCGTTGGTGGCACCGCCTGCATGTGTTTGTCGATGAACTGCTGAAGGGGAGGCAGGTCGGAGATGTTCACTCAGGTCGCCACTGGATTTGATGAAGTGAAGTCGTAGCTACAGGCTGCAGCCGTCCGAGAGCGAGGTGGTGAAGCGAAGTCGGCGGTCAGAGAGGAGGCAAGTTGGAGAGGGTTGTTGGCTCTTGGAGTTAGGGTTTTGATTGAGCTAAATGAGTTGGGTTTTGTTTGGGCTTAGAGAGTTAGGCTGTGGGTTTCATTTGGGCTTAGAGAGTTGGGGAAATAGGAATATTTTTGGGCTTATGTAATGTATTTCGGTTTTTCGGTCGGAAATTCGGAATCTCGGTTCGGTTGAAAGAACCCTGGTTTCCGAACTATCCAGATTTCGATTCCGAATTCCGAACCGAACAGTAGTATTTCGGTTTCGGTTCGGTTTAGATCGGTTTCGGTCCGGTTCGGTTCGGGTTTACCGAACCGGATGCCCACCCCTAATTTGTACCCATGCCCAAAGGAAAATTACAGTTTGGTACCTAAACTTAATAGATATGAAGATTTAGTACCTAAATTTAATTTTTTTTGCATATAAGTCCTCAAAATATTGATGGAAAATTACGTTTTGGTACCTAAATTTTTTTGGTCTTACATTTTGGTACCTAAACTTTTCAAGTTTTACAAATAGGTCCAATTTTTGTGTGTGTAGTTAAAACACCCTCAAGTAAATGGATATCCATATCCAACCCATACCCATTTACATTATGAAAGCAATATCCATACCTAACCCAAACCCATTTAGAAACCCCCAAACCCATATACACTTCATCCAAACCCTACCCATACTAAATGGATCTATTTGGATTTGGGTAAAATTACCCATGGGTGGGTAATTGCCATCCCTACGCGGAGGACTTGTTTGGCTAGATCCGGCGAGCTGACGACGATGTAGAGTTTGGTGCCCACACGGAATTTGAAGATGGGGCCGTATTCGGCGGCGAGGGCGGTGAATTTCCGGTGGATTGGGGTTCGGTCGAGGAACATTGGGATGGAACCGAGAACAGGGGCGCCGCGAGGTCCCGGCGGCAGAGGTGGTTGTTTGTTGTTGTTGTTGGATCTTTTGGCCGTCAGATAGTAGCAGATTCCGGCGGAAATGGTGATTGCTGCTATGGATGTGGTGGTTAAAAAGGGGGAGAGATGGTGGAGCGGAGTGGTCAGGAAGGCGGCGGCGGCGGCCATTGGGGCTGTTTTGGGAGGAATGATGAAAAGGCAGAGTACCATATGAATTGGGAAGGCGGGCGGGAAGTGAGTTGACGGATAGTCGGATTGGGAATTTAAATTGTGAGAAATGTTCGGAATGGATCGCCGGAATTGCAATTTTTTTCTTGGTCCAGGGGTTGTTTGATCTCTCGGTCATAACGTGTGTTGTGGC
This sequence comes from Linum tenue, assembly GCA_946122785.1. Classification (NCBI taxonomy): domain Eukaryota; kingdom Viridiplantae; phylum Streptophyta; class Magnoliopsida; order Malpighiales; family Linaceae; genus Linum; species Linum tenue. The sequence goes on along the minus strand of CAMGYJ010000005.1, from coordinate 1,461,508 downwards.
AAATGACGGCTTTGTTTGGACAGGTTGGTTACGACGTGAAATGTAATTTCAGTGATTGATCATGACAACCTACCTAGTACCAGTAACATTTTAATTAGGGTGAAACCAGAAATTGAGATAGGGGAGGGAGTTATGGAGCTCGTTAATCGTCAAGAAATGTCCTTAACAAAAAGTTAGATGATATGTCCAATTAATGAATTCACTTATAGATTGAGAAACTCCGACCTTGTTTCAACTTCTACCACCAATACTAGAATCTCCAACCTTGTTCCAACTTCCACTATAGATCAAATCAACGATTTCATTTCATTCACCAATCGATAGTCACAATCGTCGACACTTACTCTTTCATCATGCATTTGTCAAATGGATTCAGGAATTTCCCTATAAAATTTCCAATCTCTACAAAATTTGCTCATCCATCCATAAGAATAGAGATGTTGATCGCTTGGACACCATAACCTCCCCCAATAGGTTTCTCCCAACTTCAATGGCTCCGTCCATCCTGATTTGGGTCACGCGACTATGGGTGGCCTAACTAGAGATCATTCTAGAAGTTGTCTAGCAACCTCGACATTTGCTCCATCACCAGAGCTGAGTCGAGAGAGTTGCAGGGTGCTTCAACTTGCTTGGGACTTTGGTTTTGGTCCTATCCATGTCCAGTTGGATCCCAAATGCGCAGTTTAGCTTCTAATGTCGGATGCAAGCGACCACCGCCATATAACCATCATCCAATGCTTTTGTGAGCTGTTATCTCGTAACTGGGAAGTCTCTGTTAGTCATATTTTTTGAGAATGTAATATATGTGCGGACTTTATAGCTAGTCAAAGTCATATGTTACCTTTGGGGGTTTCATGGGTTTTCTACAATTGATCATGAACTTGCCTACTGGATTTTGTACGATGATAGATGATTTTTGAACATGATTGGTATGAATGATGGGAAGGATGCTTTGCATCCATTTCTATATAATTGTTTTTTTAAACGGGGAGAATTTAAATGATCTAATCTACAACTAAAGTACTTGCAAATCAACATATGAAAATTAAAGGATTATAATGAGTTTCTGTCTATCTTGGTATTTGAAACAGATACAAGGATACATAAAAGAACAATTTTTGGCGTCGAAAATACAACAGTACAACATTTTTATTCATATAACTTTTATCACGTAAAAGAACCATGATGGAGGAAAGTATCCCCACTTAAATACGGAATAAATAACAATAAGGACCTATTGTAAACAATACAACATTTGTAAAGTTCCAATGAAGATCCTGATGACAAGCTCGCAATTCCTGAGTCTTTTTCTTCGAGTTAGTAATTCTGATATCAGCAGCCCAACTTCCTGTCTTGAGGCCACCCAAACTCCTCCAGAAATGCCAGTACAACTCCATTTGTCCATCCAAAGCCCGTCTGCAGCCATATAATACAGCCAAAAAAAAAAAACAAACAAAAACAAACAAAAATCAATACACAGAAAATAACACTGGCAAGTGGCAACACCAGGGTGCGAAAAGAACAGAGCTATTTTATGTATACAATACATATACATAACACGAATAGAAGACGTTACTATTAGCACCCAGCCGTTTGCAGTTTACCTGAGGAACGTATTCTCCACCACCACCGAACTCTCCACAAGCTTCCACGTCCAGCTTCTCATGCATTGCCCCAGTGTTGTTGTACACAATATAGTTGCTGTTGATCCATCTCACTGCTATCTCCTCTGCCAATGCCTTGGCTTTGCTTGACCCTGATCTAGCCAGGCCTTCCACGACCACGTGCTGCAGTGGTGCCCATCCATTTGGAAAGTCCCTGTGGGAATTGGGTTGACAGCTTTGTTATTAACTTTACTCCCAAACAAGCACCAACTGATCAATCAAAGCCAGAGTAGGGTTTGATAACTGATGCTTTCATTCACTGACCGAGTTACCATTGTTGTCCTGAGTTTGTTAGGGAAGTGGCGATTCCAGTAGCACGAATAAGGCCTGAGCTTTTGAAGCTTTTCAGGACACGCTCCACCAAAACTTTGTCTGGGTTCGTTAATGCAACAAAGGAAAGTTATCAGAAATATGTACTTTCAGAGTACAAAATGGGGAAGAGTAACAATAACTGCAATTTTTTTGGGATGACTGACCTGAATGGAACTGATCAATCCATAATGGGACAAAGTTAGAGGCAAATGCATTCTGGTTTTGGTGGTTTCCTTTCTGTGTCTTGGAACGTGCATAAAGTTAGAGGCAAATCCATAACTGAACAATAACTGCAATTTTTCTGTGGTTTCCTTTCTGAACGTGCATAAAGAAAATACAGTTGGGAAAAGGAAGAATCTCCTGAAACTTATTTTATTTGTGATAATTTTGCAAACCAAGTCCAGCATGTTTGTACCTTGTGCGCGGATCCATGATTAAGCCAGTAGTCGAACCACTGTCCTTTCTTCGCATTCCAGAAAACAGATTTTATAGCCTGGATTCTTGCTTCAGAGGCCTTCGTAAATCTTCTAGCCACGGTTCGGTTCGCAGTGGCTTTTGCCAGGAATGCAATGTCAAGCTCCAACTGGTGCGATCAGGGAAAGAAAGATCTTGTCATATTGTGTGCTTTAATCAGCCAATGAAAATAGATTCAGCTTTCAAATCCTATTCTATAATGTTAACCTTTAGCAGGTAAGTGTTCAAATCAACAGGTAAAATGGATGTTGTAGACAGTGTGGTGAAGTCCGAAGTATTCCTGCCACAAACAAAACAATATTTATGCCCGTTAATATTAGTATCAATCACATAAAAACGAATAGGAAATTTCAAACTAGAATTAACCTCACCTCATCCATCTTGTACTGAAATCCCAACCTGACTCGGCAGTTGATGCCACTTCCCTGTAAAAGTCCTGCTTCTCACAAGAATCTGAGATGTTGGCAGCAGAATCCCTGTCCTGAGAGAAGGAAACACCCACTAAATCCTAGGAACTTCGGATATGAAAAGCATAGCAGAGTGGAAAGGGGTAACACTAACAATTGTAGCAGATTCAGGCCTAGGTTTGTTCCACTTTGCATAATAACGGCTTAAGCTGTGCTTGGCAGCTTGGCCATCCTGGACTGTGATTTTGTGCTCACCTATCATAATGAAGAATTAATTTATATAACTTCATATTATAGTTAAAATCACACCTTCAGAATGTAAAAAGAAATATTAAAAGATCAAACCTCACAAAGACACATTACCTGAAGTCCAAAACTCATGCTCTTTGATTAGTGCAGGCAGCGCCTTCCTAGCAAACTTAACGTCACCAGTCCTATTATATATCTCATAGACCATTGCACTGAGAAGGGGAGGCTGACTGCACAAGGGGATTCTCTGTTAACTTTTAAGTGACTCCAAATCCCTAAGTAGTTGAAAGAAGATGATTACCTTCTGTTAGTGTAATAGGATCTTGCACCATTCAGGACATGGCCGTATGTATCCAATAGGTAAATCAGATTTGTCACTATGGATTTGGCAGTGTCATACATTTTGCTTGCAAGCAGACCCCTGGACCGAGAAAAATAAATGTTCTATGTCATTATCCATTCCACATGCTCAAGAATGTGTCCCCAAAATAGCAATTAGATCCCTCTTCCACGAGGTTCTGAAAGATGCTGTAAATCAATCCTTTATTTGACATTCATTAGACTTCTTTTTGTTCATTTGTTTATTCTGGCTGAAACTCTAGATAGAAGTAACAGAGACTATAAACTGAGAGAAAATGAATAAAATTCTTCACGGAAACCCCAAGTTGTGAAATTTAGTTCATCGTACTATCTTAATTCTTACATAAAGAGATAACAGAATAGAAGCTAACCTGATGACCCAGTAAGAATCCCAATAATACACCTCCCTGAAACGCGAGCCAGGAATGACCACCGGCTCCGGCAAGGGAAGCAAAGTGTGCAAGTCAGGGGATTCCCGGACCTCATCAGACACCTTCCTGCTCAAATTCCTCCACAAGGAATGAACTTCCAGCGCCCAAGCCCTGACCTTGGCATTCTTCACCTTTGGCAAGAACCCCTCAGGCTCCGCCACAAAATCCACCGGCTGATGCAGAACTAAACCATTCCCAGCACTCTCCAAGTACCCAGCCACAAACCTCTGAAACTCCTGGACCGAAACACTCCCATCCCTTCTCCTGGGCAAATCGTCGAACACCTTCTGGGTGTGAGACAGATTGAACCTGAGGGACACGTCGACGTAGAATTTGGGGTCGAAGTTCCGCCCACCGAGAGTTTGCAGCGCCGTCTCCTGAACTCTTACCAGAAAGGAGAGCAGGGGAGTGATGGGCACTACGGGTCCCTGATGGCCGCCGCACGAGGAGGACGATTCAGCGGCGGATATCGGAAGCCAGAACAGTGAAGGGAGGAGAAGTAGGAAGAGGAAATGAAGGTGATGGTTGGCCATGGTGATGGTGAAGATGAGGGTGGAAGCTGGTCTGTGTATGGAGATGGGGTTGACGACATCGCGTAGACTTCGGGGAAGGAAGGGCGATGGCTTTATAAAGGGAAGAGAAATTTGGAGGGAGAATCCAACGAACTAACCAAAGACAAGAAAAAAGCAGGCCGGCTACTGTTCTCTAATTTTGGATTCCGTTTTTTCGCCTGCGCTCAGACTTTTTTAGATTGATAATTGATTAATCTGCCGGGCGGAAGAAATGCCGTACGCCGTCGGCAATACGTATGGCCTCTCTAGAACCTAGAAAGCGAGCAGAAAGAAAAAAAATAGAAGACGACATTTGGCGGCTAAACTAAACAGCCTAAACCTAGCCTTTTTTTTTTTTTTTCAAAGATATTCCCATGGGGAACAAATAGATACGAATTGGAAGCCTTTTCAGACAACCCAAATAAACCAAAAAGAGGAAGGGACGACGATCGACAAATAGCCGAATCATCGATAAGAGAGCCTTTTTAGCCACGCAATGGGCAACTCTTTAATACCTATACGGCATAGGCAGTATCCAAAATTCTTAACCTGTAAAGGTAAGAATCAAGGAACTAACCATGCTGAAACCGAAGCAGAGAAGCAAATCTTTGCCGTTCTGGCAGAAAGAGTCACCCTTGTAAGCCTCCACAGATGAGGTTACAGCTTGATCAAAGCTCCGTGCCTCCACCTAGGCAAGCTACCTGCAAAACAATGAACACAAAAATAGTCCCGGCCCAATAGGCCCAAGTGCCACTAGTGACACCTCATCAGCAGCTGCAATTCGATAGTCAAACTCCATCAAAAGCCCAGGCATGAAGAAGGTCATTGCACCTGCAAAACAACAAACACAAAAATAGACCCAGCCCAATAGGCCTATGAGAGTGGCCCAAGTGCTCGAATACGTATTGGTTCCCGGCGAAACCCGGGAAAGCCAAAACCTGGCGTCCCGCTGGAATGGGATAGTGGCAAAGCCACGTGTCTTCAACCCTGCTGCTTCTGGATGAACAAGTTTCGGAGAGTTATCGACTCCACCGCCATGAGGAAGAATGGTTATCCATCCACCGCCCCACCGCCACCGACACAGACTGCCCAGAGAGCCAGAAGGGAGAAGAAACGTCACGGCCGGAATTGCCGATCTCCGCCAACCCCCATCACCCTAGGATCGCCGCCTCCTTTTTTTCTCCTCGCCTGCAAAACAGAGGTCACCCGCCACTTTTGTGTACACAAATCTCGCCATCATTATCCACTCGGCCGCCTTGAAGAAGAGTCCTGATCCATCCACCGCCACTCCGCCAGGGAAGTCTGACGAGAGAACCACGGACAGCCGGATCTGTCGGTCTGCCCAAACCACCGCTACCTTCTTCCTTGTGCGCCTGCAAAACAGAGGTACACAAAAACAGAGCAGTAGCCAACGAATCGAGAAAAATTAACAGAGAGGGCACAACCAATTCAAGAACAACAACAAGAAGCGATTCGTTGTGGTTGGTGAGTTCACCGGAGAAGGCAGAAAGCAAGAGGTTGAATTGGAAAATCACCGATGGCCAATCCTTTCTTGTTCATCTATCTAATTCGAACCCAAATTGAAGCAACAAAGAGGGGAAATGACAAGAATTGAGCACAAACGCTGTCTCTATCTCATTCTTTTCCCATGGTTTTTTCCCCAAAAAAAAAAAACTCATCATCTGCCATAGCTGCAGAATAGTCCGTCCGCCATCTCCATCACAGTGTGCTTTACCAATCCTTCTTTGCTTCCCCCGCTCGCAACGCCACTGCACGACACAATTCGAAGCTTTGAGTTCGAATACACCCGGTTCTTAAGATGTAAGAAAACTGCCTAAACCTAGCCCTTGTTCCAACAATTCACTAGTTTTGGATTTTTTTTTTTTGTATAATACATTAATTTTTTCAGAGACAATAATTTTTTTTGGTTAAAGGAATGACGTCAAGCGTCTAACTCATTGAAGTAAATATCCAACGATCATGAACAATGCCCATTACATCGTGCAACAACCATCTACCAAGGTCAGGGTCGCACACATTGAATCGATGTGTGCCAAAATTAACAAAGTGACCCCTATTTGCCAGAAAATCGACAGCAAAATTAGCTTCCCTATACACATGGCTAATTCGCGCCTCCCAATCTCTGTTGAAGAGAACAAACAACTGTCTACCTAAGATGCCATGGCGATGATCATCATCACAGCACTTCCTGGCAACGTCGATGGCTGCAGTAGAGTCCATGTTGAGCTGGATACGATGCTTTGGTTTTTAAATGAACCTTTATGGCATAAATTGAACATGTACGTTCAATGCTATAGTACAAATTTTTCTTGGACGTATATCAAGATTTTCCAAAATTTTCATATTTTAGTTGTTGCTACTAATTTTCTTAAATCCAAGTAATGTTTTTTATTCGTTTATTTCAAGTAGGAAGAGAACTACTATTACAGGAAAAAACTGAAACCCAACATTTCCAACCTTGAACCTACATTGGCTTCCATTGCTCACATATAACTACATAATCTTGATCATAACACAGAACATTCCAAAACACTTCCATAACTTACATATAACTACACCAAGCAACCCAATCATAACCGGAAAAGCTGAGACAGACGAATCAACAGCCGATCTTCCTGTCACGAGGCCAACCGAACTCCTCCAGGAAAGCCAACACAACTCCATTTGACCATCCAAAACCAGTCTGCCAAAAACCGAACACAACCACCACAAAACCCTTTAAACATAAAAGCATGCCCCAACAAAACTAACTAGCAAATAGATCCTCAAATCCCAACATGGTCAGCTGATAGACTGTGAATTACCTGAGAAACATACTCTCCGCCGCCGCCGAATTCGCCGCAGGCTCGCACGTCCAGCTTCTCGTGCATGGCCCCTGTCTTCTTGTACACAGCGTAGTTGCTGTTAATCCATCTCACTGCTATCTCTTCTGCCAATTCCTTGGCCTTCTCCGACCCTGATCGCACCAGTCCTTCCACTATCTGGTGCTGCAGTGGCGGCCACCCGTTTGGGAAATCCCTGCAATTAAATAGAGAAAGAACGATTAGCTATAGCAGTCAAGCAAGCCAAAGGGGTAATTATGGTCTGGCTAAGATTTTAGTACTACCATTGCTGTCCAGAGTTTGTTAGGGAAGTTGCAATCCCGGCAGCAAGCACGAGGCCAGAACTCTCAAGACTTGCCGTGACTTGCTCTGCCAAAGCTGTGTCTGCACACATTCGGTTTAGGCACATTGTTATTTGATTGAACAGACTGTGAATCATAGTGTTGCAAAATCAGACTGTGAATTGCTGGATAATCGAGCCACGAAACCTGAATGGAACAGGTCGATCCACAGCGGGGCGTAGTTGGAAGCAAATGCATTCTGGTTTTGGTTGGCAATTTGACATATGTGAGGTTGACATTCCTGTCAGCATCAAAGCCAGGGAAACAAAATAATAAGCAAATAATAATATGATGAAGAAGCTTTAAGAAGTCGGGTTTAAATACGAGACCTTTCTCCTATGGGAGAGAATTACAGCTAAAACCAGTACCTTGGAGGAGGATCCATCATCATTAAGCCAGTAATCAAACCACTGCCCCTTCTCAGCATTCCAGAACACAGATTCTATAGCCTTCTTTCTTATTTGAGATGCTTCTGAGAAGCTTTTTGCAACAGTTTCTTCTCCGGTAACGTTTGCCAGGAGTGCAATGTCAAGTTCCAACTGGCCAAAATCAAGCACATCATTTGCTGCAGTTCATAGTAATCTCTAAGACTCCCATTCCATTCACATACATACCTTGAGCAAATAAGTATTCAAATCCACAGGCAAAATGGATGTGGTGGACAGTGTTGTATAGTCTGAGATATCCCTACTCACAAACACCAAAGCAAGTTCTTATCATCATGCAGGACTATGTTTCTAAAGGATTAGTTCAAAAGAAGCTTTTCTCTTTGTAGAAAGTTCAACAGAACTTTATTATTATACCTCATCCATCTAGTACTGAAATCCCACCCAGACTCAGCAGTTGAAGCCACTTCCCTGTAAAATAGCTGCTTTCCAGGGCCATTATCAGAGATCTTGGCAGCAGCTTTCTTATCCTGAGAGGCAGAAAGGAAACATTTACATGCCATGCACTCCTAATAACTCAACAGTAATGTTTAAAATGATGAATTAGCTGAGTTAAAGAGGGGAAGTACTAATTAGTACTCACAATAGTGCCAGATTCAGGCCTAGGCTTGTTCCACATAGCAAAATACCTGCTTAAGCTGTACTTGGCACCTTGAGCATCATGAACTGTGACTATATGTTTACCTGCCAATCACGATTCCAACATCCTCAAAAAGGAGCCTTCTCCAAAAGGTATTTTCAAGTTCATACAAACCATTAGGTGCTACAGATCATACCGGTAGTCCAAAACTTGTGCTCTTTGATCAGCGCCGGTAGTGATTTCCTGGCGAATTCCAGATCCCCTGTCCTGTTGTATATCTCAGAGACCATTGCACTGAGAAGTGGAGGCTCACTACAAAAGATAGAAGTAGTCTAGCAGATAAGAAGCAATCAACACAGCAGTTAAGTTGCCAGAGAGAGAGAGAGAGAGAGGTCATTAAGTACCTTCTGTTGGTGTAATAGGCCCTTGCACCATTCAGAACATGGCCATATGTGTCTAAAAGGTATATGAGATTGGTGACTATGGATTTGGCAGTCTCATACATCTTGCTCACCATCAGTCCCCTGAACCAATCATTTAAGTTTCTCTTGGTTAAAATCATGAGAGGATTTACCGGATGCCCCCGAAGGGACAATCATGAGAGGATTTACATATCACAAGGATAAGTTATCCAGCAATTTCCAGCAACATGGACTAAGACATACCTCTCTTCTCTCTATTCCTTTTACCCATCGTTCAGATAAATTTCTTCCCAAATTTTTTGTGAAATCGTCATCCCGATTAATCATACTTGTTCAATTATGTATTTGAAATCAAATCAATACGATTTTATCGTCATTTTACCACTAATTCTTGTGTTGTTACCTTATTACAATTAGACCAAGGGGCTCATATGTTTTTGATTTAGAGCTCTGGGAATATTTATATTTTTCCAGAAAAATTAATTCGATAATAATATAATATTGCAAAGAAAATCAATACTAGGATTTTTTCCCCTGCATAAAAATATTTTCTGAAAATTTCATTAAACCGAGTCTCCCAAAAAGAAGGCAAAAGAAAAGGACAACACGCACCAAGTCTAAACTGTGGAAACGGCGATGAAAAAGCTTGAAAATCCATCACTGATTCCCGACCAACTAACCTGATTGCCCAGTAAGAATCCCAGTAGTAAACCTCCAAGAACCGGGAACCAGGAATCAGCATTGGCTCCGGCAAGGGAAGCAGAGTGTGCCTTTCAGGATGCTCCCCAACTCCATCGGACACCTTCCTGATCAGAATCTTCCACAAGGAGTGAACTTCCAGCGCCCACGCCCTCACCTCCGGATTCTCCACTTTGGGCAAGAACCCATCAGGCTCAGCCACAAAATCCACCGGCTCGTGCGCCACGAGGTCACTCCCCGCCGGCTCCAAGTACTCCGTCACGAACTTCTCGAAATCTTCCACCGGTACGGCAACACTCCCATTGGGACGACTCCTCTTGGGCAATTCATCGAACGCCTTCTGGGCGGAAGACAGATCGGACTTGAGAGACACATCGATGTAGTATTTCGCGTCGAACCCTTTCTTCCCCAGGGTCTGGAGCGCCGTTTCTTGAAGTCGCTCCAGGAAGGCCAGGAGTGGCGTTGTGGGGACGACTGTGGCGTCAACGACGTCGTTGTCGCCGGTGGATGGTGGAGAATGTTTGTGTGTGGGCTCTTCCATGGATGAATAATATGGTACTACTGTACTAGCAAGTGCACACAAGGAATGGTGGTTGTGAATTCGTGGGTTCTTCCAATTATAGCATGCAGCTTCTTTGTAAAGAAAGGAAAAAAGGAGCTTTTGAAAAGAGTGTTAAGTGGGGTTGTTAGTGGGATAAACTAGTTTATGATGCCATGGTTGAGTAGATGATAGTGGATTATGGTACTGTGACTAGACATGGGATTTGTTTAAGCAAAGATAAAGAACAGTGCTGCCATTAATGATTAAACTAATTCCTTTTGTAATCAGATTGTTGTAAGATTAAGTTTGGATCAATGCGTGATTAGGTTGATCACGATGATATACACTTCGTGACAAATTGCAGAAAAGGCATTCAGATTTCCTTTTGATATTTTCTGTACCATCATGATACAACGATGATAGTGTATTCACCATAAGGCCTATTATATTAGCAGCCGAAGTTCTTGTCGTGAGGCCATCCAAACTCCTCCAGTAATGCCAGTACAACACCATTCGACCACCCGAATCCCGTCTTCTCACCCACGCACAAAAGAACAACGACAAAGACACAAGAATAAGAGTTCAGGTTAGCTTCTCCTTTTTCTTCTTCTTTGCTCCCAAATGGATACTGGTTATTTGCAAGTTCGAAACGCATCCATTCGATTTGAAACGGAAAGGATCAGAGGAGCTACAAGAGATATGTGAAGCCATACCTGAGGGACGTATTCACCACCGCCGCCGAAATCTCCACAAGCTTCCACGTCGAGCTTCTCGTGCATGGAGCTGGTCTTGTTGTACGCGCCATAGTTGCTGTTGATCCATCTCGTTGCTATCTCTTCAGCGAATGACCTGGCCTTGTGTGACCCTGATCGACCCAAGCCTTCCGAAATCATATGCTGCAATGGTGCCCATCCATTTGGAAAGTCCCTGCATTTGAAATTGTTCATGACAATAACAACAACCAAAAAACAAATACAACATGATGCATCAGGATCAACTCGCTGCGCAAGACGCAGAATAGGTTCCAGAATAATGGAAGTAAGAGACTGTGTTTTAGCTGTACCATTGTTGCCCTGACTTCTCTGAGGAAGTGGCTATGCCTGCAGCACGAACCAGGCCTGAACCTTCTAGACTCTGTGTCACTTGCTCCACGAATGTTGTGTCTGCAAACATCAAATCCATCCAGCACAAACCCAGAACGTGCAAATTCAGTTTGCTGCTAATGACAAACGACTCCCTATCTTAATTCCACCTTAACTTATGAAATTGCAGCACAATGAACAACTTTTCTCTAAAGTTTACATACTTAAATGACAGCAGAGAGAACAAAGTTGGACAAATTGCCTGGCAAATGATTGAGAGATGATTCATTCACAAACCTGAATGGAACAGATCAATCCACAAGGGGACGAAATTGGAAGCAAATGCATGCTGGTTTTGGTTTGAGCCTTTCCACGTGTGAGGATGACTCGAATCATCATCGTCGTCATCATAAAGCCGGTAGTCAAACCACTGTCCCTTCTCGGCATTCCAAAACACACATCTTATAGCTTCTTGTCTTGCTTCAGAGAGCTTGGAGAAACTCTTAGCAATAGTTTCCTCTCCCGTGGCACGCGCCAAGCTTGTGATGTCAAGTTCCACCTGCATGAATAGACATATCAATTTTTTGTTTTCATCAGATTGTGTGAATCAATGACATAACTGAAGGCTGAACATACGAAAGAATGAAGATCATTACCTTCAGCAAGTACACATTTAGATCAACAGGCAAGATAGATGTCGTAGACATTGTAGTGAAGTCTGAGTTATTTCTGGCACAAATAAAAACCAGAAGAACCCCTCGCTTAGTATGAAACAGGATCAATGAACACTTTCACAACCAAAACTAGAACTGAACTTACCCCATCCATCTGGTACTGAAATCCCAACCTGTCTCAGCTGCTGAAGCAACTTCTCTATAGAATTGCTGCTTCTTGGAAGCACCGGAAATATTGGCAGCAGACTCCTTATCCTGAGAGAGGGATAAATGGTTTAAGCACTACATTCTCCAATGAACTGAACATAGCTATGGACTGCATAAAATCCGAGGCATATTGTCTCTCACAAAGATTGCAGATTCAGGCCTAGGTTCATTCCACATTGCAAAATACCGGCTTAAGCTGTGGTTGGTATTTTTAGCATCAAGGACAGCGACATTATGTTCCCCTGTAAACCATCCAATACGTTTAGAAAAAACGTTGTCAAAAGAAGCTGCATTTAGTATTATGAGTTATGACCATTTAAAAGAGAACAAGATAGGGGCAAAACATCAGCCAGTAATACCAGAAGTCCAAAACTTATGCTCCTTGATCAATGCAGGAAGTGCCTTCTGAGCAAATTCAACGTCTCCTGTTCTGTTGTATATCTCATATACCATTGAACTGAGAAGGGGAGGCTGACTGTACAGAAGGAACACACTTATTAGTACATTTCAAGCTAGCCAACTGCCAACAACAATAAACTCGTACGCAATGAAGCAGGAACATTGCAACGAGAGTATTACCTTCTATTGGTGTAATAGGCCCTTGCGCCATTCAGGACATGGCCATAGGTATCCAGCAGGTATATCAGGTTAATCACAATTGATTTGGCAGTATCGTACATTTTGCTTGCAAGCAAACCCCTGCCCATAATAAGAGCAATCACAATTTAAACCGCAAAGAGCTCAGAGCCAGAAGACTAAACCATAAAAGAGAAGAAAACTATAGATAACAAGATCAAAGCACGTCATTTTGATGGCAAACCTACTATTTTTCATATTGTACCACCGCAATTTGAGTTATAACAATCTGAATAAAAGGACAATTGTGCTCCAGCTGGTAACTAACCTGATAACCCAGTAAGAATCCCAGTAGTAAACCTCCCTGAACCGTGAACCTGGAATTATCACCGGTTCCGGCAGGGGAAGCAAAGTGTGGAGTTCCGGGTATTTGTGAACATGATCAGACACTTTCCTGCTGAGATTCTTCCACAAGGAATGAACTTCCAGCGCCCAAACCCTGACCTTGGGATTCAACACCATGGGCAAGAACCCATCAGGCTCCGCAACAAAATCCACTGGCTCATGCGCCACAAGATCACTCCCAGCATCATCAAATTGCTCTGCCACAAACCTGCGAAACTCCTGAACCGGGACAACCCCATCGGCCTTCCTTGGCAATCCATCAAACACCTTCTGGGTGTGAGATAGATTGAACTTGAGAGACACATCAACGAACCATTTAGGGTCGAACCCTTTCTCCCCGCCAAGAGTCTGGAACGCGGTTTCTTGAACTCGTACGAGGAATTCCACCAGGGGCGTGGTGGGTATCACAGTCCCGCTCTGAAGAACGCCCATTGTAGAAGCTCGTGATGAGAGCAGCAAGGAACTGGACAGCAGAAGAAACGTCAGTAAAATGATGCTTCTGGCCATCTCTGCGACAGGATTGCTGGACTGTTTGGCATTTGGTAAGAGCGACGAGAGCTGGTTATATAATAAGGAGAATGAGAATGCCGGCAATGGGTTGGTTCCTGCGAATTGATTTATTCGTCAGTTTGCTTCTTTGCTTGATCTGTTTCAATCGGTGAAGTCGACGATAAGTTTTAGGTGGGAAAGAATTGGGAAGTTGTGTTTGTGGGTTTGGACCATTGGGAATCTTCAATCCGGCCAAAGCCATGATGGGATTTGTACAAGGGATGGAATTTGAAGGAGGGAAAGGAAGGAAAGAAGGAATACGCCGCAGAAGAAAGGGAAAGAGTTTTCCCTTTTCCTCTTGAACTTGAAGACTGAAGTCCAAGCTTCTCCCATTTGTCTGACGTTTTGATGCTCCAAAATATCAAATCAAGCATCCACCCACTTTCTTTTTATAAAAGACCTGTGGGCTTCATTCGATAGTTAAACAGACTGAGCCTGTGAGGGAGCCGGGAGGTGGATAAAACGTGCTAACAAATGGGCCATTGAATTCTGAACTCATGGGGCAAATGCAAATCATCATAACACCATCGATTCACTCGAAATCTCTTCATTCTAATTCAAAATATCATGAATAAAATCACCCCAAACATCAACTTCAATATTGTCACTTTTGTATCTCTTCAATCTTCAAATCAATAGGAGATAGGCCGGTTCAACCAACACCGGAGCTACCTTCACGATTGGCGACCTCCACACCAACAACCAGATTCTGATACTACTTGTTGAGATATGCACTCAATTAATACAATATTTTTTGCTTTGAATCAAGATGCTTCATACTAAAAGCTCAATAGGCACTTATATACAAATATTATTTCCCTTGTATTTACGATGTGATTATTGAATTGTCCCATAACATCCACTATTACGCAAGCATAATTATACAAATTGGTAGCCCAAGTTTTTTCGTCAATAACCAATAAATAGATTAATCTAAATGCAAATATCACCCAACCCACCCATTATTCATCCTTAATCAAACTCCTCGTAAACTTGTTGCACTATTATACAAAGCAAATCCTCTGTTTGGCGCTAACTGGTTACTGACTACAACGTCGAGGTATAAACCAACAGTGAAATCTATAACTCCCAAGTCCTAACTATTCAGAGCTCAAGTACTCTTCATCTTCTGGCTCAGAAGCATGCCTCCTTGCAAGTTTACAACAACATGCTTCATCTTTACGGAAGCACCAAAAGAGGAAGCAAAGAGAAAAAGGAAGGTTGATGTTTGAGGTCGGTAGAGTTTTCATCATCAGCAGCCCAACTTCCTGTCATGAGGCCACCCAAACTCCTCCAAAAATGCCAACACCACTCCGTTTGACCACCCAAAACCCGTCTTCACACATAGAACAAAGACACAACAAATAAACTTCAAGTTAGCCTAATATTTCTTCTCCCATGGAGTGAACAAATATTTGAGATAGATAAGATCACAAGGATGAAGACATGAACGCGTAAGACCTTACTTGAGGGATAACAGATTCGCCACCACCACCGAATTGTCCACAAGTTTCCACGTCCATCTTTTCGTGCATTTTACCTGTCTTCTTGTACGCAGCGTAGTTGCTGTTGATCCATCTCACTGTTATCTCTTCCGCTAATGACTTGGCCTTGTGTGACCCTGACCTCACCAGGCCTTCCACTATCATATGCTGCAATGGCGCCCATCCATTTGGAAAGTCCCTGCAGTTGTTCATTCAGGAGGCAAGACACGTAAGTCGTAACAAAAGGGAACAGATTCATCAGGAATCCAGCTCGCAGCAAAAGACCCCAAATGTGTTTCAGAATAATAAGTCTGTGTTGGACAGTACCATTGTTGTCCTGAATTTTCTAAGGAAGTGGCTATGCCTGCAGTACGAACGAGACCAGAAGTTTCTAGACTCTGCATCACTTGCTCCACCAGCGTGGTGTCTGCAAACATCAAGTTCATCTTTCTACTTAAAAGCAGCATGCAGAGCTAAATCCAACGGAAGGGTTAGGAACTGATTGAAGACATACACAAACCTGAATGGAACAGATCAATCCACAAGGGGATGAAGTTGGAGGCGAATGCATTCTGGTTTTGCTGTGAACCTTTCCATGCGTGAGAATGACTGGATCCATCGTTATTATCATGAAGTCGATAATCAAACCACTGCCCCTTCTGCGGATTCCAGAACACACATCTTATAGCTTCTTCCCTTGCTTTAGAGAGCTTAGAGAAGATCTCGGCGACAGTGTCTTCTCCCGTGGTATGCGCTAAGTTTATGATATCAAGTTCCAACTGCAAGAACAGATGTGAATCAATGACCAAAAACCTAGGACCCAAAGTGTTAAAATGAAGAATAGTTTGTAAATAACCAAACGTCATTTCCACGTCACATGTGTTTTATAATCCTAGTATATATATGCTAGTACTGGCTTCCAACATTGTGTTAGTTTCTGAAATTGAGTTCCCATAATAAAAACTACAAAAAGTCCCTCCGTCGACATAGGCACACTTGTTGAGCCACACAAATCTTGTTTCGTGCTTGTTCGTTTATTCCTTCTACAGAAGAAGAACAGACACATAAATCTACATGATCTTTTTCATCACATACCTTCAGCAAGTAAACATTTAGATCCACAGGCAAGATAGATGTTGTTGACATTGTAGTGAAGTCCGAGGCATTCCTGCCAGAAGCCAAAACTAAAACCTCACGTTCAGAACGAATCTGGAACAACGATTGCTTCCACAGCCAAAATCGGTAGTGAACATACCTCATCCATCTTGAACTGAAATCCCATCCTGACTCAGCCGCTGAAGCAACTTCTCTATAGAATTGCTGCTTCTCTGAAGCATTAGATATATTGGCAGCAGAGTCCTTATCCTGAGAGATGAAGAAATGAGCTAACACCCTCCAAGGAACTCAACATTGCAATGGATTAAATGAAATAAAAGGGATATTATTGCTCACAAAGATTGCAGATTCAGGCCGAGGTTTGTTCCACATTGCATAATACCGGCTTAAGCTATGCTTGCCAGCTTTAGCATCATGGACATTGACATTATGTTCCCCTATCAACATAGAAACCATAAGGAACTTGGTTACAGAAGAATGGAGTAAACCTTTCTGACCATTTAAAATCACAAGAGAACCATAAAGGGGCAAAAGCATCAAACAGAAATACCAGAAGTCCAAAACCTATGCTCCTTGATCAGTGCAGGAAGTGCCTTCTCAGCAAACTCAGTGTCGTGTGTTCTCTTGTATATCTCATACACCATTGAGCTAAGAAGGGGAGGCTGACTGTTTATAATACATCTATACGTTAGTAGACATCTAAAGCTGACAGAAAACAATGAATTCCAGGGCAATCAAACAGGATTATTGCAGTTCAAAAGGACTACTACCTTCTGTTAGTGTAATAGACCCTTGCACCATTCAGGACATGGCCATATGTATCCAGTAAGTATAACAGATTAGTGACGATCGATTTGGCAGTCTCATACATCTTGCTTGCCAGCAGACCTCTGACATCAGAAGTGTATTCCGCAAGTTAATTCACTCAAAAGATAACTAGATGAACAAACCCTAGAAAGAACCAAAATACTTATAGATACTTGGAAGTTTTTATTCTTGAAACTGGGGGTTCAAAGCTTGTAAGAGCAACGAGAAAACATGGATAGGGAGGGCAGCCCATTCTGTAATCAAGACCCAATATATTGCTTGACAGTTTGAAAACTCACTCTTTAATAAGGCTAACTAACCTGATGACCCAGTAAGAATCCCAATAGTAGAGCTCCCGGTATCCTGAACCTGGGACGATCGACGGTTCCGGCAGGGGAAGCAGAGTGTGGAGTTCAGGGTGTTTGTGGACCTCATCCGATTCTTTCCTGCTCAGATTCTTCCACAAGGAGTGAACTTCCAGTGCCCAAGCCCTGACCTTCTGGTTCTTCACCTTAGGCAAGAACCCATCAGGCTCCGCCACAAAATCCACCGGCTCATGCAACAGAAGATCACTCCCAGCATCGTCAAAGTACTGTGCCACAAACTTCCGAAACTCCTGAACCGGGACACCCCCATTTGCCCTCCTTGGCAATCCATCAAACACCTTCTGGGTGTGTGACAGATTGAACTTGAGAGACATATCAATGTAGGATTTAAAATCGAACCCCCTCTCCCCGCCAAGAACCTGAAAAGCGGTTTCTTGAACTCGTTCGAGGAATGCCAGAAGGGGCGTAGTGGGGACCACGGGCCCTCTCTGAGGAACCTCCATTCCCGACGATACATAAGCTTGTGATGAGAACAGAAACGTCAGTAAGACGACGATGACTAAGCTGGAGTCCATGCTGGTGAAGCAATTGCAGGGCTGGCGTTGCCGTTTGGGATGACGAATTATTGCTGGTCATAGTAACAATTTGACCGGGGCCGGCAATCGGTTCCTAAGATTTGATAAGTTGTCACTTTGCCTGTTCTGTTTTGATCAGTGAAGTCGACGGGAAGTTTGGGTTTCTTAGTTACGTGAGAAGAATTGGCTTGTTGTGTTTGTGAGGTTCTGCTATGGGGAATCTGCAAATCGGCAAAATCCATGGCGGATGGGTGGAAATTTCTGTTGAGCCGGCGAGTAGTGGAGGAAGGAATTCGCGCCATTACAAAAGGTGACCTCTTTTCCCTATTTTCTGTACACTGCCACAACTGAAGCGAAATTTGGGCTTATGGTCCAGGCGATTCCCTAAGGACCACATGCTTTCGTTGGGCCTGGTTATATTAGTCTCGCTGGGCGCTGGTTGTTTGGGTAGTGTCACACGGATGTGCTTGAACATGACTGTGACCATGAAATTATGTTCGCATTTCAAAATTGAATTTCAGAATCCAATTATGACGTATTTCGTAAAATGTAGATTCCATATGATGCATCATAGATTCCATAAAACGCTTACGTGGATTTGTAGTATATAATGAATCAAACTCATGCAACATTCCTCTACTAGAACTCGCAATAAATCAATTGAAGTTAATAATCCAATTATGTTATATTTCGTAATTCAAAGATTCCATAAAAACACGTACGTGGATTTGAAGTATAGTAAACCAAACTCGTGACATATTTCTCTACTAGAACTCGCAATAAATCGAGAGTTAAGAGGAATGATACTGCGATTTTTTCATATGTTGCCCACAACTCACGAAATTCAATCATATGTCCTACAAGTGTACAACTACTTCCAAAACATGAACAATAAATTCACGGAAATTGGGTGGCTCCTTCAAAACTCGAGTCCATTTCTACTTTCAAAAGAAACCAAGAAAACAACTTCACAAGTTAGCTGGAACAGTCAAGTGCAGCACCATGACACCACCTTCCTTACCTAATTCGAACGCCCATATCATAAGGCAGCAACGAGCACACAACAGAGGGAAAACCCAGAATCAATTTCGAGCAGGGGATGGAGAAACAAGCTCCTCAGAGTAGGTTCTTCCTTTTTCTCTACAATTTCCCAGAACTCAGTCCACACTATACTGGAAAAAGGAGCACTGGCTTCAGAAATTGGAACGACGGACGACGAACACTCATCACCGGAGCAGTTATATTCCCATTCTTCAGGCCAAACCATTGCCATTGCCGTGCCAAAAAAGAGAACAGCATAAAGAAGACCAAGAAGAAAAGCAAGAACACTGGAACAGGGAAGGGAGGCAACAGACAAGGCCGTACCCAGGAGCAGTACGGACCACATGGCCACATCCTTCAAAGTTCAATCGGTCTTTCCTACGAATGTCCCGAGTCAAGCAATAAAGACATTAGTAGACAGCAATTGACACGAGGAGGTTTCCTTGTGGTTCAGTTTCGTTCTAGGGTTTAGGGTGAGAATCCGCCCAAAACGAACCCATGTGAAGGTCACATGACATCCACGTTACCCAGCTAAGGGCGTTAAGTTACCCCCTCTTTTTCCTCTTGGCCGTACAATCCCCAAAACCCAAAATCAACAACCACCTTTCTTCTGTTCCAACTCCTCTCTTCCTCTCATCAAACCATAATGGAAACCCTAAATCCAGGGGAACCCTTTAGAGAGGTTTCTCGGTTAACTAGTTGCCCGTTTCAGCTTATTCTTACTCCTTCCAATTCCTCCCATAACTCCCCTTCTTCACTTCAGTCCATATCCCTCCAACCCCATCATTAAATGGGTGGTTTCTGTACCTCAAAGAGGCCTCCACCAATCTACTAGTACTACTACATCACGTGCACATAACAAAAATCCTTATTCCTCACCTCTGCATGCATTCTCTCCGTTGACATTGACTACTTAACAAGGCAAAGTTGGATTTTACCTCTGCTTGCAATCTCACAGGTCTGGTTACCGCCCGGAGAAACACCATTGTCATCGATTGGGCAGCTTCGTCCCCCTCAGTTAAGTGCAACAGCCATCGCCTATATTTTGCTCTTTGGTCCGCTGCACCAGCTACTTTTGCCATTCAGGACACATGAACAAAAAGCACTCAAATGCAAACCAAACCATGGCAAGGAACAAAACACAGATAGTGTTAGGTCATAGGGGCAGGATTCATTAATAGTGGGAAACAGAGCACACTAGTAACTGCTCCAGGTCAAATGCCAGCTGAGAAAAGGAGTTAAAAACAGGAGGAGCATTTCCCCAAAATCGCAGAGGAGGTAAAAATGGTTTTCAACTACCCTTCTCTTTCTCTCACACACACACAATAACTGGCAAAATCTGAAAAAGAAGTATGGAAACGAGAACTGGAGGGACAAATAATAATAATAATGAAAAAAACCCCACTAATTAATGTGTCCACCAAGCCAATGTGATCCATGTGTCGCTTATCCAACAAACCCTGGACCCAAAATACACCAGTTTGGGTAGTAAAGCAAAGCTAAATTAACCTGGAAACCTGGATGTTACAGAAACACAGAAAAAGGCCACTTCACTTTTTTGACTGCCACAAAAAAAAAAACAATAAAAGGCTCAGCAGGTTTATGTACTGACTTGAACAGAATTGAAATTTATATAAAACCCAGCGGCCAGCACTAAGCCAGTAACTCCAACAAAAGATTCCTAAAACAACACCACCACTTCCAAAGGGAAGGAGCCCCTATAAAAGGAGAAGCAAGGTGAAGGAGAATAAGGGGTTGCACCAGCAAAACAAACAAGAAGAAGCAGAGATAGAAAGAGTCAAGACATTCATGGAATTATCAACTAGCCAAAGGAGAAAGTTAGCTTCTTCCTCGCAAAGACAAGACAAAAGTCAGCAAAGGGATGGTGGTGGTGGTGGGGTCGTGAAGCAAGCAAAGGGAAGGTTTTACATCATTCGTCGTTGCATTGTGATGCTGCTTTGTTGGAAGGAGCATGAAGATAAGTGAGGGAAAATGGTAAACTATGTGTACAGCAGTTCTACACCAATCTTACTTACTCAAGCCATGTGTATGTCTTTTGTCAATCTACAAAGGTAATAGTAATAGCACCCAACAGGGGTTCAAGAGAGTCGGATAGGGAAAACTTGTAGTCAGATGTGGAAAGAGCAATGAAATACAAGCAAAACCAAAATCGATTTTGTGCTCCTATCTTCCTACTTTCCTTTTACCAGAAAGGTATGCCATTCCCAGGAAAACAATCTGCGCAAGAATATCAAAGATGAGTCTAGCTAATAGTTATCATTAACATAACTTGGCATCTAACAGAAATGTAAGCCAAGACGATGAGACATTATGAGTTATGAAAGTATTCATATCCCATAATGCTATCCTTCATCCTTTCAAACCCAAACTCCAAATTTTCCCCAGGATGAAAACTATACTGCCTGGGGCAGGCAAGGTCAGATTAATTCAAAGACTCGAGGCGGAAGGAGGAGAAACTTTATGAAACCATAAGAATTCAAACCAAGATACAAGTTGCAAGACATTAATGCTCCATTCCAAATCCAACTCACTGTCACAGATGCTCTAGTCCTTTTCACCCTTGATAAGATGGAAAAAAGTTCCTTGAGCAATACCCAACACTTTGACCACATCCCCCCCAATATGGACTGAAATCTACATGTCAGCATATCCATAACAGATTATCACTGACAGCCTAGCCAGCACTAAATGGTAGGGGGATATCAAGTGTTCACACCGCGGATGCTAATAAGCTGTGCTAGTTTCGATCATCAAATATGCTTTGTTGTTTTGATAACTCATCATGATGCCTATGAAGTACTTGGTCATAATTCAACCACATAAATAGAGTAAACAGCATCAACAAAGATGACGCAGCTCCCCAAGCAGGATAATGGAACAGCAATGCATTGACAGCGCAGTACAGAAAAGGTGGAACACATTCGACATACTTGGCAAGGATACTTAAAGCGTTGGAAGAAAGTATATTCCTCCTAAACAATCCACTAGATACAAAGAAAGGAACAATCTTTAAGGCAATTTGTTCATATTTCACTCTTGAAATGTAACAACAATACACACAATAAAGAACCTCAAGCGCCCAAATGTTAGGAACTGGATTCAAATACAATACAAAAAAAGAAAGAAAAATCAAGCAATCACAACAACGGGTGGCTTTCCGATTGAACATCAAAAATCGAAAATCATCCAAAGTACAGGCTGGGAGAGAGAACAGGGAACAACCAATTGAAAACGGATTGGTTTAGAAGGGGATAAATTGCAAGATGTACCGAGGTCAGCTCCGGCCGGTAGGGAGAGAATCAATCATCAAACCGGGAGCTCATCGACGGTGTCGCGAGAGGCGGTTGAGAATAGTCTGAGAGGGCGGACGTCGCCCTCATCGTCATCATCATCGTGATCGGCTGTTTGGATATTGACGCAGGAAAAGCGCTCCAGAGAGGAGAAGAAGGCGGAGGTCACATACGTGCTAACCCAACTGGCCATCTGGTTTATGCCATCCACGGAAGCGATGCTCGCGTTGTTGTTGGCTTCGTTGTTTTCCATGGATGGGTCGAAGGAATTCAAGGATCAATTGAGGAATTGGAAGATTGCTGGGGGTGGGAATTTGGAAACCCTAGTCGCCAGAGAGGAAGGAAGAACAACGTGGAGGGAGCAAACGTGGACGCCAAAATTGGGGAAAAGGGGTTTTAGTTGGGACGTCCGCAAATTTGGTGAGGTACTAAATAAATCCCTCCTCTTCGGTCACTAGTTCTAAAGATAATATATATAGCTGATTATTTGTTAATTTCGAATTCAAATTCTCACCTCCTTTAGCCAATATAAAACTTCTCGCGACTATTATGATTGGTTTCAAAATTACCTATTTATCAATCTATTTGTAAATAAGTTAATCATCATAGATTCAACTATCTAAGTTTGATTACAATTTTGTTAGTTCTTAGTGATATTCGATATCCATATGCAATCCATGGTAAATTGGCTATTTAATTTTCTGGCGTGGTTGAATAAGGTCGACCCATATGAATATGTATTTTAATAGAGAAACCCTCAAGTTTTGATTCAGGTGTTCCGGTCCTATACTTCATGGAAAGGAACGAATTTGTGGATTCACCATCTTTATAATCCATATGAAGTGGGAATTAGTTATCCGACTATTCCATCGAATAAGTAGCTAAAACTTTCGGGATTTTCTAAATTTAGAATAAGTAAGAATACATACAGTTTAATATAGAATCTAAATTCAACAAGAATAACATACCCTATAGACTACTTAAACAGTTAAACAATCTACTCGAACCCAAAACATAATTACTTAAACACAAGCATATTCAACAATTTCATTCTTACCTTCTAACAGGAGGTTAAGGGAATAGATATGAGGACTTTTGTGGGATGGGTAGGAAAGTTCCAAAACTTCTATTGATGGGGGAAGAGGAAATGAGAGTGGATAGAAATGTGGGTGGTAGGGGACATTATTTAATCGGTGCATATTGTACATCAATCGCTTTAAGGCTAAGCAATCTAACTTTTATTGTTGTAAACTGATACGATCAACACATGAATCGCTCAAGGCTAAGGGAATCAGACCTTCGACCAGTCTACCCAAAGTGATGGCACCTAACTTTAGCTCGGAGTGATGTCGGGTTGAAAGGAACCGACCGAGTAGAAATTTGATCGCTTCAACTCAAAAGCTATTCATGTTGATTGCTTTTGTCAAACGCGATAAAAGGTTGATCACTTATGTGTAAAGTGATGAAATTAAAAATCGTGTTTCCCTACCACAGCGAAAACATTGATCGTTGTACTCTCATTGATTTCAGATAGATCACTTCTCCTAACAGAGATCAAATGTCAAGCAATCTGTGATCGCTTTCCTCTCCAGCGACGAACAACGTGCGAATCAAGCCCAAACATATATAGATTGGTAAGTTCTATAAAAACTATTATATTTTGAAATTTTTTGTTAACAACTATACTACTTCCGGGGGGAGAGGGAGAGGAATCCAATTATAGGAGATAATAATAAAAGTATGGAGACTATTAGCACCATGATTCAGAGCAACTATTTCCCAGCTTCAAGCCACAGCAACGAATGATAGATTGTTTCAATCTTTCTCATTCGTACTCATAAATTCAATTCGCTTCAAGGTAAGACGTTGGGATTGTCTGTTTAGAACTCTAGAGTCTAGAAACTAGTAACGTGCTCGGGAAAACTCAATAAAATTGTGCAGACTGGAGACTGCAGAGCAACGGGATCTCTTGCATTGGGCTCAGGAAAAGGCCCAAATGTTTCGGTACTCTCTTCTCTCGTGTGCATTATCACGTCTATCTCGAATTTATTTCAGTTTGTATTGGCTTTCCAACTCCAAAAAATTTAATGCACTCATGTAGACTGAATTTATCACTAATTATAAATTATTCAATCTATCTCGCAAAAGAGATCATAAATTTGCTTATCAAAATCAAATTAGTAATTACAGTAACAATCCATAGTGGACCACATAAACTGACAAGGAGATTCGGAAACGAAAAACGAGAAGCATAGATAAAATTAATAATTAAGGTTGAATGATTTTAGTTTACGTTAAAATATTCATTTATGATATATTTCTAATTTTTTTTGGATAATTTATACAACCATTTTACAACATCTATACCAATATGATATTTTATGTACCACCATTTATATAATTTGTGCTGCCATATTCTTTTTTATAAGATGAGTGTTCTTTTGTAGATCATAATTGATCTAATTTTTCTTTCTTCAAAATTAAAAAGAATCGATAAATGATTAGTTCGAATTTTATGAGAAGTCATTACGGAGTGACAGTATAACCTGATTCGTGGGATATTGGATTATTATATGTAGTTGTTATACGACTTAATCTTTCAGAAAATAAACTATCCATTCTCTTTTTTTCAACAAATTTATTAATTAAGCACATGGATGAGAAAATATGAATTTTATTAATCACAAACACTTTTATCACCGAACGCCATGTTACAAGTCATACCATTCTCTTGAACCCTTCCCTCGTCAAAGTACATGCAGTTCTGGTCCAAGAAAGCCTGAGCCTCGCCGAGGCAGGCCGGGCACGAGGCCGAGGTCGGGTCGGGGCAGGCAGCCCGAGCCCACAACAAGCTGTTCACGTTGATGCACGTCGAGAACTCGCCGGGATGGGAGTTGTGGACGTTGACCACGTTGACCAGGATCCCTTTCCTCGCCTGGCCCAACGGGCTCGATGGGTCCACCGGAATCACGCCGCAGGAGTGGTCTGGGAACGAGTACGCGTCCGTCGACGACGCCGACGTCGCAACCGCCGCGTCACTGCTGATGATGCAGAGACCAACTACGGCGACGATCAGCCAAGCGAGAGCAGCCATTTTCTTGAAAAGGGTATTGGTTTATGTTATGTTGGTGTGTTTGAGTACTGGAATTGTTAGTGATGGAATGAATATGTTTGGGGAGAACTAGAGGGACCACTTTGGCCTTTTTATAGGCCATAGTGCACCAACCATTGTTGTTGCATTAATTATATTGGATTTGGATTTGTTTGTGTTATAAATTAGTTGCCATAATTGATAGAGCTGATTAATTGGCATAAGATACTATTGAATTTCTTGTTTATGTGTTATTACTTATTAGTGTTTTTCCATAAACAAATTGGTAACTTATTGGTATTAATTACTTACCTTTTTTATATAAAAGGAGAAAAGAAAAGGGGTTATAGATATAAACACACTCTTTTATTATGCATTTTTATCGAACATGCTCTTTTAGTTCTTTTTACATCAACCATACTTTTGTATTAAAAAAAAATATCAAACATGTCTCTTTTTGTTAAGGTTTTCATCCCGACACCGTCAACCACGATCAAACTGTGGTTCTCACCTCCTGCCTTGAACAAAATATGAAATGTACTACAGTTGGTGACAGAGAGATCTATTTTCTTGAATTTGACGATTTTCCCACATATATGTCAGATTATCCATGATGCATAAGTGTATTAATCAAATATTATAACTTTTTATCCAAACCCTTCTTATAACTTTTTAAATTAGTAGTCAGATCTTTCAAAATTCAAAGTATTAGTAAACATTACTCTCTGTTAACAGTTTTGTTAGTAATGCTGACTCGCCAACATGATATTGAGTTGGAAGAGATACATTGAGGTCAAAATTTCAGTATTTTAAATAAGAAAAGAGTTACAAAACTATCCACGGTACCATTCAAATAGCTAATATTTTGATGTGTTAAAAAGATTTGGTAATACTTTATATCACGAAATATTTGGATAACAATTTTAAAATTTTGAAAGTTTAGTCTAATAAATTTTATTTACTATTTACTCTAATTATAGAATTTTTTTGAAAAGTCCCCTGCTTTTCATTAATAAGCAAACTACTAACCATCCCAAACAACAATAATATCCCAATCCCATGGAATGTTCCAGTGGGCCAGATAGTGGGCCACTATGTTTGCCTCGATGGACAAAAGCCCACCCGAGGCCGTCCCTCCCCATCCCATTCTCCTCAACCCTCGAAACTCGAAACCACCGTCTATTGAATTCCGTCACAGACCCCGTCTCCGTCCGTCCTATAAGCCCCTTTTCAATCTCTCTCAGCAATCACCGGCAAGAGTCCCTGGTTCGTCACCTCCTCAATTCCCCTCGAAATTGCTCTTGCTTCGTTTTGCTCGAGGTAGTCCTGAACCCAGCAGGTAGCCCTTTGCAGTAATTATAGAAATAATAAAACTACTTTGCGAGAAAAAATGCAGTAGAAGAGAATCACAGAGGAAAAAGAAATTGCAGGAGAAGAGAGCTGGGAGACAAGCGGTTCAAAGTTGCTGACCATCAAATTGGATATTTCGTCAGATAACCCGTCCAAGAGTGTTGGACCGCGTCCAGGACCCGCTGCTGAGTTGGCCCCCCCTAAACCACGCCACCGGCAGAGCTAAATATTCTCCAAAAAAAGCTTTCGCTTTTCCAATTCTCTTTCCTCTCAAAAACTTTTCCGCAGAATCCACAGTTTCCCCAATCGGCGGTTCTTGCGTCCTTCGCTTCGCTTGAAAACCTCTCCCTAATTCCGGCGGAGATGAGGCTTTTGAAGTTAGCCACCTGCAATTTGAACCAATGGGCGATGGACTTCAACTGCAACTTGAAGCACATAAAGGAGTCGATTACCAGAGCTAAACAAGCGGGTGCCGTCATTCGACTCGGCCCCGAGCTCGAGGTCACCGGCTACGGCTGCGAAGATCACTTTCTCGAGCTCGATACCGTCACCCACTCGTGAGTCAAGCTTGCCCCCTTTACCGTTTCAATTTCATTATGGGTTGTTCCAATTTAGTGAAAGTTTCGGTCTTTCCTGAAGATGGGAATGTTTGAAGGAGATTCTGGTCGGAGATTGGACCGACGGAATATTGTGCAGTATAGGCATGCCCGTGCTCAAAGGCTCCGAGCGGTATAACTGTCAAATTCTGTGCATGAACCGAAAGATTCTGATGATCCGCCCGAAAATGTGGCTTGCAAACGACGGAAACTACAGGGAGCTCCGGTGGTTCACTGCCTGGAAGCAAAGGGATCAACTGCATGACTTTGTGCTCCCACCAGACGTTGCAGAGGCCATTTCTCAGAGTTCGGTGCCATTTGGATATGGGTTCATTCAATTTCAAGACACGTAAGAATTTCCTTCTCTTTTTTTTGCATAGTGATTGAAGAATTAGTTACTTTAGTTTGCCAACAAATGATATGGTTCCTAGTAAGATTGCCATATCATTAATTCTACGTGGTTGTTAGAGCTGTTGCTGCTGAAGTTTGCGAGGAGCTTTTTACACCGGTTAGACCTCATGACGAGCTCGCACTTAATGGGGTTGAGGTGTTTATGAATGCAAGTGGAAGTCACCACCAACTGAGAAAGCTTGATATCCGTCTTGAGGCTTTTATGGGTGCTACTACTCGTGGAGGAGTGTATATGTATAGTAATCACCAAGGATGTGATGGTGGCCGCCTTTATTATGGTGCTTTTAACATTCCTTAGTTGCTCTGATCCTTAAGCCCGATTGACTAAGTTTACTGGTCGAAAAGTTCTTAACTAATGAACTATATGCCACAGATGGATGCTCTTCCATTGTTGTAAATGGAGAAGTTCTCGCCCAAGGCTCACAGTTTTCCTTGAAAGATGTTGAGCTTGTGGTTGCTCAAGTGGATCTTGATGCTGTAAGAGAACTTCCGGCCCTAGTCAAATAATATAGCCCTTCTGAAAATTTATGCTCTACTGTATGAGTCTAAACTCTCTCACAAAGGTTTTCTTAGCATTCAGAACCTGACATGTTTTCTTTCAGCAGATTTCTTTGTCGAGGGCTTTGCTACTATAAAATGGTTTTGTTTCTTGATCGCAGGTGGCTAGCCTAAGAGGATCCACTAGTAGTTTCCAAGAACAAGCTAGCTGTAAAACCAGTGTGCCTTCTGTAGCAGCACCTTACAGTCTGTGTCAGCCATTTAACCTGAAAATGACTCTTTCTAGCCCCATGAAGGTATAGTTCAAAGCATAGCTATAGAGTCAATCATACTTCACTTGTACGGTATTTTAGATCTGGCTTGTGCTTTGACTATTGCAATGTTAATGAAATTTCACCTCTTTCCAGTCCTCTTTTGTATGTTAACCGACTTTAATTGTGCTCTATGTTTTCCAGATCAACTATCACTGTCCTGAGGAGGAAATAGCTTTTGGACCTGGTTGCTGGTTATGGGACTATTTGAGAAGAAGTGGAGCTTCTGGATATTTGCTTCCTCTGTCTGGTGGTGCAGATAGTTCCTCAGTAGCTGCCATAGTTGGTTGCATGTGTCAACTTGTTGTAAAAGGTCAATTTGGTGCAGTCAATATAGATTTTATGATATTATGAACCCAGAACAGGTATACTTAACCTTCATGCCTGCTTTCTTATTGGTTTCAGAGATTGCGAATGGAGACGAGCAAGTCAAAGCTGATGCAATACGCATTGGACATTACACTGATGGCCAGTTTCCCACAGACAGCAAAGAATTTGCAAAGCGTATCTTTTATACTGTGTATATGGGAACTGAAAATAGGTTGGTGTCATGGTCATTCAGTTTGTGATTATTTCATGCTAATTGAACAGTATTCCTTGCCTCCTTGGTATCTTCACTTCCAGAAAATTACCTGATTTTGTGGTCTTTTGTCATGACTGAGTTGTTTTTTCTGCAGTTCTGATGCGACAAGAACCCGGGCAAAGGTTCTTGCGGATGAGATAGGTTCATGGCATCTCAATGTTTCAATAGATGGTGTTGTATCTGCATTCCTTTCCTTGTTCCAAACTCTTACAGGGAAACGACCATGCTATAAGGTAAAGTGGCAAGTAGGAACCCAGTCTCACTGGCTTTACAAAAAGAGTAGAAACCCATCATATCTTTGAGGAATATCTTGTTCCCTTAACGGTTGACTGAGTTGTGTGTTTGACTCAAATGAGCATTGTGTCATTTATTCTGTAATTTTGAAGCTTGGTTTCATTTCACAGGTGGATGGGGGTTCTAACATTGAGAACCTAGGCCTCCAGAATATCCAAGCTAGAATAAGAATGGTTCTAGCATTCATGTTAGCCTCACTCCTGCCATGGGTTCACAATAAACCGGGATTCTATCTTGTTTTGGGTAGCTCCAATGTCGATGAAGGGTTGCGAGGCTATTTAACCAAGGTACTGGGACAAAAAGAAGACTAAGCTATAATATAAACTTGATATTTAGCAATTTGTCTATTTGCTTCTACATTCTGAAGCTATCTTCG
Organism: Linum tenue; assembly: GCA_946122785.1. Lineage (NCBI taxonomy): Eukaryota > Viridiplantae > Streptophyta > Magnoliopsida > Malpighiales > Linaceae > Linum > Linum tenue. The sequence continues at coordinate 1,431,525 of CAMGYJ010000005.1, read as the reverse complement.
TAATAGATATAATGAAAATACGAGATATCTGCCTTCTTTTACTATTTTCTTCACTGTTTATAGCTAGAACATATTGTGTTAAGAACTGTTTTAGTTGAATGGAACCTTTTCAGATCAAATGTACTTCTGCGATTCCTGGTTTCTTCTTACACTAATTATTACGTAAGTGCATCTTCTGCAGTATGATTGCAGCTCAGCAGATATAAATCCAATTGGAAGCATAAGCAAGATGGATCTTAGGTCATTTCTAAAGTGGGCTGCCACACATCTTGGTTATTCATCCTTGTCCGAAATCGAAGCAGCTCCACCAACAGCAGAACTTGAGCCGATACGCTCAAATTACAGCCAGGTATTCTCTCCTATTACTCTCCAGTTCTCTCCCCTGTTACAGTCACCTTCCTCCATGATTTTGCCCTAATGCGTGTACCTTCCCTGAGAATAGCTTGATGAAGTGGACATGGGAATGACATACGAGGAGCTCTCGGTATATGGCAGACTGCGAAAGATATACCGGCTTGGTCCAGTGTCAATGTTCAAGGCATGCTTTCTTTTTAAAAATTCTCTGTCAGGAAATTAAGCCATTTCCATACCATACTCTTCTTGAAGTCTCTCTGTGGTGATGTTGCAGAATCTTTGCTTCAGATGGGGATCAACATTAACCCCATCAGAAGTGGCTGAAAAGGTGAAGCACTTCTTCAAGTACTATTCAATCAACCGTCACAAGATGACGGTCTTGACCCCATCATACCATGCTGAGGTACGTCATTGTCTTCATTTTCTTCGGAGTTTATGAGAAAATCCAGTTTTTATCTGATCATGGGACATGTTTGGGCCTTTTTGCAGAGTTATTCACCTGAGGACAACAGGTTCGACCTCCGCCAGTTTCTGTACAACGTACGGTGGGCTTATCAGTTCCAGAAGATCGACGAGCTCGTCAAGGAGGTGAAGGGCGACAAAGTTGCTTTTCCAGAAGGGAGCCAGGAAGGGAAGTCTGGAGGGATGGGAGTTGTTGCTGCTGGCGCTGGAGATCCCAAAGCCGGGTTGTAGTAGGGGAGGCAGCCAAGCCATTTATCTCCCTTTCTGTTAGTGTAAGCTAGTAGTAGTATTGTCGAAATCCGCATTTGTCTTTCATTACATTCTTTAATGTCGCCCGTTGGAAAGTTCTGCAACTGCCGTAACTATAGGCGTGCTTTGGGTTAAAGCCATTGTAATTTTTTGTTTTGCATCACAATATGTAGAAAAATGCTCTTTCCTGGTCGCATCACAATAAATGCACTTTCGCCTCGTTAGTCATTTAGCTGTTTGCCACTTGCCAGTCATTAGCTTTCTCGCAGAAAATTCAGTTCACCTCTGCATTTAGCTGTTTGCCAGTCATTAGCTTTCTCGCAGAAAATGTAGAACCGGTGCTGGACTTCCATGTCGATTCCTCTCGGGCTATGTATCATCTTCTCGGACTCCATTAACACTGGTTACTTTTGGAAGTTTCTTTAGCTTTTGCTCTTTTGCGCAATTTCTGAACCTCTTCCTATCAGTCTTTTGACAGCTCCAGGCCGAATGGAAAGACAAGATTCAGGAGGGAAATTAAAATTACTCATTATGAGCAACATTCTACTAATCTAAACAGCAGGCTATATAATTAAACAAAAACAGACACTTAATCAAGGTACTACCAAAATCCGTTACGATTAGCTTCAACTGAACTAAACAAAAAAGGATTATGTTTACCACTTTGAATGTATTGACGGAACCAAAGAAAAAGTGAAGAAAAACAGGCTACGAGAGACCGGGGAAAAGGAGAAAATCCTCTCACGCTATAATCCATATCTCCTTCCCCTAGCTCTCTCTCACGCTACTCCTACATTGTTTTTTCCTTCCGGCCCTCAAACATCAAGCATTTTCACCGTTCTCCCAAGCAGTAGACTACGCCGTCGTTTATCTCCAAAAAAAGAGAGGAAGCCAAAATGAGGAAATTACAGCTCATCGTGCGAATCCTCGTCTTCCTCATCTCCAGAAGCACCTGCGCCACCTGGGGCGCCACCGGACCGCTGGTACACGGCGGTGATGATCGGGTTGCAGACGGCCTCCACTTCCTTCAGTTTCTCTTCGTAGTCCTCCTTCTCGGCGGTCTGGTTGTCGTCCAACCACTCCAGGGCCTCCTTGGTGGCGGCCTCGATCTTCTCCTTCTCGTCGCCTTCCAGCTTGTCAGCAAGCTTGTCGGCGTCGTTGATCTGGTTCTTCATGTTGTAGACGTATGTCTCCAAGCTGTTGCGGGCGTCGATTCTCTCCTTCACCTTCTTGTCCTCCTCGGCAAACTCCTCGGCCTCGCGAACCATCCGGTCGATCTCTTCCTGGCTCAGGCGACCCTTGTCGTTGGTGATCGTGATCTTTTCCGCCTTTCCGGTGCCCTTGTCTTCGGCCTTCACGTTCAGGATACCGTTGGCATCGACCTCGAATGTCACCTCGATTTGTGGGGTGCCCCTGTTATAACGTGAATAGGACATGCATCAGCATTCAGCACAATGTAAACTAGTAGAACGAGAAGGAGAAAAGGGAACACACAATTGATGGAGGTCAGAAAGAATACAAACCTGGGAGCTGGAGGGATTCCGGTGAGATCGAATTTACCGAGCTGCCTACAGTCCTTGGTGAGACTCCTTTCACCTTCAAAGACCTGAATGGAGACGGTGGTCTGCTGATCCTGGTATGTAGTGAAAACCTGAGACTTCTTGGTGGGGATAACGGTGTTCCTCGGAATCAACTTGGTCATCACTCCACCCACGGTCTCAATACCCAATGTGAGGGGTGCAACATCCAGAAGAAGGATGTCTGTCAGAAAACAAAAAGAACACATTAATTCCAGCTTCTCAGATTACACTGTTCATAAGGAGGCCGATATCCAATTGTCAGAGAAAGGTTACCTTTGGTTTCGTCGCCACCTTCTCCGCTAAGGATTCCACCCTGGACGGCGGCACCATAGGCAACAGCCTCATCAGGGTTGACACCCTTGTTGGGCTCTTTACCGTTGAAGTAATCCTTGAGGAGCTGTTGAACTTTGGGGATTCTGGTACTTCCACCAACAAGGACGATTTCATCAATCTGGTTCTTCTCCAAGCCAGCATCGTCCATGGCCTTCTTCACTGGTCCCATGGTCTTCCTGAACAGATCGTTGTTCAATTCCTCAAAGCGAGCTCTGGTGAGTGGTTCGGAGAAGTCCACACCATCAAAAAGTGATTCAATTTCCACACGGACTTGGTGCTGGCTGCTGAGAGCTCTCTTGGCACGCTCGGCTTCCCTCCTGAGCTTTCCGAGAGCTCTGTTGTCCTTGCTGATGTCCTTTCCGTGCTTCTTCTTGATCAACTTGATGAAGTAATCCATGATTCTATGATCGAAGTCTTCACCTCCCAAATGGGTGTCACCGTTTGTGGAAAGAACCTCAAACACACCGTTATCAATGGTCAAGATACTGACATCGAAGGTACCACCACCAAGATCAAAGACCAAGATGTTCTTCTCACCACCCTTCTTGTCCAAACCATAGGCGATGGCAGCAGCAGTTGGCTCGTTGATGATCCTAGCCACATTAAGCCCAGCGATAACACCAGCATCCTTGGTAGCCTGTCTCTGGGCATCATTGAAGTAGGCTGCATTTGCAAGACAGATAAAGGACTGGTCAGTGCTATGAAAACACAACGAAAAATACTTCTCGAATGCAAAAGTACAAATACTCTACTGCAATAGTTTGATTGAGTTACTAACCGGGAACAGTGACAACGGCATCCTTGATTTTCTTTCCGAGGAAAGCCTCTGCTGTTTCCTTCATCTTAACCAAAATCATAGCGCTGATCTCTTCAGGACTGAAGACCTTGGTCTCCCCATCCTTGATCTTCACTTGGATATAAGGCTTCCCGTCCTTGTTCACAATCTTGTATGGGACAAGCTTCATGTCCCTCTGGACCTCTTTGTCCTCAAACCTTTTGTTCCAAGAATCAAACCCACCACAATTAGACATCGGCAGCCAAAGAGCTTTAAAATAAGAAAATTTATCAGAAAGCAAGGTTAGAGGAATTACTTTCTTCCGATAAGCCTCTTGACGTCAAAGATGGTCCTTTCAGGGTTCACAGCTGCCTGATTCTTTGCAGCCTCACCGATCAATCTCTCACCATCAGTGAACCCAACCCACGATGGAGTAATACGGTTTCCTTGATCATTGGCTATAATTTCAACGTGACCATTCTTATACACACCGACACAGGAGTAGGTTGTTCCAAGATCTATCCCAATGACAGTTCCTAGCTTGGTGGCTTCCTCTTTCGCAATAGAAATTGCAAATAGACAGCCTGCAAAGCATAATTCTCAAGAGATCAATAGGATTCTAGAAATTTCCCAATATCCTAACGTTACTGCACAAATCATAGCATCAGCTGATTAGGAGCACATTCACATTGCATAGAAAGAACACACTGCTCCAGGCAACCACATACATTCTTCATAGAAGAATCAATCGAAATTTCATCAAACAGACTTAAACTTTTTCTTCAGCCTTTCTAGAACAGACCATGCATCAGCAGATCGTCATTTCAACACCAGGCGAGAAAGCAAAAGAGTGCAATGAAATCAAAATCGATCTACATTCAGAACAGCACATTACACCATATGCAATCTTTCTCCACGCAGCGTTTGAGCTCAGGCTACATAATTTCGCAATCTATACGTGCAAGGAAACTCTCCTAAATCCATCAAAGCCAAATTCAAAATCACGGATAGATCTGACAGCAAGCAACGCCATTCACCAACTGAAACGAAACCTAAGCTAGATCTACATCATTTGAGTTCAATATCCAGTATAAACTAACACGAAATGAACAAGAAATACTACGAAAACGGATCAACTAAAGATCCGGCTATCTGGAATGAGAAAGAACGTTCTAGTCTACTCACCGAACAAGAGAACCGCCGAGACGACGAGACCGCGTGCTCTTTGAGAGCCAGCCATGGTGAGCGAGCAACTCTTTCTTCGTCAATCCCCCGGAGTTTCCTCAACTGCAACTATGCTCGGCAAATCAACAACGGAAAGAAGCAAACCCCCGCAGAGGCGAAGAGCTGATGGAAGAGTGACGTGCTCTGTTTTTCAAACGGCCTTCAGATTTGTGTTCGATGATACACACACTTTAAGCGCGCGTGGGGAAATAGTGGCTTTTATAGAGTCTTCAACATAACCATTCGCCATTTCTTCGATCTTTCATTTTGTTGATGAACTGAGAGAGAACATGTCACTGATGGTGACGTGGACCAATGAGGTTGCGATGTCTGATCCGCTCGGCCAATGAGAAAGGAGCTCGTGGTGGGTGTCTCGTGGCCGTCTGTTATTGGGTGTTTCGACGTGGCCTTCTCGGGGTTTCGTACTTTCGTTTCCCCGAACTTGACGCTTGCTAAAGGGTCCCACCCACGCGGCAACGCTCTTTTTCCTCCGGAGACCAAGCCAACAGACCCAGGCCTAGGCTTCCTGGTTCAGGCCCGTTATATTGTATTCTATTAAAAAATATTTGGGCATGTAACTGTTGATACTGGACATGGACATGAGGTGTTGGGCCAAAGCCCAATCAAATGCCCCACTGAAAACAGCTATAATTTACTTTTGAGGTTAACGCGCCGGGCCGGCATTATGAAACTAATAGATATTTTCAATCTGGGCCGATCAATATGGCTATGGTTTCTATGGGGTAGTTGTAAAGATTTTCATTACGTGGCTGGATCCTAAAACTATTAGCTCACTAATTGAGGGCTCTTGTGTTGAATTCGTGGGATGTAAAATACATCGATAAATGGCTGTTTGACTTTAAAACTTTCATATGAGCTGTAGTAGACAAAATGAAAGCAAGAATGTCGGTTTGAGTAACGCGAACATAAAGAATAATTCGATGTCATGATCCAATAGCGTAGAATATCGTCATCATCTCACAAAAATATTAACTTCTACTCGCAACGTTTTTGTTTTATTTTCACGTTGCATTCTTCGCTCGAAGGGAACGTAATCGGTACGACAAAAAAAAATCATGCCAAGAGAAAGAAAAAAAGATGTGGAAATTAAACAAGCTTAGGTGGGAAGAACAGTGCATCAGGCAGCAATTAGTCAATGAAAATGATCAACCAACTGAAATTAATTAGCATCAAACAGCAGCTTCTATACATACAGCTCAACAGAATATGAATAATGAAGACGGATTTGCTTCTTAATCAATTCATTGTCTTCCTTTTTTTTCTCTCTCTCCTTCTCCCAACTCTTATTTGCATGCAATCAGAGAGTAGACGTAATCAAGTTCCAGCTCTACAATTAGTATAAGTAATCGGCCAGCTTAGTTGTCATTCCAAGTTGCGACCTGATGATGATCAGATACGTATATAAATTATATTACAATTTGTACTTAATTATTATCTGCAACTAGCGGCATGATCGATTAGGTAGGGGAAAAGGAAAGTGAAGGGAAAGAGGAGAATTGATCATGGCGTCATTCCCCAATCCCACCAGGAGGTGACTTGTGAACAAAGTCATTAATCTCAATAATGACAACTGTTGAGCCCTCTCTCCAAATCCAATTATCTATTCAAAGTTTCTGCATGGGGGGTTGAAAATAGGTTTTAATTAATTTGGTTTACCTGCCTTTAATTAAACAGCGGTAGAAGATAATAAAGATGTTTAACATTGTATCGAAAAAATTAACACTGGTAGTTCTTTCTACCTTTCAACATTCCCTCACCCAATGGTCTTAGTCTACCAGTTCATGTATGAAAGGACATTTCTTGAAGATGAGGGAGGTTGGAGGTTAGCATCCTTTAAAATCGATTTGTCACGGTTCCTGTTGCGGAACGAATTAAAATGTTTAGAGAACTAATAGGTACATCCACTCTAAATTTGAGTGAGGTAAAATCTTTGTAATTATGAGCCTCCCTTCATTCATGTTCCGAGTTCATATCATTTAACTTGATTTCTGACTGCACCTAATTAAAATGCCGATCGTGGTATATATTTTGCTCAACTGAAAAATGAAGAAGAGGTGGATGATCAACTTAAGAGAAGGTGCGGTTCAGCCATTTGAATATTGGATTCGCACCACCATGCAAACAGAAATACACTGCAGTTCGTCCCAACAGATTAAAGTTGACTTATGGAGAGAGGCTTCACATCACATCCTAATGAACTATGCCTCTCCACGATTGAAAATGAAAGGTGAACATGCAAGTTTGTCCACTCCATTCACATCATTGTTTTTTTTTTTTTTTTTTAGAATTGAATTGGATTTCTGACTTATCTAACCGTCCAATTTGGTTCGCATTGAAGGGTTCATCGGTTTTCGCAATTAATAGTGCAGTGAATGGAAGGCTGTGCCAAATGCCAATGCATATCTATCATTATATTCATGCATGCTAGCTGCTGATGCCTGATAGAGATTTTTCGTTTCACTACTTAATTAACTTTCCGCCATAACTCTACACTGCAATTAGAGAATATAATAGTCCAACCTAGGCAACAGAGAAAATTGAATTGAGTGTGCTTAATAATTTCCCAATCCCAATGTATAAGCACAAAATTAAACGCACCTGGCTAGCTAGCTAGCTAGTCAAACCTGCTTTGATTAATTTTCCTAAATTTTCCAAAAAACGGAAGGAAACACACCAAACCAGGGGCTTGAATGTCGGCAATAAAAAAAAAAAATTATAGTGCAGAAGACAGAAGTTGACTTTTGCAGTTGCAGCTGCACCATATTTATTGCCTCCATTTCCATCGTTCCTCCTCCCAATATCTACTACTCAATAAAAACTCCACCATTCCCTTCAAAGCAACAAAGAAGAAGTTTGAAATGGCTGCTCCTACTCACTCAAAGCTCATCATCATCGTCTTCCTGCTGCAACTCATCAGTACCAATCCCGCCATCTCCATGGCTGCTGCTGCTGCTGATCATCTGGCAAACCCACAAGTGAGTTATCAGGTCAGGATCTGGATTCTGATGTTATACCTTAGAACGAGCTTAGATATATAAGACCAAATAATTTGTAATCCAACGAGAAAGGATCAACAATGTAATTTTGCAGATGAGGAAGCTGCTGCAGATGGATCTGGTGTTGGACTACGAGAAAGATCCAGGAGCAAATACGAAGCACTTGCCAGGTCCCAAGCCGCCCACCAAACCTGGAGTCGGTGGCTGAAACTTCATTTTTATAGTACACTCTCACAAGTTTCAACCAGCTGTTATATGGTTTGATTAATATAGATGTACAATACTATCTACTTACTTCAGCAATAAAAAATAAAAGGACAGAAATGTCTTCAGGTTTAATTGGAGTTTTGGAGATTTTTTGGTGAAGAGTTTTGGAGATTTCTTCTTGTTCTTCTTCTTCTTGTATCAGTACGTCACACTTTTAATACTCGAAATTTGAACACATGTAGTGGCCACTCCGGCACCTTCATATACGCATAAAAAAGTTTAATATGAATGAAAGAAAAATCTTGTGAGAGGGTTCCTCAAACAAAAAGGCCTTTCTAAATATGTAAATATTAACTAATACTGTAGATAGGGCTGAAAATTTGCATGGACCGTTCTTGATCTGTCTGACCCGTTCTTAAAGGATCAGGATGTATAACCGACGCGTCACGTCCCTGTCTCCTTCTTGATCCTATCTGACCCTCAAGGGTTGGGACGGATCAGGACGGGCCGGGTCGGTGGGTCGACGCTAATCAACACACTGTTTTTTACAAATTACGTTTTGGTACCCAATTTTTTTTTACAATTTAGTAACTAATTTTTTTTTACAAATAAGTCCATAAATTTTGATGGTAAAATTACATGTTGGTACCCATTTTTTTTTATTTTTACAAGCTAGTACCTAAACTTTTAAAACTTTACAAAAATGTCCAATGTGGTGTGAGATATTTGTTGTTGCTAAGAGTCACAGGGTCACACGTGACCTATCCCTAAGTTGTCCCTACCCGTCCCGACCCTTACAGGGTCAACAAATGACCCGTCCCTAATCTGTCTCTGTCTCTGTAGACAAACTGATCCATCCCGACCCTTAGGGACAGGACGAGTTAGTGGGTCCTCCGAGTCAAACTTTCACCCCTACCTATAGCCGTGTTTTGAATGAGTAAATTGAAAGACATGAGATTTCAGTTTAAATTTTCATAAATGTGGGAACCAGTTACTAAACACTAGAATGAGAAAGATAGGGAATAGTGCGCATTTCCAGCTCTCCATAAACGTGATATTTTTAACACAAATCTTAATTATCACATACCAATAATCAAATTACTTTTGGGAAAGCCAGACGATTTTTAAATTAAATGATGCATATGATGGATTTAAACCAAAACTAGGTGATTTTATTATTATTTGGGAAATGTTTCTCTACTACATGTTTCCATATAAGATGTTACATATATTTCCTTTTATTCACATATGAAAATAAGTTATTGTATTGTGACTCATAATTGCACATTATATTTGACCTAATTTGTGGCTAACAACATGAAATATTAAAGAATACTTCATACTTGTGAGCTTTTATTTATTGATTATTTCTTAATCCCTCTATTTTCCTCTGGTAGTTGCTTTCCCTCAAATAGAAAATTGTTGAAGTACAACGACGAGTTATGCAATTAGAATGTTAGTACACAATAACAGTAGTCAATACTTAATAGCATCGTCCGAGGCTACTAACCCACTAGAATTTCCCTTTCCAAAACACAGTAATTAACTACTAAGTACCTCTCTTAAAAACAAAGATACCAAATGTTGCCATTTGGCCCATTTTGCCCTCACACCTTACCCAACAGTTGGAAAACAGAGCAAGCAAAGCAAAAGGAATCCGAATCTCTCTCCTCTTTCCCCCTGCTTCGCCCTCTCTTCTCCCACTTCTTCATTCCAAGACCTCAACTTTTGCATTTCCTCTTCTTCAGATCCCAAATTTCCTTCCTCCATTTCAACAATGGCAGTCGCTCTCTAAAACCCATTTCTTTCCGGAAACAGTTGCTCTGTTTGTTCGGCGGCTCCTCTGCTCCACAAATTTCCTCTAAGCTCCGCCGTCGCCATGCCGGGACTCGCCTCAGTCAAAACCCCACCGGGCACTCCGCAGCTCACCCTCTCCGTCCCCAGTCCCCAACCCGCCGGAGCCTCATCTCTGACCCGACCCGAATCCTCCCCTGTCCCACGAACCCCCAACAAAAAACACCCATCCCCTTCTCCTTCCCGATCCAAGCTCTCACCGGCCCGCTCCGCCAAAAAACCCGCCCCGTCGGACTCCCCCAACCCGCTGCTTCAGGCCGATGCCTCCCTCGACAACCCGGATCTCGGCCCGTTCCTCCTGAAGCTTGCCAGGGACACGATTGCTTCAGGGGAAGGGCCTTCCAAGGCCCTGGAGTACGCAATCCGGGCGTCCAAGTCGTTCGAGAGATGCGCCGTCGAAGGCGAGCCGAGCCTGGACTTGGTCATGAGCTTGCACGTTCTGGGCGCGATTTATTGCAGCTTGGGGAAGTTCGAGGAGGCGGTGCCGGTGCTGGAGAGAGCGATCACTGTGCCGGAATTGAGCCGGGGTACGGATCACGCTCTGGCGGCTTTCTCTGGGTATATGCAGCTGGGGGATACTTATTCCATGATTGGGCAGGTGGATAAGTCGATCCATTGCTACGAGGAAGGGTTGAAGATCCAGATCGAGTCATTGGGAGACACTGATCCCCGAGTTGGAGAGACTTGCAGGTAACAGAAAAAAATCCGGGGAGGAAGTAAAGTTATTTGAAGCTTAATTCTTTTGGGTCGTTTTAAATCTCTGCTGTTTTTGCCTGCCGGATTAGGAAACGTTATAGTTTCGTTAAGCATTAATGAAGTTTGACATTTTCGTGATCTTACAGAAGTTTCCTTTATTTTCTTTTGGATTTTTTCGTTTGTTCTTTTGTTGAGGGTATCTGCATATATTTTGTTGAAGAGCTGATTGGTGGAAGTAGTGCTAGTTTAGACTGAGATTTCAAGAAATTGGACCATGGCGTAATTAAGGAAGTGATTTGAGCTTCTGAGTCCATTCTAGGTTGAATTAATGTCGATGTTATCTATGAGTATTTGCATTTGTGAAAGGCAAGGGTGAATAGAGTAGAGTTCAGCTTGAGGAGCTGGATTTGGGGTTTCCCATTGTATGATTATGAGGGAAAAGTTCTCATCTTTGCATTAATAATTCTCTTTTGGTGGAATTCCGGTGCTACATTGTCTGTTCTTGCTATGATCTCTGGGGTAATTTCCTCTTTAGGTAATGTATGTAATTTTTGTAGTTAATTTCACTAAATTGGAGCTTTCATTTTGGAGTAATTTGATCTTTCAGGTACTTATCTGAAGCGCACGTTCAAGCCATGAACTTCGAGAAAGCGGAGGAACTGAGCAAGAAAACACTTGAAATCCATCGTGCACACAGCGAGCCAGCTTCGATCGAGGAAGCAGCCGATCGGAGACTGATGGCACTCATCCATGAGGCCAAGGGAGACTACGAGGCGGCGCTTGAACACCTGGTCCTCGCCAGCATGGCAATGATTGCGAATGGACAAGACAACGAGGTTGCCGCCATCGACATCAGCATCGGCAACATCTACATGTCCCTGTGTCGATTTGACGAGGCAGTGTTCTCATACCAGAAGGCTCTCACAGTATTCAAGTCGTCTAAAGGCGACAACCACCCATCGGTAGCCTCAGTGTTCGTGCGCCTTGCTGACTTGTACCACAGGACTGGAAAACTCCGAGAGTCCAAATCTTACTGCGAGAATGCTCTCAGGATATATGCAAAACCTGTTCCTGGGACCACAGGGGAAGAGATCGCCTCTGGTTTGACCGAGATCTCGGCTATTTATGAGTCTGTGGATGAACCCGAGGAGGCCTTGAAGCTTCTGCAGAAGGCGATGAATTTGTTGGTGGATAAACCAGGGCAGCAGAATACTATTGCAGGTATTGAAGCAAGAATGGGGGTGATGTTTTACATGCTTGGTAGGTATGAAGATGCAAGGGCATCTTTCGAGGGGGCAGTGAGTAAGCTTAGGGCAAGTGGGGAGAGGAAGTCTGCTTTCTTTGGGATTGTGCTGAACCAGATGGGGTTGGCGTCTGTTCAGCTGTTCAAGATCGATGAAGCTGCTGAGCTGTTTGAAGAAGCTAGGGCGATATTGGAGCAGGAGTGCGGTCCTTGTCACCAGGACACTCTCGGCGTGTATAGCAATCTTGCTGCAACTTACGATGCTATGGGAAGGTAATTAGCCTGGCCAAGTTTTTTGTCTTTTTTGGTTGAGAAACTCATCTGCTCATTCACTGATTACCCATGTAAAACATATTTGTCTGGGAAATGCAGGGTGGAAGATGCCATTGAGATCTTGGAATACGTTCTTAAACTGAGAGAAGAAAAGCTTGGTATTGCTAACCCTGATTTCGAAGACGAGAAGAACAGGCTAGCGGAGCTTCTGAAGGAAGCAGGCAGGGCTAGGAACAAGAAGGCCAAGTCCCTGGAAAACTTGATAGATCCCAGCTCGAAGAGGACTACCACGAAGAAAGAATCATCGACGAAGAAATGGGGATTCAGGATTTGAGTGGCATGTTTTCTGTTCTGTGCATCTTTCACACCTCCCTCCCACCAGCAAATGCTTTCCTCTTATTTATCTACTAAATCTTTTTTCACATAGGGAGGAAAAATCATTTGTATAGTTTGTAATATGGGTGAGCCTTTTTTCCCTTCTTTTTTCCCACTGCAATCTGCTTTGTTCTGGTGTTTGGTACTTCAGTTGGTTGGTTTTGTTAATTTGGTTTCACTATTCACTGGTTTGTGCCTGCCTGTGGCGGGACTTTCACTTGTGTGTTCACTTCCCCAGTAAAAAAGGAATGTTTGATTTGGTGAAGTAAATGTTTGGTACTGCTTCTCGTGTTCACTAGTTATTGCATTGTATCAATCAGTTGCAGCGTTGGGTAGTTTGACAACAAAACGGATCAGGTCAGTTCTTCATCTTATATTGAGAGACGTTTTAATTGATTAAAATTCCGAATGCAAAAAATTGGAAATCGATCGATGAGAGCTAAGCGCCTGATTCTGCGGCGAACTCACATATTGTTGGGCCGGTGGATCATATATTTAGATGCCTTTTACACCCCAGAAGTCGGTTGAACAAAAGTATTATTATTTATTTTAAATTATTTAAGTAATAGTTCCTTTACCCTATGCATTCTTTACTTCTTAAATAAATGTTGTCGAAAGCTGTCGTTGGGATTGTTACTCGAAAATGAACTCACAGTCACAGTGGCTTTATACCGGGGATGCGAGTAAGTTTAGAATATCACATATTTTTAATAAAAAATATTATTTAAATTAATTGGATTTTGGAGTGTGATATCATATTTCATTTTTAATTAGTGAGCAATAAGGTTGGTTTAATTATCTAGATTATTATAAACCTTAAATCCTAAGATGGTGCATGATTTCATCGAATCTTACCTGTCAATTATTGTTTCTAATTAAATTAATCTTCATGTATAATATTTAGAGAATCAGAATCTAGAATTTTAATTTATAACAGTTAAGATAGAAAATATCATGTTTCAAATTTCGATCAATTCAAATATCGTATTTTTACTCAGTGTATGCGATACATACCTATAGAATCACATATTGATCACTTCACCGCATCCGAACAAACAACAATCATGCAAACCAAAAAGAAGAGAGGCGGAGCAACACGTTTTTGGTTTGGATTTTTATAAAAGAGAATTAAATTCTAGGATTAACTTGCACACACTAATCATCCAACTGCTAGCTAGCAGAGCTGCTTCACTTCCCATCATCTTCTATAAATTACACTCAATCGTTCATTAAACAGCCACTCCATCGGCCGGCGCTTCCCGGCCACCTAGCTATCTCATTCTTCCCTCTCCCAACTATCAATATACATCATGTATGTGTAAATTCATTCATCCCCTTGTGATTTTTTTATCTCCCTTCATGGGTATCTCTACTCGTTAATTTTTTTTTTCTCTCTTCCAATTTGATTTCCAGTTCAAAGACACGGATTTGATCGAGCAGTTATAGAGCCGCATTTTGAATTTAAGAACCCTAATCTTGATTTCTGATTTTCCATCCAAAGACGCAGGTTTGATCAAATTGATATTCAACAGTTTGATAATGTCTCCGGATACTATAAGGAATGTCATTGGGGTCATTGGTACGTACGAATTGTGAATATGATCCTAATTAATTTGAACGAGAGTTATTATATGTTTATCACGTTTATCCTTAGTAACTTAATTTTCATGCAGGAAATGTCATCTCCTTTGGCTTGTTTCTATCGCCGTTGTACGTGATTAGCATTGTTCTCCAACCTCTCCCCTTGTTTTTTAATCAAGCTCCCTCCTCCTCGATCCCTCTCCTTCATGAAATTAAATATATGTTAATTTGTGAAGAATTTAACTCTTCAAATATATTTTCATCCACTATTTTAATTTAGTTAATTTAATAAGCGCCTAATATATAATTACCAAAGATAATAAGCACTTCAATCGATAAGTCGTCGGACCGGTTCATAACTCCTTGAAAACTAGCCATATCAGTTGATATTTTAGGAGTTTAATAGAGGTCGCTTATGATTCTCATGGGTTGGTTCGGCTCCACTAATTAGCTGGACTTCGGTTGTTCTTTATTAAAATTTTAGATGATCTATAAAAGACCGGAATATGTAGTGTTATTGCACAATGAATGAAATTTTGTAGAGATCGAGTTTGATGAAAGTATCCGTTTTGTTGAGAGGAAAAAAAAAATCAGAATCCTTTCAACATTTCATAAAAAAATTGTATAAATGTCAAAATGGTGCGACCATTTTAGATAAATTACGTCATAATTAATATGACCGGAAACATTTCGTACCCTTTTTTTTCACATAAATAGTAAAACTTAATGTTGTGCTTTAGGCCGACGTTCATACAAATATGGAAGAAACGTTCGGTGGAGCAGTTCAGACCCGACCCGTACTTGGCGACGGCTGTGAACTGCATGTCGTGGGTGGTTTACGGGCTGCCCGTGGTTAAACCGAATTCCCTCCTGGTCCTGACCACCAACGGGGTCGGCGCCTTCATCTCCTTCATCTACATAGCCATCTTCGTCCTCTACTCCGACAACAAGAAACGGGTCAAGATCTTGACCATCCTCGTCGTCGAGATTTGCTTCATCGTTCTCCTCCTCCTCCTGGTCGTGTTCCTCGTACCCGCCGTCTCCCAACGAATCTTGATCGTCGGAGTTGTGTCTCTTGTGCTGTGTGTCATCAACTACGGCGCTCCTTTGTCTGTCTTGGTACGTATTATATAAAATTCATAACCCACAAGTTGTCAATCAAGAATCAATGTGGCAAAGTTGTTGATAAAGGTTCAATAATAAATCTTTTACCATTTATTAATGAGGAATTTTACAATGTTCTAAGGAATCGGTGCTTTAATTATTGCATTTATGGTACAACTTGAAGTTGTATTTTTCATGTTATGGTACAACTTTAAATTGTACCTATACTTTTTTATAAAATTTCTTTATGGTACAAACCGAAGTTGTACTTTTATGTTATGGTACAACTACATCATAAATGTCAAATTCCCTTATGGTACAACTTGAAGTTGTACCACAACATAAATGTCAAATTTCCTTATGATACAACTTCAAGTTATACATTTAACGTTAAGGTACAACTTTAAGTTGTACTTTAAAGCATAGTAGAAGTGCTCATTACTAACACGTCTTTTAATTTCAAGCGAAAACCAGTTTGTATGAGTTTGAAGTTTGCACATGTCCGACATGTACGTACTTAACAAATGAGGGTTACCAGGATTCGAACAAAAGACATCTTGATCATACCATGTCAAGAACTAATTGGTCGGTATAATAACGGATCTTAATTATAACACTTACTCACAGCTCATTGTTTCAAATGCATAATTTTTTTTCCACACAACTATGTAAACAATTTCATATGGGTGAACAGAAAATGGTGATTGAGACGAGGAGCGTGGAGTACATGCCGTTTTACCTGTCCTTGGCCTGCTTTGCCAATGGTGCTATTTGGACTGCTTATGCTCTCATCCGCATCGACCTCTTCCTAGCGGTATTTATGACAATTAGCAGCTAGTTTTTAGTTTTTACCATGTATTATATATATTTTGTACATGTAATTAGTGTATATTTGGTGTATTCAATTTGGGGTTCTGCAATCGATCGGAGAACAGATTCCGAACGGGAGCGGCGCATTGCTGGGATTGGTGCAGCTAATCGTGTATGTCACTTTCTACAAGTCTACACAGAAGCAAATAGCAGAGGTCGATCTGCTGGAGGTTGCTGTGGATAGAGATTGTGCAGCTAAGACAACGAACAAGGTTGCGAATAGCCATGCAGCTCTGAGTTCCCAAAAAACAATATACATGCGGTCTGGGTCGAGGAGGGAACCCAAGCTAGTGGTAGATGATCAGTCCTCGGGCTGAGGAATACGTACTCGTTTTATAGTTAATGCGGAGAAGATTCGACTCTAAAATACTACGTTTCGTTATTTCCTACTTTATATGTCGCTATTATTATTATTTTTCCCCCCGAATTTTATTTGGGCTAATTTCATGTGAGCTCTATCGCTTAAAGATTCAGGATATGAGAGTGTCTTCCATGTCATATGTTCATAAATTACAATTTGGAAATTTTGCATGTAATATAATTACAATTTTGTCCGAATTTTGAAAGAAATGGATAAATTTTGACCCGGAATTTAGGTTGACCGTGTTAATATAATTAACTGGAATGGGTACGGAGAGAGGGTTCCATGCATTCATTGGATTTTTGTGGGCGTTAATCAATTTCATTTTTCACTTATTATTTGGTTTCATTTAATTAAGCAAGTAAAAAGGATAGATTGGGATAAGTTAAGGGTCCTTTTCTGTGATCTTCTTTGAAAAAATCGAGCAGCTAGCCTTCTAATTAAGCATCACTTCCACGAAGTAGTTTTCAATAACAATATATGAAAAAATTAAAAACAGAATGGGCGAGTTCATGCACCTCTTCCCTCTTTCAATTTCGTCGAGGAGGAATCATCCATCCGGGGGTGGAAATGGAATGATTAGATTCATAAAAGGCTACTTACAATCACAAGGGAGCTATATATGCATACATACCTTGACTACTTTTGAATTATTGTAATAGTCATTTAATTTTTTACCTATCGTTAAACCGATCTGTTTGTTGTAGCGAATATTAACCGACCCACGATAATATGTGACCAGAAATGGATATTGTTTCCGACCCGGCTCGCCCCATCCATTCCCGTTCTCTACCCTTTCCATAATGATTTGCAATTTTTTTGCCCAAATGTTCACGGGTTGGGTTGGTCTAGCTACATGATCCTTTTAAGCCCATTTAACTATGCCACTTTGTTAGCACACTTAAATATTTTTATTTTTATATGGCTAAATTACACGTTTGGTCACTCAAATTATACAAATCTTTCACGTTTGCCACCCGAATTACTTTTCCTTCCTATTCGCCACTAACTTTACGAATCGTTTCACGTTGGTCACCGGCCGTTACACTCCGTTAAGTTTGTCCTACATGGCAGTCAACTATAAAGTTCGACCGTTAACTAGATGACGTGGAAATTAAAAAAATAAAATAAAAAATAAAATTTTCTTTCCACCTCATCATTGCACTTATTTTGTCTATATAATTTATCATATTAATATTTAATAAAATTTAATAAATTAAAAAAATGGATCCCTCTTTTCTCCTCTCGTTCATTCGTCTGTTGACCGGAAAAGCTCGCCGTCCTCTTCCTTCTCAACTCTCCCTCGGTCGCCTTCGATGGCGAAACCTTCCGTCTCTAATGCCAGCGCTCCGGCCACCGGCCACTCACCTGGAAAATCAACCGTCGCTCCGGTGAAGCTCGAATCCGTTTCAGAATCACCGCCGCAGTGCCAATTGCAACCTCCGAACCCTCATGTCAAATCCGAGCAGGTCGAATTGAATGGCCTCCCAATTGTTACGTTACCACCGCAGCAACCCGAGCAGCCCACCAGGTCCCGGGTCTTGGAATCAGTACAAGGATTGTGCAATCTATCTTCCGCCATTCGAGAATTCAAGAGCAGGTTCGACGAATTGGAGAAGCACCTCGAATTGATCCGGACTGCGATCGAGAGTCGCGAGCAGCAGCCACATGGTCAACTTGACGGCGATGGCGCTGCTCCGGCGAGTTCCGAGTTACTGCATCTCTGCGAGACGATGTGCGGCAAAAGTCTCCGAAAGTATATCATCACTCGCCTGGACTACGTCTAGGAGCTTCGCGAACAGGTTCCACCGGCTGGTGTTGGATTGCATTGGGAGGTTCTATCTCCAAGGAAGCAAAGCTTACGCGAAAAACTCTCCAATGGTTTCAGGGAGAGAAGCCTGCGTTCTGGCTCTGGAATTGTTCCTGTTGATGGGTGAGGGCGAAGTTCAACTAGAGGAACGCGTGAGACAAGAGGCTGCTCAGGCTGCTATGAATTGGAGAAAGAGGCTTGTAATTGAAGGTGGTGTTCGCCAAGCTAGTGAAATCGACGCCAAGGGTTTGCTGCTGTTCGTTGCGGGTTACGGAATTCCCAAACTCTTCAGGAATGGGGAACTGCGCTGTTCGTTGCTGGTTGTGGCGGCGGCGAGGAGTGGGGAACTGCGCTGGTTGCGGCGGCAGCGAGGAGTGGAGCGCGACGCTCGACGGTTTATAGTCCCTCTTTAATCCGATGTTCGCTTGGCGCTGATTGTTTCATTTATTAGATTTGCCCCTTTTTTAATTTATTAAATTTTATTAAAAATTAATATGATAAATTATATAGACAAAATAAGTGCAATGATGAGGTGGAAAGAAAATTTATTTTTTATTTATTTTTTTAATTTCCACGTCATCTAGTTAACGGTCAAACTTTATAGTTGACTGCCACGTAGGACAAACTTAACGGAGTGTAACGGCCGGTGACCAACCGTGTAACGATTCGTAAAGTTAGTGGTGAATAAGAAAGAAAAGTAATTCGGGTGGCAAACGTGAAAGATTTGTACAATTTGAGTGACCAAACATGTAATTTAGCCATTTTTATATATTACCTCTAGTTTATATTTGTAGCTCCGTCGATGGCTGCCTGTCTCTCTTCTCGGAGACAACGAGCTAGTCCTAGTCCGCGGGTGCTTCATCTCATCCGATTAAGAGAAGTTTTAATTAATTAAAATTCCAAGGATCAAGAATATAAGGAGTCTAACATAGCAAAACAGCTAAACTACTCCTTTAGCCCGAAATAACCCGGACCCCTATTATTCGAGATCCAGTTAGCCAATTGCATAAACTACTAAATATTTGGCCGGCAGGTCATATATTTAGAATTTTTTTTTTTAAACTCACCACTATGTCAAACGACTCACATGTGATTTTGTGTTTGATTCGGAAAAAAAAAACTCATTCAAAATTCGATTTGTCTATTAATGAGTTGCGCGAGGTTGAATTAAGCCTTATTCAACTAGCTAGTGATGTTCCCGAGCAAACTCGTTTCGGTAGCTCATTAAGTTCAGCTCCTGAGTTGTGGCTCATTTTGAGCGTGTGAGCTGATTTTATATACTTATTAACATTAAATAATATGATATGAACTAGCTAAAAAATTTATGGATTGAATATGATAAATTAGAGTAGCGAGCCTCTTAAATACCTGGGTTTCCCGCTAGGAGCTAAACCAAACGACCCTAGGATCTGGGACTCCCTTCTAAGTAAGTTCCATAATAAACTGAATGGTTGGGGAAGTAAGCTCTTGTCTTCCGGTGCGAGACTGGTGCTTTGTAAAGCAGTTCTCTCGAGTATGCCGACATATTTGTTCTCATTGTTCAAGGCCCCAGCGTCGATAATCAAGGATATGGAGAAGGTCCAAAAGAGGTTTCTGTGGAATGTTTCAGTGGAGAATAAGAAAATGGCGTTAGTGGATTGGGAAAGTTGTAAGGGAGAGAAGAAGAAGGGCGGTCTCGGTATCCATGATCTAAAGGCTTTCAACGACGCGATGCTTTCGAAATGGCTGTGGAGATATGCTGTGGAAAGAGATAGTTGGTGGAGGCAGTTAATCGCAATCAAATACCAACATCCTGTTTCGGTTTGGCAGACAGAGAGAGTGAAACATGGGTTTTCTCAATCGGTATGGGCAAACATTTCAAAAGAGTATGACTGGTTCTGGAACTTCGCCACTGTGGAGCCTGGTAATGGATCGTCGATTTCTTTCTGGCATGACTGCTGGATTCCGAGGATGATTTTGTCCAAGTCGTTCCCCCGTGTTGCTGCCGCTGCCACCGACCCCGAAGCAATGATATCCGATGTTGTATCCCTTAACAACTCTGATCAGGTGAGTTGGTGTCTTCCTTTGAGATTCAATTTAAGGGGGAGTGCCGAGAGAGAGAGAATGGAATTAATGGAATATCTGGATAACATTAGTCTTACTAATAATCTTTACAGCCCATGTAGAGTTGTTTGCAGTGCTGACCCTAATGGCAGGTTTTCGGTGAGAGGCCTTTACAAGAATATTGTGGAAGACAGGTTTCAAAGAAATCAAACATTCCCTCACAAGCAAATCTGGAAGTCAATCATCCCAAGCAAAATTTGTTTTTTCTTGTGGCTGGTGTACCAAAACAGAATTCTTACTGTTGACAACCTGAAGAAAAGAGGATGGTCGATGGCAAACAGATGTAGCCTCTGCCGCAGCGAAGAGGAGACGGTTGCTCATCTGCTCAAGGATTGCGATTTCGTCAAGGAGGTTTGGCAAGTTATAAATCGACACAAGAATATCATGAATCTGCAAGGAAGTGATATCCCATCAATCATCAAGCATCACACAATCAGTAAACTGGATAGCGTGGAAGATTGGTTCAAGAACTGTATACTACATTCAGTTTGGTGGCTTGTGTGGAAGGAAAGAAACTCAAGGGTGTTCGAAGGCAAGGATTCGACAACATACATTGTAGCAAAAAGAGCTGCTAGAAATGTAATGGAATGGATTGCAGCACACGGAAAGATCGATAACAATCAGGGAGAGAGCTGGTTCAGAGAATTGATGGATAGGAACTGATTTTGAAGGTGATCCTGGCAAATTTGGTGGGCAGTTCAGAACGAGATTGGATCTGGGTTTGTTCTTGAGTATGTTGATCCTGGAGTTCCTCGTTCCCGTTGCTATTGGGGATCGGTTCTTTGTTTTGAGACTGTTCTGAGATTTCAGTTAAGTACGCTTTCGTCCCTTGTTCTGGGACTTTCGGGGCAGGGGCGGTTCGGCCCGCCTTCCTCCTTTTGGTTTTCTTTTCTTCTTCCCCGCTTCTGGTTTTTCTCTGTTGGGTTCAATTCTGTTGACCCTTCTCTGTACAGGACCATGACTTTTTTGATTTCCCTTTTCTGGTTATAAATCCCATCATCATTATCAAAAAAAAAAAAAATGAACATTTACTATCATTCTTTCATTTCCATCGCTATATTAATTATATGCATCATATATGGTATACAAATACTAGAGTCTAATTTTTTAAATTATTTTTTGAGTTTATGTTAGAGATTCAACTATTTAAAATCGTAAATAAGGTGAGCTCATAACATTATTAACAATTTAACCTCGAGTCGCAATCGAGCCGATCGAGTTTGAGCAAAGATTTTAGTTAATGAACTGAGTTCGACCTCCACTTATTCTCTTAACAACTTAGTCTAATTTAAGTAGGTCAAAACATTATATTTATTTCTTAAGCAATAGTTCCTTATGCATGATTGTTAATTACATCGATGTTGTCGAATGCTGCCATTCAGCCATTGGCATTCCCCCTTGAGAAATTAACTTATCGAATAGGTCTTTCCCTGAAACATATAAACTCACTTATATAATTAGTCGCTAAACCGGAACAATAATCGCCCAAAAAAAAGGAAGAGAGGCGGAGCAACACGTTTTTTTGTTTGGATGGGCGACTCAAGATTAAATAAATAAGATTAATTTGCAGGCCAACTGCAAGGTAGCAGAGCTGCTTCAGAGTTCTCATTATCTATAAATTACAGTTTAGCTTTTAATTAAACAAACTCACACCACCCCACTCCATCCTGCCTCTCTTCCTAGCTACCTCACTCATCTATCCCCTTTGATTATTTATTTCTCCGTCGTTAATTTTTCTCTGTTCGATTTCTAGTTCAAAGACACTGATTTGATCGAGTAATTGTAGCGTTGGCTAATTTTCTAAAAAATTTAATACCATAACCGTTACAAGAGCATTACACAGCCTGATAATGTCTCCGGATACTATAAGGAATGTCATTGGTATCATTGGTGCGTTGAGCATAATTAATTACATTCGGTTCAATAATTATGTTTTATTGCATCTCGTAACTTAATTAACTAATGCATGATTTGTATGTTTGCAGGAAACGTCATCTCCTTCGGCTTGTTTCTATCTCCATTGTAAGTGATTAGCCTTGTTCTCCATCCTCGTTATCCTACTTTTTTTTAATCAAGTTAAATGTAATTTTCATAAACAATTAATTAAACGTAAAATGTTGTGCTTTAGGCCGACGTTCGTCCAAATATGCAAGAAACGTTCGGTGGAGCAGTTCAAACCCGACCCGTACTTGACATCGGCGGTGAACTGCATGGCGTGGGTGGTTTACGGGCTGCCCATGATCAACCCGAACGGGCTCCTGGTCCTGACCACCAACGGGGTCGGCACCTTCATCTCCTTCATCTACATAGCCATCTTCGTCCTCTACTCCTCCGACAACAAGAAGCGGGTCAAGATCTTGACCATCCTCGTCGTCGAGATTTGCTTCATCGTTCTTCTCCTCCTCCTGGTCGTCTTCCTGGTTCCCACCGTCTCCAAACGAACCTTGATCGTCGGAGTTGTCGCCGTCGTGCTCTGCGTCATCAACTACGGCGCTCCTCTGTCTGTCTTGGTACGTATTATACAATCATAACCTCCCTTCAAAATCTACGTTGAAAAAGAAAGTGAAGAAGGAGAAGACGGTCGAAAAAAGGAACTTCTTTCCTTGGAGGGTATGTTTGGTTTGGTCGATCTATTAATTAATTTGTGTGTGTTTTGGGTTGGACAGAAAATGGTGATTGAGACGAGGAGCGTGGAGTACATGCCGTTTTTCCTGTCCTTGGCTTGCTTTGCCAATGGTGCGATTTGGACGGCTTATGCTCTCATCCGCATTGAAATCTTCCTCGTGGTACGTACGATTAATTGGTTTCAATAATTCGAAATGTTTGAAGAGGTCAATAATAAATCTTATATCATATATTAATGTCACTTTCGTGGACTTGAAATTTGAACATACATAAGACAAAATGTTCAGACAAATTGAGTCATCCAAATCACGAACAAGGGATTGGTCTAGTGGTAATACCACTAGCCATGAACCTGGAGGTCCCAGGTTCGAGTCCCTTCAATAGTACCTAATGACAAAAAATAACCTATATCACCCTTATCTAAAAAAAAATTGAGTCATCCAAATTTTGAACAAAAGCGCTCAGTCACACAGAACGTACGCTCTGATACCGTATCAATAACGAGTTGGTCCCGACAGTACCTCGAATGATTAGTTAGGGCATGTTTATGTTTTAGATTCCATAACTAGTTTTTTTGAATTTTTGGCTATCCAATCGGAGAACAGATTCCAAACGGGAGTGGCGCGTTGCTGGGACTGGTGCAGCTGATTCTGTATGCCACTTTCTACAAGTCCACGCAGAGGCAGATAGCAGAGAGACAAGCAGCTGAAGGGAAGGGCGCAGAGGTCGATCTGTCGGAGGTTGTCGTGGACAGAGATTCTGCAGCTAAGAAAACGAACAAGGTTCCCAACAGCCATGGCAGAGCGTAAAGTACTCTTAGAGACCACTGACGAAGTTTAATTAATTCAGTGATGATCATCAGCAGCATGCAAAATGGTGCTAGCTCTTTGAGTTTCAAATAAACGGCGGAGGGATCGCAGCTAGTGATAGATAGTCGTCAGGGTGACCAATAAAAGTACGAAGAGAGATTTTTTTGGAAAAACTCATTCATTTGTGACCGTCACGTCTGAGAGTGATGGACATTACGGAATGAACTGTAAGATCCAAATATGTACCTTGTTCATCACGGTACAGAATCCTTGTAGTACTACTATAGTAATTAGTAAGGTTTGCCCTATGCGCTCCTTGTAATACTTAATAGTTTTATAATGATATTTTCCTAATTTAAAATTTTCATATTGGTCTAATGTTTAGATACTATTTGAATCAATGAATTCAATTTAGAAATCCACTAATATAATTTATTTAATCTAATCCATGAATCTACCAATCCATCAATTCATGAATCGATCCATTTAAAAAAATCTAGCATTGGCAAGTTTCTGTATAAGTAATTATTGAGCATATATGAGAGTTTTGAAATATATGTTGTTATTTCAATTTTAAAATATTTGAGTCGGGTTATCTTGTCATACTATCGCTTGAATAGTTGAATTTGGTACTTGGTAGCATGGAGGATGTGAGGAAGTGAGTTATTCGTTTGTGGGAGATGACGAAGTTTCAAGTTGCGCCACCAGCCCAGATCTGGTTGGGCCCGGCGCCAAAAAGCCCAGTAAAAGAAATCTAAGTTATCTTCCATGGGCCATGTGTGTACATTAACTCCGTCTATTAGCTATGGATATTTGTTATTTACGGACTTCACTGAGTTTATTGATATTTATTATATACGTAATGAAAATCAATATCCAGCTACGTAAATCATAGAGGGTCAACTTATTACCATGTAACATATTGATTAAGTACGTAAAAATAATTATTGTTTCATCAGGTAAAAACTGTGGAATGAAATTAAAAATGATATTATTCAAATTTGATTTTACCCATAGAAAATGGGTTTGGAAAATCACAAAATTTGAGAATTTTTTAACCATCCCAACTTGTAAGGAAGTGGTTAAGCACCATACACGGGCCTGTATAAGATCCAACATAACCTTCTCCCAAAACTCGAGTTATTGAGACCAACTGGTTTATGACACAACTCGATTAATAACAAACGCGAATCAACTATATATATTTTCTTCTGGTCTATTAAGATATTATATCATACATAAATTAAAATCACCTAGGTTTCACCAACTCAAGAGGTGGCATGTAACTTAACGAGAGAAATGCTTCACAGTAATAGCCTATGGGAAAAATCGACATACCATTTAATTTCTTTCTTTGCCATGAATGTATCATCTCCCATATTGTACGTAGCTTTAGGCATCACGATTGTCGTCCATTTTCCATATCTATAAACAACAACGCACATTTGAAAGCTCCCTCACGGGGCAAAAAGAACCGGTTTGGGTTAGCAGCCTAAGCTTTGATGACTTAATCGTTTCGTATATGTAAGTTTCAGTTCGCAATGCTACATCTTAATCACGACATTGATGTATGAGGAAAGGTGGTGGACGAGAGGTAGGGTGCCTGTGCGCCATTCGATCGAAATCTGATTCCTTCCTCAGCTCCTTAATTTGGGAATTGCACGACCGAGAATCTGTTCATCATGTGCCGCGTTTGGTTGAAGTTTGGCCGTTTGATTTTCGGCACCATTGTATATCTAATTTATGCATGCATCTCTCTTTTTTGCTTCTTATAATAATGATGATGCTGGCTGAGCCCTTTGTGCCAAAGATAAGTTGGTATAAGAAAAAGAAAAAAATCAACACATCGGAGATCGAACGTTGAAGATTGGATCATACATAGCTCATTTACATATCTAATCAAACAAACGCTCATTCCGATAATTAAGCGGGATTGTGCATCAAGCGCTTAATATTAGGTGGTAGTAGTATATATTAAATCAAATAACATGTTGCATGCCCAAGTTAATTAGACTGAACAAATTGTTAGGATCATTAAAGAATGAAACAAAACATTTACCTTCATCAAAATCCTAATCGTCTCGATTTTGTACCCCCCATCCCCAAACTCTAATTTTGCGCTAATCTACCCAAATTCTCCTCAATTAATATGTTCTAAATTTCTAACCTCGTTGCACGACCCATTTTCTGCAACACACACTATATAACATTGCAGAGATATACTAAGGTTTTTCTTTGTGGGAAGATAGATTTTTAATTATCAATTCGTTGACGATATTTGCTTTATTAGCGGGGTTTGGTAATTGCAAATGATCATGTGGGTTGCTTTTAGAGACCGAAATCGGATCATCATCATAGTCGTTTTGGAAGCGGACAAGAGGGCTTTACGAGAAAGAGGCAACAACGTATGGGATTTTGTCAGAACATAGAGGTGGGGAGGCTTGGCCTTTTAAAGGAAAGACGTGAATCGGGACACGAAAGGGATCTCTCTCGCATCTATATGATTAATGATGATCTCATCTCCTTTGCAAACTTTGCTGGAAGTGCTTCCTACAACACCATGGCCAACAAAAAGGGCACCTCGTCCCTTTTCACTGCTAGGGCTTGATAGTAGTATATGTGTTTTTAGCTTGATTTTGTTTTCTTTCCACCTCTACTCGCTGTAGCTGAATTCTAGCTTTTCCGGCGGCCATGCTAATTAATCATCATTAGTTAAAAGGAACTAATATCAAGCCCAATTTCCCGGCGGCCATCCTTTTCTCCGGCGAGGAAAAAGGTGGGAGTTAGGAAGGAAGACGGCTGCCAGTTATTCTTGAGAAATGAGAATGATATCTGGTTATCTGGCTGGCTCAAATTTAGTTGACAATTTGACGTAAAGCACTAGACGCATGATTTAATTTTCTCTTTTTTTTTTACTTTAATTCACATCCCATACTGTATGATCCACCAGACCAGTAAATGTAATAATTAATCATCTAGCTAAGCTAATCATCATCACCCTTTTTACGACTCGACCCTCTGCTTCATCAAAACAAGTAAAAAAGAAGCAACTTCACTTCACCCCCAACAAATTGTAATTTTTTATTTTTTTTACCGTGTTACTGTGTGGAGGATAAACTGTGTGATGGGCGGTGCGGGCGGCCGGCGGGTACGTATTAATTCAACACCCCATTTTCGGCCGAATAAGGGCAAGGGGTGGGCAGGTGAAAATCTGACACCACCCCCCAAAATTAGATTTGGCCTTTGAAAAAATAAAAATCCGGATAAGCTTCAACTGCATGCTTTCCGCAATTGGTCATTCATTCCTTTTCGCAGCTGCTCATGTAGTAGATTAATTAATTTAAGCCAGTAGTAAGAATTAAATGAAAGAAACCAGATATAGCTAGGGTTTTGGGGGGTCTTGAACATAGTGCCACGGCCACCTCTCCAATGGCGCCAATTAGGGCTTCTTTTCTTATCTATATCATCCATTGAATCCCAACGCAGATTCCTACCTACCTAAGAGAAAACCACAAGTTGGTCCTGCTCTGCAGCAGCAAACGTTTGGTTTTGGTGCTAATTAGTGGTAAATGATGGCCAATTTTAGAAATCACAAAATATCCATGTACCTACAGAAACCGCCTGGGTTTGAAATGGTAGAACCAACGTATCTTCCTCTTCCACCGACTAATTATTTGATTCCACATATACCCAAGTTGTCACAGTAAAAAAAAAAAAACTGCTGGTAAACTATCTGAGTATTTGAAATCCAAACTAGCCAGAATTGGAAAGTGTCGGTTTTGTTAAGTGAAGCAATTGGCAAATGGGACTGCCCTGATTAGAATTCCCAGCAATTTGACTAGCAATCTGGATTATGGTTCTCTCTCTGCCAACTATCCCGTGTAAATTGTAACAAAGACATATATATCATTAACTCTTGAGCCTGAAGTCGGTGGTATTATCTTCTCATCAAGTGGATAAATCACATTATTATATTATTGAAAAATGGGGTTTAATTAAGAGGAGATTATCTTCTACAAACTAAAATTTTTCAGCTCATCAATATTGTTGATGATCGTCACTCTAACTTTACACTGACAGATATCGTTTTATAGGTTCTTCGATATCAATGGAAAGATAATTCCGAACATGTCTACAAAAATGCTCCGAGTTTTCGCACACACAAAAAAAATGCTCCGAGTTTTTCACATTCTTGATGAATATTCTCAGTTTAAAAGCCAGATATGAAGCATTAAGTAAAAGGATCCAACAAGCTGAAACGGAAAAACTGCTTTCAGTCACAGCATTAAATCCCCTGCTTCACCTCCATTTGACACAACATACGACATGCAAAATTCTCCACAAAAGAGAAAAATGGAAGAAGAAAAAAAAGGAAGAAGAAGGACCCAAATTTCCATTTTGCCACTACACGTTTCTCCTGTTCACTTGCCAAATAAATTGCCTCCCCTCTATTTATACACCCTTCTCTTCCAATCCCCCTCCCAAACCCTCAGAACTGAAATCCTCCCCCAAAAACAAAAACAAAGTCAAAATCCCAATTCTTCCTTACTTCAAATTCCTCAAACAGTACTCCTAAAATCATCGTCACCATGTCTCTCGATACTGCCAGGACCGCCGTTGGCATCATCGGTAACAACTAACAACAATTTAAACTTTTTCCCGATGTCGTTTTAGTAATTTCACTCACCGTTTTTTTCTTTTGTCTCCAGGGAACGTCATCTCACTCTGCTTGTTCCTCTCGCCGGTGTAAGTCCGCCGAAAAACATGCAATTCGGCCACCGAACTTAACATGTATTGCCGGTTTGGCCCCCTAACTTCGAGAAATTAAATTATTTTTTTCTCATGCAGGCCAACATTCGTCCAAATATGGAAGAAGAAGTCGGTGGAGCAGTTCAAACCCGACCCGTACCTGGCGACCCTGCTCAACTGCATGGCGTGGGTGGTGTACGGCCTCCCCGTGGTCCACCCGAACAGCACCCTCGTCCTCACCATCAACGGCGGCGGCACCGTCATCCAGCTCGTCTACATCGCCGTCTACCTCACCTACTCCGACCGCAAGAGGCGCGTCAAGGTCCTCTCCCTCGTCCTCCTCGAGGTCGCCTTCGTCGTCCTCCTCCTCGTCCTCGTCGTCTCCCTCGTCCACGAGCTCCACAAGCGCGCCGCCATCGTCGGCGTCCTCTGCGTCGTCTTCTGCACCATGATCTACGTCGCCCCTCTCTCCGTCATGGTATAACTTTTTCTTTACTGTAGTAATTTTAGAACGACGAATAACAATTTTCTTTTTTGAGATTCTTAATTATAATGACCTTTTTGGGCACCGGTCAAAAGAAGTGGTTGCTAAAACACGCTTTTCCTGTGACAGAAAATGGTGATAAAGACGAGGAGCGTGGAGTACATGCCGTTTTACCTGTCCCTGGCGTCATTAGGGAACGGTGCTTGCTGGACTGCTTATGCATTAATCCGGATCGACTTGTTCATCATTGTAATTAATTAAATTAATTAATTAATCACCTCCGAAATTTTTTTTTTACTGATGGGTGAAATTTCTTGTTTTTAACCTGTACATGCATGGGGTTTTTTACTTTTTACTGTGCAGATTCCGAACGGGATAGGGGTGGTGCTGGCGATGGTGCAGCTGATCCTGTACGGCGCGTTCTACAAATCGACGCAGAGGCAGATTGCGGAGAGGAAGGCCGGGGAGAAGGGTAGAGAGGTAAATTTGGCGCAGGTGGTCGTGGACAGAGAAGAAGACGGAGCTGGCAAGAAGAAGGCAGGCAATGGTGGGGCTATGTGATGAAGCTGTTGAACCTGGTAGCTAGCTAGGGCTAGAGATGGATTATGATCAGTTAATGGAGTTTGGAGTGTTGTTTATTAATTACTGAACCGTATCATGGCATATTATAAGAACATAAAAACGGCTCTGCTCTGGGAATTAAGGAAACAGATTTAAGTCCTCAATTAATGGAGCTAGCTAGCTGGCTGGGTGGGTGGCAGTAGTGGATGGACCAGCTTCTATAATCTGTGTTTGTGTTAATTGGAATTTGTTTTGTTCAGAATGGGAAGTTAATTATTGGGAAAGTGAAGGGAAAGGATTCATTTCCAGTGGTCCAGAATGGGGGTTTCTTTCTTTGGGCGCGCGGTTCATTGTTTCTTTAATTAGCTGCAATTCAATTGTGTTTCTGAGACTGAGGAACACGTGGGATTGAGGATGTTGGTTGGGTTGATGAGTTAAGGTAATTATTATGGCTGTCAAAGGTTATTCACTGTGCTGATGTTCATTGAGTAGAGGGGAATAGGGATGGCAAAAATAATTCATTGGTATCCAATTGAATTCGAAAGAGAAAATTTATTTTATTGATATTTTTTTGGATGGATTTTTTTCCAAACCCGATAAAAAAGGGCAATGTAATTTTGATATTTCAAGACCCATTATACTTTAACAATTCGTTTATCCATATTTCTAAACCATTATAATTATCTTTTACATTTCAAATCTTGTTCATTTTCTCTCAGTTTTACAAAAAATGTGACAAAGAAACTTCATATTGCATTAACATTCGAAGAAAATTTTAAATTTATAAAAGTTTAGGTTCGTTCTTTTTCGGTAAACCTAGGCCCATATGAGCTCGATCGTATGGGTCAGGGAGATGAATCGCTAAAATACAACATCGATCGGATCTTTCGCTGAAAAAGATCGCTCGAAACTTTTTGTTTGTTAAGCCCATGACTCACTTCATTGTTTAAAGAGACTCATATTTTTTTCACCAGTAGTGAAAGTGAACGAATGAATACTGCCAGACAAGACATACCACTTATTTTGAAAATATTTATCACGAAACTTAACGAATGATAGAAATCAACGAATCAATGCTCTCATGTCATCATCAACATTTCTGTACATCTAACACTTCATCTCGGTTAGTTCCATCGATCAAACCATCACTTAGTCCATTTTTTTGTTAAAAGAACTAACAGATGGAATCAAAAGTTCATTTCTAAAAGGCTCTTGTCAAGATCAATTGACCCTAAGCAAAATGTAAGTATCTAAAGCTTTCAAACTTTTATCCCTCCATTTCCACTGAAAAAGGCTTGTGCTGATCAAGTGTTGACAAAAAGGTATCACACCTTTCTCTGCAACCTTCGTCCCAGTGGTATTGGATCTGATTCCTGATGTGACTCGGCTTTCACAGCAAACTGAAGCACCAAGCACAAAAGCATCTAACAACCTGGCCAAGAAGGACGTCAACCTCTCTAGTCTGTACGTTAGTTATCACAATATCATGGACAACAAAACAGGTGAAATGTCGAAATGAGTGCTGAGATCTCTCTATTACATGAAGAACTCTTACAGCAGCATTTCTTTCCTTTGAAATCCTAAGGGTAAACAAACAAACATAACTTAACTTTTCTGCTACTCTGAAAAATACCTGGCTATCAATATCATATATCGCATATACACACAGCAATACTTCTTAAACTAGCCATCATCATCGCAACCCCCCACCTGTGCTTTCACAGGAGCTCCCAAAGTTGGCACTCACATCGTGAATCGATAACCTGATCATATTACACCTGGAAGATGACCTGGTAATATCGATGCATTCTTGAAGGTCGGCATCACAGACGATCAGTACCCATTCGTTGTCATCATCCAGATACTTGATGTCGAAAACCCCAATATCCAACTTCAACCTCTTCCCGACTTCCTCCTTCAGCTCCATGAGCCCACAACCGGCTGATATCCTGAACCTTATTATGTCTTCCTTGTACATCGCCTTTATGATCACTTTCTTAGCTTCTCCCCTGATTAATGCAGGATCATCCAGCAACACTGGTTGATTATTGGCAGCTGCTGTTTGGGCTGTTGTTGGAGGATTAGTCCCACTGGACTCTGGAAGCCGGTCTTCGATTATGGCTAAGGGGGAGCAAAGGTTTTGCAAGTCCTTGGAACTTCCAGCATCTTCTATTAGCATCTCTCCAAATGGTTCATCTTCAGCTTCTGTTGTCGTCGCCACCAGAGCATCTGGGATTGAGTATGCTGCTGACAGCTTCATGTCTAGAAATGGCAAGCCAAGTGGGGATCCCCCAGCAGGTTTTGGGGAATGTTCATCAGGGTCCTTGGCAGGGGGGCCACTTTCGCCGTTTGCTGGGCTGCCTTGACATGAACCATGAGAAGTAGAATTGCCAGCGCTGTCTTCTCTCGAAGCATTTCCCGATTTCAGACCTTGGGGCAGCTCTGGTGAACCCACGCTTGCAGTTTGATCTTCGACTCCATTTCCTCCTGCTGTCTCAAAGTTGGGTGGTGATCCATTACTCTTCCTATGAATTAGTTCACCAGATTTGGATCCATTATTGATATCACAAGAGGGCCAGGAGATGGAACTAACTGCCACAGGAAGTGGCGATGTTGTGAGAGGAGTCAAATCGAATGCTCCATCTGCAACTTGGACGGATTCAATTACCCTCTTGAGCTTGGTGAGCGATCTGTTCACCTTGTTGATCTTGCGAGATGGCCACCGAGAGATCCCGTGTTGCCTGCAGATACGCTTCATTGTGGTAGGGCAAACTGCAACAAGAGGTAAAGGAAATAATTGTTTTAGAAACATCAGTACATCACTCTACTAAATAAACAATATGCCATCTCATATGAACTATTATTTTCATTACTGAAGATGAAACATATCTCGTCAACTCAACCACACTCATTTCTGTTTTCACTTCTAGTAAAGCTTAAAAAGAAGTCGCTTAATTTTCAGGAGACTGAAGATCGTACAGACAATGCTATACAAACAATAGTTTCTTCAAAGAATTGAACCACATTTGACATTACGTACCACCAAGGCTCTTTGCAGCATCTTTAAGACTGCCAGCAAAGTGTTGCTGAAGAACCTCTAGACTGATAGATTTTTCAGTTTTGCCTCGCTTCTTCTTCAATGGAATCTTGGGCCCATTTTCAAGAGGAGGAAGACAATTGTTTACTTCTAACCCATTATCCATAGCATTCAGTTCCAAACTCGGCTGACGTTTCAATGAAGTGTATTGCAGCTGTTGCTGCACAACCTCCATTTCCTTTGGCAATGCATCATCATCAGCATCCGGTGAAGAAGCCCGTGTGGCAGAACGTGGGACACGAATGCATTCGAGACTGTACTCAAGTTTCCCAGTCTCAGAAGCTTCAATAATCTCAACAAATACTTCCTCTTCATCTCCGAACTCCATCCCAGATGCAACCCGAAAACTCTGGAAATGCTGCTTCATTGTAGCAAGCAATAATCCCAATAGTTTCTTCTGTTCGAACCCCTCGGCATTTCCAGGAGGGAGGAAGAACTCAAGAACATAATCATCATCACCCGTGTGGCTGCTCTTCAAGCAGATTGCAAAGCAGCCACTTAATCCAAACATTCGAGCATAATGCACTAACGGGTACTGTGTCTTGCATATGTTCCGAATGTCCCTACAGAAGCAAGCATTGTGAGACAGGAAAGCCCTGCCCGCAACACCCTGGCCAGTCTGTAAGTGATGTTCGCGGCAGGCTTCTCGGAAGCCCCAAACTTGTGCATCAACAATGTAGGAGGCTAGATCGGTTGTAGACATACAGACTTGGCCATTGCAGCTGCCATCGAAGCTGGTGCAGCTCTTCTTCACTCCTCCGCCATGGGCTAAAACATTGCGGTGCATGCATGGGACCCAAGTTTGAGCCAAGGGTAAGTTATGGGTTTCACATACAACTGTCAATATCTCGAGAATCTCGGCCAGTGCGTTCTGCCTGCCTTCGTTGCATATCTGGTTTCAAAGCAGAGTACCAAGCAGAGAATCTGTGAGAAGAAAGCGGGAAGAAAAGGATATGAAAGGAGGACACACGAAAGACAGGTTCTTCGAATGGGTGCGATGGAGAGAGAGCGATATTTACAACTACACGCAACTAAACAATATTTCGTTTTGGATGACACTTCCGGTATACTTGAGTGTAACTGGAATTGCACATGAAATCTCAAATATAATTGTATAATGTGATCTCCGATACGTTGATTAGTATGATGTATCTGAAATGCATTGTAGAAAAGTGGGTTTCACGTATCATCCTTCATTTTTCAGTCACCATTTCATGTACAAATGCACTGAAGTAAACACCAGGTTTGTAATTATACCTTCTATAATGGCATGCCAGATAATATTCATTTACAGATATAGCGAACCAAACAAACCCAGAAATAGCATCATATTTGACAAACAAATAATATCCAGCCTTGCAGTTGCAGCTATATTACCTGTGGGCTTGGATGGTCCATTATTTGTGAACTCTTAAGATCAACAGCCTGCAGAACAACTGAACTTATGTGACTAAGGAACCCTGATGAGTTTTGAGAATCAAACCTTACAACAAACTAAAAAGAAGATATAAAAACAGAAGGCTAACCTCAAGCGCCTTGCAGACTTTATCAACTTCAGGGCCATAATTAATCTTCTGGGAAGTCATCACAAGTTCAACCACACCAACACATGACTTGCCAGAAGTTTCAAAGACAGGCAAAGCCAAAGTTCCTTGAACGTTATAGTGCAAGGCATGACCTAGCCTAGAATACTCTTTCCTAGAGTAATACTGAACATTTGGAGTCCATTCAGGCAACTTTTGCTGGAAAACACGGCCAGGGAGACCCAACTCTCCATCAGTTTCGCCATCCACAGAGAAAGTGTAGAGAAGAGAGACCATCCTGTACTGATTAAGCCCGTTGCAGTGAGGATCCAGAACGAATGGTTGCTCTGAAGTTGTCAGAACAAATCGGCCTTGGTTTTTCACAGGCGCCCAAACTTGAGCTAGGATATGTTGCTCGGTTGACTCTTTCAAATATCTCAAAGCTCGAGTCATCCGCTCTTTTATTAGGCAGTGGCCATCTGGGCTTTCGATTGGCATCGATCCCCACCGCGGAGAAGGAGGAATCTTCTTTCCTTCATCACTTTCTCTCTTCGTTTCAGTAGCTGAGCTTATATTACCTGCAATAAAGTTGCCATTTGTGGATAAGAAAACGAAGTCCCTTTAACCAATCAGCTAAGCTTTCATCAATTAACCCCAAAAATAGATTCCTAAAGTCAAAATTAGTGAACAATTTGCCTAAGACCCAGAAAGGAATTATACAAGAGAAGAGCAAAGGAAGAAGAACCCAGAAAAGGCAAGTTTAGGCTACTAACATGTGACGAAAATTGGGTAATCGCGGGGGGCGGCGGCGGGAGGTAGCTTGTCGTCGTCGGCGTCAGGGAAGGCCCAAAGAGGGGAACAAGGGTTGGGGTCAGAGGAAGAGAGGAAAAGGGGAGACATGGGATGGCTGGAAGCATAAGAGATCTGATCCAAAGGCCATGAATTGTCGAGATCGAGGTCGACCTCCATGAGAGACTCTCCCCTGTCTCTCCCCAACATAGCCGGAGCAGAATTAACGAAAACACTGTGATATTGTTGTTGGTGGTGGTGGAGGGGTTGACCCTGACTCTGGTGGTGTGGGTTTTGAGCCTTTGACTTCTCAGCAGCTTCCTCCGGCTCAGCCATTTCTATCTAATCTTTCAGGTGAAGCTGGCGGCTGGGTTTCTTGTTGTGTACTTGCGTCCCTCCGTTTTCTGGGTTCTTCTGTTTTGGCAGGACCAGGGGGAGAGAAAGAGGAAGGAAATCTGGATATGGATGGGGTTGGGCGATGAATATAAGGCTGGAGAGATAGGAAGACAGAGGGGGGAAGAGAGTGAAAGGTGGGGAAATTTTTGCAGCGTGTGATTCCATTGTGAGATGTCGAATCCGAATTTTGTAATTGATATTAGTTGCAGAGAGGTGGGGTGGTCGATTAAACAAAACAAAGTATATAAACAGTGACGTTGGTTCCTATGGGAGATTGGGAGTCTTATTTTTATCTTGAAAGAATCATCAATGGAGGAGAGTACTACGCTGTACTATCAATCCCAATTCCCGAGTTTCTGCTTCGCATTTATTTCTCGACCATTTTTAGCGGGAATATCGTAAACATAGGGCCAGCCAACATTTAACAAAACAATCAAGGTTCACAAGAATCAAAATATTTCAACATATTTTGTTAGGGATTGGTTTGTTTGATCTTAGCCAAAAGGCCGAGAAAGGTACAGGATTGGTTTGGTTGAATCGTCTCGTTTGAGTTAAATTGTTTGGTGCATAATGTCTTGTTTGTTAAGAAATTGATTTATTTTATTGCACTAATTACTGACAATATCATTGGATTAAGAAATATAAGGATAGTTTAGGAACTTTGCATTGGTCTTAAAATTTCGAGCGTACATTCAATGGTCTCGTGTTTTAAAGAGTATATGAGAATGTGATCTTCCCGTGGATTCAACTTGTTCGAAAGCGATTATCATTCCATTTGAGCTCCTAATCAATCTTCTTGGAGGTTTCACTGAACTGGCAATTTGGTTATGTTGTGGTTAGACTGTCTTGTGCAGTTTATGACATATTTCTCTTTGGTATTTGATGGTTTATGATTTGTCGAATATCGAAATGCTTCTCATCATAGTTGTCTTGTTGTTTTCACGTCAGTTGACAGTGTGGTGCTCCTCATTCGGAAGATAGATTGAGTTGTTAATAGTTAATACATTCTTTTTCCGCATCATTGGTTATTGGACTTCGCTCCACGTATTTGTGGTTTTAGATGTAGTTAGAGACTACTACATGTGTTTTGGTACTTTGCTCAATTGTACACCGTATGATTTTTCCAGAGGATATTCCATTTTTTCAACAAAGGACGATGTCGAATCTAACGGTTACTCCAAACCTAGAACGAAAATAATAATAATAATAGATTTATAAATGCTTCCACGTAACCTCAAAAGTTGACTCGTTAAAATACCCTCCCCATTTTCGTCCCTCCAATCAACTCAGTTTTTAATCATGTCACTAAACTTTGCTCTAATCCATATTAGTACAGGACAATCAGCCATCCAACCACTCTAATTATGTTTTGGCTAATTAAGTGATGTTAGATTTATAATATCGATATAATAACACTACATAATACATCTGGTGGTGGGTGAAAGAGATGGTTTCAATTTGAGTTTTGTCTTGTCTTTGCAATGGTGGATGGCCATGATGTTAAAGCTTAATTATAAATAGGGAATTGGGCTGGCCCTGGCCCATCCAATAATGTTGTTGTCAAAGGTGAAAAGCGGTCCTAAAAGCGACAGTAAAAGAGTGGAAATCGGATTAGGAGATTTAGGACATACTTACCACAGTAATCACAATCTGGAGGTCTCCTTCATACCCAATTAGCAAGAAGACACAACAATAAGTGCAGACAGAAACATTCATATTTAATTAGAAATAAATTACATGTTAACTTTTATTGAGTTGGTAACTTTGTAAATAAAATGTTATCGCATTCAATGATTATGAGACATTTAACCCCTAAAGGCTCTAATTCAACAACTCCTAACTCTGTAAGTATGTTCTTTAATCTTTACAGAAGCATTTTGAACATCATAGTTGAATTGTACTTAGTTGAGCTTTTCTGATGAAATGTCAACTGAATCTAAGATATTTGAAAGGTCAAACATCTTTTTATCGCAAAACGCTTCACATGTCCCCATATGGATATGAGAGAGGGAAAAAAGAAAGAAGCATACGGAGACTTAGAGAGAGAAAAAGAGCATAGCAGAGCATAGAGAAGTAGTAGTCATTGTATATGGCTTGATCATCTTAGAGGACAAAACTTCTGTTTATACAAGTTGTGGGTACATGGATCGAGCACTTGTCAGATCATTAGTGATACGATCTGACGCCTTCTATTACTGGTTATATTACTTTTCATCAGAATGTGCCGGGATAGCAATAGGGTAGCTCATTTGGTAGCTAGGAAAGCCCTGTCTTTGTCCCCGACTATATATCGGTATTTTGATTTCCTGGCCTGGCTTGGATCCAGGATGTAACTGCCTATTTCTCAATCAATATATGATTATCTTTTGTAAAAAAAAAAAAAATGGTAGTTATTGTCCCCCTAACTCCTATGATGATGTCCACTTCTAAAATTTGTCTTTTGACTTTGACTTCTTCTTTAGCTTCGTCTTGTAAGCTTTTCTGGGTGAATGCCACATTTGGTCACTGAGATTACTAACAAGAGAGTGACTAAATGTGACATGTTTCAGTAATTTGAGTGACATTCATAAAAAAAAAGTATTTCGAGTGACCAGAGTTGGACGGATACTAACGGGAGTGTGACTAAATGTAACCTGTTTTAGTAATCCGAGTGACCAAAATTGATACTAATTTTTTCTAATGACTAAACATAACACGATTTAGTAATCCCAGTTACCAAATGTGGCATTTACCCAAGTTTTTTTTACATGTTTTGGATTTTGACTCCTATGGATACTAATTGAACTTGAGGTTAAAATTTTAAAATATCGTTTTGAGTCTAGACACTCAACTTCTGAGTGCATTGGAAAGCAACCAATTGTTTGTGTGGGCTACTACGAAACGAAAGTGACCTGAAACCACTAGCCCCCACTTGTTGTGCCCACTGGCCACAGCCAGCCCAGGCCCCAAGTTGCCGCATCTGTTCTTTTCAATCCTTTTTCCCTCTTCCGCTTGTCCCTTTAGTAGCGGCCAAAACTGCGTGAAAATTCATCAAATGCTCTCTCTGTTTACCCATACCGCCGCGGCCAAGCAGTTGCGTTAAAGGGCTGTAAAAGGGCAGATCTCCAGATGATTTGGGCTGAATTCTCCCATCTTCTTCCTGTCACACTATCTTTGTTTATTCTTAAAGTGCACATCATACTGAATTCAATACGGCATAAGATACCAGCACAGAGACATGACACGACAACGAATGTTCTGGACGAAAAAAGTACAGCAACTTGACGATTAGGATAATAGTGTCCACTGTCCAATAAGCTATCATTTCTAGAGCAGAGTGTTCATGCTAACAAGTAAGATATATTGGTCGACTGTTCTTCGAGTTCCAACTTTGATCTATACTCGAATCAACAGTGCTGCTCATACTCTCCAATTGCACATGTCCATTTGCTGTTATAGTACAAAGGAATTCCATTCTGGGGCTGGGTTTTGGTGGGCGATGATGGGGTTTTG
Source organism: Linum tenue (assembly GCA_946122785.1). NCBI lineage: Eukaryota > Viridiplantae > Streptophyta > Magnoliopsida > Malpighiales > Linaceae > Linum > Linum tenue. Next base: position 1,392,529 of record CAMGYJ010000005.1, on the reverse strand, counting down.
CACCACCGAGATCCCACAAACTGGAACAATTGTGAAGCAAGCATTGCTGGCCATTGCTGCAATCTGCTAGCTGCTGATGTGAGATCCCAATTCCAATTCTATAGGGGGTGGAGGGGTCAGGTCAACCGCCAACCACCCTTTATCTTAATCATGAATTCATTAACATAATGATAATAGTAGCAAAGGTAATGATGCTACAGCCTACAATTAGTGTTGACTTAAAATAATATTGGTACATCAACAACAACCAGCAACCAAACCATGCCAAAAAGTCAAAGCAAATACGGAGAAGCCTGCATAATTAATTTGCAATCACATCTGATATGAAAATTTTGGGAGAATATGAATGATTACAAGGGGATTAAATGTTTTCCTCCGGTACCTTTGGAGGGTCAAAGCCAAGTTGGCGATTTTCTGCAAGTTGAATCTCCAATTGCAACAGGAAAGCAAATAATTTAACATAGAAAAGTGCCCCTTAGATTGCCTTTCAGACACTGTCAGAGAAGCAAAACAACTCACACTGCGTAGTACTGCTAAGTTACAAATGGATCGATTACCTTGTTATAATATCAAAAGATATGGCATACACAGAACTTGGCATTTTGCAAACAGATGCTGGATATGGAGACTTAGTTGTTGAGTTGAATGGCAGAAAGAAGCTGTTGTCAGAAGAATATGATCGAGACGCCCATCGTCAGGCACCCTGCAGCTACCCAGGGGCTTAACCGTTCACCTGTGTTCCCCCATGCGGCACAAAGATCAGCGACACCAGGAAGAACTCAGCACAATCCGTGCGAAAACGTAATAGTACAGGGTAATGAATCTATGGTTTGAAGCAGGGTTTTGTTCAATGAGTTTAGTTCTAGTTCTAGCCATGAAAGAGCCCATCGTGCAATCTGTTCTGGGTAGATCTTGATAACTTTGTAATGAACAGTTGAGAAACAAGGGTTACAGATGTACCTATTCTGGCTGCTTTCCAAAAAAATCCGCGGAATCTGTAACGAACAACATCTCAGAGGCCAAGAGAGACACGAATACTGAAGAGCAGAGAGAAATAAAGATGCAAGAGGGTTAGCCAGTAGCTATAATAACCCACCCGGTTTTCTGTTCGAGAATGGTGGGGAACTGCATCTTCAAGAAAGTGCAAGTGCAGATCACCAACAGCACCACCGTCAGAAACGAATGAAAATTGAAAAGCGCCGACTGCAGAATTCAATGATCCAAAAAAGAGAACCCTTCTCAGATTCAATCTGAATATCCCGATCACTGTTCTAGTGTAAAAGAATGCAAAAGCTTTGAACTTTTCACGTACCATGTTCACTTCTCCGGCTTCCGCTTCTTCCCCTTTTGATCGCCGATTGTTTCCTTTCCTGTCTGAAGTTTTAGCCGAAAGCAGTTCGCCAAAAGGACTCTGCCTGTGAACGCGATGAAACCGAAACTTTTTGTGCCAGCACCCCTCGGCCCTCGGAAATTAAACAACCAAAAGATGTCGTCTTTCTAACTTGTCACGTTGGCCGGCCTGTATCTCCCCTTCTTTTCACCGTCTACTAGGCTATACTCGGGGTAACTACCTGTAATGAAATCGTGACATAACAAACCATAATCACATAATAAGACATGCCCTGATAATTAGGAGCCTTCTATTTCTACTTTTGTGGCTTTGAGATGTAATATTGGAGTAAGGTACTTACTTCACATGTTGGGCGAGCGAGTGATTGAACCGCGGGTTGACATCGAGTCATCAAGGCACCTGTAAATAATTTGTGATTGTTATGGGCGAGTGATTGATCAGGTGGGCTAATTTGAAGCGGAAATCCGCCTGATCCACCCAATGCACAGCCCCACATGTTATTCTAACTTCTAAGCCGAAACCAGAATACACATTTGTTGAACTCATCTGCTCAAGTGAACTGCAGTACATAATTGTGTTACAGCTGCTTCATACAAATCCCTTAAAATTGGGAAGAACTGCGACTCCATGGAGCATAAATAAAACGATCACAGCAAGACAAAATCATACATAGTACATATACCAGGGGCTCATTGTTAGATAGCCAGTTTGATGTGAAAATTTCTGCTCGTCGATTTTTAAGCGGAGAAACTGTGCATACAAGCAGCGAGCAGCGAGTGGCATACAGTTCAGAGTGATCCAGGATAGAACAATTATGCCTGGAACAGCAGAAGTAAAATCTCTCTGAGAGTTGGAGCTCGTCTTATTAGCGTCTTGATTTCTGTTGTGGAGGGTATCCAGCCCCCATGGGCGGATCTTTCCTTCTCAGGTGAGGTTGCTGATGGGCCTGGGCGACACCTCGACCCATCGGCATTCCTCCTGGATTCATCCCTCCCATTCCAGCCTGAGCCTGAAGATTATAAGCTGCCATACCCTGAGGTTGCATTCTTTGCATCCCCATGTGCATAGGTCGAGGACCACCTCGGGCTCCCATTCCATGAGCACCCGCCATCATTGCATTTCCTGACACCATCTGCTGTGGAGGCTGAAGGTTAGTCGTTCCTTCAAAATCAGTATTCGTGTCAACAGGACGAGTAGGATAATTGATCACTTTCTCCCCTGGCTGAACCGGCACAAGAGCATTTCTTCCTGGCAAAGGTTCCATCCGGAAGTACTCGTGATCAAGTGCCTGTGCAGCTGTTATCCGCTTTCTAGGATCATATTCAAGCATCTTAGAAAGCAGATCAAATGGAGCACTTTTGGGAGAGAGATGCACTACACTGTGCAGTACATTGGTCTCGTACTTGTGACCTTGGATGTGCTGAAGATCAGATTGCCAATGGGGTAGATTCACAAGCATTGGCCACCGCTCTTGCGTGGGATGGCCTAATACCTTGAAAATCTTGTCTAGCTGATCGAGCTGGAAAGGGTTTGGCGTCGATTTGGCCTCTGCACCTTGAAAGAGCGGCTTCAAAGTCAAGAGCTCAGCAAAAATGCATCCCACAGCCCACATATCAACAGCGCTGGTGTAATGCTTCGCCCCAAGGAGTAACTCGGGCGCACGATACCAAATTGTTACCACAACACCATTATCGGCCAGTGGCTTCAATGGAGCTTGATAAACCCTTGCGAGCCCAAAATCAGCAATCTTGATGGCCCCATGCTCTTCACCATCTCCCATCACTAGGATGTTGGATGGCTTGAGGTCTCGATGCACAATCCAGTTGCTGTGGAGATAGTTCAGGCCATTGAGAAGCTGCCAGAGCAGTGATTTGACCGTGTATTGGTTGATTGGATGGTTGAGCTTCTCTCTGTGGTGCCTGATGATCTCGTAGAGGTCGTGCTCAGCGTAGTCAAATGCCAGGTAGAGCGACATGTCGTTGTGGTTGATGTGGACGTTGACGAGCTTCACAACATTCTCGTGTGTTATCTCTCGTAGCAACATGATCTCACGGATGGCGGTGGGGGAGACACCATCACCATCTTTGGACTGCTTAAATTTCTTGATGGCGATCGATTTGCCACGGTTTGAAGAAGGTGGCTTGGTTTTGGCCAAGAATACAAGACCGTAAGTGCCTTCGCCGATCTTGCCAATGAGATTGTACTGCTGCAGCCATTCTGGCTTCGCACTGTTGCCACCACCACCACTGCCTCTGTTGTTGCTGCCATCTCCCATTGTCTTCTAAGCCGAACAGAAAGGCCCCCACTGAGCTTACCTCTCACATCAGAACTTGGGTTGTTGCTTAAGACATGGAAATGCCACCACTCAATAGCTTCTTGCAGTTTTTAACTACAAAAATTGATAAGATGAAACAAAAGGATTAAAATTCACTGCAAACGAAAACAGATCGCTCACCAATGATGATAATCTTCAAGCAAGACAGATTTTGTTAACTGGTCACGAGGCAATAAGGTAGGGAACTCAGAATGAGAAAAGAATAGTGAGAACTATGAGCCAGCATTCACAACAATTAGCGGAAAAACTTTCGAAGCTTAGACCAGTTTTGGAAGACGAACTTAGGGTTCTTCGGGTGGTTTGTGAAGTAACCAAAGGTAGAAGCTTTAGAGCAAACAAACAGAGTTCTTCCAAACCCAAAATCTGAAAAAGTACATACTTTTCCCCACCCACATCATATCTTACCCAACAGGAAAACAGTAAGCATCGATTGATTGAAATACGAAATTGCCCAGAAAGGACCCACGGGAACCAATAAACACTCGGGGAAACCGCAAAATTATGGGAAACAACCAAGAAAGAGGAAATTGCTTGGCATACAGTGACTGAGTAACAAGAGCTTTGGATCCGAAGAGCCAGAATAACTTAGGATCGGAAGATGACAGAAAAAGAACGAGGAGAGGAACGCCGGAGACGGAGCACGCGGGCGGTTGGAGGGAATGGTGACGACGAGGAGCCTGGTGGACAGAGCGAGGTTGAGGTCCGAATCCGGCGTTGAAGGAGCGAGAGAGAAACTGGAGAAACAAATTAACCAATGAAAATTCCAATTCGGATTTCTTTTACCGTTGGCGTTTCCGGGGGTTTATGGATTTGGCTTCCGCCGGCTTTTGAGTTTTTGGAGACAACTTTGAGTTTTGACTGCAATTAGAAGCAACTTTTGCTGGGGAACAAGCTAGCTGGGTCTCTTTCCTTCGGAACTCGAGATTTTCCTTCCACAAAAATAAAATAGGGTTACTATCAGACTGTATCAGTCTATCACTCAAGATCTGAAGTTTGCAAAGTTGACATTTGCCGAACAAAATTTTCACTCAGTAAGGAAAAAGGAAGGTTGAAGCAAATGTCATATCAAAATTTACTCATGTCCGACATGAAAAAATAACTATATGTATCTTCCTCGAATAATCATATATAATGTTCTTCACATAAATTGAAAATTTTCTCAAAATGTCAATTATACTTATAAATTCTATTAAGATATTATTTATAGAAGTAAGGAAAATGAGCAAGATTTTTGTTTAAAAGATAATTATAATACGTTATAGTGATTGATATAGATGAGTAAAGTATTGAAGTTAGTGAGTTTAAACCATAGTTTTAAGATATATTCAGTTTTGCCTAGTGCAAAACTTAAAATATCAAACCCTTACCAAAATCATCACACCCTTACATACCGTTTGGTACCAAATGAATCAAGAATTTATTTCATTGTAAAATGAATTACCGTATAAAATTCATTGTCAATGAAATCTTGTATTTGGTATGTCATATTAAAATTTTTAGAAATATAATGAATTGTCGTGTAGAATTCATTGTCAAAATGAATTCTTGTGTTTGGTATGTCATATATATAAGTAATTTAGTAAATAAAGAGGATACTTATATTATTTTATTATAAATAGTAAATAGTTGTGGAATTCATTTGGAAATTTCATCTCAATTCCTCGAAATTGCTATAACTAGTACCTATTCCATAGAATTCAAAATTTAAAATGGATAATGAATTCTTTTAAATACCAAACACAAAAATATTTCATTTCAAAATGAATTCTTCAAAACTTATGAAACTCATTTATACCAAACTGTATGTTGATAAGTTTCTAGATAAATTTCACTAAAAAACAATATAGGTTGGATCTTCCCAACCAAATCGATTCAAATTCAAGATGGATTATCTTTCAGTCCTACTTAGAGGTGGCAATTGGATCGGATTCGTGGATTCGTGGATTGGATTGGTGGATCCATGGATCAAATGGATTGGATCCAATGGATTGGTGGATTCATGGATTGGATCAAACGGATTGGTGGATTGATACATGAATCAAAATGACATCCAAGGCTTGGACCAAAATGTAAATTTTGAAAAGTTTAGGTACTAAAATGTCATAATGAAAAAATATAGGTACCAAAATGTAATTTTCCAATGATTTTTTTCGTATAAAAATATAAATTTTAGGTACCAAAATGTAAAATATAAAAAATATAGGTACCAAATCGTAATTTGTCATTTGGATGCATGGATTGATCCATGAATCCACCAATCCAATTGGATTTAAATGGATTGAATTAAGTGGATAATTTGATGGATGGATTGGATTCATGGATTTGGATTCTAATTGCCACCTCTAGTCCTACTCACAACAACTCAATCAATTATCAAACCAACATTGATATAATTAATTCATTGTCATTGAATGAATTATTAATGAAGGTGTTATCCAATAATGTATGCATAAACGTTGGCCGGAACTTATGACAAAATATTGCCCATGTGTTTTGTAATTGTGAAAATCAGGAGATCTGGGATGCTAAATCACCAGTTTTTCTCAAAGCCTTTTGACTAAGGAGACCATAAGTCATTAATAAAATTCAGGTTATTATAAAAAAAGAACTTATGTCAAAATATTGTAAAAAAAAAAGAACTTTTATGACAAAAGAAGCGTTGGTTAGAACTCTTTAGAAATTAGGAGGAGAAGAGTGGGGTAAAGAAAAGCGATGGCTAGGAATCAATTTATTCCCGCCACTTTCAGAGTTCGATTTCCCCAGACCTGATAAAGCATTTTGCCTGTAAGCATTATCAATGGAGGCGAACGAGACGAAGAAGAATCGATGGAGCCACGAAGTACATTAAACAGAAGAGGTTACCATCCACCACTCCATCATCAGCGACAAGGTTACCATCCACCACTCCACTCTCACTCACTCGCATTTCGCAGCTCCCGTAACCCTAGCCCCTCATTGCAATTTTCGCTCGGTTTGAGATTTTAGGTTTCTCTCTCTGCAGATTAGGTTCTTCAGTCATACCGGAACTGATTTCCTCCTCCGTTGTCGTTGCAGATCCAGATCATGCTGTTGGATGAATTCGAGAAGCTACTGGAATGCAGGGTGCTGAAGGACGAAGAAATCGTTAGCTCCTGCGAGTCGCTGACTTTCAATTCATATCTCGTCGATGTTGCTGATCCGGAGGGTCATCATGTAACGGTTCCGGGCTTCCGGCGTGAGATAAGAAGATGCCGCAGCGTGGACCTAGTTTCGCGACTAGGCAGAAGTTCAGATGTTCCTCTATTGATTCTGGTGTTAGTTTTTTTTAGGAATGACTTAAGCCCGTCTCAGAAGATTATTTGAGGTGTGTTCAGAATCAGTCATTTGTGCAGTGAATTGATGTTAGTTTTTTTTAATGAGAATTAGTGTGAAAGTTGTTTGCAGTTCAGATTTCAGGAAGAGTGAGCTGCAGAAGTATGAGGCACCAAATAATGGTAAAGATACGGTTACCCTTGGCGCTGCAGGTTTGTCATAGAATCTGTTTGGATGATATACAGCATTATGTACAATAGATTATTCTCGCTCCCTCATGGAAGACTCGTTTCTCTTTCTAAAATAGAGCGGCAGATCTTGTATACTACTCAAGTGACTAAAAAGGCCAAGACATACCATGACACCTCCATGGTGTCAATGTCCATATCTTGATTTTTAGTTCATTCAACTAGGTCGTCTTGCTATTGTCAGTTTATACAGTTCCGCATATGCCTCTATCATGCAGAATGGCAGGTCATGTACACTTCACAAATGACTCAGAAGGCCAAAAAGTACCATGATGGTTATATGAAACTTGAAAATCGTGGAAGCCTTGGGAGGTAGGTCAGTTCATCTATTTAGGTTATACCCAATTAACACCCTTGATTAATATGACCTTTTGTGAATTTACCCTTTTTAGTTTGGCTTCCACATATTGATGCATACCCTTTCAATTACCAGATTCAGATCAAGCTATATGATGCAAGCCGGAACATTCTCAGTAGTAGGCACCTCAAGAAAGATGAAAGAATATGCTCTAGAGAATCAATAGCATTTGGTGGCTATTTGGTTGATGTTGGAAAACTTGAAGGAGACAAACAAGTTCTACCAGGCTTAAATGATGAAAATTCTCCCAGAGAAATTCGCAAACCCGATAGTGTAATTCATACTTCATTTAGATCCAGCAAATCGACACTCAAAGGTTGGTTGATGTGTCTGTCTCAATGAAGCCTGGCTTCCCCTTGTAAAGAGATGGGCCATTGGCTGAATGCTAACTAAACTTGTTCTAGTTCTTTTAACAGGGGAATCACATGGTAATGATCTGCCAAGACAAGATTTAAGTTGCAGCAGTCCATCTAACATAGAGAGGACCAAGGTTGCTGAGACTGTTTCTGCAACAAACCTCTACGTTATGGTTTGTTCCACACTTTTACTTGTTTTCTTGTATTTTCTATGCGCCTCTATTCCCAACCCAGTTGAAAGTAAGAAATGGTTGTGGGCTGGTTTAGACAATTTATTCTGGTTCAGATTCCTACATATTTTCTATAGTCATGCTAATGATGGTTATAGTTTTTATTGCAAAGTCATTTTTCCTTTGCTTTCCAAACATTTTTTCATGCCATATAGCTTTCATTACTGCTGCAAAAAGTAACACTGTCCGAAAAGAAGGGTGAGATGTAAATGTAAAAGAACGATTTGATATTGATAACTTCGGCAATGGTATAATGGTTGGATTCCATACTAATGGTGGGTTTTAGCCTTGCAGCTTGGGAGATATTGTCTGTTCTTAAGAAACCACCTAAGAAGAGTGCTGCTGCAGAATGCATCAACTACTGCCAACATGCTCATCGTTCCTACATTGAGGTGCTCCAAGCTTCCACTTCTGGAGACTCCTTATTCCCAGCTCTTGAAACAAGTGAAAATCTGACAAACAAGGAAATAAACAAGATAACTAATGATTTTGATGGCAGAGGAGGTAAGTGGTCATTTCACAGTCCTTGTACCTTTAGTACATTCACTTGCCTTAAAAGATGCCTTAGTTTGAGATGATATCTAAAGCTTCATGCTTCGGGTTGCAGAAAATACCAGTAGATTTAGTTGGATCCCTGGTGGCACTGAAGCTGAGGTTTGGAACTTAACGCCTGAAAGGTTTTTAGTTGCTGTCTCGTCAGCTTAGATTGAAATAGAAATTTTTATCCCCAACTGATGTTAACAGCATAGTCTAGACTATCTCGAAACAAGCACCAAATTTAGGGGTGCAGGTTTGGGTTCATACACTACAAGTTCTGCAACAGCCTTTACCAGCAATGGCCCAAGGAGTGATGGCGGAACAGTAGTTCTGTGCAGCGTAAGAGAAGCATTGAGGAGTTGCCTAGTTTTGATCTTGGGTTTTGAGAATTAAACTTTGGGTCTCTTTCTTCTTAAAATTTAAGTTGTAAAGTCCATTTACATACTTGTGGCAGAAATTTGAAGGCACGGCCACACCCATAATGGCTAAAATTGAGACTAGAAGCTGAACCATTAGAAAAGATAGATAAAACCATATTAATTGTGTCTTCCAAAGTCTTCCTTCGAACTTGTTGTTTTCAGATCTCGTCCAATTGCTTGTAGATGGAACCATTATCTTTCCTGGTTCCCCGCAAGCTCACCATGGCCCTGAACAGGCGTTTGCTTTTGCTGGACTGCTGCTCATTCTTATTCTTCCCGCCATCTATTCCTCTTTGTTCCGGCCATGAAACCAATCTCCGAGGAGCTGATGGATTCTGGAAAAAGAAAACAAGACAAATGTAAACTGCATGAACTCTTTCTTTTATTGCTTAAGCTTAATGCTGCATTTCTGTTGTTGATGTGCTTATACCCTTTGCTTCCCATTGGCATAGTTCGTAGAAATTGATCTCTTGAGATATAGAGATCCAGATCGGAGAAGCGGGTGCTGCTGTGGAGAGTCTGCTCTCTTTTTATCTGTTCATTGCCAGAAAAATTAGCTGTCAGCTCAGCAAGTAACGTCTCAACAAGTTCAGGCAACTACCGAAAACTCACTCTTGTATTTCTACTTACTACTATCAATGGTACTAGTCGAACTCCACAAAAATGCTAACTTTGGTTGTCGTGAAGATTCCTCTGAGTACTTGAACTGAGAATGCCCTTCTCTACACAGACAGGAAGCAAGCATTGTCCACGTGTCAACCCATGATTCAAATGGCACCACAACAGAAGAAGGTGAACATATACTGAGATCAATTACCTCAGAAAGGTGGAAGGGCTGTTGCCATTGGTTTTCTTTCGAACAGCTTTGTCGGAGAAGAACAACGGCCATCCAACAAATAGTGAGTTTACTAGATAACTGTTACAAAAAAGGATGGAGGAGAAGCAAAATTACCATTGGCGAGACGATGGAAGTTTAATTCAAGACTGGAGCTACTTCTACTACAATGAGCTTCATTTTCCTCCGTGGTCACGCTCTCTCCTTCCCATTCTGCAGCCTCCTTCGCGTCCTCTGCTGAACAGAAAAACTTCTTATGCACCTCGCAGAAAACCAGCATTGTTATGGAGATGATTTTAAAAGCGAAGGTCTGAAGATTTCTGCCTGGAATTATGTACTGTGTGTGGTGCTTGGGAGCTTTGAAAGCCAGAGAATGCTGATATATCCCGCCTCGGTTTATGTAATGTTGCCATGTCTTTGCTCTCTGGGAAAGAAAAGATGGGAAGTTGGTTTCAGAAACTAAGAGGGGGCATTGAATGAAACTCACGACTTGGTTGTGTTTCACATTAAAAGCATCGTCCAATCAATCACCTGCTCCAGGGAATAGAACCGGAGCTCCACTGCAGCAACTTCATTCGCTGTCTGGTCGAGGAAACTGTTCACCTTGTATGCCACGGAACCCAAGTGGTCGATCGTATTGATCAGGGCTTTTATGGTGTAGTCTTTGCAGGTATCCGTCAGTCTGCATTGATTGAAGTAACAAGAAACTTTTTTACAGCCGGTAAATTCAACATGGTTTTCAGGTACGGAATTCGGTCGTGACTCACATCTCTTTCTGGACTTCATTACTGTATGACTGTTCGAACTGTGCAGCTGCCGAGTACAACTGTTTCCTTAGACTCTTCAACTCATGGGAAACTCACCCACCCACCAAATCAGAATAATTGAAACTTTCTCAAGCACAAGGAATGAAGGAACAGAGGGATTCTTATTCCCTTACCTTGAGATTGGCAGAGAAGAGTAGTTTCTGCTGCATGAGGTGGTCTTCAAAACTCGCAGCAGCTGATCCATATGAGTTGGAAACTGGATGGCAAGTTGAGCTCTTGATCTCCATGGAAAGATTTGTTGTCAACTACAGAAGCCAAAGCTGGGTTAGACAGAGAGCGAGAGGGAGCTATAATAAGCAAAAGTATTGGAGCTGGATAACTGAGTACTGTTTTTCACGTGAGTCCGGATTTCGGCAGTGTTGAATTGAATCAAATTATTGGAACCAGACAAAGAGAGGCCCCCCGTGGTGATGCTGAGATGGGAAATCTCGAGGTTTTGTTTGCTCTCTGTGTTGATGCTATTCTGCTTTTTGCTTTTTGTCTGCAGGTGTTGAAATCTAGATATTACCAGACTGTTGGGTCAGATGAACTGCGACAGGAGGAAGAGAGTACTCATAATAAGGGTCGTTGTCGAAGGAAGCTTTGGGTTTTTATCATGAAGCAATAATGCAGGCAGATACCAGCCTCTTGCCCTCTTGGTATACACTGAATCCTCCCTCAAGTTATTTCTTTGCCCTGCCAATGTGTCAATTACAGGAGCTGGATCTTATAGGTAGTTACTTGCCCATTTCTGAAGTTAGAATATAGAGTGACCGAGTGAGGGATAGGAAATAAGAAAATAAGATATCTATACACCCTAAATTGACTTAGATTAACAGGTTACTAGACTATTAAAACTCCTTCATTTGTTGGGTTTGCTACTATTGGGGATGAATGGTGTAGAGTTCTGTCATAGGCCGAGGAACTTTATGGCATCAAATGGATTCGGTTAGATTTGGTGGAAGAGTAGGTCTCGAGTTCTAGAGTCTGGAATGAATGAGGGATAGCTACTTGAGGATAAAGACAGATTAGTTTTTGCTGTCAATATTGGTCGGGGTGAAAAGTTCTGATTCTAAGAAAAGATGGATTCATGAAATTCAACCGTATCAACCACTAATAAAAGTCAGTTCCAGTTATTGATGTGTAATCACGTTTTGATGGCACCTACCTCTCTTTTGTGAACCACAACTCCACAAGATATTCTGCTACTCAAAGTGCCGTACGTAAAGGGATTCTCAATTTGATTTGATTCACAGCAGCTGACAAAGACCTTAAGCAACACCCAAAGGTAAACCATACGCCTTGAGATCCCCAACTACTCCTTGCACAATCGCATTTCACTCAACAATAGACGAGAGCACATGATACTAAGTTGATACGAGAATACCAATAATTATTGGTAAGTTGTAAATAGTAAATTTGCTAATGGATAGTGGAATTTTTTTAATGTAAACAATAATTGTGTTTTAAATGCAATCAAAATTTAAGGTGCAAGGTGGGCGTTCATGTGAAATCTAGTGGTCAGTTCAACTTATACCAATATTCGACTCCTCTTAACAAAATTTATGGCTACGCCACTGCATGGAGGATACTATACTCGGTTTATGAGTTCTGCATATAGCACAAACTCTGTTGCTCAATAAAGAATATAAATCATGCTCTGCTTGTGAGTTCTGCACAGAATCGTGTCATTTTTCATATTCCAACAGCCACATTTGTTCATTCCTTTACTGTGAAAATACACTTACTATATAATTTTTTAACCAAAATTAAAAGACTAGTAAAAGTTTTTCTGCGGCACCAGCTCGTTAGCAAGAACTCCCATTAACGCAACAGAGCTTTCCTCTGCAACCGAAAATGGCGTCTTTCATTATCAATGAAGCTGCAACAATGTTCCCTTCCACTTCGTCCCTGTTATCCCTCTACGCCTCCTTCTCCACCTCAGCGATCCTCCTCCGCAACGCTTACCGCGAGATTGTCCCCAGATTCGTCGCCGACTACGTCTCCCACAAGCTCCGGCAACTTGTCTTCAAAGCCGCTCCGGTTCTGCCGGACACCGACTCCATCATAATCGACAAAATCTGGAATAACAACTGCTACGACGGGAATGAGCTCTTTGATGCCGTTAAATACTACCTCTCCACCAAGATGGGTCCCGAGAACAAGCAGTTCCGCGTGGCAAAGCTGAAGAACAGCAACAGATTCACCACCGCGCTGGTCGGCAGTGAAACGGTGGTCGACGTGTTCGAGGGTGACGTGTTCAGCTGGTACTTGCCTTCGATGAACAACAGGAGACGGTCGGGCCTGGTTGGAGGACTAATCCAAGGAGGTGATGCAGATGATATGTACTGTAGTCCGGATGACTGCTACAGATTAAGTTTTCGCACGGAAAACAGAGAAAAGGCGTTGAATCACTATCTCCGCCATGTCGTCAAGGTGTTCGAGGAAATGTCTCAACAGTTGCAGCTGTTTACATGGTCCTCGTCTGGATCACACTACGGGGGTTCGAGTTGGACATCGATGGACTCGAGGCATCCGATGACCTTCGACACAATCGCGTTGGAGGGCAAGATGAAGCAGGGCATCGTTGATGATCTGGACAGATTTGTGGCGAGGAGGGAGTTCTACAAAAGAGTTGGCAAAGCTTGGAAGAGGGGTTACTTGCTGTACGGGCCACCCGGGACCGGTAAATCCAGTGTCGTTTCTGCCTTGTCCAATCATTTGAAGTTCAACCTCTATGTGGTCGAGCTCGCCAATTTCGGGTCTGATTATGAGCTGAGGCATGCCTTGCTTTCGATTGCGAATAAATCGATTGTAGTTTTCGAGGACATCGATTGCTGCCCTGAGCTCCACGCTCGATCCGAGTCGACGAAAGCATCGGATGAATCAAGTGATGATAATACACGGAATGATGGTAGTCATCATCATCTCAAGCGCAAGTCTCCCGGCAAGGTAAATCTCTAATCTTTCTCCTCGGAAGTTTCTAGTTCTGCATGAATGCCAATGACACTAACACTCTTTTTCCACTCACTCTCTCGACGCTGCTGAATTGCATTGATGGGTTATGGACTTATGGTCGAGCCACGGAGAAGAGAGGATCATTGTGTTCACTACGAACCACAAAGATGTTCTGGACCCGGCGCTGATTCGGCCCGGAAGGATGGATATGCAGATTCACTTGTCGTACTGTACCCCGGAAGCATTCAGAAGCTTAGCCGCCATTTATCTTGAGGTGAAACGTGAAAGGGAACCATCCCCTGTTTGAAGAGATTGATGGGCTGTTGGAGATTTTGGAGGTGACACCTGCAGCTTTGGCTGAGGAGTTGATGAAAGGGAGTGATGACTGATGTGGATGAGATTCTTCAGCAGGTTGTTGATTTCCTGAAGCAGAAGAAGCTGGGAACCGAGTGAGAAGAATCCGACGAGGGGCAGCTCAAAAGCTAGTAGTTTCCACTATATAAGTTCTTACAAAGATTAATACTTTATAGTTTAGGCCATTTAGCTACTTGGTTGATTCGTGGACTAAGATCACCCAATCTTAGTCACCAATTCCCAGCACCATTGAGTTCTCGTAGATTGAATTATTTGACACATAATTGACTAAATGATCAAGTATTATGCATGGCCATGCAAAAGAGTCATTAGGTCGGACCACAAAAGCATCGCATAGCACCAACGAGTCGAGGCCCTGAATCCATAAGAGCAACCAGCGTGTGTAGTGCAAGAACAACATGACGATGTCTGAAATTCTAAGCCGAAATGGGTTAAGGACGACAGATGTTTTTAACGCTTAAAGACAATGGGTTCCAGAAAACAAGCTGAAAGCCTCCTTGACAAATACATGTTTCACAATGATGCTTGCAAACACATAACTTTTCAGCGAATTGGCATTTTGAAATGCGCCCCAACAAACATAGGTGCCATTGAAGTACTACAGATGAGGAAAAACTACATGCTCTTTGTTTTCTCCGTGAACCAACAATTTTAAGGCGACGGAGGTTTGTGTAACAGCTGCCAAAGCAAGCAGTCTCGCTAAACAATCCGCTCCAACTCTCGGGCATAGCTGAGCGTCTGGTTGATAAGTTGTAGAGACGGGATCTCCTTGCAAGGTGCAGTTTCCTTTGCTTTCTGGAAGACGACAGACCCATCTTTTATTTCCCACTCCGGATGCTCCTGCATGAACAAAGTGAAAAACTTGCATGAGTCCACATGGTGAACGAGAAAGCTCTAATAGCTAATACACACATTTAAGTACAACTACAGAGTCTAGCGATGACTAGCACACATGAAATAAGCAGAGCATATTCGTTTACCTCATTAATGTATTGCAAGAGTTCATTATCGGAAGAGAAGAGCAACATTTGGCGGGCATCGTTTATTGAAAGGTAGTCATATGCCTTCTCGCTGCACCCAGATATCTCATCCCTGGAAGTGGCAGAGAAACAAATAACTAAATATGGACTCATAAACTAACAGCTGAATGAAAACAATGTCCTGCCTTCAAGGTTAAACATAGCCTTGCACCTCAACACATCATTGCAACTCAAGTAAATAAAATTTTCTGAAACCTAAGTTTATAAAAAAAAACTAACTATATGAGTGCAAGGGCAACAATTATGCATCAGTGTCCCACAGAAAAACTTCTCTAACTACTCTCAATACAGGTTAATTTGCCGAGAACTAATATTAAATATGATATCAAAAGCAATGAATTCTAGAATGGACGGATGATAGCAATTGCGACATCTACCTCCAAGACAAAACATTTCAGAAGAACCATTAAAGCACACAGCAAAAGACAACAAGTAATGGGGAAATCTAATGCGCCTAGCAGATGCATCCATGGTAACAATTGCAGCTGCCTCATCAACTGCCAAATCTGCACATAGTAAATTACCTGACAGTCTTTGCTAAAAGATCCATGAAGTAGTCATAGCTCTGGTTTGGAACAGTTTGTTTTGCAGTCAACACACGGTTGTATGCCCCTTCCATGAATGACTGCTCCAACTCCACGGCATGCTTGATGCAAGGATCCTCGAGAGACTCGGCTGGCAGCAGTTCTAGTTCAGTATGGAATTCAGCAATTCTATTCTGAACAAGGAGTCTCAAAAGGTTGAGGCCCAATATCATGTGTTCTTGAGGAGATGGTGGTAGGCGTTTACTGCTCATTAAGCAAATAAATGTGAGTGAATAAAGAATCATCAGTAATGTTAAAACAATTAATATGCTACAACAACATGAAGAGCACACATCGGCAAGCAAAAGATGAAAGATTTCTACTGAGATTCAAGACAGCATAAGAAGCAGGCAGTTGAAAAAGGTTGTACTTCATAAACTAGAATCAGAACTCATGTCAACATAACCAGATGCAGTACATACATTTTATTTTCAAATCCTTGGAATATTGATTTCTGCTGCTCATTCCATCTAGAAACGAAGCTACACCTTTTTTGCATTCTATATTAACCTGACCTGGATTGTGCTAAGTAGACAAAGAACAAGAAAGGGGAAAGAATGGAGAAGTTACCGGGCGTCTGTATAATAGGGCTTCAGCTGAAAGAAGTCCCTTTCAAAGGCATCCTGATCCCCCATCTTCACACTTAGAAGTACAGCATGCTCATAAATATCTCCTGAAAGTTTCCATGGAAACAACAAAAAAAGAACTAAACTTTAGCAGCAGCATAACTTCATAGGGAATTTAATAACTCAAGTACTTCCCCATTAGCCAACACTATCACTCCAAACTAATTCAGATAGATCTCAGTTCATGCATTTAACAATCAAACCACCGCATTCATTCATACAGAAGCGGTAAAGCAATAGAAAACCTACTCGCTATCGTCAATTCTTGAACAGAATTTGGAGTAACTTCGAACAAAGGTGGAAGGCTTCTGAAGCTAGTCAACGAGACCTGCACAAAACAAGACAGAACATTACTGCTCTAAATCTAGGGAATTCAAAGAAGAAAAAAAAACAGACGGAGAACTTCGACATCTGAAGATAGAAGCTTAGAATTAGGGTTCCAACGGCGAGTTTCTCACCTTAAGCTGAGACAGCAGATTGGCAGAGGTATCGATATCCTCCCTCACACAAGCCGCTTTGAATCGCTCGAAGTACTGCGACACCTCCGTTAGCTTGGGATCCATCTCTCACGATTGCGTCGCCGTCGATTATCGTCCGATCTATGAGTCTCCGTTTTCTAAACTTCGTATTTTTCCTCAGTGAATTTCCGCTTGAAACTTTTAATAGCTTGACTGGCTTGGCTTCGAGTTCAAGAAAAGAAGTTTCTGCCTTGTCTCTCTTGGGTACAAGTACAACACGAAAGGCCCATTCAGAAACAGGCTTCTAATGGGCCAAAAATTGTTTGAGCCAGGCCGTATAAAACCGGGGCCCATGGGTCGTAAATTTTGATCGTCTTCCTTATCTAGATCTCCGGGAGATGCGCAGCCGAGTCGAACGACAGAGAGAGCTCGGCAGCAATGGCGTCCTCAGCAGTTTCGTCCACTCTATTTTGTTCTCCAATTTGCTGCAAATCACTGTCGAAATCCCACTCTTCACCATCTCTGGCATTATGTGGGCGGTTCCCGGCCAATGCGACGGCGATTGTCACACGTGGGAGAGGGAGCGAGAGCGCGCCGACGGTGAAGGCGCAAACTTTTGATTTCTCCGGCTCGTTTTATCAAGGTGTAGGAATGGGTTCCGAAGAAGAACCACCGTCGTCGTCGGGAGGCACCGCGACGGCGGTGGAGGAGAAAGAGGCCCCTCCCTGCCCACCTGGGCTACGCCAGTACGAGACCATGGCGGTCCTGAGGCCGGATATGTCCGAAGATGACCGGCTTACTCTTACCCAAAAGTACGAGGAGGTAATTTTTAGAGTGGAAGGGTTCTTTTTCAGTTTAGCTTTCTAAATTTTATACTTCATTTCTTTGCTTTATCCAATCCAATCTGCAATTGATATCATTTCCCTGAGATTGATGATAATGGTTCGATGAGCTATTTGCCCTTGTTGTTGAAACAATCGAGTGGTGCATTATGTGTCAAAGTTTGAATTGAGATTTCGTAGTATTCAATGATGTGTGGGGGAGAACTGTTTCCATGTCTGAAAGCTTTGTTAAGAATCTGGTTCAATTGCATGAGGCTTTTTAGTTTAGGTAATATGGTCTCTTTGGGGTTTGCATCTGAATGATCTGATAGGCGATAGCTTCTTGATTGTTTAGTTTGCTGCCAATTGAAGCAGTATCATGATTGGCAGATTGAGAGAGAACTTCAATTGATGCTACTACTTTAAGTAGAAGGCACCAAGTGTTGAGTGGAAAGATGAGTTACAATTTCTAGTACTTTATTAATTAAGGTAAAAAGTTGAAGGATATACTACAACTGTAGCTTAAAGTATAAGTAGAATGAGGGAATCAAACCTAATGTTGACTATATTGCAGTTGCTAGTTGCTGGGGGTGGGATGTATGTGGAGGTATTCAACAGAGGGGTGATTCCACTAGCCTACAGCATCAGGAAGAAGAACAAAGCCGGGGAGACCAACACGTACTTGGATGGCATCTACCTCCTCTTCACTTACTTCACAAAACCAGATTCCATGACTGCTCTTGAGTCGATATTGCAGGCCGATGATGATGTGATCCGATCGAGCAGTTTCAAATTCAGGAAGAGAAGGTACTAAGAGATTTATACTGTATCCAGTTTCATTCCCTCTCGCTCGCGGCACACTCTATAAAGAAGTTATGAGAGCAAGGGATGCAGTCTAGTGATCTCGCACTTTGTATTCCTTCAAATTTGATTTGATTTTTTCTGTCATGTAAGCAAATCCAATCAACGACTTCTGAAACATCATCTGGTACTTCGAGTCGATGACCCTAACGTTGTTGGTGTGGATGGATGTGATCTATGTACAAATTTCAGAACCCTATTATTGTTACTCCTTTGGCTTGTGCCACCCCAAATATGCAGTCAGAAAAGGAACTTCAGCCAGTGAAAGCAAGGAACTGCTCTTAGCTGGTCCTGTTACTTGGGTCTCTGCACAGGCTGGTGGAGAGGAATCTGGTTCTAGATAAAGGCAATAAGCAGGGTTGATATTCTACACTCCATTGTTTCATTCATCTAATTTCAGTCAGTTTATGGATAAGCATGCAGATATGATCTTTGCTTGAATAGAACTAAAGCTATCATTTCTAAGTCATACTTTTCACCAACAGAGAAAGCAAAGGGCAACAAAGTTTGGACCTGTTTATCTAGTATGTAAAGGCGATGGCTTTAGTCATGAAACAATCATTTCCCAGGCCAATAAACAGAAGGGGCATAAAGGAAAGAAGCAAGTAGAAGAGAGAATATATTTCTATACATAGCAACCACTCAGAGGTAGGGGATTTTACAAAGGGACGATGGTGGTAGCTGCACTTTTGGGACTAATAAAAGTTTGTTTTTAAGATTAGAAGGGAAAAGGGAAGAGATGATTCCAAATCGTAACAGAAGCAGACATATAGTGGAAACTGCTTCAGATCTTATCTCGTAGAATTGATATGCCCACTTTGTGTGAGTGTGCTTGGAAGGGAAGGAAGGCTGTCTTTCCTGATCCACCCACTAACACAAGTGAGATTTCCCCCCTAGTGAAATTGAAAGGTGACATCCCCCAACAGCAACATTCAAACTTGTTTCCAGAAAAGAAAGATGCTACTTTCTCAAAAAAAAAGTAGGCTCATATAAGCTTGATAAATATATTAAAGTTTGTGTGAGGTATAGAGTCATGTGTCGATCTGGTAAACACTCTGCGTTAAACTTACTGCGGACAACACAATCAATCATCATTTATTTATCAAACGATCATCGATTGAATGCTCTATTTACTTTCTCAATACGACAATACCCATGATTTATTATAATTGTATAGACCGAACCGTAAAATGATAGTTTCTAAACTATTAACCTATATTAACAACAACAAACCTGGCAAGTTCACTTCTTAAAAAAAATTAAAGAAATTATTAGCTATACACCAGAAGTATCACTTTGAAAAAGCATTTTTAGAACCCACCACGTGTCCATCCATTTCTCAGTAAGTAAACAAAATCATGATAAAAATGACTAAATATTGATTGGTGTATGGTTTAAACCGAAAAAGATGATTATTTATTTGTTTTTAGACTTTTGATTGATTAATAATGAAATTGATGGATATCCAAGTCTGCGGAACTTCAATTTAGTGTATGTCGTGACCGTGTCGTTCGAAATTGAAATGACTCAGCAAGCCTCTTAACATAACATAAACTCAATTCCTAATATTTAGAATGACTTAGGAAGAGTAACGTATGATGCTTATTTGTTGAGTGCACACCTTAAGGAAAGACAATACAGGACGAGCATGCAAATGCTACTAGCTAGTGGATCCACTTGCTCATTTTCTGGTGTTTATGTAATGATTAAAAGGGGTATTAAGAAGTGAAAATGAAGGGGGAAAAAACTGTTCAGTAAAGCACCAACTCAACTCGTTGTTGTTTTGGCAAAGCCAAATTCATTATGGAAACCGTTCCTTTGCTTTCAATGAAGCATAGATTCTCTTATTATTTCACAGCCATGACAGAAAAGTGCAGCACTTTGTGTGTAGGAGAATGTTCAACTATAATTTTCAGGGGGAAACAAATGAAACAATGGCCTTTCAATTTCATCGATGGTTCCAACTTCCAATACATAATTGTTAAGAATATTATTTACAGATACTTACGCAATTGCGTAATTTTATTTTTTTTGAGGAAATCATCCATAAAATCCCATTTGTATCTATTAGTTCTAATCTTCTTTTCTTTTCTATGAATTATTTATACTTAATTTGATTGCCAATTAGTTTATACTTTATATTATAAAATGAAGCACCTCTTAGTTTATTGTATAAGGTTCAATATTGTTTTTTTTCGTTGAATAAGGTTCATTATTGAATCTCTCTCAACAGTTTAACTTATTGGGACTAACTGACTCATAACATGCTGTAAAAAATTTAAAGTCTTCTATAACCAATTATATCGAACTTTCTAGGAAAATGATTGTGTAAAAAAGTATCTCATTAGTGTATAAACTTTAGAATTGGCACTATTTTTGCCTGTGGCCACTACGAGTGTCAGAAGTGCATTTTTTATAATGAATTTAGTGAAAATACACTTCGGAGTTTGAGAAATGATGAAATTTTGAACGATTATTTGGTCCACTACATTTATAAAAAGTAATATTTTAATTTAATTTTGTACCTACAAAAACTGAATCGCTTTTTGTACTAGTTATGTTTTGTATCCAATTAGTTGAGTAGTTTTTATTCCCGCTGCCGTTGCAGCAGTGTCCAGATTCTTTTTTTTTTCCCCCTTGCTGCTTTGATGTACCCATTTGTCAGGATTCATCTTTGAGGTATTTGATTGTTTTACCCGATTGGAACATCGTTGTTTTCACTTTCTTTGTATTTCTTCCTTGTATTTTCTGCAGTTATAAATATCATTAATGCCATTAAAAAAATCAGGGGAAACAAACAATTCTTTTGGTGCTTCAGGTGTGCCTCCTCAAGTGGAATAAGTATAACTGGTTGAGTCTGTAATTTTCAATATTTAGTTATTTACAAAGTCACACATTCACTCACAAACAATTACGTAATTTTTCAATAAAATCCATTCGTAAAGTTTCATCCGTATATATTAGTTCTACTTCCTTTGTTTGCGATCGCAGATTAATATTGAATGTTAGAGATGATCTCGTCGTTAAAACATAAAAATCTATATCGCATCGGTCATTATTCCAAAAACTTTGTACTATAATTGTTATTTATTGTAAATGATGTGAGAATGATGAAATGAGTGGGTGGCAAAAATAGATTAAAACTAACTAACTAATTAAGTATCATTAGCAGCACATCAACAAGAATATAAGCCGGCCTTTGAGGCCTAGAGATATCAGGGAATTCTTTTGTTTTACTAACGAGGGGAGGGTGAAAATGAAAGGTTTGGCACCAATGGAGAGGTGAAATCGAGAGAATTTTTGACCAAAAAATACCGAAAATAAAAAATTGTGTCGAACGTTGAATGGACAGCCAACTGATCTAGTATATTATTCCATCATGACTTCCTTCTAATTATTGTTCTGGATTTTTCTGTTCGACAATCTTAATTATCTCGGAATATATATTTAATGGCATCAAATCACAAATGAACATTTTTCTTGATTTTACAAACAAAAAAAAAACATTTTTCTTGGTGGAATCACAATGTGAAACTATCTGTTTTATATTAATATTAGACAAATTCCACATCAGTAAAGTACGGAAAAAATCAATGATTTATAAGTAATAAATCGATCTTAATTAACCGATATGAGTTATTTTGGGATGAAGTGGAGAAAAATGCTTATGAAAATTTTAGCGCAGGGAACATTGTATAAATGTATAACCTTTTATATACGAAATCACCATGATGCATACCAAAAGTAAAAAAAGTACGTTAATCCTAAACGCAGACAATATAATGATAACAAAAAAGTTTGGATGCTCACTAATCTCCCACAAACAAATTAATTACAAAAAGTCATATGAAAAAAAGGATATTCCCTGCATTACTAGCTTCAACGCTTAATTAGCAGCCGAACAGCCCCATTTAATTTAAGTAGCACCCTCTTTTCCTGTGTTCCAGTCCCACTGCTGGCTGTGGCCTGTGGGTGGAAAAGGGGAGACTTCTCTCAAATAACAAACCAACTCAAGACTGAAAAAACCTTCTTCTTCTTCTTCTTCTTCTTCTTCTTCTTCTTCTTCTTCTTCTTCTTCTTCTTCTTCTTCAGAAGTACTCCTTGAGAGAAGGGGTTGTTTTCGTTTCTTTTGGTCCATTAATCTACAATGGGTTTCTACTATTCTCCAGTGAGCCAACCTTCTCCTCATCTATACCCACAAGAAATTCAGCTGAAGCTGTACCAGGCTTTCATTTTCTCAATCCCAATTCTCTTCACCATCATCCTAGTTCTTCTCTTCTACCTTTTCTACCTCAAGAGGAGAGCCTCCACATTTTCATCCTCTCTTCCCACTTCTGCTTCTTCCAATCAACCTGCTGCTGCTGCTGCTTCCCATTTGTCTGATGTAAGAAGACCTCCATTTTTTCCTTACTGATTCTTCTTCTTCTTTCTCAAAATCATTAACTCTTCTGTCAATAATTTATGTCTGTAGGTTTGTGAGGTTGGTCTGAAAGAGAAGCTCCAAGTTGTGCCGTTTGATGAAGAATTGAGGTCAAAGGAATCACAGTAAGTTGTTATTGTCTATCGGATTAATTGACATTAAAGATATCATTGTCACATTAATATTGTTTGAAAATGGTCTTTGAAAATTGCCTGAGAGTGAGTGTTAGGACAACATTTTCTTTCCTTTCCCAATAATGCATGAAAATGCCAGGTAACTAATTATTATGAAGTATCAACTGACATTGACACCTACGTGTCGAGGTTGCCTCAACTTCCTCAACACTGACATTTCCCTAACCCAACTTTAATTGCTTCTTAAGTTAGACATATGACCTTAAGAATCACTTTGTAATTACGTTTTGAATTCGATAACTCATTCTTTTTAATTTGGTGTCATACTTGATTATTGAGAAGAAGGAAAGGAAAGCTTTCTGCTAATTTTCTGGGTCGTCGTGTTTTTAACTTTTATGCCCACTTTTATTCCTTTTGTGCCTAACCAATTGACAATCCACTTCTCTCGCTACCTAAAAATTGATATCTAGACTAGAAGCCCATCAAACAAAAAGACACATGCAATGCCCAAGCTTTGGAATCTCCAATGTCGTCCACTACTTTCCTGAATGAAAACAGAGAATGTGATACTAGAATAGTGAAACATAATCTTTCCCGGCAATTTGAATGATTGAGATTAATTTGTTTTTGTTAGTTGTTCAAATCTGATCATTGTGTTTGCACGCAGGTGTTGTGTGTGCTTGGGGGACTTTGAGATGAAAGAAGAATTGCTCCAGATCTCATCATGCAGACATGTGTTTCACATGGATTGCATTCGTCATTGGCTTCTCAACAACTCTACTTGTCCAATCTGTAGATGTTTTGTCATCCCGACGGCCAACAAGCTCAATAATGTTACATCGCAATCTAGTGGTGATGGCACAACTCTTGCGGTGGTGGTGTCGTTGCAGCAGAACATGGTGATGAGCTCGGAACATCAAGCAAGCGTCAGTACGCACGCAGAGCAACGACACCGGCAAGAAGAAGAAGAAGTTGCTACAAGTCCAGGAGTAGAGCATCGTTCGATACGTGTCGTTGAAGGGTCATCTAGCTCACAATAGCATTTCTTAATTAGAGTTACAATTCTTTTTTAACTTCTATATATGCTAGCTTCATTTGGTCAAAGAGGGGATTCTTCAGTAAAAGAGAGAAAGGGGGAAAAAAATAGGGATATCAAGAACATAGCTAGAGAAATCAGCAGAGCTAGCTAGCTCATTCTCTTCCTGAAACAAGTTCAAATAAAACAGAAGATGAAGAAGGCATATACAATATAACACCGTGATTATCACAATGGGAAGAAAGGTTAAATTCAGAATCAAATTATATGTATTTTCAATTTGAGTCTCGTCCGTTTATGTCGAGAAGAGCTTGCAAGTTGTGGGAGGAAAGCATATGCTGTGATGGGAAGAGACCAAATGGGCCAGAATCCGAAACGACAAAATCACAGGCCCATCAACAAGCCGAGTTTCTTGATGCCCTTGGCTAATGAGCTATACTTAGAGAGGACCAGCAACTTCGCTGGACCAGTTTGTTGGGCCTTCAATTACAGCCCGCCACTCGATGGGCCAATACATCTCGCTGCTCAACTTAAAAACAGGTTATCCAACGTTAGTCACAGAAGTTACGAATCTTTCTATCACATTTTCTTTTTTAGGTTGGATTAAAGTTCGATTCTATGAAGAATGTGCTACATAAACTTTTTAATTCGTCTTTATAATTTGTATCTTGTCAACCTCAAGTACAATAAAACTGATATCTCATCTCATGCTCAGTTAATCAAATTAATATACATTATTTCCAATGTAAGTTGTTTACTTTCTTATACCGTTGACTTTCCAATCCCTTAAGACACTTATTGTAAATTTGTAATACCCAAAAGAAGAACAACAATCACCTGAGAAGCAAGGAACCACTTCCATAAACAAGCAAAGCAAGCGCTACAGACCAAACAGTAGTCTTGAGCGGCATTCTCCCATCATCACTCCTCAAAACCACAGCTTCGTAAATCGGCCAGCTGTTCACCACGCCAAAGCCCGCCACAAGCAACTCCACAACCGGCACGTCAACCGCCACATCAGCACCACCACTGCAGATCCCGACAAGAACCAGGACGAGGCCCTGAACGAGCGCCAGCAAGTTGATCAGCGCCGCCACCGTCGGTGGAACGAACATCGGGGAATGTACGCCGAACTCGAAGATTCCCTGGTCGTACCTCTTGCTCTGCTCCTCGTCCACCACTTTGCTGGTGACGTTGAATCCGGCCGCGATGCCGAGGAACTTGAGGAAGTACTCCACCGTACCGAACAGGTGGCTCGACAGCCCACGCAGCAGCCAGATTCGCTGGTCGCTCCACCATCTTTGGACCGTCCCGCCCACCAGCACGAACTCCAACGCGTCTTGTCCGTAAGCTCCGACGAACACGAATATATACAGCCAGAACCATGCTTCCGTTGCCTGCAAATATCATGAATCCATATTTTAAGACGCTATCAATTTCTTTTGTAGCTCTAGAGGTAAATGACAACCCTTTCCCAACAACCCACAAACTATCGGACTAAATGGTTTGTTCGTTAATATGGTATCAGAGCCTACAACCAAGTTATAGTTTCTGAATCCTTACGACGACTCTCAATGTAAACAATGACTACACACAACACAAGGGATGATTTAGGATATACAACGGATTGGTTTGTAACAGACTGCATTGACCAAATCGACATTTGGACCATACCATGCTGAACCGAATATAATGTGATCCTCATCCTTGAAAGTTGGGTCCATAAATTTTATAAATACAGAAGAAGAATAATGTACCGATATGACACTTAGATCGACCAGGCCGTTGCACACCTTTAGAGATGATATGTTCAACTTGTACAAACGGAAAACTTAATGATCTAATCCAATGAATGATAGGTTCAATCTGTGCAAACTGAAAACAGTTTGAAGTCGTGGGTAAGGGGAAAAAAAAAGAAATGATAACCATTTTGTATGACTCGAATTATTGGGATATTCGTAGCCATATAAGCTTGGACGTACCTTAGGGAAGAGGTGGATGCCATTGAGGAGAGCGATTTGGGGAAGGAAGGAGTAGATGGTGAGAGGGACAGACCAGATGGACCAGAGTACGTACTGAGAATACGCAAGGCAAGTTAGGAAGCCGGCCGACGACCTGAGACCGTAGGTGAAGGTGGTAAATCTGGAGAAGCCGATCTCAAGCACTCCAGTCGCCCACCTCTTCTGCTGAGTTAACAAATCCAGCAACGAGATCGGGGCGTCCCCAAGGAACGCAGGCCTCTCCGGGCAGCAGAAAACAGACCGCCACCCTTCACAGTGTAGGGTATACCCTGTGAAAAGGTCCTCCACCAACGATCCGTACCTATACCCTATCTGCGCATTTCAAATGGTTAGAAACGGATCAGAAAATCGATGGACAACGTAATAAAGTAAATACCACACAAATTTACGTTATTTATTAACACAATATGTGTTGGTTAGTCTATGAAAGTGAGAAATTGAGAAGTAAACATAGTACTTTTCTAAACGGTCTAACCCTAATCCAATTCGGTGAAGATTAAGATTACGGAACAGAAACTCAAACGTGTGAATAAAGTCCAAACATCGTAAGTCAGGAATGTTGTATAAACCCAACATAGAAATCCGTCTGACTTTCAGTGAACGATAAATAATCTTATAGCAAAAAAATATCGTAATTTGTCATCATAAAAAAATATCGTATATATAATTTGTGTCTACCATTTATAACTCAGGGATGAATGGGTGAGACATTCATTTTAGTCTAAGAAGTTACGTACCTTGGACCCCCAGTGGGTTTGACTCTCGTAGTTGCAACCAGCAAGCTCATGTGCCAATTCCAGAACCGACCCGGACCGGATCGAACCGTGCTTGTTCGCGACCCGGTCGGGTTGGAGCTCGGGTATCTCGGGTGTGACCGGGCTCGATGGGGGTCCAAAGAAAGCACGTCGACGAAAGAAGCACCCGGTGCCAACGTGGTTCGGACCACGCAGACCGTCGAACCCCATGGCCTGAATCTGGAACAGACGCTGGAATTCCCCGGCGTAGATGTCGTTCTTGTTGATTCCGTGGTACTTCTGTGGGAACTGAACGTAAGCCGAGTTTTCTGGGCCGAGGTTAGGGTCGCAGAAGTAGCACATCGCACGGAGAGGCGTTTTGGGGTCGTTGGAGTACATGTCGCAGTCCACGGCCAGCACTATTGGGCCGTTGCTCATCGTAGCTGACACCCGGAGCTGCGAACAGGACAAGAAAACAACATCAATGATTGATTGTACATTAAATTTTTTTTTTATTTGTTTGGACGAACGTGAAATATGGGTCATGGTGAGGAAGAGATGTGATTCCATTTTGGTTGTTGGGATATTATTATACTTGAAATGATCGGTGATATATATGTCTATGGCATGAATATGATGAAAGATAGTGTATAATAACTATAGTATAAGAAAAAAGATGGAATAAAAACTTAGAATAGTAAAAACTACAAATCATACCATCATAATACAATTATATCAGAGGTGGACTGGTATGATCTATAATAGAGGTGATAAGGCCGGATTTTATAGGTTTTTTAGTTCCTGAATTTTTCAACGTAACCCAAACATATAATGTAATATAATACCAAAACGTTGAGGGCGCCAGCTTTGAAGTGATGTGGAGAAGTGTTGCTTTTCTCCCTGGAAACGTAGATGAGGTTTGGCATCGTTCGTCCATCGCCATCTTTGTCTGCTTTGCTCTCCACCAAGACCTGTTATTCACCATTTTTTTTTCTCTCCGTATTATTATATGGTGCATTAATATTTCATCCGTTGTAGTAATGGGGTTGTTTTTGTCGTATCTGTTTCTCAATAAAGTAGTTCATTCTGCGTTGCACATAATTCAAGGTGATGTGACAATGATGAGATATCATATATATTTACCAAATTGCAACAAATAAGTTGTCTTATTATATACGTTCTCCAATAACTCAAATTGTTGTGTTATTAATTAATCAGTTCTTATAATGACATTAATTAGAGGCTAGTACTGTGTTTTGATCTGAAAGAACGTATAGATAAGAGAACTATATGCATTAATTATATACCTCTTCAACTTACTGCAACTCTAGTTATTATTTCATGTGGGGCAAAAGTATGTGACTAATAGAATGATATGAACTATAAGAACAACTGATCTAGCATTTTTAGTAAAAAAAATTCTCCATATAATTATCATTAGGTGATCTTAATTATAGAAGCATGTCTAAAATTAACCAGGGACCTGAATAACGGCGGGATGGTGTTGCTTTGTGAAATCATGGGACTTCCATTGCTCGAAAGCTTCCCTCTCTTGAGGGCTGTCGAGATACTGCTCATCCACCTTCCCACTCTCCAAAACACGTTCCACCTTCACCTTCATGCTCTCGTACATGTTCTGCGTGCAAACAATATAATATTTTTTTTCCACAACAATATATATAGTTATTATTAATCTTACAGAGTCGAGCTATATATGTACATATTATTTTGTACAAGAAGTAGTTTTGTCACTTCAATATATATTTCTCGCCTCGTGGGAAAAGAAACTCTGACGGCGTAAGATTTGAACTTGCGTTGGTAGTCGTAATTTATTGTGACAACAAGACCAATAATCAAGGTGAGAATAAAACAATATATTTAATTCGTCTATTTAAAAAAAAAAGCGATTAATCAAGGTGAAAAACGCTCCACCACACTAATAACGTACGTGATTTTTTTTTTTTAATGTTATAGTAACGAGTCAATACTCAATATCATCATGTTGACATTCATTCGTTAAGACATCCCCGCCGGCGTACCTGAATCTCCTCGACCTCACCTGCCACGTCGGAACACCGACTACCCGATCCAAAAAAGACCGCCGGATTCCGCTCCACCACTTTATTCCTGTCGCAGAACGGCAGCCACCGCCTCGCAAACCTGGCCGCCTCCATGAACGCAAACAGGGTCAACGCCGACCCGCCGTCGTCCGACAAATAGACCGACAGCTTGTCCCTGGGGTAGTCGTAGGCCATCACCGACAGCGCCGTGTTGACCACCCGGATCGGCGGCTCCTTGTACGGGTCCGCCGTGCATATGAACACGTCCAGCCCGGGCAACTCGCTCCCCATGACGACGTCGTTTTGCAGCTTGTCCAGCTTCTCGCGGCGCCGTATTGGGTTCATCCGCAAGGCCTGGTGGGTGGCCCACATGAAGGCGAGGATGAGGTCGGCGACGAGCAGAGCGAGGGTTATGGCGAAGATGGGCGGTTGTGATGACGTGGCGGTCGGAGGAGGGAGGAAGAGCTGTGTGGCGCGGTGGTAGAGGAGGGCCAGGACGGCGAGGAGGTTGATTGGCGCGAAGATGCGGTTGAAGGTGGTGGTGGGCCATGGCTTCACCGTGTGGAGGGTGGCGGCGGGAGTGCGGCGGCGGCCGGCGGCGGTGCGGTCTTCCATGAGATGTGGAGATGGCGGGATGGATTATTGGAGGGCGGGTAGTGTTAGTGACCGGTGTTTTGGTTTCTTATAGTATCATTTATGTAGCGGTTTGGTTTTCATGTCGGAGGTTTGTGACCTCAATATTTATGCTCTTCTGTTTTTGGTTGGTTGCTGGCCTCATAATTTGGGCCCAGTGAGAAATGTAATTAATTGTGGTGGCTGGGAATTCTCATGTCTCCCAATCTTCTTTTCTTTTTCTTTTTACTATAATATAAAGAGGGGGTTATTTGCTTGGTCCATGAAACCGTACCAGATATCGTACTGAAAAAGTCAACAGTATGATATTTTATGATAAAAACGTGTTTAAACCATAGTTTAATCGTTAGACTGTTAAATACCGCCTACCGGTTTAACCTTCGATACTGATATTTCGTGGTTGAACCGCTAGTATGGTACGGTTTCATGGACCATGGTTATTTGAAGCTACAAGAACAACACGTAGAAAATGTGTTTTTCTATAGTTTCTAGTCTGATAGATAAGTAGCATAACCAAATTTCATAAATAAGTTGTTTGGGTTTGTGTTTGAGAATATTGAAATAAGTAAATAAATTTTATTTTTGGTCTCATTTGAGTGATTATGACATCATAAAGTACCTCGAATCATCACATTATCACATTCAAAATATTAATTCACCAACTATCATATATTTGGTTCAGACTAGCGTACACTACCTTACGTACACTAACTTTATCGTACATCCAACAAATTTTGCTATCTACACTGTGAATTCACATAAGTCTGAGGCATAATACTACATCATAACTTCTAATGAGAGAACCCATTGTTATAAGAACCAAACCGATTGTTATAAGAATCAATGGTTGGGCCATTAGAATGACTAAACTATAGTTATAATAGCAGTTCGATTCGTTTGATTTGACGGTTAGCAATGGACCAAACATTTTTTTATGGCTGACATGAGACTAGATGAATCACATCGTTAGACTGTCCACTAGTTCACAACTTTTAACAACATAAATAAAAAATATGTTTGAACGTAAACTAAGATCAACCACCCTCAATATATAATTTTATGTAGGCTTCATTTTCTTCATTTCCCTCCCTCCTTGTCAGCTTTATATTGTCCACTATGAATTGCCACCCTGATTACTAATTTGAATTTGATAAAAAAAATGATTCCTTTTTGTGAAATATTTTGAATAATTTGTTATAATTGTTTTTGTGATAGCTAATATTTGAATTTGTTTATGGTTACTGATAATTTCACTCCTAAATTAGTGTACTATATATATCTTTTATGTTATAGCACATGAACGTTATTGTCAACAGTTAACCAGCAGTTATATAACAGTTAACTGTCGAACCATCAACCATTAACTTTTTTGGTTCAACATCCGATTCGGTTATAAAAACATTGGGTGAACCTTGATCCTAATTGTCTCAACTCAATTTAGCTAACACATTATTTAAACTTTGATGGTTATTTGTTAAGCATACATGCACATTACCTTTGTGATAATAGATTTGGTCATGTATATAAAAGAAAAAGATCTAGTCAAACTCAAATCTGATTTGGTTTCCACCTCCACACATACATCATGCATGATCAATTGATCATTTGTTGTCTCCCGCACCAATTAATATATTAGTAATGATAATATATCATATAGGTGCAAACATATATATATAATTAAATAAATAAAATTATTGGTATGACACTATAATTGATAAGTTGTTTCCCATGGAAAGGGTGAGAGAGAAGTAGTGCACAATAATAAGTCATCCAATTCCCTCACAAAAATTCGCAATTCGCTTCTTCTGCCTGGTAACATTGTGCCGGCGGGCTTAATTGGAAAACAAAGATACTCGAAGCCCAACGGCGAGCGTGAGGTCTTAATTAAAGCCCAGTTTTAATGCTTTGAAAATAATGGACAGCCCAATCCCCTCCAAGGGTTTGGGTTTCAATCAGAAACGGTTTTTTTTTTTTTTTTTTTGTAGAATCAATCAGAAACGTTAACTGAGGAACCAAAGGAGCCAAGGCAGAGATTTGCTTATTCTTGGGGGAACAGTCAACAGAGTACAAAAGATAAAAGCTTAAAGGAAATGCAGAAAGTAAAGGAGAAAGAACACGCTAATATTTAAGTGGATTACTCAAAGGGGTTGGCCATGTCGAGATAAAACATTCATCAAATCCTGTGTTAGAACATTGGGATAATCATTAAGACATATGGGCCTCCAAGCCCATGATCACTAAAGAGCCCAATAAAGCAAATAAACCGAACCCAGGTGGTTTGGAGGCGGTCTTTCTTAGTCTCTGAAGAAGACCGCCCGACACGGACTCAACGGAAACAAAACAGGGCGCCCGACAGCAGGAATGTACGGCGCCCTGATAGACACAGTACGGATACTGACCGAAGTAAGAATCTGACTATGCATTTAATGGAAGCCAGAGGCGCCCCAGGGCCGCCCGACAGAGCGTATATTGTCCTCACTCCTATGTCCAGCTAGTATAAATACCCATCAATGGATCACATTTATGGTAACTTTTATCGACTCGACTCTCTCTCCTATTTACTCCAAACTCACTTCTCTCTCTAACTTAGGCATCGGAGGAGGTCTCAGGACACCCCCTGTGGACCTTTCTTGCAGGACTTCGAGGACCGCCTCTCATCTACCAAGGACCGCACGAAGCCAGTGAAGTCTCACAAGACCGCTCGGTACGAACCAGGCACAAACAGGGAGTTTGGACAACAATTAAGGAAAAATATACTCTATTAACTTTCTAATTTTCATATTCTCCATAAGATCATTTTATTGAGAACACGGTAATATTTTAATATACGATCGGATTAACTAAATGATCTAGTTAGAGGCCCCTTAATTTTCAGAGATCCCGTATTGGTGGCTTTCTAAAACACCCTCTTG
Source organism: Linum tenue (assembly GCA_946122785.1). Classification (NCBI taxonomy): domain Eukaryota; kingdom Viridiplantae; phylum Streptophyta; class Magnoliopsida; order Malpighiales; family Linaceae; genus Linum; species Linum tenue. Next base: position 1,360,090 of record CAMGYJ010000005.1, on the reverse strand, counting down.
GTCGGCCTAATTGAACCTTATCATCTTATCTATATCTAATTACGTACGATAATAAAAAAAATTACATTTCTATTTCATATGGAATTGTATCCAAACATGCTGTTAGGTTGCAGATTCACCGTCAAATTGAGAAGACGATGATTATCAATTCTTCTTGAAGCAACATTGACATGATTCTATGCTATATAGATACTTTCCCTAAATATTCATTGGTGGTATTTATGATTCCAGGGCGGTGGCTCGTGCCACCCGACGTTGACATACCTTGTCATGTCTAAGTATATTCTTCCATTAGAATGTGGCGTTGTCGGACGACAAAGAGACTAAGTTGATATTGTTTAGTTTCAGGCCTAGCTAAATCATACGAGATGGGAGAACAAGAACTTGGTCCAAATGTTCCAAGTTCGAATCTCTTAAAAATCACCTAGCTAAAAATCGAACATATATCACCCTTAGAAAAAAAACCAAATAAGTTGCGGGTAAGTTGAGATAACATGAAATAAGATGCTTTTATCAAACCTCACAGTCTTGCTAGTTGCTAGACAATTTATTTGTATTCCATTACTAAGTTAGACATGCATATCTATCTCCAACGTAACATGTGGAAAATATCACCTTAGGAAAACCTTCATAAGAAACCATGGCCATCACTTGAACACAAAAGAAGCAGCCACGTAACAGGCCCAAGCCAGAGCCACGGAGACAACAACGGTCTTCACCGGCATTCTCCCATTATCACTCCGCAAAGCCACAGCCTCATAGATCGGCCAGCCGTTCACCACCCCGAAACCCGCCACGAGCAGCTGCAGCAGCGGCGCGTCCGCCAAACCGCCGCCGCGAACCGCCAGCACGGCGAGGCCCTGGACCAGCGCCAGCAAGCTGATCAGCGCGGCCACCGTGGGGGGAACGAACATCGGCGAGTGGACTCCGAACTCGAAGATGCCTTGGTCGTAACGTTTGCTCTGTTCTTCGTCGATCACTTTGCTCGTCACGTTGAAAGCGGCGGCGATTCCGAGGAACTTGAGGAAGTACTCGATGGAACCGAACAGGTGACACGTCAGTCCACGTAGGAGCCAGATTCTTTGGTCGCTCCACCATCTTTGGAACGTCCCGCCGACGATGGTGAAGTCGAGCATGTCTTGTACGTAGGCTCCTAGGAAGAGGAAAGGGTACAGCCAAAACCACGCTTCTGTTGCCTGCAGATAAAAGATTATTGGGAAGAAAATAATTTTTGCTTCATTAATAATAGTTTTCATCATAAGAGTGATGGGAACCCTATATTTATCCCAAATTATAAGAGTTTTATATTTCTTTTTTACATAAATTAAAATATTTGAATTTAAACCAATGGGCTGGTAGATGGAAATGACTTGGGTTTCGGTACAAAGTTCTGGCCTGCAAACCCCCTGGTTATATAATCAGACATCACGACATCGTAATACGATGATACGATTGGGTTTTGCAGAATTTTGCAGATCGGAGTTTTTTACACTATCTGCTCCCTTTAAAAATGGGTTGATTGGTTGGTGATGGAGACATTGCATGAATAATGAAAATAATTAAGTTATCTACATTCCAACCATTTATGCATATTTGCTTATATTGTTCACACAATCTTTAAAGAAAATGGTACATGATTTATAATTAACTTTTCTTTAACAACTCAATCATTAATATCAATCGCTTGATGACATGGTGTCAAAATTGATTCGATCGACCGGTTATTGAAATAAATAAGAATATCATTTTAACAAATATATATGATGATACCACAGATTTTTGTGTCACCAGGGATTTTTTTCCCCCATTTCATAATTGGAATGTGACTATATATGTGAGTTTCCAAAATATAATCTATTTGTGGTGCAATAAAAAAATATGAATCATGATTACCTAACAGACTCGCAAATTATGGAAACGCGGCTTGCGTACGTACCTTTGGGAAGACATGGACTTGATTGAGAAGTGCCAGCTGGGGAAGGAAAGAGTAAACGATGAGAGGGATGGACCAGCTCGGCCAAAACGCGAACTGACAATACCCAAAACCCATAAGAAATCCAGCCGACGACTTGACGCCGTAGGTGAGGGTGCTGAATTTGGAAAACGCAACCTCCAGCAGCCCAATATCCCATCTCTTCTGCTGATTCAACATATCCACCAACGAGATCGGGGCGTCTCCCATAAACGCAGCTCTCTTTGGGCAACAGAACACCGACTTCCACCCTTCACAATGTAGACGGTACCCTGTGTAGTAGTCCTCCACCAACGAACCATACCTATACCCGATCTGTACGCAACACATCGATTCGAGTTATTGTGATTCGATTATCGAGTTGCAGATATAGCTAGATGTATTAGTTAGGGTCGTCATTTGAGTGGTTAATTCATGGTTTGATATTGACCAACTCCTAAAAAACCCTGATCGTTGTTGGTGAATTACTGATGTTGGTGGATCATGGATCAAAAATTTCCTACCGGCACTTATTATGGCGGGTGGTGGATCACTCGAATAACCCGCACCTCAAAGAGTTATTTCTTTTTTTTATACTATTGAATAATAAGTTAATAACCACACAATGGCTATCAACTTCTAAATGCGACAAATAAAATAATTCTATTTAGGTCATAAAAATTTTCAATTTTCTAGTACAGTTTGTGATAGAGTAATGAAAGATTGGATACGAATGTCAAAGAATTGAAATCCACACATGTAAAGAGCCTCTGCTCTTTAGAACTATGTGGTAATTGGTTGTTTTGATTTATTGTCAACCAATACTTTATTTAAAGTAGCAAAATGAAAATTTGGTATGAGTGGTAAAAACACTGTACAGTTCACAAGTACCAGAAAAATCTATGAAACAAAGTGGGAAATTTCTAAATTGTTAATGTCATCTTAATTTGTGAGGAATGTATTCTAAAAGCTAGCCAACTTGCCTAATGTGATAGTAAAACGATTGTTTTATGAATTAACCAATAGTCTACGGCGGATCTAGGGGTGCCCTCGGGCCACGGCTCAGTCCTCCTCTAGATCAGAGCTAGTATAGTACCTGCAAATTTTTTATTTACGGTATTCATTTAAGTGTTGGTCGAGTTACTGCCCAATCCACTCTTCCTCTTTTCAAAATTTGGCTCAGTACTCAACCTAATCTTGGATCTACCATTGCACACAATCCAATTATACACTTACCCGCCACTCATCCAACCCAATCTAAATATAATTGTAAGTTGATCAGAATTATACCAATTTACGTGTATTAGTCAACTTAAAACCGAAATGCAGTCACTCCATCCACTACCCGCCCCTAGTATTAGTTAATAAGAAGAAGTTTACCTTGGAACCCCAATCGGTTTGATTCTCGTAGTTACACCCCGCGACCTTATGTGCCAACTCCAGCACCGAATCAGATCCAATCGACTCACTCTCCACAACGTGGTCAGGTCCCAATTCGACTAGCTCGGGTTCCACCGGGCTCGATGGCGGCCCAAAGAAAGCCCGCCGCCGAAAGAAACACCCGGTACCCACGTGGTTCGGCCCGCGTAGACCATCAAAGCCCATGGCCTGAATCTGAAACAGACGCTGGTATTCACCAGCGTAAATATCATTCTTGTTGATCCCTCGATACTTCTGCGGGAACTGAAGATACGCCGAGCTTTCCGGGCCGAGGTTCGGGTCGCAGAAGTAGCACATGGCGCGACGCGCTGTTCCGGGGTCGTTGGAGTACATGTCACAGTCCAACGTCAGCACGATTGGTTGGTTCGTCATCGCGGCTGACACGCGTAGCTTCACGAGACATGCAACGTGTGTATAGTATACATAGTAATGTCAGTCGTCAGGCTGATTAAATAAACATAAAACGAAAACGAGATCATGGATTTCCTCGTCAGCTACGTAAAATTGGGTATGGCGGAGGAAATGGGAGAAAAAATGAAAGAATAATAATAATAATAAATGTACCAAGACGTTGAGGGCGCCAGCTTTGAAGTGATGGGGAGAATTGGTGCTTTTCTCCCTAGAGACGTAAATGAGATTTGGAAGTGCGTGGCCGTCCACGTCCTTGTCGTTGTTACCGTCTAGCAGGACCTGTTCTTTGCCGTCGACCGATTCAGACGTTACGTTAATAATTGTTACATATAGAAATATGTTGTGATAGTGAAATATATATATGTGCAGTGTTTGAGGACCTGAATGAAAGTGGGATGGTTCTGCTTAGTGAAATGATGATGGGTCCATTTGCCGAAAGCTTCCTGTTCTTTGGGTCCGTCGATGTACTGATCGTCCACTTTTCCTGTCTCAACCACATGCTCCACCTTGTGCTTCATGCTCTCGTACATGTTCTGCAAGTTCATCAGCGGAATTAAATATCTTGAATATTGTTTGTTGACTTATGTGTTAATTAATCCTCTAGTTCTCTATTAACTGCAAGTTGCAACTTGAGACAATATGTCAACATTCCTAAGGAAATATAACTAAGTTGTTGATAGGGATCAGCAATGGGTGGTTGGATGGTTTTGGGGCTAAAATTCATCTATCCAAGATTTTGGTGTGTGTGGCACAAAAATGACTCACCCACTCATTGTGTCATTATGGGTGGTGATAGCCGGTGTTGGGTTAATTTTTTCAGATAATAAGATATATGTACGTAGACCATAAAAGCTTGCAACAAGCTAAATAAGTATCAAATTATGCTATAAAATTCAAGAGTTGATAGCTATTAAGCGTATTTTATGTTATAATCTAACATCAATCATCTCATTTAGGTACAATAAATATTTTATGGGGGGTTATCATATTTTTAAAATAATTGACGTATAATTTATATTGTAACTCAAGCCAAATTTATTAAAAATAAAAAATTATCATTTAATCGATTAATCATAATTAATATTTTAAAATAGAAAAAATACGTAAATTATTATAACGGGTGGTTTTACACCCAAATTTTATGGGTTAACAAAAAGAACAACTAATAATCTACCCAGACATATATCGGATGAATTATAATCGGGTGGATTTGAATGTGTTTAGTGGTTCATCCACTCATTGACCCGTGGTGGATGGCTGGGATGCTGAAACCCAACCATTGGTCATGTGCTGTCCGGCGTCGGCATCAATGATTAAGAGAGTGGTAGCAAGGGAGAGAAAGGGGCCCGGGATATCAGGGTTGGTTGGTTCACATTTCCAGATTTTTCTTCTTCTTTCATTTTCTCTGTTTGGCCAGAGACAATTGAAATTTCACATTGGCCCATCCCCCTGACCCAGAGTGATGAAACAGTATACAGAGTCGTCAATATCGTCATTCCCCCACTTGTAACATGATTGGTCTGATCTCACTTTTCATTCAGCTAGATGAAGAACCAGTTGTTCCGCTGGACCGGGTTTACCAATTACCAACTTTTTCCAACAAAGATTACCATTCCACCGCTCTTTCGAAATGGAACTATGAAGAAGAGGTGTGTATTTGATTCATCGATTATGAAAGCATGAGGCTGACTCTTCAAATAGAGGTGCAATACTAAAATCATTAGAAATCGTTATAATACAATGATGATATATTGCGATATGTTATACTTATTGATTCAGTCACTAATATGCAATTTAATTTAACTGATAAAATCGGAAGAGACCGTATATTGTGAACACTAAACAGTGAACACTAATTAATTTGATACAAGATTGGTCATGCATCATATATTTCATCCCATGAATGATCAATCACCAATCACCAATAAACTTATGGAATAAATTATAATCCATACCAAAATTCATATATAGTGTACTATGTACCATAGATTTTGTCAAAAGTACTATGTACTTACTATAGATGCTTTATGAAAAATATATAACAGCATATAAAAGTTCAATTATATTCATTCTTATAAAAATAAAAATAAAAATTATTAGTTTAAATAATTGTTTAATTTCAAATTGGAAAAAAAAAAATATTAAGCTGACGTTACCTTAATTTCCTCGACTTCACCGGAGACAGGGTGGGCTCCGTTGGCCAACTCGAAATAAGCCACCGGGTTCCTCTCCACGACTCCATTCCTCTCGCAGAACGGCAGCCACCGCCTCGCAAACTTCGCCGCCTCCACGAAGGCAAACAGGGTCAACGCCGACCCGCCGTCGTCCGACACGTAGACCGCCAGCCTGTCCCTAGGATAATCATACGCCAGCACCGACAGCGCCGTGTTGACCACCCCCATGGGCGGCTCCTTGTGCGGATCCGCCGTGCATATGAACACGTCGAGCCCCGGCAGCAGCTCGCTCTCCTCCCCGCCTACGACGTCGTTCAAGTTCTCGACCATCTCACGGCGTCGTATCGGGTTCATGCGGAAGACCTGCGTGGTGGCCCACATGAAGGCGAGGACGAGGTCGGCGATGAGGAGGGCGAAGGTTGTTGCGAAAGAGGAGGGTGATGACGTGGCGGGGAGAAGGAGGAGGAGGTTTGTGACGTGGCGGTAGAGGAGGGCTAGGACGGCGAGGAGGTAGATTGGCGCGAAGAGGCGGTTGAAAGGGGTGATCGGCCAGGGCTCCGCCGTGTGAAGGGCGGAGCTGCTGCGGCGGCGGACGGTTGGATGGTCCATGGGATATTTTATTTATTGTTATTGGCGGCGGAGGGAGTGTACTACTCTACTGGTAATTAAGGAAGGTAGGTAGGTAGTGTGTGCGGTGTGGCTACAATTGTGGAGATATATAGTGGTGGTGGCTAGGGATGGCTATTTGGTCGGACTTTTTTATTTTACTCGAAATTGGACGGTATTATTCAGATTGAAATCGGATCGGGACCGGATAGCAAACAATACAATCCCATCTTCGGGTTTAGATTTGAGGGGGGGAAAATCATTTGGGATCAGACCGAAAATCGAATAAAGACCGGATAAGAGAGCCAAATACCCAAAATTTAACCTCCTCGCACTTTAAGACCTAAGGCCATTCAAATCTTCCCTCAGACCACTCAAATTCCCACAAGCTCAATCTAAAATTAAGAACTAATTGGGACCGAACCGGTTCAAGACCGGATTGTATTTAATCCAATCTTTGATCTTGATATTCTCGAAAAAAACAAGACTGAAATCGGATCAATTCGTACCAATTTAACCGGACCGAACCGTATAATCAATGGAGACCGTATATAATTCGTAGTTTATTTACTAAGCCATATTCTGTCAACAAATCTGCCACGAGCTTTGTACCATTGTCGTCTTATATATGTGAACAAATAAATTATTAAATGGGCAATAAAATGGGAGAAGATTTGTCTATTTTTTTTTAAGAAGGATTTGACACCTTATCAAGTTAGTCATTCTTGTTTGACTTTGAGTTAGTCATCCTTGTTTGACTTTGATTGGGAGTGTGAAATCCCATGAAACTTTAAAACGCACCATTTACATAAACAATTGCGAGTAGTGCTTTACAATTTTACCATTTATAATCATCAATGAGACGATGAATATGACGGTATTGTCATTTACGTATACCGGTCTTGTCAGGCAATTTGTTCCATTGGTTGGCACTTGCCAAACTGAAGAAGTCACTATAGCTCTTCTCCAACTCACGGCCATTTGGTCGAATCATTTCACAGATACTGGGGATCGATGGCTGTTTCGCAAGAGTCAAGGGATGCGTTATGTTTTATTTATAAAATTACCATCCAAGTGTTAACAATATTCTCGCTAATTTTCAGCATCTGTAAAATAGTTCTCGCACATGGACTGTGTACACTATAGCAAAATTGTCAAGAGAAAAATATATGAGCGCTTTAGAATATAGTGATTTGATGAATATTCTTAATATACAAAGGGACACGTCCGTCCTACGTGTATTATTATACCAGAAGGAAAAAATAAGTTTCAATGATTTGCATTGGGATTGGGAATGAATGCATGACCAAATAGCTAGCATGACACGGTGACTTCTTTTTTTTTGATAATGGTGAAATATATTATTAAATAAAAGCTAGAGAAAAGTTCCTCCGAAAAGCAAACACAGGAGGTTACAACAAAGAAAAACAGAGAAAAGACCAAGACCAAAGCAGAAGGTCCCGCTGCTAGCTGCAACACAGGGGAAAAAACAAAACTTCATCACAGCATACCAGGGAGAAGAAAACAAACAGAGCGCTACAGCAAACACAGCAACGCAGCAGCTCAAAGAAAGCCTCACTGCAGCTGCTGATCAACAGCCCCTGTTCTTGGCATCAGCTGCATTTTCAGAATCCTCAACCAATCATCAGCAACGACTCTATCCACCTTCTTGTTTGCGCATAACCAGTCCGAGATGTCTCGCCCAATTCTAAAGCAAGCCACGATGACTGGCTGCCCTTCATCCCTGAAGACTCTGCTGTTTCTTTCCCGCCATAACCGCCAACACAAAGCGTGCAAAAAGATTCTGGTGCACCATTCCTGCATCTAAAAGTAGGGGTGTGCAATGTTCCGGATCGGACTGAGTATAATACGGTTCGGTTCTTGGTCCACATGAGTTTTGCAATTACTAAAGAAATGATAGACCGAGTTTATATTTGGCAGGATAGAACCAGAGCAAATGCAATGATTGTCCGGTTTTTTGTCGTAAAATGTCTTTCACTAATGAATCACGATTCTCATAAGTTTGGTCCGATCCAAACCGGGCCGTTGCACACCCTATCCAAAAGGAAGTCCTCAAGCTATACCCCGTCCCATCCTTATACAGAGAAACAACTGCCGTCCGAATCCGATGTTGATCGGTCTATATAATGTCTCTCCCACAGGCCACAAGTCCGGAGCGGGCTTGGCCCAATAGCCACGGGGGCAGTCCACCTTTTTCCATACAAACCCCATGTTGGTAGGACCTTGACGTCCGATTGGGCTTTCATTGAATTTGGATGGAAATGTAGGAAATTAATCTCTTCGTCACAACTTAGTCGAGCATAAGCTAAGTTGCAAAATATAATTTTGAATTTAATTCAGTTGATCTCAGTTTCTGAGTAAGACTACAAATTTTCATGAATAGTTCATCACTTCTACTATGATATATAGTATTGGTGCTTTAATGTACAATTTTAGGTTGTACTATAACAATAAATGTATAAGTTTAGATTGTACCATAAAGGAATTTGTATCATTATGTTATGGTATAACTTTCCAACTTGAAGTTGTATCATCACATAAAGGTACAACTTCAAGTTGTATCATAAAAGAATTTGCACAAAAAGTATAGGTACAATTTAAAGTTGTACCATAACGTTAAATGTACAATTTCAAGTTGTACAATAAAGATAAAAACCTATAGCACCAATGCTATATAGCATTGTAAAATTCCTCTGAATAGTTTGGTAGCAACGATTCAAGTTGTTTCGTAAGAAAAAAAAAACAGTTCAAATTGTTGGAAAATACCATCAATTAAGAATCGATCTTACATCTCTCTTTTTTATGACCATCAAACGAAAATCAACTTACGGACTTTACCTTCGCGTAAACTCATGCAATTGCCCAATTGTGTGAAGAAGATCCTTAAAAATCTTACACGACTATACACAAATCTGTGTTGCAAATAAACAAGATTGGTCTGGTGGGCGAGTGGCAGCTGAGATCATAGCCCGGTTGTTGGTGTAGGTGGGTAAATTATAGTGTTACTATGCATTGCCATTGGTGCACTCCTGCTCCTGCTCCTGCTCCTGCAGTCATGGGAGTGGAGAGTAGTAGTGGCTGCTGCTACGCCTTGTCTTAATCAAATTATGAATTGTCATCATCATCATCGTCCATCCATTCCCCCAGCCAGATGGTCCAACGCAACCTCCAAAGTCCAAACTTGTCCTCCATTTCCTCACCTCATACAAGCTGCTTTCATATCATATCATACCATCTACTTCCAAACTTATTTGCCAATTTCAAAAGGAAAATTTGTTTGGTGGACCACCCTTGTTATGTTGTCTAATCGTGTGTCTGGCGATCTCGAGTTGTCATATGCAAATACGATAACATTCGTTTATTTATAGCATTGCTACTATGTGCAAAATCCAAAGTCCAACTTGATGGCTGAGTCCAAAATCCAAAGTCCACTTGCAACACTAACGCCCATCATATTTGGAAAATCGTAACACGATTCACGAATGTATATTCACACAACACATGATGTAACGGGTACACCACATTTTGAAATTCTAACCTCTATGAGCGTTAGGACCACAAACCATACATTGAACGAGAGTGACATTCCAATTCCATACTAGTACACTATATACCATTCCTCTCGTTGTCAAGTTTGTATTCAACTATTCACGAGCCAAGCACAACCATAACAAAACTATGTTGTCAAGTTTGTATTCAAATATTCACGAGCCAGGCACAACCATAACAAAACTATATAATATATATAAACTTCCATGAACAAGTAAAATTTTGGGAGACAAAATGTAAAGGATTAGAAAATAGAGGACCAAACTGGAAAATAAAAGGAATCCACTCACTAAAATGACCAGGATTACATTGATAATTGTCTTTTGTCAATACTTTATATACATAGAATAGACAGAAGCCATTAATGAAAGGACTGATGACTGAGATTCTGAGGTGATCACATTATACCCCCTCTGCCCCCAAATACCTACCACACTAAACAAAAGATTTACAGACTCTAACTTAAGCCCCCTACACTTTGCTTTTTTGACACCAAAGTCCAAACGACGACTACACTCTCACTGCAAGTCAATTTTCCTTCCTTCCCCCTGCTTTTGATAGTAAGCTCTAAAAAGCCGAGCTACTTAAAATTAGTATATAGCAAAGTCTCTCTCCCTCCCTCCCTCTCGCTTTCCTCTTTTCCAACTTCAAACATCCATGCAAGCAAGCCACCCAAAATGGAAGAAGATGATGAAGAAGAAGAAGAAAATTGAACCAAAACCCGTAATCCACAGCAAACACATTCAAACACAAGGCCAGAATAAGAAGAAACAAGAGAGAAAAGACAAGGCTCTTCCCCAACTGTTAGTTGGAGGTTTCGACTAGGCCAGAGTCTGAGCTTACTACACCTCCACCTTCGGCTTCCACGGGGAACATCGGAAGTTTGCTTCCCGGAGTCATCTTCTTCACATCCTGACTCAAACATATGAAGATTCTCCGCACCATGTTGCAGAATTCACTGGCATCAAATGAAGCAAGTCCTTCAGTTTCACGGAACATTTCATTCGGACGGTATTGACAGTATAACAAAAATGTTCAAAACTTGTGCAGAAGAAACACTTACGGCCATGGATCGTCTCCAACAAGCATCATGTCTCCTTCATCGTCAGTGTAGACGATTTCCCACTTATCCCGAGTCTGAAGCTGCCCGTTGAGGTCAAACAAACTCTCCAGCTCACTTATGAGCTGTGGATAACCTTTCATCATTGTCAAGTCCACCGCTCTTCCAACAGCAACTCCCTGCATTTGAACCTATCGGGACATTTGACATAAAAGCGTCAAAACTTTCTTCGGAGGCTTTGCCAAAGGCGACAGAAACAATTATTATGTTCATTAAAAACACCCTTGCATAACTAAATCAGGCAAAACTCATTGCAGTACCTTGGTGCGACTTCTAGTGGACATGGAACAACTTTGTCTGCTCTGAGTGGTATCCTTGGGGGGCACTGGTGATTGTTCAGTGTTCTTTTCATTACCAAGTGAGATTGACTTCTGTTCAGCATCAGATGGCGAGAGGTTGCTATGCGCATGCTGCACCTCAGAGGTCTTCTCAGCCGTAGGTGTACTCATTGGACTGTTCACAAGCTCAATACCGAACAATCGATAGGTGGTAGTGGTTGCTGCTGCTGCCTCAGGTTTCCTTCCTCCCTTATCAACTGGCTGCTCAACAGCTGGTGAGTCGCCGCTCTTCAGTTTCGCAGATTGAGGGGGAGATGAGAAGCTAACAGGCCAATTTGAGATGCTCTTGCTATCCTCAGTTGCAGCATCCTGAAATTTATGCTGAGAAGAGACGTTATTTATGCGTGGAGACAGCCAATCTGTACAGCTCCCGTGGCTGTTAATATCTGGCTGCTGCTTGTGCTGCTGCCACATCATCATATTCTCATTTCGCTTGCTCTCGCCAGTAACGCTCATCTGTGTCATTTCAGTCAACCCAGAATTCCAAGGTGAGGCAGTTGAAGACAAATCTGTCCGGGGTAAACAAGAAGAGCAGGTCAGAGGGAATTTAATTAAAAAAAAAAACTGGGAATAATGACAGGATTGAGCAAACAAAACAAAAGATGCTATTTACCAAGAGCTGGAATTTCATTTGGGGGACGTGGCCTTTTGTTTTTCATTGGAACTGGCTGAGGGAGGCTGGTTGGTATAGAAGAAGCCACAAAAGGTTCTATCTCCCATGGAGAAACCTTATCCGGCCTTGGAATGGAAGCAGGTTCATCCCATTGAACCTGGTAAACAGAACAGGACAACACAGAAAGAGAACGCTGTTCTTAGTTTATGAATATCCCTACTGGGGAGCTCAAAGTTTCATACATCATATGCACTATGCAGACAAACGACATGTCAAGTGAATATGAAATATTCATACCTTCAAAGATCGCCATTTGGACTCAGCCCAATGAACAGAGAAATCTTCAACACCAACAATTGTGCCTGAGAACCTGATCAAACAAACAAAAAGCTTACTTCTAACCCCACCTTCTTCATAGCCAACTATTACCAAAAGATCTAGAGAACTATGACTAGGATTTCTAACCTTCGCTCGGGGGAATCTTCACCTTCAAACCTCATCTTGAACCTCTTCCCAACTACAAACTTATTATCCACAGCTTCCAAATACTTGTTCAGGCTGATGATGAACTGGCTCGTCCTCGGCTTATAATATACCACAAACATAGTTTGAGTCGCAACGGCATGAGAAGCTGTTGCCAGCACTCCAAGGTGCATGCTCTGACTGGAAATCACAGACGTAGGCATGCTGCTCTGCTGGCGAGCAACCCGTCTCACTCCAACTCGGAGCTCCCCACTCTCCCCCCTGATAAATGAAAAAACAACAAAGAAAGAAGCAATCTTAATGAACTGAATGACTAGAGAAAACCAGATACAGAGATAGGGATAAAGAGAACTCCCAAAGAGTTGACTTATACCTGAGGAAGACAAAAGAATCTCCAGCAACTAATCTCTTGGAAGTCACAAACGTACTCCAACCTGTTGTGAGCAAGTGCCTCCTAGGCTGACCACGGAAGATATGCTTGAACCTCCATTCATAACCATGAAGATCTTTAGCAACCAATTCCTGAGTTGGTGTTTGCTGAGCCATGTCCTTAAAAATGGGTTCAAATATAAGTCAGCAAAGCTAGAGGTTGATGAGTCAAGCAATCTAAAGAAGGAAACAAAAAAAGGCAATAGATCCACTCTCGTGCACATACCAAAGGAGGGAGGCATTCGGTTGCATGCTTGCGGAGAACAGAGAATCCGCCGTGAGTACTTGTATCTGACGCAGTTAAGACCTTGCAAAATGAATGAACTGAAGGCCTTGGAGTCTCTGTTGGGGACAGATCTCGGCTAGTCTGTTCGCTTTGCTGAAAGTTTTGGTGATACCAAATTAAAGCCATCAAAATCAGATAACAACTGATATATAATTCGAACAGGGTGTCTCGAACTCTTACATCAAGTTCAGGAATCAAAGTTATTTGTGCATAAACTTCATCAGTCTCTTGTTCAGCCTGCAAAAAGATTGAATAGGTCAACAAAAAGGGTTTTGTTCCCAAACACTCTTCCTGTGACTATAAACTCATAGGTCAATTTGGTTTCTGCAGAATCCCAGAACCAAACAAATCAACAAAGGCTGCTTGACCCTGATGGAGCTCAAAATAAAGGTTGCATTTGCTAAGCAATCAAACAGAAAATTCCTAGAACAAGAAAGAAATTGACTAGATCAAGGAAAAGTACCAGGAGGTGGATGTTAATGACCCGACAGAGAATCTTGGACGGCAAATTAAACAGAGGAGCCCTTTGATTCAATTCCTGGTTTGTTGATGCCTCCAACTACAACCATACCAAAAATAGCAATATTTAAAATCTTGAGCTGATAAGAAAGACACACCATATTTGGTACTACCACCACTCAAATCACAAAAGGTTCAGACAACAACTGCAAGCAATTAAACCAGGATCAACCTCTCGGACACTTCAATCCCGAAAAGTTGTCGAGATTTTCCCAAGAAACAAACAGAAAACTCGGAAAAACAAGACAACCCAGAAGGAGAAAGGCGGAATCAAACTTACCTGTTCCATGTGACCCTGCGGGAAATAGTAAACCCTTTCATCAACTTGAGGAACCTCCACCACCGGACCGGCGCATAATTTCCATAGCTCTTTATACAGATCATCTCTTCCTCCTCCTGTAACCCACAAATCGAAATTCTCAGCATTCCCCCCAAAACATCCCTCAACCAGAGAGAAAAATAGTAGACGAAAACCACAGACCTTCATTGTTGACCTGCTGGAAAGACCCACCGCGAGTCGCCGCCATCATTTAGCTCTTTCCCCACGAAGAAGCAGAAAATAAATCCACCGAGTCAAAGAGGCACAGCACAGCAGAGAAAAGAGAAAACCCTCCCAGAAAAGCCGATAACGAGAAGGAAAGGACGAAATTTCCCACTTTTAAGGCAACCCCACTTCAATTTCCTCAATAGTAACACCTCCGGTAACTGCAAAAACGTATTGGGCTTCCTTAATTACGAGCTCAAATGAGGATAATAATAAAAGCTTCGAGCTTTCCCACTACCCAATCCCCTCCACGCCTTTCAGCACACACTGCCCCCTTTTCCAAACTGTAACTGATCGACGAAGAGATCCAACCCAGAGAAAAGGGAATAAAAGAGTGAGCGAGTGAAGAAGGGGGGAAAAAAACACGGAACTCTCAAAACCACTAAAACGGTTACAAAACCGCTTACCCACCTGCCCCCTTCCCCTGCCTCTGAAAACCACTCTTCCGAAATTCTAGTTTTCACCCTGTAAAGAAGCAGGCAGCAGGCAGCAGCCAGCAGGCTTTAGGTCTTCTTCTTCTTGCTGGTTCTCTCCCTTTCTCTCTCTAGAAAAAATACGAAACGCCGTTAGGAATCCCCAGTAAACCGCTTCGCGCACCTCTTATATTACGCGACTTTTTATTGCCCACTTTAACTGTAACACCCCACGCCCCCGTCCACTCTCTCTCTTGGTCCGTTAACCGGACCATGGTTAAGGGTCGAGGGTTAAGGGTCACGATGACGGTGACGGCGGGATGGGAAAACGGAAAGGGTAGGGAATGTAGGGTCACGGCTCACGGGGGGAAGCCGACGGAGTTAAAGGGACGTTAGCTGACGGCTGGCGGGTAATTTTAGAAAAAAGGGAGGAAATTTGTTGGGTGGTACGGAGGCATGGGAATGCGTGTGGGGGAGTAAACGGAGGAGGGCTTTTGATAACTATTTATTTATTGCTGTTAGGTGAGGGATTGCCGTCACCGTTAGTTGACGTCTCTATCGTTGTCTGCTTGGGAGCAGGCAACAGGGTTGGCCCAAGTTACCCCGGCAGAATTCATGGACGGGGGAAGGAAGGAAGAAAGAAAGAACGCAGAAGTCGGGATTTTTTTTTTTTTTAACTCCCTTCCATTTTCCCAATAATTTAGCGTATTTGGTCTAAGCTTAGGAAGACTAAGCATATGTTCGATACGCCAACTTCTATGCTAAATCGATAAAACTATTAAGAAATATATCGTGATCTTGACTATGGTAAAAGGATTCTCAAAATCCTTTTCGCATGATTTTTAGTGAACTCTGGCCGTAAGATATGACAGTGAATCTATTTAAAAATAATTTTGGATTGATTATTTTGAGATGATCAGGAGGGTGAAGATTAAAAAGGAAAATTTTGGTAGTCTTTGAGATGATGAATTATTGAGACAGAGTGATATGTTAAAAATCATAGTTTTATATTGATGACTATATTTGTTTTTTTTTATGTTTAAGTCCGGTACGGGAAATTGTAAGGAGTAAGTCAAAGAAGGAGTGCGATTTTTGGATGATGTAAGTGGGGTGTTTGAAAGGTTTCCAATGACTATGTATAAGTCGTTACCAAAGTTGTAGGTAGGTTTTTTTTAATAATGGTGATATAAAATTGTGTTTATTGTTACATGCTACGGAAGGAATTCAAATTTGAGACCTCCAAGTCGACTATATATAAAACTTTTATACCAAACATTTGTTCGCATAGGTAGTTACAATCTATGATATTAATCCCGCATGGTATTTTTAAAAATTTTGCTCAAACCTACCACACATCTAACATAACTCCTCCATATTGGTCATTATTTGTGGTTGTCTTACTTTATGTGTCAACTATCGAGAGATGTAGGTGCATGCTCTCAAGTCCGTTATGGCTGGTTTATATGATTCGTAAGTCCTACAACCATGGTTTCAAGCACGAGAGGGTTTAGCCCAAGCTTTAATAGGGACTGGACGTCCGAGGTGTTTGTTTAACTATATATGCCCTTGCCCTTAATTGGGACCTTAGGAAAACTTTTGTTTTAAAGAGTTTGCCAAGGGTTTAGCAGTCTTGATAGATCATTGGGACCCGATATAAGTAAAGAGCGAGTGACAAATATCATTGTTTGAACCCTTACGAAGTAAGATCTGTTGAATTCACGGTATTTGAGAAATCAGACATCTTCTATCGTCAATAAATGTCTCACATTGTACAATTGACCCCAATCATCCTCCACCAGACCACCACGATTTCATCTCTTGAAGACCATCCATTGGGCTCTTGTCTCTTTACTAGGTCAGTGAGTTTCCTGCTCTTTGAGTTTTGACCTTACCATTCACATTTCGAACATAAATAATTACATACGGCTCATACCAAATTTTACCTATTATATATAATTGTTTTTTTTATCAAATTTGGAAGGGAAATCTCGAGCCAAACCCCTAATTTGCATTCACATATGGATATTTCAACCTCAAAAACTAAAAGTGGGTCTAGGCTAACGAGTATTTGTGAATTTATATACAAATAAATTAATTGATTTGAAAACAAGCATACAATAGAATTATGTATGCTTTTGTTTATAATTCTGTATAATTTATTTTCAATTCGTTAATTATTTTATCATCGATAAGATTTATAAAACTTAAAAGTTGTACAATGCCTAATTAGTTTAGAACGGAATTTTGTAGCTGATCAACGGTTGGCATAAACCAAACCACAGGTACCTGATTTGGATGTCGTAACACTAAATATTGTTCTTTTTGTGGAACACTAAATGATTACCTATTCAAACCTGAATTTAGAAATTTTAATTGCACCTTCCACTTTAAATAAAATCACTTGGTTGGGAGTCAGTATTGATGTTTTGGTTGCTACTTAAACGACAAATTTTCATTAAGCAAACATCACTCCAATTTCCTTCCAAACTATAGGCTTAATGAAAGCAATATGAGCTAGTAAAGATGACTAATTATAATTATAATCCCAACTCAACTTGCATTAAAAAATACAGTCTCTTTCTCGCCTTTTAACCTATTTTGCGGAGGAGCATCGAAAAGGAAAACACTTAGGGGTCGTTTGGATGGAACATTTGTAAAACGGGTCAATTTAGAACAAATGTTTCATTTCATAAAATGAGTCAATTTTATGAAAAATTTGTCCCAAATTGCCTTGTTTGGCTTGTAATATGAGATGAGGCAATTAAGATGAGGCAATTGCAGAAAATACACTTTTGCCCTCGGGTTTTACCCTTCTTCTTCATCTCCCTTTCTTACTCTTTGTAACCAGAAAAATCCATACCAGTAAAGATCAACCACTTCTAGATTTCTTTCCAAAAACCAGAAAAATCCATACTAGTAAAGATCAACGATTGTCGATTGACCAGAAGTGAACAAAAGAATGGGAGACGAAAAAGAGATTGAGATGGGCAGCACAGAGGGGCAGGCAGCAAGGGAGTCTTGAACGACGAAGGGAGAGAGCATCAATTAAATGAAATCGAGAGCCGAACTAGATGAATCAACCATCGTCACTTTGGGATCTGGCTCTTTGAGCGGATCTCTCCTCCCGGCATCTGTTCCTTTTCTTTCTTCTTGGACGAATCGAGAACCCAGCCATCCATGCATATCGCCTCTCTCTCGATCCGGCGAAACCCACAACGATGGCGACCGAGGTAGATGAAATCGACCATCAACGCTTCCCTTGCCAGTCGTCGTGCTGAAATTGTTGTTTCCCCCGATACGAACGGAGGATGCCGTCGGTGCGAGAAGATGAACAGAGAAAATGGAGGTTCAAGGTCGATTGAGACGTAGGAGGAGAGAGGGAAGAAATATAGCTCGTCGGCCGTCACCTGCTGCATTTGTTATCATCAAGGAACTTGGCGAAGAATGGGATTCTCGGGCTTGAAGTCTGGCGGTGGATCGTCCTTCGACCGGAGAGAAAGAGAGGAAAGAGAGGAGAGAAGATGTATCGACAGCGAGGTAAAGGAAAAAATAAAAAGGACACAATTGGAATAAAAGAAGGAAAAACGAGTCTTTTCTCTTTACCTGCCCCCCACCCAGGTATTTGAGATTCACCCCTAACGGATCAATTCCAATTGACCCGACCCAAATTGCTCCATTCTGCTTTTTTATTGCCAAACAAGACAATTTGCTTCAATTGTCTCATTTTGAGGCAATTGTGTTCAATTGATCCATTACATAGATCCATCCAAACGACCCCTTAAAATTTTTAAATCCCAACTTTAGATTAAATCTATTGAATTATTGACACTCCTTGTTTCCACCACTTAAACACCATTAGGGGCAACAATCTCCTCCAAGATAATCCACCAAAGATGCCCTTCCATTAGCACTATCACTCCTATATTTTTATATAAATCATCATCAAAATCCTCAACTCAACGATCAAGGTGGGGACAAGAAAGGATTACAAGGGTAATTTACTGATTAGACATGTGTGCTGTAGGATTATTACAAATGTAATCCTACATTAAATTTTTGAACTTTTAAGAGTTTAGTTTGACCATGTAAGTTTCGAAAAATGACTCAATCAAAACTCAATATGAATTCATTATTGACAACGAGGCCGACCTTCTGATTCATAATAAACGAATATCAAATCAGTGCATATTCACTAGAGTTGTTGGAAAATGAACATCGTCCCTTTATACGCCCACTAAAATAAATCTGATCATGATCTTGAAGTTTGCATAGGTATGTTATATGATATCCCGCATTTAATTCATTACAGGCACATGTAACTGATGAAGAGTCAAATCTAAATTTTCTGGAGCTCTTGTGGGTATATATAGTAATTTGGATGAGTACATGGTTATTGTCTATTGAGCTCTAAATACTCATGGACAAAAGTTTCCTTCCCACGTCAATATCCTCATCCTGTAAAGACAAAATGACAAAATACAAATTATTATTTAAATAAAAATACAAATTAGGGAAACAACAAAAACTATGACATAAGCATATTGGTAAGTCGATCATATTTATAGATTTTAAAGTGGCAAGTAACAAATAAATATCTCCAAATGACGTAAAAATGACGTCTCCATTTATAGAGCTCACTTCATTTTTTTTCCCATTAAATTTGTGTTGTGCCCATGAAATAAGATTGACCATTGATGTTTAATGGTCTAATTACTCTCTTCAATACAACCAATCAATCCGATACAGAATTTATACGACCTTAAAACAACCCCGAAAAATCAAAACACCCACCACAATCAAGCAAACCAACCATCACTATCTGATCATCTTCAAAAGTAGAGCATCGAAAACCAACAGGGACAAACCATTCCTGTTTTCAGATTCAAATTCTACACAAAAAGAACCTCTTCTTTGTCCCCATTACAACTCAAGTAAGTAGAAGTTTAGTTTACAACTGCCTAATTAAAATTTATTGTAACTTAAATTACCTAAGGTACCCTGGGCGATCAATAATGATACTATTACTGTCAGCCCATAAAAAAATAAAATTCTAGGCAACCAAACGAAGGTGGAAGGATCAATTAACGAGAGCTGTCAGAGTCCACATCAGCATGTGTACAAAGTAATTAAGAAAAGGGATTTGATAAATTAATTATATTAATTTCGGATTAGTGGCCTACGAAAAAATATATGAAGAACATAATTTTTAAGGTTTGGAGACCCTGTCTTTATAGCTTTTCTCACTACCAACATGAGACCAGCATAAGGACAAACCAATTACAGTAACGTTATGTGACTGTCTGCCTGTCTATGTGCACAATATCATCAATTTTCTTATGCATGGCTTTATTGCTTGACACCTGTCCCTCTACAAACTTTGATTATCTTATTATTATTATTATTATTATTATTATTATTATTATTATTATTATTATTATGGCACTAAATAATTTAGTTAGTTAATTAGAAGGGGGAAAAAAGATTTTGGTGAGGAAGGTGCTGATCTCGTATTGATGCCCACTTTTGGGTTCTTTTGAAGAACTAACTGTAAATTTTCACTGGTTTGGAGGGCTAATGTTGGCTTTGTTAGTGATCATTGGACAATGCAGAAATGGATCCACCATAGATCTTATTGAATGGTAATGGTGTTGAATTCTGAACTAATAACTATTTATTCCAAGATTTATACTGCCCAATCTACCTCCTCTACATAGTCGAGGCACCATAAAATAAATAATTTTTTGATATGGATCAAATGGTTTATCACGATATTTATTAGAATTTTAATATTTACCTATTCATTTATTATGATCAGGTTAGCAAAGATATTACTTATAGGAGGATTAAAAAACAATACAAATTCATCCCAACTGCTGCATATTACAAAAATAAAATTATATCTAGAATTTGATGGAGGAACTAAACCCTTAACCCACTTGCAATATAACAACATTTTGTGTGTGTGACAATAAGACATAATAGGGAAATTAGTGCTGAATTTCATATACTTACTTTTGTTTGTGATACTAGCTGGTAGCTCTCTCCATTGTGTTAAATTGTGTGTCTCTTATGTAATTTCACAATCTTGTAATTTTTTGTCACATTACGGGATGGTTGCACCGATTATGATCACTTCGAGGAAAAAAATTGTTTGAGCATAGTCAAGTTAAATTACATAAATGGATATGGAAAAACATTTTCAAAAATAAATATTGCAATGAGGGAAACTTGAACCTATGAGCAAGTGTGTACTATATAATCATACCCACTTACTAGTAGACTAAATGCAAATAATTTATGTGTTTTTTTTTTTTGCTACACTTTATGTAGATCAAGTTGTAAATTCTCGGAAACTTGAAGCTCTCAACCTATCATGTAACGTTCCCATAAAATATGTCGTTTACTGTCAGACCAACCAACATATCCTAATGATCGACCGCTATTTATATATGATCCGATCCAATGTGGATCGAATCATTGCCCCATCCCAACTAGGAACTAGTTTGCCCGTTGGTTCATTGTGCGACAGTGTGGAAGGAGGGACACATGCTGCAGAAAATCCCTACAAAGTCCCCCGAAACAAGGAGAGATGCCCTTTTCATTATTACACTCATCCGATTCATTTGAAGGGTTTAGTGTAAAGACAACCCCCAACTAGTAGAGCCAAAGACTATTGTAATTAGGGTTTTTTTTTCCTTCTCTCCTTAAAGAAAGCAAGAAAATGTTTTGTGCAGTACTGTCACAACATATGATTGGTGGTTTAGTTATAATTTTTATATCCATTGTCCCCATGTGGAGACCAATTTGGTTGGTGTTTCATGACCATCCATCCTTCTTCCTGCCTTTTGAGCCCAAGAATTGAGAGAGTTGCCAAGGGTCCCAATGCCTAAAAAAAGAGACTTCATCCAATTATGCCTCTCATGCCTTTCTACCCACCCAGGATTTAGGTTTGCCCTCTCTTTCTTCATCATAGTTTTACAGAAAAATCTGAGCAAAGAGTTGCTAGCTAACTAAGTCGTGTAACACTTTTAGTCAAATTCCATAGCGGCAAAGATTTACCGATCATAAAGAATAATTCAACATTACTTGATATGATGCGTTTTGAGGTGAAATGATGTTTTTTGTAATAACTCTGAAATTAAACGTGTTCGTGATGGAGCATGACAGAGATGCATGACTTTTGGGGAAGTACACCGAAAAGAAATAACCACATGGGGGCTAGATTCAAAATGAGCAATATCTTGATAAGAAAAAAGGATTGAGACGTTACAAATGGTGTCGAGTATCTCCATGCCCTCTTCAAAGATGGGTCGGAAAGGGGTTGTAATGTAACCGTTTAGTCAAATTTCACATCGATAAAGCGCGAGCGAGATCCATGAGTCATAATGAACAATTTAACGTTAACTAACAAGACATTGTGAAGTTAAACGAAAGAGCTCTTGTAAAGATCTGAGCAAAGAGTTGCTAGCTAACTAAGTCGTGTAACACTTTTAGTCAAATTCCATAGCGGCAAAGATTCACCGATCATAAAGAATAATTCAACATTACTTGACAAGATGCGTTTTGAGGTGAAATGATGTTTTTGTAATAACTCTGAAATTAAACGTATTCGTGATGGAGCATGACAGAGATGCATGGCTTTTGGGGAAATACACTGAAAAGAAATAACCACATGGGGGCTAGATTCAAAATGAGCAATATCTTGATCAGAAAAAAAGATTGAGACGTTACAAATGGTATCGAGTATCTCTATGCCCTCTTCAAAGATGGGTCGGAAAGGGGTTGTAATGTAACCGTTTACTCAAATTTCACATCGATAAAGCGCGAGCGAGATCCATGAGTCATAATGAACAATTTAACGTTAACTAACAAGACATTGTGAAGTTAAACGAAAGAGCTCTTGTAAAGATTCTAGATCCAGACTTGCTCGGTATGAATTAACCAGAGGTGGATGATCTCTTGGAAGGTCACCATGTGCACCGAACCGAAAATTAAAATCGTGTGGAGCTAGACACAAAACAAACAATGAATTTAATTCTCATAACTTATTATTCCAACTTTTTTTTTACACTTAGACTATAAATTAAATTATCTGTATCTACAGATATTTATAAGACTGAAATAGTTTCAAATTCGTATCAAAATGAACAATCTTTATATAATTACGTCATCTTAATTTAGATCATAAAAGTGAAGGAGTAACTTCTCATATTTGTGATAACATAACCCTACCCTTCTTATTAATATTCTTCTAAAGCACTTTAGCTTTAAAGGAGTGAGGAAAAGCAATTGGAATTGGGTTCAACTTTCTTTTTAAAGGGTTTCAACTTCAAGTACCTTTCTGTGTAGGTGGTGGTTCATATAAAAATTTAAAACATTAAAAAAATGTGGGTGTTTGGGTTGGCGACCATGTGAAGACAATCATGGGGAGTACCTAGGAAATTCTTCAATTAGTGGAGGAGTCTATAGCATAAACCTCCCTTCAATTCCATCCATGTAAGCTTGCTTTTTTTTTTAAACTAATCAATTAATTAATTTCTATATTTTTTTTTTGCATTTCCTTCGAGATAATAATCAATTGGCTTCATAACTTTTAGTATTGATTCGATATTAGTATTTTTGAGTGTTAACACCTTATTCAGACCTTGATTGTTAATGGTTGTGAATTTTTAGTCTATACAAACGTGAAATTTAATGGACTCGTCCTCTCTTTCTCTCTCACCCTAATCTTTTCAGTTTTTCTCGTACAGCAAGAAAAATAAAGGAAATGACATAGATAATTTTTTTTTCTTTTGCAGACTCTGTTTTCGTTGTATTCCACTAAATTTTTACTATGCTATTGCTCCTAGATTTCTGAATATACCTCAAATAAATAGCCATCCTTTTCTTCTCTTATTCGTGTGGAATTTCTAGTTCAAACAACAGGCGGCCGAGCAAAATTCTTGGTGGGGAAAATGAAAATTCCCCATTACCGACAGAAAACGATTTTCTATTTGGTGTCTTATTATACAAAACAGTGCAAGGAAAATTCATTAGACTCTGCTTTATAGACTGACTGTGTCAGCGAAGCAGAATCAAAATCCTGGGAATTAAAATCAGTCGAAAAAGGGGAAATTCGGGGGAATAAAAAGGGTATCTTGATAATAGACTAATATACTTGGGGATTATTGATTCTAGTTGATAGGCTTGTTACGCTCACAAAATTATATTACAAAGTAACTTCTCCCTTTCAATGTACAATTTACAAAACCACACTCTCAGTTATGCTTTTCTTCTTCCTTACCACGTCTTATTCAAGTATGGTCACTACTTTGAAGGGGACCAGTCAGTTCGCACGGATACATTTGAAGAATCTTCTCAAGTGTGCGTTAATTCGAGAAACAAATTATCACTAAATTCAAATTATATGTAATTATCCGATAGCCCGCTAAAGACAACATATAGAAAAATATCATTACTCATTGGAAACAAACAAAATGTTCTTTATTAGAGCAAGTCACGAAAAAAAGTAGTGTACCGATTAAGTGACTGGAAAAGGGTCTCCTAATCCTCCTATTAGCAACGAATTTAGTGACTGGAAAAGGGTTAATTAGGTCAAATAATGGTTGTGAGGGCTTTGGCTTTGATGATGCAGATGCGTTCACACTCAATTACTCGATTAAGAACATTATTTTTGAGATTTATTAAAACCCAATTGATTCTTCTGTATAAAAGAGTTAGTGGGTGGCTTTCCTTGTTGTTTGTTGGGATTGATCAATGGAGTGTGAAACTACAAACTTAGTCCTAAGTTGGAGATAAAGGTATAATTATATTTTTTTTTCATGGGAGTTAAGCAACATTAAGAAATTATTTTCTAAATTTTGAAAGACCAAGAAGACGGGATGAGAATTTAGCAAGAATAGGATGATTTTAGTCCAACTAAATTACTAATCATCGTCCTAATCACGAAAGGAAAACCATTTGATCTAAAAATGAGATAATTGAAACCAACAAAACGATCCCTATATGAGAGCACATAAAAATGTATCACTTGTGAAGAGGGTCATCGTCAAATTATTCAAACTGGTCAATGTCGTTTACATTCTAGCAGTAACCTAATTTTCAGGAAGGAAGCAACGTGGAACCAATGTTTGGACTTTAGGAGAAGTTCTGTGTGTTGCTTTTCAACTTGAATCTGAACGGTAGCTAACAAAACACCATTAGCAAGAATTTGGAGAGAGCTCTTAACAACTTATTATTATTATTAGGTTGCTAGTGACCACATTTGACGGCTCTGTTTTAATGCCGTGTGCCCTCTTTTGTTTTATTTTCTGTTATAGCCTAAGTAAACGTTTAATCAAATTTCCAATCCAAAAATAGATAATAAGTTCATTTTTATATGATCCCTCTAGAGTGATGCAGGACTAAGTTCCATATATTAATTTGATTAAAAACAATTTTTTTTTTTTTTTGTGATACAACTTGAATTAATGTCATTAAGTTCAATTTGCATATTGAAATCCAATACAAATGGCTATTGGCTATTGCTGCAAGAATTTGCAAACAGAAGAGAACAAGAAACCTCATAGAATGAAATTGAAGCCCTTAGTAGTGAAAGGGCCCCAAAATAATTAATGGGCCTTAAGTGTTCCATTCCAGGGGCAGTTGCTTCAGTTTCGGCCTCTGAGTTAGGGAGTTAATCATTGCCTAATCCAGCCTAAATAATAATTTTGATTTAAAATCCAGAAGTCCAGTGAGTTTGAGAGACAAAAAGTAGTGTAGTTAACTGTACAAGTACATTTTAACCATTTCCAACATTAAGCTAATCCCATGTGCTTGCTTTTTGGTGGTCCAATAAAGCATATTTTAATGATAATCAATTTGCAAACAACAGTAACCTAGCACCAAACAAGTTGGATCAAAAGAGCATCTTCTGCCGGCGTTAAAGTTAAGTGTTATTCATTATCATGAAAGTTAACATTAACGAATTCATTTGAGTTAGTATTAAATCTCCTAGTTGCTAATGGAACCTAAGAGCTCTACGGACAGATTCCAGCCGGCCTTAAAAAAAGAAGGTTAATGACTAAACATGCTTTTCTAATTTCTACTTGGGTAATTTTAACAAACATCTTCCTAAACCATGAAATCTCTAAACTATTACATTGCTTTACTACGTACGTACGACATTAACAAATATATAATTATTTTTCTTAGGCTTTATGACGCCTAGTTAGCTAGCTTTTAATTTGACTTCCAATTTTATGATTTTAGGATGAAAATTTGTTGTATGAAAGATCGAACTTGTTGATATATTAGTGTGTTTCTAAAAAAAAATATTAGAAGCTCGTTTGTAGAAACCCACATAATAGAGTAGCTTTATAGTCATCAACTAACCATTTGTTTCTTCTTCTCGAGTTAATTGGGACTAATTATGGGACAAAACACTATTTCAGTGTTAGGATCAAATGTCTATATCTTTGAAGAATAACAAAATTTTGTTCATCCAAAAAGGAACATAGAATTTTAATTTTTACAGATAACAAACAATCTTTGCCTCAATCATCTCTTATCCCACTTTAAGTTGATTCATCTCATCTGCTTTCCCCCATCTTTTGTTAATTTGGAGGATTCTTTTTTCCGTTAATAGAAACTAAAAAGGCAAATTTCAGAGTATCAAAATGCAATTGAAGGATATCCCACAAGTTTGGTACAAAGTGAAATAGAGGGAAAAAGGGAGCAATTAGTCAATTACAATCTCTAAGCACTAAATTAAGAAAAATTAAAATACGAAAAACTTATTCTAAATATCATTAGTCGAGAATAACCTCTTTTGTCTCTATATGTCAAATGGGAGTCGTAGTTTATGATGACTCGTGAGAAGTAAAATCATACATATTATGAGTAAAAACAAATCAAATGATGCAAATCATAAGCAGTCAAAATTTGCCACTTCTTGAATCTGATCAACAATTTCATCTCACTTCATTTTCAGGACCAATCTCGTACGCATACTCAATTTTATAAAGTAGAATTAGGGCTATGATCCGTTGGAAGAGGTGATGGGCCGACAGGATATATTCAGAAGGTCAGGCCTCTGGCAATATGAATGGAGGTCCACCTGTGCTGGGCCTCGAAGGAGTACCCCATTCGGCCAGAGCCCAACCCACGCAAAGCTCCAGTGGAGAACAAAAGTGTCAGCACAGTAGTTTGCAAGTATTTCAGTTGGTTTGGATTTCGTAGAAAGCATTTCTTATACGGCGAGCTAGTTACTGTTATCGTTGATTTGTTGGATTACACAATCTTCCCCATGTTGCCTGATTGTAGTAATATAAGTAAAGGTAGCTCAGTTCTTAAGCTGAATATCAATAACAGAGGAGACATGACATTATTGTCCGGCAAATCTGATAGTAATACAAGGGATAATAACGTCTATTGCATCTATTTCACGCGTTGAGATTACCGATTGTTAAATTCGAAGAACACATGGCCACAAAAGTTTTATTGATTTATTGCTCCAAATGCATTGAAAGCAGTAACCACATTGCTTGTGGTTATCGGCTAAGGTAAAACTGAGAAACAAGTGGGGCATAAATCTTAATCTTCAATGCTAACCGAAAATGATGGCACGTAAAAAAAAATTGTATAAGGTCCTTGAGTAAAAAAAAAATGTCAAAAGAAGAAAAACAACCAAATGCGCTGGTGCTGTCATCTCTGTTTCCTCCTGACAGAGTCTTCTCTGCCTGTTTGTCTGTATAATTATTAGGGATTGAATGGTGCAAACACCACCACAGAATTGTGCCCACCAAACCCAAATGAATTCGAGATACCTGCAAGTTGCAACCCGAGTAAATAAGGCACTTGAATTCTTTCTTTCTTCTGATGAAGAGACAGCAAAGAACGGGAAAGGAAGCCATCACTTACCAACATTCACTTGATGTTGTTTCTTCACATTTGGGACTGTGTCGATTGTAACAGCAGGCTCCAGGTTCTGGGACATAGAATAAAACTCTGTTTAGGTGACATTTTCCAGAATATAAGACAGACCAAAGAGTGTCCTTTTATGACAGGTTAGTGAAGCTTACTTCCTGGTTGATGGTTGGGTGCACCCATCCAGTTGTGATTGCCTTGATGGTTGCAATTGCTTCCAAGCCCCCGGCAGCTCCAAGCCCATGTCCGATCATCGACTGAAACGTCACACAGTCAGAATGTTCGTTACGTGATTCATGTAAATAAGTGGCCTTAAAGCGCGAAAGTTGTTTAATCATACCTTAGTTCCATTCATCTTAATCTCGGACGTGTCCTTAAACACCTTCTTGATCGCATTCACCTCTGCCAAATCCCCTGCCAATGTCGACGTTGCATGAGCATTCACATAGTTCACCTGCAAAATGTCCCCTTGTAAGCTTCAGAGAGAAGAACACAATCATTTCCAGAATTGTTCACAACGCGTTGATCCAATGACTGCGACATGGAATGATTGAGCAGAGTAAATCCACATATTTTGATTACCTCTTCAGGGGAAACTCCAGCATCTTCCAAGCTCTTGCTAATACAAGAAGAAACTCCAAGCCCATCTTTCCTCGGATCAGTCATATGATGAGCATCACAGGTCACAGCACCACCCAAGTACTCTGCAATTATGTTGGCTCCCCTCTTCAACGCATGCTCCAAGCTCTCCATCACCTAAACAAAATCAAACACATTGGACTCAATTGCACAAAATTGAGACTAAAAGGACTCAATAGTAATATATCACCCCAGTTTGGCAATTTACCAAAACACCAGCGCCCTCGCCCATGACAAATCCATCGCGGCCCTGGTCCCACGGCCTAGAAGCCCTATGTGGCTCGTCGTTCCTGTGGGACAGCGCCCGGCAAGCGATGAACCCGCCGACGCCGGTCGGCATGACGGCGGCCTCGGTGCCTCCGGCGACCATGATGTCGGCCTCGCCTCTCCGGATGTGGTTGGCGGCGGCGTAGAAGCAGTAGTTGGCGGTTGCGCAGGCCGTGGAGATGGAGTAGTTTGGGCCCATGAGGCCCGTGTCGATGGCTAGCAGGGCCGAGCCCATGTTGGTGATGGAGTAAGGGATGAAGAACGGCGAGATTTTCTTGTGACCCTTTTGGATTAGGGATTCCACTCCGGCGCTAAACGCCGTTAGTCCTCCCATCCCTGTTCCCACCAATACCCCTATCTTCGTCCTGTCCATCTGCACCAACAACAGTTTTTCAAATTACTTATGAAATGTTACACCACATAGTTCACAAGTTCGCTAGGAGAAGATGACACGATCAAATTTAGTACGCGACATAATTTGGATGTCACTTGAATACGATGAAGTGAGTGTGACAACAATCATAGTACTAGGTCCATTATACACACAATGTCGCTCTAAAAATATTTGGATAAGAGATTCAAACGGAAATTTGAAATTCAAATTATTTTAAGTACTTGAAATTTGAGATGTTGGGTTCTATTTGTAACGGTCGGATCCGCGGACTAAAGCAAAGCCGGATACTTACAGTTTCGAGGACTTGGGAACCGAGGCTGGCATCCTCGAGTGCGCGCTTGCCGGCGACGAGGCAGTACCGCCAGCAATCGTCGAGGCGGCGGTCGTTCTTGCCGTCGATGTATCCCGCGGAAGAGAAATCGCGGATCTGGCCGGCGAATCTGACGGAGAAATCGGAGGCATCGAACCTGTCAATCAGGGTGATGCCACTCTCCCCTTCAAGAAGCCTGTTGTAGAATGTGTCGACGTCGTTGCCGAAAACAGAGACCAACCCCATCCCCGTTATCACCACTCTCTTCTTCGGGTCTTTCTCCCTTTTCGGGGCCGAAACCGCCTGCGACACCATTGCCCTCACACTCCCCCTCGACTTGCGAGCTTGTTCAACGAAATCAAAACCCACATCAAATTTTCACAATCAGCGTCAAAATGCAGGGGAAAAAAGGAACGATTTATAAACTTGATGTTGCAATTTTGACGGTACCTGAAGAAGAGAGGAATGCAGGAGGGCTAGTGAGAGAAGGGGCCAATTGAACAGAGTCAATGGCGCGGAGGCCATTGAATTGGGCCAAGGAAGATGCCCCTCCGATTTCCCTGCTCTGGAACGCGACGGCGGAAGAGCAAGAACCAGAAGCGATGCTCGCCATTTTTGGGGGGTGGGTTTACTACTTACTGGTGCTTAAGCTAAAGCTCCTCCGCTGGCTCTCTTCTTGCTTCTTGTGGGTGGAACGCGAGGAAAATGGTATAAATGAAGGGGGGGAAATCTTTGGGGATATCAGCAGCGGACAAATAACGTAGGAGTTAACTAGGAGGAAAAGAATTTGGTGGGTTGGCGTTGTGAATTGGGTAGCTACAGGACAACATTGGAGAACCCGTCAGCGTGGGTCGGGGAGAGGGGCAACGAGTCGAGTAAACAATTTTGGGATACCAAAACGAACAGCAATGCCAAATAAAACGCTGGCGGCGGGCGATGAAAATTGAAAGCCAATGATGTGGTGAAAGAGGAAGAAGAAGACGAAGAGAGAAATAGGCAGGGGAGACAAGGCGTGTTGTTGTTGTGATCAATGCTCATTTGGTTTTAGCCGCTCATCTACTCCCAACTGCATCCATCTTTTCCTGACGGTTGTGATGGACAGTCTAAGGTGGATTCTTTAAATGCTGTATAACGGAGAAAGCGCGGTTAGTTTATTGCAAGTCGCGATTTTGGTATATCCCCGCCATTAATGTGCCCTCACCTGAAGCTGAGAAAGCCCATGTAATGTTGCTATGCTTCACGACCTATTTTGTTTTTCCTCGTTTTAGTCTTTTAGATGTGGGAGGGACTTGAGAAAAGGAAGAACGGGGCCGTGGCGAGGGAGGAGTAGTGATATAGTTGGGCTTAGACTACTTCAGCCCATTGCTTCAATTCATGGACTAGTTGGTTGGATTGTAAATATCGGATTTTGAACCCAAATTGAAGAACAATTTTAATGATAGGAAATGATTGAACCACAATCGTGAAACTATATATATGCTATATCATTGATTTTTTCCGGCATATTCTACAATAGGAATTCACAATCTTTGATTCATAGCTGTATAGTAATGGGCAAATGGTGGGAGTCAATAGAGGGGAACGGAGTCGTGGACGGATCTACAGAATCCATATCCTAAAACCAAAATGGAGATGACATAATATGCTGGGCCAGTCCATGGTTTACAAATATTTCCTACCGAGACCATTCTAGCCAAGTCATATGACAATAAGATTGGGCCATCGAAAAAATAAATTTAACTGGGTACCTGGGCTTTCTATTCGCTCTAGCATACTAGCCCAAGCCCACACCGAAGAAAGGAGAAACTAGCAATAAAAAAAACAAACCTGCCGACACACGTGGGAGCCAAACCCTCACCCGTGTGGGCAGCCAATCAAACGCAGCCACCATCCCGCCAATCAAACCCCACGGAGTGGCTTTCAGAAGGTCTTTTTCAATTTTTATCTCCCAACGCGTCTTCTCTTTCATTATTCAAAAAAAAAAAGCGTCTTCTCTTTCACTCCGTCCCTCCTCGCTTAATATACTTTTAAAAAAATCAATTCTTGGGCAATCACTTTGAAAGGCAATCCTTGAAAGAAGAACGTGGTAGACTTTCTAGAACAGTGTCCAATCCCTGCACCAAACAAATTAAATAACGGAAAACTTCAACGATCGTATGGTAATGTATAGACTTTTTCCAGAACACTATAGCATGGTCCATGAAACCGTACCGTACCGGCGGTTCAACCACGAAATACCAGTATCGGAGGCTAAACCGGTAGGCGGTATTTAACAGTACAACGGTTGAACTACGATAAAACCACGGTTTTACCATAAAATACCCTACAGCTGAATTTCCGGTACGGTCTCCGGTACGGTTTCATGGACCATGCACTATAGTAATATTACCCACACATAGTCATTACTCAGTCGTGAGTGATTAGACGATAATAATTCATAGGCCTTGTTAAATCATCTTGTGGAGCTTTGGGTCATGGTAAACTTATCCAAGTCAACCTTTGAAAAAGTATTCACACAATGGGTCATTCTATACATTTTTCTCCTAATAATTATCTTTTAGAAAAACGTAAATATTCAGTCTACAGTGAGCTAATTATATCCTTTTGTTGGATACAAAAATTTCAGTGCATACAAATACCATAATATTTTTTTTATTTCATAATATCAATTTTGCGATAAATTACTATTTTATAATATTGAATTGAATATAAACCATGCAAAACAACATTGTATCATCCTCCATAAACAAATCATGTAGGGAGAGTGTCCACCAAAGTCCAACAATAACGAAGTAATAACCAAACCAACAATAAGAACAATACGGCGAAATCAGATACCATTTTAGAGTATAATAATAATAGTTTCTAATTTTTTTTTAGTGCTAGAAAAAGAACACCTGAACAGAAAGCAGTAATTAAGCAGCAGCACAGCGAGGGGATTATCTGGAAAAGAACAAGTCATCCGACCAATCCTTGAGCCCCAAGTCAGCATAACTCCCCCTGCCCTCCCGTTTCTGCCACGTTGCCCACGCGGTCCCACCTTCCCCAGCCGCGTCTCACTGGCGTCATTATTATCGCTCACCTACTAAATTAATCAAAATTAAATTTAACATAAATAAATAAATTAAATCCTTAAACCCTCCTTTAACCTCTCTTAATTAATAAAGTTCACCAATGCCCAACCTTTGACAAATCCACACGCAATCCCTATACATCCTTTTAATCCGTCAAAAAAACAATTTAGAAAAATAAAATGAATCAACCCCTTTCACTTTCCCGGAAATTTCCGCTTCGCTTTAACTTCCCCTCTAATTTTCCTTCCCCTTTAAAACCCTCTTCATAAACTCCACTCCCAATCTCTTCTCTCCACTTTCACCCCTTCTAATTCCTCACTCCTCATAACTTCCTTTTTTTTTCCCCCATAAGAAAAAGCTTCCCCTGTCTCTCTAATCACAGACTCTGTTGCACTAAACCCAGTTCGTGAATCGGATCAGAGATGGAGAACAATCAACAATCGTCTTTTTGGCAGTTCAGCGACCAGCTGAGGGTGCAGGGCAACAACCTAGCCAACATCTCCCTCAACGATTCCATCTGGAGCAGCTCCTACGCCAAAAACCGGCCCGAGCAGCGCCGCAACTTCGACATCCGGGTCGGAGCCGAGCTCAACAACAATTCTCCTTCCCCCGCCGCCGCCACCAGGCCCCAGGTAGGTTCTTCCGATTGGAACGGCTTCAACGACGGCTGGAAGGTCGGGGCGGGAGGAGCCGGTTCGCCCGCCGGGCCGAACAACAATTTTACCGGTTTGTTGAATAACAACAACAACCACTCCGTAATCGGCGGAGGAAGCGGATCTCACCCGATGAACAGCGTCGGGCTCAACGGCGGCTTCAACAAGGGGATTTACTCCAAGGGTGGGCTGAACAGCGGGGGTTTCAATTTTAATGTGAATCCGAGGGCCGGGAAGAACGGCAAGGGGTTTGGATTCGACGATGAGCAGCACAATCTCGTCGGCGGGAAGTTCGGCAAGAAGAACGGCGGTAGGAAGAATAACGACAGCAACGATAGCGGGAAAGAAGGGAAAGATGGGAAACAGAATGGTGTTGACAAGAGGTTCAAGACTCTTCCGCCGTCCGAAGCTCTTCCCAGGAACGAGACCATCGGCGGGTATATCTTCGTTTGTAACAACGACACCATGGCGGAGAATCTCCGGCGCCAGCTCTTCGGTACTTTTTCTCACTTTCCTCTGTTCCTTACCCTGTTATCCCTTTTTAGAAGTCTTTATTTTTTTACAACTCTGAAGACTGAAATTGGCGTTTTTTTCTTGGTGGGTTAGGTTTGCCGCCGCGATACAGGGACTCAGTCAGGGCGATTACGCCAGGGTTGCCGCTTTTCCTCTACAACTACTCCACCCACCAGCTCCATGGAATTTTCGAGGTACCTTTCTTTATTATGAGCTTAGCTTTAAATTCTCGTGAATATGTTCGAGTTAGGCTTCACGTCAAGTTCGTGGGATTAGGGGGTGGAGTTGTTGTATGTTGTGTTGATTTCACAATCCAACAAAATGAGCACATGCTTTACAGCAATCGAATTCTTTCCTAATGATCATTCCACACAAAATTTGTAGGTTTTGGCTGAGACAAGTCGTTACCATCTTTTACTAGATTGAGTTTGGGACTTGAAAGTTCATAACTTGATTGGCTGAATGGTTGGATGTTTGTGGTTAATTGCAGGCAGCTAGTTTCGGAGGGTCGAACATCGATCCGTCAGCGTGGGAGGACAAGAAATGTGCAGGGGAATCAAGGTTCCCTGCACAGGTTAAAGTGATAACCAGGAAAGTCTGCGAGCCACTGGAAGAGGACTCATTCAGGCCGATTCTCCACCATTACGACGGCCCAAAGTTCCGTCTCGAGCTCAACGTGCCCGAGGCGCTCTCGCTTCTCGACATCTTTGGTGATCAGAAGGCTTGAACAGAATGCAGCAGCCTGAGTTACATTAAGAGTTACTGAAGAAGGCCAGAAACGAGAGAGTGGGGAAACAAAGGAGTTTTACACTTTTACTATAGAGGGGGTTTTTGGTGTTACAGGAAAATATGGACACCATGATGAAGAAGAGGGTTAGAGGTGAAAGTGAAAAAAAAAGTGGAGACAAAGTTTGGGTTTTTACTTTTCATTTTTTTCACCCTTTCACTTCCGGAGTGGTAAGGAATTAAGGATATACTATAATATGCATAGATAAATACATATACAATCGATATATGTGTAAGCCGTATTTCCATGTAACATATTTGTGGGATGTGAGAGCTTCTTTATATATTGTTCACCCTTCTTGTTCTATGTTTATGTTTGTTTTTGGTAATTAATTTATCATATCTTTATGAATTTTGTGTGTGGATAATTGTAATGAGACGGTAATCTAACGATGCATGAATGGTAAAATGACATGATATTGTGAGTAATAAGTCCATTTATATAGAAGATTAGAGTAGAGATGAGACATGAGACTACTGAACCTTGAAGAACAGAGTGAGCTAAGTAGGTATAAGTGCACCAACTTCTATTCTGTTAACATGTCGACGGCTTCTGTGCAGTATGTTTTGATTTTCATGAACAAATACACCAAACAGATTGATCAGATATTATGGCTGCAACATTGTTTGACACGTGGCTTAGATGCTTGCTAGCATTGGTGGAAAATGTATATGGAATCAAAATTCAAGGGAGCAGGTGGAGTCGTATAGCCCATAGAAATAGAGGGCCATAGCCAAAATTCCAACTTCTTCTTGGGGATAGTTTGGAATTTGGGGGTTGCTCCTCTGTCATTTTCTTCTAAATATTATGTATCTGTCAAATTGTCAATCACACCCCAACTTACAAAGAAAACAAAATGGGAAAAAGTTTGTCCAAAGTGGTGCCAAAATTTGGTGGACATCTTCTCCCTAACCCATTTCTTAAGCAACAAGATGGATGACATTATTAGATACTGGTTAGATATAGTAATGCGAGAAATATCTCATCTCATTAAGATAAGTTATACAAAGATCTCCAAATGACCAGTACATAAAATCTTAAAGGATCATTACTCCATAAATTCATCACCGTGCATCAACCCGATTTCGTTGTTATTTCTTTCTTTACTTCCGTATTAGGCTCTGTTTACGGACTATTATTCCGATCATCAGTTCGATTATAGTTGCTTTTGGATATTATTTGATCTACTTGATTCTAATCAGCGTTTCATTATGGAATAACGATCCGATAAATGATTATTTCAAAGCTTTCCCCCCTCTGTGTGTCAGCGATGATAGGGGACAAAAGAATTGGCCATTGAGGTTGCAGATAATCTTGATTTCCCACCTCTGTTACAGGGAAAGAAAAACAGGGATTATGGCAGCAAATTATTGATGGCGGAGGACATGTGTTTGGGTGAGATGGCTTGCTGTGTCCTGTCTTTAGGTTCTTATCAACTCATGATTTTAATGAGGGATCTGGTCTGGTCTCCACCACAAGTCTTTTCTTCCCTCCATATTAACTACCCACCAACGGGCTGGTGGATGGATTGCCTAAATTCAAAGTCAAAACAACCCTCCACCTGTTTCCTCTAGATTCAATGATGCATGTATTGCCTCTCATCTCACCCTCTCAGAGGTGGGTCATTTCCTTGTGCTAGATGTTAGAGAGTGGTATAAGATCCACGATTGAGCCTCTCTCGACAATTCGAGTTATTGGGACCAACTGGTTCTTGACATAGTATCAGAGCCTGGTTCCGAAAGGTCATGTGTTCGAATCTCCACGACCCCCAATATTAACCGTTGTCTTTCAAGCACATGGTATGGTGGGCATGTGCAAACTTCAAGCCCATGAGTTGGCTTTCGTTTGAGGGGGCATGTTAGAGAGTGGTATAAGATCCACGATTGAACCTCTCCCAACAACTCGAGTTATTGAGACCAATTGGTTTTTGACACTAGATTGTGTGAATTGTGAAACAAGATGATGAACTCTCTTCTTCAGGATTTGCTTTGGGCAAGACCCATGAAATAGAGAGAAATGAATATACTTCAATCATTACGATTGTGTTATTATCAGCTAAGATAGCCGTTTTCACCTAGGATTTGTACCAGGTATTTAACATGTCCGAATGCCAGGTATTTGACATTGAAAATCAATGAAAAACTTCACTAAAAAAAAGTTCATTTACACATCTTAATTATATAATTTACGGATGTTATGAACTCTAACATTAAACCGACGAGAACGTAAAAAAATTACTTAAAACCTCCCACCCAATCGAGGTAACTTTTTTCCTTATCTAAAGCGAGAGGACCGGCACTTTATATTCTAATCCAGTATAACTTGAATAGTAAATTACTTTCCACACACTAGTAGTCACTAGTGAAAGTGGCAAAGACATGGACGGTATTTCTCCAAGCTTGTTCTTGCCATCCCTTTTGTCAAAAGATAAAATTGTCGTCATAAAAGAAGCAATGTGAACAATGAATCACGCCATTGACATCGATGGAGTAATTCATGGGCATCACGATTCACGAGGCCACTATAATGCGCGCCAACTTGACATTTCTCATGAAACTACAGAAAATTGATATTGAAATTAATAACCGCACTTTCTAATTTACATTTTAATGTCCCTTTACTACCCTTTCTTCTTTTTGTTTTGTTTTTCTCTCTTTCTGTCTTTGTTCACATATTAGCACTCGAACTGAAATGTAAAAAGAACACTATAATGACAAACCATATAATCGGGCCTAAACCCAAATGTCTCAAGCACAAACTGAACACCGAGCCCATATACAATTAGGCCCAAACAGAAGCCCAACAACATCTAACCACAGGCCGGGCAATGAACAAGCCCATTCTCATTACACTTCCCGCACCGCTCCTTATTCACTCCGTCCACCACAACCTTGCAGCTCCCACCGCAGTCCAAGCACGGCACGAACCTCGCCCCGCCGCACCCTTCGCACGCGTGCCTCCCGGCGCCTCTCTCCACACGTGCCCAACTCAGTATCCTCCCGAGTTTCCCCGACTCGTTCAACGCCTCCACTTCCTCCACTCCTCCGACGTACCTCCCTTTAATAAACACCCTCGGCAGGGTCAAACCCGCCGCCGATTCCCCTAGCAGCTCCTTCAACTCGTTCAGGAACCCGCCGTGGAGCGACACGTCGCGCTCGTCCGTCGCCACACGCTGTAGCTCCATCAGGTTCGCCACGCGCGTACAGTCGTCGAACGTTTTTCGGATGCCCCTCAACGACGTCGTATAGACAACTACTGAGTCGTTTCCTCCCGGCGGGCACAGCTCGGGGAAATCGCTGAGTGGGTCCCGCTTTATCACGGGAACCGATTTCCCTTCCTTCTCTCGCTCCATCTTGTCGCGCAGTATGAAGATGTTCTCCCTCACCGGCTTGATGACCACCGCCGCAGCCGTCGAAGGCGTCGATTCGGCGGCTTTAACGGCAGCGAGTCTCGAATCTGCCCCGGTTGCGATTTTCACGAGATTGACGTTTCGGGCGGATTCGGATTTTCTCATCGACGGTTTGGGTGCGGAGAGTTTGGAGTCGAGTTCCTCCAAGGTGTGAAACGAGAAGCTCCGCCGCTGGGCGGAAGGCTTCTTATCGGCGGCGGGTACGGGGGGTTTAGGGGGTGGAGGATTGACGGCGGCTGAGATGGGTTTGGGTTTGATTGCGGGCTTGAGGTCTTCTAGGGCTTTGCTGACCTCGTCCCAGGAACGAGGAGCGGCGTCAGGGGATTCGAATTTCTGGAGCTTATCGAGCAGAGGGTTGGGGGCATTCACGTTGTTGCCGGCAGGTTTCTCGAATTCGGGCTGCTGATCGTCGGCCGAGGAGAGCCAAGGCTCCTGGACGGAGGTGATATCGAAGACGGAGAAGCTGGAGGGTGGGGGGCGATAAATGTCGACGGTGGCCTCAATTCGTTTGGAGGAGGCGCAGCCCATTGTGGATGTTGGGTTTTACAGGGGATTCAGTTGCCAAGAATGGGTGGAGGGAAACAGGGGATTATGAAGAAGGCGATTAAGCAGAGTGGGTTTTGAAAGGGGACAAAAACTGGATTTGGGTTGGGGGAGGAATTGTGTGGCTAAGGTTATCATTATCGATCTGAGCTGGGGAGTGGACAAAATGGTGGTGGGGGGAATTTGGGCTGTGTGGCGAGGAAGGGTGATAGATGGGGGAATCAATGCCACATGAAATTGTGCTGCTTTGTGGTTTTGGCGGGACTTAATTGATAGGAGGCAGTGGTTTGTGGTTTTAGGCTCACTAAATTCTGGATTTGTCGATTTGTTAGGATGGACTCTCCAGTTAAATGATCCATTTTGTGGGCTGTCAGTCATGTGGATGCCATTGCAATGCCGATCTCTGTTTGCCTGTTACTGTTAAAACATTGATTGATTCGCGGCTGTGGCTCTGGATGACCTGCCTAGCACTGATGCATTAGCTGAAATTCCAGTAGCGGAAAGTTACCGTATTTCTCACAACAATTTCAGTTATTAGAACTAGTTGATTTATGATATGTTATTAGGTCGGATTTGATAATGTTTTGTGTATTCGAATTCTTATAACTATCAAGAGTTGATCCAAACACAATGCATAATAGACTTCTACAAACTTTAAACTCACAAATTGATTTTCCTTCGAGGGATGTATTCCCACAACCATCAAACACCTTTTGAATTATGCAACATTCAAGCACTCAAATACCCACCATTTTAGAGGGAAGGAAACCAAGTTGCGGACTATTTAGCTAATAAAGAGCACTTACTACGCGTAACGTTCATATAATTTGTACGATCCAGATCTTAAATACTGGAGAAACTATGATGTTCTTCTTCACATCTTTGAATCCCGTTTGATTACTAATACAGACTATGGTGCCCACCTTAAAAAAATAATTTACATAAGGTGGCTAGCCTAATACGGTACGCATATGGGCCAAACCTTGGAAAAGTTTGTCGAACATTGCTCATAGTTTTGCCGTGCTCGTACCGGTATCACCCTCGAACCCATCAACGGGTAAGCAATCTTTTCCTTGGCCGTGCAGTGGCTGCCATGCAGGGTACACGAGCTCTCTGGCTGGTTCCATCCCCACCAGTATACTTCCAATTTGGGAGAGGGAAAGAAACAATTCTATATTACACAAGAGGAGGAGAAATCCAAGAAACAACGAGCCCTCTTGATTCCCTCAACATTTCATTTCCCCAGTAAAAACTCTTATCCCCTGTTCTCTGCATTATTATTAGTTTACAGAGTGGTAAAATGGGTACAATCGAAAACATCAAAACAAGGCCGAATATGCAAACCCCCTAGCGCACAAATTTGAATTCCTGTCGTTTCTCCCCCCTCTCCCACTGTCCCATTTGCGTTGCTGCATTGGATCGCCGGCCAATCGCAGATCAGCATCACTCAACTCTCTCTCTCTCTTCCTCTGTTCTTTCCCCTTTAAATAATCAGCCTCACCACCCCCCAACGGTCCGCAATCACATGGCAACAGTTCAGTCTCCCCCCGCAACTTCCTGCATTCTGTCTCCCCTCTCCTTTCTCTGTAATGCATGCCTCATAGTCTTATATATGTGCACAAGTGTTTGAGAAAATCATAGAGAGGCAGAGAGGTAATTGATAAAAAGACCAAAATGGGGAATTGCAGTCCAAGAGGGGTCACCACCATAGAAGAGAGCCAGAATCCGATCCGGGTTCAAACCGATTCCGGCGAGATCATCGAGTTCAATGCTCCTAAGCTCGCTAAGGATGTCGTCAGCGACTACCCCGGCTTCAGCATTTACAGAGATGGTCAAACTCAAGGGCCATCCGCGGCCCCTGTCCCTCACTGCGAGTACTTGATCGGCGGGCAGTTTTACTGCCTTGTTCCGGTAAAGATTGCAGCTTTACCGGAACACAAGGCGGTCCCGATTGGTGGTGATGATGGGCCGATGAAACCGAAGGAGTTGTCATCGGATTCCAAGAAAGAGGCGCAGGAGCAGGGGAAGGGGTCAGCAGCGCTCCATGTGCTGCCGTCGCACAGGGATGGAGTGTGGAAGGTGAAGCTGGTGATCGACCCCAAGCGGCTGGAGGAGATTTGGTCGGAGCAAGAGAATGTTGAGGCGTTGATTGAGAACATGAGGATGGTGGCCGCCGCGTCGGCGGCGGAGAGTTTCACTCCGAGGCGGAGCCGGAGTTCTTGGGGGGTGTCGAGGAAAGCGGCTTCTCTTTCTCACATGCTCAAGCTGCCCAACTGAAGAACACACCCTGTTTTTGTTCTGCAATTTATTTTTGGGGGTCTTCCTTTGGTTTCTGGAAAAACCTTCTTTCAGTACATCTTTCTCAGTACTGAGGATTTTGGTTGTTGAGGAATTAGCCTATTGCCAATGTAAATACACCGTTGAGTTTTGGATCATAATGAATCAACATATTTCCTTATTGTTTCATATCTATGTAAATATGATAAAAACGTTAAGAATCGTAAATTCATTACTGAGTAGAGAAGAATTTATAACGAAAACCGATCAAATAAGATTTTAAATCGAGTCTTCGCGAATTAACTTCCACTTTAATAAAACGTTGTCGAATTCAGAATATCCATCATTGTATTAATTCGTGCATGAATAGCAAGCAACCCGACTCACTATAAGGACACGAAACAAAACCTCATAATCCGTGAAATTGTTTCCACATTCTTGAGCTAGGTATTATGGTTGATGGATGATTTGCTCCGAAATTATGAACATCTTTCAAAGATTTTGATCGGCTATCAGGTTCAGGTATCAACTACCTACACCTGCAAAATCTATCAACACCAGAATCCATCGTCAATCAAGCTGAGACAAACACTTGATTTTCGAACCATCCATTAGTCTCTACATA
The DNA here is from genome assembly GCA_946122785.1 of Linum tenue. Classification (NCBI taxonomy): domain Eukaryota; kingdom Viridiplantae; phylum Streptophyta; class Magnoliopsida; order Malpighiales; family Linaceae; genus Linum; species Linum tenue. The sequence goes on along the minus strand of CAMGYJ010000005.1, from coordinate 1,318,796 downwards.
GTATTCATTGTGGTCACTCGGTAGCTAACTGCAGCACAAATTCCAGGTTTTTCCCATTCGAAATGTTTGAACAACAAAGCAACCATCTCCCTCGCAGAAAGACAAATCAACACTCTGCATTTTCGTTTACAGCAAGCATTACCGGTAACAGCTTGAACTAAGCAATAACCAAAACAGCCTCAGCTCTCCATGATTCAAAGGAACTGCCCCTAAAAGGCTACAAGTCTAAAACCCTAAATCCCCATTCAACAACAAACAACCGACCATCCTGATTTCAGCTCCCCAGGTATAAGAAGCAAAAATTGCTCTTGAGGCAAGGTGTGTGAATCCCCCAAATTGAAGATAAAACTCTAACCTTTTGCGATTAATTGATGGCCAATGAACTCTAATCGGTGCCGACGACCGATTTCAGATGGGATTGGACTCCGGGGCGTATCCCGTGGCTCTTGAGCTTCTCAAGGAAATCTTGCACAGCTCTTCGGACCACCGACTTGTACGGCTCCACCGCCAAGTCGATTCCCAGCTTCTCCGACGCTTTCTCCCGGACTTGCCTCTCCGACACCTGGTACAAGTTCTCCTTCCCCAGTATCTTCCTCACTCCCTTCACTATCTTCTTCTCCGTCTTTTCCGATAGCTCCTCTACCTCCTCGATCCTTTGCTCGTCGAGCTCCGGCACCGCCATGGATTGTCAAGCAGCTCGAGTCAGGAAGTTGCCGGCCGGCGTTTGAAGTTCCCGAAATGAGAGCGGCGGGAGAGCGTTGAAACTTGACAGGTCGGGCGAAGTCAAGGAGGGTTAGTAGAAGGGTGGTACTGATTTGGAACAGGCAACGGGCACGTTCTAGAATGTTGCTGATGTGGCTAAGTGCCATTGGCTCTCTTTGGACGCGTGTCGGAAGTCCAACTGTGAATGGTTTCCTTTTGCTTAAGGGTTAAAAATCATTTGCAAGTGTATTTTACTTGGGCCTCGGTCTGTTTGGTTAGAGAGATCGCTGTTGAACATCACCAAGCCCGTTAAACCAAGTATCCAAAATCCACCAAGGACGCAGCCCATTAAACTGGTCACTGAAACCCATTGAACTGGTCACACGACACAATATACTTTGCTTTCTTATTCTACTTCACACAAGTCACAACTCACACGAAACGAAAACGCTTCGAAGTATCATGTGGATTGTGGATGAAGTTTACCATACAAGATTTGTGAATATACCTATAATAGTAACTCTTGCCTTTTAAAGAGAGTAGTCACCAGTATCAATATCAGTCTGTACTCATAAAATAATTTATTTCAATCTTTGATTCATTTATGTTGAGTTATTGGAGGAAATTAATTTGAGAAAAAAATATGATCATACAAAAACAGTTCTTGCACACTCTATAATCTGGCCATACGATTATCTTGAAGCACAAACACAATCTTCTCACGTTCCGAATCCGATTCACCGTTGAGATAAGGGACATTGCCATAGGTTTACGCGAAGTGAATAACATATCTCATAGCCCAATCATGGTTGAATCAGATTTCAAAAGCATGACAATGAATCTTTGCAAGGAAGAGGTAGAAAGGACAGAATTGGATGGTTGAATCAGATTTCAAAAGCACGACAATGAATCTTTGCAAGGAAGAGGTAGAAAGGACAAAATTGGATGGTGAGACACGAAGCCCGTTGCAGACATAAACTGTCAATTGATTTGAACTTCAATCGAGTTCAGAAAAACAAGGTAAGGTGAAGCAACTCGAGAGACTTCAAAGAAGTTGTTGATACAATAGTGCAATAATGCAAGAGTCAAACTCGAGAGACTTCAAAGAAGTTGTTGAGTGAAGCAACTCCAACAATCTTTTCAAATTTGCAGTACAACCAACTCAGTAATCAAAAACACGATTGTGAGCTTAAAAGTCATTGATTTTACATTTTTTACTCGAAGAATATATATTTATGTTGCTCAAAATTTAAATGGGTCACTGAGTTTATATTCTAATTCCAACCCTTTAATTTCATTTCATAATATTTTCTGTCCATATATTGAGGTGACTATACTACCTGAAACTCAAACAAGGTTAAATAGATATGTAGAGCTGAGCTACATCTTGCTACCAATTAAAGCTAGTCGCCACACGTCATCCTTGAGAGAAATCAAACCCACGTTTGCAATTGAAACAGCCTAATCCCATAGCCAAATCCCCCTATACATTACAAAATCCTGGACTCAAGTGGCAATACAAGCATCACATTACTTAACTATATTTTGTGCTGTCAACTCCCATCAAATATGTCGGAACTCGAGTAAAAGAAGAGAGTTGCAACCTAACCAGCTCCATCACGAACTTCGTATCAACTGAAACTATTTCTGAGTTTCTTCGGTGCACATACTCAACCAGCATAAGCACCACCCAACCTCAGCCCTCCGCTTCGATGCAGTCGGGATTCAAGTCTTGGACTTCTTCGGGGCTCGTCTTTTCTTGCTGCCAGCGGAGAGACATAGCAAGATTACCAGAGTCCACAAAGAAAGAGAGAGCAGCAGCCAATGTCAGCAGCAAACTGACTTTGTCCTTTCAAGCAGAACTATGTATGATTTCATCATGATATTATGATCTTATTTCATATGAATATTTGTTATCCCACCAATTTAATTGTTTGTATGGTTTCAAAGTTTAATTAAGGCGGTCTCCAAAACGGATTTTTCACATTTCTTCTGCTATCGTTCAATCGTACGAAATAACTACCGCAAACATGGTTAAAAATTTGGAAGAGCTTTGTAACCTTCTACCAAATTTACCTAGACTCTAATTCAGAAGAAGACGCTGGAGGAGGAGTAGAGACTCGTCGTTTGCCACCGCCGCCGCCGCCGGAGACGACCTCATCCATGGATTGGCCTTGGCGAGTGTAGCGGCCACCAGAAGCCACAAAACCAGGGCAAGGGCGATAAGCCTTGATTGGCCACCATCCGAACCCAGTAACCGCCGCTATCCCGCCTTGAATCCTTCCCTTCCCATTGCATCCCTTCTCTATTTCTTCCCTCCCACATCCCTCACACCCTCTAAACAATGATTTTGCAAACAGAGAAGCCAAGTTAGATTTGTTCGCAAACTGGAACCCCCAGAAAGGGCGAAGGAGGGAGAAGGGATTTTACCTGAGAGGAAGAGAGTTGGAATCAGCATCTTGAATTGGAAGAGAAGCGGGAGAAGGGTCTTCTTCCAGGACAGAGTTTGAAGACGAAGAAGAAGAAGAAGAAGAAAGAGGGAGGAAGGGCTTCGAAGGGTAATGGATGAGATTGAGGAAGGGGAGAGATTCGAGTGGTTGTGGGGTGTGGAACCATGAGGATTTGGGACTGTGAAGATGAGGCGTTGGAGCTGAGAGCAGAGTGAACGCCATTCCTCCTTTCGAGATTGCCGGGGAAAAGAAAAAGGAGGTTCCACCGAGATTTGAACTCGGGTTACTGGATTCAGAGTCCAATGTCCTGACCACTAGACCATGGAACCTTATTGTCACTGTGTAACCAAAAACAGAATTTACCAATGTGCTTTGATGTTAGTTTTCCCCACCTACATGCGTCGACTGATAAAATTCGAACCAAATGTGCGCATGATATGATTTAATTCTACAAAAGTATCGAATTAGAAAACTATTAGATCGAATTCTATAAAGTTGGTACTCCTTAATCACCCAAGTTGTTTTTGAGATATGTACGAGCTCATCATTATTTTTACTTAAAACGGGGCGCGGGGTGGGGGGGGGGGGACAAATGAAATTCGTATTAAAAATTCTTATATCTAGTATGATGAATAATAAGAAGAGGGATCTGCACTAATTTTCTACCAAGTCCGAAGGACAAAGTTGATACCAATGTTTGTGAAACCGTATAGTACCAGACCAAACCGACTTTTGGTTTGAACCAATCTGAACCGAATGTAATGGTGTTCGGTCACTAATCTCAAGAATTTTATAAATATTAAAGAAAAATGGATCAGGCTGACATTTGGACCGGACCAAATCAAATCGAATGTAAATGATGCTTCGGTCTTTGATCTGAAAATATCTTTCTCTATTGGGCTGCAGACCGCGACTCTCATAAGTTTGTTGCTGTGATTCAACCTTCTAAATTCATCTAAAGATCATGAGTACTTGCTTGAATTGAAGAACTAACCACGAACGAAAATATCTTTCTCTATTGGGCTGCAGACCGCGACTCTCATAAGTTTGTTGCTGTGATTCAACCTTCTAAATTCATCTAAAGATCATGAGTACTTGCTTGAATTGAAGAACTAACCACGAAAATAACAAAAACTAAAAACTTGAAGAAAGAAGAGGTAGAAAGTGGATTGGACTTATTGCTACATTTGTTGATCATGAATACAAGGTTGTTTGAAGAACTTCCTCCTTGCTCCTTATATAAATGTTGACCTCCAAATTCTGATGGATTCAACTTCTTACTCCATTTTTTTTTATCATGAATAGAAGGAGCATTTGTTACGATTTTTGAATAATCATCTGGCTTCCTCCTTATCCGGAACCCCTACTAGCTTATGACAACCGTGTAATCCAAGACTGCAACCCTCTCAATGCCATTCATCATCTTATCCTCAACGAGCAGACCCTTTCCTTCCCAACTTTGTACTTCTCAATAACAACTCTTTACTGCTATTAACACTTCCTTACCCTCTATCCATTCCATACAATTAACTTGCCCAAGGAACTTCACCAAGAGGAAAAAAGAAAAAGACGAACAAAGAAGAAACATTGGTGTCCCTTTCCCATTTAACCACAAATAAACACCAAAATTGGATTTGACAAAGGAAAAAGGACCTTCCAATGACTTCGTCCTTCACAGATCAATATTCCCCCCAGCCCAAAACACAGAAACCCATAAAAGAATAATAAGAAGAGTTAGCAAGAACAACCAACCCCCTAACAATCAATCTATTTATCCAGCTACTGTTAAAGCTATCACTCCCCGATATATTCCTCATTTTGGACTCATAATTTACGGATGCATAATCTGCTGGTCCGCTGAGCTGTGATGATGCACCATGTACCACCTCCCATTGTGGAACTCAAACACATTGGTCACGTGAAACGGCCCGGTCTCTAACTCAACATACGATTTCATCGTAACCCAGGCCGTGTCAGTTAGGACCCGAACCCGCACGTCTCGAACCTGAAAGTCGACTCCTTGCTCCCAGTTGAACGCGTGCTGCCAGCTCTGTATCACGGCATTGTACCTAATCCAACGGCACAACAAGTAGTCTTCCCAGTTTTAGCTAAAGTGGTTCTCAATCAAACAGGAATAGACACACAAAAGCTGATGAGGTAAGTTGGATTTGAAAACATGACGAGAAGGCGATGGATAACTTTCCTGGGCAACACACACAAAGAGAAAGTAATAGAGATAGGGAGCCCATAAGACACGCTGGTTCAGCGAATATCCAAGCTACCTTTCTGTCACACCAAATACCATTTAGAAATATCCGCCATGCTTTGCTTAAGAGTAAAGAAAAAATCCTATCTAGTCACATCCATATAGGCATGATTTAGCCATCATGAACTAGAGAAAGCTGCATTCTTATTCCAACAAGCTTTAGTCCTTCATCTCATTAGGCTACATTAGCTGTATAAAGTCTATAACAGATCTATAAATATCACTCACTTGAGAGTGAAGAATAAGCTTCATCTAGTCATGTCCATATGGCATAGTCATTGACTTGGTCATCATAAACTTAAAAAAGCTGTTTTCCAATTGAAACAAGCTTTTTTCCCTTCGCTCTAGTTCACTTTATGATAATAAACAGCCACATTCTGACTACATTTTCTCAGCGCATATAAGCACTTAACTAACCTCATTCCTCTAATTTTCTTTTTCACTTCACCCTCCTTCCTGAAACTCACACCCTAAGTGCTAGAGCGCCCAGACCAAACTAAAATGAAAAGTTCATACACTAATCAGTTCAAGACTTAGCACATACAAAACTCACACCCTAAGTGCATGATTCAGTCGTAGCTGCGCTATAAGGAAATGATGTAAAGTAAAATACTCAGTCATCCTGATTTCCCATTAAATACACCAAATGAAATCACCTTTAAAAGGGCTACTGATTGCTAAAGATCTAGATGCAAAGATGCATTCAATACAAACAAACAAACATAAACGATTTGCAGATAGGACAAGCAAAAAGAGTGATAGGATATTTATCAGGGAGCCAAATGCATCCGGCCAATTCAAAAGTAATCATCTTACCCTGAAAAAAGTTCCCCTGATGCATGAATGCACTTCACATAATCTGCATTAAGCCAGAAACGGCTCATTTCTTGGAGAGAACTTTCTCTGATGATGCTGAAGAATTCTGCATTCAGATTGACAATGGCTCTTGTAGCTGCATAGTAAGCTTTCCATCCATTAACAGGCGTAACGCTAACTTGTTCCAATGTAAAATCCTAGAAGAAAACAAAATTCGACTTGTTACACGCCTGAGAAATCGGGAAGACAACATTGGTAATGCCAAAGCATCAAGATGAAGTCACATATTACTACTACAATTTCAAAATCTCAAATAGCAATAACTAACGGTGAATCATCAAAACCTAAAGGGAGCACCCCAATGTCAAAAGTGCTACTATGGAAAATGAAGAGACAGTAAAGGAAATCATACTTTCCCAAAAAGACGTCTCCACAACTGAATTCTCATATTAGTACTTACAAGGTAGCTGCCAACAAATCAACAACAACACAGCCACATTGTGGGGGAAAAGGGTAAGTGTCAGATTCTTACTGTTCTCACAAACAAGGAATGAGAAATTCGAACACTACTACTTCTGGTAATCCAACTCTAGCATGCATCTATACAGCTTCAGGAACCTTATGGATCTTCAAACTATATCCATCTTATTTGTATCATGGTAAGTAGATGCTTTAATTCTAGCAATTGCAGACCGCCAGAGTTCAGAGAAACAAAAAAGTCTGATCAACTAGATCACAGAAATAAGGTTTATGCATAAACGCCACTCCGTAGTATTACATCTAGAAGGCTTATCTACAGCTTTAAATCAAACAGATCTTCAAACAAACCATCCTAATCTTAATGTCATCGAAAGGAGCCACTTAACTCTCTAGTTAATTTTCGTTCTTGTTCTCAAAATGCTTGCTTGTCCACTAACCAAATTCACTGGGTAATATACTTCATGCTAAAGGGAACATGAATCAGACGAAGTAATGAATAGACTAAGCAGATGATAAAAGAGGAAGCAAACAAGCAACGTTAGGGAACACAATGAACCCTCATATCGTACCTTGTGATAAAGAGCTTTCCAAGCATTATCGTCATTTGCAGCCTTACGCATCAACGAATTAGTCATGGACAATCTACACAGGCTCGGGTAATCCAAATAACTCAGGGCGTGGGTCGTGATCTCCGGAACTAGCTGCTCCATCATTGACGCCCCACACTGCCTCTCCACCGCCGCCTTTTCGCCAGCAGCCACTACCATTTCACCCGTCGCGTCACCTACCCCGTTCAAGTACACTCTAGAAGCGGCAGAGTCCGAATTCCCGACGGTTCGATCACAGGAACAGCCAGAATCCCGGGTCAAAGACGACGACGACGATTTCAAAGGATGGCGCGATTTTCTGGGCGACTTCAACCGGAGGAGAGAGAGGACAGTGAGCAAGAGCGACAGGAGAGTGACGGAGGAGGCTATGAGGAAAGGCTGAGAAGAGAAAGCGATAATCTCCATTCACAAGACATGAAAGCGACTGATTCACAGTTGATGACGACGATGAACGGGAACATGAAAAAAACCCTAACCGAAACAGAGAGAAGAAACTCGCACTGGACGTCAATATGCTGTTCGCTTTGCCGCCGATCTCCGGTGACAGGAAATGTCCAGCAATGGTCGAGCTGCCGGTTTGCCGGGAATTCGGAGACGGTTTGATTGCAACCCTAAACCGGTGGCGGAGGACGGAAAAGGCGATTTTTTCCTTCTTTTTTGTTACAGTGGGAGAGAGAGAGACAGAACTGAGCAGCGCATTCGAACTCGTGTGAGTCGGAAACTCGTTAACTGACTGACACCCACACGGCCACACGGTCTAAAACTCGTGCGCGCGGCGAGGTTCACTCGCCGTAATTTTTTTAACCACTGAGGATATTTATGTAACCTTCTCCCAGAAATAAAAAAAAAGTAATTATTTGGAAGAAGTTTATTTCTTTGCAATATGAAGGTTACAGTAGTAAAAAAATTACATCAGGGTTACAACTTACAATGGATGAAATATACAATGAAAAGGATTAACAAAAAAAAATGAGTGAGATAAGATTGATCGACTCAACAAGAGAGAAATCATTACAAGAGTAAAAAAAAATTGAAAACGTAATTCCCTCACTTCTACAACCATCATCTTAATACAAATAAGATTTCAGCTCGCCGAACCAAACAAGACCATGGTGATTGAATTTGCAACGTCATAAGTCGCTATGTGGGAGTCGTTCAGAGATGACCCGTCATAGTGAATTTCAAGGCACAAATTACTCGACAGTGGATTATGAAGTTTTTAATAACACATAGCTAATGTATACTTGTCATTCAAAAATAAAAAAGGAATTGTTTCGTGAAAAGCATCTTGCTTGCTTTACGATTGTTGTAGGTAGGGGTGTTCAAACGAAGTGGTTACCGTAATAACCATTTTTATAGTCAATAGAATTTATGTTTATTTGGTTTGGTAATCACCATGGTAATCATTTGGACACCCCTAATTGCAGGTTGATCAACTTTTTCACTTCCTTGTTTGTTTTGCATTCTCCATGAATTATCTCCATTATTATTTGGATAAAATGAATCATAATTGAGTACTAAGGTGTTGATCGTTTTACAATATGTTTGATATTTCTTTCTTCAAGTTGTCCTCAAATAACTATATTAAGATCTCTTCAGGGACATCCCATAAAAATTACTATATTATATTAGAAGTTGCATGCTTCTAGTCTTCTGCTATGCTAGCCTTTTCTTTATGTGATTGTAAAAAAACATTCCTTTGTATGATAAATCATTTTATGATAAAAATGATTCGTAAAACTACTCTCGAAATTAAAAAATATTGAGGAGTAAATGACAAGGTTGGTCATTGGAATTACCAAAAAAGTTCATATTTAGTTAACTAAAAATATTTATTTTCGTTCATAGTCATTAGATTTAGTAAAACATGTCACGTTTGATCACTCTCTATCCAACTCTGTTAACTGTCTGCTGTGCAGTCAACTCACATAATTGACCATTAAATGATCATTAAAGGTTACGTGACAATTAAAAACTAAAAAAATTAAAATGCAAAAATTTCAACCTCATTATCATTAAAAATTAAAAAAATAAACAAGTTATTCATTACCATATAGTTAGGTTGCAAGAAAGAAGTCATTACAGCCATTAAGTATAAAAGAAATCTTAGGAGTGAGCCAGAATCCCACTGACTGACGATTGATCATACAACTTCGCAAATTCCTTCTCGAACACTTCAATTTCTAAGAGAAAATCATTTCGTTTCTCGCATGGGCCAAAGCAATCTGGATCTCCACATCATCAGAATCTTGGAGCTGCAGCATGGAGGCAAAAGAAAAGGGCTCAGATGAGTGGTGGAAGCAAACCATAGTAAACAATTACTTTTTTTTTTTGGGTAGAAAAGCAGTCGCTCAAGTATACAATTACTTGACGAAATATCTTAAATGAATCTCTCTCACACATCACAGGAAATGTAGTTATAGCTTGTAGAAACCTATAACAATGATCATAACACTGAAAGGATGCCACATAGATGGCAATAATAAGGGCAGGCAGTCTCGAAATCCAACCAACAGTGTTTTAAACCTGAGTATCTGAGACTTACCCCCGCCTATTGTCGCTTCCGGCATACGCTCAATTGAATATCTATGTTGGGTGATATACATTATCGGCACACCAGGGACCTGCAAGAAATGAAGATGCATACATATTCACAACATCGAAGAACACCATCTTCTGGCAACTGCCACTTCCAGACAGGCAAACGCATTATTATTTCCTAAAATGATATTTTTAAATAAATGAATACCTTACGTATCCTCCTCTTCAAATCCCGATCGCAAGTTGCAACAATGTAGCATTTGTGCTGTTCCAACCAAAAACGAAAGGCATCGTTATCAACATAACCAAAATAACGTACATCACGATTGACGGGTGGAAGGCCAAATTGTGATTGTAGTTCATATCCGCAGTCCCAATGAAGCTTTATATCCAGTTGAAAGGAATCAATTAAAAGGTTTTCATCAAATTCACAAAATTAAGAATCAAGTTTAGATAGAGACATGGTACTAGTACTGTCATAGCAAGTGCAAGTTCCAAGCACACTGATTCTATTTCATTCTACCCAAGGACAATGGAAGAAAGGAGGTAAAGTGTCATGCAAACACACCTGAGAGACCCTGGAGACAATGCAGTCATCGGCGTATGTTCCTTTATGGATGCAGGGTAGTCTCTCAAAACGTGGATCTTTAGCGATCCTAACAAAAGAAACAAGATGGCCAATAGATTTTAGATAAGGCTTATAACATTGAACTGAATGAAACATGGTGAATTGGTGATGAACATCGACTAATAAGCATATCACAATTAACTGAAGAATAAAGCTGGAAAGAGTGGCAGAAACCTACAAGAGTTCCTCCTGACACTCGATGAAAAAATGATTAAATAAAGGAAAAGAATCAGAGAAACTAAAACTCAATAAAGCATACCTCAAAGCCACACGGTACTTCTGACCTAGCTTCTCAAGCTCAGCCATAACACAATCAGTGATGCAAGGTGTGCCTGTAAATTAAAAGCAAAATAAGAGAGAACAATAAAATCAATAAAACCTAAAAAACATGTCCTTTGGAGATCACAAAAATAGCAAAGTGAAGACTATATAATATAGGAGAAGCAGATTAGAGACACAACCCAAACTCACATTTCGCATAGAGGCAGTCCATCATTGCCTTCTCCAAGTCCAACTGAAAAGAGAAAACACAAGCAAATGTGTAAGTTTATAGCACAAAAATCACATTAAGAAGACACTTTCTACTAACAATACCGGTATTCAGCAATTCCCTTTAACCTCCCCATAACCATCATAATGTTTCAAACAGCCAAGTAGCATATGCATGATTTGCAGATGCTACGCCAATCACAGAGCTCACAGGCGGGAAGACCAAAAATAAAACAAAAGGGTTGACGAATATATCAGTGAAATTGCAAGAAACGCTCACTTTGTTTTGAATAGAGAAATTGATGAAGTTGGTATCCACCAGAACCCGGTATGGAGGCCCCAAAGCTGTGTTGTGCGTAAAATAAAGCGATGAAGACACTTTCGGCCTATTCCGCGAAGCAAAACAAAACACACGAAGATCAGAAAACAAAAAACCACCAAGTAGCTCACATGAACTTAAGAAGAAGGGAAGCTTACACGTTTCTAGGAAGTTGTTCTTTGGAAAGGTCCTTCCTATTCGGGTTCAGAACCTCCTCCTTGTATCTGAAACACAATATACCAACCAAGCAAAACGGCGTGTGAAAATCATGACAAAAAAGCAGGAGATATATGTATGCATTGAATTGGACACAGGGGGAGAAAGGACGAAGCGAAGCCTTACTGCTTAATTGCCTTTGAGGTGACCATCTTCTTCATCACCGCGAACTTCGGCCCTTTCTTGGCTCTTCCCATGGCTTTCAGTCAATTAATTCACTAGTTCACCTGTCCACCAATACAGATGAGAAGGCACGGCGGATGGATTCGAAGGGGAGATTGTCGGCAACGGACGACGGCCGGTAGCAAAAGGCGGTAGAGGAAGCCGGAAGGGAGGTTGGGGCGGCGGAGGCTATTTCGGGAGAAGTCGAATTGGTTCGCTGTTTCAGTTCGTCGACTTCCTGATGTCCCAGGCTCCCGCCCTAATTTCTTCTCCAATAAGCAACGACGTCGTTCGATGCGTTAGATTTTTCCTTTCCTGGTTAGTTAGTGGTTACACGTTCGAACCGAGATAGCTCTGACCACTCACTTGTCTGGCTCAATTTTATCCCGCCCTAAGAGCATCTTTATTGGTGTAATGGTATTTGCAATTGTATTTTTTTTTTATTGTTACTTCAATTTTTTGCAATCCAACTCATTTTATTTGCATTGTACCATATCAATGTAATTAACTTGCAATTGCAACTAATTTTTTTGATTTAATTATTAAAACATAAACACTCATATAATAAAATTAATGAATAATTTAATAATAAAAAAGATGATGTGGCTTACATTCCATAATTGCATTATATGCAAGCTTGCAAAAATGCAATTGTCATCTACATCAATACAATTATATATGCAATTGCAAATAAATACCATATCATTATGCAATTCTAATTGCAATTCCAATGGAAATGCTCTAAACTAGGTTTGGATCATTTTCAAGTCCTGGCCTTGTGTTTTAAGTTTTAAGTGGGCCGAACCAATATTGATTGGACCTGGAAGACATGATGCGATTCTTTTAGTTCAGGCATACACATTCTGTCGCTTGGAACAGTGTGGACCTCAGCAATGCATCGAGACAAAAACCTGCATGTTTGATCTTTGTTTGGAAGTGTGCTAAGAAGGCTATTGCGACAAGGGAAAGGTTGTTCTCGAGGAAATGTGCGCCTAATCCAATGTGTCCCCTTTGCGATACACACTCTGAGTCAGTCATGCATTGCTTGTTCTTCTGCCGGCATGCTGCTGCTACTTGGGAGAATTCAGAACTCATCAGCACCTTGCCCTCCCATAACTCCTCTTTCGAAGCATGGTTCTTCAGCCTCCAAGATACCCACTCCATTGCACATATTCGTAGGATTGTGTGCTGCCTGTGGAATATTTGGCTTGCTCGAAATTCATTTGTTTTCGAAGAGAAGGCTCCTACCCCGGCCTCCACAGTGATTGTGTCGACTCGTGACTATCTTTATTTGGAGGAAGCTCGTGTGACAATGACGAGTTCCCATATTCTCTCTTCGGCACAATCACGATCTCAGCCTAGGGGTTCCCGTTCGAATCCTTCACCACCGCCTTTCTCGGCTTCACGAGTGATGAACTGTGATGGATCCTTTGTCTCAGGTTCATCTTTGGCGGCTTATGGGATCACTATTGCTGATTCTCATGGTCAAGTGTACGACGGCAAGGCTGAGTCTTTCCTTTGCTCCTACCCCATTCAAGCGGAAGCATTTGGTCTCTTCAATGCCATCCTGATTGCATCGCAAGATCAGATTCCTACGTGTATTCGTACGGATTGCCAGGTTCTCTCGATTGCTTTGCGTCAGGATCCAATCCACTGGCCTTGGCAATGTCGTGCGACAATTGCTCGCATGTGTTCGATCCTCCAATCAGCTCCGTGGATCAAAGTCGAGTTTGTGCCTCGGCGTTTGAATTCACTTGCGGATTGGGTTGCCGGACAGGCTAGGTTGTGTACGTTACCGATGGACTGGATCCTTATTTGTAATATCATTGCACCCACCTTGTAATGTTTCTTTCTTCCCTGTTTGGGTTTGGAATAAAAGGAAGTTCTTACCGGTCAAAAAAAATGTTTGATCTTTGCCTCGAAAGTACAATCTACAACGGATTCATTCCTATATAGATGTTACATTCACTACTACAGAGCAGTGGGACAGTCGATCGTGTTTTGGGCAGTTGCCACTCGAGAATCGGCAGAGACATACTCGATCACTAACATACTCTTTTTTTGGGCAGGAATGGGGTCACGATGAATCCTTCTGCTGAGCTTGAGCTGCCTCGGCGTATTGCTCAGCAAGTTTCTTCACTTTCTCTCCTTCCTTGATCAGGAAACTCGCGTTCTTCGAACTGGAATGGTACTTCATCACTTTGTCGGTGGTTTTCGCTACAGCCCACCTGTACTGTTCCACGCTTATCACGCCGCTCTTGCACAGTGGCCGAATGTGCTCCTTGATGTAAGCTTCAACCTGCGACATGAATTCGATTGCCTTTCAGTTAGCGCGAAGCAATGTTTGGCGGGGGATTCTCACAACATTGACTTATATGAGGATTGAGCTTTACCTTCTTTGACACAGAACTGACAATTTCCGACTGCCTTTTGGGATCTGAGTCAGATTGCATATCCTTCTTCGATGCTTCTTCGGTTGAGCGGGAATCGTTGGAGGGATTTATCTCATCAGGAATTTGTTGTGCATTGGAGGCAGAAGTTGTGTTATCCAATAGGCTTGGTTTGTTCTCGATTGGAGCATCAAGCTGGAATCTGCTCATCATCGGTTCTTTTTCCGGGCCATACAGTTCTTCACATTCTGCAAGGGAAGGTTCTTCGTTGCCTTCTTCACCGGGTAAGCTTTCAGGAGGAGGAACATGAGAATCGTTATTATTGCCATTCACTACGGTTGGGCTATCTTGAGAATTGTTTGGCTCTTCCAATTTAAGTGTTGAGAAGACCACTTTCATCTTCGCCTCTGCTTCTTCCTGCACTGTCTTGGTGGGGACAACAGACATAGAAGTAGTCGCTCCAATGAAGTCTTCATCATCCAAATCATACTCAAAATCACCATAAATATCCGCTTCTGGAACAGTATCTATTTCCAGTATGTTATCGGGCTCTTCTTCAATAGGAGACTCTGAGTTACGAAGTGGGCTTGCTGGAGGAGAATCTGATAAAAGGCCTGCCTTTCTCAGTGCTTCTGTAATTGCAGGGTCGGTTGGGAGCTCGTTGCTGGAATGCTGCTGATCCGTGAGAACAGCTGATGTATCTGATTCTGAAGCTTGAGCGGCCTTGACATTATTATCAGAAGAACGGTGCAACATTTGCTGAGAGCAGAGGTTCACGTATACCATTTTGGTAGTAGATTTTTGAGCAACCTCCTTCTCGATGTTAATGGCATCTGCTACAGCCAACTCTGTTTCTGCTGTTTTGCAAATCTCTGGGAGGTTTAGTTTCTTCAGGAAGAATTCTGTAAGACGGTACAGCTGCGTCTGTATAAAATAAAACAGAGTGAACCAATAGCAATAAACAATGAGAGCTCAGGTCGACCATCGAGGATTCGATAGTCTGGAAAAATATTTCTGTGAAGTGCAGGTCGTGGCCATGATTTCAGTTAACTGGGGTTCACCAAGAAACACGTTTGACAGCATGACAGAGAATATACATTATCCAATGATCCATGATATTTTTTCATATTCTAAAAAGATGTAGGCTAGATATTACAAGATTCAAGGTTTTGTACTAATTTGCAAGGAAAGGAACTTATCGATTTGATATGGGACAAACTAAAAGGCCAGTTATACATTAGGACACACAGACGAGATATAGCAGGCTACACCAGTAATAACAGGTAAATCTGAGAGAGATGCCATTGCTTACCTGCCTTATTGAATCGGGAATCTTACTTTTCTCAATGGTGGCCAATGCTGGTCTCATATCCTTCGGAAGTTGACCCTGCTTGCAGAAATCCACGAAAGAGAAAGGGAACAAGAACTATGAATAGCAGGTTGCAGACTGTAATGCAGATCAAAAGGGTTATTACATAGACAAGAAACTAATTTAGATAAGTGGGGACAGATTCACATACGAGCAATTGATAGTTCCCTTTAAGCATAACTTTGTCGTCTTCTTCTTCTTCCTTTCTACTACTAGCTGAAGCAGCCTTTTTTCTAGCAAGCACCTCCAGGGCCCATTTTCGTTTATCAAGCTTCTTATCGTCCACTTTAACGCACGTTTCCTTCTTAGGCTTGATTCTAGAACCATCTGATGGGGCTACCAGACTATTCTTTGAATGATCAACATTATTATTCTTCAACCCTTGAGGCAAAGGCACATACTTTGATGGAACTTTATTAGTAGGAGATGGTTTCAAACCATTTGGAACTGAACTGTTATTCTCTGTTCGGCCCTTTTCAGAATCACTGGTGCCTCCTCCATGAGCAGATAGAGGTTTGATGTCATTCTTTCTAGGAAAGACAGACGTATCTGCTAAATACAATCTGGATAGTATTGGACTTTCTGCCTTATTCTTGCAAGCTTCCTCAACGACTTCTCCTCCAGGAGTCTTTCTGAGAAGGTTCAAAACCGACTTTAGGGTTGCAACCTTCTCTGGTTTTGTGGCCCTCATGCATCGATACTTCCAAAATTCAACCTCGCAGTCTCTGTCCCAGGCACGTCTTCTCCTTCCATTAGAGTCCGCATATATTTTCTTTGTCAGACTTTCACGGACTTTACCCTTCTGTAACAAGGACTTCTTCACCTTCAAGGCAGAAGGTGCTAACTTCTTCACTACTGGTTCAGTTGTGGGTCCTGTTATAACAGCCCGGAAGGCAGCCAGAAGCTTAGGATCCAAATTTTTCTCTCCCATATTAACAGCAGATCCATTGCGCACGGCTTCTTTGATTTCTTCTCTGAGCTTTTGAACTATCACAGATGAGTCCTTATCTTCCTTTGCATTCGTCCTCATGATCTTTTTCATTCTCAAGCCAGCAGCTGAATGATCTTTTGAGGCATGGCCCGTCCCTTGAACAATGCTCATTATATCAGGTGTATCAGCTTGGCCCTGTCCTTTACGCTTCATGGACTTCTTATCCTTGGTAACCGCAACTTCAGTAGAACCCTTATCCAAATCATCAGAAGAAGATGCTTCAGGCAGCTCCCTGGAGTGCTGGGTCTTTTGAGACTTCCCCTTGCCTCTAAATTTCTTCAGAGGGATTGCACCAGCACTCTCATCATTTGGATCTACACTATTGATAATACTCTGGGAAACATCATCACTACAAACCAAAGAAGAATCAAAACAGAGGAAAAGGAAAGCAAGAGTTAGAATTTGAATATCAAGCAATCATGACAGGCACAAGAGGAATAGCTAAAATCGACAAGGGAAAAAATAACGCAGCAATGTACACATACATGCATGTTTTTTATAATCTCAACAATTGTATACTTGCCCCCTTCATGTGGTTGGAAATGCCAAAGAGCTGTGCTGACAGTTCGAAACTAACAGCAGGACCTAGACACTTCACCATACTACGTGGCCAAAATGGTACTAAAAAGTGCAGAGGCTTCTTAATTGACAATGAATAGGATGAGAAAAAGAAAATAGGATATAGTGAAACAGAGTTCTCTTCAGACCAAAACAATATTTTCTTCTTTTTTATGAACAAACAGAAACTAGACTTGAGCAAGAAGTCTGCAAACCATCAAATGTTTTAAGCTCAAATACAAAAAGCGTATGCTATATCTAGACCAGCAAGCTAGTTAGGCATATCCATTATTCAGCCAAAAACCAACCCCCCTCTAGCTCTGGCCTTGAGATCTTTCGTCAATCTCGCCTGTACATCAGCAGCATTATTGCCACAACAAGACTGAACTCATTATGTTAACCCATGACAGCTTTTCTATGAAACCCTAATATGATTGATGATGGCACATAAAAGTTGAAACCACAACTTAACTAAGCAATGAGCTAAAAAAGATAACCCAGACTGATTTTCCATCAAGATTTCTACGCCAATAAACTCACTCTTGTGAAGTCTGAATTAGATATTCCAGATAACACATCCTAGCATGGTTGACCTTCCTAGCTGGACATGGAAGTTAATAATTCCCGAGGAGAGTGTACCAAATGCAAAATGAAAGCAAAACATATCATGGAGACGCCATGCTAACATAAGAAGTCCTCCAACCACAACCATGATCAACAAACCCCTCTTTAAACTTTTTCCCCATTCTATTCTTTGAAGGGACAACCCAAGTCCACAACTAAAACTAATTTCTTTAGCAACCAGAGTTTACATTGGAATGAATAGACTGTCAGAGATCAGAAATCCAAGGGACCCAGCCACAAGTCCATGAAATCCTATTGAAGCTCAAAGAGTGGTTCCTCATACACCAAAGCAATTTATCCTTTTTCTATTCACACGGCGAAGAAAGAAACTGGATATTCACTCTCAGAAAAACTTCAAAAGTTAAATGATCCAACGTGATTATTGAACCTCAAATGAGTAATGGTGTTTGGATGCTTGACAAGTAGTAACCTTAGCAGAATGTTTAATTACGTTGAAACTTTTGCTTAGACTAATTTGAGTAAGTTTATAGATACTCAAATAGCAAAGTAACCTGTACTTTATCTGCTTTCTCTTTACGCCAATGCTTTTGGCAGCCTCCACAGCAGCATTTGGTACAACCTTCTCATCTGCACACGGCATACCAATGTGGTTAAATGTGCCTTCAGACAGCAATCAAAACTAGGAAACAAAAAATGGAAGCTATTCCTAGAAGATTATATGACTACCTCTTAATGAAGTATCTCCGGGAACAGTTTGCTTCCCTATAGTTGAACTCACTTGATCTACAGTTCCACTATTAGAGATGCCAACTGGGAGCAAATGGATAGCTGTTAGAACCAGACACTTCCCAGCATTCAATGCAAAATAGAACAGTTATTTGCAGGTTGTAGTATGAATTACCAGATGAGTTTTCTAAAGAGAAACTAAGATGACAACCAACAGTAGACTCATTGAAAAACTTTGTCCCTGAAATCGGATCATCGTCTGAATTAGCAGCAGCTTCAGCCTGACCTGTCTTCAAGTGACCAGGTGTTGACATATCACTTGATAAGGAGAGCACAGGTTCTGGAGCTTCCAAGACTGATTTAATCCCATCATTCTCGCTAGTTATTTTTTCTTCCCTAAGATGAGCCTCAGAATGAACTCCATTAACGTTGAACTGCACACCAACTTCTCGGATTGGGCTATACTCCAGGCCAACTTCTCGGATCGGGCTATACTCCTCACCAGGCAATTCAGTCCATTTATTTCCTCCAACCATAGAGATGACAATAGCCGTCTCTCCAGGGTCAACCGACAACTTTCTAGAGAAGCCAGTATCAGTCAAACTGCTAGTATCTAAAGTTTCCATACGTTGATCATTTGGCATAGGAGCTGAAGTTGCATCTGATTTATGCGGCAATTCATCAGCAGTAGTACATCTGCAATCATACAATGGGGAAAATGTCCAAAATGAGATAAAATAACTATGATACCAGGTAATTATGTGTATATACGCAGCTATGTCTATGTATATATCATATATGTATATCTAAAGTAAGGTTCACTTAGTATACCTTGGACATAACCATGTATCCTCACATGTACCATCCACATCAAACCCGACACAGAAAGCATGATACCTGTCCCCAAGCACAACAAGAAACTTAATGAAA
Organism: Linum tenue; assembly: GCA_946122785.1. Taxonomy (NCBI): domain Eukaryota; kingdom Viridiplantae; phylum Streptophyta; class Magnoliopsida; order Malpighiales; family Linaceae; genus Linum; species Linum tenue. The sequence goes on along the minus strand of CAMGYJ010000005.1, from coordinate 1,299,570 downwards.
TGATTAGGTACAAAACAGTAGACATGATTACTCTAGAATCAGCTGTTATGACGAGGATGCAACCTCACGTCCTCAACTAAAGGTTTCAGTCTGACATCAGTGACAATATCATAAGTTTTATTCATCGTATGCCAGACGAATTTACAGACAAAACAATCTAAGAAATCAAGTCCCACATTCTAATTTGAAGAGTAGGTTTACCCAATGTCACAAGAATCACATCCAATAGATGTATCAAGATTAGGATATTCATCAATACTCATGGATCCAATTCGGATTTTGATCTTATGCCAGATGAATTTACACACTAAACAATCTAAGTAATCAAGTCCCACATTCTAATTTGAAGTGTAGGCTTACCAATTGTCACAAGAATCACATGCAATAGATGTATCAAGATTAGGATCTTCCTCAATACTCATGGATCCACTTCGGATTTTGCAACCATCCCCATCCAAGCAGGTAACTGCCTACAAAATGATTGAAAGGGAAAAGAACTTCAGCTATGTATTTATTACCGCCCTTCACCTACATCTCAGAATACTCTCTACAAGTTGAATTGTAAATGAAATTTGTATTTATGTGGTGCCATAATTCATCCTCAGACAGCAATGTCCCATTAATACCATGGCAGCTCCCAGCTAGAATAAGCTTCAACAGTACCCAACACAAGTTAATTCCATAATTACCTTCTTATTGGTTTAAAGCTTCAGTAAAATGTCATTTATATAAATCCTATTAGCTCTCTAGCAGAAAAGGAGAACACATCTCTGATCTCTCTGATAGTTACTTTTCAAGTTCTAGTCAGAAAGGCAACAAAATGCTAGGACCAGAATCGAAGTCTAGATGCAACAGTAATAAAGGAGGCTTTGTAGATATGGAGCTGCAAGTTCATCAAATTTACCAGTTTTGGAACCATGTTTAGAAAGAAACCATAAGAATGATACTTACATTTTCTTTTTCGTTGAATGATACTTACATTTTCATCAATATAATAGGAAGGAAAAGATAAGGTGCTGCTATTTCCTTCAATAGACCAATCGTCATCTCTGCTGCATAGATACACGAAACAGAAATCGCATATCATGTAAAACAGTGAAACTGTTCAAATTCAATTGTGATTACTAAGATTACTCCAATCACAGTCCACCCAAGAATTAAAAGAAGATTGCAGATGATGAACAGAACAATCAAAGCACAGAAACGAATAAAGATTAAAAAAAAAAAAAGGCAGCGCATACTTGGAAAATGTGTCCTCATCAACCTTGTTATTTCCAAGGGTATCATACACCTACATGAGCACACAAATAAAGTTATCGTCATTGTATTGAAATAGATACTAAGTTTGTGTCAGAATTTTATCTCTCAAAGATTGCAGTGGCCTGATTCTAATTCCTCAGTGGCATAAAGTAAGAATGAAAATGAAAACATATGGCTCCTGAAGAAGACCTTGAACTAGAATCAAATGATAGCACTTAATTGATTGAAAGCATCTACAGTCAGAAATTCTTCGAGAGCATATCATGACCCACCGGAACACATGTGATCAATTGAAACTCCTTCTGGCAAAGAGGACACAGGTTTGTGATCGAAGCCCAATTGTCAATGCAGCCAAAACAAAACCAGTGCTGGCAGCAATCAACAACCCCCCTGTCGATGACAAAATCCATGCATATCCCACATTTTTCACCTTCCAAAAGAGAATTCTCCTGCATATCACAAAATACAGCAACCACTTAACTTTGTTTCTTCTGCTATAATAGGCTAGCTCATCCCCAATTCTCATCCAAAGAGAGTACGTGACCAAAAACCAAACCAGATGACTTCAACTCCAGTTGGAGTTACACTCAAAAAGCAAAGAAAAAGAAAACTCGCATTGCAAAGTTCAGCCCCTTGATGAACCGCTAACACTATGCAACTATCATTTCTTGCAACATTTAAGCAGTCGTGAGCTAAAAGGAAATAGAGTAGACCCTTGACATTCCAAGGCTTGGAAAAAACTCACATTATGGTCTTCGATTTGGACGGTCTCTTCTTGAAACATCCCGCTGGTAACAAAATCCGCCTCCATCATCGCACTTCACGCCGACGAAGTTCCGTGCCAATCTGTCACAAATCTTCCAATAAGCAAATACATGAGAGAACTAGAACAAGAGGGAGTCACTTCAAGTAGCAAGTGAGGACAGCAATCAACTCGATAATCAAATTTCGGCCCCCAAAAACTTATCGAAAAGAAAGCTCCGACTATCAGTCAAAAGCCATAAACACAAGCTCCGTATAATTTTTCAAACTTCGCTTTCTAAAATTCCGAAGATCAAATACTGTTTTCTTTTCAAGGAATTCTAATTCGCGAAGGGAGAAGATCAGCGTAAGTGGAAGAAGGAGAAGAAGACGAGTGATCGGACGCCTACCCGAAGATCAACGGCCGGTGACGATAATTCTGATTCTTCTGCAGCTGCCCCGTTGGCCAGCGGAGATGGGCGAAATTTTATGTAAAGACGGACGAAGGACGAGGGAGGATTGATCGCGTTCCCCCGTTTCGAACAACGAAGATGCCGTCTTCGTTGGCCTGGTAATTTTTGCGATCCCTAACCGATTTAGTAAATTTTTCATTATCGGCTTGGTTAGTTTGGACTTTGGACTTAGTAGTTAATATTTAATAATAATAATAATAATAAACCAAATTTTTTTAAAGTAACAAAATATTAACTTTTTTTTAATAATTTTGTCCCTTTTTCTTAGTTAAAATACGACTTAATTGCAAGTTTGGTCACTCGAATTGCTATAAAATTTCACGTTTGCCACTCAAATTAATTTATTCCATTTATAGTCACTCGAATTAGTTGAACAGTTCAAGTTCGGTCACTCTCCGTTAACCTCTGTTAACTTTGACTGACGTGGCGGTCAACTCTAACAGTTAACCGTTAAATGTGTGATGTGGCAAATAAAAAATATTTAAAAAATAAAAATTAAATTTTTAAAAATTACACATCATTATAAAGAGTTTTTACCCAAATTCCACCTCCTTTCTCTGTCCATTGGTGACGAACAGTTTTTACCCATTCTCTCGCACTGAAAAATCAAAGTCAAAGTCTTCCCTTGGCCTGGCCCTTTCCTTGCCTTTCGTTTCCTCAGGCAGGGAGCCATTCTCTCCTCCTCGGGTCCGGCGTTTACCCTTGTTCCCGTCCCGTCCAGTCCAGTGATGAAAAGCCCGGAGCCGGCTTCCTACGCTTCCCGGACCCCTAGCTCCGGCCCCCACTACAACGCCTCCAGCTTCCCTCCTTATTCTCCCACCTCCGCCTCAACCGCCAAGAAGCGCAACCAGGCGGCTGAGGCCTTGAGATCGATCGCCGGCCTCTTCGCTTCTTGCTTCACCCCTCCACAGCTTGACGCCTCTAGCAACTTGGATCCCTCCAATTCTCGTTCTGGTATAGTCTCGGCATGCAGTCTGAAAGCAATCAGCGAATTCAGCGATTGGAAATTTGATTCGATTTCTTTTCTTTTCTTCTCTTTGTTGTTTGCAGTTGCGTCTGATGGTTCGGGATCCGGAAAGAGACGACGGAGCTCGGTTGGGGGAAGCAATAGCATCTACGGAAGTCCGACCCACAACCACAAGCGAGAGCCAGGGAGCATGAAATTTACCATTGACCAGATCTACCGAGCTTCCAACTCATTCTCGCCTTCCTTCAAGATCGGCCAAGGTGGTTTCGGGACCGTTTACAAAGGAAAGCTCGAATGATGTGTAATTTTTAAAAATTTAATTTTTATTTTTAATTATTTTTTATTTGCCACGTCACACATTTAACGGACCGCCACGTCAGTCAAAGTTAACAGAGGTTAACGGAGAGTGACCGAACTTGAACTGTTCAACTAATTCGAGTGACTATAAATGGAATAAATTAATTTGAGTGGCAAACGTGAAATTTTATAGCAATTCGAGTGACCAAACTTGCAATTAAGCCGTTAAAATACTAAGGAATTTGAATGTTGACTTCCATATTTCTCTTCCAAGTTAATGTCATGTTTTCAAGTTAATATTACTAACAAAATTATTAACTAGAAGTTAACATTTGGATAATTATTAGTAACTCAATAGGTTCGGTTAATAAAAAAGAATGCGAGAAAGTTTTGGCTGATAAATAATGTTTACCCTAAAAAATTGTAAACTTCTTAATAGAATCAACGTCAATAAAATTTCATATGAGTTTTTTATTGTGACCTCAATGTTTTTGCAATTCAACTCATATTACTATTATTATATCCACATCCATGCAATTAATATGTAGATAAATATCACAAAGTAAAGTAAAAGGGTAAAAAAAAAAAAATTCTCATTTGTATAGACAATTTTGACTTTCATATGTAATTGTATTATTGCAAGTTTGCAAATATGTAACGGATATTCACATCATTGCAGTTGAAAAAACTCATGCAAGATCAATGTGGATGCTCTTATATAACAATTAGAGAAAAATAATATAATAATCAAACAGTTAATTTTTCATCTACTCAAACGTTAGAGACTCTGACATGGCAATGATGTTGGCGTGAATGTTGAGTGTTGACATATCAGCCAAATATAGAACTAAAATAATCTAATAGTCAAAACTTTTAATTTTGTGCAAAATTATAGCCAAACTTGCTATTTTGTGCACTATAATAATCAAATCGCTTTTGAAATACAATTTAATAGTAAATTTTGTTAAATTTAGAACTAAAGTTAAGGAATGTTTTTTAAGTTACCTCAACCCACAATTAATTTAAATATTTTTATTTAACTTGAACATAAAAAAATATTATTTTTTTTAATAACTGAACTGAACAAAAGAAAAATAGAGCTTTTATCCACTTCTTTCTTCTTCCACGATTATTCTTTTCCTTCCTTTCTTCTCTGCCTAAAATCTTTTTACTCCTCCTCCTTCTCTATGCTAAACGTAATAGTATTGCTTCTTCTTACCATCTTTAATTCTTCCCCTCAATTAACCAAATTCTTAACTAGGCAACTGGCCTAAAAAAAAGTAGGCACCAAAAAACAGGTAAGGTAACAGAGACAGAGCAATATAATATCCAAATAGGAGATGGAAAGCCTGGAACGGAGTAACCGATCGTGGCATTCCTCCTTCACTTTCCAGTTTCCTCCGACTCGGGACCGGGTCGGATTCTCTCCCGAGCAGCTCCATCGCGGTCTTCGCCGTCGCACCTACATTTTCACCCTCCGGTTGGAGAAGATTCATACTCCAATCACGCCGACGCCATTGGAGAAGATTCGTACTCCAATCTACACAGGAGGTCAATATGGTGAGTCTCAATTCGATTAATACTATCTGCTGCCCGCTCTCGTGATTATTATTATCATCAGTATTAGGTGCATTCTTTCGTTTTCATTAATGAATGACAAAGCAAATTAGGTATGTCGGCGTCTGAACTTTTCCTGGAATTTCGACTAGCTAGGGTTCCACCAATAATCTGAATTTGTTTGAATATGGATAGATGCCAGGGTTGACTGCCACGTTCTTATTATTATATTTTGAGCCCGTAAATCTAATCGATGATGTCTAAATTGTGAAATCGTACCAAAAGATCAGATTTGAGACGAACAGTTTAAGGTGAAACATATTTACAATATAGTATCGCGATAGAAACAGACCGATTTAATCAGTAATACGTAGTTCAGCAGATACAGTCGAGCAATCACATCCTGAAATTCAAAAGTCAAAATGGAACATATTCGAATATTCATTGATGCCAAAATGAAGAAGTTGAACTTTACTTGTTCTTGCTAACCTAACAATAGGGGTGGGGGAAAGGAAATGAAAATTGGGGAAGAAGGCATTTTGTCACGTTCTTCTTCTTCTTCCAAGATAAACAAAACATTACATGTGGAGTTATTGTTCCATTTAGTCTTTCATTTGAATTTTCTAGTAGTGCTTCAACTCTTTGCCATTTGTATATTGTTAAAACAAATTTTCCCATTGGTCGCCTTATATAATACTGGATTTGACCTTTTTCATTATTTGATCCTGATGCACTGGATTGGTGCATGCAATACTTTTATATATACTATCAATTAACAATTCTCATAATATTAAATACAAACTCCACAAGGAACACCGCCCAAAAGTCCAATCCCCAATAGTAGACAGGGTCTCTTTATTTTAATGCGAACAGAAAGCCACCTATATGTTGTTGTTAACAATTCTCCTCCACGACACTGCAAGTTTATAACCACTTACCAGACACTTTGCTTGTTTTATTTTCTGTTGTAACAACCATAGGAGGGCCAAAACTATAGCCCACATAAGCTGGAAAAGGCCAATTGGGAGTTGGAACTTGTCTGCTTGTCAGCTTGTGTCTGATTTGGACGACTTTGGCTACCCTTTTCCTTGGCTGTTTTTTCTATTTAAAGGGAGGTCTTCATCGGAGCAGTAGCAGCAGGCAGAAGAAGATGGAGATGATGGGAAGCAACCAGCTTGCCAATGGAGAAGTGAGGTTCTGAAAATCCTAAAGAGAGTTGATAACGGTGCCAAATCCAGGTAAAGATTGACGCAAGTTCAAGCCATTATGCCAAAAAAAAAAAAAGGAAGAATTTGAATGGCAAACTACACCTTTTCTTCTCTTCTGATCTCTTTATTGTTTAGGTTGATCATGAGAGTGTGATAGTCGGTAATAACTAACAAGGATCTTTCTTCCCAATCAGTGGGAAGTGGAGCATAGTTAGATCTGATTGGCAGGAGTTGACCTCTTTCTTTCTTACTTTCTGGGTTTCATCTGGTGTAGAATGTTTCCAGGAAGGAAACACCTGGGAAGGTTTAAAGCAACTTCATTGGTTGCATCAGGGTCCTACATGTCTTTAACCATTATTAGTACAGTCATAATCATTACAGTTTGCAGCATATAACAGAAGAGGGGGGGGGGGGGGGGGGGGGGGGGGGGGGACTTTGTTCAAGGAAAAAAAAAGCAGAACCAACCCCCACTCAGCCTGCCTTTTTCAGTTTTCAGCTCAGCTTCTCAATAAAGGGACAAACTCAAACATTGACCAAATTGAAAGATACTGCTGACTAATAATGACAGCTCCAAGCAACTTAGTTCTGACCCTTTGTTGTGCTTTACTCACATTGCCAGAATGATGCTTGCATTTCGTGGCTGCTTTTTCAAACATAAGATCAAGAAACAGACCCGGTATGAAGCCAATGCTCTTCTGGCTTCACAAACACCATGTAAGTTCAAATATCTTCTTACCAAAATGTAGCTGCTATCTTCAGTTAGTTTGGAATGACTCTGATAGACTGACCTTCCAGACATAAGTTTTATGAACAGCAACATATGCATATTTTGATCTCCACCATTCTATCAGATCACATTCAGTTAAGGAAATCTATAAAAAGTAACACAGTTGGCGAGGACAACATTATCCTTTCGTCTTCCATTATGAATTCATATGGAGTTTCTGGTAACTGACATAACTGTCTTTCTAACAGTCACAATCAATGAAATAGAGGCTTTGTACAATCTGTTCAAGAAGCTAAGCAGCACCATAATTGATGATGACCTTATTCACAAGGTACAATTTTTTTTGTCCCTCCTTATTGAATTGACTGCTGAGGTTTCTGCAATCACATCCTGATCAGGTTTTCTCTATCTGATGGTTGATGATTTGTCAGGAAGAATTCCTATTAGCACTTTTCAGAAGTAGGAATACTAACAACCTTTTTGCTGAGAGGGTGAGCATCCTCTTCTCAACCAATTTTTCAGCGCATTGCATCCAACCATACTCAATATGCTTGCTGGCTTACTGTGTGAAAAATGCTGCAGACATTTCATCTGTTTGATATAAAGCACAATGGGGTGATAGAGTTTGGTGAATTTGTTCGTTCATTAAGCATCTTCCATCCTCGAGCTCCGGTAGCTGACAAAATTTCATGTGAGGATTATTTTTGCTCTTTGCATCCTGTAAACTATACCTGACAATGCATCAGCATCTGTACCATTATATTCAAACTATGTACCTAACACTATAAGTAACTAAGATGTGGAAGCCATGTTTTTTCATTTTTCTCAGTTGCATTCAGGTTATATGATCTTAGAGAAACTGGCTACATAGAACGAGATGAGGTACGACAAAAGTTTTCCTTGAAAAACTATATGCACAATCAATCTGTCTTCTGTTGCTGGTTGCTCAATTAACTCACTTGCTCTTGAAATGGAATCAGTTGAAGGAGATGGTACTAGCTATCCTGAGTGAATCAGACTTAACACTTTCTGAAGACACCATCGAGTCCATGGTCGATAAGGTGACCCAAATGTTCAAAATCGCTTCAAATGTGTTCGTCTTACATTACTTAGGAACTTAGTGTTGGATCTCTACCTTTGTCCAGACACTTGCAGAAGCAGATTTGAATGGTGATGGAAAGATTGATGAACAGGAATGGGAGGAACTAGTAGCAAAGCATCCATCTCTCATAAAGAACATGACAATTCCATACCTAAGGCTTGCTCTCTAATCCTAATCATCGTCTCCTAGAACTCGTAAATGTGAAAGTAAACACTAACTGGTGACCTCTTTTTTTTACCAGGGACCTGACTGTTACATTTCCAAGCTTTGTTCTGAACACTGAAGTTCCTGACTGAAGGCAAATCATCACTGCCATCATCACTAGCATGTTCTAAATCTTATAATGAAAGCATTGTACAATTTTTTTTCTTCTAGCTTCTTCCTTGCTTCCTCTTCTCAACAGAATGAAGAGGATAGTTGAATACAGTTCCTGGGATTGGATTCTGGGGGGAAAAGGGATTGGTATTTAGTAAACTTCCATAGGGCTGCATGGGTTCATCTTTTGCATAGGATTTTTTTTTTGGCTTGAAATATTGCAAATGAATATATTACACACTCATAGCTTATTAGCTTTACTCTTTTAATCTTGTTTTTAGTAGTTCAGAAACTATTGAGACACTCAATTTAATACAGTCATATACTAAATTGTATAACTACCTGTAGATTGGGAAAATACTCACTACAGGAAATTGAATGACTAAAGAGAAAAATCGATATGAACAAATGTAATCAAACAATCAGCTAAAATAACAAAATCTAAAGATTTGGCTTGATGTGGTAACATCATATCAAACCCTTCATATCTATTATTTAAAACCTATAAATTTTATTTTTATGCTTCACGATGTATTCGATAATCTCACAATCCATTATAATTTTTCGGGTTATGGAGTCAGGCAAATTTTGCCATTAATAGCATATAGCCGATCGAAGGCTTGGCTTCGATTTCACCATCCATTCATCCATGAACACTGATGCCAACAAAAAAAGAAACTGCTCCATCTCATCACCGTTCATTCGTATCTTAATTCTTAACCCTCTTGCAGCCGAACTCCCACTTGCTTCTACTAGCTACCAATCACCAAACAACAGCACATTTCCTTCTGCCAGTCGATAGCCGTATGCATAGAACTACTCAAACGTTATATACAATCTCAGAGTACTTCCATGGATGTAAGTATCGCAGCTAGCAGCAGCAACAACAACAACAATAACAATGCCTCTTGTAAGTAGGAAAAGCTTCCTTCTCCAGATGAAGTCCCGCCTTATGAGCAGCTGTTGCGTGAACCACAAGCTTATTCCTGAGAAGGACAAAGCTCTCCTTGCTTCTCAGACATATTGTGGGTTTCCTGGATCTTATTTTCTTCCATTTTCATGCTCTTTAACATCTTAGCGTTGTTTTCTAAATGTTCTGTTGTGGTGGGCAGTCAGTGAAGATGAAGTTGAGGCTTTGTTTGAGCTGTTCAGGAAATTAAGCAGTTCTTTGGTGGATGATGGGCTTATAAGCAAAGTATGGACATGATTCAGTTTCTGACTTGATTCAGCTGTTTGAGCTGTTTGATTTAGTTGTTCTTTTGTGTTCAGGAAGAGTTCCAGCTGGGTTTGTTTGGGAACAGTTGGAAGCAGACCCTCCTTGCTAACAGGGTGATTTAAGTTCTCCATGGCTCCCTTTCTACTTGTTCAAGCCTTCATGATTCAGAAAATGGGTAATTTTTTAACTTGGTTTTTCAGCTCTTCCAACTATTTGATTCCAAGAGGGATGGAGCAATAGACTTTCAGGAGTTCGTGAGAGCTTTGAGTGTCTTCCACCCCAAAGCAGCTCAAACGGAGAAAGCTGCTTGTAAGAACCCAACTTCCATTTTGCATTCTGTTGATTCCCTCCTCATGGTTTTGTACTGATGGCTCAGCTAGTAAATGATGATATGGCAATGGCAGTTTCATTCCAACTCTATGACATCTGGGAAACCGGCTTCATTCAACGCAAAGAGGTAAGTAAGTAAGAAGAAAGAAAGAACTTCGAAAGACCTCAGCTGATGATGTTTTGCTTGTCATGGCTAATTCAGGGTAAAAGGTACCGACCTTTTTTTGTCATGTTTGAAATTATGTTCTGAAACAAGGTCAAGGAACTGTTTTTGGCACTTCTGGATGAGTCTGACTTGATTCTCACAGATGAAACTGTTGAAGCCATTGTTGATAAGGTTTGCTTGCTTCCCAAGATTCTACATTTTCACATTGCCCTTCCTCTCAACAGAGAGACCACAGAAGAACTTTTTGCTTAATTTTTTTTTTCTGCTCAACAGACATTCAATGAGGCGGACTCGAAAGGTGATGGAAAGATCGATGAAGAGGAATGGGAGCACTTCACAACTCAGTACCCATCACTACTGCAGAGTGTGACACTTCCAAATTTATTGTAATTTCACTCTCATAACCTTCCATCCTTCACATCTAAGTTTCAAATGTTTTGTATACCTTGATGCTAAGCTGCTTCTTGTTAACAGGGATGTCAGAACAGTATATCCGAGTTTCAAAAAGGTTTGATTTTTTTATTCAGAACTGAAATGTACACATTTCTTACAATTACAAACTAATCGACAAGTAACATATCAGTGAGATCTGATCTATACAACACAATCCACCAATTTTCATGGACCCAGTGCTTCTGTATGAATGTGATGTTTCTGTGTTAGCTTTAACAACACAACAACAACAATGTAAATTTCACCAAAATGACAATGACAACAGTAATATTCACATACTCCAGCAAATGTTGAAGCTTCGAGAACATATCATTTCGGTCTAGCAGAGATCATGTCTTCCAAGTTCATGGGATAGCACATCTGAGAATGCAAGCCATTCCATACATTGTCTGCCAATATGGAATTCACTGCAGCCGTTGGGTGGTATTGATCCCACCAGATATGGTTGGAGGCATTACTGCAAGCCATCTCTGGTGCGATGCACATAACCCAACCCTTGTACTTTCCTAAGCCACAGCAAGCATCTGTGGTCTCAGTGAACCCTGAACAAATAAGCGAAACACAATCAACCAGAGAAACACTGAAATTCAACAAAGATTAAATGAAAGATCAGGAGAGACAAATTCTGAGAGTAGTGAGCCTAGAAGGTTTTATTGTTACCATAATTTGCATGGTTCTGAATGATATCCATGGAACCTTCATAAACATCACAGAATATGATCTGGGCTTGAGGGAGCTCGTACTGCAGCTGATCTACTATGTATCTCATAAGAAAGTTGAACTCTGTAATCATGTTGTTTATCTCCTCCACACACTCTCCATTCTTGCTTCCATACTTCCAGAGGTAATGAGGTGCACACCCAATTGGAGGCATCCCCATGATCACCATCTTCCTCACATTCATATCATACAAGTTCTATAGATACACAGTCAATAATATCAAAAAGTCAGAACCCTCTCTCAAACCAGTTCGAAACTTGAATCGATTTCCCAAAATTTGGATAACTAGAGTCTAGAGTTGTATGTTTTTCACCTTGACTTCCTGGCTCATTGAAGATGCCAAGAACTCGTTAAAACTCCATGGGAGGTAAAGGTCTTGCACATTGGAGATGTTAGGTAGGTAGTAGTGAATGTAATCGTTGATCCCAATCGAGATGTACAAGACCGAGCTGGAGACTAGTTCTGCGGTAGCTTGCTCACCGATGCTCAAGATGAACGTTTGTAACGAGTCGGTGAACTGCTGAACTTGGTGAGTCAAGGATATCCTTTGACCCTGAACCCAAAAAAAAAAATCACACCTCTGTGTAAGTATATGCCCATGCTGTTTGCCATGAACACAAGAGAAGCAAGTAATTGGAAAGTCTTACCAGTTCTGAGCCACTGGAGAATATAATGCCAGCACCAGCTGATGCATAGTTCACTCCATGGATCATATCTGCCAAAGTTCCCTTCTGCCCAAGATAGCTTGGAACAAATGGTAGCCCTAGGCGCAGTGCTGATCCATGTAATGAACATCACAAAAACAATCAGTCACAGATTTCCTAAAATCTACGGTTCTAAGAGTTCCATGAATTAAAATGCCCTGCTAATTGATGAAAACCCTAGAATTGGTGCGATTTTCAATGTTCTCAACCACATTCTCGGCAACCAAACAGAATCCACCGAAGCAAAGAAACCTACCAAGAAAATCGACTGGGATTCTTCCATTGCAGAACCTTCCAGTGGGCCTGCCCGTGTCGAAGTCTCTGCCGTAGGGAGGGCGGTCGGCGCGCGCGAAGGTCCCCAGATAGTTGTTGGTGCCACAATCGACTGCGGAGTCGCCGATTACGAAGAACGCAGGAACTAGCGGCGCGGAGGCTGGGAACGGGGAGATCGAGTAGGGCGACGGCGAGACTGATCGGAGGGAGGAAAAGGGAGGGGAAGCGGATGGGGAAACGAGAGGTTCGTTATTGTAGGCAATGATTGCCTGCGGGAAGTCGTACAGTTGCGGAGGGACAGTGAGGGCTCTTGATTGCTCGGCAATGGCGGCAACGAGGATGAACAGAAACGGAAGCGTTACGGCCACCGCCCTCGCCATTTTTCTCTGTTCTTCCAGTTCGTTGCTTTCCCTTCTCTCTCTCTGAGAAGGAGAGAACTGGAAAATAGCGACGGAGCAAATTGGCGGGAAAAGAGAAGGAAGGCCCCAAATCGTTAAGTCTGGACTTGACGGCGCCCGAAGGGTCAGGGAACTCTACGAAGCCAAGAAAACGGCTCGATCAATTGGGTTGTTCGGTTCGAGCTCCACCCTCGGGTTAGACTTTTGAGTGATGAGCTTTTTAATTATGTTAAGACTCGTTGTCATAAGAATCGAACCGGATTAGTGGTTGGATCAGTAGAACCAGCAAAGCAAGTATAATAGCGTTCCGGTTCTTTTGCTTGCGCGGAATGCGATGGACTAAATGATTTTTACGGTTAGACATGAGAGTAGATGAACAACTGCGGTTTTACTTGTCCACTAGTTAACTATTTTAACTATGAAAAAAATTAAGAGAAAAAACTTTAACTTTAACTAAGACCATCCAACCTAAATAACCAATGTTATTTCTGATTCGTTTCTTCGTTTCCCAACCTCCTTATCGGCCTTGTGTGGTCCATTATGAATTGCTGAACCATGAATTACTAATTTTTCTGATTCCGCATCCTGTTTATTTTTGGAAAAATTGCAAAATGGGCAAACTTTCGCAAATGTGGATAGCTAGTAGCAAGCCAGCTATTTACTTATGTTGATGCTTTTACCATATAGTAAGATTTCATGATAATGTAGAACACTGTAAATTGCAATCTGACGAGTCTTTTATTGAATGAAAGCCAAATACTTATACTTGTCAGTGCAAACCACAAGATTGGTTGCTCCCAACGTTCACTAACCGAGAATCAAGCTAAACACAAACCAGCTAACAACCTTACTCGCAGAAGACTCTCAACAGACTAACAACTCTTGACTGGACTAAAAATAACAAAACACAAAGTAAAGGACCAGCATGGTAATAAAGCAAACGACGCAGTATTGCTCAAACTTGCAGCAGTAGTAATTTGAACAGCTTCCATTGGCGCGCTTCCTAATCCTTGTGAGACAGGGATTCCTTCTTCAACATATCCTCCCCTGAACTGAACCCTTCCAATTCACGCTTCAGTTCACTTACCATCTCCAATCTTCACTGGTCTTCGAATTCAGAGAGATCACACATACCAAGCTCTGCTCTCAGCCTGTGAAAGGCTTCTTGAGATAAAGCCTTGGTCATAATATCAGCCACTTGCTCCCTTGTCCCACACTGCTGCAACTCCACAACTTCATCTCGAACCAACTCCCTCAGGAAATGAAACCTTACATCTATATGTTTGCTCCTTCCATGAAGAACTGGATTTCTGGACAGCTTTATAGTCGAGCTGTTGTCACATCTGATCTCGGTGGCCTTCTTCACACTTGATTCCCATCCAATCTCAGTTAGAACTCTTCTCAACCACACTGCCTGTGCTGCACAGTAGGCAGCAGCCACGAACTCAGCCTCAGTAGTTGATAGGGTCACCACAGGTTGCTTTTTAGAGGCCCAGGAAACAGCTCCACCTGCAAGGAAGAAAATGTATCCACTGGTACTCTTCCTGTCATCAGAATCACCTGCATAGTCTGAGTCTGTATATCCTAACAGACTTCCTTCTCCATTCTCCCTTTTGTACCATATACCACTGGTGAGTGTGCCTTTTAAGAATCTGAGAACTCTTTTAGCTGCTAGTAGATGCTGCTTGGTGGGTGCTTCCATGTACCTGCTTAATAAGCATACAACAAACATCAAGTCTGGTCTGGTGGCTGTAATGTACAGCAGACTTCCAATGAGCTGCTTGTACTCAGTGGCATTTACCAAACCTCCATCTCCAGCTTTAGTTAGTTTTGCTCCAGGAACAAGTGGATTATGGACAAAATTGCAGTCAGCAAGATTGAATCTTGCTAATACCTCCTTTGCATACTTCTGCTGACATATGAATATGCCAGTTTCCTTCTGAATTACTTCCACCCCTAAAAAGTATTTCATTTTGCCCAAATCTGTCATCTCAAATTCTGCTTCCATCGATTTTTTGAACTCAGCAACCATAGCAGCATTAGTACCAGTGTAAAGTACATCATCCACATAAATGCTTACCAGTAGTACTTCCTCACCAGAGTGTTTGATGAACAATGTGGCCTCATATGGACATTTTTGGAACCCAGCAGCCAAGAAATGAGCTTCTATTCGACTGTACCAGGCCCTGGGAGCCTGCTTTAAGCCATACAAGGCTTTCTTGAGTTTGTATACTTTGGATTCCTCCCCAGCAACCACAAAGCCTTGTGGTTGCTCAACATAGACATCCTCAGCAAGTTCTCCATGGAGAAATGCGCTTTTGACATCAAGTTGCCAGACTGGAACTCCATGTTGTGCAGCAAAAGCCAACAGGCACCTGATAGTATCCCATCTGGCTACTGGAGCAAAGACCTCATTGTAGTCTATTCCCAGCTTCTGAGCATATCCTTTGACAACCAACCGAGCTTTATGTTTATCCAGAGCTCCTGTTTCAGTAAACTTAGTCTTATAAATCCACTTGAGACCAATGGGAATTATACCTGCAGGCAGATCAGTTAATTCCCAGGTGTTGTTCTTGTCAATGGACTTCATTTCCTGCCTCATTGCTTCATTCCAGACTTCTTTTGTGGCAGCTTCTTCAAAGGATTGAGGATCTTCAGATACTGCAATCATAGCCAGCCATTCTGGTTGCTCACTTTCTATGCTGTTGCAGTCATATATAGCTAGGTGACTTGGTGGCTTTCTTGATCTGGGGCCAAGATCAGTGCTTCGAGGTAGGCCTAGCACATCAGTGGCCTCATTTCCAGCATCTTCATCTGCAGCTTCAGGTACAGTAGGAGGTGTAGGAGTTTTTGGACTTGGAGGTTCTTCAGATTCTTCCTCCTCATTTGTTTCATCAGGAACTGCAGTAGCTAAAAGGTGTGGCCCTTCTTCTCCATCAGAATCTTCATAGATATCATCACTTCCTTCCCATAGCAAACTTGTTAGGACAGGTTGAACATCAGATTTCCACTTCCAGCCCTTACTTTCATCAAAAACCACATCCCTACTCACCAGAATTTTCTGTGTTTCTGGATTGTAAAGTCTGTAGGCCTTTGATTCTGTGGAAATCCCCAGGAAATGGCACTGGACACTCTTATCATCCAACTTCTTTCTGAACTTGTCAGGTATATGTGCATATGCCACACAACCAAACACCCTAAAGTGAGAGACTGATGGGGGAGCACCAGTCCACAGCTCCTGTGGTGTTTTTCCACCATTAGCAACAGTAGGGCTTCGATTTAAAACATGTGTTGTCCAAGTTACAGCTTCTGGCCAGAATTTTGCAGGTACTAGAGTGTCTTTGAGCATGCATCTCACCATGTTCATGGTGGTTCTGTTTTTCCTTTCTGCCACCCCGTTTTGCTGAGGAGTTAGAGCTGCTGTCAACTGTCTCTTGATTCCAGTTTCATCACAAAGAGCCTGGAATTCATTTAACAAGAACTCTCCTCCCCTGTCTGTTCTGAGACACATAATTGGTAAACCAGTCTCCTTTTCAACCTGTGCCTTGAACTTCTTAAACCAATCCAAAGCCTCAGATTTAGCTGCTAGGAAGTAAGCCCACAGCTTCCTACTGAAATCATCAATTATGGTAAGAATATACCTTCTTCCCCCATTTGAAATGGGTGTGATGGGTCCACAGAGATCTGCATGGAGCAACTGAAGTTTCTGTGTGGCCCTCCACTGGCTGTGCTTTGGAAAGGCCTGCCTGGTTTGCTTGCCCACTTGGCATGTAGAACAAACTCCAACCTTCCCCTTCAGCTGAGGTATGCCTGTGATGAACCCCTTCTGTGTCACTTGTAGTAGACCCTGAGGATTCAAATGACCAAACCTCCTGTGCCATAGGCTCAAGGAGGTCTTCGAGGTATCTTCAGTTTGAATCCAATGAGCTTCAGTCTTGCCTGACTCATCTTTCAAGACAAACATTCTGTTTGATCTCATTGTGGTTTCTAGCAGAAACCCTCTTTCTTCATGATAGATTCTGCAAGTGTTCCTCTTTACCATGAACTCCAGCCCCTTCTCCTGCAGTTGGCCCATACTCAGTAGATTGGTTTTTAATCCAGGTACATAGAACACATTATGTACAACAAGATTCACACTTCCCAGCTGCAACTTGACTTTGCCTTGCCCAGCAACATCCAATCTAGTATCATTTCCCAGCCTAATCTTTCCAGCTTGAGTAGCTTCAAGAGATTCAAACCATCTCTTATCTCCAGACATATGATTACTACAACCAGAATCCAGAAACCAATAATTGTCCATTGCTTCTGCTAGAGGTTCTTCCAGAAAAGCCATTAGCAGAACATCATCAGGAAGAGCATTTCTGTCACTTTTGTCACTGGAATAGGCTTGAGAATAGTGAGCTTGCTGATTTGTGTACCAGTCAGGGCATTCACTGCGATAATGACCCATCTTGTGACATTTGAAGCATTCAACATGCTCTCTATTCCAGCCTCTTCCTCCTCGCCCTCTTCCCCTTCCTTGCCACACACCAGCTCTGCCTGCTCCTCTTCCACCTCTACCTCCACCTTCATATGCCATTTTCAGTGCCTGATCTTCCTCCAAAACAGACTTCCTATGAAACTTCTGCTCATGAACAAGTAAGGAACTCTGCAGGGCATCAACAGAAAGGGTCTCTATGTCCTTAGACTCCTCTATGGAGCATACAACATAGTTGAACCGTTCAGTCAATGTCCTCAAGATCTTCTCTACAATCTTAACATCAGGCATCTCCTCTCCACAATTCCTCATGTCATTAGCCACTACCATAACACGACTGAAGTAGGCAGAAATAGACTCACCCTCCTTCATTTCAAGAACTTCAAAAGTTCTCCTTAAAGCCTGCAACTGAGCCTTCTGGACACGAGCACTCCCTTGGTATTTTGTCTTCATAGCATCCCAGAGTTGTTTGGAGGTAGCTTTGTTTGTGATTGTCTTCAGGATGGACTTGTCGATGGAGCTGAACAAGTAATTTTTGGCCTTGAGATCTTTCAGCCTGAGTTCATCCAGGTTCTTGGATTCCACAGCAGACAGTTGAACCCCAGCAGGATGCTCAGGGATTCCCTCACTGACCACTGACCAATACTCCTTGGATCGTAGGAGATTTTCCATAAGCAGGCTCCAGTGATCGAAATCACCATCAAACTTTGGCAACCCCACTTGAGCAAAGCCATTGTTATCACTCATGTTTTACAGATCACACACAACTCACAGCACTCAGAAATCACACACCCTTAAAACACCTCACCAGAGAACTCTCGTGTTTCCCAAACCCAGATCTTGCACTGCACTCTCACTTTCCTTAATCAATCACTCAGAATCTTTGCTTGAAAGCAACAATGGTTACAGCTTGCTAATGCTCTGATACCAAATGTAGAACACTGTAAATTGCAATCTGACGAGTCTTTTATTGAATGAAAGCCAAATACTTATACTTGTCAGTGCAAACCACAAGATTGGTTGCTCCCAACGTTCACTAACCGAGAATCAAGCTAAACACAAACCAGCTAACAACCTTACTCGCAGAAGACTCTCAACAGACTAACAACTCTTGACTGGACTAAAAATAACAAAACACAAAGTAAAGGACCAGCATGGTAATAAAGCAAACGACGCAGTATTGCTCAAACTTGCAGCAGTAGTAATTTGAACAGCTTCCATTGGCGCGCTTCCTAATCCTTGTGAGACAGGGATTCCTTCTTCAACAGATAATCAACCAAATTACCGTTAAAAAAATTAAGTTTAAGTAATAAAGTAGCTAGATACTAAACTGAAACCAGGGGCAGGGAGTACGTAACACCATCGTTGATCGTTCACTCAAATATAAGATGATGTAGCTAGGTTCGTTGAATCAGCCTATACCTGAGCAAAAGCAGGTGCTTTTCTTCGGAGTTTAGTCATCAATAGACTCAACGTAAACACATGTAATGTACACTATTTTATATTGGAATAATAAAATGGAATCATGACCAGGTGGATTCTAATTCTAATTAATCATATACTACACAATACGTAGCTAGTAGCTTAATTATTTGTCACTCTTATTTCAGACAGATGTTAGCCATCTCTGCAGTCCATAACTTCCCTCCCATGTGCAAAGGGACATGGCCGCACGAGGTGGGAGTCATAGATTGTCTCTTAATTATAATTTCGTCAACTCCAGGTGCATGGTCGAGAGTGGCAACATTACACGAATTCAGTCTGTATTTTTGGACATCGAAACTGAACACATTCAACGACCATAACATTATTTCAATATTTACACTAATAGAGTCGATGCTCGACAAGTTGGGGGGTTTTCATAGTTCTTATAATGACATGGTTTCATATCAAGTTAGTCTACTTGAGTAAATCTTATGAGCTCGGGAACTGCGAGTCGCTTGCAGAAGGAAATTATTGTTGTTGTTTTCGAATAAACAATACCGCATGGCAAATTTTTAGTAACGAAAATGATTATGATTTTAAACCCGTTATTTGAAAACACGATATATACGAAAACACGAGTATCAATCATACTTGCCCCATAATGAATGAATGTGGATTGTGGAGTCACTCAGCCACACATACCTACTAGATAATCATAAATTCATAATATATAAAGTTACGTTGTTGTTGGTTGTTTCCCTTTCTCCAAAACTAAAGCAAATCTCAATACATTGAAACCCTCGACCTACCAAACACTTCAATGGGGTCCGTCCGGTGCATGCACTAGTACTACTACTACCTTTCTTCTTTTTAATTTACACTATACATATTAATGATAATGATGCGTGTTTTTTATTGTCTTTATTCCTTCACATAAAAAAAAAAAGTGTTACTCCTTTTCTTTATTTTTGTGATATCATTTTGAGCTTGCTGTTTGATGGTTTTCAGCCAAAACAATGAGTTATATGGAAAATTAAGAGGTTAAATGAAGTAATCAGAATTTTAATAATATTCATAGTACCCCTACTTTTATTATCAGGTAGATACAAGTCCGTATTATATACCACAACTAATTATGCGTACGTACGGTATATATTTTCACTAACTATATATGCTAAATAGCACCCAACAGTAGATATAATGGAAAATTGAAAACATTATCTCGACTTAATTAACCACTTATGACCGAGTGTGAACTAAGCTTTATTGATTTTCTTTACATACATGATAATTATATGGGTAGATATAATTAAGATTTCCAATTAAGCTCGAGTTACCTAGCATTGGGAGACAAGAATACTGAGCACTTCTAAAGATTTTGTTATGGAGATTCGGGGCCTTCTTTCGGTAGCAACGGCACTTAGTCCGGCCTCCTGCCTCCTCTTAGCTCCAATTTACGGCCTGTTTGGATACAATTTCGAAAGAAATGGAAATGAAATTTTATAAAAATAAAATTTCATTTCCAATTCCAGTGTTTTGTATAATTTCTACAACTATGAAAATCAATTTCACCTTTAACCATAATAAATAATGTAATATGTTTGTTTTATTTTGGAAAATGAAATATGAATGAGAGAGAAAGAGAGTAAAATGATAGTGAGTCAATAAAATAATAAAAAATATTGATGTGTCACACTAATTCCATCTTCATTCACTCAATTCCTATCACTTTTGATAGGAATTGTAATTCCCAAATTTTAGACCCAATGAAATTCAATTCTCAATCTTTATATTATTCCAAACATAATATATGGAAATGGAATTCCAATTCCTTACTTTTTTGTCAATCCAAAAAAGCTGTAATAAGCCTAGCTCAGATTCTCCATCCACTGGCTAGTAAGTGGAGCAGATCAAAATACTCAATAACAACTGGATATTTAAAGGGCGCTAATAACTAACCATGCAATATTGATAGAGTTTATCGTTAGAGGCGAGAAATTACAATTAACAAAACGGAAAATTATTTTCTAGCTAGTGTATCATTACAGCCATAACGCACATGAATAAACCATAGAAATAAGAGCAAACTTGCAATTGATATTGCTCTATGTAACATATCTTTTTTTTAATCGGTATCGAACCTTAATCTTATTTGTTGCCACGATACTTGCCCAAAAAAATACGATGGCTACCCGTCGAAGTTGTGGGCCTTTCTCATTCATTGATCTTCAATTGAAATACAAGTCCCTTTTATATAGGATAAAAATTCTACTTTTATTTTATGGTTGCTTTCTTTGATGTTGGAAATAAGGTGTTTTTCTTTCAACCCAAGTTTGACCCTCATAATATTGAAACTTATCATAAATGATAAAGGTGTGATAAAAAGTGTGATAAAAAGTCTTATAATTTATAGTTGAACTGTTCAAAGAAACCATTCATAGAGATAGATATGAATGGTTGGCACATTTTGTCCTCAGTTGACCCAAAGCTTCCACGGAAGGAACTAGGAACTAGGGTTACAATTCTCAGCGTTATAGTTCAACAAATGAAAGACAATGTAATAGAGAGCCTAAAGTCCTAAACAGAGCTCTTTTTTTCTTCTTCTATGCCTTTAGTTCCTGCAGCAGCGCATTCATAGAAAAATGGGGGAAATATAATCAAATATAATTACATGTATACGCTAGAACAAAATTTTTATTACACAAATCACATGCATGCATTTGTATTGTTTTGGATGAACCCACGAAACCTTAGAACTAAATTTAATTATTCTCTAATCGACATTAATTATTATATCATAGAATTTATACACGTATTGTGACACCAAATTAAATACTAATGATCTATATATCCTGGTCAATGAACTCTTGCTTCTCAACTCGACTCTGTTACACAAAATTAATAAATTCCTTTTTATATAGGAAAAAAATAAGAACAAGGCCCAAACTCCATTTTGCTTCTTCATAAAAATATGGTTATAAGTATTTTAATTTGAACACATCATCTTGATAGGGAAAGGGTGGGAATCTGACGGCTGTGATCCCAAATCTACAGAATTTGCAGTTTATGAACTCCTTGACATCCAAATTCTTAAGCATATATTATATAATATATACGACAATTATTAATCAATGATTTGTTAAATGCGGTTAAATTAGAGCATATATTGTGATGTTTATGCATATGATAAAGGGACGAGTAAATAGGAGCCTAGAGTTTTGGTTACTCGATATCTCAAAGTCGAAATCTTAGTTTTATCCTCAAATTTGGACTTTCTTTCTCCTACATTATGGGCTAATTAGGCTATGCAACTATGGCGACGGTGGGAACTAAATTCCAGAGTTTGTCCTCACGTGCATGGCTGGATACGAGAAAGGAGACCATTTCAATGGATTTAGCACGAGGAAGAAAGCCGCAATTTCTATCCACATTGTTGCAATTTTGGTCTATGGATGGATCGATACTGAGCTAGCCTTCTTCTGTGGACAGGCATGGCAGTACGCGCGTATTCGGTTTCAGATGCACATGAAATGAAATTATAGCTTGTTAATCATTTTAGTTTTATCTACATCGAATCGAATGGATTTTAAGTTTTAATTGGAACTGTTTAGTTTTTAATCATATGAATAAAATGGTTTCCTGTTGAAGGTTTATAGAAAGTCAAAAAGCTCAGAGAATGCACATCTAGCTTGTTCGTTTTGGTTAGTTATTGTGTATTTTGTTGAAAGAAAACAACTACTTTTTCTCGTTTATTATGGATTGGACCGTTTTGATCATTCATAATGATTAATGCATGTTTTTTTTTACATATGTAAGTGTGGATTGAATATACACAAATTTTAACATTAAGGTGGCTATTATAGTCTTTGATGTGGCCGTGAAGACATTTATACCAATTAGGGATGACAATTTCGACCTGATCCGTTTTACCCGACATGTTTGGCCTGTTTTGAGGCGGGGCGGGCATGGGTACTCTCATTGACCCGACCTGCCCTGACCCGCCTCATTCTCGACCCGTTGCCTAATTTACATGTAATCTTAGTCAAATTACTTATAATTTTTATTTTACTACATCACAATTTAATTATTTTAAAGTTGCAAATTAGTGAAAATCTCAATTTCTCTAATAATTTAACTACATTTATCATAATATTGTTTGTTTTCTTGGTCTTATAATAAAAATAACGAATATTTCTAATATTTTTCATATAAATTGGATACCCATTGGGTAGACCTACCCCGACCTGCGACTCGTGATAAATTACCCGACCTGCCACGAGGCGAGTCTGGGTACCAAAACACCCGCCCCGGACCTGCCCCATTGACATTCCTAATACCTATGATTGAATCACTCATAATGAAAATTCTCAATCGCTTTAATGTCGTCGTATTTATGTACCTTCGACACTGCCGCTAACAAGTTTCATTAAGCCGCAAAACCCCCCATATGCTTAATAGTAATAGAACACAAACTTGGTTGAAATCATCCCTATATATTCACAATATATAATCTCAAATAAATTAGTACGTTGCTAGCTAGTGCTGAACATTTTCCATTGTGTCGTAATCCATTACATAATGTTTAATTTGACTAATCGTACTTAGTACTCACTATACCTACCCATGAGATCAGGAGAAAAAATAATGCTACTGTACATAAGGTTCATATACCTTTCTATCTCAGTAGCTTGCTCGCACCTTCCTATGGTTCATTGTTCATTATGACTCATTCCATTTGACCTCAGAAAATCAAAGATTAGTGAAGTTATATTAGTATTATTACACGTTAAGAAGAAGGAAAAAAAGGATAATTAGTAAACGTTAATCGCTTTTGTCGGGTTGCGGTGAAGTAAACAATGAAGCTTTATTCAATCACTATAATCGAGGGAGGGAGCGGGCCGGACGCAGCGTCGGTACAGTGAATATCCGTCGTTTCTTGGAAAAATCCGACCCGACCGCTCCCTGCAAACCAGTTTTTGCTTCCAGAACCACGTGGCGTGCGTGTTCTCATTACATGATGCCCCCACCTCCAACGGACAAACTCTAATTAGTAACTTCATGTCAATATTAATGTTCGTTTATACCAAGTAATAAAGTATGAATCAAATCAAGGATAAGTTCGTCCCTTCCGAATATGTGATTAGAAAATTATCTCGAAGATATTTGAGGGATGATTTAGAGGGGAAATAAAGAAGTGAGAAATAAAAATCGATTGGAAGTTGAAACCAAAAGAGATGAGTGTACGTGGAGAAGGATGATTTAGAGGGATTTGATGGGTTTGTATATAGTGGGTTTGGTTAAAAGTGAGCCCGATTAATTTTGAAAAAAGTAACTAATCATCAAAACAATTTTTCCCCCTATACAATCATGAACATATTTGATTGATTACCAAGCACTATGAACTTGGCAATTGGCATCTTAAAAAAAAATCGGCTATAAATTGAGTGGTATTGTGTTTGAGTTTGAAAGAAATCATAATTGTTCTGATTATAATTGAGTGTAGATGATATGCGATCTGTTTGAACGAATCTTAGGATTATGTTGATATGTGAATAGGACTAGATTATCTAGTTGTAGTTGTTAGGGATAAATTAGTAACTATAGCATTAAGAGAATATGTAACATGATGGATAGGATATATATGAGTTATAAATTGAATTGTAGTAAATTTGTGGAGTACTAATAAAAAAAAATTATATGGTGATCCCGTTTAAACCGAATTAAATAATTTGCTTGTAAAACCAAACCAAATCAAATATCGCAATTTGTATTAAACAAAACTCCTCCATGTAATTAAAAAAAAGGGGAGGGGGGGGGGGGGGGGGGGGGGGAAAGGAAGCAGAATTTGATCAAGCAGTGCCTGCTTGGCTGCTTCTGAAAGACGAAACAAACGGCCGTCAAAAAATCATCACGGAACTGAACGCGGCCAGTCAGCGACGTTTCGTTTCGATGGGTCGGTCAAAGTTTTCTATATAAGCCAGCGGCTACTGCTCACAACCGCTCTCCCCTTCCCTTCCTGTCTCTCTCTCTCTCTCTCAACTGCTACGTCGTCGTCTCTAGTCGGAGAAAGATCAGTTAAAAAGAGGGAAAAAATCCGTTGGAGAAACCTCCGGCGAGAAGGTCGGAATCCCCCGGTCGCCGCCGACGTTTTCGGATTTAATCCAACCCAAGGCAACAAATCGGGGGCTTTTACCGATTCATCCTCGTTGGCTTTTTTAAGCTCATCTTCTTCCCGACTTTCGCCCTTGGTTCTTCCCCCTTCGGTAAGAATCCGCAGTCTGTTTTGCTCCCTCGTTTATCCCTTTTTTCCCCGGTAAAGCTAGTTTTTCTGAACTAGGAGCTTCTTCGGTCGCCTTACTTAAAGGAAAAAACAAAAGGGGGAAAAACCCAACAAAAACCACTTCGTGATTCAGCAAATCAATTTCCCTCTGTAAATGAGTCAAGGGTGACGGACCCAGAAGCTTGAAACCTTTCAGTTGTGAAGTTTCAGCTTCTGGGTTTGGTCGTTTCTTCAATCGACGGACAACCCAATTCCCCAATTTCTTAGTTTCTCATCAGTTCCCGAAAACAGTAGAATTCTTCAAATTCACCCCACGCCTTTTCTGTAATTTTTCTTTTTGTTCATCACCACCTTGAAGATTGTGAATAGTCAGCCAAAAAAAAAAGTTGGGGGGAAAATAAAATAATGTCAGTCGTCGATGCGTCATTGAGCTCCGGCAGAGAAGGAGCGGTGAGGTTTACCGGTTGCGGAGGTAATCATCACAACAGCTGCGGCTCCTTGCTGGAGGACTCCTCCATCCTCATCTTCCTCAGCGCAGCGGATTCGTTCATCCCAATGCGGGTCCTGGAATCCGACTCCATCGCCTCGGTCAAACTCCGGATCCAAAACTCCAAAGGCTTCGTCGTTAAGAAGCAGAAACTTGTCTTCGGCGGTAGAGAGCTCTCCCGGAGCGCCGATCTGGTCAAGGACTACGGAATCACCACCGGCAACGTCCTCCACTTGGTCCTCAAGCTCTCCGACCTCCTCCTCGTCACCGTCCGCACCACCTGCGGCAAGGAATTCGAATTCCGCGTCGACCGGTACCGAAACGTCGGATACCTAAAACACCGCATCTTCCAAGAGGGCAAGGGTTTCGTCGACGTCGACGAGCAGGAAATCTTCTACAACGGTCAGAGGCTCGATGACCAGCGCCTCATCGACGAGATCCGCGACACCAGAGCCGCAGACGCCGCCGCGATTCACCTCCTCGTCCAGAAAACCGCCAAGGTCAGAGCCCAGCCGCTGAACAGAGATTTCGAGATCTCCATCGCCGCCGCAACAAACCCTAATCAAAATCAGAACCAGAAGCAGAATCAGGAGTCGTCGATTGAGGCGCCAAATCAGGAGCAAGCTGGTAGGGATTTCTGGCTAGAACCCGTGATCGTAAACCCTAGCGTGAGATTAGATTCAGCGATTTGGAACATGGTGAATTCAACCTTTGTCGGGTTGGAAATGGGTCACCCGCCGATCCGTTCGTCGGAAGGAACAGGCGGGACTTATTTCATGAGGAACCCATCAGGGCAAGGGTTCGTATCCGTGTTCAAGCCCAGCGACGAGGAGCCTAATGCGGTGAACAACCCGCAGGGACTGCCGGTGTCGACCAACGGGGAAGGGTTGAAAAGAGGGACAAGGGTAGGGGAAGGTGCGATTAGAGAAGTTGCCGCTTACATATTGGATCATCCCATTGACGGACCGAGGGGTCTGAACAATGAGGTGATGGGGTTTGCAGGTGTGCCGCCCACCATTGTTGTTCAGTGTTTGCACAAAGGGTTTCATCATCCTGAAGGGTTCGAGTACTCGGCCAAGAATGTGAAGATCGGGTCGTTGCAGATGTTCATGAAGAATGAAGGGAGCTGTGAGGATGTTGGTCCAGGTCGGTTCCCTGTGGAGGAAGTGCATAAGATCACTGTGCTGGATGTGAGAATGGCCAATGCTGATAGGCATGCTGGCAACATTTTGATCGGCAAAGGAGAAGGAGACGATGGTGATGGTGGGAACAACACTGTGTTGATTCCCATTGATCATGGCTATTGCTTGCCTGAAACTGTAAGTCTTTTCTTTCATATGATCTCTTAGTCATGTACATTTAGCCATGAATTCTAAAGTTACTAAATGGTTTTTTGGGTTTGTGTTGGTGAAATGCAGTTTGAAGATTGCACATTCGATTGGCTATACTGGCCACAAGCAAAGCAACCCTACTCTCCAAAGGTGATCGACTACATAAACTCACTGGACGCCGAATTCGACCTCGCCCTCCTGCAGTTCCACGGCTGGAACATCCCGCCTCAGTGCGCACGAACCCTTCGAATCTCGACCATGCTCCTGAAGAAAGGAGTCGAGAAAGGTCTGACCCCTTTCGACATCGGGAGCATCATGTGCAGGCAGACCGTGCACAAGGAATCGGTGATCGAGGAGATCGTTCGCGAGGCAGAGGATTGCTTGATACCCGGGATGAGCGAAGCTGCATTCCTGGAAACCGTGTCTGAGATCATGGACTCCAGGCTTAGCAAGTTCAACAAATAACACAATGGGTGGCGGTGGTCTTATCTGTTCTATCTTATCTGTTCTATCTTATCAATATCAATCAGGTATATATGAATGGAAGCTTTTCTTTGTTGTATGATTTGGAAGGAATAGAAACCATATATGAGTTTCTTTTCACTTGAAGAAGTCCATTTTGAGTTTGGACTCCATTGAAAGGAAAAAAGAGAAATTTATCTACCAGTACCAGTACCAGTACCAGATATAATATGTTAGATGTGGTTGTTAAAGATAAATCCTGTGTGTGAGGCAGATGAAGAAGCTATACAAAGAATAGTCTCTCTGCAGTTTTTTCAGCCAATTTCCTTGGAGGGTAAAATTGTACTATTGAGATGAGGTGAGCAGAAGCTTAAAAATGGAGAGAGTGAGAGAGAAAGGAATGAATAACATGCAGTAGTTGCGTTATCTGCTCGGTTTTTTGTTTCTATGAGAAGGGAAATGGTTGGATTTGTATATGTGATTATTGTTATTGATGTTTCTTATGGTAACGTGGGTTTTTAGGGCCAATACATGGATTTGTAGGGGAAGAAGATTATTGCCCCGCCAGGCTCCAGGTGAGGAGTAGGCTATTTCAAGGGTGGAGTACCACTCAGATGAAGCTGTAATCTTTAAATCACAATGTTATGCAAATAAATAAGAACACCGTTAACCAACACTATCCACATCAGTATATTTTTACTTTTTATTTAAATAAAAAACAATAAAAGAAATAATAATAGCCAAACTTGTGACGCAGATACGGATAATCATCACCACCAATCAAAGTCCATCACCGCCATCTTTCCTACACTTCAATTAGCCACCTATGATCCAAGTTAGCACAATATTCACCTGCTCATTGTCATTTCACGAAATTATTGACGAAGACTTAACAGTTGATTAATTATTAAAATTTGAAAGGTTTGACTATTATTTTGGAATAGTGAACAGATTCGGCTAAAAAATAGTATTTACCCTTAAAAAAATTCACTATATATATCGTAAAGGGATGACTCAAGTGATAAGATATGAAGTTGATACGATTCTTATGACCAACCATTATGATAAAAATT
The DNA here is from genome assembly GCA_946122785.1 of Linum tenue. Classification (NCBI taxonomy): domain Eukaryota; kingdom Viridiplantae; phylum Streptophyta; class Magnoliopsida; order Malpighiales; family Linaceae; genus Linum; species Linum tenue. Next base: position 1,271,128 of record CAMGYJ010000005.1, on the reverse strand, counting down.
ATTTGGTGATAACGTATAAAATTGTAAACTTGAATTATCTATTGCAATAAATTTGTTGAGTATTCATAAATAAAAATTTAAATAGTCTTTTATCCACAACTTTTATTGTCATTATAATATTATATTATACATGTAACCTAAGGGGTCGTTTGGATGGGTCTTTTTCAAAATGAGACAATTTGGAACAAAAGACTCATTTATTAAAACGAGTCAATTAGTTGAGGAAATTTGCACAAAATGTCTCGTTTGGACGGGATAATGAGATGAGACAATGTGGGTGAGTCCTTTCAGCTAATTACCAATTTACCCTTTACTCACACACAAACAACAGACCACCTTCTTCCTCGCCCTCTACTTTCCCTGCAATTTCCCTTATTCGCAGCCTCAAATCTCACACACTTCTCCGACGAACCAAATTCTCATTTCCAGGCTACACATGCATCTCCAATTGTCGAATGTATCCTCAGACAAAAATCATGCAAGGCCTTGATTGGATCAAGCTAGGGATTTTAATTTTGGAATTTTGAGATATAGGTTTGGAATATCGGCTCCGACCTCCGACATTTGCTCCTTCTTATGCAAGCTGCCTCGGCCATACAAGAAAGAGGAATCGATTTGGGAAATAATCAAGCTAGGGATTTTAATTCTTGGGAGAGGACCAATTTTGGGAGAGGGTCGATTTGGGAGAGGGTCGCGAGGAGGATGAGGGATACGCCACTTTTTCCTTGAACGGTAGCGGTGTTGAAGGCTTAGGGGCTTGATGGACAACGACTCAACGAGCATGCTGTGCATAAACTTGAATGGTGATTTGTTGTTTCTTCTTTTTCTCCTTCTCTTCGAACCCACATGCAATGAACCAATTTCGCTCTCCATCTATTTGTCGCCGCTTTGGTAACCTCTCAACTGTGCTCGTCGTTGGTGAGCTTACCCTCGACAATGAGCTTCCATTTATTTTGTTCCTCTGTTTTGCTAGAGAGGGCAAAGCGATAAGAATAGAAGAGAGAGAAATGGGAAAGAGAAAGGGAAAGGAAAGAAAGGGGCTAGGAAAGAGAAAGAGAAAGAGGGTCAGATTAGGAAGGTAAAGTTAAAAAACGAGACAATTTCAATTTCCTGCCCCCACCCAGGTAATCTCAATTGACCCATAACGAAACATTGTAGATTTCCCCATGTCTAATTGCTTCGATTACCTTTTTCTCTGCCAAATGGGGGAATTGGGTCACATTGCTTCATTTTGAAGCAATTGAGCCACATTGCTTCACTAGAAATACCCATCCAAACGACCCCTAAGTTTGTGGGTTAGTGGATGGATCAATTTAAGCAATAATGGGAGTCCTGGTTTCTCAATTATTATTATTATACATTTGAAAGCAAAACAAAAAACAATTCATGAGGTCTTGGTTCCTCCGAGCTATTACCCACAACGAGGCAAAGAGTCAAAAGATGACGGCTATAACGTCGAACGTCCGACCCATTCGCAATATTTTTTCCGGATCGTGATCCGGGTACCGAAAGCCCGATATTCATGTCAACAAGCCCGCAATAATGACTTCTCACTTCGGTGAGGCCCAAGTCACTTCACGGTCCAGTATTGGTGCCGTAATCTGTTTGGCCCAATGTACATTGAAATCCGGCTACACGGTTCTAATATGTAACTTTTTTTTTGGGGGGGTTAACAATTGAAGACGTTCCAGGGTAAATCCACAATCATGACTTGCAACGCGCGATCAATTGTTATTATCAACTGAATTAGAACGTCCTGAATCCTAAACTCAATAGGGGTTCAATTCGAGATTGGTTGGATTTGATTTTATTTGTGATTTGCCAGTTCAACCAAAATGAGCAAAGAACAAGATTACAAGAGCAGGTTATATTGTGATATCTGTTGAGGCCGGTCTCTCGTTGCTGTAGATGACAGCTCATACTTATCTCAGCCATCTCCTGCCAAACTTCTCTTCATGGCCCATATCTGGCCAACAATTTAATCACCAAGCAAGCAAGCCAAATTCAAGAGAAGCCCTCTATTCAAATCTTGTTAACGTCATGTAAAAAGCGGAGATATCGGCCTACGCTGTAATTTTTTTTTTTTTACAGGAATACAGGATACATCTTGGTTGGGTGTAACATTTTTATTCATTCAACAAACACGGCGGCGTAAACAAATGACATGGATACCAATTAAACTAAGGGATACATGACTGGATAAACAAGAACTTATATACACAATGTAGTATCATGATTCATGAATCAATTTGAGTATTCTCTAATTACAACCATCCAAACCCGCACCCAACTACAAGGCTTTGATTTTCGAAAATTGAACTATAAAATAACAGTTACAAATAGATGAATGTAGATTGAACCAGTTTTCAATTTGTCTTATTCACCCTTACAAGTGGGCATCATTGATTCAACTTCACAAGTTGGGGTTTCACACTTATGAGCAAGTAGCCAAACAAACTACAAAAGCAACACCCACACCTTATTAAACCTTGTAGAGGTTCCCTAAAAAGTTAGCAAAAAACAAGACCAAACCAAAATAGTCCTCCTTTCACACTTCAGTAGGTCATTTCATTCCTCCATTTCCACTTCCTTCCTTACTCCTTTCACTTTCCAAAACACTCTCCCAATTATACCCACTACCACTTTTCCCCCATTCCCTTTCCTCACTCCTTCCCCTTCTCCACAAGAACACAGAATCCAATCCACACACAGAGCTAGAGAGCTGAAGGTTGGAAAACAGAGGAATCAATTAAGATGGGCAAACACAACCACCAGAGGCCGTCACAGTCCGGCCGGACGAATCTGGCATCCTGCATCGTCGCCACAATCTTCCTAATCTTCCTCGTCATCATCCTCCTCATCGTCTTCTTCACCGTCTTCAAGCCCAAGGACCCCAAGATCTCCGTCAACGCCGTCCAGCTCCCCTCCTTCTCCATCTCCAACAACACCGTCAATTTCACCATCACCCAGTACGTCTCCCTCACCAACCCAAATCGGGCCTCCTTCTCCCACTACGACAGCACCCTCCAGCTCGTCTACGCCGGGTCCCAGGTCGGGTTCATGTTCATACCCGCGGGCAAAATCGAGTCGGGTCGGACCCAGAACATGGTCGCCTCCTTCTCCGTCCAGTCCTTCCCGCTCTCGTCGAACCCGGAAGCCGCCGTCAATTTAGGAGGCGCTGCGGTTTTCCCCGGAGTCGGCGTCGGTGGCGGGTTCCCTGCTGTTGGGGTCGGGCCGGGCGGCGGAGCCGGGTACAGGGTCGGGCCGACGATGGAGATCGAGTCGATGATTCGGATGGCGGGTCGGGTCAGGGTGCTCCACTTCTTCACCCACCACGTGGAGGGTAAGGCGGCGTGCCGGGTCGCCATTTCTGTTACTGATGGATCTGTGCTTGGCTTCCATTGCTAGCTAGAAGTAGCAGCTTTTATTTCTTCTCCCCCCTTGATTTTGGTTGGTAGATCGATCTCCTTAGCTAGGCAGTAGTAGTGTTTTCCCCTCTTTTCTTGATCTGTGTACCAATTTTTTTTGGTGAAATTGTAAAAAGAAGACAAGAGATATTTTTACCTTGCCAAAGTTTTTGGTTATTGGTCCTTGTGCGTTTGTGTTAATTTTTTTTTTAATCTTTTGGTCCAAGTTTGGGTATTTTGGCAATGTGGTCACATTCTAATTGGTGAGGTAAAAATGAGATGCTCAGGTAAAAACTTAAGAGGTGATTCACCAACGGAAGTAACAGAGCTCTGATTCTTTTTTTTTTTTTTTACCAAGTTTTATGGTTTTGGAGCTCTCCCTTCTACTAGTTCCTTTGATTTGGGCTTTATTTCTGGCTCTTTTTGGTCGACCAATTAGATAATGTTGGGGGGACTTCTGTTAAAAAAGAGGGAGTGGTGTGGTAAAGGAAAAGGAGATGTATTGATTGTGGTCTAAGTAAAGGGTTCGATGCCATTATTGCAACAATCAATAAAGTTGCTTTCTTTCCACTTCAAAAATATCACAATTCACACAATAACAGTCACAGAGCTCATACGGACAGTGAGAAAATATTTACGGTTTTTTCATGAACTATGAGTTTCTTCCGTATTTTGTTGACTTCAAATTTATCTAAAATGTTATGGATATTACACTATGAGTAAATATTTTTTTTTTTTTAACCGAAGGTAAGCAGAGGCAGTGAGAAAGTGAGTGCTAGCTATAACAAATGAGCTGTCTCTGCCACCTCCCATTGTGGACTTTCGATTTTTACCACTTGACATGGCGGGACCCACCGCCCGACCATTTTTGGGACACCGCACCGGTTACGAAATTACAGGCGTGGCAGAGAGAGCAGTTCAGGAATCCTGGCTCCGGCAAAGGCCCGATATTTGTTGAATCATGGCTCCACCATCCTAGGGATTCGAGCTCTCTTGTCCTTCCTTCCTTCCATTACCCCATTTTCTAATGACTGTTCAAAATATCATTAAATGCAGATGATGACAATTATTTACAAAGCCACTAAACAGCTGACTAACTTCAACAATTCATTTGATCCCAGAACCTGCGATTCTACAACAGTAGCAAAAACCCAAAACCATTTTCACACTGCTAACCAAATTGAAAATGGAGGGAATTGTATAGGAACCATGCAAATCGCTTTCTACACAGAATGACAGTTTCGCAACACAACCATCAGAATCAGACCATACAAATCCAGTTTCTTTGGAGCTCCAAATCCAAACAACACATATGCACAATGGATGATCAGATTAAATATGGGCAAGAAAAGGAAAATGAATCAATGAAAGAATCAAATGTGACGCAAATTCTGCCAGACACAACCAACAAGTCTAGGTGTACTTGTAAATGTTGGATTGCAGCTGCAAATCCGGCCTCCACCACTGATGAATCCCATGAGCTTCCTTGAAATCCTGCGCAGGGCTCAAGTTCACAGCCAGCACTGCCGACGGGATAAGGTGCAACGCCTCCGAATCCCTCCCCATTGCACTCATCAGCAGCCCGCCCAGCGAGTTCTGAGTCGCCAGCTTCTCAATCGCTCCAATCCCAATCTCGTCCATCTTCTTCCTATGCTCGAAGTACCCCACGTACTCCGAGCATATCGGGTCCCCTGGATTGACAAACACACAGGGGACCCACGACGAGAGAGCTGCAAAGGGATCAGTAGCCACAGATCGACTGTCTGCTTGCTGGTTGTTGTAGTTCCTCTTGGAAGCGAATGCGAGGCCTGCAGTGATCACGCTGCTGGCGATCCGAATCCCATGCTTCACTCGCTTGTCCTTGATCCTCTCGATGGGGGCAGAGAGGAATGGCGAGTTGAAGAGGAATGCCGGGACGAAAGTTCCATTCTTGGCCATTGTTTTCCCTGCCAGCATTGCCATGGCTGCTCCTAGGGAGTGTCCAGCCAGCCAGACATTGGAGTCCCCTACGGAAGCCACCATGTTACGTACTGCTTGGATTGCTATCTCGAACCGGGATGTCTCGTGGAGCCCATTTCTGATGATGTGGAGGTCAAGCTCGACGTCTCGTGCGAAAGATTCAGCCTTGGTTAGGGTTCCCCGGAAGGCGATCACATAACGTGGGCTTGCATCGAGGGACTGGTGGCCATGAGGCGTTGGTGGCCTGTACTCGTAGATGGCGCCGAAGGTGCAGTGATCAGCATCGTCTACCAGCTGCCGGAGCAACTTGAAGTGGAAAAACTCCCACCACGGTGGTGCAAGGGCGATTGGATGTTCACGTTTGAGCTGGCGGTCTCGCTCTAGAATGTAGACGCCTTGGACTAAACTGGCTGCGACGGATCTTCGATGGTGTGCATTAGACCTGCCATATTCATCGAAGAGCTTGTGAACATGGCAATAGACTGAACATCTTCATTTACATTCGTTTTTTTTTTTGGTTTATCGAAAGGATAATGGGGAAAGTTAAGGCTTACCAATCAACAAAAGTTAAGTGCAAGGGTCCTGAGAGGTTGAAATGTTCCCTCTCAGACTCCATGCTAGCATGTGTGCCTTCTGCGATCTCTAGGACCTAAACAATGCGCTACTGGTGCATTCAAGAACAGAACAATTGATTAGCAATTGGTTTTATGGTTGACAACCAAGCTCCCACAATCAAATGCCACTTAAACTGGAAAAGATAATTTGAAGCAAGCCATTCACTTGATTACTCGGATATCATCTAAAAATTAAAGCAGCATATCTCATTTTAAGGTTTCCCAGTTCATAAATCATTTCCAACTCCCATCACTAGGGAAATCCTCAATCATCATAGCTAAGAACTAACAATAAGTTGGATATTGGTCTGAGGATTTCCCATTACACCAAAAAGAAAAGAGACTCGAGTTGAGCACAGCATTGTTCAGAGGTCAATTAAGAACCCTCTGAACAAAACCAACCAAATCCATTTCATAGCAAGGCCAGAAACCCCTCAACACCAGGCGAAACTTCCCTGCTTCTTACAATGGATTTGTATAAGAACCGCAGGCTTGCAAGTAGTCTGCAAGGAAATCACAATCATTTTAAGGGGACATAACCTAATTAAGAGGGTTCATGAACATGCATCTCCGGCCTAGCAACCAGTTGTAATCCGTAAAGTTTCCACCTTTACAAAAGTGGAAGCTGAACCAAATATTTCCCTCTCCAATTCGCGTGCATTCGAACCGACTAACGTTTTCCATATACATCCCCTGCGACAATTCATATTCCAGGGAAGACCACCCAGAGACTAGAGCTAAAAGCCTAGAACCGACAGGGGAAAAAGGCGAACCCAATTCACCGAAATGGAAAGAGTAAAATCCAGATTCGCATAAATCTTACGAGAGAGGGGGAGATGGATTCAGAGAAGAAGAATGGTAGACGACTAGATGCTGAACGTATGTACCTTTTGATGATTTACCAGCCGGGAAGGAAGGGCAGACCAATCCGATGATGAAATCAAGCGACAATTAAGATTCCTCTCTTGTTCCTCTTCTTCTTTTCACGTTTGCTGAATTTTGGGCTGAGAATTGAGATCTAGAAAGGCAAAATACACTTGTATAGCCATAACTTTTACGTTTGTGACAAATATAACTATAACTATCGGAAAACACAAAATAGCCAACAAATCGGATGGTCATGTGACAAATTTAGCCATTTCCGTTAGAAACTTTAACGGTGTTAAAAGCTCCGTTAGTTAGGTTAACGTTAGGCTGAATAGGATGCCTAATCATCACCCACGTCAGCGACCAATCATCATATTATTGCCACATCATTTTGAGTTATAAAAATAATTAATTTGAAATTAAAATTTTTTTTTCTAACTTTCCCCCTCCCCTCTGCTGTGCATTATCTCTCAACCTTCCTCTGCCATCGTCATATCTTTAAAAAAAAAAAAACTCAATCCTAACAACCCAGATCAAGAACCCTTCGTTGATTTCCCAAATCAGCCTTTTCCCATCCCAACCATAACCAAAAGCCCCAAATCCAAACCCAGCCTTCCGTTCCCCGAAATCCCTCCATCCTTCCGACGCAATCTTCAATCCGTGTCCCCAAACTAGATCCCGGCGACGTTTAGCCGCAACAGAAGTGGCCGTCGACGCGAGCGCCGGTAGATCCAGTCGCGGTCCAGCTCCTTGTCGCATCCGCATCATCACCGTCGAGGATCGGTATATCCAGTCGTGCTCAGCCCAGTCAAACCTTAACTCCAGCGACCACGAAAGCTCAGCCATAATCGACCTCCAAGTCGTCGCGTCGACACAAACTCGACCTCTAGTTTCGAGAAGAACAGGAGCTCCAGCCGACGGATTTGACTCATCCCCGCTGTACGTGCTCAGCTTGCTCGACCCAGATCAGTTGTCGCTCTGATTCGAGATTCAAACTCAAAAATACCCAAAATCTCTAGAGAATATACCTAACCCCCTCCGCCTCCGATTCAGATATGCCTCACCGATCCTACCGCACAGCCAAGCCCTGCAGCTCCTTCGCCGCAGCCCTCTCCGCCTTCAGCTCCTCGTACCGGCTCGCCTTCACCATTTCCCCCAATCGAACGAGCATCAAGCCGACGTTCATCCCCAGTTGCTCGAACTCTCTCAACTCGCTCTCCGCCTCTCCCACATCTTAAATCTCTGCCTCATCCGCGGAGCCAACCATGGACGAAGCTACCATGATGGCGACGACGATTGAGGATGAAGAAGTGCTGGTGGTGGTGGTGGTATTTTAGGTGGCGATGGGTTGCGGCGGCGGCTTGAGGTGCTTCTCGACCTCGAGGGGATCCAGCCGGCAAAGAGGGTGTCGATTGAAGCGTTGATTTCTAGGGATAGACAAAGGGCAAATAGATTTTAGGGATTTCATGTGGTTGTATTGGGGGATTTGTGTTAATTTGTTTTTTTTTTGTTTAAATTTTTTTTTATTTTTTTTCTTCATTTCCACGTCTGATTTCCACGTCGGAAAGTGGGGTAACTTAGTGGCCAACTCAGCGCAAGCCGTTAGTACAGTCATAACGTCTACTAACACCGTTACCAAAATGGACGGAATTGGCTATTTGTGGTTTTCGAATAGAAATGGCTATATTTGTCGAAAGTGTGAAAGTTATGGCTATACAGGTGTATTTTGCCATCTAGAAACTATAAAATAGATTAGTGTTCGATGTTTGTTTGCTGTCAGTTTAAGCGTCAATGAGTGCAGCGAAAGGAAAGGGAAAGGAAGGGGTCTGGTAACGGTAAATGCATTTTAGAATCTGAGAGACATCCTTTTGGTTCGACTAACATCGGCCCAGTGCAACGGGCTTACTGGGCCCAGTTCAATAGCCCAGAACGCTCGGCTTCTGACTGGGCTTCCAGGTAACCGTTCCAATGCCTGTTCCGCCTTCCAAAAGCCCATGTCTACATGATGTAATGGAAGAAATGAAATATCTACTAGACCAAACCAGACTACCAAGAAAGAAACCGGCATCATCACGCAGAGCAGCTCCAATCATAACAGTGCAGCACATAGCTCGGCAAAACAGCCATTATAGACAGGCTCTTTCTGCATCCGTCAATTCGTATTACAATATGAATCCCTATGCTACTAAAGCCAGCCACATCAAAGAGAAGGGAAGTCTCCATAGCTCACGGGAGGAGAACTACATAATGAAAAATGAATCATCAAATGGCAAACAAATGAAAATCTCATCAGCTAATACTACAATATCTGAGCCCAACATTACCAAACACCATATTCCATTCTTCTGCATTTGAAGGAGATCATCAACGACATCACCTAAATATCTTTACTTCGCCCAAGCGACTGCGTCGATCTCGGCCTGTGCAGACCTGTATAACTCCAATCTCTTTGCAAGGTCGCTGCGGCGCTGCATGACCGCAGGGTCTTCGTTCAACAATTGGGACAATTGCTTTTGCTGCAACATAACCATTAGCGTCTTCAAGTTAGTTTCTGAAGTAAATGCAAACAAGATGGGGCAGGATATGGAAAAATGAGAGAGCAGACCATAGTCTCTCACCTCCATTTTTCCCAGCTCAGCGAAGAAATGGTCGAGGAGGCTTCGTTTGGCCTCACGGACTTGGCAGTAGACGATGGACTTGGGAATAGAGTTACGTAAGGTGGCACACACCATATTCACATAGGAAAGAACGGTGCTGCCTGTTCATGGGTTTCAAAGTAGAAAATCAGTGGAGTTTTATAATCGAGATACCATCATAAGATTAACAAAGAAGAGTACGATAAGCATGTTTTAGGAGTGTGAAGTCGCCGAAACCTACCAATTCGTCTAAGATATGAATCGTTGTATCTGTCGAATATGGAATGAGTAGGGTTGCCACCCTTGTCAATGTCTTGGGGAAGCTTTCTGAAGAAATCAACAGTCAGGTAACTACACTCCATGTCAACCAGCTTTAGGGTTGCTTTCTTGCTTTCTTCTTTCATCCGGCCAAGTGATTCTGCAGCTGCGTTTGTAAGCTCTACTCTGAGGCCAGGGTACTGCCTCAGCTCCTGTTAGCCAAAAAGGAACTCACATCAATCCAACTACCCCGGAAACGAAGATAATGAGGATAGTCAATAATTTTTAGCATACCAGAGTCTCAAGGATGGCTTTTTGTACCAGCTCCTTCAATATGGAATGAACCTAAAGCAGTGAGCACAAAAATTATATCAGCGGGAGAGAAGATCAACTGTCAGACCCAAAAGATCGTTTTTCCAATTAGCATGCATACCGCTTCAACAGCTGCCTCAGCAGGACCTCGGATAGTAACCAAAGAAGATTCAATTAGACGACGATATCCCTGCTCGGGAGCTATTAAATGCGGTTGGTACCCATCAGCTTCAGTGATCAGTTTGCGGATATTCTCCATTGCAAGCTGCTTGTCAAATTGCAACCTCTTCAGCGCAGCAGGAAGCTGGTTATCGAATACATTGTACACCTTTTCACCTCCTGGTCGACTGTGAATGGCCAGTTAAGTGAAACCATACAGACTCAAATATATAGAACTACCATGAAAATAATCAGAGGGGTCTTAGGACCCAAAAGGGGAGGACATAAGCATTAAACTTACACTCCGTCCAGATGCTCCTTGTATATTTGATCAAAAAGACGGCAAATCTCCATGATCGAATATAGCTTCCCCTGCAATCAACCAATCATAATCACTCAAGACATTCTAGTGGATGGACATATACACAAGCACACACAATAGGTTTTTTTTGGGGGTGGGGGAGGAGGACCATCAATAACAAAGAGCAAACTTACTCCGGCATCAGTAGCAATAGGTTTTCCAAGGCGACTAAGCTCAGCTTCAAGCTCAGCAATTGTCTTGTTAATAAGAGACTGAAGGCCAGGGATACGGGACTTGATTACAACTTCTAAATGCTGCACCATAAACAAAGTCAATCATCAGGTCACTACTGCATCTAACTCATCATTCAAGAGAAAGAGCATAATTCCAATGGGCCTACTTTGGACAGCATTTTTGCTAGGTGCTCAGAACCCATTCTGTTAGCAAGGTGCTTGTACTCTGGGGTGGTTGCAAAATACTCGCGCTCTCTACGCCGAGCAGCGATCATGTCCACGTTCTTGTTAATGTCAGCTTGTGAACGGTTCACAACACCAACCCAAGGAAATTTTAACCGGTAAGCTTTTCCTTCCAATATCTGAGTCAGTCAGAAGAGCATCTTAGAGCACAGTTGCCAGAAAGCTTTAGTTTCAGCAGTACATCAATTCAATATCTAATCTACTCACTTCAGATGCATCGGTACCCTTGTCCATGAGGTCAATCTTTGTCAAAACTCCAAAAGTTCTCTCTCCTGAAAACGCAACAGGTAACAATCTCATTATCTGAGAAATATATTCTGATGGTAGCAACTAGCACATGGAACTAATAAATTTGAGAAAACATAGTTAACACAAAAGGCTAAAACTAACTAGATTTAAATATAGCAAATTCACCTGTAGGGTCCACCTCCCGGGAAATTTTAACAGCATCCGAGGTGGCAAGATCTTGGTTTGCAGGTGACACTGCTAAAATTAAACAGTTGGGCTGCAAAAAATTTAGCAAGTAGTAAAAAATAGTAACAATGCCAAGTTCCAGAGTTTCAAGAACTTCTTAAAGGCAACCGAAACATCAAAGAAAGCAGGGATATATTTAAAGCCAGACCAAAACGTCGGTTACTCATTCATCTCACATTTCGAAGTAACTTAATGAAAACTTAAAAACTATCGTGAAAGAGGTGTAACAAAAATCAATTTCACTTCAAACAATTGCCTTTGATGTACCTTCTCAATAAAAGAGCGGACCATGTTCTCAATATCCTGCACGATACTGTCAGGTTGACCGTCTGCAATTTGCAAAACAAATCACGTTATGACTTATGACCCACAAAGAAGCTGCAACCAAATCTCAGAAGCAAACAGTTCCATTTCATATCCAGCTATATCCGCCAAGGTCAGCTATACTGCCACTGATTATTCCTTCTTTTTTAAAAATATATCCAGCATGCAATCGCATCAAATCATCCAACTGTGCATGCATTGAAACCTTTACGAAGTTCCAACTATTCGTCCATCTCATCCAAGTACCTTAAGTACTCCAGAGGCCTAGAAACTAACTAGAAGAAGACTATAGCTTTGGAATACTGGTCAGACAGACCTAATGAACAAATGCTACTTACCAACTGCTACTTTTGTGAGCCCGGGAAGATCAATCAGCGTAAGGTTAACAACTGCAATATCAAAGAGCCATCAGAATGCAGAATGCTTATGACAACAGATGCCAAAAAAACTTAAAATTCCATACTGGACCTCACCGTTTGGAGAATATATGCTGAGATGGATGGGAACACTAGAAATTTGTTTAGAGCGGCCTGTCTCTCTATCAGTCTCATCTGCAATCTCTTTCCGCACAGCAGCTGCACGATTTGCAATGAGTAAATAAAACCAATTGCGCACACAATTAACAACATCACTCCCAAGTGAAGTCCACACATTAACTATCGGAAGCCACATAAGCGAAGAGCAATGCGTAGGCATATAGACATGCCTCTCGTGATCAATGAGTAGCCACATACGATAACATTGCTCTAAGCACAATCAGAACATTCTGAGGACCTCAATCTAGTCGATACATTTGCTAACGGACTCCAATGTAGGAATTTCCTTGTGGGAGTTCGAAAATCTTACCAAAATCAGTGAACCTTTTCCTCGGCAGGTGGAGGAACTCAGCATATTCTCTGCTTCCTTCATCAAGCTTATGAAGCTGCAGCACCAGAGGTCTTCTAGTAACAATCCCTGACAAAGTAATTTCAGAGAAGATGACTCATTATAGCATATTTACCATGTCACAGAAAGCTGAACAAGAACAGCACTATATCAAAGAGCAACTCGAGGTAGCGATTGTTACCAGATCCACGAGGCAAGAAGTCCTTCCCTACTACGCTCTCCAACACCGACGACTTCCCCGAACTCTATTTCAACATATAACAACCACAACTCAATAACACCATCTTAAACTTCAAATTCACGCGGTCAAAAGCAATAAGCAACCGCCTAAACAAGAGAGCGGGGATCCGGAAGGTAACCTGGCCACCGACGACGGCGATAGCCGGCAAGGAGTCCCAAAGAGTAGGCAACGCGCTAGCTTCGCCGTGATCACCGAGAGCAGTACAAGCTCTCTGAATCTTGTTAACTAGAGAGATCAAATTGTCCATATCTCCGAGCTAATCAGATAGGAAGGAAACAAGCAGGAATCTGAAGAGAGTCCCGCCGGCGCAGCCGCCCGCAGCCGTCAGGTCGGAGATCTCCCTGGATCTGAGGAGTTAGGCGGGGGATCTGCCGGAAGGAATAGTTGCGGTCGAAAGTGTGAAGGATTTGTGGCGATGCAGAGGGAGAGAGGGAGAAGCCGTGGTGCGTTTTAAATGAAATTGACACAGAGATGACTTCAAATGGGGAGGAAAGGTAATTAGGAAGTTATCTGTGAAATGGAGGGAGGTGTATATATTGGATGGGAGGGTTTAATGAAGATGAAGACTAGAAGGGAGGACTAATTGGGAGAAAGATTTTTCGATGCTTAACGCAAAATTGTATTGGGCTTTTTTTTTATTCTTTTTAATATTTTAAGAAGAGAAGGCTTCGGAGATTCAAAATACCGACCGGTGAATTCAAATTCAGCCACGCTATGGAACAAAACGTAGGCCCACCGAACATCCACTATCTTTGTTTTTGGAATTGGGCCGATCCCAAGTCATGATTGATTCGAACCCAACGGTAGGAAAATGCCATTCAAACTAAACCTCTCCTCATTAGTCATTACTGAAGCTTTATCCTGGATTTCAAAATTTCCCCGACTTAGAAAATAGAAACTGTTATGAGCGAGCAACTTTTATACCCCTGTAAACGGCTAAACGCAAGGCCAAAGAAGAGATGAACAAGAAACTAGAGGTTGGCGTTGGACGTTCTTCTTTTCTCGTGATAATTGTCGAAATTTCCTTTTTTTTATTTTTTTTTACTTCAGGCTGGGCTTTCGTCTCTAGGAGAGCCGATGAGTTGGCGGCCCATACATTTGCCCACTTCAGTATGGCTGGGGCTCATTGGACCGTGCTGGGCTGATAGACAGACTTCCTTAGCTTTGTTCAAGCTGTTCCATGATTATGATTACGTATGGTCCTTTCAGTTTTTTTATTTTATTTTTATATAAGGGTGATTGAAAGAAAGAATTGAATGCATGCAATACAAGGCCATACATGCATATATCTCCTTCAATGTACAAATTTCATGTTAATAGCTCCATCTCTTCCACAAGAGATAAGAATTGATCTTTGATGAAATTAATAATTTGTATTATGACCAAATTTAGTTACAAAAACTAATACTTTTCGATATCCAAATATGCTCGAGCAACATCATATTGCAATATGAATAGACAAGAGGACACGTGAATGATAACACAATACACGGCAACTTAATAATGGAACGTAATCTTAATCTAAATTTCTAATTGAATCTCTTATATTGTAAACATATATGTACCAAGTTCTCTTCGACTTTTTATCGTTAATTAAGTATTTAAACCCATAGAAGAGAGACTATATGCCAACTGCGAAGCATCATTAACATTCTCGCATTTGATTTGGCCTCCCAGAACCTCAACCCACGTTCTCTGCTCTCATAAGAATCCGCAATTGCTGCTGGCCTAATAAACTATTGATCTCATGTTGTAAAAGCGCCCATTCATCCCACCGATCCCAATGATTAGGAAATTCAAAACACCGCCAACGAGACAAGCACGAGCAATAATAATCCTCTCTCTCTCTCCCTGACGGTGGTGCCGTGCCACTGAATGAATGCATGAATGCTGCCTGGACACTTGTTTAGGTTCCCACTATTAGGCCAAGTTGGACTTGGAGAGGAGAAAGAGAAGGGGAAGAACATCTCAAAATGTGGCGTGGTCCTCCTCTAATTGCCACTTTGACAACCAACCAGGCACAGAATCTGCTCTACAATAAACAATAATTCGTTCCTTCTTTCCTTTCTTTTCGTTTACCACTCATGCAGCAGAACAGCTTGCTTTACAGAACACATGGGGGATCATGGAACAGCTCTCTATTCATAATCTGTGAACAATGTGGCAGTGGTGCTAACAATTAGAGACCCAAAACAGACCAACCCTAACCTTAAACCCTCTTTACACATATCTAGAACCCAAGAAAACAGAGGAAAAGAAAAGAAAAACTCAATCCTAATTTTCTACTTTCAATACTGGGCAGGCAGGAAGCCCGCAGCAAGATGTTTATTCAGGAGATGTATAGTAAGAAGAGCAAGAAGAACAGAAACCCTCTTTCTCTGCCTACAAACAGTAATAAATACCCTTTTTTAAGAGGAAGGAAGAATCTACACCGATATCATATGCTTCTTTACTGTGCTTTTGTACCTAAAGAAAAAAAACCTGTGAGAATGCTGCTGTGTCTTCTTCTTTCTTTTTCCTACTTGGTTCCGTTAGGGGCGTCCGATGAATTGTAGCCGTAAGGGTTGTTGCTGGCCCAGTTCCATTGGTCCCGGCACATTTCTTCAATTCCAAATTTGGCCCTGCACAAACATTTGTGGGGTCGAGACCTTTGAGACTGAGACACGGGCGCTTTACTATGATTAAAGGAAATGAAAGCAAAAACATGTAGGGACTCTCATTGTGATTCCTGTGATGCTGACTGATGATGAACTTTTTAAAAAGGCTGGTGATTTTGATTTAGCAACTTACTTCCAATTCAATTCACGTTCTGCCTTCCCTGTTGATGCGTACACTATTTCAGCATCGCCGGGTCGCCGTCCAGCCTTTACTAGAGGGATTTTCTGGTGAGAGTGATGGGAAGAGTCAGTATGAAGCTTGGATGGCAGAGGCCAAAAATGGGTGAAGACTTCTGTGAGAAGCAGGATAACTAAAGATATATGCAGTTTTGACAGTGGGGTGTACCTTTCCGGATGCCTTCTCAAATGCTGCAACCATCTCCAATACTGATGTTCCTTTCCCTGTTCCCAAGTTGTATACCTCACAACCTGCACAATGCACCCATCCAACATTCTAACTCAGGAACTTCTTCACCTACTCACTACTTGTAAATTCATATACCGGTAACTGGTAAGGATACACATTCATAATGTGGGCAAAAGACAATATTCCCCCATGGACAATCAAGTTTGAGAAGGGTGCACAGCAGAACCACAAGAAGCTAGAGCAGTCTATCAAACTGTATCCTTATATAACATTTACACCCAGCCGGATAGTCCAAAATGTTGAATTCGAATTAGACAATATTGAAGGCAATTAATCTGGTGGGGGTTCAGAACCAGAGGACTCATGCATACAACTGTAAGCATCTGGACAGGATGAAAGGTTTCCAGTATAGTGATAACTACACCAAGATTGGGTGTCAAGCAGTGGAGAAAAAATCAAACAAAGATGAATAATTGAGGTGCATACCTATATTGGGTGCATCCAGCTTACGCAATGCAGCAATGTGACCATCCGCCAAATCAACAACATGGATGTAATCACGGACCTGCAATGAGACAAACTTTCGCTAAGCCAACCACACAAAACATTGGATTTTTAACTTGCAGAATAAGTCCATGAACAGATAATGAGCTGCCTCTTTAATTGAAACCATGATGATGATGGGTTAACCATTCATTTCTAAGTGGCCATGTAACTAGACTAGCACCGGAATAGAAGCAAGGGCAACCACACAAGTAGCAAAAGTCGGGAACAGCATTCTTGGATAAAACTATAGCCAGACTTGGAAGGGTTGACACTGTAGTCGTTCTTGGATGGACTTTTCAGCCAAAAATGCAGAAGGGCTTACATGCAGAGCAGGTAGAAGACAGAATGTAAAAAGAAAAGCGTGAAGCATACCCCAGTTCCATCCTTGGTCTTGTAGTCAGTCCCAAAGATAGTTAGATGAGGTCTTCTGCCAACAGCAACTTGCTGCACATAGGGCATGAGATTGTTCGGGACTCCACGTGGATCCTCACCAATCTTACCACTTGGATGGGCGCCAACCGGATTGAAATACCTCAGCAAAATTATCTTCCATTTTGAGTCTGAGTGGTAGACATCACGACAAATATCTTCAATGAAAAGCTGAAAAGACCAACCTCGTAAGATTAGCATTTGCGCAAACAAAGTCATGGCTGTATTCTACTCTGAGCATTGTATACTTTCTACATAACTTAACAATACAGATGAGAACCTCATCTTCTAGTTACAGCTCTTGCACTAAAGATGATTTCTCCCAGATCCACCTAGTGTTAACTTTCGCCACACCATATATGGAACAAACTAACCAATATCCTTGAGTACCCAGTCACTCAGTACAGACCCAACAAAGATTAGTAGATACCTTGGTACGCCCATATGGGTTCATTGCACTGATTGCAGATTCTTCTGTACATGGCACTTCCTTTGGCCAACCATAAACAGTGGCTGAAGATGAGAAGACAAGCTGAAAACACAAGCCAGAATGAAAAGATCATTAGCACAATGCCCTACTTGGCAACAACACAATCCCCACTCACAGCACAGAAGAAAATACTTACATTCTTGCATCCATGGGCAGCCATTACTTCCAGCAAAGCAATTGTTCCAATGATATTGTTGTTGTAATACAACAAGGGATTCTCAACACTCTCGCCAACTGCTTTCAGTCCAGCAAAGTGGATGACAGCATCAAATCTGGAAAGGGCAGTTGGAGCAAGAGACCTTAATAATTCACCTAATCAATATGGAAACATATAAAATTCAGGGATATCAATGTGTTAAACTCATCATACTTTGCCCCCGTGAAAATCTTCTCCAGAGCAGATTTGTCCCTTAGATCGGCCTGCAAATTTGAACCCACAATCTCAGTAACGAACACACAGTTCCAAGGAATAACTATACATGGAAACTTCTGGATTTTGGCTACACCAAGTATATATATTATGCTGAATTCAGTATATATCATAAATAACTGCTCATAATTCACAACAGAACTGGAATGGACGAATTTCAGAGACCTAAAACCACTTTGCAGAGCATAATTGAGATACTCTAAACTCACAGAAAGACCAAATAAAAAAAGTAGAAAAGAAGAAGAGGAATGAATCAGCAGCCCATACTTCAAACAAAAAAAAAGTAAACCACAGGAAATAAAGAAACCAATCAAATCAACATAGGAAAACCAAAATTGCCGCCGGCCACAGAGAAACGGGAATTCCGCGGAAGCGAACAGATTCGCCACCGCGGTAGAGCTCTTCAATTCCAGACAATTCGGAAACCGAACGAAATCAATTCAGTAAAATCCACACAGCCGAGAGAGAGAGTTCTCCGTCCAAGGGCGGGGGAGTAGCGGGAAATGACAAACCTGGTGGAAAGACAAATTATCGGCGTGCTTGCCGGCGAGGTCCTTAACTCGGCGGAGGGCGAGTTGATTGGAGTTGTCCAGGCTGTCAACGACGACGGCGCGGTAACCGCCTAAGAGCAACTGGAGCACGGTGTGAGTCCCAATGTAGCCGGCGCCGCCGGTGACGAGGACGCGCTTCGCCATAGAGTATAGAATTCCAACGGCAGAAGGACACAAAGCGAAGTGAGCGAGGGGAAGAAGAGAGGTTTTTTGCGGGGTTTTTTTTTTTCTCGGAAAGGGGGGAAATCGTTGTATGTTGAGGCCGAAAACAAGGGGGAGATAGAGGGGAGAGTGATTATATAGGGGGGAGAAACGGAGGAGAAACGGAATGAATTGCGTGCATTGATTAGGAATCTGCGGAAACGAGAAAAGAAAACTGAAAGCTCACTGGAAAATAACATTTTAATTAATTAAATCAAATCATGAAATAATAATAATAATTTAAGTGTTAATTAATGTCATCTCATGACAGCGAGCGAGAGAAGAGGGAGGGATTCGCTTTCTTTTAATTAGGGACCCGAAACAACTTAACTACGTTTTTCATAAATTAATTAAGTACGGATTATAAAAAAATAATAATTAAAGAGGACTTAACTGAAGCATATGAAAACTTAACTGCAACCTCAAAAGAGATAACTCCGCTGAAAAAGCGCAGTTATAACTGAAACTTTAAGCTTGGCTGCGTGGCATAGTTAGTAAATACTCCGTTTAATACACGTATATGTACCCGTACGTACTTTATCCGTTTAAAACTTCCGTATCCGTATTATTGTCAAGACGTTTCATTTTTTCCCGTTCATTGGATGGTTCCCGTACTAAACACGTATAAAACCCGTATAACACGTTTAATATCCGTATTTAATGAATTAAATTGTGAACTTTACTATTATTTATATATTTATTTATTTTTAAAATAATTACTTTTTATATATTTATTGCTATTAACGTACTATTAAACGTAACTTTAGCTTAGAGTCGACGTAAAATACCCGTACGTAGTTTTTACGTAACTTTTCCGTACCGTAATTTACTAACTATGCTGCGTGGACGCACCACTTAATATTAGCCGTAGATCTCTATGGAAGCACTACTAAGAGCATCCACATTAGTATTGCATTCTCAATTGCAAAATGACATGGCATAGGTGTTTGCAATTGCAAAACCAATTGCATTGATGTAGCTACCAATTGCATATATGCAAACTTGCAACAAATGCAATTGCATATGCAAGTCAAACAAGCCTAAAAAAAGGGGACTTTTTATTTTATATTGTTTTCTTTTCTCTTTTACTTAATTTTCTATAATTTAAATATAATATTTAATTACATTTGCAATTGCAAGTTAATTGCATTGATGTAGGTGATTGAAATGAATGTGATGTGGATTGCAAAAAAATTGAGTTAACAATAAAAAACATAAATGCAATTTTTTTTGCAATTGCATTGATGGAGATGCTCTAATCGTGGATTAAAATATTATCTTTAATTTATTGATGCACTATAATGAAAATAGTGTTCGTTTAGTCATAATACTTTTTTTTTTGTCTTAACTATACGAAATTTGTTGGAGGGTTTTTTTTTAACTTAGTACATAGAAAAATTGTGAGATTTACTAAAATGTGTATTAGATCCAAAATAGTTAGAATGAAGATAACATATATAACTTTTCGTTTCCGA
This sequence comes from Linum tenue, assembly GCA_946122785.1. Classification (NCBI taxonomy): domain Eukaryota; kingdom Viridiplantae; phylum Streptophyta; class Magnoliopsida; order Malpighiales; family Linaceae; genus Linum; species Linum tenue. Next base: position 1,251,069 of record CAMGYJ010000005.1, on the reverse strand, counting down.
TGAATTGTTAACACTCGTATCAATGACCAAGATCAGACTTGTCGTTTATACGGTAAGATAATGAAATGATTCAAACTCTATTTCAACTCATCCACAAGGAGGAGTGAAGTCATCATGTTTAGTGAACTCAATCCAATGAAGGATCCCAAATGCTTGATATCGGGCTTAGTGGGTCTGCTTTCCCCCTTAAGAGTAATTTAAATCCTAGTTAGCGAGAAGTGTTATTAGGTTCAAGTCAGTCTAGATCAAACTCTTTGAACATTTTTTTGCGTTGAAGTGAATTAAGGTGGTTCAATAAATTAGGTATATACCTAACAAACCCAAATTCTTTAGCCCTCTCTCTAACAAAATTGTAATTGATAACTTTTCTCACTATAAATGTCACAGTAAGTTATAATCCATCTAAAAGTCCAAATTACTCTATATAGAGTTTGAATTAAGGTTGTTTCTATAAGTCCTAAATACACCTACCTCCTTACAACTTAATTTCTTATTAAGGGCTTGGAGTCCCATTCTACCGTCTGCACCTAAGAACTCAACGAACTCATGCTAAGCCCCTTCTCATAAAAGTCAAAGGTTTAGTCTCCAAACCCTATCTCAGAATTTATTGACTACAAGAATCCTACTTTTATTAATCTTTAACACAATGAAAGATAGGCTTTGACAAGCACGAAATTTAATCGATAATAAAATATATTGAGTACCGCTAGACCATGTTATATATCTAACTTAGCCATGTAATATGGCTATAGTCACTATCAACTTTTTACAAAGTTACATTCTAACAATCTATAGCAGGGAAACAATCGAAGTAAAGTAACTAAGCATACTCGCATCAAACTACAAAACATTAGTGTAGAAAGTTTGAGAGAAAAAAAAAGGAATTATTACTTCTGATTTCCTATTAGGATCAAATTGAGTTTTTTTCTTCCTAAACTCACCAACCTATCATTTAATTGAGAAAAAACAAACACACAAAAAAATTATCAAAATAGATTTTATGTGAGGAAAATTTGTGGGGCAAAGTTGGGATTGCCACGTGGTGGGTGTGGTGTTTCTGTCTGTTTGAACTACACAAGGATTTTGCATGGAGTCGGTCGGTGAGTGTAGGGAGAAAATCCCAACTTCTCTCCAAGCTGGAAATCATTCATTATTATCAGCACAAGTTGTTTGTTTGGATTCTCTGTTTGCGCCTCTGGCGAATGAGCTAAAAAGGTGTCTTATTCCCTCTTTTGTTTCTCCTCATAGTAATTGCAGGGAGCGGATAGTATAACAACACTATGAGTGTTGTTATACTAACAACAAGATTCATTAAGGATAAAAGGGTAAACTAACACAAAATAACAAATTAAAAACTAAAATCCAAAAATAAAACCATATCTCAGCGATGGTATCTCTTCATGTCTCTTCCCTCTCGGCAACTTCTCCTCCACCGTTGGGAACGCCGCGAACAGCAGCCGGTTCGCATGGTCGACCCTCCTCGTGGCCCCAGCGGCGGCGACGAAGGCGTTGCTGACTTTGGTGGCCTCTCGCTGGGCGAAGTCGCGAACCCGAAGAATGAGAACGGCGGCGGAAGGAAAGAGAACGGCAACGCGCGGCGGCTGGAAGGAACGAGCACGGCCGCAATCGCCGACTATGGCTTCGAAGGCCACGCATCCTAGGTTTTCTTCTCCCCGTCAATTTGCCCGAATCTTGCCCCCCATGGAGTCCAAAATCTTGGAGATCAACTTGATCTCCGCCCAAGGCCTGAAGCCGCCGTTCGCCAAGCTCCGCCAATTGCAGATCTACGCCGTCGTCTGTATCAACTCTGCCGCCAAGCTCCGCACCCAGGTCGACCGCGTCGGCGGGGTCAACCCTACCTGGAACGACAAATTCCTCTTCCGAGTCTCCCCCAATTTCTTCTCCAATGACACCTCGGGGGTCTCCGTCGAGATCTACGCCTTCGGCTGCCTCCGCGATTCCCTCGTCGACATCGTCCGCTTCTAGTGAAAGAGGGGTTTTTTTTTCGTTGAATAAGATGGGTTATTTTCTATGGGTTATTTTCTATGCCAATGGCAAAGATGGGTTTCTAGTGAAACTTGATAATTTTCTATGGATCCCAATTTGCAGTAGTGTTAAATCTCATTCTGATGCTATAACTTCGGTGTGTATCTCCTTGATAGGTTTTGTGATTTGGAATTTTATTACTACGGCGGCTGGTTTTTCAATGTTTGGTTGAATGTTGACAACTGAGCGTATGGATTATACAGCAGTATATTTCCAATTGTTATGCAATTCACGCACCAGAAACTTCATAATGCAAGCAACAAACGTGATAAAACAAATTATAAAAAACACACTAGAAATCTTCTAATGGAAACAACAAATCTCCTAAAAACATACCAGAAATCACATAAAGCAAACAACAAATATTTCTAAAGTACCCAGAAACATCCTAATACAAACCACAAACACGACAAAGCAAACCACAAAAACAAACCAAAAACATTCTAATGTAGACCATAAATATATTAAAACAAACCAGAAACCTCGCAAAGCAAACCACAAAAGTTTCGAAAGCACACCAGAAACACAATAAAGCAAACCACAAACACGATAAAGCAAACCACAAAAACAAACCAGAAACGTCCTAATGCAAACGAAAAATCTATTAACACAAACCAGAAACCTCGCAAAGCAAACCACAAATATATTAAAACAAACCAGAAACCTCGCAAAGCAAACCACAAAAGTTTCGAAAGAACACCAAAAACTTCTTTATGCAAACCAGAAACCTTCTAATGCAGACCACAAATCTCCTAAAACAAACCACAAACCTCACAAAGCAAACCACAACATTTGCGAAAGCACACCAGAAACCTCCTAATGCAAACCACAAACACAGTAAATCAAACCACAAAAAGCAAACCATAAACGTCCTAATGCAAACCACAAATATATTAAAACAAACCAGAAACCTCACAATGCAAACCACAAAGTTTTTGAAAGCAAACCAGAAACTTCTCAATGCAAACCACAAACACAATAAAGCAAACCATAAAAGGCATAAAAAAATATGAGAAACCAAACCATAAATCTCACAATGCAGACCATTATATCCGGTGATCGTTGACCGGTCAACGAAGACCGTTGACCGAACTCCGGTGACCGTCAGTGAGCAGATTCCGACGCCGATAGGCATATTCCGGCCCCGATGACTAGATTCCGACGCCGGTAAGCATATTCCGACGCCGGTAAGCATATTCCGATGACAAAATAGCATATTCCGGCGACAAAAAGCATATTCCGGTGACCGGCGACCATTTTCCGGCGACCGGTGCCAGAATTCCGGCGACCACATTTTTGGGCAGAAAAAAATATTTTTTTATTTTTTATTTTTTTATTTTATTTTTATTATTTAAACATATTTTTCATAATGGCAATTATACCCCTGCTTTGATTTTACACTAGGTCAACTTATCTAATAAAAATTCATCACAATCCTAGCTTCCTATTGGTTGGAGACTAGTGTTGTTACAATAACAACAAAAGGAGTGTTGTTATAGTATCTAGTCCCGTAATTGCATGTACTTAAAGGAAAACACTTCAAAACAACTTCAAACATGCAAAACCAAGAAATGGCCTTCAACGCGGAGGGCCATTGGTGCATCAAAGCACTTTCTGGAGCATTCGAGTTGAGAGAAACACTAAATTATGTGAATATCAATGGCTGAACACTAGAATTATTTTAGGTTAAACACTGTCTCTAGAGACCGTGATACAAGCATGGTGGAACTGGAACTTCATATTAATCAATCATGCCAACCTTATGAAATCGCTCCTAAATTGCTAGTATGCAACCATCCAAAATGTGAACTTCGGATAAAATAAAATTATCCGAAGAGGTTGACAAAAATAAGATATTTCAGTTACGCCTATTCTACAAGGTATGACTTGACATATTAAATCTTACACCAACCAGATACGTGCAAAGGCCGAAACAAGAATGGTCTTTGACCAATTTGGTGGAACCTATGAAACTTTCGAAATAAACCGGTAGTTAATGATTGATCATTGAGTGTATGCCATTGCAATGCTCACTAACATATAGAACCCCAATTATGCATACCAATCTCAATTATCTTCACTTCACATGTGGAGGGAATCATGTAATTAAAAAAATCTCAGCTTAAAGACCCTAATTGTGTGGACTAAGCTCCAAACCTTTCTTTAACTTGGGGTTAAGCTAACTGTATATGGATTGAATTCAAAAGAATATGTAAGGCATCACATAAGGAATCTACTTCCTTTGTACTTTTGCACATGTTAACTTCTTCTCTTATTTTTAGTTTTAGTGTTATTTTCTTTCATTTTTTCCCCATCTTCCTCGATGGTGGGAAGGAATGGTAGATGGGACCTGAATTTGCAATTGCAGTTCCGGAGGGTAGCGTCTTTACCTGAAGACAACACCAAACCAACCTCTGCATCATCTGCCAATTTTGCCCTTTTAGTTTTTTTTCTTCTTCTTCTTGTGATTTCACATGTCCTCCATATGGTTTGTCCAATTATTATTATGCTGTCTTTATCGATTGGTCCATAATAACAATAATAATATGTTAATTGTACTTTAAGAGTTCTAAGACAGTGAATCAAGCCCAATGAAAAGCAGCCATCAATCATCATTTCATTCATTCATTCATTATTTGATTACACCATTTAGCGCCAAGGTAGTCGACCAAATCTTTTTAGGACAGGTGCTTCTAATTCTTCTTAATCCACGCCATTAGTTTTTTTAGAAAAAGAAAAGGAAGATAGATCAACCATATTTCCATGTCTTGCACAAACTTATAGATGGCCATAAACCATTATGCAAACCAATATACATATTTTGTTCTAATGGCACTTTGATTTGAGATTTTATATGAATACTAATTCACAGGAAATAGGACTCACAAGTAACAAAATTGCACTATATATGTCATCACAACAAGGTTATCCTTGTCATATAGTAAATAATTAACCCATTATAACCTTAAAGAAGACAACATCAACTCATCAAGCCAATTGTAATCGCTCTATTTTTTTTTAATTGTATCTGCTCTAAATGAGTTGCTAACAGTTGAAATCGTTTTACCCTAAAATCAAGACTTGAACAACAAAAGATCAACAAAAAGCAAATATTTTCTGGGGTCATTTGGATGCAGGTTTTGGGTGTGGGATTTGGGCACAATCCTACATAGTGTGGGATTTTAATTAAAATCACTCGTTTGGAAAGCAATTATATGATAAGAGATTTTAAATATTAGAGATTTCAAAAACCCACAATTGTGGGATTATGAAATAGATGATGGTGATCAGCTATTTTAAAATCCCACACAAATTCCACAAATTAAAAACCTAAGTTTTTAAACCAGTTATTTGAGCCAAATTAAAATCCCACAAATTAAAAACCTGGATCCAAAGGACCCCTCTATGAAAACTGGACCAATATAATAAAAGGATATTGTTATTAAGCATTTACTTACGGGGTCGAGACCCTTAACCAGCAAGACCGGAACTAAGTACCAAGTACACTAACACAGTATACCGCCAAGGCGCCAACCAAACCGTAGTCTCTTTCACTCTTCTTCAAGGGATCTGCGTGACGCAGAATTTGGGTTTAGGTGGAAATGGTTAGATGGATATGGATTGGTATTCTGCCTTCCACACTTTCCGTGAAAACCTTATCAGTTCGTGTTCGTCAGTGTGTCGGTACGTAATGAGCGGTGGGCTGTTTATGTCATTTTCTACTGCGCGGAGGTGAACAACCACACGACACGGGAATGAGCAAATAAATTTCCTTTTCGTCCGATCACTCCAGAACTAGAAGAAGTCGATTCTCCACACCCAACCCCACCGACCAAGAAGACTCTTGAGAAACCCCAAATGGCTGGCATAGAACGAAGAAGGGGAAATAAAGGCGGGATTTGATGTACCACGTCATGTCTTGTAGGGTTAACAACACTAATTGAGTCTTGTAGATTATGAAAGTTGGGCTATTTGAAAATTTGAGCAAAAATAATACGATTGAGCAAAGTTGAGATCATATTGGAGTATTAAAGGAAACATGTATTTATATTACCGTCGTATGTAATAATAGTCAATTTGTCATTAACCAATTGGTCCCAATAACAATAAATCAAGTTGTTGGGAGAAAGTTATGCTGGATCTTATATTATTCTCTAACACGATTTATATACTCCGACTGCCCGGGTAATACGGTAAATAACAAAAGGACGGTTAACCTCGAATATGGATTTGAGTCGATGTTTTGAAAGTTAGACCGAACAAAGGACGGTGGAGACCAGAAGGATAACGCCAATTAACCTATCTCTAGTTATAAACTAATACAGCTTTCTTTACAGTGAAACGGGAGATTTTGCTTCTGGACTATATGGCTCAAAAGTATAACAGGAGACCAAGAAACAGGACAGCAAATTTTCAAGGGAATGTGCGTCTCACCCAATCACTCCAGTAGCCAGCTCAGGACACTAGGGATGGCAATTTACCCACCCATGGGTAATTTTGCCCAAACCCAAGTAGACCCATTTATTATGGGTAGGGTTTGGGTGATGTGTGTATGGGTTTGGGGTTTGTATATGGGTTTGGGTTAGATATGGATATTATCTAAATGGGTATGGGTTGGATATGGATATCCATTTACTTGAGGGTGTCTTAACTACACATGCAAAAATTGGACTTATTTGTAAAACTTGAAAATTTTAGGTACCAAAATGTAAGACCAAAAAAATTTAGGTACCAAAACGTAATTTTTCATCGATATTTTGAGGACTTATATGCAAAAAAAATTAAATTTAGGTACTAAATATGCATATCTATTAAGTTTAGGTACCAAACTGTAATTTATATTTGGGCATGGGTACAAACCCAAATCCATTTGTTATAAACCCAACCCAATCCAAAGTAAATGGGTATGGGTACAAACCCATCAAACTTTACCCATATCCATATATTTGGATTTCATACCCAACCCAATTGGGTTGGATAGTAAAATACCCATGGGTATGGGCATAATTTCCATCCCTACAGGACACCCACCACAAAAAAAAAAAAAAAAAAAAAACCCAATTACGTGAACTGGATGGTAGGTTGGTTTTTTGTCTTTACAGCAAAGAACAGGTTGAAACCCATAAGGTTCTCTCCTCGACTCAAAGTGCCCCTCCAATGTCCTAACTGTAGGCTTTTAACCTTTTCCTTTTGGGGGGGCTCTTGACTCTTGAGTATAATTTCAGTCTGTATTTTAAATTTGTAATACCAATAGACTCGTGACAAGGAGAAAGGAAGCAAGACAAACCTGTGAAGTAAAGTGGATAAAACTAAAAGTGCCGACGGCCTTTCTTAAGTTGTACACAAAGCTTCCTTGTCCAAATTTAACTGCCTCTTCTTCTCTGCGTCAATCAATACAAGGACCACTTTTCTACATATATGATATATGGATATGAACCGTCCAGCTGGACATTGTAAAATGTGAGGAAATGTTTCGTGAAACACAAGCAAAGTGAGATCACAAGCTCCTAGCACAAGGTAATTCATCGAACCAAGCGGTCGGCTTAAAAGTGAACCGTCCAAGCAATAAGATAAACAGAGGTTGTTTGATAATCAGGGATTCTGAAAGCACACATGGTTGTGACAATTCATCATCTTTCTTGCCTGAATCTAGTACGAAAACCAAACATTTCACTTTTCACACTCCACCGTTGCAATTCCAACAAACTATCACAGAACACATTCTTATGATTCCATCTACGAAATACATAATGTCTTAAAATCATGTATGAATGACAACCACCAAAGAAGTCTTACCAAGAGAAGGCTCATTCAGATTTCAATACTACGGTACATTTCCAAGACTGCAAGACAGAAGCTAACATTTACAGTATTATGGGTTGAACGTTAAACGAGTAGATTTGCAGTAATTCGTATTAAGTACAGTACCTCAGCAGCTGAGGCAGCATAGTTCCCATGGCATAGCAGGTTTTTGTCCATCTCTACTCGCTACTGCTTGGGAACACGATCGATGAACCTGGAAAACGTTCAGCGTCTCTAGGATACTCGTTTCTACGTGTGAAGCTGGTTTTACCGTTGGCGCAGAAGGCGTATGTCAACCAGAAATTTTGGGTGTTGGGATTAGTTAATATCTGTGTGTGTGATGAGCAGTAATTTAAAGCCATTCGGTAGGCACCGTTTGAGAACCGAGGAGTCTTTCGGCTTCATCATTTGCTTCTGCTTGTAGCTTCCACCTCTGATTTCAACAAAGTAGAACATTTGACACTTGACAGTTGGAAAAAAAGAATACACCGGGGATAGCAGAAATGACAATGGAGCAAGTAAATTATTCATTCTTTTGAATAACAGCAAAACCAGAGAAGTAATATTGCTTATCCAAGGATTCCATCAGTCATTTAATCCAAAAAAGTTACATAACTAGAACAGATCATGTTTCATTTATCAGCTTCCCTAACCCCGAAACCATAAAGCCTAGGATTCCAAGATTGGCCGAGAAATCTATCATTCAGCCTTCTAGAGTGCGCATAAATCTGTTTTCACCTTGCCTAAAATCACAGTGGAAAAAGTAAGAAGAATTAAGGATTAAAGAGTGTACCTCTTCAAGATCTTCCAGCTCCATGATTTGCTCTATCTGTTCAGCAATGCTTTCCTGAAACCAATAATTATCTAGTAAGCTATTATTAAACATTTTGAAATAAGGAAGGATAAATGTTCAACTGTTATCACGTACTGCATTGCCAACCGCTTCAGCAGCAAGAACGTCAGAGTCCATTTCTACCTCAATTTCAATCATTGAGGAAATCTGAAATAAACGAGCCACTCAATAAGTTCAAAGAGGGAACGGAATCTTTGATAGCTATGTAATTTGTTGGTCAAAGATGATAACATACTCTAGCATAGCTGTCAATAAGTTCAATCCGCCCTTTGAGGGAGTCTTCCAAGCCTTCACGGACCTTTTTCACTCTAGTTCTTCTGGCACTGGAAAGATCCAAATCCAGATCATATACTTATGAAGCTCATCAGAGTTTCATCTCAAAAGAATAAAATTAAGCAATGTTAGATTTTCACCGATAAGAAGGTTCTCCTACAGCAAATATCTTGTTCTCCAGCTGGCACATGCGAGCTAACATCCAAACCTAGACAAAGCAACCAATTAACTTCCCAATAATATGACTGCTGAAGAACATCATTCATCAGGTAGTAGTCATACTATGAATTTACAATTTTATTTCCAATCCCGAAGGTAGCTTGGCTCGCCTAGGGCATAGAAAAAACTACATAAGCTGTGACTGAGCTTCAGCAGGACTATACCTCCTTTTCAGCAGCTTCTTTCAGATCCTTGATGCGGGCCTGGAGGACGTCATATTGAGACAATAGCTGCTGTTTGATAGATATGGCATCAGCTGACCTCTGAGGAAGCTGCAAATAAGAAGCACAAAGAATCTCTCAATGCTAATCGCTACAAAGTTTAACAAAGGTTCCCAAAAGCTATTCTAGAAATTTCAAGCATCAGATTCACACAAGCAGAAAGAAGTAGTCATAAAAGCTCCAACAAAAGGTTTTGCTAGGAATACTATCGCAGGGTTTGCAGAGCAAAAGGTAAAATAGGAGTGTGCACTTAAAGCAGCACACGTCCTCCTCCCTACACTAAATATTCAGGTCAGATCAAAACTAAGAGCTGAATTTAAAAGAAAAAGCAACCTGATAAGGGGAAGAGCAATGGAGTATCTAAAAGTGAGCATACAGTGTGAGAGCACAAGTTTATAGGCAGGAAGAAGTGCACAAAAGTTAGAGCCTTAACAACATTAGTAATCTCATAAGACTGTAGGAAGCCAGCTGAAAAGCCTAATACCAGGTGTCAACACAACAAAGGTGGCAGCTCACCTGATTCATCTGAGGCAAAACTAACGTATTTAGGGCTGCCCCAACACTAACAGATGTAAACGCAGCAACTGAAAGTAACCGAGGCAAGCTGGGGTCAACCATTCCTGATGCAACATCTCCAGTTGCCAGAACTGCAGCAAGAGGAATAAGCACAGCGGGATTAAGCAAGGATAGTCTCCCATCTTTCGCAGGAGCTCTCAACAGTGGAGACTCCCGGCCATTAACATGGTTGGTAAGGCACATAGGCTCCCCAGGATAGACATTAGAGGCCTTTGGACTAAATTTGAAGGGTCCCACGCTTCGGTATACATTGGATGGAGCAGCTGATGCAATAGTTACCCTTTCCCCTTCTTGGGCTGGGAGATCGACTGTTTCAGTAGCAAACCTTTGTGTACGTGCTGTACCAGAAGGTGTCTGTACCTGAGAAGGGTAAACAAATGCATAATTGAAGAAATGCTTGACAACTCAAGCTTAGCAGCTAAGAGAATTTATGATACACAAGCCGGTAAACTGATCAAACATGCAAATATAAGCTCATTCTAGGGGTTTTCGACATGAAACTGAGGCTTTAAGAGGGCATAGCATCTCAGTAGCAATCATAAAGATTCCTCAAATTCACGCATCCTAAGCCTTACCAACAATGAACTAAGTGAAATTAACATTTGGAATTTCAATCGACAGAACATCACAATGCCCCCTTCTAAAATCCATTGGCAAAAGTGTGAAACATGTGAATCAAGACTAAGCATTCCAAGACGAGAAAGCTAACCACAATAGAATGAACAGCTGCAGGAATTCTTCGCTTCATTACTTGCAGAAACCTTAGCCCCCTTTCCCATGCAGGAAGATCCATGCTGCGTTCGGCAGGAGGGAGTTCCTTAGAGAAAGTGAATTCAGGATCAACAACATACACAAGCATTTACTTGGTCATGCTGAAGCAGGGAAAGGCAATGCATGGCAACAGGTCACACCAGATGAGTAGCTTGATCGTAGCACTTCTATACACCAACCTGATTTCTTCTGAGCTGATACTAGTTATGTCTCCAGAAACTAGCTCGTACTGATAGCGGCACTTGGAACAGGATGCAATCTGCACTGAGAATGCCCATTATTCCAGAAGCTAAAGCACTCGCTTCAAAGGCAAATTTCAACCAAACCACTGAGACTCGTTCGCCACGACCAAATCGCCAAAGCTCGAGTATGTATTACCTGAACCCCATGCTGTGGTTGTGCAACTGCAACAGCAACGAAACAAGTCGGACACCTAACAACCCTTCCGAAAGGCACCTGCAAATCCTCACAAGGTTATCAGAATCGTAGCTAACTTGAGAAACATATTGAAGCCAGAAAACAGAATCAAACTATGGCAGGTGAAGAGAAAGGCTGTTCACCTCTTCACTAGGAGACACTCCGACTCGACAAATGTAATCAATCGTTTTAAGCGCATCCGAGACCTTCAACGACGCAGCGAGGCCCCGCACTAAAGCCGTGTAAACACTAACATCCGGCCTCGACCATTTCCATCTCTGAACCAAACCGTCATTCTCACTAACAACTAAGTATGCAAAAACCAGGACTCAGTTCAATTGAATTGCCAACAAAAGCTTTAAAAGAAAAAGATTCGTCTACAACTCTAGATGTGGCAAACACAGCATACCTTGATCGAAACTCGAACGCATGGCGTAGAAAACAGACAAGGCCAGCTCAAAATTGTTCCGATCAAGCGCGGCGTTTATAATCGAACAACAGTCTTGCACGCCAACCACGCCGCTGCTCCGCTGCGTCAGCTCAGCGACTATCTCCAAGGCCTCATCGGCGTGTTTAGCAGAAGAGACTCGTAGGAGCAACGCATTGTCGTCGAACAAGTTGCAGGCGGCGGCTGCTTCGCCGAGCGAAGCTCTGGCTCTAAAGGCTTTAGGAGAGGCGCGGAAGCCGGTGGCGGTGGCTAGTAAGAGAGTAAGGAGAGTGTTGGTGAAGTTGTTGGTTGGAAGAGAGACGTCGCGGAGCTTGGAGAGGTGAGGAGCGGGAGGGTGGAGGAGGCGATAGAGCGTTGGGGAACCCAAGTTGAGAGTCATAGCACTGAGAATTGTACGTTGATCGGAATCGGTTAGAAGACGACGGGGAGAGTTCGAAATTCGGGAAATGGCGGAGTTCCGGCTTTAGGAGAATTGGGTAGTAGAGCTGCTGAAAATTGAAAGAAAGGATGAGGAACGAGAGGCTGAAACTGGCGGGGGAATGAAAGGGCAACTCCCTCGGTGGCCATCGCATGCAAAAATAGCAAAATAATTGGAGCTGCGGGGAATCGAACCCCGTACCTCCCGCATGCGAAGCGGGCGCTCTACCATATGAGCTACAACCCCTTAATGGTATTTGATTTGATTTTATTTTTATTTAAAGTCTTGATAGACGTAGTCCTCAAAAACGAATCTTCATTACATTTTCAGAAGACTCCTTTCTACTACTTGACACTTGACAGATAGACGGACACAGCTACAAAACGGTGCTTCTTCTTCGTATTATTGTTTCTGTCGCTCAGCTATGGCCTCAAGCACCTCCATTGATTCTACCCTTTCTAACCAAAGGTAACCAAGCAAGTTCAATTCCCTTTTCTGCTTTACTTGTTTTCCTGGGTCTGTCTGCCTTCTTGCCCCTATTGTTTGCGCTCCCATTCGTTTGCTTCTCACATTTGCTTGCTCCCTCTTAAATAGCTTCCACTTCTGGTAGTAAAGTTGGCTCCTTGACTTCTCTCTGTAATGATTCTCTTATTTGTGTGGCGTATTTCGATTTTCTGGGTTTGGAGGTTCTTCTTTGAGTTTTTTAGTGCGTAGTGGTTCGGTTTTTGATGTTTCATGAATGGAGAAGGCTAAATCAGAGGCAAAAAAATGACTTGCATCTCTTTTATCTGGTAGTAAAGTTGGCTCCTTGACTTCTCTCTGTAATGATTCTCTTATTTGTGTGGCGTATTTCGATTTTCTGGGTTTGGAGGTTCTTCTTTGAGTTTTTTAGTGCGTAGTGGTTCGGTTTTTGATGTTTCATGAATGGAGAAGGCTAAATCAGAGGCAAAAAAATGACTTGCATCTCTTTTATCTGGTGTTCTTTACAAACCTACCAATCTGCATCTTACTGGGTACTGCATATGAAACTCAGATCTTAAAGATTGTTGCTCAATTGGAAACAAGATTTCAGTTCGTTGAATCTTAAGCTTCCCCATGTTTCCTTTCCCAGGCTATCAGGGAAAGTAGCACTGATAACTGGAGGAGCCAGCGGGATCGGAGAGAGGATCGCTCGCCTCTTCCACAAACACGGAGCTAAGCTCTGTATAGTTGACCTGCAAGACAACCTCGGCAAGAACGTCTGCGACTCCCTCGGCGGCGAACCCAACACCTACTACCTCCACTGCGATGTCACGAAAGAAGAAGACGTTTCTCGAGCCGTGGACTTCACCATCGAGAAATTGGGGGCCCTTGATATCCTGGTTAACAATGCTGGGGTAACAGGTCCACCTTGTGCAGACATCCGAGACACCAAGGTTTCTGATTACGAGCTGGTGTTCGACGTGAATGTGAAAGGCACCTTTCTGGGGATGAAACATGCAGCGAGAGCAATGATCCCATCCAAGACAGGTTCGATTGTGAACTTATCCAGTGTGGCCAGCACGACAGGTGGGCTCGGCCCTCACATTTACACAGGGTCGAAGCATGCTGTCCTTGGTTTGACCAGGAATGTTGCTGCTGAGCTTGGGAAGCATGGCATCCGGGTCAACTGTGTTTCTCCCTATGCCGTCCCAACTGGGTTAGCTCTGGCTCACTTGCCGGAGGACGAAAGAACCGAGGATGCCATGGAAGGGTTTAAAGCTTTTGCTGAGAAGCATGCCAACTTGAAAGGGGTTGGGTTGACACCTGATGATGTGGCCAATGCTGTGCTCTTCTTGGCGAGTGATGAAGCGAGGTATGTCAGTGGTGATAATCTGATGGTTGATGGTGGCTTCACTTGCACAAATCACTCACTTCGTGTATTTAGATGAGGAGTTGCAGTCCAGAATCCAGATGGTCATTCTGTAATTGCATATGCAGCTCTTTTCTTCATTTCTTACTTCCTGTTTCAACCCAGTTCTCTGCCATTTCCCTTCCAAACAAAAAACCCAAGATAATCTTATTCTTGGAATAGATTTTCCCTTCATTTGAAGGTCATATATTCACTATTTCCAAAAGAATGCTCAGAGCTTGTATAAAGCAGAATAGTGCAGGCAGGCACTACTGTCAACTAGATGTGGTTTCATCAACTTGTATCATTAGACGTTCAGAATTCAGAAGTCTCAAAAGTATCATACATCAGCCAATTAAACCAGAGTCTGCAATGTCAATGATATGGAAACCTAAAATAGCTAGTTGCTGGTTTTCCTGATAGACAAGAAAATCTGCAACAAAACCTATAAACCAAAATCAATTGTAAGTACTAATAACAAGTAAATATATCAGCTTTTTCATCTCTATCTATACGCAATAATGCATTCAGCGACAGCAGCGAGCATCTGTTGCTGAAGATGTCATGATTTGGAAGCAGGGGCAATTGGCCATATGTTCTCTTCATAATTGGTCACCATAACAGCATTACTAGAGAGATCAAATGGATCATAAGGAGGCAAGCCAGAGACCTCAACCCATCTGAACGTTGATTTCACACGATTGTAGTAACACAGTAGCAGAGGGCTGGACAGTACCCTCGGCGCAATCACAATCTCATCTTCTGCTGAATCACCGCCAGAAGCCTGTCCAACAACCACGAACAATGAAGAATCCACCGCCGCCGTCCACGAAGTGAACAAAAAGCTGCGCTCCACCCAAACAGATTTGCGAGAAGAATCGTCCAACTCCCAGAACGTCAGCTTAGCATCCTGTTGAACTTGAACAAACTTAGCTATAACCACACGGCCTCCCAATTTCGCCAGACAAGATGTAGCAGCATCTGGCGGTGCATTCCTGTGGAGTTGGATTTCCTTGAAACTTTCTTCACGAACATCAAACGCCACCATTACGGCCTGCGCTCGCTTGCTCGAATCTCCCCAGCTCCTGAAATACACTACCCCGTTCAAGCAAAGGCTCTCCCGCTGAGGGTAGTAAGGAGGCCCACTCTCCAGCTCTCTCCACGACGTCGCCGTCCCGCCAACGGTGAACACTCTGTACTCCGTCTCCTGCTTCCCGTGGATCCTCCACGAGTTCAAGACCTTGTAATTTTGGGAAATCGGATCGAACCCAAATGAATTCACACAGTAATAAGTGGGAGGAGCGGGAATCGCGCGTGGGTTAGAGACAAAAGGAAGCGTGGTGGAACGCCCCGTGCTCGGGTTACAGACGACGGCGGTGAGGCCGAAGTCCAAGCAGACGATGCCGTTGATGGAGTGGGTAGTGTAGCGCGAGAATCTTGGCGGGATTGTGAGGCGGTGGGTGGCGGAGCCGCCGTTGAGGCCGGAGATGTAGAATGTTTGAGCGGTTTGGAGCTTGGTGGGGAAAGTGATGAGGAGGCCGGAGTCCGGTTTGGTAATGGGTCGGTGGGAGCGGGCGAAGGTTTGGTCGTTGATGATGGAATGGCAGAATTTGGAGAGGAACTGGAACCGGACTAGGGATTTTACCGGGAGGGCTGTGAAGATGTCGTAGATTACATCGAAGGGAATAGGATCCCTGGTGCTGGTGGGAGGATTGAGAGAGGAGAAATTGGAATTGATCGGATTTGGGATTTCTTGATGGTTCTTGCTCTCTCGCCGCTTCTTCGCCGGTGGGCTTTCCATGGCGGACGGGGGAGCGATTGGGGTTTTGACTTGGGAATTTGCTTGATAAGGAGACGATGGAGAGATAAACTGGCGAAGAGGGGTAAGGGAAGTGAACGTGAATCGTGTGTCGTGTGTCGACGAAGGAACAAAGAAGGAAGAACGTTCTTACCAAAAAAAAAAAAAAAAAGGAAGAACGTAAACCAGACGAAGTTTAATGGTCCGAGCCAAGTATTATTGATTCATGTATATTGCAAGACATTCGGCTCGAATGCCACATCGACAAAGTACAGGAGAGATTCGTAGTTAATAAATATGAAATCGATGTTAACTGACAAGACGCGTTTTTTAGTGAAACAGAAGTTAAATATGATATGAGCGGAGTACAACAAGAATCGGTGACCTTATGAGAAGTCACTTTGAATTGCACCCTAAGTCAAATATTGTGAGGGTCGAGGCCCAAAGTGGACAATATCTTCGTCGGAAAAAATTGGGGTGAAACGGAACTCCGAAGTTAACGTGCTTTGTGCGGAGTACAACAAGGATGGGTGACCTTATGAGAATTCACCTTGAATTGCACCCCAAGTCAAAAACCGTGAGGGTTGAGGCCCAAAGCGGACAATATCTTCGTCGGAAAAAGGTTCGGGATGTTACATATATTCCTTTTCACTTTCAAAATATAACAGATATTTTTTTTGTTTATTTTGGAATTTTAATTTTTTAAGCATCGGAAATTAGATTAATTATATTCTTCAAAATAATATTTATTTTGTAATAAAATATAAAAAAAATTATGACATATTTTATGGTTGTTCATCATGTTAATATGAATATGAAAAAATCTACAATGTCTTAAAAATATTGGTGCTTTAATTTGTGTATTTATGGTACAATTTGAAGTTGTAGTTTTATATTATGGTTACAACTTCAAGTAAATGTTAATTCTCTTATAATACAACCTCAATTTGTACTTTAAAGCACTAATATTTTAAAATTTAGTAGAAGTGCGCTCATATGAATATATCTACTATTAAATGATTGCATGATAAATGAAATATACTAAAGTTTATCATCATCATCTATCATTTATAACCATTCACTACCGTCTACCATCATTTATCACTATGATATAAGATGGTAAAGCGTGATATATATATTCCCATAAATATCGAGTTATGCATATCACGATGAACAAAAAAATCATATTTTGAGTCAATGAATCAGTAGTACAGTGTAAAAATGCATAAGCATGAGTTATGTACCTTATCATATACCAAATTAAATTGAGAAAGAGAATATCAAGACTACCTAATTAGAGATAAACTAGATCAAACATTATTCAATTCGAATAATCGTAAAAACTATATCATCTAATTCAAAAAATGTATCTCAATATTACTAATTTGGAGAGAAAATCAATCTCCTTGCTTTTTTATTGTTCTCCGCTCCCATCCATCCCCCAATTCCTTCTTCCTTCCAACCTCTATCTAGTTATAGCGGTGGAAGAGGTGATGAAAGCAATACCTCCAAGCTGAAAGCAATGTTGTGGTTGAAATTTTTATGCTAACACAATTCAATAGACAAACCTATTTTATTCACACAAAAGAATAGTAAAATCTTTTGATATACAATATAATAATTAAATCGTTAAATTTTCACTCACTTGAATTACCATTAATCAATCCAACATGGCATAGTGGCTGGTATCAATTTTTAATCTTTTTGTTATGCTAATCACCCTTAATTATCTTTTATTTTTACAAAAATTGAGATCAGGAGAAAAAACCACCCCATTCTCGCCTTCCAAAGCTCCCCCTCCTTCCTCCGGAAAAGATAAAAATAAAAATAGCCACCAATTAAGAATCAATTGCCATGAAGTCGACACATAACTGCATCATTTGCATTAAATAACAAACCACTAACCCTGCATTAATATAAAAAACTCGTGGTCAAGTCCGTATTGATAGACACATGCTAGTCTAGGAGCATATACACGGGAAACAAGAGACATGCCAGCGTATGCAAAAATCGCGCAGCTGAATTGCAAAGGAAGACGTGTACATATATGGCTACAGAAATGCTTACACGCAGAGAAGAAAGGAGGGAATGAAGATACATAGCAGCTGAACCTGTAGCAACGATTCAGAGAAGGCCCCTCAACCTCTGAAAAACATGAACTAAATTGACAAATCCCCAGCTCGAACAAATCGAGGGAACCAAGGCATAAGAGTATACAAGTACAAACCAAACGGCTAATCTATTTCCCACAGCATTCGAAGTCTAAAGGGGAGAGAGGAGGAAGTCAGAAAATCATGTACAAAAAAACTGGAATTGGGAGCTCTCAATGTTGTAAGAGGTTCTTCAACTGGACTTGACTGACTCAAGCAAACTGACTCCTTGCCCATGGAACCCCTGTTCTGCTGGTGTTACGATTACGCTGTCCCCAATTGTTGTTGTTATGCCGTGCACCATTGTTACGCCGGGCAGCATTGTTCTGCTGCAACAAGGCCTTCATCCTTTGCTCCTTCATATTAGCAAACATTGCATCCAGAGTCTGTGGCCTCTGCTTCATGCCCCCATCGCCCTGCTGCTGTTGCCTTTGAGGTGGCTGCAAAGAAGCACAGACAAAAGTGCAGAGTCAATACCATCTTCTTTTACATAAAATTCGAGTAGATATTCAACAGGCAGACCAAAAAAAACATTAAAGGAGAGTACCTTCGCAGCGAAAGCACCATTTTCACCCCTCCTTGCCATGAAATATCCCTCCCTGCATGCACAACATCACAAAGAAAGAATTGACGCCAGTTTGAAGATGGATACCAGAGAGACCAATACCTAGAGGAGCACCAAGCTTCTTCTCCAAGAGCAACACAGATATCAACTGTCACAGAACTAGCCAGCACTGTAGAAGCTCTTGCAACAATAAGATCCAAGTCCTACTCAGGTGACTAACATTACATCCAAATTAATCAATATATACCCTAACATTTCCATTTCATAGAAATATTTACAATCCTGATTTAAGACTCAAACTTAGATGGCTTGTTGAAACAACACGCTCAAAAGAACTTCCATAGAGTAGCGATCCCAAAAACATATTGAAGTACTGTGCCTCGCTGGAGTTGATGAACAAATCTCAGTGATTGAGAAGCAAGCGCCCCCAGAATAATCAGAAGCGCATTTCAGACAAATACACCCTACACGGAAACCTCCCGGCAAATATTATGCTCAAACTTCACAACAACAGAGTGGAAACCAATTCCAGAACTCCCCACAACCAATAATCTGTTGTGCAATGAACCTTAAACAACTGCCCTCCAACCAACCACTGTATGTTACTACATGAAAGAATGCCAATCGGGAATTAAGCGATCAGGGCTGGCTCACATGAGAAGGAAAGTCATCTCTGGAAAATCATGCTGACCAACGTGCATAAGTGCTGAAGTCAATGGAAGGAGTTGGACTTCATTTGCTGGTGTTATATACAAAAACAAACTTAGGCATGGTGAACCATGTTTTCCCCCCCTTTGGTACCAGGTCACCCTTAACTCTAGGTGTTAAGGAGAGCAGGTGGGAAGAACAAATGCAGCATGGAAGGATCATTATGACCAATCTCAGAAGATGACCAAAGAAATACAGCAGACCTCACCACAGGGTGAAAAGCAAAGCACCAATAAACATAGAGGCCGACATAATTTTAGAAGACCAGGCTGACCAAAAAGTAGTGAACAAGGGTTCACAACGTGTCCAGATGAGAAACAACATCTAACCCTTCGGCTCTGTGATTAGACGGTAATTGGAGATGAAACCAATCAGAAACTCAGATCATTAATCTGTTCACTGTTCAGTTGAGGTGGATCACTTCCTTGTAAACTCACTTCAACATCAGCACATGCAATGCTTCCGTAACCAACAAAGAGCGATAGATATTCTAAGAAAAAGTAATTTGCCTACACAACTTGTGCCCCTCAACTAAGACCCCACTACCGAAATAAATCCACCAGCTCCACAAACTACCCAAGTCACGCGTAACACAATCCAGAACCAATGCTTAACACCAACCAGTTAGGCAATCCATTATGGCCAATAATGATGGAAATTCACCCGTAGTAGCACAACCCCCAATACTGCCACTTGAACATGACCAATCATGAACGGAAGTACCACAATACAATGCGTCGGTAAGCAACATTTAACTTGAATACCACAGGCCACAGAAAATTGAATTACCTGAAATAAGACATGGTGCAGTGATGAGAGTGTGAATAGATGATATATCAAATATACATTCCTAGACAACTCATATAGTTCATAGCTGGTAGCACAACTGCAGAATCTTGAGATAGAGCAGAAAAATACCTTGCTTTGTTTGGATTAGACATCACATTACGCTCGAAAGGCCGATTGCGAAGGGGAGCAACTGCAGCCTTTTGTGCAAACTCTTTTGCTATAGGAAAATGATTCCCCTGAAAATTTGACCTCTTCTGTGCTAAAGCCCCCTGATCACCAAGTTGAATAAGATGCACAATGTGCTGATTAATATTAGAGCAATGCAGGAGATAGGACAAACTTACAGAATTGTTACACAAAATAAGTACCTGTCGAACAAACGGCCTAGAAGCCATATACCTCTGCACCTTCAAGGCTTTTTCTTGAACAGAATTGTTAAACAACCTCTGGTTTTTGTTCTACAGATAGAATATGTTTGCCATGTTAGCAAATCCAACAGCAAGGTCATAGAACCAAACACAAAGGATATTTGTCATGAACAGACTCTCTTACCGGAGCCCTGCGTTGCTTGTTTGGCTTTGTTGTAGAAGTCTTCGACAATTTAATGATGTCATCTAATAGAGCACAACAAGAACAAGTCATGAGCAATCGTATAACAGTAAAGCTGAAACTCTATCCAATGAATCAAGGTTGGCATACCTAAGGGCATGTCCAGTTTCTTCTCTGTATTGGCGATCTCTTCATGAGTGAGTGGTTTGGTCGCCATCTGGGGTGAAAAAAGGATACGAAACCCGGTCACGTATAGAAACTAACACTATGCAACCATTGGAACTTCTAATCTCTTCGAAATAACATATCGAACATATCCAGAAGGAAGTGGCAGGTTTCCTTTCCAGTCCTAAAGAGCAAGAAGGACACATGCAAACACAGGAAAGAGAACCACCCTTGAATCAAAACCGACCAGGGCTACATAGTAGCTCTCGCTGAGATTGTTTCAGGAATGAAATTTGGTTCTGATATCTCAAATCACCACCATGAGCACAACAAAACCTAGTCGATTTTAGAACTCAATAATTAACGAATCTATCAATCAACCATCAGCAGCCACGCCAATTACCGCACTGATATCCACTCAGAAATCGGCTCTTCAACAAAGCATAGCCAAACGACGCCTGCAGCCTGAAGCTCCAAGACTTCAAGAAAACAATCTATTGATTCCAGACTACTCGCGCTCAACGCGTCCAGGGCAAACCGCCGAAAGGAACAGATTACCGCAAGAGTTTCCCTCTCATCCTAAGAAGCTAATAGGATTAGGGTTTAGAGCGAGAGAACCAATTCATCGATCACCCATCACACGACGAACGAATCATCAACGAAACGGGCGGGCATTCCCCCAAGCGAAACGATTCAGGAAAGCCACAAACGCAAAGGCAGAAACACGCGTAGTATAAAATCCGCCACAACGTACCAGTTGCGCGAGGGAGGCTAAACCGGAGGACGGATGCGAGAGAGAGAGACGGGGGAATGCGGCCGCAAACTGGGAGCTTAGGGTTAGGGCTAAGCGCTCCGTGAACCAGTTCCAAAGCACTATAGCGCAACGAGTGATTTCTTCGTCCCAGACTCCCAGTAGCAAAACAGCGATTCTTCGGCGAGAAGCGACCAAGTAGTTGATAGAAGATGCACGCACGAGTAACTGAGTTATATATAGGACGGAAGCCCGATGGATTAAGAAAGAAATTATTACTTCCGGAGTTTTGCTCCGTTTGTTAGGTTTGCCGCTTGTGTTAGAAAGACGATAGTGGAAAGGGAACAATAAATAACCAACCGGCAGCACCGCCTTTTACTTGTAAACATCTATAAGATATATGATGGAGATTCATGACTCAACTTTCTTCCATTTCAAATTTTCTGCAACGAGAGTGAAAGTAGGAAGGGTACTTTCGTCATTGCAATTGTTTATTTTTTTATTTGAAAAAAATATCAGTGTCAAGATTTGAACCCGGGTCTCTTCTAACAAGGACAAGAGTCATAACCAATAAGACTAAACAAATTTGTTGCATTTATTTATAAAAAAAACATACAAGAGGCAAAATTCTGAAAATCAAATGACTTTTCCACCACAGTTAGCTACCCCACTGAGTCTTTCTGAAGCATTTTTAGTGTTGGATCTTTGATTATCATTTATTATTATTTTATTTTGACTTCAATAATAATGGTAGTCTATCTTATAAATGGAGGATAATCTTAAAACCGCAATCCAAATATCATTTATTCGAATATTGCATATCAAATTACAATATTAAATATATATGTGCACACACAACCACATATATATGGGTCAGACTGGTGTACTCCTGGAGTATATTATACTTCAGGTACTCTTCGTGAGATATCTCTATCTAGACCATGATTTTTAACCGAGTTTGGGGTATGATACTCTACCCTAACCTCTAATGGATAAACCCCAGGCCCCGATTCTCTAAACTCAAACCCAAAGTTTAATTTAATGGAAAATTATAATTGACCATTGAGATTGATTGGAGCTCAACAAAGTACATCTAATGTCTAGATCATGTGGAGTATACTATACTCTTGGAGTATACCAGTATACTATACTCCTGTAGTATACCAGTATGTGTGTGTGTAGTGTTTTCTATCATATTTTGAGTAAAATCAAAAGGTAACTCATACCCTTGGTAAGAAATGGCAATCTAGACTTTGAATTAACCTGATTTCGAGACGAGACACTATATTCTAACCCTTGACGAGTGAACTCTAGGTCTTAACTATTTAAATCATAGATCCTAAACCAAGGATTATAAAACCTCATCAGAGGTTGTACCGAAAAAGTCGGCAGGAGGGTATTTTATGCGAAAACTGTGGTTAACCGTGATTCAGTCGTTTCACAACACTACATAGTGCCTACTGGTTTAGTCGAACCCCCGGTACGTTAAGGGTTTTCAATCCTTGCCCTAAACACTAAGATTATGCACATAATTTTTTTGATGTATTTTGATGAAACACGACCTTCGATTATTGTTTCTAATAAAATTGATCTTAGTATATGAGCTTCATAGAATTAAGACCTAGATTTTAATCTGTAAGGGCTTAAGGTATAGTACCATGTCCCTAGCTCCGGCCACTAGACATCATTTTCATACTCAGAGTATATCATTCAAGGTCTATATATCATTTCCTTATGTCATTTTCTTAATCAAAATATGATAGAACCACCCATACTTATAGTTGTGTTATCCTGCTGGAAAGTCATTTGTTCTAAATGTTAGTTGGTTGGACTGCAGTTTTATCAGGGTTGTATGTTGTTTGAAACATTTTGAACTTCATTAGTCCAATATTTTTAGTACTCCTATATTATTTAGGGATAATATCCTATTTTGTGTTGAACTTTGATGTAAATAACAATTTTGGCATGAACATTCAAATAAGATAGTTTTGTCCGAATTTGAAAGAAATTAACAAATTTGACCCGAAATTTGGGTCGGTTATTAATATTGAGGGTCAAACATTTCTTTTTTTTATGACTCAACATACAATGTTAAGGTGACTGTGGTGTGACTTTCACGTCATAGGTATAATATGCTATTTTGCCCTACACTTTCAAATAAGACAGTTTTGTACGAATTTTCAAAGAAATGAATAACTTTGACCCAAAATTTAGGTTGCCGTTAATATTGATGAGAGGGGTACAAAGAGAGATAGTTTCGTGCTTTGGGATTTTTGGGGGCCTGAATCAATTTCTTTTTCCTTTTAATATGATTTATGCAAGTAAATATGAAAATATTAGGATATACTAAGGGTCCTATTTTGTGGTCTTTTTTTCTTCTGAAAAATTCACTTTTTTAGACTTTATAAATAAATGACTTGGAAGCCACATCGCAACCGAAACCTCTCTATCACAACTGTCAATATTAAAGGTCAACCCAAATTTCGGACCAAATTTGTTCATTTCTTTCAAAGTGCAAACAAACCTATCTTATTTGAAAATTCGAGCCAAAATTGTCTTTTACATCAAGTTCATGCCAAAATAAGGTATCATCCCTATGACATGGAAGCCACATCGCAATCGCAACCACCTGAGCATTGTATGTTGAATGGATGAAGAAATTTTTAACTTTTAATATTAACGAACAACATAAATTTCAGTCCAAATTTGTCCATTTCTTTCAAAATTTTGAAAAACTGTCTTATTTGCAAGTTCATGTCAAGTTTGGCTTTTACGACAAACTTCAAGGTCAAAATAAGGTATATCCCTATTATTTATGGTCAACTTACCAATCAAAGTAGTCAGTGAAAGTATCAGCAACACTGACAAAGACAAACATATGTAATTCAAAATTAGTTGCACTCAGCCTTAAGTTTGAAGCTCTCTTGAGAACCCGGACTATTTTCTAGGCATCTTCGGGGACTACGACTAGCATGCTTCCAAACCAGCTGATCCTTATTATACTTTCTATGAAGAGGAATAATATGGGTGTATCTGTTAGACATTAATTAGGGTTACAAATGATCTCATTCCTAAAATCTGTTAGAGACCAATCTTTTTCTTTCCTTCTGATGGTTCATTATGTATGTTTTAGGAAAAACAACTCTAATCTTGAACTATTTGCCATTTTTAAGTATTGAAAACCTATTATTTTGTATGTTTTTCTTTTCTTCTTTGAACAATTATATTTCTTTTTTCAGTGATATGTCGTATCTTCCTATTATATTGTAAGCATGTTATATGAACATATTTTTTGTCTAGACTTTCCCGGCCAAGGGGCCGGGCCCAGTGCTAGTCTGCTTAAGGAGGCATTCACCTGCGCAACGGCGTACGGTAGATAGTCTGAGTTCCCGCGTTAAACCTATGCAGCTGTGACGTCGTTAAGCTGCAAAATAAGTAAATACCCGACTCGTTGAGGCTAATTTTCATTTTCATTTTCATTTTGTGGATGAGTATTATTCACAAGATATGCTGGATTATTTGGTGGGTTCAGAATATGTTGATCCAGAGTAATATAGTGATTTTCTTAAACTTCTCGCTATTTTAATAGCAAAACACCATCAATAACAGTTGTGTCCTCATTTTTGTAGAACTAACTCTGTGAATCCTTTATGAAATTATTAGTCTTTTATTGTGGAAGAATAGTCATTCCACAATAAGTGAATAACAGTGCTAGATTCAATGCTTAACAGTCGGGACTATGAGTTTGGTTTTGATTTTTTTTTAGTTTTAAATTAAAATCGATAAGAATGTTAACGGTTTTGATTTTTAATTTTAAAATACTTGAAATTTTAATAGTTTTGATTTCGGATAAAATTGGAAAATCTTTTAGGAACCGGTATCACACTAATTCAGTCAATACTATTCAATTACACGCATTGTCAGCAACTTATGTGTAGTAGATTTCTTTCCTATCTCCATGCTTCTTATTTTTTTAGCGGCTCTATTTTTGGGCTTCCCAAATTATAAATTTGTATTTTGATTTATCTAAACCAAACCAAAACCGTTTAGGATAGTAAACGAAAACTGACTTGCCACATAATGATTTTGACTTCGGTTTTTGGGAATACCTCATTTGGTTTTTGTTTTTCATAATTTTTTGTTTTTGTACAAATTGTGGCATCTTTATTCCAATAGAATCAGGGAAAACAAAGTTTGTTACCGCAATGGAGAAATAAGATCAGCAAACACAAAACAATCTCACGAAAGAAGGTCAAGTCTAGCATTATGAGTAACCCAATCAGCAAGTGAGTTGAGACGTCGGGGAACAAACTCCATCCTCACCCAGGGAGTCGAAAGGAGGATGGTGATGATACGAGCTAAGATAGCCAGACATTGCCATGGCCACAAGTCTGAAACCTGCCTCAACGCATTTACCAAAACCTGACAATCAGATTTGATAAATTTAGGGCAAGGATCCTGAGCCACCAGAATCACTGCATTCAACAAGGAAAAAACTTCCGTTTGCAACGGACTGGAACAAAAAAAATTCTCTACCTTACCATCATACACCTGACCATGAGAATTAACAAACCAATTTGACAGCTTAAGAACTAGGAGCTGAAACCATATCCACAACCGCAATGCATAGCGCGCCCGGAACCCTGAGAACCATTTGGTAAAATCCCAGGTGACACAGCCAGTGGTGACAGTCCTGATATACAACCTGAATCCGTCACTCCATAACAAACAGACCAACGAATATGTTCACTGTAGGGGCAACCTCGAGGACGTGGGGAGGGAAGTGGACGGAATCAGATTCTTTATTCCTGAATGCTTAACTCTCAAGGGAAGTATTCAAACCGCATATAAACCCTATTGAACCTCAATACAAAAGAAACAGTACTTTTTATTCTAGCAATTCTCTGCTTCTAACCACAATCTAGTGTGGCATCTAATCTCCCTGGACGAAAGTTGGAGAAAGAAAATTCAATGTAAAGGGGGGAAATGATCATCATCGTCATCAATTGTTTCCATAGATCCACTTCTCAGCATTACTCGTGTAGTTAACCAGTTCTTCCGGCTTGAACCACAACTTGATCTCGTCCTTTGCGGTTTCCGGGCCATCACTTCCATGAATGATGTTCCTAGCAGTGGAGGATGTGATGTGATGAGATGAGAGGAATAATGTGATGAAATGACATGTGACAGAGAAAGAGATCAAAATGCATACCTTCCAACGCCGACAGCCAGATCACCTCGAATTGTCCCGGGCTCGGATTTCTGAGGATCAGTGGCTCCAATAAGTTTCCTGCCATACTTGATCACACCTTCTCCTTCCCACACCTGCACAAGTGAAATGGTCTTTATCTGACTCGACATTACACAGAAAGAATACTAGACATGGAGAAGTTGGGTGTGTCTTCTCATACCATGGCCAAAACAGGACCAGAGCTCAGGAAGTCGCAAAGGCCATTGAAGAATGGCCTCTCACTCAGGTCATGATAGTGCTTTTGAGCAAAGTCCTTTGAAGGAATCACTATCTTGACTGCCACAAGCTTGAAACCTTTGCGCTCAAATCGGGAAATGATTTCTGAAATCTGGAAATAAAAAACAACATTTGAACGTAGATGTATCATTTATGAACATACAAGCAAATGACAAGGAAGAAATAAGAGCAAAGGAAATGCAATGCTCATCTTACCAGTCCTCTCTGCACACCATCAGGCTTGATAGCAATAAAGGTACGCTCGAGCTGAGAGCCAAATTAGCATTCATCAATTGCATGTTAACAAGAAGAGAAGAAAATAACATTAGAGAGAATCGGGAGCTATTTTTGATTACCTCTGCAGCACGGGCCTCCTGTTCTTGGAGCATGTAAGCTGCACATACAAAACAGAACAGAGGAGTTTTCACATTAATACCAGACAGCTAGACCACCATTCACCAACGATCCAACGGAACCGGAGAGATTATACTTGGATGCTACTCCTAAACTGTGCACAATTTGACAGACAAACAACAATCTATATACTAGTCATGAAAATGCAATCCAAAACCAGAGGTTTCACCAATTGCTACGGCTTGAACAACCTGAGCAAGGTGAATGCTCCTCTCCATTCTCTAACTAACCTCACTCACATTTCAATGCTCAATTCATTAATCTCGCTATTCTATGACCACAGTGCAAGACGAATTTCATTACAGTTGAACAGTTCAAACAAGAAATCACACGTCAAGAAAGCCACTGGCGCTTTAGTGGATCCGGACTCCAACGAAATGCCGCAACAACGTCCACACATTAGGTATACCAGATCAGAAAGGAGTCTAACCTGCCATAGGAATCACAAGGGCTCCGGAAATCCACTGCTGAGCATTTGCAGAGCCGGTCCTTCCATAGGCCGAAACGATGAGCGGCGCCTTCCCGCTCAACGAAACCGCCGCCGCAGCCGCTGCAGCGCGTCCCTCTACATCCATAAAAACGGCTCCATCACCATCAGAAATCGTCGAAAATCGAAAATCACAACAGATAATCTGAACGGAAAAAAGGAATGAAAAAAACAGCCTGCTCGTCGACGGATTAATCCGCCGATCAACGACTCAAAAGAGAAAGATTCCAGGAATCAAAACGCAGAAATCCGGTTCAATTGTAAGCACCGACAGATTGGGGGGAGCAAAATGAGGAAACCAACCGGAGTAAAAGCGAGAGTTCTTGGAAGCGGAGGAGAGAAAGGACCTGGCGGCCCTGGAAGCGGATCTGAAAATCTGAGAGCTCATTTTCTCTTCTTTGATCGGAGCTCAGGGAGGGACGGCAATGGAGGAGAGGAAGCAAGGAGGGAGTGCGAGAGAGGTTTAGGTATATAAATGCGAATATATGGGGAAAAGGGAAACGGAGTCTGTGTGGCTCAGAAAGTGAAACAAACAAACCCTACCCGGAACTGGAGTCCGTCAAAAAAACAAACGCCCCATAATTAACGGTTCGGAGGCACACGATCTGGCTGTTGTTTCTTCTTCTACCGTGAGTGAGTTACTTTCACTTTACAGTTTACACTCGCGTAACAGTCTTGTTCTTTTGACACGTGTCCTATCGTTCCTCGTTGTCTAGGTTTAAGAAGGATCCGCTCCATGATTCGGTTTGACACGTCAGTTACGGTGCCAATTGTACAAGAGTTAGCACCGTCCTAATCAAGGGTTAGTAGTGATTTAACTTAGATGTTGTATTGATTTTATGATAATCCGTAGTGATTTCGTTGTTTTTAGTAGCGTTTTTTGCTAGTTATCACGGTGCTAACCCTTATCCTAATCCCATCCCTGGGGACCCGTTGTGCGGTTGGGTAGCTAATGGCTTTACGTTTTACCTTTTTTCTGTTAATCTTTCTGGGTTATGATTGATAGATCATGAAGATCTTATGGTTAATAAGTGTGCGTCAATGATTAATAAACTTCACTAATTTTTAGATTATAATTTGGACCCACCATCTCATTTGATAATGAATTCAGAGGTTATGTAGCTATTAATCTTTCAAAAGTTTGTTTTTGTATTTTACTTTTGTAACTTTTAAATAATTTTCGAAATTTGTAGATATAGACTTTACTTCGCAATGGGCTGAAAATGTTTGTAAAAGTAAGAAATACTAATACCTTTATTCATAGGTGAATTCAAATGTTGGTGGTATATCCAAATGGTCTTTTTTTTAGTTTTTCAATGAGAATGACAAATCAAAGTCGGTAGCATTCACTATGATATCCTACAGTACAACTCTTATTGTATACCTCAAATTGTAGCGTCATAAGCACATACAGTTTGAAAAGTCAAAGTCGGTAGCATTCACTATGATATCCTACAGTACAACTCTTATTGTATGCCTCAAATTGTAGCGTCATAAGCACATACCGTTGGAAAAGTTTTGTTTTATCATTTTCGTCTATATGTTAAATACATACCTCTGGTTACAGGACCATCAACACTTGAATTTTGATAGAAGGGATCATAGGCGGAGGCAGGGTGTTTGGGATGTGTCCCGGGACACAGGTAAGTTTTGGAAAAAAAATTAATACATCCCTATATATATAATCAAATATTCAAATTAATCGCATTTATAGAGTATAAAAGTATTTTACCACTACAATACAACTCAGTGGTTGTTATTTGATTGATATAAAAGTAATTTATACCCTATAAATAAAATCTTAAATTAAAATAAATCTCTAATTGAGTTCTTTATTCTCAATTACCCTATTCAATTTTGTCCAAGAACTATGAAGCTGGACTGCTACTGGGCTCTCCCTTTTCTAGTCTGCTAGTTTCCATTCAGTTTTAATTTTAATTATCAAATATTTATTTATATTTTGAAAATAGGACACACCTAGTTTTACAAACTGACTCCGCCACTGGAAGGATGTCTTGTATATTGAATGAAAATCATTTTTTATACATGAATACATGATACCTTGAAGGGTTATTTTATCAGTGGATTGTTGAAGTGGATGAAGGTTAAAAGAATATATCGTTTCTCTAATGATGGTTGTGAAAATATTATTTATTTTAGTAGGTTTAAATTTTTTTTACCAAATTGATTATGAATGATAAACTAATGATCGAATGAGAAAATTACATTTCTCTCTTGCCTTTTATCCACAATGAATGCATGTAAAAGGGATCCGCTTGGCGCTCGGGGTTAATTGTACACTACAATATGTCACTTAAATTTTGATTTGTTTCACGTTAGCCACTTAAACAATTTTATTGCAACTAATCATTTAAATCTCACTTTGGTTTCACTATTGCTTATTTCATCCAAAACACTAATAGTAGATATTGAATTATACTTTTTCTCGCGGATTTTTAAAAAATCCTCATTCTCCCCTCTTTGGCATGTCCCTTTCTTTCCAATCTCCTCCTTTGTCCTTGATTTGCTAGTCTATTCGTCTCAATATTTGGTACACTTTTCGAGATCTCAAAACTCAAGAAAAAATAAATAAATTTGTATTGTTCTCGCACTAGAGGCGACATTACAAATTTACAACCCCAACTATCTACATATTAACTATCTAGATTAAAGAAATACACTCAATTTAATGAATGGTCCCCTGCCCACAACGGAACTAATCGTACTAAATTGATATTTGGACATAATCGGATTGAATGTACTATAGTTCGATTTTGATACTATAAATGATTTTATGTACCAAAACTGAATTTGATCTAAATCAAATGAACCAAACATGTTTTTATCCAATTATAATCTTCAGTTTTTCCTGTACTTTTAATCTGATCTTGTCTCGACTTGGTCTAATTTTGTCGAATCAATGGCCCCTTTTCATAATTAACCTTAATTCGTGAGTCTCCAAATTAGGAAGTGAAAGTCCAAAATAGGGTTAATTGCATGGTTGGTCACTGAGATTACAAAAAACGTTCAAGTTTGGTCACTCAAAATATTTAAATCCATTGGTGGTACTTCAGTTTACTGAAACGGTTCACGTTTGGTCACTCTCCGTCCAACTCCGTTAACTTTTGCTGATGTGGCAGTCAACTCTCAAAGTTGACCGTTAACTTAATGACGTGGCAACTAAAAAATTATTAAAAATAAAAAAATTAACTTTTATCTTTTCCACCTCATTATTACATTCATTAAAAAAAATACAAAAACTAATTTCTTTTCTACAAGTTTCTCAAGTTGTTACCACTTCCTCGAAAAACGGCAACCGCCGAAAGCAGAGCTCTATCGCCGGAAGGAAACCTTCAAAGAAGTCCTCTCCTCCGAAACCCCTAATCCCTAGCCTTCTGCTTCGGGACGGCACCCAGCAGCCCGCTCTCGTACTGCAGCGACTCCGCCGCCACCCTCATCAGCGGCGGGGGAAACACCGGCTCTCCCTATTTCCCAAATGTCATCTTACGCTCGATCGTACTCTTCAGAGTCCTAAGCGCCGTCGGCGCCTTCCCTGCCGGAATCCTACCGCCAGCAAGAACGAGATCGCGGCGCCAACGGTAGCACTCGGCCGCAGCCGAGTGGCTATGGTGTTCACCAGAATCAGCAGCAGCATCTGCAGTCGTATGGGCAGGGCAGTTCTTCATCGGAGTACTCGGGCTTCCCGTCGGGGACACATCCTGATGTGATTCGGAGCTTTGAGATGGTGGATGTTGATTGGAGTGGGTATATTGATGAGAAGGAGCTGCAACGAGCTCTCTCTTCTAGATATCAGGACGATTAGGTTGCTCATGTTTCTCTTCAAGAACCCCCACGATGCTCTTGGAATTGGTCTTTTATGTAGCCCTTCTTCTGCAACTCTGGGATTAGTTGCTTTTCTCTGAAGTCCAACCTTTACTAGTTTCCAACTTGTTTTTGCTTTGCATCTTCTATTTGTCAAACCTTAATCGAAGTTTTGAAAATGTTGGCTCAATGGGGTTTCTTTTGTGATTCAGGGCCTAAAGAATTTGCAGCTCTCTGGAGTTTGTCTTGGCCAATGGCGGGTAACTACTCTTATACCTGGTGTACAGTTTACTTGCGTTTGCTTCTTGATTTGTGTAACTCGGCTCTTTTCTCGCCTTCGCTGGTCTGCTGAATTTCTGCAATGAGTTCGATAGAGATGCTATTGGCACTGTAAACTCAAATCTCGTGTATTGTTTACAGGCCATATATGATAGATACGATAGGGACAGGAGTGGAAAGATTGATCTCTTCGAACTGAGGGATGCCCTTTACGGACTTGGATATGCAGTCCAAGTATGATGATGGAAGCGTCAGAAGATCGAACTTGGCTTTGATAGTTTCGTCGAGTAAGTTCCTGTGCTCTTAATCAAAGCGTCAGTTCTTGAACATTTTCCTTCCGTGATTTATTGGACTCGAGATCTAATTCCTTGAAGGTTTCCTCGTCGCAGTCCGGCGACAAAGCTCTACTTTTCGCGGTTGCCGTTTTTCGAGGAAGTGGTAACGACTTGAGAAACTTGTAGAAAAGAAATTAGTTTTTGTATTTTTTTTAATGAATGTAATAATGAGGTGGAAATATAAAAGTTAATTTTTTTATTTTTAATAATTTTTTAGTTGCCACGTCACTAAGTTAACGGTCAACTTTGAGAGTTGACTGCCACATCAGCAAAAGTTAACGGAGTTGGACGGAGAGTGACCAAACGTGAACCATTTCAGTAAACTGAAGTACCACCAATGGATTTAAATATTTTGAGTGACCAAACTTGAACGTTTTTTGTAATCTCAGTGACCAACCATGCAATTAACCCGTCCAAAATATGATGACAACAATTTCGGTGAAATAGCGTTGGATAAAATCGGTTTATTCGCATCCAAATACAATATATGGATTGCTTGCCGGTCATTCAAATAGTAGGAAGATATAATGATAAATTAACAATAATCTGTATAAAAAATACTTCGTTGTTGCGGGAAAGGAAATCATCAATAATTAAAATCCATAAATTATTATCTCGCAACTGACTTACGTCAGAGAACCAAACTATTAAGGCGTCCTCTACGGTAATTTTCCTTTTTTATTACAATAAAATACTGTAAATATAATTTGGAACTACCCTTTTGTCGGATTATCTTTGATATTTTTCAAGAATTGTATATTCAAATATTTTTTGAACACTTCATTTGGCCTTTGCTGTCTTGGTTTTATCTACTAAATAAAATTATCAGCTTACCAGATAATTACGTTTCTTTCTTCCTTCGCAAAGTATTTTGCCATATCACATTGTTGGATTTTGATTTTTTTATAATGCAACGTAAGTTACACAAACGAATTATTTTGTAAGTTTTCTTTAGTTGATATGGTCAAATTTTCCTTTTTTAAGTAAATAGACCGTTCCTATATTTTATGTTGAGATATATATTACGTATTCTTATGAAAATTAGCATTTGATCACAAATGAATATCCCTTTAACTTTGTAGTTTCCTAACTTTTATGCATGTCATTTTTATTGCCGCACCGACCACATTTCAAACAACTAAAAATGCTTCTAAAATGCCTTTACTAAATTTGTGAGAATGTACTTATAGATCCATTCACGCGTTGGACGCTTTACAGTTATTGGATGAACATTATGTCAATTTGTAAATAAAATATTTTTGCGTTCATCCAACAATGATGGGCCATTCACCACACGATCTGATAATTGGACACCTTGTAAACACATTATCATGAATGTCCCGTGAGCATCATAGCATGGTTGATACAAAGTTCGAACAAATATTTTGAACATAATGAATAAATTTCCTGAAGCCAGTTATGAACATTATTCAACAATGAATCACATAATAAAGTACTCAAGAAACTTATTTGAATGGATTGTACTTCACCAAGTTGTATTTTCTATTTTGTTAAAAATAAGCCACTTTTAATCTATTTTAAGAGTATGCCAGATTGCTTACAAAACGTTAAGAACAAAGTTTTACAAAACCTCTACATATCGTAACCAAATTAAAGACAACAAAACGTGTCCCGTACTCACTAATCAAAATTAGTTCAAAACCCCCTTTTCCCATTTCCCTGTCTTAAAAAGTTAGTGCAACAGCTTTTTTTCTGCCCCACTTCACATAATTCCTACCGCTGTGCATCATCCTTTTTCTCCGCTCCGGCGGCGGAGGCTGGCTCTAACAACCACCGTTACCACGGCGGCGTCTTAACCGGACTCCATCAATTCTCCTTTCTCCCCCAATTTTCCGACGATGGCTTCATCCCTTCTTGACAACAGTCCACCCTCGACCCCAGGAAAGTTCAAATCGGACAAAGCTCCGCCGTACCTCCACCACCACCGCTCCCTCCGGCTGCAATCCAACATCTCCAAGCTCACTTTCTACTCTTTCCTCTTCCTCGTCCTCTTCCTCTTCTTCTTCCTCCTCTCCCCTCCTTCATCCTCCTCCCCCCGCCGCCAGCTCACCGCCGATCTCCCCGGGGGCCGCCAGTGGGAGAAGAGGGTTCTCAAATCCACCCGCCCCAAATCCGCCGGCTGCTTCACCGTCCTCGTCACCGGAGCCGTCGGCTTCGTCGGCACCCACGTCTCGATCGCCCTCAAGCGCCGAGGCGACGGCGTCCTCGGACTCGACAATTTCAACCACTACTACGACGTCGATCTCAAGCGCGCCCGCCGCAATGTCCTCGATCGGGCCGGAGTCTTCGTCGTCGAAGGCGACATCAACGATGCCGATTTGCTCCGCAAGCTCTTCGACGTCGTCTATTTCACCCACGTCATGCATCTGGCCGCCCAGGCCGGCGTACGGTACGCGATGCAAAACCCTAAATCTTATGTCCACAGCAACATCGCAGGGTTTGTGAATTTGCTTGAGGTCTGCAAATCGGCGAACCCTCAGCCGGCGATCGTCTGGGCTTCTTCCAGCTCGGTCTACGGCTTGAATTCCAAAGTTCCCTTCTCTGAGAAGGACAGGACTGATCGGCCGGCGAGCCTCTACGCCGCTACGAAGAAAGCCGGCGAGGAAATTGCTCATACGTACAACCACATCCATGGCCTTTCCATCACTGGACTGCGATTCTTCACTGTTTATGGTCCATGGGGAAGGCCAGACATGGCTTACTTCTTCTTCACCAAGGACATCCTGAAAGGGAAAGAGATCAGTGTGTTTGAAACTGCCGATGGAAGGAGTGTGGCCAGAGATTTTACCTACATTGATGACATTGTTAAAGGCTGCCTTGGCGCACTGGATACTGCGAAGAAGAGCACTGGGAGTGGAGGGAAGAAGAAAGGTCCAGCTCAATTGAGGATCTACAACTTGGGGAATACTTCCCCTGTTCCAATGACCAAGATGGTGAGCATATTGGAGAAGCTTCTGAAAGTGAAGGCGAAGAAGAAAGCTCAGCCGCTGCCGAGGAATGGAGATGTGGAGTTCACACATGCGAATATCAGTTTGGCGCAGAGGGAGATCGGGTATAAGCCGACTACAGGGCTGGAGTCAGGGCTTAAGAAGTTTGTAAGATGGTACGTTAGTTACTATGGGACTGCGAAGAAGAAGAATGGTTCATCATCCGCCTTGTGAATTTCTTCAAACATGCCTTCTGTTGCGCTGTTCTCTTAACAGAGTTGAATCAGTTAACCTTTTAGTTTCTTAGTTCTTGTGCTGTGCTTGTGGCTGTGGCTGTGGCTGTGTCTATGCTATCAATGGATCAGTTGCAGTAGTTTTCTTACTTTGATTATCAATAAATCAATAGCCTAGTTGTTGACGAAGATGTTGCTGATTGCATTAGCATGTTCCAATTAAAACTTGCTTTACAAAGAAAACATAATACTCGGTTGGGAGAGAAGCATAAACTGATCTTATGAAATTGTTAATGATGATTCCTCTAGTGCTACATCTGCTTAATCTCTGAGGGCGCTGCAGATTTCTGTTCCAACCATAATGTCTTGAGGCAGAAGGATGCTTATACTGATGCCATTTGAAGTTGAGGTGAAGCCAATTAAAAAATGCCTGCAAAGTGGAGTTGATGTATTTCTCTGATTTTATCCTCTGTTCTCCTGTACAGTCCGGTACAAGGAGTGAGAATTCGGTTTCAGCTTTACTTGTCACTTCGCTTCTGTTTTGTTCATTTTCTCACTGTCCTTTTATATTGGATCTGAGTTGTACAAGTTAGTGCCTCCTCTTCTCTGTCACTAAATTACTTGAAACTGTTGGACATGGCAAAGGTAGCCATGGTGAGATGTTCCGATCCTCCTGTTGTTTGCTGTAGTATATACCTGGTGAATTCTCAAGGAAGTTCATTAGCGATTGGGCAATACTCAAGGTTGGGGGCAAGAAGTGGGAAGTGAAGTGAAGTGAAGCTCAACCAGCAAGGTAGAAAATGGAGTACGCAAAGTTCAGTGCTGGTTGGAGTAAGTTTGTGAAGGCGAATTCTCTGGAGGTTAGGGATGAATGCACATTCGAGCTGCTGAAGAAGAATTGTGTTCTTGTGTTCAATGTTACTATTGCCCGTGGTCTTATGTGTTTCTGAGTTTAGATGTCCGTTGAGTGCGAGTAATAGTTCAGGTTCTGATTATGAACTTTGGTTTGTTCAAGTAGTTCTGTTTTCTCTGGCTTCCTAAGTTGTGTTTTTGGAGAAGGAACATCCAACTGTTGTTTTCCCTTTGTGCTACGTTTAGAAGCTTGAATTTTCCTTTAATGGTTGTGTGTGTAACAAGCAGAAAGTTGACCAGCTGCCTTGCCTTTCAGGCTTGAAGGGTTTATATTCATGGGACCTTGATTTAGAAGTTGGATACTTTGTCTTGTTACCAATCAATCAAACAAGCTGCAGAAAATATGAACTAGAAAGAAGGAATTGTGTTCTGGGAAGTACTACATAATGAATTCCAGGTTTAATGAGAGTTGTCAATCTATGTACATAAACAAAAGGATGTGAAGTTAGAGGAACCACAAGCTCCGATCAAATAGCAGCTGAACTAAAGATGTACAATCGAATAAGCCTACGTACAGTTCAATGTTCAGTCAGTCTCGGAATGATTCTTGGTCTCAGAAGCTTCGTTTACAGCTTCTGCACCACCACAGCCATATCTGCAGTCAGTTTTTAGTGCCTCTAACCATGTGTCCGCCTAAGGAAAATGAGCGCATTTGGAAAGTGGATTAAGTCCAGCACAATTGCGAGAGACGTTTCATGTATTATCAAAATAACAGTCAACTGTAGAAATTGCAGCAAATGAGTCGGGTTTTTACACACCTGTACTTTAGAAGCACTGCAACACTCAAACCGAAGGCCTTGACGAGTCATAACGTAGAAAGAATATCTTATCTCATCATCTTCTCGCCTAAAATCTGGTAGAGAACCCACTTCAACAACATCGGAGAGTAGAGTTGAATCTTGAGGACTCAAATCTGCAAAAAGAAAAACTTGCTAGTTTTTGCAGGTAAGAATTTAGCCATCACAAATCACAGAAAATATCATATTTATGGCTGGCAATAAGAAGAACTAGCCAGTGAAACTTGTGTACCTGTGCTTAACAAATAGAAGAATAAACACTGTCCATGAAGGACAACAAATCGAGGAAGCCAATCATCGATATCACTATCATCAAGAACAGGAGGCTCACCAGGTAAAGCTGCCCATCTCTGTATCAATAAATAAGAAAATATGTATTGGAGGGATGTCATAGGTTTATAAATGACAGCAAGCATATAGATTGCATCATTAACAGGAAACACGAAGAATAATGAAATAACAGGAGCAGTTCATACAGATCGAATGTATAAATAGCCCGAGAGGCGAGCTGTGCGCAGAATTTCATCAACATGTTCCAACCTGTTTAAAACATAACAACATTATCCGTCAACTACTACTGGGAATGCATTCTGTTGAAGCACAAAAGCAAAATGACCCACTATAAAGGTAAGAGATTTAAGCTGCTTACTGAGCTTTAAAGTAAGCTTCCCTTTCTTCTAACTCAGCAAGCTCCGAGCGAAGTGATTCCAACTCTGCAACAGTAATCTGAACCTTTTGCTGGCCATCAGGGGTCCAAGGTAGGCCACGTAGACTGAACATTCTCAACATAGATGCAGCAGTCTTCAATTTTCTCGATGACCAGGAAAGGCTTTGGGGCCTATTCTAAACAAAAAGAAGAAGCTGAAGCCAAAATCAACTCTTTGCTTATAAGAATGAAAACGGTATCTCTCTACCGTGCAGTTCAACTAGACAGGAAATATAGTACCTTGCCAAATTATCAACCCTTGGATGGGAAACAGGCGTAGATTCTGTTCGCAGAGTGTCGTCACTGGAAGTTGAGACTTGAAAGTGATCCGGTATGATATTCAGCTTTCCACGACAATCATCCATGAAGCTACACTTTCGAAGAAACAGGAAGAGAAGGATAAAGAGAAGGATCATCAATACTACGGAGATGCACATTGGTAAGTCAAGCATACAGGGTCAATTTTCCAATCCATCCCAGACAAAAGAACTCTTCAGCTGCTGCTCTATGTGCTGTCTAATATATATAAGTCAAACCCATTTTTTCCAATCTTTGGCATATTCAGCAGAAGATTCATGCCTCGCTGATCCTACTGCTATGACTGTATGCATACAAGTAGTTAACAAAGGAAGCAAGTTTAAGCAATCCATTATGTCTAAGATTCAAGCTTCTTAGGCCAAATTCTAATGGAGGAATAGAAATCCACCCAAAAGCTCAATCCCCATAAAAAAAAATTTCACTTCAATCACAGAACTGAATTCCAACACCTGCAAGCAGATTCCAGACAGCAACTTACACATCACAGCCACACCCACCAGTTACCCATTATCAGCGCTCTGGCGAATCCCAAATCACGAAATCCAGATCACACAGAATGATTAAGCTGCTGCATAATCTCCGGAGCTTAAAACCTAAGGCCCATAAAACGTCCGTACAACATCTAAAGTGCACGAATCTACTCGGGAATTTTATCCAGAAATTTCTGAACTCGGATAACTTTCAGCAGACAAGCAAGCAAGCTATGGGAAACAGATCATAAAGGAATAATTGGAGAAAGAAGCTGGAAGGAAGACCAGCTGGGTGAAGGGTTGCTTTACTTACCGAATATGCTACAGTAGAAAAAGACCCTTTATGCGTTGGCGTTGATAACATGAACAGAGGAGCAAGAGAAGGCGAACTTTCCTGTGGTGCGGCTATGGAGGTTTTGTTTTTCGCTACTACTTTTGGCTCGCAGGAAAGTGGCTTGACCTCCATGAAAGCAAATATATACGGCGAGGTTGAGTAGGTATTTTAGTTTTCTCAAAGTTCGGGGAAAAGAAAAAACTCCTAACGGATAGATAAATTTTGGAAAAGGGTTTACTTACTCTGTTACGCAGTCCGGTAAGAGTTTATAGACGAGATAAATAAATCAATGTATTCTTATTTATTAAACAAAAATAAATTATAAAATCTAGCATCATTTGACTCATTATACATTTTTTGTTGATTGGAATTCTCTATTTTAGGTGACATGAAGTTTAATTTTTTATTTCCTGAATATCTCTTATGAGTTGATTATATATTTATGTTGTACTAATTGAGCATTATTTTTCCATACTTGACTATCCGTCGCTTTAACCCAATAATTGAGCTGTACTGTGTGAGTATTTATGAGATTATTTCAATGTGCATAGTTATGAGATATTAGCGTGTTATTGTGAATAATGAGTATGTTAGATAGGTGCATAACAAGTTACTGCGAATCGAATGACCCGTCATGTGTGAGTTCGTTCCCTTCCTTTTTATTGTGTCTCGTTTTTATGTTTAAATCCTTTAGAAAATTTTGAATATAAATTTTCTTACAAACATGTTGCTCATCGTATGTTTTAAACGTCAACGTTCAATAAGTCCATACAAAATTAAAATCCACATATAGACTTCCATATGACAAAGCAGGTAAACAAATTATATAAACACACATTTGAACCTACTCCAACAACTCACAATACACTGCTAGCCAACTTTCGTTGGCTTCATCAACTTTTTTTTTTTTGTGTGTGGTGAAAATGGATACAAGCGTAACTATCTCATTATTATAAACTGAAAGGATGGTAAAACCACCAACATATTTATACAAAAATCGGGAGGCAATCAGAAGATCAGAATCTCCTGCCAGAAGCTAAAGAATAGTCCCTAAACCTAAGTAATCAGACAAGAAGTTCTGAAGTTGACCTCTATTCCTATTGTCAACTAATAGTTGTTAATATCTATCGGCATCTTGAGATGAAAAAGAGACGCGTCTATCAAGTGTATGTTAGTAATTGTTATTATCCACGTCCGAAACCAATATCAATGGCAAAGGCATTGGAATAAGATAACCATCTTCCTTAAGTAAAATATCAATGTCAAATGAATATCAAGACGTGTGAAAGTACACATAAGTTCACATCTTCTATCTCCGTATGTACACTTATTTCATTGGTAATAAGTATAATCAAAATTAACCATTAAATTTAGAAGTGTTAAGAAATCAATGCGTCTCCTCCACTTAACCTTCTTTATATGAAGCAAATGATGGAATGGGCCCGCAAGGAGGGATAGTACGCTGGACTTGTTGCTCGATGGGCTTAGAGGGCTTGTGGTTTATGATCAAACGAAATTTCCTGCCTAGCCCCGAAAGGGTCCGAGTCCGACCATCTATAATTTCATTTTTCATGGTTTGTTGAATCGATACTACACAACACAAGTTAGTGTAACAAAATTTAGTGCTATAATCCGTGGTTCAATCATTACAATATCATTACAAACTTATCATTCAGATAAAATCATATATTCAACTAATATAGTACAAGTATATATTGTTGGCCAAAAACCGGTTGATATATTACTTAAGATAGCCAGTATGACCGCGTTAGTCAGGTCATCACAGATTCTCAACAATACACGTACCTGTCTAAATGACGATAGAAAATTCTCCGATCCAACTAACTGGTTAGTTTCATTCATTGTTTGCAAATCTTATCATAGCGACGGCACGCCCAAAAAAACTAACTACCGAAACCAAAACCATATAAGCAAATTAACCAATATGAAACAGTTGAATCACGAATGGTCCTAGAAATTTTCACTACAATTTGCGGTACATATTACTCTTACCTTGTGGCTTGGGTTTGTAATATAAACATTAAGCTAAGGCTAAGCACTAGACATAAAAGCCCTTATTTGCTGGACATCTTTTAGTGGAAAACATCATTTGGGGGAGAAGAGCATCAAATGGGCCCCTGTGGCTAGAGATATCTACGGCTTTAGGGATAAAGTGGATAACATCATGATTCACGAACGAATTCGAGAAGCCACTAAAATGTTACCAGAAGAGAAGGGATCAATCCACATGTAACAATCACAAACGTCAAAAGATGCTTACAGAGGAGAGAAAAATACAAGAGATGAGATGGCAAGAGAATAGGAATATAGGACTATCCCTCCCACGAGCCTCAAATTTGTGGCCAGGATTTTTCAAGCCACATCTTCCCCGCTTTCATTCTTTCCCCAAACCTGAAACCAGGCTTCTGAAAAACCCATGGCCTCTTCTTCCATCACCCTCCAACCCCTCCATCAAGGCGCCCTCCTCAGATCCAACTTCCTAGGGCAAAAGGCCCTCAACACCAAGCCTCACAGGCCATCGTACTCCTCGATCCCTAAGGATTCGAGGCTCAAGCACGTAGCACGCGCCAAATTCGACCTCTCCCAGCTCCTGGGAGGGAGAGGGCTATGCAATGGGGAGGAAGGCCTGGAGAAAGAACTCAAGAGGAACGTCGAACCAACTAGCTCGGATCCAGATGACAAAGGAAGTCCAGTGAGCCAGTTGCCCGAGGGCGTCCCAGAAGATGGGTTTGACAAGGAAATGATGGGCTTAACAGGGGGATTTCCTGGTGGAGAGAAGGGGCTGCAGAAGTTCATTGAGGAGAACCCACCACCTAAAAAGACTGATTCAGGAGCTCTAGCAGGGATTACTACATCTGGAAAGAAGCCTAAAGCGCCCGAATTGCCACTCCTGATGCCTGGTATGATTGCTCTAGTGAAGAACCCTAACAGTCCATACTACATGTACTGTGGCATTGTACAGAGGATCACAGATGGGAAAGCTGGGGTTCTTCTGGAAGGAGGGGTATGGGATCGGTTAATAACTTTCAGGCTCGAAGAACTCGAGCGCAGGGAGAAGGGTCCGCCGGGGAAAAATCCTCTGTCGGTTATCCTAGAAACTAAGGCTGAGAAAGATTCATAATCTGCCAAGTTTTTTCTATCTATGCCGTATGTTCATATGTATGCTTGTGCAGACTAGGCAGTAATAATAAGTTCGATTTTTGTAAAGATCTTGCAGTATCAGGCACAAATGAAAAAAAAAAATTACAATCAAGCAAGCTTTTGATTTCTCTGTTGTAGTATATGAAAAAGACTCAGTTGAAAAAAATGGTGCTCTCTGTTTTGACAGAAAATCAGTATAGGAAATTTAGATGTTCCAAAGACATTCAATTAGAAAAGACGCACCATCTCCTTTTGAACTTCAACCAGATGATCAGATGCAGCCGCCCAACTGCCAAGTAAACGTGAAAAAAAGATCATTTCATTAGTGAACAACACCAGCAAATCTGTTCAACGGATGCTCAAGCTAAAAATAAACCGTTTGTGGCCATTTTTCCCACTCAAATAATCCTCCTACTTCCTGGCTTAGGAACGATCTCGAAAGCAATAATGAACTGATCTTTCTTTATAAATTGAAAAATAAATGTGTTCTTTTAAGCTAAGAAATCAGACTTCTCATTTAGAAACCAGTAGGTATCTAGGCCATTAACCCCAGTAAAAAGATATTGCCATCCAGCATTGGTTGTAATGCAAGTAAGGATACATGCATGACATAGTAATGAACAAACAAGCAAAATCACTGGCAAACAGCAAGTATACAAGTTCTAAACATACCAAGATCGCCTCAATCTCATCATTAGAAACTGGTGTTCGTTTGGGTTGAAGAGAAGCTTGACCTCCAAGAGAGTTTGAAGCCTTTGCACTGGAGAAGAAGTTGGAAACTACATTTGCAGCACTGGAAGCTTCTTCCATCTTGGTAACAGAACCTGCGAAAGTAAATTTACCAGCTAAATTGACAAAGGCGGTAAGCAGTGAAAGAGCTATTCCAGGTTCAACCATTATAGTGACCCTTTCACATAGCTAGTTGAATAACAAAAAAGAAACTCGAAACTTCAAATAAATTAAGCATTTGCCTTGAAACGAATTTCAATGAACTTTGTTTCATTTCTCCCTTAGGTTTGGAAAAATACATCATGGTTTACGAAACTTGCACGCACAGCATTTCAGATAACATTCGCTACGCAAATCTAATGCTCAAGCCTGCATATCGAGTATCAAACAGCGTCCATCCTCAAACCAGAAAAAGGTTATCATTCCTCACTAATCAACAGAGTTTGCTGAACTCCTCGTTTGACAAGACATTCTAAGATCTTATCACTATAGAACACAGATCCAAACCTAGTAACCCTTACCTCCT
Organism: Linum tenue; assembly: GCA_946122785.1. Lineage (NCBI taxonomy): Eukaryota > Viridiplantae > Streptophyta > Magnoliopsida > Malpighiales > Linaceae > Linum > Linum tenue. The sequence continues at coordinate 1,207,741 of CAMGYJ010000005.1, read as the reverse complement.
CTTGTTGATACCAAGAGATGCCTCAAACCAAAGCCAAAAAGCTACTAGAATGATACAGCGCCCGCATACCCGGAAACAAAATGTCCCAAATTTTCTCAGAATCCATAATCTAATCGTCTGGTTCAAAAGGGTCTGCCACCAGGATTAGGTAACACTCAATCAAAACAAACATCAAGCAGCGTACTCCCCAAGCCAACAAACCAGCTAAGGCCTAAGGCCTTCCAAATTGTAAATCAATTCGCATTCTAATGAATACATATCCAATATCTCATCTAAGTTTCCCGAAATCACCGAACTCGTATCCGGAAAACCGGAATCGAGCGTCACCTTGAGTCGCACAAAAAAAAACCGAGTCGAAAGGCATTGCCGAGAAAACACATCAGAACGTTAAAAAAATCTTCCGCTGAAAAATCGAAGATATCTTACCTGTGGAAGGATTGGGGCGCCGCTGGGGGAACTTGATGCTAGGGATGCGCTTCATTGCCTGTGCCACTCCTGCCATTTTCTTCTTTCTGCTTTCTTTCGATTCTTTCGCCGCGGACCCTTCTTTTTCCTTTCCGCCGGAACAAATGGAAGTTGCTAGACAAATAGACAATTCCCGGTCGTGCTTTCGTACCAAGAGAAGAGGAAGGAAAATAATAAAGAACTCCCGGTCGCACGAGACGGCGACGTATCAGTTTATTTGCTGCCTGTTCCGCGGTTCCGCCTTCGCATTGCTCGAGGCTCGAGCTTCGCTGCGGCTTGCGCCCCCATCCACTAAAAAGCCCGACAGAAACCGAACCAGGCCCAAGTGAGCCTGAGTGAGGCCCATTATAAGCAAAGAGGCTAATATCCATAGCCCATAGCTATATCACTTTCGCATGCATGATAGAATTCAAACCGTTGTCAAAAGAATCACAATGAATCAGCTATTTTTTTTTGTGACAAAATTCTTCTCTCTTTTAACTTAATTGTTGAGTTGAATTTTCATCTATGAATGCTTATGGTTTGATTGTATTATTATCCAAAACTAGACGAGTCCCCTGTTACATGAAAAAAGTGCTAAGAGACGTACGATATATCTATCACTAGGGTGTCATGTGGGTCGCTCGACCGATCCGTCTCTACTCTCCAATATATGCTTTCTTATAAGTGAACCCATCATGATTATTAGTCATGATGGAGTAGAAATCTACGTGAAAGAGCTAAAAAAAATAAGTTTTAGAGATTTGAATATGCATTTGGAAGAAAAGCATTCGCCGAAGATCAGACACCTTGGTTGGACTTGATGTTATATAGACAGTATGCTCTACTTGCACAGCTGCATGAATTAAAGCCAGTTGAAAATGGAGTCACAAAATCAATGGGTAGCTCTATCAAACAGAAATATAATGCATATATGATATGATATATCCACCACATAGGGCCTCTTCTGAACTCAGTTATTACTTATTAATTGCAAGTTTGACAAAAGAGATGGAAAATCAGACAACTTGGTTGGTGAATGATGCAATTATGGGTAGTGTTGAAACTGTTGATGATACGTGTTTTCATATAGATTTCTCTTTGAGTTTAGATTTTACTGCAGCATTTTTACCATATGGGTGAGTACAAAATAGGATTGTACAAATTAATGTATTTTTCGCTTAGAGACTTTTTATAATGCGGTCACTGATTTGAACGAGTTTATAATGCGTTCACTGATATGATACGATACTACCCACCCTAGAAATAGTAGATTATAGAAATTAATCTCAAAACACACTATACCAACCATATCTTCTTCATCACCTTGCCTACCGAGTGAAATTCATCTATGAATATGGGAGACAGAAACATTTATTAAACTGGGGGAAAAACAACCACAAGAAACTGAGGGAGACTGATCTTTAAAATATTTTCGCAGCAAAACAACTGGATGCCATCTCCCTAACCATCAACAACTAATTCGGTGGATTTACTGTGCAATTCTTAATACTAAATACTTTTTCTCTACATCTTTCCCTACCCCACAAATAATTATCCCTTTCCAACCTGAATTGGTTTTGATTCCTTTCATTTCCCTTTGGCTCTCCTTTTTCTCCCAATATGACAACTTATGACATATGAGGATCTATCTATGAAGTTTTCTTTGTCATTTATATGAATCAACTCATTCAAATAGATTATACAACAGATTATGAGCAACTCCGTGTTCAAATCCAAAAAAAAAAAAAAAATTTGTTCATAACTAAACTCGTTTCCATTTAAGTCAGCTCGTCCATTCCATACGATAAAGATATATAATTCCTTCTCCAAAATATAAATATACACAATTTCTATTAAAAACACCGATCTCTCTTATATACACAATGCATCATAAAAATATTTTTGTAAAAGGGTTTTATCACCAAAACCCACATGGAAAAACAGGGCACCATCGGACATAAGAGAAACAGAGGTCCCAAAGGCAGAGAGGCAGGGGAAGAAAAAAAAACCACCCCTAAAAAAAAAAGTGACCCCAAAATATGAATTTGATCAAATCACAGATCGAAAATGGCGACTAATCTATCTGCATCCTAATAATATCTCCCCGATCCAACCTCTTCTGGGCTCTCGATAATGCTCTCCAAAGAAGGCTGCCAGCACTGGTAGACACTAACCGATTTCAGTGCTCTGTTTCTCTCGATCTCAGCCAGAGCATCCTCGAGCTTCTTCGTGGAGCCGCCGACGGTGCTGTTGCTTCCATTACTTTTCACCCTGAGCTCGTACATGAGCCATTCGAGCTCGTCCTTGGTCAGAACTACCTTCACTTTCACCCCACCGCCGCCACCGTCGTCGGTTTCGCCCTTGCTGATGAGAAATTCCCCTGACTTCTCTGGATTCGTCGTATTGTCGGATTTACGGTTAACTGCGGGGAGATCGTGTTGTTCTTCTACTTGGTGTACTTGGCACCTTTTCTTGCTTGGGGCTAAGCAATTCCCCATGGCGCGAGGGACTGAAAGGAAGAGAGAAGAAGAAGAAGGAGGAAAAGGAGAGAAGAGAAGAGTATTATGTTAATGGAGTAAGTTAAAAGTCGAGGTGCTGATGAAGGGAGAAAGAAGAAGGGGTACTTATAGAGAGACTGGCTGCCTGGAAACTTCTACGAAGATTATTAGATTTTTTTTTATTCTAATTGTTATATATTCTTTTCCTAATTTCTGAGTAGGGGTGGCTATACGGTCCGGTCCGGTTAAATTGTCCAAATTGATCCGGTCCAATCCGTTCTTTTTGAAAATATAAGGACCAAAGATTGGATTGGATACAGTCTGATTTTGATTCGGTCCGGTCTTTACCCGGTTCGATCCCAATTCGGTTTTGATTTTATATTGAGCTTGTGAGGATTTGAGTGGTCTAAGGCCTGAAAGGGTAAGGAGTTGGTTAAGTTTTGTACTAAGTGCAAAAGTTTGTGACCGTTTATGCTAATTACCCTTAAGTTTTTGGTGTTGAGCTCTCTTATCCGGTCTTCATCCAGTTTTTCATCCGGTCCCAAACAATTTCTTACCTCAAATCTAAGCCCAAAGATTGGATTGGATTGTTTACTATCCGGTCCCGTTCCGGTCTCGGTCCGGGTTATACAATCCAGTTTCGGGTGAAACCAAATAACCCGGACCAAATAGCCATCCCTATTTCTGAGATTATAAAATACGGTATAAAGTGACAGATGACAAGTTTCCAAATAATGTGAGAATCGTTCAACTAGATACTGTTTCTTGTTTTTTTTTTTACCGGTTGCAAAGAAAACAAACACTGATTGGTATCCATCTTTTAATTACTATCGTACAACAATTAGTATATGAGAGTCCTATTACCAACTACTGAAAAATGCCAGCACCTGAAGTACATTAGAGAGGTACTCTTCTTGGTGTGGGTAGTGAAATCATGTGACAAAATTAGTCAAATGCTCTAATCTGGTACCATATATAGTTCAACGGACCTGGTGCTAATATCCCCAATGTACGTAGCCAGAGACGACGACGATACGAAATTTCCATCGCGGTTCGTAATGGATGGTACGGTTTTAGTTTAGAAATATCCGCGGCATTAGTTTGTTAAAATGAGTTTTGGAATACGATGTCGACAGCGGAATGACAACTGGGCTTGAGCTAGCTAGGTGGGATGGAGGTCGAACCCATTCGTGTCGGTGTTGTAGCTAGAATTTCATTATCACACAAAATTATTGCATTCGATGGAACGAATGGATGATGATGATGATTAGGTTGAGTACTAGTAGTGGTGGATTAAGGCCCTAATTATGCTTTGATTATATTAGCCAGGTAGCTAGCTAGGTTGTTTAAATTAAATAATGACTTAATCGAGCCACTCTGCCCAAAAACCGTGTGGTGGTGCAGCAGGTACGGGGCGGTGGTACGTACTGCGACTCTCCTGAGAATTATTGGAGTAGTGTTGATATTAATTATTAAGTATAATAATTAATAATTAAGTACTAATTATTCAGTGAAGAAAAGTAAACTATATAATTAGAGCTATAAATACGGTGGGGGTTACGTGTAATCGGGAATGTGCCACCCAGATACATGGCTTGGAATTAAAGAACTGAATTAATGGCTGCTGCTTGCTTTCAACTTTCAACCGTAACCGCCGGGCCTAGCTTTAGGAAGCCGGTGGAGGGAGGCTTAATCAATTTATAGCTGGGTGGGGTTGAATCATTAATTATTAATGTTGCGAATTTAATTATATTGTGAATCCATGCATGAGGCATAGACCTGTTGTTATGATGTAAATTCGATTTCGTTCAAAAGATGAGTTAGTAAACGGAATAAGATCCATAATACGCGAAACTAAACAGTTGTTGAAACATCCATCGTCATCTGCGGCCGGGCTGGAGATCATGAGATATATGACCAAGAACATGCAAGAAGGTGCGAACTGGCCTGATTTTCTTAATTAATGGCTGCCGCGGCAACCCTTGTTATATACATCCGTTCAATTAATTAGAATAAAATTTGGTAGTACGTTGTCAGAGAGCTCAATTAATAGACTACGTACGAAGAAGCCATGTTCTGTACATAAAACTAATTTGTCCATTTAGTAGACTTTTGATCCATGAGAATTGAGATGCATGGCGGTTGCATGATATAATAATAGTTCTTAAAAAAAAATATCGCTGGAAGAATTCTCTCCTAATAGTTCAAATTAATTTATGGAACTATTAAAATTATTTGTGGGTTTTCTATTTAGGAACGAAGGAACCTGGGAATTTAATTCGGCAGACAGCCAGATACTCGGTGGAACGATTAAGGAGTCGGTTCCATTCCATATAACAAAAAGAAAGGATATTATTATCATATTAATAAATGAAACTTGGAGGTTCTTGTTTTCCCAGAAAACAAATTCAATGGGAACCCAGTTTTCTGTACAAGTTATGAATAATAATACACGCACAAAGAAGTTACTTATGAGTAGGAATGGCAATGGGTCCGGGGCTAGATTTTTGGTATCCAGACCCGCTCCGTGGCAGGTCGGATAATTTATTATGGGTTGTGGGTTGGGGCAGGTCGACTCAATGGGTATGTAATTTATATAAAAAAAATATTAGAAATATTCGTTACTTTTATTATAACACCAAGAAAACAAACAATATTATGATAAATGTAGTTAAATTATTGGAGAAATTAAGGTTTTCACTAATTCACAACTCTATTATAGCTAAAATATGAAGCAAACAAGCCCAATATTACAAGTAATTTAGGCAAGAACAGGTCGAGAATAGGGCGGGTCAGGGCAGGTCGGGTCGATGAGAGTACTCATTTCCGTCCCGTCCCGCCCCAAAGCAGACCAAACAGGTCGAATAAAATGGGTCAGGTCGAAATTGTCATTCCTAGTTACGAGTGTTGGAATTTAATATCGACTCCTTCTCTAGAAACTACTAATACCCATTCTAGCTAATTTCTAAGCTGATTTTTCCTCTCCTTACTTTTCCTTTGTGCCAGTACTTCTTGTTCTTCAGTTGGCTAATTGACTGGTAAAGCATTGGAAAAAACAGCAGTCTCTAAACGATTCCTCAATTAAGTTGCAGGGAGCCTCCGTCGACCACTCTTGGAAGATATGCCACAAAAAGCTATAATCATCACCATCAGTTTGATCGAGACCATTCCAGTTGAAATGATCATTGGATGCAATTAACTAATAAGATATTATTATGATGAGGGACACAGACTAAACAACAATCGCTTCACAAAATCTTCCCCAGAATTTGTGGGTGATTTTAGTGGACTTCTGGGAACAATTTTACCAACTCTAATCGCATAATTACCATATAATAACATTGCCATGTAGTGACAAATGTTGCAGTTCTCAAACCAAACACCCCAAAAGTAAAATGAAAAGGTATACATAAATGGTGTGAACGTGAGAGTAGTTACTAGTCTCTTTCGTTTCATCATATCTAGCTTTATTATGCCTTAATTTGTTGGATTATAGCTTTTACCAACACTCGATGAAAAGCTACTTGTCATGTATGCTTTTGATTCGTTCTGCAATATTCAGAGGTGGACTCAATGTAAAGCATGTCGGTGAATGGAGGTTCATGTTGAACTTCATAATTAACGATGGTGGGATTCTCGTAAGAGTGGATTAGGGTTTGTGTTGCGCCATACTCTATACATCTTGGTACCAGCTTGAATGGAGGTTCATGTGGATTATTTTCGAAGCCTTTAATTAAGCAGCTGGGATCCACCAGGTTCCCCACCTCATCTTTAACTAGATCTCGGCTAATTATTAAGCGAATGAAGAGACATAAAGATTAGACATTATCTAAACACGATTTTCGCACTTTTCATTTGGGGACGTTAGATGGAACATATGGTTGTGGAATTGCTAGACATCCTCCACAAAATTTGGCACAGAATCTTGCATGCAGGCTAGGCACCACATGACTAGCTAGCTAGTCTCCAATTAACCTAAAAACAATCCCTTTCAATTCAACACAGCCTTAAGATTTTTCCATCAAATAACCACCATGCACATTCAAAGATTTTGGAAGTGGCGGCATCATGATGCTATGTAAACCTAACTTATAACTTATGGTGGAGGTTTGACATGGTAAACGAAATGGACTCCTGTTTTGGAGGGAACCAAAAGGGGTAAGGGGAAAGTTAATTCAATGATGTTGAATCCCTAATAAGGAGACTAGGAGAGAGAGAAATTCAGGGCTTCAATACTAATCTTTGCATGTCTCTTTCAGTTTGGAGAGAGTGAGATTTGACTGAGACGACTACCCAGGCGACGGTTTTAGCTGACCATCTGGAGAGTTTGGCCATGTCTTCAGTCTTCACATTTTGGTCTGTAAACCAGTTCTGTTCTGGCAAGTAGTTAAGCCTTTTGCTAGGCAATTACATAACTAACAATATGAAAACCAAACCATACTCTAAGTACGTCGTACATACTCCCAAGAGATGCACTTGGAAGAAAGGGTCCGTTAGGAAGCAAGAAGTATGCATGGTTATATGAATCAATCTACTTTACAGGTGTAATTTAAGAAGACGTGCATTGTTAATTGGAATACATACCACTATACCAGGATCTTTGAGTCCTCCAGTCCAATAGAATCATTAACAACTTTACTCTGTGTAAACAAAAACCAATAATTCAACAACAACACAGAGTGACAGACAGTCTCCAAACTTAGGTAAGAGAGTGACAACACATCCGACGTTCTTATAGCTAGTCGCCATTTATGGTTGAAAATCATTAGAGCTTCTGGAATTCACAAGGATTTAGTTAGTGCTGTGTGTGAGGGTGAATGGGGTGATGTTTGATTATGATTTCTTCTAAATAGAAATGTTAGGAATTAGTTAATTAAGATTCACATGTGGACTTCTCCCGACAACTTGAATTATTAGGATCGGTTGGTTTATGACATGGTATCAGAGTTGGTTTGTCTTTAAGGTCACGTGGTTGAGATCCATACATGGACCCTCTCCCAATAAATCGAGTTATTGGAATCTATTGGGTTTATGACATGATAACAAAGTTGATTTGTCTTTTGAAGTTATGTGTTCAAGTTCTCATAAGCACGGAATGATTTTATATTTATAGCAATACTATGGAAAAATATTAATCAGTTTTAATTGTAAGCAAGAACGAATAAGCTATTCATTCATCCAAAAATAAAATCTAGCTCTCACGAGGGATCAGTAAAACAAGAAGAAGAACAAGAACATGCTAACTTCCAATTTGATTTCTCCTTTTTGAAAAGCATAAACTCTTGGCAAATTAAAGCCATTTAAACTGGCTCTACAATTGAAAAAATTCAAGAAATTCCATAACAGAAATCAAGAGGTCGAACCCAGTTATATGAAAAATGATAACATCTATCCCATTCTAATCATCTTTGGAAAAAGAAAATCCAGCTACGAGTTCACATTCAAACATCAAACTATAAGGATCGTAATCAAAATCACTAAAATGTTTCAACTCTTCTAATCAAATTCCCATATTCATGTATAGTGGTTTCCAGTAAAGTTAATTCGAACTTCGAAAACACCCTTTGTAAAACGGGGGAAAAAAATAGCTGATGGTCCAGCTTTCCCTGGTGACAATCAACTGTGGAATCACATGCACTAAGAAATCAATCTTTCCTCCAAATAAATCAACAAGGTTTACCTAACCACATGTTGAGTTCGTTGTTCGTCAAAAGGGAACAAATCTCTCTACCTAAAGAAAAGAAGGAAACAAATCAATACCCACAACAAAGTATGAACAAGGCAATAATCCAAATTACAGACACGACCAAACCGAATAGCACCTCGAGCAATGCCGAAACAGATCAGCAGTTTGGCCGATCTCTCGCTACGTGTCCAACCTCCTAGCGAAATCTGTTGCTTCTTTGACGTTGACAATGGAAGAAAATGTTAGACAGAGAAACAAACCAATCTTCGATGAAACAAACCAATATCTCAAATAGAACAGGATGACATAAACAAGTGTTGAGGGAAATCAAAGTTGAACACATGATAAGACAGGGTTCTACAACCCGAGTTAGGTCCTGCTGTGACTTAACATATTGATATTGTTTCCATGTCGGCCATCCTTCTATCAGTACGCAAGGTTGTAGTTCAGTTCTCAAACTAACCCAACAAGGCTGCATAACTTAAACAAGAGCTTAGTGCTGCCTCGGTTTTTCTAAGCAAAGCACACTAGTTGCGCCTGCGCTTCTTTGCCAGATTCTCGAAGATCTGATGCACGTCAGATGATGTTATTGTCTTCGATGGATCAAATGACTCCTACATAAGCATACATTCTTGAGGTCAGGATACAAACAGAGAAAATTATAACCAGAACAATGCAGATGAAGAAAAGCCAGACTTCTAGCAGCTAAATTGATGTTGGGAGGGGATTTCAAACCATGAATCACCAAGTTATTGGTTACTGTAAAAAGTGTCTGCTGACTTACCAGGAAAGAACGAAACTCGTCCTTAAAGTCTGCAATACCACCAAGTATCTCCATTTTCTCTACATGACCAAGTTTATTGATAAAATCCAACTCGGCACCCTCTTGTTTCTGCAGCTTCTCTTCCCTCTTCTGCTTTGCAATTTTCTCATACTCAGCAATTGAGTCCTCCTTGTCAATAAGATAGCTTATATGCTTCTGCTTATACATTTCTAAGCAATTTTCACATCTGCACAAAGATTCCCTCCAGCTTTTGGCCAGAAAGAACGGTTTGATCTCTGAAGTAGCAGGTGGAGATGCCATGGAACCAGAACCTAAGGCACAAGCAGTGTGAACAGTACTGTCTTCCTCTGCACATGCATCTGAACAATTGTTCTTCTCAAGAGTTCCGTTGCTTGAAGATCCCTTCTCAATCGCCACATGATTTGGGCTAGTACTCAGTACAACATCGTTTCCAGAAGAACCAGAATATACACTATTCTCGAGTTTGCCATTTGCACAGAGAGTGGGATGGCTTTCCATTACACCTTTATCTTTACTGGTATTAGAAGTGGAAACGCCAGCCTGGCATTCCGAAGCTCGGATTGCTTGAGGATACAGTGTGAGAAAAGAACATACTACTGAGCATGTTTTGCAAATGAAATCCTCGTACAGAGGTTCTCCATCACTGTCTCTAGGAATCTACAATGTAAGAAAGGAGGAAGGACTATTGATAAGCACAATCAATTAACTGAACTAAATTACCAATCAATTGAGCAAATAATTAATGGCTAGTATTATAGAAGTACGGACTGCCAAGAATGACTTAAACAAGGAGGAAGATCTCTATCTGTCATCCAAGTAGGCAGGGACCGAGGAAGCTGCAAACCTCGTTAACAGTCTCAAGACCCAGATGCTCTTCATGAAACCAATCCTCACACAAGATACACTGAATCATCTCCTCCTGTTGTTCAGCCTCTGGATCAGGATACGGACGCCCGCATGTGCAGTATAGACCTTTGAAGTTTTGATTGTATGAATTCTCAGCATTTTCAACATCTTTGTTAGGGCAAAGCTTGCAAAAGAACTCCCCAAACTTGGAATAAATGAATTCCTTAAATTATGAAAAATTCATTTTGAAATGAAACATTTTTGTGTTTGGTATTTGAAAGAATTCATTTTCAATTCTAAATTTTGAATTTTATGGAATTGGTACCAGTTATAGCAATTCCGAGGAATTGAGATGAAATTTTCAAATGAATTCCACAACTATTTACTAATTATAATAGAATGACATGATTATCCCCTTTATTAACTAAATTACTTATATATATGACATACCAAACATAGGAATTCATTTGACAATGAATTCTACACGACAATTCATTTTATTTCTACAGATTTAAATATGACATACCAAACATAAGATTTCATTTGACAATGGATTATACACGGTAATTCATTTTACAATGAAATGAATTTTTTATTCATTTAGTACCAAACGGTCTGACTGTTAGATTATTGTTGTAATCGAGATTCGTCTGATAATGCGGTCAATTGCATCCTTCCATAGTTCCATTTCAACACTAGCCATATTCATTATAAGTTTGTACACCGGACTCTATAGCCAATGCTAGTAGAGACTAGAGATTACATTATCAATACAACCATTGCTTAATAATATTTTCAAAGAGCAACCAACACCGGTTAAATTGGGAAATTTAGCTGACTTGTACATATAATTGTTACAGTGCATAGATATTAAAGTATCATTAGTCCAACTAATGAACTTAATTCGCGTTCACACTGTCATTATATAAAAAAAAATTACATCTCTAGTTGTAGCTCATAACAAAAGTTGGGCACGCAATTGTCGATAATGAGATTACATGGACGTTTCGAGAGTTCAATTACATAAGCATAAAATGTGATGCAATTCGTGCTAATGAGGATGAATGTATCATCACATCTATCTATCTACCAAATAGCGCCCAACACACAATATAACAATGGGACTGCGTACCCTTTGAGCCGTTTAGCCAAATTCGTGCTAATGAGGATGAATTGAGCGGTCATTCACATCATTAAAATGGCTGGTCAAACCCAAAGAAATGACTTTTTTTTTTTTTTTTGAAAAAAGACCCTAACCGTCCGCCATTTCCCCTTTAACTCCCCTTCTTCTTTCTGTCCCCAAATCGATTTGTATACATACATTTTGTCACCTCTAACCTTGGAGCTTTCAGCATCTCCTCCTCCCACTGGGGAGCCGGCAAAAAATCCCACCACTGTATGGACCCCTTCACCACCAACTCCTCCTAATCAATTTCATCCTTCCTTCCCCCCGCCAATCAATTTCATCACCATGCCTTCCTCACCCTTCTTCTCCTTCACTCTCTCCCTCTGCTTCCTCATCAGTACCCACCTCTCCGCCGCCGCCGCCGACACCTGCGGCCGATCATGCCGCCTGGGCTCCCCCACCGTCCGATTCCCCTTCGCCCTCACCGCCGGCCGGACCCACAACAACAGCAGCATCCCCAACACCCGGTGCGGGTTCCCGGGTTTCGGCCTCTCGTGCGACGGGTCGGGTCAGACGGTCATCGCCCTCCGAAGCTCCGGCGAGTTCATCGTCCAGTACATCGAGTACCACAGCCAGGTCGTCTACATCCGGGACCCCGGCGACTGCCTCCCGCGCCGGTACCTCGATTCCTTCTCCCTCGAGGGGACCCCTTTCGTTCCCGAGGCCACCGGGATCTTCACTTTCCTCAATTGCTCCGGGGCCCCGACCGGGCCCGGATCCGGGTCCCCGTCTGCCTTCGTACCCGGGTCGAGGCGGGTCGGGTGCCTGAGCGGGGAGGCGTTTACGGTCCGGGCGATGCGGACGAGCGCGTTCCGCGGGCTGAATTTGTCGGCGGAGGCGCCGTCGTGCAGGGTGATCTCGACGGCGGTGAGGATCCCGGTGACGTGGCCGCGGTGGTCGGATGCGGACACGAGGTTGATTTGGAGCTTGCCTGATTGCTTGCCCTGTGAGGAGGACGGCAAGAATTGCGGGTTCAGGGATGAGACCGGGTTGGAAATCGGGTGCTCCGATCCCGGTGAAAAGAGCCAAGGTAAAGTTTTCATAGTTTTTACTGTGCTAGTTAGTTAACACTTAACTGTACTCTTTTACTGTTTGACTGTTTCATTTCAACCCGAGTAATCTACAAGAGGAATCAGACAAGCCCGCTAAATGATGACGTATTTATATTTACCCCTCAGTGCTCACTTTGTAAGGTTAGAACCGGGTCGTAATCGGCAGCCGTTTGGTTAGAGAGTCAATCCAAATTTCCTAAAAGTCAAAGAAATTAGGGCGGGGTAGTAATTAATCACTAATCAGTGGAGCAAAATCCCACAGCTAATTGAGTGGGTGGGGCCCAGATGGATTGGATTATCTCACATTCGCCACTCGGCAGCCGCTAGAATCGTCTGGTGGTTGTCTTGTATACTTGTTTGCTATCATCAGCGAGTAAAATTGCTTCATAGGCCACCAAGAGTTTTATTAGTGTAGATGTAATCACTAATCTTTTTTTGTAGTTTAGTTAAACTTACTTGGTTGATTAATCGTTGCTTTCGTCAGTCATACGTAAAAGAAGAATGAAAAGGAATTACGTTACTGCAACACATGGGTCGGTACTCAGGTAATTTGTTGCGTAAAGGTTATTTTTTTTTTTCCAAAGAAATCTGAGAGGTTAGAATTAGGTACCTAAAGATTGTTGTACAGTCACAGTGACTAAAGTGAACTTTGTATAGAAGATAGTGTCTCTTAAAAGCAATTCGCCAATGGAATAGTAGACGGTCGGTCTTGTTGCCTGCCGTCTTCTATATTTTCCTGCTGGTCTTGCTGTATATTTTAAGTTATTAATTTAATATTCTATGTTATTATAATTTTATTTACCGAGTCCAATGTTCAACACTAGGAAAATGTCACACTGTCTCTTTGTGCATAGAAAGTTCCTCCAAGCATACATTCTTTTCTATTATCATTGCGTCTTCTTCTGAAATACTCTTTTATATATCTCAAAGAATTCAAATAGTTTAATTGCAAGGAATTTTCAAAGTAATGAGTGTTATTAATAATACGCTGTGGTAATGGGAACTGTTGTTCTGCTTGTCTAAGCCATTTTTACAGACTGATTGGATATTTATGTTAAAGAATTATTAGGTATTCATGACAATTAAGTTGTGACCAGGAGAAAAAAAAATGTTAATAAAAATGTTAACATTGGGGTGTTTATTTTTGTCAATTTCCAGGAATTTCGAGGAGGGCCAGGTACGGGCTGGTCCTAGGAGTGGGAATCCCGGGCCTAATCTGCACCATTGGGCTGGGCTGCTTCATATGCACCAAACTCGAGTCTCGAGGGAGAGACAGATTCCACTCGGCCGCGGATCTGGCAGCCGCCGCCGCGATGGGCCCGCAGCCGGCCTCCGTCGTGCTGTCGGGCCTGGACGAGCCGACCATCGAATCCTACCCGAAAACCTTGCTGGGGGCGAGCCGGCGGCTGCCGAAGCCGAGCGACAACACGTGTCCGATCTGCCTGTCGGAGTACCAGCCGAAGGAGACGCTGCGGACGATACCGGAGTGCAACCATTACTACCACGCCGAGTGCATCGACGAGTGGCTGAAGATGAACGCCACGTGTCCTCTCTGCCGGAATACGCCGGAATCGTCGGCCGCCAGCACTCCGTCGCCTTCCTTGTCTTCCACGTCGTCGTCTTTGCTCTCCACGCCCTAGTCATTGATTGATTGGTCTTTGGTCGGGTTTTTTTTATTTGGTCTCTTCGGCCGGCATTTAGATAGCGGCGGAATATACGAACTTGTTGCGAATTCATTGTGAATATTGTCACTAATACTCGTTGAGACATTGGGCAGCTGCATTTTGTATTCTTTTTTTTTAGGGATCTTTCTGCCGCTACTATATATCAAAGACAAAACAAAGATGAATGTGCTTGCTGGATCAATTTTAGGTTTTGTCCTGCTCTGGTGGAGTTGTGTACTTGAGAGTTGAGACTTAATTATTTGACACTACGTAGGTGTCATGCCCCGGGATGTCTAATTTCTAACTTATTGTCAAATTCTCCACCCTCAAAGGGAACTCAATCTACGAACTATGAAAACGCATCATAAATCATTAATCAAATTTATTTTGTATATTTTTATTTTTATGTTAGACCCACCGTAAGCAAAATTCTGACTGCATCGGGCCATGATAAAGGACACAATCTTGGAGTGGAACCTCCACATTATCAATTTACAAACTCCCCACAGCATCCCGCCACCAGCGTCAAGCGCATGAACGAGAGTACTGGAGGCAAAGCCCGGAAGCCGAATCTTCAGCGCGCGGGAGAGTCAAAAAAGGAAACCACGTAGGCATCGTACATGACTCAAGACATTTCATCGAACACCTCCCCTGCAAATATAAATTCCCACTTCTCCGAACCCAATTCCCCTCAACAACCCCTCATCGCTCGCCTAATTAACAATCACCAGAAGTAATCATTGATAACTAAACACCGTACACAAACATGAGCATTCTTTGCTACCCGGCAGCCGTCGTCGTCGCGGCCGTGGTCATCCTGGCAGCCAGCGGCACCGGAGTGATGGGCGCCGATGAGCCTGCCCCGCCGCTGCCGTGTTCCACGGTGTACGACGAGCTGCAGGCGTGCATCCCGTACCTGTCGGGACGCGGGGACCCGTCGAAGGAATGCTGCGGCGGGGTGAAGGCGATGCAGCCCTACTCCAATGCCAAGTCCTCCCGGTCGGCGATCTGCCAGTGCCTCAAGTCGATGGCGAGTTTGGTCCCCGGGGTTGATCTGTCCGCCGCCTCCAAGCTTCCCAAGAAGTGCAACGTCAACGTCAAGCTGCCTGAGCTCTCTCTCGACATCGACTGTTCCAAGTGCGCATTAAAATCTTAATTATTTTCTCTTCTCCTGGTTTCCCATTTGGGAAATAAAATTTTGATTTGAGCTGTTTTTTCCCTTCTTTTATCTTTTTGCAGGGCCTGATGATGGTGATGATGCAATCGGTGAGGATGGATGGAGTAGTTATGATTACTGAAATAAATTAATAAAGCACTTTTTCTTTTGCATTTCTTGCATGGTGAATATGTAGTGCACACTAGGGCCGGGAAACAGACCAGACCGTTAGAAAAAAAAAATAGGGGTGTCAAATGGTTACCATGGTTATAACCAAACCAAATAAGGCTAAATTTTATTAATAATGAAATACAATATTATAACCAAACCGTCCAAACTAATACAACAACCAAATTAACCAAATTAAAGTTTATCGGTTTGGTTAATTGGTTAACCAGATTAACCAATATAAAATCACATTATCATCGACGATGAAAATTTTCCGGTTAATGCAACAATTTGCAATTTATATAATGAATAAAATATAACAATCAACACGTAGTTATAGTTGACCCTTAACAAAAATACATGCAACTAAGACAATTATCTTACGATTAGTATAGAAGTATTCACCTAACAAAAATTTATGACAATGGTATGGGTTAATGAATTGTTGTGTTTTTGTAAATTGACTTAGTCTCTTAGTATTATAGGCTGAAAATGACATTCCTTTCAAGTTTTCATCCATTATAATGTATGAAATTTATCTAAATTAGGCGTCCATATGTTGTGACCTACATTTTACATATACAAATATACACTATATGAGAAATATTGAGCTTTATATTTTATGAGTCTAAAGGGATGAACGTTAACTCTTGAGTGGTTATGCAAAGTATTAAGTATGTGTATATAATATATGTTAGATATATGACTAATTACTTAACTGGTTAATTTGGTTTGACTGGTTAGGAGTCTCTGAAACCAAACCAAACCACCTAAACCAAACAAGCTAAAAACTTTAACCAAACCAAACCAATTATCCAAATTATCCAAATAGTACTGGTTAAAGCGGTTACCATGGTAACCAAACCGTTAGAACACCCCTAGTTCAAACCGTACCGTACAGTTTGGTCCGGATCGTAGATCGTTAAGTATGGTCTGGTCTGGTCCATGGTCTGTATTATTTTATGTTTTGACCTCTTGGTCTGGTCTGGTCTAGACCGGGGTTACCGGACCAAACCGTGGACCCAACCGACTTGTCAATACGTGCTAACAGCCCATTTGACCACTCTCCCAACTCCCACAACAACACCCAAGTCTCAACCTTAATTTTGTGAATCTCGTCTCTCCTTCATTCACAACCACATTAACCTGAGAGTAGAGATAATCATGTGTCAATATGACATTATATTAATGTTTTATGACGTTATGGTGCAAGTTGGGATGCTTTTACTTTAAATCTTTGTTATGTACTAAGAATTAGGGTACCAAAATTATTCATGTATGTTAGGATTAATGTTTTAAGGCAAATAGCAATTATTTTTCTTGGTTATTGGTTCAATTTTTTGTGTGGTTGACTAAACAAATTGTTCATTTTTCGTTGAGTGTGATCTATTTAGACCAGACCAGACCGAACCAAACCGCACAGGCGTGGTCTGGACTGGACCGTATAATCTGTGGTCTATACTTCTGCCTTGCGGTCTGGACCATAGACAGTATATATGGTCTGGTCTTGACCAGACCGCACCGTTTCCCAGCCCTAGTGCACACAGGGAAATCAATAAAGATCATATTTCCCTATAAAAAAAAATTAAGATCATATTGATTTATCTCTGTTTCCATATTTGTTCGACCCAAGAATGTACCATAGGCTGACATAATAGTAATTGGGGCTCTGATTTGGATTCATATGTTCGATTTCTTTGAGAAGAGAGAAATTTGTGAAGAGGAGGGGATGACCGTGATCTACGCTCGACGCTCAAGCTAGTATGGGATATGAGTTGGTATATGTGATTCTAAATAGACAAAGGTAGAGAAGACCTTGCGTGGTGAATGTGGAGAAGAGAAAAAAGTTTTTTGCTTATATAGGAGTCCAAGGCTTCAAGTGGGCTAGCAGTCCCGGAGTCGGCGTCTTCAGTAAGCTGGACGCCTCGAGTAGGCTAGGTGCCTCATAGTGGGCGCCTTCAAATAAGCTGGTTAGGTGCCTTAGACTCATTGATGACGTGTGTCGTTGTCGTATTAGGCATGTTAATTCATATCCCACTAGTTGACCATACTTCTTCTATTTTGTAGGGATGGAAGGACTAACACAGTGCATTATTTTGTATTAATTTATCTTGCTTGTGAGTTCGAAAGATGCGCCTTTGCCCCTTGAGATGAGGTGCCTCAAGTGGAAGCCCTAGGGAGGTCCCTTGAGGTTGACACTATGCGAGCTGGATGCCTCACGAGAGTTGCCTTGGGATTGACACGTTAGAGTGGGTTGGAGGCTGCCCCTTGCATGTGTTGCAAAACCATTGATTTTCCGATGTCACATGAGGTGTTAAGTTCCGACGCTTGCTAGCCCTTTGTTGTCCGCGCTAATAGGCCCCACCATCGTTCAAGAGAAACGAATAGAGGCTCTGATACCACTTGTATTATCCCGAACCTTTTTTTGACAAGATATCATCCACTTTGGGAGAAACCCTCAAGCTTATGGGTGGACAATGGGTTGGTCCATACCGAACTGAATCGATGTGTGGACCGGATCACACCGAATCGAATATAATATGGTTCGGTTTTTGGTCCTATGAATTTTAAAAATACTGAAGAAAAATGGACAGAATTTACATTTGGATCGGACCAAATGGACTAAAGCGGACCGAATGCACTATTGGTCCGGTCCTTGGTCCTAACATATCTTTCACTATTGGACCGCGGTTCTCCTGAGTTCGGTGTGATCCGGTCCGGACCTATGCCCACCCCTACTCACGGTAGTCTTGGTTTATGTCAAGGTGACTTCTCATAGTCACCCATCCTTGCAGTGCTGTGTAGTGACTAGTGAGCAAGTTTAACTTCAAAGTTATTGTAAAAACTCTTACAATTCACCTAAAAAACGTTGTTTGTGAGTTAAGATGAGTCTCTTACTTATAAACAATGGACAGTTCCCATATTTTGACGATCGTGAGATTCACTTAAAATATTACCCACTTAAAGGAAATTCAACGAACTAGCTAATGATGAACACAATCCGATTAACACAAAAGGTATCTTAGTGCATCCACATCAGTCTCTTTGTCTCCAACTCAACTTTTTTGCAAACTCATATTAATTTCATTCACCTACAACAATGAATGAATGAAATTAACTTGCAATTGCATATGTGAGTCTAAATTATTATTTTGATAAAACAAAAGGTTTATAGAAAAAGAAAAAATCCAAATAAAAGAGAGATAATTGCATTTATGCTAGCTTGCACAAGTGCAATTAAGAGTAATTCAATATACGTGTTTGGTGCGGATGCTCTTAGTATATTTTATATAAAATTATCTATTTTTAAAAGATTTGACTTTTTTTTTTCTTTCCAATAATTACCTGACTAACCCTCTTTCCCAAGAAAGTAAAATATCCTACCAAAACCAAAGTGCAGTCCAGTCCAGTCCTAGCCCTAGGGCGAGTTTTGCATTTTCACCGTCATCAATCCCACGCAGCTCGTCGAAGCTCGACTCTAACTTTGCACGACTACTTTGCTGGCCTGGACTGGGTGCCCAGACGTGAGTGTTTCTTCTTCAATTCGCCTTCCCCAAAACCACACCGAGTTCCGAAGCAGGTAAGCCTCTCCTCCAAATCGTTGGATTTTGATTGGTTTCGCTGCTTGATATTTCCCCGGTTTCTGCTCGGCGAATCATTGTTGCACCATTCGACCTTTTCCTAATTTTGATCTCGAAACTATTGCTTCTCTTAGAATGATAGAAGTGTCTGCCCTTTTCGTGCTTCGTCTTGCCATACGGGAAATTAGTTTCGGTACCCCCTCAACTGGGTAGCTTGCTGCATAGAATGCGAACTTGAGGCTTTGTTGATTGATCCGCTCTCTTATTAGGATCGTACTTCAATTGCTTCGACTCAACGTACTAGGGTTCAGAAATGGTTCAGTTTATGGTTACAGATTTCTTATTTTTACCCCATTTCGTCAACTGTGTCTCGCAGGAAATTCTGTTTTGTGCTTCCATGGCTCACTTTCGAAGCCTCTGCAATAGGTCAAGCCTTCTTAGAAGGCGGGTTAACCCGTCTTTTAGCTATATACTTAATGACCATGATCGTGAAGAGAGTTCGGTTGATGGTGGCCTCTCTCAAAAGGGATTGGGGAATGTGTACCAGCATCGGTTCTTTGGTAACAGCTCTGGCAATACCACTGCTCTAGGTCTCTATCAGGGCGTAAGACGTACTGGGTTTTTGCTGCCATCAATTATCGGATCATCTTCTGCCCGGTATATGTCCACGGCCATTGGTGAAAGTTCAGACAAGATTGAACTGATCAGCGATGTTGCTGAGGTTCTTGCAGAAACACCTATTGAAGCTGTTGCTAGCCAAGCTGCTGGTGTTAGTGAAGTTGCGGTTGCTGCTGCCGATTCGTTCTTGCCTGTTGCATTCCTTCAGCATTGCATTGATGCAGTCCATTCTTTTACGGGATGTAACTGGTAAACAACTGGTTCCATGTCTGTTTAAAGAATATTGCCTTGGGAAAGTCCTGAAAAAGGAATTCCTTCTCTTTTAGGGGAACACACCGTTCTTATAGAGAGAGAGGCGCTGTCGCATCTTCTTAACCCGAAATGGATGTGGTGCCCTAGGAATTTGTTATGTGATGCCATGAAGTATGCATGAAAAGCAGCGAGTTCACATCACTAGATTCATCCATGAATATTTCTGTATCATGGATGAGAACCTTAGGTTTTCTAGTATTAGCATGGATTTTACTTGCAAACGCTCTAATAATTCGAGTCAAATAAAATGTGTAGAGTGCAGTTGTGTATTCATGAAAAAGTTCCATGCGTTAAATGTTTTGGTTAAAGCACAGAAGCAATTTCCTTTACTTCTGAAAATTACCTTATAGGATGTCATACATGCTTCTTCTTTAAACACCCTTTTGCAGGTTTCTGTCAATCGCTATAACAACTCTAATCATAAGGACAGCAACTGTTCCCCTCCTGATCAATCAACTTAAAGCTACCACAAAGCTTTCAGTAAGTCCTATGCATGTTGAAAAGTTATGCACATGAGCTTTCTGTTAAATTCCCAACCATCATTGTTGACCCACCTGTATCCTTTTGTTCATTGTATGTTGCTGCCGCATTTTCTTACTTGTGTTTGTGTTTCAGCTTTTGAGGCCGGAGCTGGAGCAGATTCAGAAAGACATTCGAGATAAGGTTTTATTCTGCATTTTGGTCTATTAGATTTCGCACACTAACTAGAGATTTTGCTTGAATCATGTTTCTTCTCATTCGAATTTGGCTTAAGAACTTTTTCCCCTATGCTTCCTTTTGCTTTTCATTATTGTTCTCGTGTTCTTTGATATTGTAAGTTTGTGCTTTACATTGGGGAACTCTGCTCTTGCTGGCCGGTTTGAATTTGGTAAATGCAAAGTTTAATGGGCACTATTGCAACTTCACCTGATGCCTTACTAGCAAAATGTTGAAATCATTCATTTTTAATATGTTTTATTTTGCCTGACTTGTTTTCTTTTTTTGTTTTCCTTCATTAAGCAGTCAAACTTCCTCAGTGAATTCCGGAGTTGTTCTTGCACCATTAAAAAATATCTGTGTATTGTTGACCTACACTCATTGCTGATCCTTTTCATGTGCCTGTGGTGATTGAATTACCTTCTTAAAGTGGTTTCAACGAAGCTTTCTCTTACGCTATGTCAATCTCACAGAGCGCAGAGCCAGAGGCTATTTATGAAGGCCAGAAACAAATGCAGAAGCTTTTCAAAGAGTAAGCAACTTCTCTACATGCTTGTAATGGAAGCAATTGGATAGTTCATTTTTCTAATTGTTCAATTTTTCCCATCCACCACCCTTTCTTGTGTTATGAAAGAGATAAAATCAGTTATTCACGACGATCTTCTAGTCCTTTTCTTGAGTATTTCTGACGAGATTCTAAAAATATTAGGTTAGCTCCATCAAAAGTGTAAATATTATTGGGTGTCTTTGGATTTATTTTAAGTTCCTATTTACTAGTTATTATTAGAATGAGAATATTGGGTCTAGTTGTAAGAAAGCTCCTGGAGAAGTTTTTAAGGCAGGATTAATTATGCTCTGAAGCTAGTAAGCAATGAAACAATAAAAAATAGTGGTTTGTTTTCTCACCCTGAGAAATCTTTTGGTCCCATTCTTACCCTGAAAGAAGAATTTCACTTGATAGGGACCGCATCAACCCTTTATTGACTCACGAAAGGGTTACTCCCATGTTTGGCTTCCTCTAGCTCTGTACTGTAAATTAATTTTTGTAATGGTTTTTTATTCATGCAGATATGGTGTTACCCCTTTTACTCCATTGAAGGGGATATTTATTCAGGGTCCTGTGTTCGTTTGCTTTTTCCTTGCGGTATGTGGATTCCAATCTTTTGTTCCAATCTTTTGACGGTTCCCGTGGTATAGATTTATGATTGGTGAAACAGTGAATCTGCTTTTTGTGCCATTTTCAACCGACATTGTGCAAACATTCCAGATCTCAAACATGGTGGAAAAAATGCCTTCCTTTAAAAATGGTGGAGCATTCTGGTTCACTGATCTGACTACTCCTGACAGTATGTACCTACTTCCGGTTTTGACGGGATTGAGTATCTTGATAACAGTCGAGGTAGATAATTATTTCCTGTTTCAAGCCTTTATCTACTAATGCTTTTCCATTATATTTCCAACTTCTTGACTTTAAACATGAATTAAGGTTAACAAAAATGGTAAACTAGTCCTTCATCAGATGTTACATCATTTTGTTTTAGTCCTTGGACATTGGACCACGTTGTCTCACTATTAGACTAGTTTCCTTGTGGTATGGAATTGGAACTAGTCATCTTTTTGTTTCACTTCTTGTTGCTTCATAATTCCTTGTGTTTCTTTTGTCAGAGTAACATGCAAGAAGGGTTAGAGGGAAACCCCATTGCTGGTACCATGAAAACAATCTCAAGAGTCTTTGCTGTGGCAGCTATTCCATTAACCGCGTCCTTCCCCACGGTAATTTTTTGTAACACAATATAATTTTCAATTAATCCCATAGGTTGTGAAATATAAATTCCTTTCTTCCATTATGTTCTCCTTGTGGTTTCAATTTATAGTTACAAATCACATGCTCATGTTCATTCTATGTGTGGAAATATAGTCCCTTCCACTCCACTACATAATTGATTTAATCAACTGCTGCATTCTCAGTCAGCTTTTGCTTGGAGTTCTGTAATTCTCCTTCCTGCTTGTTTTCATATTCTGAAACTAGTTGCAGGAATGCAAAGTCTTGGCAAGAAGAGTTTGGAGTACCCTTACAAGGTTATTCCAATTAGGACGGAAGTTTAATATGTTTTTCTTGTTTCTTCAGGCTTTATTTGGCTATTGGTTAACATCCAACTTCTTCTCATTGTTATATGGTTTAGGTAAGTTACTACCTTTCTGCTATTTCGAGGGCCTCTGGTATCAATCAGTCATTTCTTTGGTTTCTCTTTATATATGAAAGGGGAAGTAGAATGCTAAGGAAGACAAATATATATATTGCCTTTAAATTGCAAGCAAGGATGTATGCCTGATCTTCTGACTTGTGCCTTTCAGCGCTCAAAGTTCCTGGGGTGAAGAAGTCCTTGGGCGTTCCTGAAATAACCGTTCCACCAGCGGCCACCACAGCTGCCCAGGCACCCTTCAACCTGTTTTCAACACCCAAACAGGAAGTAGTGGAAGAAGTGGCATCCGTGTCATCTGATGAATCGTCATCGGCAAAGACATCCAGTCGTAGAGGGTCATCATCTTCAATTCTTAGTCAGAGACTCAGAAGTCTAGAGAAGCAAGTTAAGGAGCGGAAGAAAAGCAAGAAGTAATGCATTGATTTTGTTAAAGTGATGGCACGGAGGAAACAAGGTTCGAAGGTGTTTTAAGTTGAATTTTACTTATGATTAGTCATATATCAACAGTTTAGAAGAGGAAGAGAGGGCTGTTTAGGTTTAAAATAATACCCCTCTTTTATTACGTTTTTGCTTTGATATCCGATCGTTTTGCGAGATATATGTACTTGAAGGCTCACAACTATAGGAGAGGGGGAGAATGAATGCCCTGTTGCAGGAGCTAAAGGCATAGAAGAAGAGCTCTGTTTAGGACTTTAGGTTCTCTATTACATTGTCTTTCATTTGTTGAACTATATGAACCTGAGAATTGTAACCCTAAATCCTGCGGAGAAGAAGGTTGAAAACTGTTTCACATGATCGGGCTCAGTAGAATCAAATTGTTGTTAAAGCTGGCCAACTTCAAAACATAAGTTGGATTTTGGTGCATTCAGTCTCAGTTTTTTGACATCCAAACAGGATGAAATGCCATCGGTGTCATCTGATTTCATCAAAATTGGAAATTAGGGAAAACCCCGCCAAAACCCAAACGGTTCATAGTAGCAAGAGCTGTCAAACTGCTGAAACTACTAAGGACAGAACTTAATACACAAAAACCCCATTTCTACCAAAGGACAAAAATGTCTCCCTATATAGTATATACTAACCACAGTAGACCTAGATAACCATGAAGCCCTATTTGTACTTGAACACTGGGGTTGAGTGAATGCCCTGTTTTAGGAGCTAAAGCCATAGGTGGGGAAAGCTCTGTTTAGGTACGATTGCAGTTTGCGAGAATGTTATTTGTACCTAAAGTTTGGCAGCTATAGAGAGGTGTTTAACTTTAAACTTTAATTGATTGCCCATTTGCCCTGTTTTCAGGAGGAGGTAATGACATAGGAGAGAAAAACAAGAAGCTCTGTTCAGCAGAACCAGACATTGTTGATGGAGTTAGCCAACCTTGAAAGGGGAGTTGGATTTTTTCCGCCCAAAGTTTCAATGGTATTTGACCCTTCTTCTAAGGCTTAGGCAGCTAAGCTTGCTGTTGCTTGGGGACAGCTATTTGGCTTCCTTAATCAGCAAGCCACGACGAAGTACGCCTACTTCCGTGGAAGCTTCGGGTCAACTGAGGACAAAATGTGCGAACCGAGTGGCGAGTCGACGTCCGAGTCACCTGCCGTAACTCGCAAGGGACAGGCATCACGGGGAACGGTCCCCTCGTTGATGTAAATGCAGTCCATCAATTTCTGTATGAATGGTTTCTTTGAACAGTTCAACTAGAAATGTTAAAAGACTTTTTATCCCACTTTCCAAAGAAATCAAATATGTTGACTATACATATACTATTACATGGTATTGATCATTTATGATAAGGTTCAATATTATGAGGTCAAACTTGTGTTGAAAGCAAAAATGTTTTCTTTTCAATATAAAAGAAAGCAACCATAAAATAAAAGTTGATTTTTTTGGGGGCAAGTATCGTGTTCGTGTTCAATACTGTCTTTCTCCTCTGCAAAGTTTATTTCTTACATATTAAAAATGGTTAACCTTAGTATACCAGCAGGTGTCAAACAAGATTATGATTCGATATCCATTGAGATTATTATCGGTTGTATGTTTGCTCTTGTTTTTATAGTGTATTCATGTGCGCTATAGTTGTAATGTTACACCAGAAAATTACTAAGATTGTTTTATGTTTTGCGTTAACCATAATTTCTCGTTCTTAACAAAAAAAAAAAAACTCTATTGATATCTTCCTGATTAGTTATTAGCGCCCTTTAAATGTTTTGAGTATTTTGATCAGCTCCACTTACTAGCCAGCCAGAGTCGAGAGTAGCCTCTTTTCCATACATATTTAGTGGATGGAGAATCTGACTTAGACTAATTTGTTTTAAGTATTTAACTAATGCATATGGAGTTACCATGGATTAGGACATGTAACTCACACTACCAAGATTTATTAATTGCTCAAAAAGTAACACTCACCATTAATATCCCCAACAAATTATAATTATTTATCCCCAAAATCTATTTTTTTTCCTAATAATTTGTGTAACTTGTTTGTTTGTTTTATTCTTATAAATTATTCGTGACCCTAACTCGAAGGAAGAAGAGAGTTTGATAAGAATGCCAGAATCAGTTGACCAGATTTAACCTAATTGGCCAACGCGACAACAACAACAACCAACTCGGGCCAGCCACTCAGTGAAGAAGAAAAGTCCGCACTTATTCCTCCTCCATCCTTCCTTCCTCCGGCGTCCATATTACTCCTTCTCTTTTGCCGAACTACCAAGTCAAGGCGCCTCTCCCTCTCTCTACAAACGAATTTAAATTCCATCAATTAAATTTCAAAAACTGATTTTATTTTCTTCCCTCCGGTCACATCACGCCAGCGCCCCGCTATTTATTGACATCTCAGTTCTCTCCTTTAGTTTTTTTCTGTGAATAGAAACGCTAGCACGTTTCTGCCTCGTCTACTACTTTCTTTTTTTTCTTTGGCGGAGAGAAGAGAAGAAGGAGATCAATCGGAGCTGAGATCGACTGAGAAAAAAATGTCTCAGTCTCAGATGAAGTACCTGATCGAGGTTGAGAAAGGCCAGCCTGCCAAGGACGGGACGCCGTCGATCGGGCCAGCTTACCGCAGTATCTATGCGAAGGATGGATATCCTCCTCCGATTCCCGGATTGAACAGCTGCTGGGACGTTTTCCGGTGAGTTTTGCTTCCCTCTGTTTTCTGTTTGCGTTGCTCGGAGATTGAGCTCTAGAGATTGGGAGGTGTTGTCTGTCTTAGCTAGTTTAGTACTTTTCAGTCGGATGCCGTTGACTTGCATTGGTCCACGGAGACGGCGGCGATTTCTTTCCCAGAATACTGATTGCGGCCTGTGCTTTGATTTGAATCTATCTCGATTTCTAATTTTTGTCATCCCGAATGTCGATTTGATAGCTGCGAATCGTGAGATGCTAGTTTAATTGTTCTTTTGTTTAGCGAACTGCTCCAAAAAGCTTGGATTCGATCCGGCCGGACTTTAGACGGTCATGTGTTATTCTAATGGATCGGTTCTCGCTTCTTTGTGCAGCATGAGCGTGGAGAAGTATCCCAACAACCCTATGCTCGGCCGCCGGGAGATTGTGGACGGCAAGGTTTGTGGTGGTTCTTGATTGTTGATAGGCGATTGACTAGGGATTTTCCGGCTATTTTCCTGGTCCTTTCAATTAATTGTTAAATGCGTTTCTGATATTTTTTTGAGAATATATATTGATATTTATTTAGAGGTTTCGGTTTTTTTTTGTTTGTCTTTTAGGCCGGAAAGTATGTGTGGCAGACGTACAAGCAAATCTACGACATAGTGATCAAAGTTGGAAATGCGATTCGCAGCTGCGGTGTTGAACCGGTATAGCTTTGTTTGAGCTTTTTTCTAGGATACAGTTCAGTGCTCAGCCGTCGACATTGAATTCTGATATTGGTGATTCATGGTTGTCAGGGAGCAAAATGTGGAATTTATGGCGCCAACAGCTCAGAATGGATTATCAGCATGGAGGTACTCACGTCAGCTTTTTGCCCCCTGAATGGCCGATCTGATTTTTATGGCGAAGCTTCTGTTAATTCTTGCAACTTGCAAGTTTTTCTTGATCTCCTTGTCCTTTTGTTTTGGGGTGCATGTGACGAACAGTACAATTGTGTTTTTGCCTAGGAAAGAGATAGGCCGTTTGGCTGGATTGTATTTACTCCATTGTTTGATTTGCAGCCTCGAGTGTGGCTGCCTATATGCCTTTTGTTCTAGAATCGTTATGCCATTAAGTTACTTTTCTCCAGAGCACCATGATGCATTTTTTTTATGTAGAAGAGGGCGTAATATTCGCTGCCCAATCTAGTTGAAGGCTTTTAAGTCATGTGCTATTTCATTGCGTGATTGGTATTTGCTGCTGTGTAGTGTGTTATCTGTTGTTTTTCTAAAACTGCATCAATGGATATCTTGGGTCCAGAAGTCTTAATCATGGCTGCAAACTGATGCAGGCTTGCAATGCTCATGGACTGTACTGTGTTCCATTGTACGACACTTTAGGTAAGGGCTTTTGTCTGTTAATAAGAGAGCAATTATCATGATTGAATCAGCATCTAATCTGCCACTTTATGCATGATTATAGGCTATAGCATTAGATTTCTCTGTTTCTGGATCTAAGTAGAGAATGCAGCCTCTGAGTTTGAGAACTTTCACACTGAACTACTTTTATATTTGGTGCTTGTATCAGGTGCTGGTGCCATCGAGTACATTTTATGCCATTCAGAGATTTCTATTGCTTTTACAGAAGAGAAAAAGATTCCTGAGGTATTAATTATGATGAGATTGTCATCCTTCTCTTTTTGCATTCGTTGGTACTGATGGTTTGGAAGCCACAGTGTGCCACTCATATTGTTTGTGGGCGAGACATGAATATATAATGCCCTTGATGCTGTGATTATGGTTAATGCTAAACTCATTTTCTTTAGAAATTGAACTGAGCTTTACTTTGGGCCTCCAACATCTCTGTTGACATATTTTTGTGCTTCTGTCTTTCAGCTATTGAAAACGTTTCCTAATGCGACACAACATTTGAAAAGTAAGTCAAGTTTGACAGAGTACTGATCTGTTGTTATGTGCTACTGAAATGCTCATCGAACATATCTCATTTTGCAGCAATTGTAAGCTTTGGTAAGGTTACTTCTGAGCAGAGGGAGGAGATTGAAAAGTATGGCTTGTCAGTCTATTCTTGGGAAGAATTTGTCAAGCTGGTAGGCTGCTGTCATGTGTTTAAGTCTTTTTCTTTGCTTGTGACTTCTTAAAATAGCTCTTGCTTATGATTTTTTTTTTTTTTTGTGGGCTTTATTCTGCTCTTTGACTCCATATACTGCTTCCGTACATGTAAACTTTAGGGGGAGAATAAAGAGTACGACTTTCCAGAGAAGAAGAAAAGTGATATATGTACAATTATGTATACTAGTGGAACAACTGGTGATCCAAAGGGAGTTATGATCTCTAATCTCAACATCATTACTCTTATAGCTGGGGTCAAACGAGTGCTAGAATGTGTGGATGAAAAGGTAAATATTCTATTTTGAGCATTTGATCATCAGCAGATGAGCTTGCAGATAATGCTCTGAATCTCATGCAGAATTATTGAGGCGGCCTTCTAATTTTCTAATTTATTTATGCTCTTGGTTGCCATGTTTTCAGCTGACCTCGAAGGACGTTTATCTTTCAT
Organism: Linum tenue; assembly: GCA_946122785.1. Lineage (NCBI taxonomy): Eukaryota > Viridiplantae > Streptophyta > Magnoliopsida > Malpighiales > Linaceae > Linum > Linum tenue. The sequence goes on along the minus strand of CAMGYJ010000005.1, from coordinate 1,179,167 downwards.
ACCTTCCCCTTGCTCATATCTTTGATCGTGTGATTGAGGAATTATTTATTTTTCATGGGGCCTCCATAGGATTCTGGCGAGGGGTAAGCATGAAGAAAGAAGTTTTTGTTTATCTTGTTTCAGTTGAACCAGCAATTCCCTTGGTTGACTATGACCATATGCTACACAGTTCAGTGATCTCAGGTCCTTTTCCTATGTTCTTACAGGATGTCAAACTATTGGTTGAAGACATTGGGGAGCTAAAGCCATCCATCTTCTGTGCCGTTCCCCGTGTGCTTGACAGAATATATGGAGGTAAGGCCTTTCCTGTGGTTGTATATATATCTTTCATTTCCTCTTGTGAGATTATGTTGGAGCATTGAAATAGTAACAAATACATAGGTCAAGAGAGCCCCCATACGCATTGTGGTTTCAGCCTTGGCTGCTAACCCTTGTTAGAATGGACTATGGAGAATGATCGGAATCCACTACTTTGATTATTTGGGGTATTCTTATAGTTAGACAATCTTGCTTGTCTCCAAATTCACAGTATCTTGTTTTCTCATTTTTCAAGGCTTAACTCAGAAGATCTCTGCTGGGGGCTTCTTGAAGAAGACGCTGTTCAATTTTGCGTACTCCCAGTAAGTGTTGTTTACTTGTTTTGGTATTCTAGTCTGGTCTTTCATCTCCAGCTTTCATTTTACATTTAAGCATTGGCATGTCCTTGTGAGCTCAACTTGAACAAAAAAAACGGGATATTTCATAATTCTTGCTTGCGATTCTGGTTCCTGTTTCTTGACTAACTGGTGATCTCACTCTCGCTTCAGCAAACTGAGTAATTTGAAAGGCGGGAGTAAGACAGACGAGGCATCTCCACTCAGTGACAAGCTCGTCTTCAGCAAGGTAATCATGATGCTTGGTCTTAACTCTTAAGTCAATCTAATTATGTTGTGAAATTGCGAAATACTGTTATGGTGTTTAACCCTTCCTCACAGGTAAAGCAAGGGTTGGGAGGAAATGTACGGCTAATCCTATCTGGAGCAGCACCACTCGCCAGCCATGTCGAAGCTTACCTTCGAGTGGTCACATGTGCCCATGTTCTACAAGGATACGGTAAATTATTAGCAACCCCCTTCTACTCTTTGCGTTCAACATACCTTTCGCGACTCAAGAATCTCGTTTTCTTACGAACACATGAACGTATGCAGGCCTCACGGAGAGCTGTGCTGGAAGTTTCGTGTCATTGCCAAATGACATGTCGATGCTCGGCACTGTAGGTCCTCCAGTGCCAAATGTTGATGTCCGCCTTGAATCGGTTCCGGAAATGAACTACGATGCTCTCTCCAGCACTCCTCGTGGTGAAATCTGCATCCGCGGCGACACCCTGTTCTCCGGCTACTACAAACGTGATGATCTCACTGAGGAAGTCTTGATTGATGGATGGTTCCACACCGGTCCGTGAACTTTTCCCTCTCTTGTTCAAGATTCTGTAACAATGTCCTAAAGTTTCTAACAAATTTCAAGCTCAACTATTGTACAAACAGGCGATGTTGGGGAATGGCAACCCGACGGAAGCATGAAAATCATCGACCGGAAGAAGAATATCTTCAAGCTCTCACAGGGAGAGTACGTTGCCGTGGAGCACCTGGAGAACATCTATGGTGGAACACCTGGAATCGATTCGGTAATTCATACAGTTTTTATCCGTCGCTTAATTGAGTAAAGATCAACAGTTAATGAAATAAAAAGACTGACATGACAAATTGATTTTCTTCTACTCGAATCTCCTTAGATTTGGGTTTACGGGAACAGCTTCGAATCTTACCTTGTTGGAGTGGTGAATCCGAACAAGCTAGCGCTGGAGAAATGGGCTGAAGAGAATGGTATCAGCGGGGACTTCAACTCCCTCTGCGAGAACCCAAAGGCCAAAGAACACGTACTCCAAGAACTCTCCAAGATTGGGAAAGAGAAGAAGGTACCTGTCCCCGTTCGTTTCAGTCGACTTACATCAACTGATAGTAGAGAATCTGTTTTGTTTTGAATCTGGTTCTCGCTTCTGACTGTCATCTGCTGCTATGTCGTCGATTCTGACAGTTGAAAGGATTCGAGTTCCTGAAAGGTGTGCACCTTGATCCGGAACCTTTCGACATGGAGCGCGATCTCCTAACTCCAACGTACAAGAAGAAGAGACCCCAGCTTCTCAAGTATTACCAGGTTTGTCTCTCGTCCTGATCTGTTCTCTTGATTCTATTTCTACCAATCGCTGGTACTTGCCAAAGAGAAACTACGGGTATGAAATGAATCAACTGGGTAACATTTAAGGGGGAAAACTGGAGGATACAATCCTAATTAGGCTACGAAGTTCACCTAATCAACTTAAATTCGACTTTCCAGTGAAATTCTTATAAACTGAATAACTCAACAGAGACAAAAAGAAACTGAAGTTCTGCCAACTATAGACATTGATTGAACTAATATCTGGTAAACACGGTGCAGAATGTTATCGACGAAATGTACAAGAACATCAACCGCAAGTGAAACATGCCACAACAGAGGGACAAGAAGGATTTAGCTAGCCGTTTGGCTGAACTCTACAACGTTCTCTGATTGTTGTAACTCGGTGTGTTTATGTTCCTTTTCGGTAGTTTCCTTGTAATTATTAATCTGTGCACCATCACATTAAGTCTTAATTATTTTTTCGAATCTGCAATAAGACTAAATTATTTTGTATTTTCGTTGGAAGGAAACAGAGTCTACATTCATAAGTGTTACCGAGATTTGTTTTCAACAATCAACAAAATTCTTGTATAGAAACTTGTAAGATCACACAACATTATCAGCATAGATCACACAATGGAAACAAACTACGAAATGAAACCTCCCTTCTATACATCCATCTCCGTCCAATTTCCACTTTTCTACGTACTCGAACGTAATAAAAATAAAATAGTGTACCAAGAAAAACTTTAAACTATCACCACATTGGTACCTAAACTTTATTCCACCTACTTTTAGGCCCTTTATTTTTTTCCCCCACTCCCTACCTTCCCTATCTATGGATTCTATATATCTACAGCTTCACAACGATAACACTGACATTATCCCGGCTCCCTCGAGCCATCGCCAGTTCAGCCAGAAACGCCGCCGCGGCCGGCGCACAGTTCTCCGTCGTGTCGTCGGCAAATCTCATCCTCATTCTGCCGTTGAAGCATTTCGCGACGATATCACAGGCTAGCTCACTAGACACCACATCCCACAACCCTTTCGACCCTATCACCACGAATTCCCCCTCCTCCTCCGACTCGCCCCGCTCCCTAACCGTCACCTCCGGCTTCACACGATGATGACGATCATGATCACAATCTCCTGCATTATTACCGTTAGCAATGAATCGCCAAAGTTTCCGACAAACAAACGAGAAAGAACCAGTTCGTACCAATAACTCCAACGACGTTGCGGTTGAGGTTCCAGCCTATGCCCTTCCCCTGCATTCGCTCTGTATCCTGCACCGGCTGCGTCACAAAACGATTCAAACACACGCAAAAGAATCAAACAAACTCAAATAATCAGGAGGGGAAATGGAAACGTAAAAGAGCATTTTGCAGAAAGGTGGAAGAAGGAGAAATTACTTTGTGCAAATGACGTCTAAGCCTAGATGTAGTCGCAATGGAGAGAGACCTAATTCGTTTCATAATTGGATTGAATTTGATATGCGGGTGCGGGCATCCGAACCCAACCTGCCTATTTCCTGTTCTTTTGCATTTTGACAAGGTTGAGAGATCGTAGGACTTTACTTTGTCATGATCATCATCGCGGGACAGAGGCAGGGCGATTCCGCCGCGATACAGAACGGCTCTGCAGTCTCCGGCGGACGTGCTGTTGCTAGCCACCACTAGCTCTTCCTTCCCCACCATCACCACGGCCGCCGTCCACCGCCCGGATTTCCCTCCTTCCGCCGCTGCATCGCGAGTCTCGTCCTCGATCCCCTCGAAGCTGCTCTGCATCACTCTGTTCCAGTAATCCCATCCCCTGCACGATTCCCCTGCTGCGCGACTACAATTCATCTTCTCCGCCTCCATCGCCACCATGAGATGCATCCTGCTCCGGCACAGGGCGGCCTCGCGGCCGCTGTAGACGGCGAAGAAGTCGAATTGACTCTCGAGCCCGCCGATCTCCAGCCGCGGCACCAGCTTCACCGCGTCGGCCATCGTCCTCTTCCGGCCTATCACCGACACCACTCCGTGCGAGTGGCTCGCCGCCGCCGGCGGTGGTGCCCTGATCTTCGCGATGGATGGCGCTGGCAATTCCTCGGTCGTGGATTCGATGTCGGGGTCGGACGAGTGCCTGATCCTCTCCATTTTCTTCAAACAGCGCGGCGTTCTGCTGGAGTTGTTGTTCCTCGCGTGGGTTCGGACATTCTTCGTCTTCTTCGCCAAATCGAATGGGGAAGAAGAAACCATTGCAATTTCTAATGGGTTCTTTCTCCCTTTTTCTGTGTAATTCAAGTATTGTTTCACCTAGAGCTGAATCATTTTGTTTTTTAACAACAAGAACGAACTTCTGAAGACGGGCAGCAAAGACGAAGAAGAAAAAATCACAGAAGAACGGAGAGAGCTTCGATGCTGTGGATTTAAAAAGAGGCGAAGGGGTTGCTGAATGCTGAGGTGGTGCCATGTGGTGGCGGGAACCGCCAGCTGCGAGGCGAAAGACGTGGATGGCTGAGATTGAAAGATGGTGCACACGTGGCGGCAGCACTTGTTACTTGAGGAGGAGGGCGGGGGCTTAGTCATTTTGGCGGGCGCGGGAAGGATTCAGGGAAGCGGCAGAAACCCTGAATGACAGACTTGACTGACTGACTGACTGTGTGTTTGGACTTTTGGAGCGTCGGAAAGGGTAGCATGGTAAAGTTTTGAGATACCAGGGGCGACGTGGCTAGATGCCGAGGTCTGTGCAACTGTCCGGTCTGATTCAGAACAGATCGAATCAAATTCATGGTAGTCGAGAACACAACAGATCAGATCGAATCAAATTCATGGTAGAGAACACAATGTGTGTTAGTTAGTTCACTAGTGGAAGAGAGTCAATTTTACTATACTTGAGTGGATTACAAATTACAAAAAAGTATGAGAATATGTATTACTTCTTCAACGACCTAATCCTAATACAATATGGTAATGAATAAAGTTACAAAACAGAAGCCCATACATCATGGAGGGGGAACCTTGTTCTCCCGAGCTCCCTGACCGTAAGCTTCGTCCTTGGATGATAGAGCTCTAGGTCAAGCGCTATCGAACAATTGGGGATAGGGGATCAGCTAGGGATTGATCCGGGATTGAGGGGAATTGAGAGAGAGTGATTTGGGAGAATTTGGGATGAGAGGAGGGGAGGGAAGGCTGCTGCCGTGCGGCAGCTTGAGAGGGGAAAAGAGGGCTTCGGCCGAAAAGAGGAAGAGAGGAGAGAGAGGTAGTTTTAGGTTTAATTCTTGCTTACCATTCTCTACGTAAACAATAGCCTAAATACCCAAAACACAATTACCTACTAACTCCCCCAAATTATTAATCCCCCCACAATATTCCCAATACCCAAAATAATCCCGAACTAAATAATTCAAACCGACATAAACCGAAATAATCAAAATGTCTATCATTCCCTTCCTCTTCAAAACAACCTTGTCCTCAAGGTTGGTAGCCTTCTCCTGCGTCTTCCCCGTCTCTCGCTTCATCTTCCGCCTCGTCCTCCCACCTCCCTACCAGCATCATCAAGTCCGGACGTGCACACTTGTGGCCAATGGTGAACCTCTCGTCGCAGTTGAAACACTTCCCTTCCCGCCGCTTCTGCTCGATCTCAGCAGGGGACAGTCGCACAAACCCCTTGGGCGGGGGTCGAGCCCCTCCCTTCACGACAGCTACTGGCGCCTGTGTCGCCGTGGGTCCTCCAGCTCCAACCGCGGTCCCAGCCGCTCCTCCTCCTCCACCGCTGAGTCCGCTACTGCTCCCGGCGCCCCCTGCCCGCGGATTACGGCCTATGGTGCTCCTCCAACTCGCCAGCTCCTCTTCCTTGAATCCTGCAAGACGAAAAGCAGATTTCACGGAATCCGGCTCAAAGATCCGGACAGCAGCAGCAATCTCCGGCTTCAGGCCTGCCATGCACAACCCCACCAGTGTCTCCTCCGGGACCCCATGGCATTGATTGCCCAATTTGAAGAACTCTGCACGGTAGTCCGCAACAGAGCCAGTCTGCTTCAGCTTAGCCAACTGTTCTGGGGCCCACCCCTCCGATTTTCCAAACTGATAACGCAGCTCTTCCTGGAACAGCGGCCAAGTGATCAGAGTTCCCACCGCCCCATAGGACCTCTCCATCCATTCCCACCACTGCAGCGCTTCTCCCTCTAAGTAGAAGGACGCCAGATGCGCCTTCCTCTCCTCTGGAATGGGGTGGTTTCTGAACCACCTCTCTGCTGCATACAACCACAACCCTGCATCCTCCTGACCATTGAATTTTGGAAACTCAATGGTCGGGGGTTTGGCTCGAAAGACCATTCCATCAGCTCCATCATAAGCAGGATGATACGAACCATACCTGTCATAACCGGGAGCACCCCCTGACTGGTCTGGGTAGAACGGAGTCCCCCTTCCTCGCCCAAAGCTGCCTGCGGGCCCTCGCCCCATCGGTCCTGCCCACTTCCCTGCATCGTGCGAGCCGCGCCACATGTTCGGGTCCATGCTGGCCGATCTAACCAACCCCGGTTCGAACCGGTTCGGTCCACTGTCGGTTCGACCCGGCTCGGGTCCGCCCCGACCCGACCCACATCGACCCGCCCCGGTCAGCCCCGGGTCGGTCTGACCAGCCGAGCCGCCTCCTCGACCCAGCCCCGGTCCACCCGGCCCAAACCGGCCCTCCTGGCCCGGCCCAAACCTGCCCTCCTGGCCCGGCCCGAACCGGCTCTCATGGCCCGGCCCGAATCGGCCCTCCTGGCCCGGCCCAACCTGCACGCTCTGGGCCCCTGTCACATCCGGGCCCAAATAGTCCCCGCCACCCGCCGGGTCGGCCCATGGCGCGTTCTGGCCCACCAGACTGAGCTCCTCCTCGATCCGCTCGTGATCCATGGTCAGCCACCCCAGTCCTCTGGGCTCGTGATACTGGCCCACTATGTCGCTCCGGCCCATTGGCCTAGGCGGCCCCTGCCCAGTCGGCGGCGGCCCATTGTCGTACCCTGGCATCTTGGCCTTACCCTTGCGGGCCGCCAACTCCTGGGCCGTTGGTGTCGGTAAAAGCCCAGGCCCACCGATGCGCCCTGGCTGACCCTGGCCCACTCGCTCCCCGGCCCCGGGCACCACCTCCGCCGCGTCAACCACCTCGACAGCCGCCGTTGGGGGCGGCGCCTCCGCCACCACCATCGCCCCCGCTGCCGCGCCACCCGCCGCCGCGCCTCCATCCGCCGTCGAGCCTCCCAGCCCGCTCCGGCTTTCGCTCCCATCGCCGCCGCCACCACCCTTCGGCCCAGTGGCTTGCGCGGCGGCCAGCGCCTCCACGACCCTCTGCACCTCATCAAACCGCTTCCAAACCCGCCGGGACTCCTCCTCCTGTTCCCGCCGCTGTTCGCCTTGCTCCTGTCGGAGCGCCCGCCATTCCTTGCGCTCCTTCTCGAACTCGGCTACCAGGCGATCCAAAGTAGACTGGATCAGCTCCAGCCTTTCAGTTTCGTCCACCAGCTCACCGTCCCGCGGATCGGTGGCCCCCTGGTTGCCGCCGCCAGCTACCGGCAGCCCGGTCGAGACCGCGGTGGAGGCCTGCTCCGGCGCCGCCGCCTTGGCAGCCTTCTCCGCCGCTGTCATCGGTTTTGTGGACACCATTGCACCCTTCTTTCGCTGTTTGTGATCGAACCCAAGAACCGGGCTCTGATACCAAATGATAGAGCTCTAGGTCAAGCGCTATCGAACAATTGGGGATAGGGGATCAGCTAGGGATTGATCCGGGATTGAGGGGAATTGAGAGAGAGTGATTTGGGAGAATTTGGGATGAGAGGAGGGGAGGGAAGGCTGCTGCCGTGCGGCAGCTTGAGAGGGGAAAAGAGGGCTTCGGCCGAAAAGAGGAAGAGAGGAGAGAGAGAGGTAGTTTTAGGTTTAATTCTTGCTTACCATTCTCTACGTAAACAATAGCCTAAATACCCAAAACACAATTACCTACTAACTCCCCCAAATTATTAATCCCCCCACAATATTCCCAATACCCAAAATAATCCCGAACTAAATAATTCAAACCGACATAAACCGAAATAATCAAAATGTCTATCATTGGACCCCGTCTCGCTGACAGTGCAGCGGGACCCACGTGACTTTCAGTCAACGACAGGTAACCCGATTCAAATCATATCAACAAATAGGGGTGGAAATCGGTACGGTATCGGTATCCCAATACCAAATACTGAAATCCCGAATATAAAATTACACCCTAAAATCAAGCTCAATCCCAATCACTAAATAATTTCGATATCTCAATTCCAATCGCTAAATCTTTCGGTATACCAATCGATACTTCGGTATCCCAATCAGTATTATCGAATACAAAATTAATTAACTTTGCAATTAATAATTAAATATATAAATTAGATTTGATTGTTTAATTTAAGGCAAAGAGACTAAGCAAATAGTCTTGAGTTTGCCTAGAACTAGGATATGAGTAAGGAGAATGGAGAAGAGGTGACATCTCAAAATTTTGTTATTGGTAATCTTTAATTTGACGAATTGGAGGCTGAGAGACGACTAATACTAGTGTTTGCTTTTTAGTTTATGAAAATAGCAAGAGATTAGGAAAGAGACGAGAGTGACTTAAAATGGAAAGTCAAAATTGAGTTGGATGGGGCTTCTAAGTTGTGAAAGAGTGAGAAATGAGTCAATGACAAAAGGTGGTGTGCTATATTTTATTAATTTGTATTTTTCGATATTTCCCGATCCAAATCCCATAGTTTCGAATACCGAATAACACTCCAAAATGAATCCCAATCTCAATCCCTAAAAAATAAGCCGGTATTCAGTAATACCAAATAGTGATAAATTTGGTACGGTATTTGGTATATCTCAAATACTTGCACCAAACTTCCAACCCTAACAACAAAGACCAAATCACTATTGTGTTTAGTTCAGTGTTGTCCGACTTGATTAGGTTTAAATGTCATTTAGATCCATTTTTATCAATCAAGAACTGGACCGCATTATATTAGATTTGGTATGGTCAGTGGGAGCCCGGCGTTGTGTCTTTTTTAACTATATAAATCATTTCGATTGTAAATTTCATTTGTACTTTTAGTGTAATTAATTAATTTATTACAACCAAATAACACTAAGTGTTGCCACCAAAAAAAAAACACCAAGTGAGTTATAGTGAAGTGATAAAATGCTTTTTTATTTTTTTTATCGAAACTCACCGGTTTCTGTGATATAGCCCAAACCCACCGACTCCAGGTCCAGGGTATGCTCTGTTCTTTTTTTTTTTTTTTTGACAAAAGATAATCTTATATTAAAATAAGCAAACGATAGTTACATCCTGGATCCAAGCCAGGTCCGAAAATCAAAACCCCGACTCATAGCCGGGTACAATGCAAGGGCCTTTCTAGCCACCAAATGGGCTACCCTATTGTTACGCCGACCTACAAATCGTAAAGAAAAACCAGGATGGGCCTGCAAATAATATCCTACTTCTTCCAGTACAGCCCCCACCGCATTATCCCGTACATCCGCCTTGTTGAGCTTATCAATGATCACTTTAGCATCCCCTTCAAGCCTAACCTCCGAGAAGCCCAACGCCAGACACCACACGATTGCCTCCCTAAGCACCAGCAACTCTACCACCTTCGGGTCATCAAGCAAAGGGAGCTGGACCCCTTTGGCCACAAGGACTTCCCTGGCAGGTGTCAACAGTACCATCCCACCCGCGGAGTGTGACCCACACCGGACTGCCCCATCCCACATACAGACAATCCTATTGTCCCCCCCAGGACCAGCAAGGAAAGGGTCAGAGGGAATAGAGCCCGGCAAATGAGGTGGGCCCGACGAGAGACCCCCCCATTCCTCACACTGCTGATGGATTTGACGCATCAAGGCCGGAATCCCAAACTGCTTGCCCTCAAAAACAACCCAGTTCCGAGATCGCCAAATGCGCCAAAGAACCGCCACCACCTTCAAAAAGAGCGCCGGACTATGCACCAGGGCTAACATTCGTTTCAGAAACAACGGAAACGTATGCCTAGGCAATCCTTCGCCAAGATAATCCAGCCCTGAGTAATCCCATAGGGCACGAGCCACCGGACAATCCAGAAAAAGATGCTCCATTGTCTCTTCACTTGCCCAACAGACTGGACACCTAGGATTAACCGCCACCTTCCTCTCCAAGAGAGCCTCTGTTGTTGGCAGTGCACGACTAAGGATTTGCCAAAGAAAGACTTTCAGCTTCGGCTGAATATCCGCACTCCACAACCGAACCCAGCTAGGCTTATCCATCCACCCAACCACAGACTTCCAACCTCCCTCCCTCCTATCCACATCAACCGCCATATGATAAGCCGATTTGACAGAGAACATTCCATCAATAGTACCATGCCAGATTAACCGGTCTTCGACATCCCTCCGAGGCAAAGGGATTGCTTTGATGGCCTGACAGGTCGGCAGATCAAACCACTGCTGCAGTTTCACATCAGACCACCTCCCCTCGCCCGGGCACAACACCTCCTCTACCCGCGGATCCCCCCCATCTGGTAGCACCTGAGGATTATACCTAGGAGGGTCACTTCTTATTTTCTCCGTTTGGTATCAACGCGGACTGATCTAATGAGCGCCGCAGCGCCACCGGCCTCATTTTGCGCCGTTTTCCTTCCCCGGTTCAGAGGTATGTTGATGGTTTGTTGCATTTTATTATTATTTTAATTCGGAACAAGTAATAATGCACAGTAGCCAGACCGTCTCTACATTTTGTATTGTATACGACGTATGTTGATGGTAAGGAAGATTTATATGCAAAAAATATGGATGTGAAAGATCTTTATTTAAATCTACAACATTGGTATAATGCAATTTCAATTGTCTTAAAACATATAGAATGTAGTGGAAACTCTATTGATAATGGTAATTTTCATGGTAAAAAGATTATTTTAATATCAATTTACTCCACGCGAATGGGAGAGAGGAACTTTCGCACATAATCATGAACAGATGATATGTCGTTGTTTGTTGACACTTCGACGAATAAAGATGTTGTCTTTAGTGAAACTTCTGGCATATTGTAGCTCACAAAAAGTTGAAGGTTTTCTATTTGTGAAGCCATGGGTGGCCATAGCCAAGCCACATACAAGTCTTTTGGTTTAAGATATCATCACCGTTGGACACAAGTCATGCTTGCTAAAGCTCAACCTGTATCTTGATCTCGAATATTAGGTTTGAATTAATGCAATTGTATATTTCACACATAAGTATACCGATGTTCGGACGAAATGTCAAATTTACTATATACTTACCATTCAAAATTTTCCTTCATTTCCCTGAAGCATTTGTTCCTCCATTATTACATTGTGGCAAGTCGATCGAGCAACCGAAACTAATCACTAAATCCAAGCAAGTAATTAAGTAATTACCTAATTAGCTTGATTGACTGCGTGAACTGACGCTTACCTGTGATTCTTAAAGAGCAGTCATCCAGATTTCATGGTGTTAATACGGTATCTAATCTAAACTACGACAACGTTTGAATATGATGTCATTATATGTATGACAGAAATTCTATATATATTCTATCCCCAAACAAACCAGTATTGCGTACATCGTCGAAAAGCACAAAAATCCTAGCTTAGCTTTACGTGTTTTTCCCCTCTGGTTTGGTTTTCCTTCCCATATATTTATATTTATATTTTTATATTTATAATATATATATCCTAGGCCTAGCTATAGCCCCACACGTGCTTTATCGAACACAACAACTAGATCTGGATCAGCCTTTCATAGTACAGCATGCATGAATGTAAGTCAGCCTAGTTATTCTGCTAACTTGAAAATTCGTTAGTATATACTAACTAATATCCAAAATGTATGAAAAAGTATCCAAGTTTGCTGAGTATCTAGATAGCACAGACTAGTATTCTAAACATCACAAACTAGTATCTAGATAGCAGATACCAACTAATATCCACAATCAACCAACTAGTATTCAATATGGATACTATTATGTGTTATCTGGATACTAATTATGTGTTGTGTGGATAATAATTATGTGTTGTATGGATACTATACTGTGTTGTCTAGATTTTAGTTTGTGAATTTGGGATAATAGTTGATTCATGGTGAATATCAGTTAGCAAACTTTGAATACTAGTCTGTGCTCTCTAGATACTTTAGTACTTGGATACTAGTTCATGTATTTTGGATATCAGTTAGTATCTGCTAACGAATCTTCAAGTTAGCAGATTAACTTTTCTCGAATGTCAGTATGGTATTGTTCAATCATTTTGGGGGGTGACTTTAATTTCTTCAGTATTTGTTAAGGAATTGTGGAGTTTGTTTCTCAACGGAGATGAATGCATGGCTGTTGCCAGAGCGCAAATTGATAATGGCATCTTCATTGAAGAACTGCGCGCAAATGCATGATTGCCCTTTTGCTGCTGTAACTGCTTTGTTCCTTTCCTCTCTTCTCTGCTCCAGCTCGACAGACAGTCTACTTCAGTTGAGGGTGATGTATGCGGATAAGAATATGATGAGTTTGAGACGCATTTTACTAAATCAATCCGTAAAATTATACCCTACTATCCAAATTCGAACCTTACTCTCTCGATTTAGAACTAATGTAATTAAGTTTCAATATGTGTATCATTTTTGGAGATAGAACGTTGAGCAAATGTTATATATCACACACTAACAAAAACAAGTAAGAGAAACATAACGTGAATTTATATTCTTGGGAGAAATTAGAATTGAAAGGTGAAATAATGAAGGTGTTTAAGGTTGCATTAATTCTAAAAATAGTATAAAAAAAATAAGGAAGCAAAGTTCATATGACATGTAATTAGATGTAGTTTAAGTATAAGAAGTACATATATATACGGGGGATATATGGGTAATGATGAATATATGATTTTTTTTTTGTTGAAAAAAAAAAGACACCAAAACTCATCTCCATCTTTTTTGGGTATTATCCATTCCCACCATGGCCGCTCAATACAGAAACACCTTGATTTGGATATGTTAGAAAGGATCGGATATCCACGATTGTGGGCACAATTTTTATACCGAAGTCTTGGCAAACAGCTTCATACTGAACCAGTGGGCCTAGCTCCCTGAATTTGTCAATCTGGGTTTGATTTGAAAACGGGCTGGATATTCACGGCAACGAAACTAGGTTGAGATTTCGATGGGCCTTGCGGGTAGTTGATCTCACATCTCTTACAAGTCCAAGAAAGCAGCCAACAATATCCCACGGCTTCTGTTAGTTCTGTGCAAGTTGAGTACAGGGCATGCATTTTTTTTATATCAAATGGACGGCACCCTATCCTTTATTCAAGACCATCCGGGGTTCGGAAATCCCCTGAAAATCGTACATAATCCAGTTACAAAGCATGCATTAACCATGAATGGTTTGCTTAATTAACTATAATCAATTAGAGCCATAAATCTGAATGAGCGATACTAAAAAATATATGTTTGATGGATTTGAATCATGTTCTTAGAGAAGGGGTTAGAGTCTTTACCAGCTAGTTTAATTTTGAAATTTGTTACCATTTTTACATGTAAATTTAGTTACATTTAAAAGTTGAGATGATCATAGTTCCCTAGACTCAACCATGTCTTTGACAAAAAAAAATATTAATTCAAATTGAGTGAACGAAACACATAAAGATAAGCTACCACTTCATTGGGGAGAGAAAATGTAACATACATTTCACTCAGGTTCTTTAGCATATATCTAATCCAATCAATTTGCATACCCTCTTACGAAGGCGTTACAATTTACACATGAATGTTCTAACACACCTCTAACACGATAAATTTGTATACCCTTTTACAAAGGCTTTACAAATGAATGTTCTAACACGATAAATTTGTTACCCTTTTATGAAGGCTTTTGTGAAGCATTGTTCGTAAACTCATTAATCTGAAGCCCTGCATAGTCTCTGAAAAGGCCATGTTTGGACTTTAGCGATGGACTGGACGATTCACTAAAAATTGGAAGTTAGCTTAAAACGATTACTTTGGTTAGATTCAGTTAATAAATCTACCAAGTTAGCCAACCTTGTCAGGCTGCTTGGATTAGAGTGTTAGACAAGGCAAGGAACAACGTGAGACAATAGTGTTGATTATCACAAACTACATTTTCACAACCCTCAAAGTGTGTTGTAGAGCTTACAACAAGGGAAACAAAGACAAAAAAAAAAAAAAAAGCTGTAAAGTAACAAAAGACATCCAAACAGCAATTTCAGAAGTTGAGAGAAGCCTTTTCCTCCCCCATACTCCTCACTCACTACCAAACAAATCATCCTCCCTTTCTCTCAAAACCACTATATATAGATATAGACCTATATAACAACAACGACAAGAGTACTGTTGTGGTGAAGCAGGAGGTGAAAGAGGATGAGCACTTCTCCTTTCTTCCCTCAAACCCATCGTCTCTTCACTCCTTTCATCCTCCAATCTTCAACCTTATGGAGAAACCCTTTTCCCCCACTTCTCGTCTACTGTCACTACATGATATAGTTGCAGAGAAAATCCCATAATAGTAAAAACTTAAATAGAAAGGAGGGTGGAAGGTAGCCAAAGAAAAATTTGGACCTTCCTTCCTGCAAATACTTCTGTCGTTCCTCCACGAAGTATATATATATAGCTGCACAGTTTCTTACATTCACAATGCCGTAATTCGTCTCTGGTTTTGCTTTCCAACCCTTTTCTTTGCGTTACCTTCTTCCTCAAACCAATGTATAGCCAGAAACAGAGACATCTGCAGCAGAAGCAGAATGAATGTAGACAAACTCGAGGCTTTTCCCAGCTGGCAGTGACTTGATCCATGATGGGAAGCCATAAGAGTTTCCGGATTTCGTCAAACCCCAGATTGGACCGTAGAGCTTGTTAATGTATAGCTTCAGACTGTTCAATGCCTTGGGCGACTTGTTGGTCAGAATGGTGGAGTATCTGTAGTATGTTTTCCCTTCAGATTTCCATGAAGCAGTCACCTTCTGGACTAGGGATATAGGCGCAGAGGTTGAAACTGCAGCAGAATCAGCGAAAATTGCAGAATGTTAGCTAAAAAATTAAGAAAGGTTGTGAACAAATTATGAGAAGAATCACAAGGGTAATTATCAATTACCTGGAGCAGGAGTAACAGGTTTGGCAGCAGGAGCTCTAGTGGGTGCTCTTGGAGCAGGAACAACAACCTCTGCAAAAATGGATAACCAAACAACACCAATCAAAAACCATGTCCACTGACTCATTTCCAATTGTTTTGAGTATTAACACTGCAAAAAAGGGATCATTCCTTCATGTCAATTACCTGGGAGGAGCTGGTTGTAACCACCATGGCCTGCACCAAGACGAGCAAGAATCCCCAAAAGAGGAGCATTGTTGTAAGTAGCAGGCTCAGTCTGCTCATAGTTATCCCTCTGATCAGCGAAATTGTCATAAGCATCAGGACCACCAACAATGGCACCGGTAAGCAAATTCGGGTCGCTCGATTTCTTGCTGAACCAAGTGGCGTACCCACCACGGCAGCTGATCGGCCTAGGATCCTTCTTGAACGACACGATCGACGACGCCCTGTGGTGAACTTGCTGAGGGTAGTTGTTGCCGTACCCAACCATGTAGCTCGTGGCCCTAGGGTTGTCACCAAGAATGTAGTCCACTTGAGACTTGGCGAAACCAAACAGTTCCGAAGGAGATACACTTCCAGCAGAGCACTGCAGCGACTTGCGAGCCGAAGTCAGGTAATCGGAGTAGACGGTGGCGAGGAAAGACGCGCTGGTGACGAACTGCAGGTTGTTCCATCTCTGCCTGAAGATCAAGCCCCCCGGTGTCTTCTGGATGTTCCTGCTTCCCTTGCCGACGCAGCCGCACATGAAGTACTCTGCCTTCTGCTGGTACTTCTGGAAGACTGCGGCGTGCTGGCCGGCTCGCCCTTGCATCAAGAACTGCCAGATGCACAAGGTAGTTTATCAGACCTAATTTCCCAAGTCAAATCAATTTTGGGTCCAATTTGCAGACAAGAATGGTGTGCAAACCTTGGCGACCAGGGTTTGAACACCGGCGTACTTGACATCCCAGCCGAACTCTGTCATGCCCCAGCCGGTGCCGCCGAGGGCGTCGCCGTTGGCTGCAAGGTAGTTCAGATAGTACTGGTTGTTGGAAGCCTGGTAGAGCCAAGCTGCAGCCCACAGCAATTCATCCTGCACAAATGCGGTTAAACAAGGTTAAAATTGAGGAGAAGGGTAAAAAGGAATTGGATGGTAAAAATTGGTGTGAAGAGTTTTTTTTTTACTGACATTGTAGCCGCTGACGGAGCGGTAATATTTCTGGGCGACGGTGATGCTGCTGTCGTATTTGCCTCTGTGCTTGTCGGCGAAATCGAAGAGCTGAAAAAACAAGAGGGAAGTTCGGTAAGGAAGCTGCTCAGTGGCATGATGTGTAATTTGGGAAAACTTGATGGGTAAATTATGGATCTTGGATTGGGGACCATATGCCATATGGGCAGTGCCACCGACACTGGTCACGTGGCTTGGCGGGTAACTAATTCCCGGTTTTCGCGGGTCATAATACGTGGACGGTTCAGATCTGGTTAGGAAGGTACTAAATAGATCTTTACGGTTATCAGACAAGTCCCGTGATAGACGGGGCTAGGACCAACCAAAAAGATCCACAACATGCGCCAAGGGGATACTAGTTGATTTAATGCTTGTTTCCTCATAATGAGAAAATAATTAAATATCACTGGTTAGTACACAAATTTTCGTTATTTAAGATATTAATATACTAATTAAACAATGATGGGCTGATGGCCCATGAAGGCAACACAGTAATGGGCTCATGGCCTAATTATGTTAAAAACATGCTTAAACTTCTGATTAATTTTTTAATTAGTATTTTTCGAGTTCTGCGCTACCATGCGCGCCATTAATTCAGTGCTATCTTAGCGGCGTCAGTGGCAACGACCAGCCAGACCAAAAAAGCTAACAATTCTTTCTAACTGCCCATTTACTACACAGAATCGCTAACGTACGCCGCCCTGCGGTAACTAAAATGCGCGGAACTAAGTGGAGTTTCAGTCGCACGGCGGTGGTCCACAACCTCCACCGTTGGATCTCTGGCGGCGAGAAAACTTCCTACATCCCTCTCAATAACTGTCGATTTTATTGGGTTTCACAGTGAAAGGTTTGATTTGATTTTACCTGATAAGCGTGATTGAGAAGCTCGCGGGAGTAGGCCGGGTTGGAGTGGCGGAAGACGATGGAGGCGGCGGCCATCGCGGCGGCTGTCTCGCCGGCGAGATCCGACCCGGGATTGCTGGGGTCGATCCGGTAAGCGCGGCGGTCGGTGGTCATGTCCTCGGGCCTTTGCCAGCAGTAGTGGTCAGTGTTTCCGTCCCCTACCTAACCATCCAAAAACCAAATTCGATTAAATTAATTAAACAAATAATGATAATTAAGATTTTCACCAAACAGGAAACACTAATTATACGCCAAACAGAATTCCCAATTGAAAATGACCCCAACCCAAATACGAAAATATGGTTCAATTCTCTTTGACAATTAAATACCGTGACTAACGGAAAAGGGGAAAAAAAATTAATTCACTGCAAAGCAGAGTGAAGCTTGGAGCTAAGTGGGTGATTAGAATTATTTACCTCTCCGTAGAGAACATTAGGTTCCGGGTGAGCTTTGATGAAGTAGTCGGTTCCCCACTTGATAGCGTCCATGGCGTTGCGAAGCTCGCCGCTGGCAGCCATTTGCTTGCCGTACTCGATAATGCTCCACGACATCATCGTGACGGTGAACGCCATGGGGAGGCCGAACTTCACATTGTCGCCGGCGTCGTAGTAACCTCCGACCAGATCTACCTGAAACAGGAAACAACAAGAAAGATGAGTCTAAATTTCTCACTTCCCAAGTTTAAATTTCTCTCAAAGTTTCACTAAACTGGTTTTAAGAAAAAAAGCTTACCCCACTGGCTTTGCCGTCATTGAGGCCAGAATTAGATCTCCAAGTGACCCTCTGGTTATGGGGGAGAAACCCAGAGCGCTGAGCTTCGAAGAAGAGAATGCTCTTGCTGAGAGCCTGGCCGTAGTCATGGCCGGCGAAAGCAGAGGGGAAAGAGCAGAGTAAGAACAGAAGAAGCAGGGGAGCAGCAGCTGAAACGCGCCTCGCAGACTTCTCCATAACTCTGTATAATTACACAGCAGAACTGGGTTGTTCTTTTTTTTTTTTTTTTTTTTTGTCACTTTTTTCAGTAAATGCAGTAACAGGCGGCTACTCTTATCTCTGCTCAAACAGGGGAAGAACAGAGACAGGTAGAGATCCGCTTGGTGCAGCAGAGAGAAATGTATAATGTACAGGGTAGCAGCTTAAGCGCCCACTAATCCACACTTACGAGTGGATTAATTAGGCAATGTGGGTTATGGATTATCAGCCAAAAAACTTCTGATAAGCACACAACCAAGGTTGGGAGGAGAAAGGAAAATGGCTGGAGGGAGGAAGAAAGGAAGAAGAGGGGATTGTGAGTGTGTGGAGGAGCTCAAGCCACTATATATCGAGGAGGGGAAAAAAGGAAGGTACTCCAACTCCAAGAGGCAGAAATTGGCAGGCCTCCATTAATGAATTGAAATATATATTTATATTTAATAAAATTATTGTAATGTGTTGAATTTTATTTATTTGTTTCTCCATTTGGAGGAGTGGAAAGAAACGGTTGAGGGAAAGAACAGAGTCATGTGGGTGTCCCTTTGGAGCTTCACTGGAAGGTCGGTGTGGAATTATTTTCTCACCCTTTTGCCAAATTAAACCAAAGAATTTACTATTTTACCATTTATCACTAAAGGGTATTAAGTATTAACCCACTAATGGGGAATAGAGGGCGAGAAACCAAAAAGAATTTTTGTTTGTTTCAGGAAACCAAGCCTTAGTGCCTAATGCTAATGCTCAACCTTTCTCGAAGGCCAAAAAGGAGGATTGAAAATTGAAATTAATGGATCATTTTGTAAACTAAAGTATGTTATGATTAAAAATAGTATAATTTGGAACATCTTTAAAGTTGGGTTTTGATTAATTTGACTAAACACAAACAAGGTAATAAAAATTTTGATTAAAAAAGAAAAGGATGGATATTGTCATATTGATTTGTGTAGGAAGAAATAAAAAAAAAATGGCAAGTAAAGGAAAAGGAAGGACAAGTGAGGGGCAGCAAAATAGTTGGAAGGCAAATTGAAAAGTTGTGGCATAATTACCGGAAGAAGAAAGGGCAAAAGTAGTCGCAGTAGCAGCAGGAGGAGAAGAGTCAAAAAAGGGTTCCAGGAAACTGAAACTGTCCCCCATTTGTGTCTTTTTGGCATCAATTTTCATTCAATATAATCCTCATATTGTCCTCGGTCTTCATTGTAATTTGTTCCAATGTGATTACTAAAATAATGACTTCAATCCGATTTAAGTGGTGGGAATTCTGTTCGTTACTAATTGTTGGGGCATCTGATGACCGTAACCTATTCCATTAATTTGTGTACAAAAGTTATTCAAATTCGAGATGAGTTCTCTAATGACTGTTTTGTTACGTTTCAATGCAAGAATACTCTCGCCTTCACTAGGTGACCTTATCCTAGGTGAACTCTTTCCGACTCTCTGCATCCCTTCAACTGATGTTGCCTACGGTAACAATATTGCCATAAACATGATCATCATACATTCATCCTAATAGGCAACCTTTCGAGCCGCCTGTGATCCATGGATCCTATATGCCCATGTATACCATAATTATTCATCTGACTCGATTGACCGATCAGGAATGCCTGATTGCTTTATTTTGCATGCATCACCTCCAAAACTATCATTATAGTCGACATTTTTGTTGTTTTCACTATCTTCACCACAAGCATCACCACATAAGAAAAAAATTATGTATATATTGATATTAAAATATGTTACATCTCAAATTGTAAATTTTCTAATATCGTATATTCAAAACTTCATAGCACCATCCATGCATCACGAACGTTTAAATCAGACAAGTTGTTGATTAGATAATAATAATAGAGAACACTATCGAAAGCTGATAAACGAGTTAAAGAAAGGGAGGGGGAAATATGATAATAGCCCATATGTGTTCTGTTGGGCTGGATTATGAACCCACCCACGTTTAATCTTCACAGTTACGGCATATATCAAACCAAGGTGCATTAAATAGCAGCGAACTACCATCTTCGCATCAATTTCGTAGGGTACAAAAGGAAATCTCACTCTCTCCTACTAGTACAAACTACAAATGGATCGTTCCAAACGAGTATTTCGATATCCATATTCGTTTCATGACAGATCGGACAATGTATTATTGGATGCATGTCGGGGCATGTCTACAAATATAAATATGTAATTTAAAGATAATATATTTAAAATTTTATTTTTACAATAAAAATGAGGAAACAAAGTATAACATCATAAATATAGTAAACATTATTTTTGAAATTAAGATTGTCATGTGTTTTATATCAGATTGAGATCGAGAATAATACTCATACACGCTACGTCCCAAAAATATCAAATAGGTTAAATAAAACGGGTGGAATCTAACTTGTCATCTCTACCTACTAGTCTCCTTCTCTTCTAGCGTAGGAAGCTTATCATTCAATTGTTCCAACTGTACTAGTCTAGTTGTCTTCCTTGCTTCGACCCCAAACATCTCTGAGCCTCGCATTAATTTCCTTGAACTGAATCTAAGTCCCATACCCTAATTCAAAATTTGAATCATTAGTATATAATAATTCAAATCTCCTCATGATCACTAGCTATTTTCTATCATAATTCAAATTCAAAACCACATTAATGCAACAACGGTAAGCTAATTAATATCCAACATCAACTGTTTGACAGAGGTAAGATATATGTGTTCTTTATGTTTTCCACGTTTGGTAGGGAGGCTTCAAACTTGTATTTCATTAATTAAGTCAAATGGGAGAAACAAGAGATTAAATCTTACTCTTGATATCATGTTTCCCTAAATGAAGGTGTTTCAAACTTATGGACAGATTATATATCTAAGTACGTGCAATTGGTAAGTGTTGAATTTTTTTCTTTGAAATCATTGCAGTTAATTATTGCTTTAAAGAGATCGATTGAGCTACGAACCACTTGCAACACTTCATCAATAAAATTAATAGCGGTTAGGTATCGAGAAACATCACATTGTGCAATGAGGCGGCGGAATACATGATTATTTTTGGTACTCTGCAACGTTTGATATCGTTTCTTCACCCTTTCATCATTTTCGTATCTCTAGAATGTGATTGTTTCGTTATGTCTATCCAACCTTATTAATCGTCTTTTGTAAAATTAAATCACATTCTAACACAAACGTTATTTCATCCGATCTACTATGACATTTTGTGACAACGAATATTTTTTTTTTGGGTCTGGGCACACATTTAAAGCACCCTAGCCTTCCAATCGACCTCTACGTCCAACTGTAACATCAGGTGGAAAATAAGAGAGCTAGCTGTACAATGAATGAATGATTTGAAGCTGAGTTGGGGAAAGAACTCGAGGGTTCGTGCGTGCGCAGGCAGGCAGCTTCGTGGGAACAATGTCGTACAAGTTTGGGCTGTAAACCCATCCCTTCTCTTCTCATGGCCCGATCGCGGGAAGGCCGAAGGAGTGATGCACAAATCCGACAACTCGACAAAATGCACACGCCCATCATTAATCCCTTACCTTTTTTTTTTTTTTTTTTTTTTTTTTTTTGATGAATAAGGTGCTTTATTCATCAAGAAAGGGAGACCCTGTAAAGGACCCCCCTAACTGGCAACTCAGTAGCAAACAGAATACAACCAACGCTGGAAAAAACAAGAAAACTAAAACAGAAACAATCAGATACAATCTACTACATCCTCCACTCGAATTCTGCTAACAATGCCTTCAGTTACTGCACTGGCTACTTGAGGATAGCCATCCCTCAGCAGCTCCAGTAAGCTTTTAATCCTGTCTACAAATTTACCAGCATCCAACACTTCGCCTGCCATAATCCTTCTGCATCTTTCGCGCCACAGCTCAGCCACCATCATGATCCACAACAACCTGCCACAGTCAGAGGTAGGACAGTTTAATTGAAATAAAGACACCACCTTGGCCAGAGAATCTTCCCAGCTAGCACCAGTTATGTCTTGACCTCCAAACAGAGCACGAATCACCGTCTTAGAATAAGAGCAGTCAAAAAATATATGATCTCTTGATTCCTCAGCAGAAAGACACAAGGGGCAGGAATTTACAACTGAGGAATTCCACTTCTGTACTTTATCAAGCGTAGTAATCCTGCCTAATATAACCAGCCATACAATAATCTTGTCTTTAGGTGTCCCCAGTGACTTCCAAACCAAGGAATGCCACATAACTTTCCCATGTTTAATACGAATTGCATCCCAGACCTTCTTAACAGAAAACTTGTCCATGGCAGCATTATCCCAAAACACCCTTGCTGAATGAACTCTGAGATGCTGAGCTACCAGTGGCCTAATTTTCAATACCTTCCTCCAAGCCCAAGAACAGGGAACAGAATCAGGTATATCCCAGATCGACGTGAAACGGAGCTGATATTGCCTAACCCAGGAAGCCCATAAAGACGAGGAATTTGAGGAAATGGCCCAAAGGTGCCTTACCAAACAGGCCACATTCCAGCTTCTGAGGTCTTTGAACCCCAGTCCCCCTTCAGTCTTAGGCCTAGCTACCACTTCCCAAACCACCTTTGCCTTCTTCCCTTCCTCCTCTGCACTCCAAAGAAAGTCAGAGCAAGCCTTCTCCACCATCTTCAGAACTTTAACTGGAAGCTGTAGGATCCCCATCCAGTATTGAGTAATGCTCGAAATAACTTTAATCCCTTACCTTACCTGTCATTCACATCATAAAAACCACACCGACACTCCACCGGCGGTCAAAAAATCATCCACCCTGCCGGCGGCAATCAACTTGGATGTAGGGACGTCTTTGTAGATAAAATTTTCATCCCGGGTGAAATTTGAAAGATGAAAAATAGTTACCAGCAAAAAGTTAGCAGAAAATGACAAAAGAAGGTGCGGTCAAACAAATACACGGGGTCCCAGGCAGGCTCCCAGTTAGTTCAGAGCCGCTTTATTCCAACCGCAATCAACGGTCTATCCGCCGGGAAAAGATATGTATACCCTAATAAATTCAAAATTAAATTAATTCGCACTGACCTTATATTTTTGTTTATTTTATTGGGGTTTTTATTTATTTATTTAAAAGTATCTGGAAAAAAAAAAGAAAAAAAAGGACAGTAGATCTGGACATATAGTAGGAGTCAAAGGAGCACGCCTCCGCGTTAACCGTTTCGGACGCCGGTTCTGTCACGGCCACGCCAGTTTTTTACTATTTACCGCCTTTCTCACCACCGCCAATCCGGCGTGTCGGTGGCTCCACCCTCCACCGGTAAAAACCTACGGTTCACTCTTCCGATGCAGCTAGCTAGCTAGCTTGTTTAGGTATAAATCGAATAAATGGGAAAGAGAAGATTTACTATACGTCACATGAGCTGCAGCCACGTGGCTTGTGAAACTACCGGAGGAGGAGAATCGAGGAGAGATATGCACAGGATAAAGAGGAGATCTTGTCATATCATATCTATCATACCAAGATGGAAGAAGGAGTTTGGTCCGTCGAAGTTAATGTTCCCGGCCACATCTTAGGTATACAATTATTAATGCAATACATACATGAGTTTAGTTAGTTTCGCATTGTATCATTAATTACTTCATATTGGTGTCTAATTCGATTAAGATTTTAGTTTTATGTCATTTCGGGTTCCAACTTCAATCAAAAGTTAGTTAGGATTGTCAATTGTGGTAACGATTAATGGTGCTTAGCAGTTTAGTTGGATATGATTTTCGCTGAGAATTAAAGTTATGACAGTATCAACAACTGATTATGTACCAAACCAGGCATTAATTGAAGTAACGGAAAGCCAATAATCAAAGGGAATTTGATAATTTCTAGATTACAAGGAGCCTCAACTGTCAAGCTCAATCTTATTAGTTATATAGCATAAAGTTTCACATCACATGATTATAGTTACGTGATTGATCGAGGCAAATTGTTTAACGTAAATGCAGGGGCGGAGCTACATTGTAGCTAGGGTGGGCCCCGGCCCCCCCGGGATTGATCCCGGCCCCTAGGTTCTTAAGGATATTTCGTACAAATTTTAGAAGTAGAACATGTTCTGTAAATTATGTCATCAAATAATTATGTGGCCTAATGGTAGTGAAGTTTAACTAGTGTATTATAGCACACGGGTTCAATTCACATTGGTTACATAAATTTTTTTAATTATTTTCGGCCCCCCGGTTTCGAAATCCTGGCTCCGCCCCTGCGTAAATGGGAAGGGATTCTTCGGGAAAACAAAAGGAAGACTGCTGCAACTTAAGGTCGCCAATGGGAAAGCAAAAGGGTCTGACTTCTAACTTCGAAGCCTTGCATTCATAAGTGCAATGGGAAAGAAAGACAGACAGACTGCTGCTTGTGAGAGGCCCAAAGCTCTTGCTTCTACTCCTCATCTCTTGTTCCCTTTTTTCTCTTCATCAGTTACGTTGTTGGGGCACTTTACTTTTTGACCATTCCCACTACCCACCATACAAAAGAAAGCAAAAGAATTTTTTGGGGAGACCACCAAGGTAAGAAGGGGAGGGTATGGTTTGATGCCCTTGTGGTAGTATGACATCAATTAATTCTTTGTTGGAAGATCCCTTACCTTCGGTCGTCCTCATTCTCATTTGGGTGACCCGACATGAAGATTAAACTCTAACATGTGACAATCGATATTAGAAGTGAGGAGATTATGTGAATGCGCTAGATATAAGGCCATGACAGCTCTGCAAGCAGGGCTAAGACACACCTCTAACGGGGTGCTACTAAAGGGATCATTATCCTCGTTAGGATTCGAAAACACGAGCTCTTGATTTTCATGCCTCAAACTCATCACTGTCTCACCCAACCCTCATTCACGTGATTCATGCATTTCAAAACCGTCGATGACCATTTTTTTTTACCAAGAACCAAAAGCTAGAGAATGTAATTTATGACATATAATTTCACAGTAGTTATTTATTGATATTTTTAATGTATATTAGAAAGAACTATCAAATGCAATGTGATTTAATGTCTAATATATTGGGGCAAATGTTTCGATTGCAAAGAAGACTCACACATATGACATATACAATTTTTTTTTTATAACGATGACTTGTAAATATACATCTTACCTTATACCATATACAATATAAAGAAAAATCATATCAATTTGACAAATGGTGAGTTACATATACATCTTACCACAAAACATAGCCATTTATGCTACCCTAAAAAATCATATCATTTACAAATACATCAAAGCAAATCCATGAGCAGAGAACATTAAAAAGATTAATCTGTGTAATTCGAAAAGATTTAGCTAGAATTGGATGAGATTTGCTGAGTTAGAACGCTTTGACAATACCCATCAACAGATTCACTAGCATTTTAGATTGTTGTTGTGCGCTTGGAAATTCACTAGCCGAACCGATACCAATGAAAGCTTCCTTAGATTCAGTCATATGGAGATCGATGTGACGATGTCCTACTCCTTCGTACAGTCGTAATCAATAGTTATTATATATGCTATATGAACGATCCACAGGGAGAGGAGGCATGCCAGGCTGACAACGATTGGGTAAAATTTAATTTAAAACAGTTCTCTCCACTTGACAGTGTATAATGAGCAGTTTACAAAAAGGTTGTCACCAATGAGTTGCGTAAAACGGATCTCCCGGGCATAAGCAAGTGAATAAACCTAATTAGCTACATTTGTTGTTGTCCCTTTCAACTCAATTAGATGGATTGATTCAGTTTGGACTTTGGGGGATTAATTGCAGATCGGCTTCATACAACACGCCGGCCGGATGCGTATATGCCCACAAGCAGTCAACAGGATATGCATTCGTTGGAGTTAAAACTTTCACTTTCACATTCGTTGAGTAAAGTGTGTCATTAACTACACGATAATGATTTCGATGAGAATCACCTGATTAATCGTTGATTTAGTCCTAATATGGGGATGAACACATTTTCTTTTGGTTAATTTGGATTAATGTGGAGATAAATATCATTCATGAAAACATCCAACTACTGATTTTTTTTGTGTAATTTTTTTTAATAATGAGATCATGATGCACTTATTGGATTTAATAGATGCTAATCAATTCACCTTTAAATACTTGGTGGTTGTTCTTTAGTGGTTTCATACTATAAACATTAGGTGTTGGCCAAATTTCGGTCCAATCCAAGACAAATTCGAGTTTGAATCGAGTTCAAAAGAGATCCAAGTAAGAAAACATCTTTGATTAACCAATGTTTCTGCTGGTTGGCTGTGGGTTAGGCAATCTCAAAATGTGGGAAGTTGACAATTAAGAGACAGGGCAACCATATGCAATTTAATGACAACTAATTCGAGCTAGCTAGCTAGGCATATCGTATCACTTCTGCAGGTTGGATGCATGTGCCTTAAGGGCTACATATGTCCAATTCAATCTAAACGAAGGGCTCTTTCTTGAATCAATGGAAAGGGCAAACATCCTTTGCATACGTAACCAAATTAAATAACAAATTCGTCGGTAGAAGAGATGCCAAGCCTAATTGGAAGATATGAGAGTGCATGAAATGTGAAAGGAATATGAAAATATGCTAAATACACGAATTTGATTCTCTATGCATCATCCTAGTTTTTATACATGGCAGTTTAATTTATAATTTGAGGTTGGTGTAGATTTCGAGCGCTTTTTATTAATATTAATGTCGTTTTATGCAAATCTATAGTAATGAAGGTCCACCTCTAACTCTAGCAAGTACTATCAATGAGTTATAACTCTTATCTTAATAAATGGACATTTCTATGTGATTGTAGTTGGAATACTTGAAAAATTAGCGGGGGAGGGGTGCCAAATTCATTGTGGTTTCATTACCAAGGATTATATATGTTATTATTAAAAATGCTAAATACATAGCATCATCAAAAGAACTTCTTTCTCCCCTCAATGATTGATTGGGATAATTGATCATTCTTCAACTTATTATGTCAAAGGGAAATCACATGGCTTCCCTAGGGAGACAGTAATAATATAACCATTTTACTAGCTCTACCTTTTCCCTCAAAATCAACTTCCTTTACTTCAAAAACATATTTTATTTGGCTTTCTGCCTAGTTTTGGATTTAGACATGTTGG
This sequence comes from Linum tenue, assembly GCA_946122785.1. Taxonomy (NCBI): domain Eukaryota; kingdom Viridiplantae; phylum Streptophyta; class Magnoliopsida; order Malpighiales; family Linaceae; genus Linum; species Linum tenue. The sequence continues at coordinate 1,151,711 of CAMGYJ010000005.1, read as the reverse complement.
ATTAAGTTATATATGAAAGACAAGGATTGCTTTTCTAATTTTATGTTTAAAGGTAATATTTATGATGGTGAATGGTTTTATTAAAACAAACACAGTACAAAACAAATATAAACGAATAAACCATCCAAGGTCAAGAGGGCTCAAATGCTTTGAAGGCAACAAAAATACGTTGCAAAAATGTAACACACCAACAACATCTAGGAAGAATATTGTCGCAGAAATACATTAGCAACGACATCAAGAAAAATCAGCAGCTAGAAATGGGTTGGAGAAAAGGGTCTCTTTGATTCGATCTTGTTAGGACAGAGTCCCTATACTATTGATAGCTAGTGTTCTTCTTTTGCAGCATGCATGCACCTAATCACTAATCAGACACAATGATTACATATGAACTCTGTAATCAATCAACACAAATTGAAGAGAAACACTTTTACCCCTTTATCTTCGTGTGTCATCTAATCCCTTGAATATATATAATTTCCACCTTTTATTAAGATTACTTTTTCTCAAGTAAAGGCAATCCACTTCCCTCTAAAAATAGTATTTGGTAATACACGTGTGGTTTTGCTTCTAATTAAACATATTAGGGTGTGTTTGCTTTCATATTAATCCTCTCAATTGTTTTTTTTTTTGTAATTAATCCTATAAAGTTTTGGGATAATAATAAGAAGAAAAGGTATTTCTGATTATCAGAATATCAAAATAAGTTCCATTAATTGTGACCCACATGGAGCGTTAGGCTATGTTGGTTATGTTGTCGAATGTATATATAGCTTATCATACATCGTATCTTTAAAAAAAAAATACATCATATCTACAAATGATTTTGGCGTTGATATCTTTGATCAACCTAGGGTTATTTTAACATGATGGATATTAATATGAAGGGTGTGCCTACGGTGACATGCATGTCACGGTGACTTGCACTTTCCGGTCGACCTCAGTTAGGATTAGGTCGACCTCACATAGAATTCGGTCGACCTCATATAGGATCCGGTCGACCTCATATAGGATCCGGTCGACCTCATTTAGGATTCGGTCGACCTCATATAGGATCCGGTCGACCTAATATGTTGTTTCAGTGTAAAAACAGTTCATGGTGCCTACTTTGGATATTCATATCATACAATTGGCTAGATGGAAATTGAAGACTAATGACTTGTTTTGAAGTTGGAGTGTCCCTCTACATATTGAAGTGATTGAGAGCTCGATAGGAAGTCCAGAAGACCATTTTTGAACCTCATCAAAAGGCTATGCCAAAACTGGGAAACTGCCTAGAAATGGCTAAGTCTGGAAACGTGTTTGTGAAGACTATTTTTGAGCTCAATTCGAGAAGCATGAATGCGAGTCGAGTCCAGGAGCCTCTACCACGTTAAATTAGGTATGTTTTTATACAAATTCAAGGAATTGGATGAAAGATTGGATATCTTTAAGGCTTCAAACAAAAGGGTCGAAGTTGCTACGAAGGCTGTTTTTCTGGCAGACTTCGAGCACAAGCAAGCTGCCAGAAAAACAGCCTTCGTAGCAACTTCGACCCTTTTGTTTGAAGCCTTAAAGATATTCAATCTTTCATTCAATGCCTTGCCTTTGTATAAAAAAATAGGTAATTTAACGTGGTAAAGGCCCCTGGACTTGACTCGCATCCATGCTTGTCAAATTGAGCTCCAAAGTAGACTTGACAAAAACGTTGCCAGACTTAGCCATTTTCAGGCAGTTTCTCAGTTTTGGCATAGCCTTTTGGTCAGGTTCAAAAATGGTCTTCTGGACTTTCTATTGATCTCCCAAGTACTTTAATGTGTAGAGGGACACTTCAGCTTCAAAACAAGCCTTTAATCTCCAATTTCCATCTAGCCAATTGTAAGATATGAATCTCCAAAGTAGGCACCATGAAACCGTTTGTACACTGAAACAACTGATTAGGTCGACCTGATCCTATATGAGGTCGACCGAAAAGTGCATGTCACCGTGACATGCATGTCACTGTAGCAAAGTCATAATATGAAATATGGACATAGATACATATTCTTTGAATCATCTAGTTCAGTAGAATAATAATGATTTATGATTCCCACACTATATATTGTTAGTTCTTATACCAACCTAAATTAATATATTAGCTGAAAGACGCATGTTTTTATGCCCGGTTAAAAAAAAATACTCTAACTATATATTCACAATTATGGTGTAAATTAGTATCTTTATATCTCATATAAATAACAATTTGGTCTACCATTTCCAATATACCTTTACTTTTACCTTTTGAGGTCGACCATAATCACACGTGCAAGGGGAAGAACATATAATTACAGACACATGGGCTCACACATTGATTCCCAAGATATACAAATATATTGCATGTCTTTGCTCGATAAGACGATGGAAGATAGATGAGCAAGTGAACCAACGCCTTTTTGTGAATGGTGTGAATTATGTAAATGATGGACCTCTCCTAATTATCACCAACCACCACTGCTATAATGAGTGTGTTCCCCCAACCGAATAACGGTAGACCAGTTTATGCTGGAGTTAAAAAGGTGTCATACTGCAATAATTAACTGATGTTATAAATCGAATGATGCAACAGTAAACAATGTTACACATGATAGATACGATTTTGGATACGTTTTCTTAACGTAGTCACTGACCGACGGGGAAATTATTGACGGTCAATGTTAACCATAAATTCAAAATTCTGATAATATTTATGCGGGTAGGTTCGATTTCTGACCCCGGTAGCCCGATGTTCACGAGTGGTTGCTGATGTGGGTTGCGGCTGCTCGTTCCTTCTATTTCCACTCTCCACTTTTGAGCTAGGGTTAGGCGATTTGATTTATGTCCAGAAAACGACGTCGTTTCAGTCAATAGCCTGAAGCCGCCGATCAATCAGGCCAAACCCCGAGTTCTTACGGATCTAACCAGCTACCGACTAGCTAAAAATATGGATGACGGGAGCTGTTTGTAAGCCCAGTTCTCGTCCAACTCAGTCCCACCAGCCGGTCGAACTTCGGTCTGAGAAATGTGTTCATAATCATTCAACAAACGAAAAATTCAAACCATGTTAACCTATTATCAGATACATTTATCAATTCCTTTTCTTTTTGTAAATCGAATCACTCATTCGAGTGGACTGTGAAATCACACACATAAAGAGCACGAGAGAGAGAAAGGTAAATATTACAATTTATTCATTTAGGTTTCGGACTGGACCAGCTTGTAAGCCACCACTGAATATAATTAAGCAAAGCAAAATCTTGTTCAAAATCTTGGCGCCTTTCCCACTAATTACAAACTAATGAAGTGCTTCCTCCATTACCATAAAGTGACCTCCTGCTGCTGCATGATTTTTTGGGTTGTTTGGCCGCCTTGTCATATTCTGAAAACAATGTTGAATCCTGAATTTTGGGTTCATTGTATTATTATATTTGTTGGAAGCATTGATTTCAACAACTATAGCTAAATCAAGATCGTACTCACTAGTAGCTTATTATAAGGTAGAAAAACATATATCATTTTGAGATACAACTCAATGCTGGTTAGGCGCCACTGTGGTTGTGATATATTCTACACTATATTTTGCCAAGGCAAGGCGTTTTTCTTCTGACTTGAGTCTAAACGAGTTTAGGCGAGTGTCTAAACGCGCTTTTTAGAACAATGAGAATTACAACGAGCATATTTTTATATGTTTGAGCTTATTTCAGTCATAAATCATAATGAACATCCAACAAATATATAAGTGCGGGTGATTCGCACTTAGTTTTCTTTTAATAATTTATAAAAAAAATGACCATTACAAAATATTAGATTGTGAAAAATCCAAACACAACAAGATTTTCAAATACTATATTTGAAACATTGTGTCGTGACTACTAACTAGCGGACGATCGGTCGGTAAATGACAACAAAACGTCGGCCGCATGTTGATCGGACATCAAGACATCCGACTGCGCCGGCTGCTTCATCCCACGTTTAATGTTTTGTTTTGCTGTCTATCCGTAGCACTTATCTTCCGAACCTTTCTGAGAATAACCAATAGGAAAAAATTCTTCCTGCAAATGTCCAATTCTGCTTTATAATAATTTAATAATCTCCAATTACAATAAAATTTACATACACAATAAGTCTAAATGAGATTCTAGTATAAACACCTATAATTTTCTCTCCATTAAAAATAACCTGATTTAACTTTTATTTGTTTGAACCTAACTGAGTGTAGGAGTGAGGTTCGAATGAGAGTTTGGGTCGAGAAGAAACGTGAGAGCCGGGTTTGATCGGAGGAATCAGAATCAGAGAGAGTGAGTAAGAGAGAGATTAGAAAGAGAAGTAGTTCTTGTAGAGAGAGAATGGTGAAAAATGCGATCCCCTCACCCACCGTAGTAAATGCCATATTTATAGGCTTCATGGTGGTGGGTGAGTGGTTGACATAGGGAGAGATACAGTGATGTGACTACTGGGATACAATGATGTGACCACTAGCATACTAAGGCTTTTAGGCCATCCCTCTACCTAGGATGAGTCAGAGATCCACTCATGGCCCTGATGTGACTACCCGCTTGGAAGAGGTGCGCTTCCCTCATCTTCTGGTTCAGCCTACGCTAGTCCTCCCCTAGCGCCTGTCATCTCTTCGCGCCTGGACGTGGTTAGCCACGATGAGGCGGCACACTCGGGGTCCTCGCGCTGCCGTGTTGGGGTCTCATCCAGTTGCGCCCGGCTCCTTGGCGTGGTTAGGCCCGAGTCCTATGCCCAACAATTGCCCCCCAGCAGGGGGTGTTTTGTGAACGCCCCCTGTTTAGGTTTCCTCCGGACTCGGGCCGGTCCGCTTGTAGCTATTGGTTGGCGCCGACGTGCGCGATACTATGAACTGGCGTCGCCTTGCCCTGACGCCATGTGCCATCGCGCTCGTTGTTGGGCTTCATTCGGTCGCCACGCGCAATGCTTGGCGCGCGCTGTTGTGCGTACGGGGTCGTTTTCTTCGTGCGCGGTACGCGCTAATGCGCTCGTTGTTGGTCTTTGTTCGCTGAGCGCGATACCCGCGCGATGCGCTCGTGGAGTTGTTTTCTTTTCGCAGCACAACGCATGTTTTCCTCTTCCAGGCGTTATCCTCGCGATAAGCACTCGCGGTTGATCTTTGTTCGTTGAGCGTGATACTCGCGCGCGATGCCCGTCGATGCGCGCATGGGGTTGATCGCGCGATGCGCTCGTGGAGTTGTTTTCTTTTCGCAGCACGACGCATGTTTTCCTCTTCCAGGCGTTATCCTCGCGATAAGCGCTCGCGGTTGATCTTTGTTCGTTGAGCGTGATACTCGCGCGCGATGCCCGTCGATGCGCGCATGGGGTTGTCTTCTTGTTGCGACGCAATGCGTGTCTTTCTTTTCCTCGCGGGTGTGCCATGCCCCCCAGTCGGTGCGCGGCGCTGGTGGCGTCGCCGACTAATGCCTATGATCGTAGGTGTCAACGTGTCACTGTGTGGTTAGGCTATTTGGGCGGGGGTTTTTTGAATTTCGAAAAGATTTGGTGGGATCTGACTGTTACGGATCCCAATGTGGCTTTAACCTTTCGCATTCCGCCGAACGGCCTTGGCCCTTCGCTTTCCCCCGGATCAATTATAAATATGAGATTGTTGAAGGGAGGAGGGCTCACTTGTTTTCTCCGATCATAGCCTCGCTTTTGTTTTCCTAAGATTTCCCTCCTCCTTCACTTCTCTTTCCTCGAGATTTTCTCTCCTCCTTTTACTACCCCAATCCTCTTCTGCTGTTGATCGATTTCGAGTCGATATCATGTCCAACATCAACAACCAGGAGGCCGAGGTCGTACAAGGCGAAGAAGGTAATGTCTCTCCTCTCTCGCATACTTCTTCTGACCATTCCGGTGGTGGGAATGGAGGTTCTGGGGATTGGAACGGTGGATCCGACGGTGGGGGTGGCAGTAGTGGTGGTGGATTTCCGGCGACGCCGACGTTCGATGCTAGGTCGGGCGATGGGGCCGGAAGCTCTTCTGATCAGGGTATAACCGCTTCCGGTAGTGGGGAGGTGGCGCGGCCGGCTCGGGGGACTCTGATTATTCGGCGTAACCAGGGTGGTGGGCCGGTTGCCGGCGACGAAGCGGCCGACGAGGAAATCGCCGACGAGGAAGTCGCCGATGGTGAGGTCGGCGACGATGAAGTCGCCGACGATGAAGACTTCGGCGATGAGACAGAGCAAGGAGACTTTGATGTGCAATTCGCGCCGCGAGCAGTCGAGCGCGTTACCGAAGCCATGGCCCGCTTGGGGCCGCAGGGTGTTGGCTCTACATACCGCGTGATCGAATGGGCGGAGATGTGGGGTGACCAGCCGGCGCCGTCTGACAATCTCAAGCGCGGACCCGAGCACTCCTCGACGTATGACGTGGATGACGTGGAGGATTTGGTTCGCGGACTGGGTTTGCCCCCCAGTTGGGAGTACGCCGCTCCCTCGGTGCGCAGTATGGTGGGTAACTGCCCCCCTGGGTGGTTCGGTGTGTATGCCGAATACTGGGTTATGGGGTTCAAGTTCCCCATCGACCCGCTGTTATGCGCCATATACGACCGCCTCAAATGCTCCATCGGTCGGCTCTCCCCGTCAGTGATCATGCACGCGAGTTGCCTTCGTCTCGCGTGCAAGAGGCTTAACATCGTGCCTACTTACGGCTTATTCCGCAAGATGTACAAAATCAAGGAGCCGACAAAGGTGAGCGACTGTCTCTCCATCCAGCGACGCGACCACCGCCCCGATGGCTTCGTGTACGGCTCGCCCAAGTTGAAGAAGACTTGGTTTGGTCAGTTTTTCTATGTTAAGCCCGCTCCCGGGGAATGGGCGAGTGGGTCGCTGCCGGAGCCCACCACCTGGATGAAGGGCAGTATAGCCGGTTTCGAGTCCGACGTCGGTAAATACGACGGGCTCAACGATGAGTATGAGGCTTGCATGCCTCACCGCATGAATTTATACAAGCGGGGAGTCCGCGAAGCCTGTTTGGAAGAGCTCTTTGGAGATGGTTAGTTATGTTTCCTTCCTTTTTGTATTCTATCTTATTAACCGCTCTCTTACGATTTATTGGCGCAGGTGTTGACTTCTCTTCCCTCGCGAGTATGATGTCAGTGGATGACGTCGCGCCGCGTGCCGACAAGAAAAGGAAGAAGAAGGTCGGCGCGGCGCCAAAACCCTCGAAGCGGAAGGAGGTCGAGCAACCGCAACCGCAGGTTGTAGAGAAGCCCCGCAAGACCCTTCGCATAGCGGAGCCAACCGTCCAAGCGGCGAAGCAACTGCCCGCGACGCCACAATTGTCCGCCGCGCAGCAGCTCACACTGGCGCTTTCGGAGCCCGAGGCGACGGTGAGCCGGCCCGCTCGTCGAGGGGGGGATGGGGCTGGCAGCTCATCCGGGACATCCGCTACCACTCCTCCCGTCAGCGCTGTACCTCCTTCCGCCACCGTCCACCAAGTCCGCGACGTGCGGATTCACACCGCCGCGGCGTGCAACTTGGTGTCAGCCAATCATGCGCTTCGGGCGATCGGGCCCATTCTCTCCGTTCCCCCGCGGGTGGAGAAGACGGACCCTCTTCACGATCTGGCGCAGATCCATTTCGCGGTAAGACTCGGTTTAGGTTAAGGTTTATTTTCTTAGCCTCCCCCCTTCTTTTTTGCTTGGCTAAGACTCGTGGCGTTGCAGGGTTTGTCGGCGACCTTTCGCGCTCAGCAAGAGCGCGCCTCGATGCGCGCCAAGATGAAGGCCGACGAGGCGCAAATCGTGCAGCTGGAGGGGAAGGTCCTCGGGGCGAACAATCGCGCGGAGGACGCTACCTCTAAGGCCAACGAGGCACTGGAGTCACTCGGCCTTTTGCAGAGCCGATTGGCCGCGGACGTTGAGGCGGCCAAAGAGCAGGTGCGGAACGAGGAGCGCACTGCTCTCCGAGAAGAACTGGAAGTCTCCTTTTCTGAGAGATTGCGCAAAGCTCGCGAGGAGTTCCAGAAGGAGAAGGACGACCTTGTTCGCCTTCACACCGTTGCTAAGGCGGAGGCCGTTCGCGCAGCTGAAGTCGCGGCCGTCCGCCAGTTCAAGTCTTCCCAACCTTTCGGGAAGATCATGGCGGATGCCATGACCAAGGCCGTGATAGCGGTTGGTAAGAAGATCCGCCCTGAGAATCCGGGGATGCGCTGGGACACTCGCGAGATGGTTCAGCACGTCAAAGTGTGGATCAGCGAGAAGCGTCCTTTGGATTCTGACTCCGAGTCCGAGGAAGAGGAGGAGGAAGAAGTGGAGCGCCGGGAGGAGGTTGAGCGTCCGACAGGGGAGGAGAGGAAGGATGGAGAGGTGGCCGACGAAGATGAGGAGGACGAGGAAGAAGAGCGTCCTCTATTGCGCCGCAAGTTGAGCAGGGAGGGCGGACAGCCCGATACTGGTTCTGCTTAGATGTGGCCCAATTGAGCCTTAGCTGTTTTGTTGTTTTCTTGTACTCTTTTTTTTTTTTTGTTTTCTTGTGTGTAGCCGCGCACGGCATCATGGCTCCCTCTTTGAATAGAACAAAAGATTTTCGACTATGTTTGTGTGCGCGAATGAGTAATAACTTTGTGTGCGCGAATGAGCGACAACCACTGCTTTTGCCTTGTCCCCTCGCGCGGAGGATGTGCGAGCTGGGTGCTCATCTTTGTTCTTTCGAACTTAGGCGCGAATAGTGCTAGACTATTGCTAATATTTTGTTCTTTCGAACCGTGTCCTTTTGCGCGAATAGTGCTGGACTATTGCTAAGTTTTGTTCCGTGGAACTGAGCGCAGAGTGCTGGACTCATACTAATTTTTTGTTCTTTCGAACTGATTGGGCGCGAATAGTGCTGGACTATTGCTAAGTTTTGTTCCGTGGAACTGAGCGCAGAGTGCTGGACTCATACTAATTTTTTGTTCTTTCGAACTGATTGGGCGCGAATAGTGCTGGACTATTGCTAAGTTTTGTTCCGTGGAACCATGTCCTTTTATTTATTGCGCTAACGCGCTATTACAAACGTGGTACACGTTAACCGGCGCGGTGGTATTTCCTTAGATTCTGCGCATTCCATGTTCTTGGAACCTTGTTGCCCCCCAGCTCGCTGAGTTTGAATGTGTTGGCGCCTACCACTTCGCGGATCAAGTAAGGGCCTTCCCATGTCGAGGCAAGCTTCCCGTGCCTGGGGTCAGGGCGGAAGTTCCGCCGCAGCACTTGGTCGCCAAGGATCAACTTGTGCGGGACCAGCTTCGCGTTATGGTACTTGGCTACCTGTTCTTTCATGGCGGCTAGCCTGATGGCTGCCAACTCACGCCTTTCCTGCGACAACTCGAGCTCTAGTAGGCGCGCCTCGTCGTTTGCTTCTTCGTTGTACCCGGTGATTCGGTAGGTCGGCGTCGTTGTCTCGATGGGAATCACCGCGTCAGTGCCGTACGTCAGAGCGAAGGGGGTTTCGCCCGTTGCCACTTTGTACGTGGTGCGGTGCGCCCATAGCACTGTGTGGAGTTCGTCCGCCCAATTGCCCTTGGCTTCATTCAGGCGAGTGTGGAGGCCATGCAAGATCGCTTTATTGGAGGACTCCGCTTGGCCGTTGGCTTGAGGGTAAGCGACCGACGCGAATCTTGCAATGATTCCCACCTCGTCGCAGAAGTCCATTACTTCTGCGCAATCGAATTGCTTCCCGTGGTCGAAGATGAGTGCATTCGGAACCCCGAAGCGCGACAAAATGTTGTTGCGCAAGAAACGTGTTACCTGCTGCGCCGTTATGGACGCCAGCGCCTCGGCCTCGATCCACTTAGTGAAGTAGTCGACCGCCACGATTATGTATTTGCGCTTCCCCTTTGCCGTTGGGAAGGGGCCCAAGAGATCAACTCCCCATTGCGCGAAAGGCCATGGGCTTAAGTTGCCCTGGAGCTCGGTGGCCGGCAAATGGTGTTGGCGCGCGTTGACTTGGCATTTATGGCACTGGTCTGTATAGCTCTTCGTATCTTTCTTGACTCGCGGCCAGTAGTATCCATGCAAAAGGATGGTACGCTCCATGCTGCGCGGCCCCGCGTGCATTGCGCACAGCCCCTCGTGTAGTTCACGCACTAGGTCGTGCGCCTCCTCCTGCCCAATGCATTTGAGGTATACACCCGAGTACGACCTTCGGTATAATTCTCCCTCGATAAGCGTGCAACGAGCTGCCTTTTGCCTTAGAGCCCAAGCTTGCTTGGGGTCTTCTGGCACCACCCCCTCTTGGAGGTACTTCATAATTGGATGTCTCCAATCTTCGTATGGCACGAGCTGGGTCGTGTTGACTGCTACCCCCGGGGTGGTTTCATCTTCTTCTTTTTGGACGGACACGAGGCGCGTCGATTCGAAGTCTGTAGCCGTTGCTAGCTTGGATAGCGCGTCGGCATGCGCATTTTCCTCCCTTGGTATCTGTGCATACGTTACTGATTCGAATGTTGTGGCCCTCTGCTTAACGCGCTCCATGTAATGCGCCAGTGTGTCTTCCTTTGCGTCGAACGCACCATTCAGTTGGTTGACCGCCAGGGAGGAGTCGGAAAGTATACGCACCGTTCTTGCCCCGAGGTCGTGAGCGGCCGTCATTCCTGCCAAGATGGCCTCGTATTCCGCGGCGTTGTTTGTCTTCAACGCCCTGAACCTGATTGCGATTTCGTGCATTACGCCGGCAGGTGTGCGCACCACAACCCCTGCTCCGGCGCCATGCTTACTTGCCGCTCCATCGACATAGACTTCCCAAACGCCCTCCGGCGTTGTTTCGAGGGTCACCCCTTCCGCGATGAAGTCCGCTAAGATTTGGGCCTTGATTGCTGGCCTCGGCGCGTATTGAATATCGTACTCCGAGAGCTCCACCGCCCATTTGACCATGCGCCCCGACACTTCCATTGAAGTCAGAATCTTTTTTAGTGGCAGGTTGGTCAGGACGGTGACCTGGTGCGCTTGAAAGTACGGGCGCAGTTTCTGCGAAGCGCTCACTAACGCCAGGGCAGCTTTCTCGATCGAGGAATATCTTGTTTCTGCGCTAACGAGAGTGCGCGAGGTGTAATACACTGGTTGCTCAGTCCTGCCATCCCTCCTAGATATCAGAACCGCGCTCACGGCTCTTGTTGACACGGCGAGATACAAGAAAAGTTTTTCATTAAGCTTGGGAGCGGTCAGTACAGGGGGGGATACAAGATACGCCTTTAATTCCTGGAAGGCCGCTTCGCATTCCGTGGACCATGCGAAGCGCGTCCCGTTCTTGAGTGTCTGGAAGAAGGGCGCGCATTTGTCAGCGGACCTTGGTATGAACCTCCCCAGTGCCGCTATCTTGCCGTTCAGAGATTGGATTTCCAATGCGTTCCGCGGCGCTCGTAGTTGTTGGACCGCGGTGATTTGCTTCGGATCGACCTCTATGCCGCGCTTGGTTATCATGAACCCCAGAAATTTCCCCGCCTCTGCTCCAAAGACGCACTTGAGTGGATTGAGGCGAAGGCTGTGCTTGCGGAGGGCTTCGAAGGTCTCGCGCAGGTCCTCCAGGTGTGACTTACCCGCCTTGGTTTTGACGATGAGGTCGTCCACATACGCCTCGATGTTCCGCCCGATTTGCTGCGAGAAAACTGCGTCGATCATTCGTTGGTATGTCGCGCCCGCGTTTTTCAACCCGAACAGCATACCTACGAAGCAGAAGTTCCCGAAAGGTGTCATGAAAGCCGTTTTTTCTTCATCTTCCTTGGACATTTGGATTTGGTGATATCCTGAGAACATGTCGAGGAAGGACAACGTCTCGTGGTCGGCGGTCGCGTCGATCAGCTGGTCGATGCGCGGCAGGGGGTAAGGGTCTCCCGGGCATACTTTGTTGATTGTGGTGTAGTCAACGCACATCCGCCAGGCTCCTGACGATTTTTTGACCAGGACCACGTTCGCCAGCCACTTCGGGTACTTCACGGGGCGGATCAATCCGGCTGCTAGCAGGCGCGCAACCTCCTCTTCTATCGCCTTCAGCTTGTCCCCGGTGAACGTTCTCCGCCCTTGTTGCCTTGGTTCGGCGTCGGCTGGGACCGCGAGGCTATGCTGCGCTACCTCCCTGGGCACTCCTGGCATGTCCTCTGTGCACCACGCGAAGAGCTCCTTGTACTCCTTCAGCAGCGCTATGAGTGGTTCGATTGCGTCGCTGCTGACGTGAGTGGAGATGCGTATCTTCCTGGTCGGCTCGGCAGGGTCTAGCGCGACCTCGAAATCGGAATCCATGGATTCCGGGCGGGGCTCTTCTGCTCTTGTGTCGACGATGTTGGTTTGGCGTGCCACAACGCGGTCTTCCCAAGTCGTTCCTCGCGCCTCCCCGACTCCTCCCTGTGTTGGAAACTTGAGCTTCTGGTGACACGTCGATGGGAGGGCCATGAACTTCGCGAGGAAAGGTCGGCCCAAGATGCCATTGTGCGCCGATTCGCAATCGACGATTGTGAACTCTATCTGCTTGGAGACGCGGGGCTCCTGGTCCCCAATAACCACTGGGAGGGTGACCACTCCAATTACCGGGACTCTGGTTCCGGAGAAACCAACTAAGTTGCCGTGTGCGCGCCTGATTAGGCGCGGATCGATATCCATTTTGTTGATGGTACTCTGGAAGAGGATGTCGGCCGCACTACCCCCGTCTATCAGGAGACGGTGGGTCTTGCAGGCGGCAATCAGCGCGGTGACGATGAGTGGCTCCTCCGACGGGATTCCTTGTGGGAACTCCGCGTCGCCGAAGCTCAGATTGAACTTTGGCGGTGCGTCGACAGCCGCGCATTCCGTTGCGCGCTCACGCTTGGTTTTCTTCTTGGGACGATCTCCTTCGACCGTTACCACCCCGATTTCTTTGCGCACTACATACGCGCCAGTGTCATCGTCGTAATCGGCTTGTGGGGGTGGGGGTGGTTGTTGCGGCGCTTCGACTTGCTCCTTTTTCACGTGGGTGAACTCAGTTAGCAACCCTCGTCGTACGAGGCCCTCTATTTCGTACCGTAACTCTCGGCATTCTTCTGTCTTATGCCCCGTTGCTCTGTGGAATTCACAATGCCTGCTCGGGTCGCGCATGTAGGGTTGAGACTTCAGCGGGGCAGGCCAGTTAAGCTTGTATCCTTTCTCGCGGAGGACGTGGAACACGTTTCTCACGGAGTCATTGAGGGGCGTGTAGGCATTGGATACGCGCCTGTCTGGCGATCGCCCGCGCTGTCCCTGCTCTGGTGGGGGAGGGGGGTTGCGCTTCGGACCACTGTGCATCTGTAGTAGTTGGTCCCGTGGGATTGGGGTCGGAGGTTGTCGACGCGTCTGTTCCTCTCGCGACATTCTCGCCGGTTCGAAGCGCCTGACGGATCCCGCCCCCAAGGTTTCTTCCAACGTGATTGCCTTCTCGATCTTCATCTCCAACTCCGTCGACAGCGTGACGGGCCTTTTTGCTAAGGCCCGTTTGAGCTCCATGTTGTTGGTTGCCTCCATGAGGTGATGGGCGGCTGTTTCGGGAGTAAGGTCGCGAACGGACATTGCTACCCGGGACCATCTGGCGTAGAAAGCCCTCAGGCTTTCTCCGTCTTTTTGCCTGATATCTATCAGGGCCTTGAGGTGGAGGGGGCGTCGCTTCTGGGACGCGAATTTTGTGGTGAACAGAAGTATGAACTCCTCAAACGAGTTGATGATTCCATTGGGGAGGCGGTTGTACCAATCGAGGCATATCCCGGTGAATGTCGAGGGGAAGGTTCTGCATAGCGCGGCGTTGGAGTTGGTTTGGAGTTGCATGCGCAGGCAGAAGGTGCTCACGTGGTCCTCCGGGTCGGTAGTGCCGTTGTATGTCGGGAGGGTTGGTGGCGCTCCGGTTAGGTTCTCTGCCATTATTTGCGCGCTCAATGGCTGGTGTAGGGTCCTTTTGGGCGGGTTGGGCCGGTATTGCGGAGTCAGGTGTTGCTCCAAGAAGCTGAGGTCTGCCCGCCCCGGTGGTTCGACTTCCTGTGTCCCGCGTGCGGGAAGTTCCGCTGGCGCGAGTTGCGACGACAGGATTGTCCCTGAAGTTTCTCCCAAGGCTTGTTGAGGCGCGCTCGTTGTCGCGTCCGTCGTTGGCGCGCCTTCCTTGCTCATCATGAGCGCGATTACCTGGCTCATTTGTCTCTGCACGTCGGCTATGACGTTGTTTTGTTTCGTCAACAGCTCCCTCATTTCTTTGGGCGTCAGCTCCGGTTCTTCTTCCTCGATGAGTACCGCGTTGAGGTTGCTGGCTTCTGCGAACGCCCTTGGGTCAGTCATCGCCTTGATCGGCGTTGCTTGGTCAGGTTGTTCGAGATTGCGCTCTGCCATTGGTGGGTCTTTTTCAGCGTTTCCTCTCGGCCCCACGGTGGGCGCCAATTGTTTGAACCTAACTGAGTGTAGGAGTGAGGTTCGAATGAGAGTTTGGGTCGAGAAGAAACGTGAGAGCCGGGTTTGATCGGAGGAATCAGAATCAGAGAGAGTGAGTAAGAGAGAGATTAGAAAGAGAAGTAGTTCTTGTAGAGAGAGAATGGTGAAAAATGCGATCCCCTCACCCACCGTAGTAAATGCCATATTTATAGGCTTCATGGTGGTGGGTGAGTGGTTGACATAGGGAGAGATACAGTGATGTGACTACTGGGATACAATGATGTGACCACTAGCATACTAAGGCTTTTAGGCCATCCCTCTACCTAGGATGAGTCAGAGATCCACTCATGGCCCTGATGTGACTACCCGCTTGGAAGAGGTGCGCTTCCCTCATCTTCTGGTTCAGCCTACGCTAGTCCTCCCCTAGCGCCTGTCATCTCTTCGCGCCTGGACGTGGTTAGCCACGATGAGGCGGCACACTCGGGGTCCTCGCGCTGCCGTGTTGGGGTCTCATCCAGTTGCGCCCGGCTCCTTGGCGTGGTTAGGCCCGAGTCCTATGCCCAACAATTGTGTATATAATTATATAAAGTCTATACGATGAGATAATGAATTTCACCAATAAGAAAATGAAAATGATATCGGTTCAGATATTCAAAGTAACAAATTTCACCTTGTTTGACGAACAAATTAGACTCATTGCGGACCTCTTCTTGCACAAATTTTTCGATCCCGAGATCTTGGTTTCACTTGAATTTATATATTTTAACAAGCAAGAAACCGCAAAAGAAGGAAAATTAATCCCTTGGGATTTCTGGTTCTACTTCTGACCGACAACTTGCCTACAAACATGTTTCACTGCCTGTTCTTTTGTGTCACACTTGAGCCATATAATTTTTCACCAATCTGGTAATTGGTTAATGATTTGTAGCTAATTGGGTTTCATCTCCTTAATTATTTTAAATTTGTCACTCTTTTTCCGGTAATAAGATATATCTCTACGCAAACGCAACGCACGTCAGTTTTCTGCCATGGTCCAGAATTGCGCGCGCATTATTCATCGATGTAGTTATATACTATTATGCAAACCTTTCAGTCCTTTCGTGATAATGATATCCCAACCACCATAAAAACATGCAACGTCGAATTGATTCCATACACTGGTAATGATATCTATATTCTATACCACTACTACTTTATCCATTGATTGCGCTACTTATAATAATACACTCCACTAATTTTGTCACTAAATTCGGTTGTTATATGATTGTACCTAAAAGTGTTCGGACTCACTCAACTAATTAAATCGAAGAGCCAAGGACGGTATGATGGCAACACGAATAAGTAGGGATATCGATGAGTGGGTGAGGTCAGTTTTCTTACATACCATCTCCGAATCTTGATTTTTAAATTATAGCCGGGGATGTAAAGTGGCATGCAAAAACATACTCATATATGGATTGAAGAAAACCCAAATGAACGGGATGAGATAGCATGCCTATCCATAAAAGGGTTGGAAAAATGACACCCCCAATTAATTATAGGTTTTTAAGGTAATTAATTTGTGTTGCATTTAATAATCTGTATGAATTAAAAACACATATTAATTACTTTCCTTTTTTCAGTGCACTGGTAGTTGTATCAGTGCAATGGTATTAGTGTACAAGTGCAATGGTAGATGTATCAGTGCAATGGTACGTAGTTCCAAAAAAGGAACGTAATTAATACGAGTTCAGTATACAGGTGCAATGGTAGTTGTATCAGTACAATGGTAGTTAAAAAAAAAGGAATGTAATTAAGATGAGTTTTTAATTTTCAAATATTATTAAATGCAACACGAATTTAATACAAAAAATAACTATAATTAATAGGGGTGTCATTTTTCCAACCCCTTAGAAGGGTTAGCATGCTAATCGATCCCCAAATGAACCGTCCCTCAATAATCATATTGATACGAAATCAAAAAATTTCTTGAGAAAATTCATGTTACTTTTAAGTCTTGTTAATATATATTATATATTATAAAATTAAGAGAAAATGAACAATAGCAAAAGATAATCTTGAAACTTAAGGGATATAGATTACCGAAGTGTTTAAATTATATTTGTAGCCCTATATTCTGGTGAGTTCGATACGGATAATTAAAATACCAAATCTACACCTTATGCATTAGCTTCTTCGACAAATTCTAATATTATTAACTGGAATTTCATAGCCACTAGCAATATATAAAATGTATTTAGGCAGTAGCAGTCACACGGCATGCAAAGCCAACAGAATAGATAATCAGATAAATGCAAGAGGCCAAGAGACTTGGTAAATGTAAATGTAGAGTGCATAGAGCCCCACAACAACGTAGAGTGCATGCAGCAGTAGTTAATTTGGGAAATCCCGACATCAGAATCCCTCATTTCTAATCCTTCGTTTCCTTTCCACTGCTTGCCATCTGCTTTGTGCATTTAGCCCGATTTTCATCCTCGATCACGTTCATGTGCAGACCAGAACCAGATTTTACGTACGTTCCCAGTTTTGGACCTTTCCAAATTCCAACCGCGCGCTCGTCGTCTACATATGACTGAGACTGACTATTCATTCCCACGGCCCATTCCACCAATTTGAGTCAC
This sequence comes from Linum tenue, assembly GCA_946122785.1. Lineage (NCBI taxonomy): Eukaryota > Viridiplantae > Streptophyta > Magnoliopsida > Malpighiales > Linaceae > Linum > Linum tenue. Next base: position 1,134,749 of record CAMGYJ010000005.1, on the reverse strand, counting down.
CACCAGTGTCTTTCTTTATTCATTTCAGCAAAACAACAACAAAGGTCAATATAGTTTACCCCCCCAAAAAAAAAAAAAAAATTAAAACACTTATCTAGCTCATTCCAATTTCCATACCTAATACTCGATATCCATGTCCCCTTATACCACCGCCATTTCCTTCATTATAAAATATGGGGGTATCAGAAAGAAACCATGTTCTTCGTCGATTCATACAAACCGGTCATCATCAGGCTGATTACTGAAAAGTGATTAGGTAGAAAATTTGATGCGGTGGCCGCCGGCCGGCTACTACACCCAGGTGAAGCCTGGAGTGAGGGATGTTCACATTCGACCTGGAAAGTTTTGGTTGCACTTAATGAGTCACAAAATATATATAATTCACTTATTTTCTGCGTTTGTTCACCTAAATTTTTGTTTATACTCACTATGTTAGTGTTTATTCCTTTAACTATGATGGTTACTCAGAGTTGGATTGTTCGTTTGGTTCATACATATCGCGAAGGGAATAGAGTCGCGGACTGGCTCTAGAAGCACAGTCTCGTCTATCCATTCGGTACGTATGAATTAGATGAACTACCAACAGATTTAGAGAGACTCCTGCGTGAAGACATGATTGGGATCAGCTTCCTTCGGCAAGTGATTATAGATGGTTCAAATGAGTGACTGTTTTACTGGTCTTGGTTTTTGGCTTGTAATAGGATTTGCTTGGGAGCATTTGAGTGGGAGGAGTTACGGTGCTAATTGTACAATAGTTAGCACCGTCCTAACCAAGGGAAAAACTACTACTTGTTTGAATTAGTAGTGATTTATCTTAGATGTTGTATTGATTTTATAATAATCCGTAGTGATTTCGTTGTTTTTAGTAGCATTTTTTGCTAGTTATCACGATGCTAACCCCTATAAGGGTTAGCACCTAATCCCATCCCCATTTGAGTATGTATGTTTTCTTCCTGTCGGAAGGTGATCTGCTCCTCCCCTTGAGCACTCTGTAACTGTTTCTCTCGCTTTTGCCTCCTCTCAATAAAAAAAAAAAAAAAACTATGATGGTTACTCGAGCAAACATTTATGATTTTCTTTTATTTATGATCATTGCAACTCATTTTTACAGAAAATTTGAAAATTCAAATTTATTTTCATAAAATAGGGCCAATACAAATTATTAGGAGAATAAAAGAAAAAGGTTGAGATTCTATTTATAAGTGAATGAATATCAAATTACATAAATAACCACCAAGTAACTATGCAAAAAATGTGTGAATTAAATATTGGGATTTTTAAATTTTTTAGTTGCCACCATACATTTTTCCACAAATAAGAATGTCCCGTAGCAAACACATCCCTGCCGTCAATTTGAGCTTCCATAGCATCCATCCCGCCGTTAATTCTCGCGGCTGGGCGGGGTCCAGCGGCTCGTGTGAGGATGTCCCCAATGTCCCACGAGAGCTTCAATCACGCAGGCGGAATCGCAATCAACGGTGATGCGGCTGTCCCTCAACTGGATCGCGCGGCGAGCTCACGACACGTGTCGTGTGGGGAGGATACATTAAACCTTCCTCATGTGACTCCACGTGCACGCTGACAAATTAGGGCCCCGCCACGTGACAGCCCGCCTCCGGTTCCTCGTCGGACATGTCATACAACGGGGTTACGGGAACGGGGAACCTGGAACGGAAGCAAGAATCAAAACGGGAACGGCGATGTAGGCCCAGTTTTTTTTTTTAATTCATATTTGCATGTCCATTGTCCATCCTATCCTTAATTAGTAAAATCATGAAATAGGCAAATAATTTCCCAACAATGACAAATACTCATTTGCATCCTGGGCCTGCTTCAGACTTGGGCTCTATGAAACTTGGAGGGGTCCCGCTTTGACGAATTTTACTAAAACTAAGTCATCGGGCCCAGTATTTTTCTTCCAAAACCTGACCAATAAACTCTATCAATAATTCAATATCGTCCCCTACGGTAGAAGTTTACTCAAATCTCTTATGTCGATGCTGCAGCTGCCAGTTCCAGTCTTCAGAACGATGGAGCTGTCGCTTCCCCTGTCTGTGATGGATACTTTCACCTGAATAGTTTATGACCAAAAACAAGATAAGATACTGTTGATGGTTCGGATGGATGTATTTCAATGGTGTTATTATGAGTCATTTGCAGGATTTTTGTTCATTCCTACAGAAAAATTTCAAAATATAATTTATTTTAAGAAACTCTCAAACTACACTTGTTTGCTTGAGACCTCAGCAATTGGTAACAGATTGCTTGTGCCTTGAGTGATCTGTCGTTGTTTGTTGAGGTCGGAAGCTATATGTCACTGATTACTGAGGTCTCAAACGATCTGTTACAAATAGCTTAATTCTTAGAAAATGATTGTATTTTGAGAAATTTTTTTTATGAAAAATGTGTGCAATTTGGAGAAAAATACGTCATTTGCACCAATATGTGAATGGCGTTCTGTTCTACTGTTCTTCCATAGATGACCCTTCGACAAAAAAAAAAAAGTTGGGATAAGTTTTTACGGACTTCACTTCACCGCATCCATAAACACAAGGCCCAGCCCATGCGTCAACAATCGGGTTACAAATGTGATATTAGTGGGCCTTTTACTGTTAGCAATTTCCTCAATAAAATGTGGGCTTGTGTTCTTTAGGGGATGCTTGATGCTTCAAGAAAGGCAATTATGTGGATGCTACATAGACAAGTGCCAAGCCCGAGAAACGTTAGATGCTAAAGATCGGATCTTTAGTGGAGGGAAATCGGAGATCCCCGTTTGATTCTTGATCACATTGTCGGTTCTTTGTTGTAGTTCATTGGTCGCAATAAAAACAAAATGGCTCATACTGTGGTTCGTCGTCTTTGTTTTCTAGTTACGTAATAGAACATTGTTATTTTACCATATTGTTTAGAGTGCTCGATTGACAAAAAAAAACAAAAAAATGGTTGATAATTCACATTTCTTGGTGCTCGCCTCGACACATCATCAACCAATCATTCACACTAATAAATAAGTTATGGTCTTTTAAGTTTAACAAATAGAACCCTTAGTTTTAACAACTTGATGAATCGATTACATCACAATTACATAAACTTAATATGAATACAAATATATACAAATTAAATCAAATCACAATCTGCACGAATTTTAATTTAATGGTTCGACATCAGGCTTAACTTTGGCACCAACTAATCGGTTGACTAGGCACACTTGGTTATGATTTATGAAACATAAATTGGTACATTTTGAAGTTTAGCGATGATGTTAATCAATGATATTCTAAACCCTCTCGGTGAATCCAAGAAAATCATAGAAAGTACTACTTGTAAGAAAGTGGTTACGTATCATCATATATGGACCTCTCCTAACAACTCGAATTATTAGAACTAGTTAATTTATAACATGATATCAGAGCTGATTTGTACTTGAGGTCATGTGTTATGTCCTCACGAACCCCAATATTACGGTTGTTTCAAACATATGGTACTATTTATTGGAGTAGTGCATGCAAACATATTTTCCAGTTAACATTATCATGCACCGGCCGGCCGGCCTCACCTTTCCTCGTCTCCGACCAACAAAATCATAATCGCCTGTCAATCAATCAATCACCGCCCGGCCGGCGGGGCCTCGTCGGTGCTAACGTGTCGGTTGCTCCTGCCAAGATACTGCAGCCCCTAATTAGAAAAAAAAAGGTCAACTTTACAGATCTGTTTCCAGGGACTTCTAATTGTATCTGTCAGCTATCTGATGCTAGTGCAAAGGAAACAAGTTGATTGATCATATTATGCAGATGGGGAAGAAACGGTTGGCGGTTGTCTGAGAGACCAAAGTCGTCTATTGTCATATTATACTGGTATATATAAGGGAATTGTCATTTATTATTTGCTTAATCGCATCCAAGTGTCAGTCTCTTTTATGACGACATTTTGTACCGTCAGAGTTTTCAATGCATGCAATATTGCATCATTATAGTTGATGGGTAAATCCGGCTATCAAAATGCAGATAAATTTTTTTATCTACAACTTATAACTGACTCAACCTTTTGCTTAATCTCTAATTTTATGAACTAAGCTATCGAGAACGAATCAAATTAGATGATTTTGTTAGAGCCAACACATTATATCCTGATGCGGTTAACTTGACGATGTTGTTTTTACCTTTGGTGTGTGGTGTCTCTTATAGGGTTGTTTTTGTTAGTTTGTGTGCCTAGTTGGTTATTGTATAAGTCAGCTGCTATTGGAGGTTTCTTGACGGTTCATGATTTCGAAGTTTATAGGTTATAGTTAGTGGTTACCAGTTAGAGTTGCAGCCGAGATTATTGCTTAGAGTCTTCCTTTGGCAGGGATCATGTTGTTGCTTAGAGTCTGATTTCAAACAAACACATAACTTTGCTCTTTGCCCATATATATTCGTTAGGTTTGGCTTGTATATTTAATAGGTAAATTTTAGTGTCTGGTTTTACTAAAATTTTTTTTTGACAATCAGAGAATTCTTGTATTTCATCCGAAAATGCCCCAAATGTTCGTTACAACAATGGTGCAATAATATTAACAATTAAGATCCATTCCAAAGGTAACGAAGCTTCCCTAGCTTGGCGAGCAACCCAATCTGCAAGTCGGTTTTACTAAAAGGTGTCATGTTTAGTTACTAGAATACTTAATTTCAATGTTGGTCACTCGAATTAGTCAAACAGTTCTTTTTATTACTTTCCGACAAATTGTTTGATTAATTTGAGTGATCAAACATGAATTGTTTGAAATAGAATGTGTGGATATGGTTTCAATCTTCCAATGACCCTATCTTCATTCTCCCATCATTTTCCTCGGTGTTGGCCCTACTTTCATGCCATAACACCTTTCCCTATCTATCAGCATCATTTAATCAAGGAGTCTCATTTAGGGATGGCAACAAAACCCGAACCCATGGGTACCCACCCGACCCAACCCGGTCAACGCGGGTAAAATCCGTGTTGACGGGTTTTGGGCCGGGTTTGGGTTTAAACCCGTTCACTATTCACAGGGTTGGGTTTGGGTTTAGGTAAACCCGGCCCGTGGGTACCCGCACATCCATGTAATTAATTTTTTCGGTATATTTAATATTCTAAACAACTAATCTTATTTATATTTGTGGAGACATGTCTAATTTTTTCTTTTTAATTGTGTAGAATGAAGCTGATGTTATGGAGTGGAGTGGAGAGTAAATAAACTTAATTGAAAGAAAGAAGCTTTCAATTAAACATGTTATTTATGGATAATTTGTGATTTGCTTCAATTTTCTTGAGTTTTCTAGATTGGTGTTGAACAATTTGTATAGTTAATTTGTGATTTGCTTGAATTTTCTAGAATGGTATTTTATATATGGATAATTTGTATTGAAAGATTGATATTTGACTTTAATTTTGATAAGAACTTGTAATTGTAAATTTTTTACGACAAAACCTGTGGGTACCCATGAACCCGCGAATACCCAACGGGTTGGGTTTGAGTTTTTCAAACCCAGTGGGTTTTACCCCGGGTTTTTTTCAAAGATAAACCCATGGGTTTGGGTTTGGGTTTGGCAAAACCCAACCCAACCCGACCCATTGCCATCCCTAGTCTCATTATCTGCTTATGTTTTCGTTCCCCGATATTTATACTATCAGTGCTCAATGCATTTAATATCAGCACAACTTTCGACAAAAAATAAATTAATTATTTTCCTAACAGCTAATTGTATTTTTATTTTATGAAAATGTGACGGAAAGAGCAACATAAACCAGTAATATTAATCAACAGTGGCGGATCCAGGGGGTGGCCACCCCCGGCCCCGGCCCAGCTAGGGATGGCAATGGGTCGGGTTGGGTCGGGTTTTGCCAAACCCAAACCCAAACCCATGGGTTTATCTTTGAAAAAAACCCGGGGTAAAACCCACTGGGTTTGAAAAACTCAAACCCAACCCAACCCGTTGGGTATCCGCGGGTTCATGGGTACCCACGGGTTTTGTCGTAAAAAATTTACAATTACAAGTTCTTATCAAAATTAAAGTCAAATATCAATCTCTCAATACAAATTATCCATATATAAAACACCATTCTAGAAAATTCAAGCAAATCACAAATTAACTATACAAATTGTTCAACACCAATCTAAAAAACTCAAAAAAATTGAAGCAAATCACAAATTTTCCATAAATAACATGTTTAATTGAAAGCTTCTTCCTTTCAATTAAGTTTCTTTACTCTCCACTCCATAACATCAACTTGATTCTACACAATTAAAAAGAAAAAATTAGACATGTCTCCACAGACATAAATAAGATTAGTTGTTTAGAATATTAAATATACCGAAAAAATTAATTATATGGGTGGGCGGGTACCCACGGGCCGGGTTTACCTAAACCCAAACCCAACCCAACCCGTTAAATAGTGAACGGGTTTAAACCCAAACCCGGCCCAAAACCCGTCAACACGGATTTTACCCGCGTTGACCGGGTTGGGTCGGGTGGGTACCCATGGGTTCGGGTTTTGTTGCCATCCCTAGGCCCAGCCCTCCCCTGGATCCGGAACTAGTATAGCTCTTATGAGTTTATCGATTTAACCATTTGGCCCAGTGTTATTTTATAATAAAATTGTGTGTAATTAGGAAAATGGGTAAGATGAACATATTCAAATCACAACTCTAAATTTAGCCTGAAAATTCTAGCTCCAATAATTCTCATATAAAGAAAAGCAAACAATGAAACCTCAAATTCTAAAGCGTAAAAGACTAAAATAAATATGAGGTTTATTCTCTTAAGAAATTACTTGAGCAGCTGTTGAAAATAGGAATTGATTAGTCGATTGTGTTGACATTTGCGCAACAAAATGAACGATGAATTTCTCTCCAATTGGTTAACTATTTTATCTTAAAGAGAGTATGCTATTGATGTGGATGCAAACTCTATTATTGATGAATTCACTATATTAAAATTTAAAAGATTGACGTGTACAATTGATATTGTAAAAAAAAAACTGTAATTTTTTTACGATATCTAATTTTCTAATGAAATGCGGCCCAGTGCTACGCTGTGTCCTGGATCCGCCGCTGTTAATCAACTGGGAGGTTATAGACTCTAGCAATATCATACAAAAGCCAATAAGCATGATTATTCTCGAGGATTTACCATCTTGAGTCTAGAGGCCGGTATGTAGGCAAGGGTGAAAGCCCAAACCTCAACACCAACCGGTTCCCAATGATGTAGATGCGAGTTTAATGTATCCGATCAATCTGGTGCGTGAATTTGAACACATATTCGTCGTGTAAATATTAATTAAGCACGAGTGGTGCTCGTTTGGGATTGAGCTTATTGAAGGACGAACTCATGAATAATCGTCCTTCCCTCTAATAATTAATTTTGTGTTGACAACTTAAAAAAAAAAATGAAAAACGGCATGCTTCAACCAAGCCCCTCATATATGATACATCTCTTGAAATCGGAATCACCATTTGCAAGGTGGAAAGAATTGTCATAACATGTTGAATATACCCATCGATACTAATAAAATTTGAATAAAAAACAAGATACCATCATTTGAAATAAGAACGGAAATCCTCTATAGATAATAACATAAAATTCGCATTTGTATATAAATATCTAATAAAGACGATCAAACAAAAATACCAATTAACGATAATTTCTTTTCGTGCTCAAAACATGTACATGATCAGGATGGCATCAAGAAACATCTAACACAAAGGAGAGAGAGCTTACGGAAAGAAGGAAATGGAGATTGAACCAACGAACTTGGTGGGGGATGCAATTCATTAAGCAAAAGAAATAATTATATAGTTTCTTAATTAATCAACAATTTGTCGAGTAAGGTTGAGAGGGACCCCGCCACCATCACAACAACTCCCAACTTCAATAAAACCATATATCGTAATGCAACACATCTCCTCGAATATTGGCGTGTTTTCCCCTTTCACGAACCCTAATTTGTTGTTATCCCAATTACACAACATTATAGCTATAAGCAAGACAACAATCTCTGTAAAGAATCTTTGCATTCCCATTATTCTAAATTCTCCCCTCATTCTCTTCTCCTTCTTCCTTATCCTCTTCTCCTATAATCCTTCAGTTTTAGATGTAGCAAAGATTTAGAAGGAAAAAAACGCATTCTTATTTTGGGGGTTATTTAGTTTTTTGTCAATCCGATAAACAAACTTTTCACAAATCGTGGGGTTAAGCCAATAGTTCTTCAAAGAGGTAAAACAACCAAAGGTTGTAATAAAAAATGAAACTAGGAACAAATTCGTTTTTGAAAAAAAAAACTATGGTTGTCCACGATTATCGTCTGGTGAGTGGTGAGAGGATAGGCTAACAAAGATATATAACTGGTGCTAAATAATGGAATATTTTGCTACATGATAACATAACAGGCTATGATTCAAAATGTAAGAGCAAATTCGTCAATGAAGAGGGGAAAAACTGTTGGGACCCCCTTCGATGGGAAGAGAGAAAAAACGACGGGGTCCAGCCCACATGAAAACAGGCTCAGGCCCACGCAAAATTGTTTGTCATTGCTAGACTTTGATGATGGCAAAAATATCCGTAACCGTGGATATCCGCCCGAATCCGGCCTAATTGGATAGGGTAAAACCCGAACCCGAAGGACATTTAGTGGGTACGGGTAAAACCCGAACCCGAATATTGCAGGTAATGGGTGGGCATGGGTTTCTCACTATCCGACCCGAACCCGCCCGATTATACACATGCATATGTATTTTGTCTAGAAATAATCATTATTTTTCTCTAACATATTTTATATTTAGCATATAAATATAACATTTTCATGAAATTGTGTTGTTTTAGTTAATTGTCTTCATTCTAGTGAATTCTTGTCGTACTTTTTCTCTTACTTAATATAAGAATACGTGTGAATGTTAACATATTGGTTGGAGTTATGAAGAGAAATTAATATCCATGGATAACCGTGGATACCCGAAACAAAAACGAATATGGGCATGGTTTTGATTTTCTACCCATTTCACATGTGGGTATGGGTATGGGTAAAACCCGAAGTACTTTGGGTAGGGTAACGGATATGCACTATCCGCCCCCGACCCGACCCATTGCCATCCCTATAGACTATTTCCATCCAGCCCGGCGCCCGCTATGCCTGATGACCTCAGTCATCACTTCCTTTGACCTCACCATGACATCACCACGCCAATCGTTAAGTTTGCATGTGCCAGGAAACTGGAAAAGCCCGAAGTCACGAGAAATTGGGCCGAAGAGAAGAGGAGGGCCTCGTGGACGGGGCCCACGTCATAAATGAAAAGGAGAGTGAGACGATCAAGTAGAACGTGGGCCGTGGATTCTTGGCTGGTGACGTGTCGGGGAGGGGGAACATGAAGGGGGGGACCAGTTGCGACTTGTGAGAGACAGATCAGAGAAGTGAGAAGTCGGCTGCGGGGTGGCGTCCTTTTTTTCCAGTTAGTTGCGACCAAGTCGTTCGATTTCCCCATAACACGACAAAATACCACTTTTTCAGAAAGTCAAATATTACAAAAAAAGATTGCATTGATGATTATTATGGTTATACATTGGCAATTTGGAAAGGGTCCAAAATTAGTCTCCCTCAATCCAAATTCCCTACCCCCTAAGTATCGGTTCTCTTCTTTTCCAATTCCCATCCATGATTGTGATATTTGTCAAAGTCGTAGTTTTGGATCTATGAGGTTATGCGTAAAGAGCCACAATAGTTTTTTTTTTTTTTACTTATGAAGTATTCTTGTCGCACCCCACTTGTATCTGTTAAAATCACTCACTCTCATGAGTGTCGATGTTTGCAACGAATTTCTTCTCACAACGAGAACGAAAAAAATGCATTTATACTGCACAACAAATCCTTGACATGATCAAGCATCGTAGGCAACTTGCCTCTAATCAAACATTGCGAATTCTGATTCCAAATAGTCTTTATTAGGATAATGAAACTTTGACTATGAATGATCTCCTCATAACTAATTACACTATTAGTCAAAAAAAGATGGGAGGACAACTGGCTGCGATATTTTGATCCAGTTGTGAGTAAACGAAAGAAGAAAAAAATCTGGAATAGAGTTAAGTTAACGTGAAGAAAGAGGAAAAGAAGGACCTAACACATCATGAAGAGAAAGAGAGGATGGTATTGGACTATTGGTAGTGCCCTTCTTACTCGAATGATTGACTCGTTTGTGAGAATTGTGAAAGTTAGGTCGGCGCATTCACATGCACAAACACAGAGAAGTAGCAAGAAGGAGAGTGGAAAAAGAAGGCCATCCCCTCCTTTCTCTCCTATCTATCCTTTGGCGGAAAAAGATCTTTAGGGTTTAAAGTCTTTGGATGTGGGGTGTTGCCGGTGGTTCCTCTCTGTCCTTTCACAAGCAACACTGTTTCCATTTGGATCTCTCTCTCTCTCCCTCTTCGTTTTCTTTCCTCCTTTGTTTTTTGGAAATTTGCAATGAGCCAGCAAGTTGTGAACAAAGTTGAAAGGGGAAGGGATACAATTACACAAAAGGGAGGAAGATAGATACGACAATCATAGGGGAATTTTACTGGCATGCTTATATTGAAGTCGAGATGTTGAAATAGAGTAAAAGAATTGTCGCGAGTCGAGCTTAATTTCGTCTTTAGTTGGTAGGAACGAGACAGCTTTAGCGAGTGAAGTGGTTATTTTCTCGTTACTATAGTTACTTATTGTTGATGGGGATATTTTTTGCTCACTTTTTATGCACACGTCAACCATTATACGCAGAGAGTAAAATTTTCATTCCAATGCACGGTAGCATACATCAATTCCAGACTAAGCAAATACTAAATGTGCAGTCTAGTTAGATTTGTTATTGTTATTTAATCTTACAATGGCATGTTTGATTGAAGTCTAGTCGAACAAACTCGTTAGAAAAGAGAAGCAAGGAGGGAAGCGAAAGCATACACGTACATAAGAATACTATGTGTTTAACAAATAAGGTTATAAAAAATCGGATAAATGAACTCTAAATTACAGAAGACTCATATTCTATGTTAAGAACTAACAAATTATTAAAAAAAAATGTTAAGTAACTGTGAAATTGTATAGCGGTGGTAACTGGTAAATGGCAGTAACCCACTTTTTACCCCATCGCTGGCATAGAATTGGCCCTTGTCCAATTAAGATGTTAGTGGAGAATCGTGGAAGCTGGAGGTTGGGAATGTAAATTCAAGCCATTTTCTGGAGGCTGGAGGGCTTAGTTTTTGGATGATGATGGAGAGCGGACCCATTTGGTAGAGGATTTTGAAAGAGTAGGTGTCTCTGCCATGCCAGTCCCACACCCTAATCTTTCTGTGGCTCAATCGTGTCTCTCTTGTCTTGCGACTTGGTCTCACTTTTTTTTTTCTTCTCCTTTTTCATTTGCCCCCCACTTGGACAAATATGGCTAGCCAGCTTCTGTTCATGGCTCATGGAGCTTGTCAAAATTTTGATGGGGTTTTGTCATTTTGTGGGATTATTAGCCAAGAAAGAATGGGCTAATCTCATACCTAGTGAATCTGTGAACGAGTTCAGGTTAGAAAATTTTGTTGGCAGAAAAGGTTGGAGAGGAAGGTGGTTTGATTCCAAAATCATGGTAATTAAAAAATGTGTATTGGCTTTTACACTTATGTTTTTATTTTCTTACCCCGTTTGTAATTTTTTTTATGGACTAGAAAATGTGTTTGTCATTTCCTTTTACGATTTTCAGAAGGTGCTAATATGACTAATCTCGAATTTTTACTCTCCTAATAAAAGTAAAATTGGTTTCTGCCCGGCAACTATATATTGAACATACATAATATTTGTGTACCACATAAACATGTGAGTTCTTTTATTATATTTTTTTTGTTGATTCTCCCTCTTGTGTATGATATACCAAAAAAAAAAAAAACATTGTATATGACTTGTGAATATTCACAAAATATTGGTCTAAGCATTGAAATCAATAATGACGCATATCGTATGCGCACGAATGTGATATTAAACATATAAAATTCAAATTTGGACAAATAAGCTCGCGGTTATTCTAATACTTTGCGTGGTTGGTGTTGTATGAAATGTCAATGTGAATGCATCATCTCACACATAGCACATGCAATTCACCCATAGTGAGTACGAGTGAATATGGGTAAAGAAAAACGAGCTTGTAATTAAGTATGATCCAAATGGAGAAAACAATGGAAAGGACGATGGGGAGATAAGTAGGATGCCGGATCAAATAAGTGAAACTTAAATGTCTAATCGCGAGCTTGCTTGCTACCACTGGAGAGGAAGTCAATGGTGAAGAGAGTGTACGAATCTGTAGACGATTTTCCCACGTACGTACTTTGGCACAAGTGTCCATAATCTAGATTTGGTATTGGGGAGAGTACAAATCCTTTGAAATTCTTGGCCGACCTTCTAGATCGATCGGTACTAGCTAGTGTTATTGGTTTCCAATTAATCCTTTTCCTGGATTCATATACGCCTAGCTGCCAATCATCGACACATGCCTTGCCTCCATCTCCTTTTGTGTTACAATCATTTCATCTTTATTGCTTGCATGCCACAACAATCATATAAGCTAGCTGCTTAGTTGTAGACATAACAATAAACTCTAGCATAGCATAGCACTGGCCTATTTCTGGATCAAATTTCCAGATCGAAGCAATTTCCTTCGTCCATTGGAAAACCATATTGATACACGTACGGGTGCTAGCTTAGCTAGGGTTGGGTGCATGACATTCACTCATAGGTGTTATGTAGCAGAGTAAAATTAAATCTGATCTCTCATATTTTAGTTGGGTTATTTATATCTAATGCTTAGGGATGGAGGTTCGGTTTTGAATAATAGCGAAACTAACTGGTTTCATAGATTTTTATTTCCCTAACAGGTAAAAACTAATAAATTCTTTTAAAGATTTTGATTTTTGTTTTGGATGATTACCTGATTTGGATTTTACTTCTAACGATTTTCATAAACGGTCAACCGAATTGAAGCATATCATCAGCCTAAGTTATATCCTATGATTGAGATTAGATACTTTTTCTTTATCTTTTTTAATCGATCATGCACCATGTATATTCCATGCCACCCAAATCTAGCTTGCTTATATTCTCGAAGAAAAACACAATAGGTTGATCAAGAAGAAAGAGGAAGGGTGAGAATAAAACTCTACTTTTTCCCCTTCTATGGATACAAACTGACCTGATATATCTACATGTAAGGCGATCATAAAATTCACAAACATCCAATAAAACGACAGGTATAGTGATTTTTAAACCCAACTAATAAGAGTACATAACTCAAATTCGATCCGTCCATCAAAATTCCCCTTCAATCTAAAGCAACACAAGAATTTGTTTCCCTCGCCGAGATGTTTAATAGTTAGGGTTTGGATTGGAAGCCGAGCAAGGAGCGGAGCGCGTATGGCGCCATGGACCGACGGGCCGAATCGAGCGGGCCGGGAAGAAATAACAAGTAGGACAACTGTAGGCGGAGGAGTGTCGCTGCGGAGTAAGAGACGCGTGGCAGGGGGGAAAGAGGGAAATGGAGTTAATGAATGTATGGACTTTGTGGCCATCGCCAACAACACACTTCCACAACGCTGCTCTCTCTCTTCTTCCTTCCATTTGACCTCTTCAGCGATAGCACTCCCCCACCTTACCCTGCTTGCATTTAATCTCAAAAGTAGTCTTTTAGCCCTCTCTCCCTCTCACCAGCAACCAATTCCTGCCATTGCCATTTGCCAATCCCATTCATTCATTTTCCCCCTTCCATACCATAACCAAAAAGAAGAGGCCACTACTTCTTACGTGTTAAGAACCAGCTGATCCCAATAACTCGAATTGTTGAGAGAATTTCCATAATGAATCTTATACGACATACGGTTTTATGCTGAAATCGTGTTTCAACTTTTCATCTCGTTATAAATTATCTACCAATTTAGACTACGATAGACGATTTTTCCTTCGAACCACTTGTATGAGAAAACTCAATATAGAAAAAAGTCAAACAACTTACACCCTTTAATAGCAGGGCTTTTTCTAAATGTGAATTCCTTTATTAATAGACTATTAACGAACACAAAATACTATTAATGAAGAAAAGATGAAGCCACCTTAATACCTTATATTCGCTTAACAGTTGGTTAAAATGTGCAAAAATTCTTCCCGTTGCAACGCTAACCATTCTGGCAGTTAGGTTAGTCTTGCCTTGGATTTGGCGGGATATTAAAATAAAAAATTATAATTTGAACATCTATTTCTTCAAGTATTGTTCTTTTAAGTTAAAATATTAAGAAGTTGGATTCATGGTTTACCTTCAATTTTGAGAACATACAATACATTCTTTTCGTTTGCAAATGGTGAAGAAAGAAAGATAAACTGGAAACAAATGAAATTTATATTTTATAATACGGTATACATATCACTTATTAATCATTAAAATATACAAATTAAGTTTACAAATTACATCGACACAACCATATATTCAAACTCAAAGATGCATCATATTACCACAATCATTACCTATCGTTACTCATTGCTTTACTAATTAGAGCAATCGAATCTTGAAGTCGCGCACCTCATTTATCTAGAAGACTAGAACAGAAAATTGGGGGACAATAGAGAAATTTTACAGCAACAGAAGTACAGAACACATCAACAGATTCATTTACTACCCCATCTATAAATACACACCAACTACACACTTCTTCCTCTCCATCTTCACTCATCACCATTCCCATCCTCCTCAACCCCTAACATCAAATCCTCTCAGAGCTAAAACTCAAAGCTCTTTTCTCCTCCTCCATCGCCTTCCTTCAAAACCCACCATTTTGCCACTTGCCCATCCAATAGGAAACGAACACAGGACAATTTTTTTTGCAAGTCCTCGTTCCCTTCCAAATCCCCTTCTCTCTGTTTCAACTCCGTCCCCTGTTTTTTCCCCCATTAACTCGTTTCATCGCCCAGCCATGGAAGCTCTCCAAGGCAACAACAATTACTCCTTCTCCACCGATACCGACATCGGCACCTCCCTCTCCCAGCTCATACTAATGGGCGGCGCAGGCTCCAACACTCTCGATTCCATCTTCTCCCTCTGCAGTCATCACAACCCATCACCGCCGGCCAAAACAGAGCCGCTCGGTTCCTCCGTCTACCTCCACCAGAGAGAGCTTCTCCAGAAATTCATCGAACAAAACAGACCCACCACCACCGCCACTGCCAACACCATCTTCGGTTCGAACAATTACTCCCTCCAGAGCTCGTTTTTACTCCAGAGGAGCAATCCGCCGTTCCCCGCGGCGGCGGCGAAGGCGACGAAGCTGTACAGAGGTGTGAGACAGAGGCACTGGGGGAAATGGGTCGCCGAGATTCGTCTCCCGCAGAACAGGATGCGCGTCTGGCTCGGCACCTACGACACCGCCGAGGCCGCCGCCTACGCTTACGACCGCGCCGCCTACAAGCTCAGGGGAGAGTACGCGCGATTGAATTTCCCCAATGTCGACGACCCGATCAAATTGGGGCTTATCGATTCGGCGAAATTGAATTCCCTAAAGACCTCCGTGGATGCCAAGATTCAGGCCATCTGTCAGAAATTGAAGAGGGAGCGAGCTAAGAAGATCGCCGCGAAGAAAGCCAACGGGAATAGCAGCAGCAGCAATTCTTCTTCTGCTGCTTCAGGGGAAGGCCGGGAGAGTGGAAGAAGTGCGAGGCCGAAGGAAGAGCCGAACTCGCTGTCTCCGTCGCCTTCGCCGTCGTATTCGTCGACGACGTCGACGGCGACGGCGGGAACAGAGTATGCGGTGATGGCGCCGGAGGAGGAGGAGATGGTAATGGACGGTGGATGTTCACTGGCGAGAATGCCGTCTTATGATTTGGAACTGATTTGGGAGGTTTTGGCTAACTGATGATCGCCATTGTGAGAGAGAGATGCAGGGTAATTAGAAAGGTTGGGACTTGGGATTGGGGTTGATTTTTGGTGGCAGAGTAGCGAGGATGAGATGCAGGGGAAAGTTCAATTTCTCTTCGTTGCATTATTGGTGTGTGTTGGTGGTCAGGCGAGAGGGTACATTTTTCACAATTTACCGGGCAGTAAAAGTATATAGGCCTTGTTTTTTTACCCGAGGCCATATATGTATTTTCCAGAGCAGTCATAAACGATGTTTGCTTTGCTCTAATAAGTACGGTTAGGACGGTTTAACAACAATATAGTGGTGATATTTCGATTTCTTGTGATCGTCTTATGTTATATATCTAAATTGTCGGTGAATTCTTGGACAATCCAAATTTTGAAGCATGGAGCAGAAATTTAAGCTCTGAATGTTGTTTCAGCAACCGATTTTCATAATAACTCAAACGTGACGATGAATATCAAAATTCAGATGTACATAATTTTGGTAAACCTTTTCATATGAACTGCATATTAACCAATCAATAATTCGCAATGATGGGAGACTCATCACTCTTTTTGTATAATTGGACGATTGGTACCGACTGTTTGTAGGTCTTGAGTAGGCAAACTCCCGTGCTCTTCTTTCTTCGTATGTTTCGCATGCATTAAAGTGACACATCTTAATCGAGCGGAACGATCCTAATTCTGAAAATCGTGAAAAAAATGGAGTGTCTAATTTCGTTTTATAAATAGTTAGTTGCCATGTGATGAGCAAGCAAAAGAATTTTCAATGGGCATGGGTGTATGAGATGGGTTTACGACTTTACGTGAGTAAAGTACACCTTCTTCTTCTCCTCCTCCTCCACGGCACTCGGTTCTTTGGATGATGATCCAGTTGCCAGATGTGACTTTCATACCAGTTCCCATCCAATCTGCAGCAAATGCTTATCCATTGCTGTTGGGCTGTGGTCCACTCCCATCTCTGTTTTCTTTAGCAGATTAGTCGATACTTAGCGTTGTTGCAAAGATAACACTTGGATGAGGGGATGATGGGTTGCCCTGGATCTTTGTCAATTATAGTTTGACTCTCTTTGTGTTGTTTTCTTGGGGGTTTGGGAACAACTTTTGGTCCACAGGTAACCGACCATTAGGGCACGAAAGTCTAAAAGACTAAAACTGTAGTTTAAAAATAGTTTGTGTTTGAGTCTAACTGAGAGTAGAAGGGAGACTCGGGTGAAAGAGGGGTGAGAAGAGTAAGCAATAGGGTCTTCCTTTCTTTAGTCGAAACAAGGTTACAAACAGCTATCGTCGGACAGAGGGGATTTCTTAGAGAGAGAGTTCGTCTTTGTAGAGTGAGAGTGTCAAAATGCCACCCCCTCACCCACCGGAGTAAATGCCGTATTTATAAGCTACATTGTGGTGGGTGAGTATTTAATGCGACATGACTAATGACTTGTCAAGCATTTAGACCCTGTCTTAGACCATACCTCTATCTAAGGCTAGACACTGCCCATGATTATGCCTAGTACTAGGATGTGACCACTCTTCAGGAGATACAATGTCGTTTCTTGGCTTCTTAATCCAGCCTAAGTTTCGAGCAAAACGGTGTCGTTTGGAGTCTTGGCTCTTGTGGCGCGTTCTGACCTCGCGGAACCCCATCCGCGAGTGCAACCTTCTCCGCGGACGTGGTTTCTCAGCGAGTTGCTTCAAGCTTTGGGCGTGGTGGCGCTAGCGCGCTTGGTTCTTCTGGGATGGTTTTCAGGCTGCTTCCTTGGCGCGACTAGACCCGAGCCATACTCCCAACAGTTTGTGATTAACTATTATTATTTCATATATGATAAAAACTAGTGTTATGTTTTAATTAATTTTGACAGTCTAAAGTTGTGATTTTAAAGAAGTGTTATTTCGATCTCTTATTTTGAAGAGAGAGAAAAGATCTTGTTTGTTTAATTAATCGTGGAAAATTGACACAACTTGTTTTTATTCATTTATGGGAATTATTTCATGAGTTCATTGGAATTCATCTTAACCAACTTATAAAAAAAAAGCAGCGGATTGAGTAAAAAATCTCGTCCTTCAAAACCCGATAGCGGATTGAGTAAAAAATCTCGTCCTGCAAAACTCGATCGCATTACAATATGGTGATACGACCGTGGTTTTGCATGCATAATTTTTCAGGTGGGACCATGTGAAATTTTGTACCGGAAAGTGGAACCCAATTCATAAAAATATATATTTAATGAATGGGTTAGTAATTAGATCGTGATTTTGCTAACTCTATTACTATATGCAAGTTAACTAGTTAAGGGCAGAAATCCTGGATTTGACATTCTATTTTGGCAGTGAGACAGAGGGCCTGTAAGAAAATGGGCTTGGACTCGTTCAGTGACTAGGCCTGCAAAGCACTTTAATCGCCTCATGGGCCTGCTAAGCTTTCCTAGCGAGTTAGGTGGGCTATCCAGGCTTATCAGGATGTTATCGTGGACTTCTTTCTTAGGTTAAATATGTGGGCTTTGTCTGTGAGAATGGGTTGGTGGTGATTGTTCTTACTTCTCGCCGTGCGTAGAGATGGAGCTCTGGGTACGAACTAACCACTACGAATTTCTCCTGTTACTTGTTAAAAATTTCAATTGACTAGTCTAGTGAAAATGTGAGCATCAGGATATTGATCATATTATGAATTTAAATTTAAGACCTATCCATCCCTTAGACAAAATGATTTTTTAATAACAAAAATATCAACGAAAATAAGCAATGCTGTCAAAGCCGAGTCGGAGTATGACCCGGTAACGTGAACGGCTCGGTCATTAGTGATCCAGCCGGCATTAGACCGTTTAAAAACCGTTTGAGAACCGGTACATTATAAACAATATAATATCATAGTAGAACACACATAAAGTAATAATTCAATGATTTAATGAGTAAAAATGATAATTACAGGTACCATTTAATAATTCTACACAACATATATATACAGCAACTAAAAAAAACTCTAACCTAATCCTAAGCGACAGCGCCGCTTCCCCACCCATCACTCTCCTTCCTTCCTTCCGCTTCCCCATCCCCCCTCCCTCTCTCCTTCCTCCTCTTCCACCGCCGCACCTATTTTCATTTTTCAGCCACTATAGCCTTCTGCAATTCCTCAAAAATCCATCACCACATTCAATTCTTCCTCATCCTTTCTTAACCCGTAAATGCTCTTCCTCGTCCCAATCCGCGAAATGGCTCGGATTCAATCCAAGCCTCTGGTGAGACAGGGCAGTTTAGCGGGGAGCTGCTTGCGACGGTGGCGACGGGATGGAAGCGCCGGGAGCGGGGAGCTGCTTGCTACAACAAGGACTGGCGATGCGAAGGCGACTGGGGATGGCGATGCCGTCAGGAAGCGCCGATGCCGGGAGAAGAGGTGTTGACGGTCGATTCCACGATTGGCCTTTTCTAAATTTTTTTTAGGGTAAACCAAACGGCCGAACCGCGCGACCGACTTGAGCGGCTCCAGCGGTTAACCGCTTCGGCGGCTCGCCGGCGCCTGTATAAAACCGTGGCGGTTAAATAGCTGATCCGAGCCGGTTTTACGGCCGGGTGGCGGCTTTGACAGCACTGGAAATAAGTTTTAACTTGATTTACCAAAATAGTACCACAAATGGAACCAAAA
Source organism: Linum tenue (assembly GCA_946122785.1). Lineage (NCBI taxonomy): Eukaryota > Viridiplantae > Streptophyta > Magnoliopsida > Malpighiales > Linaceae > Linum > Linum tenue. Next base: position 1,115,208 of record CAMGYJ010000005.1, on the reverse strand, counting down.
ATATCAGCTTTGGTCTTTTGATATACAATCACGGCTTGCTCATTATAAGGCATATTGTGCGCAAAACGTCATCTTAATAAGCCCTAATCTCCGACCAAAATTAGGGTTACAAAACGTCCACGAACTCAATCGGTGTTAGCTACAGACTATAGTGAGAAACTACCGGTGGAGGAATTGTGTTGTATTAGCAGCATGTGCACAATTTGGGTCAAATTTGATGGAATTTAACAATTCTAATGGTCAACTTATCATTTCAGAAACATTGTGATGTAAATTTCAGTTTTCATAAAAGTCCAACCCTTTGGTTGTGATAATCTTAAATTAAAATTAGCACATCTCTTTCATACTTGTTGTCAAGCCTTATCCATCAATTCCTATCTCATTGTACCGTGTGATTAACCTCTTCCCCTTCGATGTAATACATCACATAGCCTTGAATTTTCTTAAAGGTGAGGAAACGGGAAGCCAGATTTGTGGGGCTCATCATATATTTGGTTGTCTTTTTTTTAAATCAAATATGTGTAACTACAGATTTATAAATCACACATTTTATTTAGAAATTTGTCTGGTGAATAGAATGATCTATGAAAATACAAATTAGTGATGAAAGACCAACTAAACAAATAATTATCTCGTTCAAATAAACAATGAAACAATCAATCACAAACTCAAAGTTTTTCAAAACTCAAAATTTTCAAATCAAACTAACAAACAATCCCTTACCTTTTAACATATACTACGTCGAAGTTCAACCCTAGTGTTACTACCAACAAGTGAAACTCTTCATCTCTTAAATAATTTGACCTAATTTATGTTGGCGTTCTCTCATTTTCTGTAACAAATGTTATTGCACGATATTATTTTTCGTTGGATATTTCATAGTATTTAGATATCAAAATAATTGGTCGTTTTGTTTTGTGGTTTAGATTTTTCATTTGATAATTTAATTCTCAATGAAATATATTGTTGTCTGATTTTTTTTGTTAGGGGTGGGCATTCGGTTCGTGAACACTCTTACGAACCGACCGAAACCAAATTACATAGTAATTAGTTCAAAATTAAGAAATAGCTTAATTCAAAAACTAGAGCCTTTCCAACCGAATTTCAATCACCGAACCAAAAAAAAAAACAGAATCACACAATAATTTTTTTTTTTACTTCCAACACCAATGACTCAGTTCATTCATCAAAATATCTCCAACTCTACATCAGAAAATGGCACCGGATTAACTAAATGACCAATCAAAGTCTTGCCATGCTTGTGCGCAAAATAAATCAATACGGAGTGTAATCATGAAGTTGATAGTTTGTTTTCTAAATTTGGATTGGTCTTGGAATAATGCATGATTTTATTTTTGCTAATTGTAGGAGCTGGCTGTGGCTGGAGATGAGATGAGGATTAGATCGAAGGAGGCGGAGGAAGTTGACTCGCAGCGAAAGCGAAGCCGACTTCCCAACTGCCGCCACAAGACCTCCGCCTTCTCTCGTCATTTGGTGTCTGTCTACTACTATCTGCCGTGTATACCATGGTTAGGTAGTAGGCTATTTTTATTTTCTCCATTTCCAACTCCCATTTTCTATATATATTTTCCTTCTCTTATTTGTTATTTGATCCGATTTATAAAAAAAAAAATGCTAAATGTTTGAAGTGGAATTGTACATGGCTTAATTAATTAATTAATTTTCTTGGTGACGACATCAGTTGGATAAATACTGAACGGAACGGGATCAAATTGCCATCCGGTTCCAAATTGAGTCATTAAGCTGTTGGAAAACTTGTTGGAAATAGAGAGCAAGTGGCTTGGCTGGTATGAAAAAAGAGGGTGAGACGAGAGAAACGCCAAAGCAACGAGACCGCAAGAAAGTACACTTGCGAATAAATTAAAACCCGCGAAAAAGAAAAAGGAAAAGGGCCCAGTTGCCATTTATTGCGACTATTTTCTTTACGGGGGGGCTTTTTTAATTTATCATTTAATAAATTATATTTAATTATTATTAATCGAAAGGGGGAAAACGATGAGGAGCTCTGGACCTTTCGCTATTGGATGGGCTGCTAGTCCTACTAGTGCCCCCATGGCGGTGCTTTCTGGACGCTTCCGTTGACAACTCTCTCCTCCTCCTCCGATTCCCTCTCTCTCACCTCTCTATCTCTCTCTCCTCTCCCGGTTTCCGCCTCTGATCTTCCTCCTCCGTCGTCCACCGTGGCTTTCTTCGCCGCCTCCATGGGGGCCGACGACGACTGCGTCGTCGTCCCCAACGGCAATGCGTGTAGCAGGGTGGAGGACGAGTACATCAGAAGGCACCATCACCACCAGGTTCAGGACAATCAGTGTAGCTCCTCCCTCGTTAAGCACGTCAAAGCTCCTCTCCATCTCGTGAGCCTCTCCTCCTTCAAAATTTTTTTTTTTTCAGAGTCTTTTCTTCCTCTTTCCTTGGAGGTTTCCGATTTGACTTTCTGCTGGAAATTCCGATTCGAATTGCTATTTGCTACTTCCCGAATCCCGATTCCTTTTCGGAAGAGTTCTGGCTGGAATGAATATCCGCATCTGGAATGAGAAAACTCGGGCTGGGATGAGGAAAATTGGATCTAGTTGACTAGGGTTTAGGCGGATTGAAGTTGGGGGGAATTGCTGCAGTTAGTCGATTCAATTTGTTTCTTTCTGTTTTGTTTTTTCGATTCGTTTGGATTTTGCTACACTATATTCCCGCCGGTGTTTGAATTGATTTTTGGGTGTTTGCTTGGCGAAATTTGTCAGGTGTGGTCATTGGTGAGGCGATTTGATCAACCGCAGAAGTATAAACCATTTGTTAGTAGGTGTATTGTGCAGGGAGATCTTGGGATTGGTAGCCTTAGGGAAGTGAATGTGAAGTCAGGGCTTCCAGCTACTACTAGCACCGAGAGATTGGAGCAACTCGACGATGAGGAACATATCATAGCCATGAGAATTGTAGGCGGAGATCACAGACTCAAGGTACTTGCTTTGATGCTTCTTTCTGGGTTTTTTCAGAACTTCTCTCTTGTCATTTTGTGTTTCCCATGTTGCTGTTCCGTCCAACTTCGCCACTCACTTAATGAGGATTCATCTTTCATCGTGCATTGCTGCTTTAGGCATGCTAATCTTCAATTGGGTGAAGGAATTTTGATGGTTAGATTAGGAGTGTCTGGTACTTCAACTGGTATTATTTAGGAAAGTAGTGCATAATTCTTAACTGCTAGCAATGAATCGTTCTTTGTAGTTTAGCCAATTAGTTCCTCACTTGGTCTGTCGAATGCTTCTTCCGAAAAGAAATTTGTGAGGGATCATTTGGATGTTGGATTGTGACACTTATGAATTGCCCTGAATACGATCACTAGTACTTTTAGAGATGAATGGACGAGGCTGTTAGTCGTAATGAGTTTCAGAAACCCACATGAATTTTGAAGCCCATGGAGTTTGCACATGTTTTGGTTCCACCAGACAATGGTTTTGTGCAAAATCCTCTTCTCCTTGACATATCAACTACATTTAAGAAGGAATTTCTTGACTTACAATAATCTAACATTGATGTCCATGACCTTGCACCCATTTGCTACTATCCATCTATATTGATATCTTTCGACTTATGTTTCGATCATGAACTAGCTGTCCAGCTCTTGGCCTTTGTTTGCCTTAACTTATCTGCCATTTGTTTGCCTTAAAATTTTTACAGAACTACTCGTCCACGGTCTCAGTCCATCCAGAGGTCATCGACGGGAGACCAGGCACAATGGTAATCGAGTCATTTGTGGTGGACGTTCCAGAAGGGAATACGAAGGACGAGACTTGTTACTTCATCGAAGCTCTGATCAAATGCAACCTGAAGTCATTGGCAGAGGTTTCGGAGCGGTTGGCTGTGCAAGACCAGACCGAGCCGATAGACAGGATTTGAGAAAAGCATATCCCAAACCCGAGTCTCTCTCTATCTCTCTTGGATGTCAATGCCCATGGAGAAAGGAAGGAAGAAGCCACAAACAAACTAGTTCTTTTTTTTTCATTTTCATATTCACATAAGGGGTTGTAAGTGTTGGTAAAACCTTCTTCTGGCTAAGTCGATGTTCCTTCCTGTTTTTATCACCCTCTTCTTCTCCTTCTACCCTCTCCATTTGGCTGGCTCCTTGTGATTTGTCTATATACCAGCTAACTACTGTCAACCTCCTCGTCATCTATCTATCGACTGTCTATTATACTAGGGTTTTCCTGAAAAACACCAAAAACCAAACAGGCAGATTCACTCTCTAGAATTTTGTTACCCTTTCTGGTACTTCAATAACACGGAGTATGTCTTCATCTCTGACTGTAAATATTTTGTATTTTCCGTGATGATAAGAATCAAGAACTCGTCTTTTCCTCTGTATATTTGTGTTCTCGTGAGCCCAGCTTGCATGCATTGTGCTCAGTCACACGGGAAGTGGATTTTACAGTCGTAGTAATCTGCTTTTGTCATAATGGTTGAAGATTTGAGAGGGTAGATTGGAGTTTCCAGATTTGGGTTCACATGATGGATCTTTTCAGAGAGCGTGAGGGAGCTTTTGACTTTTAAACTGTTCATCTAAGTCTCGTGAACTTCATGAAGTTGGCGATGATACGAACCAGAGCAGAGATTTTGGCAGCGGGCAATGCGTGAGTGAGTGTGATTGGTGGTGTGGATTTGAAAATGAAAGTGGCCGAGTGGGGGAAAGTGGTGGAGGATTTAGTAACAGAGATGCAGAATGATGCTCAAGTGAAACGGCAGAGGGCTACTTGGCCATGGATCAGATACTTCTCTTATATTCGTTACCCCCTTTTCAGGGTTATCTGAAGGTGTTCCCCTAGTAGTTGCCAAGTAGTATTTGGTTCAACCAAGAAGCTTCTGTAGGTGCCAAAGAGTCGGATTTTTATTTCATGGTGTTTGATCATGCTAACATCATAAATATAGAAGCCGATCTCAATAAAATATTATCGTATGAGTAATTATATTTAGATAGTAATATTGTGATGCAAGTTGTGGTGTAAAACAGTGGCGAAGTCAGAAATCCAACCGAGTGCAAGGGGGAGGGCTGACTTGAATTGTCGTAATTGAGAGAAGGGGGCTAAAGCCATGCTAGCTATTCTAATTCTTAAATGTATGCAAATTTTACATGTAATTTTACCTATATTTCAAAATTGAGTGGGGACTATAGTCTAGTCCCTCCTAGTTTCAACCTAGCTCCACCATTGATGTAAAATATTATTAATTGACGAGATGCTTACAATATCGAAAACCAAATATGACACTAGTTCTCGTCGATTATGCACGCATGTGCTTCTATGCAATGGATATCATTTCTAAATTCATGCTCTTAGATTGAATGATTGTGCAAGTTTCCGAATGAGTCATGTTGGTTCCAAAATATCTGGTTTGTTTTTTGATTTGAATGGATTTAGATGGTAAAGACCTAGTCCTAGAGAGACTATTTGTAATACAAATCATTCAATTAGATTAGATAAGACTCCAAACATGTAGCACATTAGGGCCTAACTAAAGTATTGATAACCTTGTACCCAAAGAGGGAGGTTTGAGGTGGGAGACAAGACTGACGGCTGTGTGTTTGCCAACCCAAAAAGCCGAAGGAAGGTATGGGTGGGTGGGTAATGGGTATCAAGTTCAGTGAATTTAATAAATCTTGGCCCATTTGTGGAATGGACTTTTTGTAAAAGAGTGGAGTCTGAAAAGTTTGTAAAGGCAAAGTAAAGATTGGTAAAAGTATGGGCAGAGGGAGAATCTGCAGCCCATGAGCTTTCCCCGCTTTGGTTATGGTAGTCTGGTTCCTCATATTTTCCACAACCAAAAGGACACTCTAAGAATAGAAGTAAGAAAGACGTCATTGAGTTTGAGATGGTTTAGTCCTCTTTCAGACATTGAAGTGCGAGTGTTGGTTTGTGTTATCCATATTTGTATAAAAAACCATTGTTTAGATTATTGTGTAGCTCACAAGGTTCATATGTAATTTTGTTAGCCGATTACGATATTTAATATTGGGCCACATATGCTCGTTTTGAAGGGGCTATATTTGTCGTGTTTAACGTAAGGGAACATTGTTCAACACCCTTTTAGAAGGGAGGGGGGGGGGGAATCTGGGAAAAAATCCCACTGTACACATGTTTTTAAAAAAAAATCTCAAAATACACACGTTATGAAAATATTTCCCAATCTACGCATGTTTGGGCCTTCACCGCGTCAGACTAAAAATTGCAGTCCTCAATATTTCCCATAACTTTTTGCCTTAGTCTGACGCGGTGAAGGCCCAAACATGTGTAGATTGGGAATTTTTTTCATAACATGTGTATTTTGAAATTTTTTTTTAAAAACATGTGTACAGTGAGAATTTTTCCTGGGAATCTGTGCTGGGGAATAATTGAACATTGAGGCCATGTTACTTATTAGGTTATTAGTAGTAGGGCAGTGTTCATGCTAGTCCTGGCTAGATTGGAATCTGCTTTTAATATTTATGCTACCGCTGAAGCCTGAAGCCAAGTAACTTGAACAATAATTTTGTGATTCATCAATTGGTAATCTAAGTGTTTCGTTGGCGAAACTCGCGTGTTCAATGTGCACTGGTTTCAAGTAAACACAAACACACAAAATCAGCAAAAGATCGTCAAATATCCGCCGCCGAAGTCGGCGTCGTTGATTTGATCGATTAAAGCAGAAACCAAGACGATCGTCAAATGGCCGCCGCCGGTGTCGGCGTCGTTGATTTGATCGATACACCTTTGACCTCTAATCAAACAACTGTTATTCGGTTCAACACCTCTCCAAACTACGTTCGAACGAGGGTGTTCGACGAATAAACAGAGAATCGAACCAGGAGTGTTCTAAGTTACGTTACCTCTACTCCTATGGAGGTTCCTCTGGAGAGCTCCGCGACTACGACTACAAGCTACGATCTACGACTCTGCAAAGGAGTTCTTTGACAGAGCGGTTCTACGAACTAGAGAGAGAAAAGATAAAATCTGCGACGGTGCAGTTTGTGATTTGATTTTGCCGTCCATAACTTCTCTCTCTCCCCAATCTTTATACTTCGCGCTTCTTCTCGTCGCAGTAACTGCTTCCGCGCTTTTGTCTCCCACGTCTTCACTCCTGTCAACCGCGCAGGTAACTTCCTCCTTGTTGCGTAACTCCCACGAGTGCGAAACCGCTTTGCTACGTAGCAACTTGACAAAACGACATTGAGCCACCCTTGTAATTATCCACCCGGGTTCGATAATCCACCCCAACTCCTCAAGCCAAACGGCGGCGTATGACAAACAACACCGCAACGCTGAGCTCCCCATCCTTGCAACATCGATGCACTCACAATATCAATGCCACTTTCGATGGTGATTCATGGCTTACAACATTGACGTAGCTTTTATCATCCCGGCCTCGTCGGATTCCCCCCATTGATGCCCAACTTTGTTGAATTCACGGTGTTGTTGAATTTCTCAACACCGAACTAAAGCTCATTAACGTCGTCGAGCTCGCGACCTTGTTTTGGGCAAAACGGCATCGCTTTCACTACATTGTTAAACTCTTGCAACATTGTCTTTGACTAAACAATGTCGTTTCTTTGCTTCCTAGTACCGCAGGGTTGTTTTTACCTTCCGCGGCGTCGTTCTTAGTTAAACAACGTAGTTTCCTTGTCCCGCGATGTCGTTGAATTTCTGAGCTTCGCGACACTGTTCTAATCTTAAACAATGTCGTTTTAACGGTCGCGGCATTGTTTGGCCTGCTCACGGTATCGTTTCTTTCCTTTGCGGCATCGTTTCCAACTAAACGACACCGTGCTAAAAAGTCATTAAAATATTAATTAACAGACCATCACTAGTCCACGACCAACAACATCGTTAGAGCCAAAACGGTTCCGTTTGTTTTTCCTTTTGCGACATTGTTTTTTATTAAACACTGTCGTTTGCTAATTCGCGGTACCGTTTTTAAATTAAACGACACCGCCGATTTAATCCACGGTACCGCCGGAGTCGGCACTCGCATTGGGCCGTGTGAATTTTAGTCACTTGCCCATCGGTACCGCTTGCCAAGCTCTCGCGGTACCGATTTTCCTCCTCCAACACGGATTAAAAATATTTAATTAATTAAAACAAAACTCCTTCTCCCACAAGACACCATACGCGCGGCCCTCCTTTCTTTATTCCCCGGTGTCGTTTCCAGAACCGCGGTATCGCTGAGCTCCCTTGCGGTACCGTTTTAATGTTCCACGACGCCGATTTTCCTCTTCCGACGAGGAATAAAAATATTTAATTATAAAACTCCCTTCTCCAACCCAACTACACGCACGGCCCCTCTTGTTTTTCATTAAGCGGTGTCGTTTCCCATAACGCGGTACCGGCGAGCTCCCTTGCGGTACCGTTTTAATTTTCCACGGCGCCGCTCAACTCCAAACGACACCGTTATCGAATTAAACGCCGAGACTAATTAATGCGGCATTTAATTTCGGCCAAATTAATTTTAGGTGTCAACACTAAGTTTTTAAAGTGGGGAAGGCACGTGATGCTTCGCTGAATGGTTGCCAGGTGTCTATCTGATGATGCATGTTGAGCCAAATATGTGTCACCAAGATGGTCATTTACTCATTTTACCATGAGGTTGTTTTAGCCCTAATTGATAGATTTATTCAGGTCAGCAATTGGGTGATTATAAAAGCATTTTCTTCGGTTACTTGGATTCTTTTTCTTGTCACCCAGATGACCCACCACAAGCTAAATACGGTGGTCGGACCCTAATTGGGCCACGGCCCGCGCTAAACGCTGACGGGGCTCGGTAAAATGTTGAGCCCATTGTAATGGTTTCAATAAAACCCACATAACTTGGTGGGTTGGATTTGCGCTCTCGTCAAAAGCTGAGGCCCAGCTAATGAACGGTCAAGGTTAGGCAAGCCGCCAGACCCAGCCTTATCGTACTTTCTATTAATATCATGGATAAAATAAATGTATAGTACTTTCTATTCATGTTAATGACATTTAAGTGAAATACTTATGTATTAACATTGGATTTTCTACGAAATATGTCACATTCATTTTATCAATTGTTCTAGCATTTTATTTCAGCTAAAATCATTTGTAACAATCAAGTGTTTTCCAATTTGTATTTAAGTTAAAATAATTTGTCACAATGAAAAAATTATTACAATATTATCATTTATCATAATAAACTGTTTTGAGGTAGAAATTAACCAGCCATCATATTTCAATATCAAGATCAATGAGTTAGTAATTAGAATTAGAAAACTTTGAAGCACAAAATTGGCATTTTATTATTGTAGAAAAACAAAGAAATTTTCTGGTCCATTCCGTTGTGCTCATTTGCTACAGCTCTCTCTGCTTTCCCTTCAGAAACACAAAGTCGGTGTCTCAATCCAGAGCTTGCCTTCTCTCTCTTTCTCCATTCCTCCATTTGAAGACACTCACACTCTCAGACAAAGCTCAGCTTTAATGGCTTCCTTCTAAATACACATCTACAACACCACCATCTCCTCTCTCTCTCTTTCTCTCTGATTTCTTTAATCCCTCTCCGAAACTTCGCTTTCGGAGCTTTCTCCTTGTACCGTTCCCCCTCTTCATCAGATCTAGCATTTTTTGGAGTTATCCATCATCAACCGCCTCTGATTTTTGATTTCCTCACCCAAAGAGATGTCCCCGCTCCCACTCTCCCTCCTCCTCTTATTCTGCGCCGCCGCGGCGTCGCTTTGGACCGGCACGGCCGGCGAAGTGCCGACCTGCTCCGGGATAGTCCCGATGAGGTACCGGAACGACAAGATATCGATTGCGGACTTCGGCGGCGTCGGCGACGGGAAGACGCTCAATACCAAGGCGTTCAGGGAGGCGATTTACCGGATCCAGCATTTGAAGAGGCGCGGCGGCACTCTGCTTTACATACCGCCTGGGGAGTATTTGACGGAGAGCTTCAACCTCACCAGCCGCATGACCCTCTACTTGGCTCGAGGCGCCGTTATCAAGGCCACTCAGGTGTGTCTTCCTGTTCCCCCATTTTTAGGTAATTGATTAATTGTTGAATTTACATGTGAACATTTTTCTTGAAACTGGAATTAATTATGATCAGCTGGTTTAACAACTTCATTAGTGTTTGTGGTAATCTGATGTTTAGGTTAGGATGCGATCACCGTTTATCAGCTGGTTAGTGCGAGTTTCGTTTAATTTTTTTTTTTTTTGGTTGACTAATGACTGGTTAGTGCGAATTTCAGATTTGAGCCTAATATCACATAAAACCGCTTTCCTAATATCACATAAAACCAAATATTAATATAAATTGTAATTTTTCTTAATATTATAATCATAATTAAAATAATTTAAGCCTTTAAGTTCATGGGTACAAATGATGCTTTTGTTGGGTAAAATTATAGCAAGTAATAAATAATAAATTAAAGCGGCTCATAGGGGTGTCACATCCCTCAATTAGCGGTTTTAGGAAGTACATTATTTAAGTAAGTGCGTCAGTAAAGTCGTTGATTGGGAAACATATGAAGCATAATTATTACTGCAAAAGCGTTTTCTTATGGCCTCTGTATTCCAACTATATTACATGTTTTTGTCTAAGATAATGTACTTATCTGTCTGTGCATCTTGAATTTCGAGTGTTTACACGATTCCTAATCGTCGATGCAATAATTCAATATAGTAATACTAGTAGTGTATATTTCTAGAAATTCTAGTGCTGCCATAGATAGGTTCCATCTATTTCTAAAACATACATGTTGAATCAATATCTATAATTTTGATTGAAAAGCTTACAAATTCCTAATTCACAAACATCATTTTGTTTTTAATAATGAACGCACTTTTCCTCTGAAATAACTATATATATAGTTTTATAAAAAAAGACAACTATATATAGTACCGAATTCGTCTTTTATAATTAATTTATATAACAAAACCCCATACATATGGTCGATAATATATGATTCATTTTGATTGTGTTCTTTCGTAGAAACACCTCATCTAGTATATTATTCATCAATCGAGACCCAAGAAGAGGTTTGTTCGGATTTATTTGCGGACTCTTGTGCTATGTATTATAGGTTTTTGGGCCTCATTATTTGGTTTGGTGGTGGGTCTGACAGACCGTCGATGCATGTGCCTGACATTTAGCGGCTTAATTAATTGCTGAAAAGGGGGCAACTGTGCTCTGGTGCTTGGACAAACGAATAGCTGGCAGAGTAATTTCAACACTTCTTTAATGCCCAATTGCCCATCCATACCAATACCACAGCAACAATGTTCACTTGGCTCCACCATCATGTGATCCAGCATGAGGATTGTAGATTTGGGATCATTCATCACTGAAGACAGCGGCCTCTGTTTTTATCTCTACCAGAGCTAAATAACTTGTTTCCGATATTACTACTGGATCCCAGGAAGGGAAAACGTTCTTTAATAAACAGCAATTATGAAGGCTGGATGCGATTTTTCTTGAGTTGCTGCTTTCTCTTCCCGGGGTTTTCTGCCATACATTTCTGAAGTTCAACTAAGATTCATTTGTTTTGTGTAGCTTAGTTTTTCTTTCCTTGTTGGTTTGCTGCTCCATATTTGGTATGTGTAAAGTTTTTGTCTTGTTAGCATGTTTGTGCAGCACTGCAGTCTGCAGCTAACCCATGCTTGTCTTATTTAGTTTTGCTAGCTAGCTCATGAGACTTTTGGATGGTTTCCAAGCATTCTCTGACAAGTTTTTGACACTGGTTGGTGGTCCAGGAAACTAGGAATTGGCCTTTGGTTGCTCCTTTGCCATCCTATGGAAGAGGGAGAGAACTCCCTGGTGCAAGGTACATGAGCTTCATTCATGCGGATGGAGTGCACGACGTGATCATAACAGGTAAGTAAGGACTTTTTTTGCATGGTCTTGGCTCAATCTTTTCTGGTTGGTTGTCGAAGACTATAGGCTATCATTTCCCTGCTTGTTATGTACTCATGCCTGCCCTGGATGCAAGCTTCCAAGTTGCATGTTCTATCTTTTGGTGTGTGTAGGGTTTTGTCCCCCGACATTTGAGCATTTATGCTAGATTTTGTTAACTGACATGAAGTAGTGTTGTTGTAACCATAGGCGAGAATGGCACCATTGACGGGCAAGGAGATGTTTGGTGGAATATGTGGAGGCAGCGAACGCTTCAGTATACCAGACCGAGCCTCGTTGAGTTCATGAATTCACGTGACATAATCATTTCCAACGTCATCTTCAAGAACTCTCCCTTTTGGAACATTCACCCTGTTTATAGCAGGTAAATCATCTCCTCAACTTCTTCTTATTGTATATTTACCGATACTGGTTCTGGTTTTGTTGATTCCTTTTTGGGCTTTTAACGTTTTGGTTTATGATTTGCAGCAACGTTGTGGTTCGATACGTTACCATCCTGGCTCCCCATGACTCTCCTAACACCGATGGAGTCGATCCAGGTAGAAATCCATCCCATTATTGTTCCTTCTTCTAGTTCTAATTACAGAACTCAATCGACTCGAATGAATTCACTCTCAAAAAACCACACAGATTCAAGCTCCAACGTGTGCATAGAAGATTCCTACATCTCAACCGGCGACGACCTCGTCGCCGTGAAGAGCGGCTGGGACGAGTACGGAATCGCATTCGGCCGCCCCAGCACAGACATCACCATCCGCCGGATCACGGGTTCATCCCCTTTCGCCGGGATCGCAGTCGGAAGCGAAACCTCCGGCGGTGTGAAGAACGTCCTGGCCGAGAACATAAACCTCTACAACATGGGCGTGGGGATCCACATAAAGACCAACATGGGCAGGGGAGGCTTCATCAGGAACATCACCGTCTCCCACGTCTACATGGAAGACGTCCGAACAGGGATCAAAATCTCCGGCGACGTCGGCGACCACCCGGACGGCAACTTCAACCCGAACGCTCTCCCCGCCGTCAAAGGGGTGAGGCTCAACGGTATCTGGGGTCAGAGGGTTATTCAGCCTGGTTTGATTCGTGGGCTGAAGGATGCTCCGTTCAAGGGAGTCTGCTTATCGAATATCAACCTCCACAGCGCTCAGAGGACGAGATCCAATACCCCGCCATGGAAATGCTCTGATGTCAGCGAAGGTTCCGTTCAGGTCAGCCCTTCCCCTTGCTTCGAGCTCGCTTCCACTAATGGCGCCGGTGGTTGCTCCGATCACTTCCGAAATCTCTGATCAATTAGTTTCAGTTCCTTTGTTCACCATCGATCGAGCTCCGATTTCGATGAGTTTTCAGAAATCTGGAGTGTTGTTGTAAAGCAAACTGGCTATATATCCTGCCCTTTTCAGTTCTTGGTTTGCTTCAAATTTATTATTACATTATTCATTGTCGTAATAGAATGATATAAGATCTATTTGCAAAATCCATGTTCCATGAAATCAGGAAAACAACCAGGAATCGTTGAAAGAAAAGAGCGTGAACTCCGACTCGTGACAATGGGTAAACTGAAGAGCTGCACTTTCCAGTTCAACTCACAAGAAATCCTATTTTGAACCTCCTTTAAATCAACACAGAAATGTATAACTAGATCCATTCTCAACTGATCACCTGACTTCATAAACCTTCATCAACAGGATTCCTTATCAAATTTAGCACAAGATCAAGCACCACACTTCGTAATGGGCTAAACAGCCTGCCTCCAAACTTTCCTTCTCATTTTGCACAGCAACCTTCTTCCAGTTCACTCCATAAACGAGAGCCAGAAAGCCAAAATAAAGAACAGACTACAGAGGCACCTAGGTTTTTCTTCAACAATGCACCAAAACCGCGATATGAATCCTCTTTGTTCTTGGACAATACTCGGGAGTTCTGCATTATGATTAGCATTTCCGAATCCTACCCACCTTCAACATCGATTAAGGAAACACGACCTAGATCTAATTGAGAAATCTATGGTCAATGAAATAAGGATAACAATTACAGAGGATCCCAGATCCATCCTCAACTGATCACCCGACTTAATAAATCCTTTCATCAACAGGATTCCCAACCAAATTTAGCCCATGATCAAGCACCGCACTTCACAGAGGGCTAGAAAAGGGAATTGATCCGTAAACTAGAGCTGGACAGCCAAAATAAACAGCAGAGACACCTAATTATTCCTTCAGCAATGCACCAAAACCGCGATATGAATCCTCTTCTCTTCTTGGACAAGACTCAGGAGTTCTGCATTATGATTAGCATTCCCGAATCCCATCCACATCCGAACCTCGTTTAAGGAAACACGACGGAGAATGAATGAGAGAGAAACAACCTCTTGAAGACTGAATGGATTAGGGTTTGCAGTCTGTTCGGGTATTCTCATTTCCATCTATGGTGGATTCATTAATCTCGAAGCACTTGATTCTCTGACTCTCCTCGAGAACCGACCAATTAGGCGACTGAACAGCTCTAAGCCACTTGAAATCATCCACATTTGCCCAGTTCCCACTCTCATCTCCCAACCCTGCTTCCTTCAGCTCCTTCCCAATCCCTTCATAACTCAAACAGTAAGGCGCGAATCTCACCCTCGAACAATCTTCGATAATCGGCCTGCTCCTAACCCTAAGGTAAAAATCACACCCGCTAGCATCGTGTATCCTGATCTGATGAGACGCCAACACAAAAACACAGTTCTCGACTTGCTCAATCAACACCGAACCAATAACCGGACCGGTGTAAACCCTACAGTTCCTCAATCTATTGAAGAACAGTGCATTGATGCGGCCAATCAATCTCACTTCACAACCATCCAAATCGGCAACAGTAAACTCACCGATTCCCAAGCCTCTGAAATTCTTCGTCAACGTTACCTCCTTGGCGTTCCGAAACCCCGGCGAATCTCGAATCACGAGGACCGGCGGTTGCTGCTTTGGGAGTCCGGGATCTTTCGGTTGAACCGCTGCTGGGAATTTGGTGGCCGTGGCGGCCGACTTGTTCCTGAACGAGAACTTCTTCTTCGGGAGAAGCTCGGCGCTCTGAGTTTCCACCGCCTGCTTGAGTTCCGCGACCGATTTGAGGCCGGATCGGAGCTCGTAGGAAGGGAGGGAGTAGGAGCTCTCGGCGACGAGTTGCTCTAGCGCGGCGATGGAAGAGGAGATCCCGTCGAGGTGAGATCTGAGAGCGGAAGGATCGACGGTGGAGGAGTTGGCAAGGAGGGATTCGATCGAGCGCTTGGACTCGGAGAATTTGGTCGCGAAGGAGGCGGCGGTGGAGACGGAGTTATCATCTTCGGCGGATCTGGTGCAGTTGAAGCCGCTGCCTCCGGTTCGCGATTGATGGCGGTTCGACAGTCGATCGATCATCGCTTGGTGCTTCTTCTGCAAGGATGCCTCGTTGGATTTGCTAGTTCCAGACTCGGCCAGGGCTCCGTCCGCCGCATGGAATTGCATTTCTTCTCCTTCCATTGTTGCTCGAGAGGCGACCAAGGTGAAAAGCGGCGGCGGTTCGTTCGACTAACTTCTAATCTAGTGCGCGGGAGCCGAACAAGAAAAGAGCGGACTATGGTTTGGGCTGCGATTAAATGGGCCGGAATGTGTATAAAATACAACAGCTGAATGGGCTATATCTTTTTTTCGTTGGATATGAATGGGCTATCTTACCAAAAATAGCTGCATATAATAATCAGGTAGAAAATCAAATCAATGTCTATTCTGATTTGGGTTTCGAATACCAAATTCAATTAATTCATTTTGTAAATTTATCAATCTCATCGTAATATCCATATAATTAGCTCATTTCGGCATTCGCCGGCTGAAAAGGGATTGGGACGATTCAGATTTATAACACGGAGGCAATACATTTCATACCGAAATTAATTACAATAAAATAGTTGAAAGCAAATATTTCAGGGGCAAAATTTGGCAGCAACCTGGGTTGCCGCCCCTAGCTGCTGCCAGCCCATGTGGCACCTACTGATTGGATGAAAATAAATCTTTTAAATAATTAACTGGTAACCAAAATTGGAAGGAGCAGGGGACGGAACGGAGAAAACTTCCGTTATTTACTCCTCCCAATTAACAAGAAGTGGGAGATGGAACATATACAGATTGCAATTTCTTTTTAATTAAATTTTAGAGTTTGGGATTAACTTCAAGGAGCAGCAGCTATCAAATAATATAGTTGCCTTCATTTTTTCACTTCAATTTTAGTTTTAGCTGTTTATCATTCCCGGAAAAGTGAACTTTGGATAGTATATATGAAGTTTTAGGAGCTTAATTGTAAATAAATTAAGTCTAGTATAAATAAAACGTTCAAACCATGAACACAAAGTTCATAATTAACCGCTGTCATCCCCATTAAATTTCATGCCTATACATGACATTTCATTTTTCCCAACCATATTATTCATGCCTTGTGTTTTATGACTCATACTATCCGCACCTAGAAGAAAGAACACAATAACAAATTTATAAGACTATAAAATAAAGCTAATTATACTTGAACAACAAAAGTTGAATGATCACCAATATCGAAGTAACCGGTAAAATGTGGAAAATAGTACTAAACTAGAATAGTTCTGCAGTATTCATATAAAAATTGAAAGCATAAAAATGGTTTACAAGAAAAAATAGCTTAACAAGTGGCATTTCTTTGATAGTTCGGGTATTGTAGTGGTATTAGCCCTAATTTTTTAAATATAGTGACCAACTTACAATTTAATCGAAAATAAAGTTTATAAGAAGGGGATATTACAAACCTAAGGGATATTACAAACCTAACGGGAGAAAACTTAAAGGGCAATGTCTATTTTTTACCCAAACCTTTTTCAGATTCTTTTATTTTAACCAAACCTATAAAAATTCTATTTATTATCCAAACGTATTATAATTTATCAAAGTTTGGGCATTCATTCTGTTACCATTACTTATTTCGTCCACGTGAGGAGTGAGATTTTGTTTTGTTTTTTGATAATCTTTTTATTAAAAATAGTAAATGATGGTATTCTGACCGCCACGTAGGAAGTCAACTCATTATGGTCATACTTAGTCAGCATTACTAACAGAAAAGTTGACGGAGAGTTAACGTTTGGATAATTTTTAGGAATTCAATAGGTTTGGTTAAAATAAAAGAATCCGAAAAAGGTTTGGGTAAAAAATAGACATTGCCCAAACTTAAATGTAGAAGTTAATTAAAAAATAATGCAATCTCTATATGTTCCATCTCCCACCTCGTGTTAATTGGAAGAAGGAAATAACGGAAATTTCTCCGTTCCGTCCCCTGCTCCTTCCAATTTTGGTTACCAGTTAATTATTTAAAAGATTTATTTTCATCCAATCAGTAGGTGCCACATGGGCTGGCAGCAGCTAGGGGCGGCAACACAGGTTGCTGCCAAATTTTGCCCATATTTCAGCGAGCAAGTTCAGCTGGGGGAACCCGAATAATAATAGAGTAATTACAACTATCTAAAGATACACCCCTTTTTTGTAAGGGAAGCATAATTCCCTTCCCTGCCGTGTAGGCGAAATTCAAATTCCCATGGATGCATCCTGTCTTCAAAATTGGTGCAGAAACTTGCGAATCTTGTTCAGGACAATGTTCTCGTTCCGATGCTCGGCATCGCCGCGGCGGGGCCTTTCGATCCCGTCAGGGAAGATAACGTCGTTGCTGAGATCGATGACTGCGGGCCTCTTATGCTTGTAGTCAGCAGGCTGCCCCAATCGCAACGGCAGATTGACCGAATTCAAATCCTGGTCCTGGCCACCGTAAGGGTGGTGGCGGATCGGGCCGTAACGCGGGGTCCACGGCCTGAGCCCGCTGACGATTTGGCCGTGGTGGCACCTCTGGGCCCCGCCGCGGTGGACGAGGTGGATTGGACGGATGGCGAACTGACGGTTGATTGGACGGAATCTAACTGCCGTCAAGAGAACCTCTTCCTCCACCGTCTTCTTTTCTCCCTCCCCCTGCTTCGCCGGCTCGGCTGCGTCCTGCAGATCTTCCGCGTGCGCGGCGGCGGGCTTCTCGCTCGGGAGGAGGAGGATGGGATCATCGGTCGTTGTGGCGGGTTTTTTCACCGGGGAATCGGGGAGATCGTAGCGAGCGTCGGCGACGCCGGAGAGAATGAGGAGGGAGCATAAGAAGAAAGCCGTGGAGGGAGTTGGTCGGGCCATTGTTTGGAATTTGATCGGGAAGGTTGGGAGAATTAGGTTTTGACGTTTGACGAACATGTGGGTGGGTGGGGTTGGGTTGAAATTTGAATTATATAGGCGCAGTGGCGAGGGAAGATAGAAGGTGGAGGGAGTCGATTTTCGATCGGGATATGTCTTCCTATTCTCATTGGGGGTTCGGATTGGACGGGAGATGTGGGCCGTAAACTTAGTCGTTTTTTGCGCGTTTGATATTCGACAGAAAATAGATGACTGTTGGTCATGGAATTTTGATACATATGGGTGAAGGATATTCAATCAAACCAAATTCCGAACCCAAATTATCTACTGGAGTCCAAATTTTCATATGATTTACTTGTATGGAACGAGTGAACCATATTTAAACCACGGATCAAATATGAAATTCTACTACTAACATATGTGGTACAACGTCCGTTTTAGTGTCGGACTAAAAGTAACTAACCATTGCTTGCATTGCAACGTATGATTTATGAACATTTGGTAAACTTTAGGAGAGATTGGATGATTCTGGCTTCTGTTTTTGTTAGGGGCCATCTGTACTGGCAAAAGCCTTGTCTAAGTAGCCCAGCTCTATCTTTCGTTTGATCTGATGGGCTTAGTGCAAGCTTATTTCTGATTAAATGGGCCTAAAAATGTATTGAGTGAAGGAACGGTTTACGGCCTGGCCATGACCGATTGATCCAGTTCTGTAGCCTTGCTTACCTTCCTGCACAAAAAAGTGCCCTTTTTTATGAGACACAACAATTGGTGCATACTAACTTCTTAATTATGTCTCATTTGATTAATTGCATTGCAAGCAACCCACTCGTTGAATATTTGTAGTCTTTGTTGTAAATTCTCCTTACAATGATCCACTTAGAATAATATGATTACGAAAAATGAAAGAGTCTATACAACTTGTCTTCATGGTTCAACCTTCGGGATTTATGGACTCTAATAATAATCTACTCACGTAGTGTTTGATCCTGGAATGTTCCCAGGGCTAACATAATAATTATGGGGCTTCGATCTGGACTCCCTCGTCCGATCTCCTCGAAAGTGGAAGAACCTGTGAGGCGGGGGCGGCCCCCGGGATCTACGCTCTGACGCCCAAGTCAGTACAATATAGGAAATAGTGGTACGTGAAGGTAGAGAGAGAGAGAGAGAGAGAGAGAGAGAGAGAGAGAGAGAGAGAGAGAGAGTTTAGAGAGACAAGCGTAAGTGGAGAGTGTGTGGATAGGAGAGGAGGTCTTTAGCTTGGAAGGTTAGGCCTTCTTAGATATGGTTTGGGCTTCCTTGAGTGGGCTTGGGCCCAGGACGCATTGCAGTGGGCTTGGGCCCTTCATAGTCGTGTTAAGCATATTAATCCATATCCCAACACGTAGTGTGTAGTACGTTGTCAAGCTCCCTGCTGCTATACAATGACGCTCCTAGTTGTTGTTTCCCAAAGGTGATTTCTTAGAAGACAATCCATCAATTTCATCAAGGTGTGGTCGATGGTTCTTTAGGCGTGCCCTTGCTTTGCACGTCTTTTGGTCTCCTATCCTATCTTTACGATAGTGTAGTCTTTATGGCGGCCTCATGAGCCACAAATTGAGTTGTACATAGGATGACGGCGTGACTCGTACAACTCTATAATTGTCTCTTTTAGAGTTCGTTTCATCTAACATTCTATATAGCTAGTATATTGTTTTAAGCAAAAAACTTTGGTAATACATATTATTCAAATAAAAATCCAAAATAAGTAACCTCTTACTGGATCATGTTTTCTCTCAAAGTGTGAATAATAAGTACAAATGTTTGCCTAGTGAAACTGAGCTATGTAACTATGGTTAGCTTCATATGTGCATTCATCAAAGCCAAAGGTCAAGCTATCAAGATAGCAAGTTACTCCGTCTCGATGACTCGATCGATGCATACTCTTTTGAGTATTAGTTTGCAGTGTGAAATGAAGAGCTAGGTAGCGTCAATGAAGTTGTGTTTTCACGTGGGAGCCAGTAATTTTGTACTGTGGAGAATCAGACTAACACATGATACTAGGCTTAGGCTAGCTCACCCACACGGTCACACGGGCAGCACGAATCAAGGGTTTGACTAAGATTAAGTCATTATAAGTAATGTTTTGGTGCACTTTGACTTTGTTAATACCTATGGATTAGGGGAGGGCATGCAGAGTCAACGCCGGAAGTCATCACTATGCTATTCATGTCGGCCGTGTATTGGGAAATGCCACTTGGATGATAATAGCATAATAATAATTAATTCACTAATTATCTACCCTAATCCTACACTTAGTGTTGAAGCACATATTTGTGACTTAATCTCCAATCGCACGTGCAGTAGCCAGGGCATGGGCCCGCGTCATGCATGTTCGGTGGACTCGGACTCGGTAGTATCTCTGACCGTTCAAACTTGGAAATCCCTTTGCTTCAACCGACCTTTTCCCCTCGCCTAGTTGTTTATTATATCCTACATACAGATAATACAAATGATAATTTATGAAAACGGTTCAACCTCAATTATTTGCTATTACCATCTGTGTTGGTTGCTTGCTTCAGCCTTCATCATGTGAAATGTAAACTATCTAACCCAGCAAGAACAGAGGGATCTTTTTCTAGTAGTGCTATTAGTAGAGAAATGTAGGATTATGAGTAGATAAAAAAAAACTGACTTGAGATGATAATTAAACAAAAGAAGGCCATGAACAATTGAACATATAAATTACTAGAAAAAAGAAATAAGATGAGGAAGTGGTAAATAATTAACTAGAAGAAATGATGCTAGCTACATGTTGCCATGAAAACCACCATAGCTCAGTGGCATGCATTGCGGATAGCCAACATATGTGTGAACCCGCCCATCCACTAGCCCACCCACCACCACCTTATACACAATATCTAATTCTTCCCTTAATTACTTTTTTCTTGAAGAAGAGATTGTTCTGGTAATACAACATAGTTTTGAACTTAGAAATCTCAAATTCAAATATCTTAAATAGTACAGAAGCACATAAATATATAACAACTTATATCACCTTTAAAAAAAAAAAAAAATACATACTCCCCTTAATTTCTCAATTCTAGTCTTGCACTTATATTAAACTCATGAAGTCAAGATATATTAATTCCACGGAAATTTCATCTCATCAACATTTGAACCCTAACCTACAGAAAATTTACATTATGCAAATCCACCATTGAAAATAACGTACAAGGACAACATATTTTTTATTTATTTATTGTCAGATCCAAAATGTACATATGCAACGAAAATTATTTTTTTATATTTCATTTGTCGGACTCTGAAATTCAAACTTGTAATATTGAACAAATACCAATATTTTATTAGTTTTATCATTTGGCCACCAATAAGGGTACTACTTACTAGTATGTCAAGGAAGAAAACGAGAAATCTAACAATCAGAAAGAAAAAAAAGATATATATCGTTCTAGACTAGAGGAAGAACATTATAACTGAGGGAACCCATGTGGAACCTCTGGCCACTCAGTAATCAGTTGGCCCTACCCCTCTATATATATGGGTGTGAACATAAGGGCAAAGGCACAAGCAAGCAAGCATTATACAAGGAAGGCGGCAGCGGCAGCAAGTGCGAAAATGGAGAGCAGCAGCAGTGTCCCAACTGAGCTCTACTTTGTGTTCATGAACTACGATCCTCAGTACGACCGCCTTCGAGCCGATAGGTCAGTAGTATTAATAACCCACACTTCTCCCCTTTTTGTAGTACGTATCTGCTGGTTCTCTACTTCTCTTAATTAATTGAAACTGTACTGGATTCCTGGGTGTTAATGGTGATTAATCAATAAATGAAACAATTAGGACGAAGCGAGGGGCGCATGAGCTGGATGTGTATCTGAGCAGGAAGCACGACGCGTTGCTGTCCAGGACCTTGGAGCTTGGAACCTACACCAAGACCTGCTCTCTTGTCATCGTTGACGGCTTCAAAGTCCAAATCACCGAAGATCAGGTACGGAGTTACGTTATATCTCCACCTCCGCATTTCGTCGAACATTACGTCTGCAATATCTTCAATCTCTTGTATGTGTCTGTAATTGTGAGTGATCAAACAGGCCAATGTGCTTCGATCCGCCGAAGGGGTGAGGCTTGTGGAGAAGAATCAAGAGCTTGCTTAACTAACTAAGGCGCATCTCGACGGCCGACGTCTGAATTGGAGAGGGTCTGGTGCTCTAGCTGTCTAGGCTCTTAATTAATTGTTATTATCATTTATCATTACTATTATTATGGCTTATTCCTACCGTTAGTATCCCGAGCTTGTACATTGTTAGTTTGTTACGCTAACAAATATTTAAGTAGCACCAGTAACGATGGTTTGCGCGAGAAACACAAAATGGTTGGGCTTCGGGCTTCAGCAACACCAGGCCAATGTAGGCCCAATTATCGCTTAATTAGTTGAGAGGCCATTTAGTTTAAGCATATGATTAAAGGGCACAAATCGCCACCAAGTCCATTGACGAGCTATTCAGGCCTGTTTGCTGCTCCGTTCTTCTTTCTGTTTTCCCGTTTTTGATTTTGCTGTGTTAAAACCATGATAAAGCTGATGCGAAAGGTTGTACTGAAAAAATCAGTGAAATAATAATTAGCTGAAATTGTAGTTTAATAATGATTCAAGCATTTGTACTGCTAAAAATTGCCTAAGAACATTGATAGTTTTAAGCTACTAGCCATCTTAATTGGTCTGAATAGATCGATTGAACCAAAGGAGTAGTTTAGGTCACAAGTGAAGAAAAACAGAGTGTAGACAGGCTAGAGATTCGTCTTCTCCATAATTGAACCCCCATTATTTGTTGAGTAGGGGGGCCAACGGGAAATGGATTGATGTGTGCATCAGACTACTCAGAGGACGACTGTGACTAGTGCTGCTTTCACTTTGTCTAGTTAAGGTTATGAAGGTACGTCCGGCATAGATGCCTGCAGAAGAAAGTGGCTTCCATTTTTCAACAAACGGCTAAAACATTACAATGCTGCTAGGTAGGGCTGGCCATGCGGGCGGATCATCCGCGGGTTTGGGCCGACCCACCCGCATTTGACCCGAATTTTGTTAAGTGGATGGGTCTGTGGGTGGGTGACGGGTTGCGCTGGGAGCCATCCGCCGGGTGGTGGGTGGGTTGTGGGTGAGTGTGTGGGTGACCCGCTCAACCCAACAGCAAAAAGATCAAAGTCGTTGGCGCTAGAGAGAGGAGAGTGGAGACGTTAGATATAAATTCGGACTACTCCTGGAGTTTGAACCTCAAAGCCAACCTTCCAAATAGAGATCCCCTCTTCTTCCCTTTATTTTTTCCTCTAATTCTTGTGCCTAGATCACCGCTCTTTCCTTTGTGGAATTATTTTCCTTAGTTCCTTGCACATAATAATCGTCTCAATCTGTAGAAAACTCTTTCATAATAGAATTTCTATCCAATTTAAGAACTAATTCGACATTTTTCGTCCTATTTCAACTTCTTGTTTCCCTCGATGATTCTCTTCACCTATTATCATGTCAAGTTGACTCCTTTATATTATATACATTGTGATGTGGGTGAACCCACAAACCCACCCGCATCATCCACCATCCGCCCGACCCAACCCGAGACTAAATGTGGGTGGGTGGTGGGTTAAAAATTATCAATCCGTTTAAGCGCGGGTGGGTGCATTTTATGGTCAAAATCCACCCGACCCACCCAATGCCCACCCCTACTGCTAGGTGCTAGCTAACTTGCTTCTGACTTCTTCTGACACATGGCAAGTGGGAAGAAGAAGAAGAAGATAGCATTCTTAGTTTCTTACCCTTGGCCTTGGACGGTTGGTTCCCTTGGCCCGGCCCCATCACGGGCTAAGATCAGGTGACTAGGGGATCCCCTTAGTCACATGGCTAATTGAATCTCAACCACTCAAATCTCATTAAAATCTAAGGAATCCTATTAATCCAAATTAATGAAGGACATTGTAGTAATTGCATGTTTAATTTTTACTTTTAATTATAAAATAAAATAAAAAGCCAGCCGTCCGCGTCGGCCCGTCCCTTGCGCCGCTTCGTCTCCGTCCAATTTCCGGGGCAAGAAATTCCTGGGCTCCCATCATCCGCCATTATTCCCTGGAATTCCCCTGAGAGAGAGAGGTGCTGGGAACTCTTTTGGAATTCCCCACTTCAACTACGAGAGAGAGAGGGAGGGAGAGAGAGAGAATATTTTTGGTCGGAAAATTTTCTGGTCGGAAAATTTTTCCGGCCAACATCGTCGCCGGAGAAGAATTTCCCGGCGACAGTGCTAATTTTGTGATGTTTGTTGACATATTTTGTAATGTTTGTATGCTTTGTTATTTTGTAATGTTTGTCGGTTTTTTTGTAATGTTTGTAAACTTTGTTATTTATGTGCACCATGTTTGTAAACTTTGTCATTTTTGTGCACCATGTTCGTAATGTTTTTTATGTCTAAAAAACACCCGGGTTGACTTTGGGAAGGAGCCCCTCTATATAGGGATGGAGCCTCCAAAGTCAACCCGGGTGTTTTTTCCCGTTCGTATGGATTGTCGGTCTAGTTTGTCATTTTTGTCCACCATGTTCGTACTGTTTGTATGTCTAAAAAACACCCGGATTGACTTTGGGAAGGAGCCCCTCTATATAGGGATGGAGCCTCAAAAGTCAACCCGGTTGTGTTTTTCTTTTTGTATGGTTTGTATTGTTTGTCGGTCTAGTTTGTATTGTTTGTACAGTTCATACGTTTGTAATGTTTGTAAATCTGTTTGTATGTTTTGTCGCTCTAGTTTGTACTGTTCGTATGTTTGTATGGTTTGTACTGATTGTAAATCCGGTTTGTATACTTCGTAATTTTCCATAATACCCAAACTACCCCTGTCATTAATTAAATAGCCCTTCCCACTTTTTAACCATTAGATTGAAGTGTCCAGATCTAAGGGCTGGGAGGGGCTTAGTCAAGTGACTAAGCACCCCCCTAGTCACCAGATCCGCTCTCCCCCATCACATGGTTTTATAAATCCAGATTTTTAATTTTGATGGATTTGAATCATGGTCATTGTGGACAGTCGAGGGAGGGAGGGGTGGAAAGTCTTATCAATTAATTTATTTTTCAAATTTATTATATATTTTACGCATATTTTCATTTTCATCATTATTTAAAAGTCGAGGAAAATGTAACTTTTTTAAATCCAACGACGTGATTTCGACATTGTCTGTCTGTAATTATAATACTATACCAGTGAACTTGTTTTGTTATCTGTCGTTATTTGTACAGATCAATTTTCATACGAATCACAATAAGTAAATGTTAAATAATTTAATAGTAAATTTTCACATATTTTGTTAAGTATTATAGAATTACACAACATAATAATTTTGAGATAATTGAATGATAAAAGTAACGGTTTCGAGAGTTGGAGCATACTATACACAAAAAAAAAAGGTGAAATGAATGAATAGGCATAGTTTTTCTCTAAATAATTATAAATATATGATTTAATCACATACAAGTAGTAAATGATGGATGTCACTTGGCAAATAATATAAATTTAATCTTTTATGGATTCTCCAAATAGTATATTGTTATCATATTTATTTTTCCCGATCCTTTCCATGTTGGACCGAGCAGTAATAGCAACACTAACTTGTTTTTTGTTAGACTTATCCGCCCAAACTTGACTTTCACCACCAGAGAGGACAATAAAGTCGGTAATTAAATATTCCTACCCATAAAAAATAAAACATGTTTTAGTTTCTAACCCACTAAGCTAGCACGCTTGCATAATCCATGGGTTAATTTGAGTGTACTTATAGTTTTAATCTACACTCTGGTTAATAGATAAGAGAGATAGAGTAGTTAATACAATTATCCAGTACAAGTCCACATTGGACGGATCGTAGCTGAGGAAGATGCTGATTAATTTCAAACAAGCTTAGGCAGCGGAAACTATAAGAAACCATAACCAAGCTATGAGGAATCCCTTGGGGATTTCGAGTCCAGTTGAGCACCCTAATAGAGAGCAACTAATTAACGACGATGAAACTGAAGTGGGTTTGAATATCGAAGTTAAAGGGAATTAACAAAAAGAAACCACCTTGAAAATGACACATTATTATGGTGCAATTTATTTTTTATATTACCATCAAGTATTAACCTTTTCACTTGGGTGTAATTTATTTTCACTCGATCGATTGGTGGCTTCATATGCTTCGCATCCATAATTTGCTGGATCCATGATATACTTGCATTGTCACTATGTCGAGAATTAGTGAATTTTTTTCTTTGATTCTTAGCAAGAATATGGGAAGAACAGAGATAATGATTAATTTCGGTGTTTGCTATTAATTCGAACTTTTAACCTCGGGATCCGTCTGTTTAAGAAACAAACCGGTAAATATATGTCGTGTGGGTTTGATGAATTTGAATGCTAACTACTAAAACATTGAGAATTTGCTTGTATTTGACATAAAAAAAAAGAGCAATGATGCTAACCAATACTATTGGTACATCTTTAAGTTATTTTCTATAATCTATATAGTTCATTACTTGTATAATGTTTTAATTGTTTGTATCATCAACTCATACATGAATAAAAAAGAGTAATGAAGCTAAATTAACCGAATTCTATATGAAACACAAGTAGAGGTGGCAATTAGAATCCAAATCCATGAATCCAATCCAATCCATCCACCAAATTATCCACCTAATCCAATCCATTTAAATCCAATCCATTTGATCCAAAACCAATTGGATTGGTGGATTCATGGATCAATCCATGGATCCAAATGGCAAATTACGATTTGGTACCTATATTTTTTATATTTTACATTTTGGTACCTAAAATTTATATTTTTATACGAAAAATATCATTGGAAAATTACATTTTGGTACCTAAAATTTTTCATTGTGACATTTTAGTACCAAAACTTTTCAAATTTTACATTTTGGTCCAAGCCTTGGATGTCATTTGGATTCATGGATCAATCCACCAATCCATTTGATCCAATCCATGAATCCACCAATCCATTAGATCCAATCCATTTGATCCATGGATCCACCAATCCAATCCACGAATCCGATCCAATTGCCACCTCTAAACACAAGTGATGGCAATGGGCGGGTGGTGCATGTACTTTTATACCCATGCATGCTTTGTATCAAGTGCAAGTCAGATCGGATACACATTTTCTTTTATTTTATAAGGATGATATAATGATATAAGTTTACTTTTTATAATTTAAGTACTATAACTTAAAAGATACGAACCTAGACCTTTAAATTAAAAATTAGTGGTATTATCATTAGACCAAACTCTTATTCGTGGTAGACACATTCTCATTGGATGGAATTATGATTGGAGAAAAGTCAAACTAAGAAAAATAGTACAAATAAATGGAACAAAAAATTGAGATAGAACATATCAATAACGAGACGGGATGGGACGAAATGAGACATAAGTATTCCTTATATTATGTCCCACGTTATACTACGGATTGTATAATAGCCTTTGCATCACGAATCAGTTCAAATAATCTCATACAAGATGAACCATTTATTACAAGTCCGAGGCCGTCATAACAAATGGTGATGGTGCATTGTTGATCTTTATATATCAATCTCACTAAATAAAGAATAAATGTGTGGTATTGATCTGAGCAAACATTTCCACAATGTAGTCGACATATACAAGAGGGTGCCGTCAATGATGCTTTCTTGAGCGCATCAAATTAATCATACTAGCTATAGCTAGCTTGCGTGTCCCCTCGTATACTTCGACAGTTCTTCACTTCAGTACTCCATTTCCTTCTGCTCTGCCTGCAATAACTATAACAAGAAAAAGAGAAGGGAAGACAAAACTCGAACCAAAACGACTAAGTCTCCATGGTAGTCTACTTCTCTTCCAAGAGCAAGAAGTTACTTAGGAATTAGAATAGAATTAACACAAGGAGCTAAGTTAAAGTAGATGTTAAATTATTAAAAAAAAACACATGTTAAAGGGTATACCAAGGAGGCAAAACACCTAATGACATTTGACATACACATGATTGTACAAATCAACGACGACGTACGTACCTCAATTAGCACAATGGATGTATTGTTGATTGAGGGAATGCCTGAAACCAGAGCAGCCAACTAACATAGTTACCAAGACGTAGGTTCTTTACTCTCCAGCATCGAGCCTCCGATCAAACTCACCACGGTAGAGTATTATCTCTCGGTGGGTGGAGCGAGTGCGGAAGCCCTTGAAGGAGAGTGAGCAACCAAGTGCCTCGAGAGTAAGAATCCAAAGATAACAGGAAAAAAAAAGAAGGGGGAAACGGATTGGTGAAGAACAAGAACAAAGGAGAGAAAAGGGTTTGATATGATCCAATGGAAATGGTGAATGAGTGACTGGCCTATGCTATTGGCTTTAAAGTGGAGTGGGAGGCCTTGGTGTTGGAGAAGATTGGGGTTGCAAAGTTTCTTGCCTCATTTTTATAGCAAGGGTTTTGTCCTGTTCTTCTTCTGCCCCTGAGAGTACGGAGATAAAATTGGAGTGTTTGTCGGACCAACTTTTGTTGCCAATCCAGAATTTGGAGGCATCCATAGGGCCACCCACTCTCCAGATCTTAACACTTGGCATCTAGTTGCCCAAAACCAGATTCCATCCTCTCAACCTGGCTCAAAACCAGGGGCCAATTCATCTTTGTGCCAATATTTGTTAAAAAGGAATTTTCGAATTGACGAAGATTTATATGTGATTTTGTTATCTAAATAGTGAATTTCTCTATATAGAATCGTTTTGATGAATAAAATTACCGGTGCAATCGTCTTGTCAATTTCACTGGTGCAGAAATTTACAATTTTACAGTTTGAACGGCCAAATTTTACTCTCATATGGAAGCTTTCATTTGTACCCATAAAAGGGGGGAAAAAACTCCACTTCAATAAAATTCTCTCCCCAAATTTAAAACTCTTAGGGTAGTTTGCTTGAGGGTTTTGGTGATGGATTTGGTCATAGAAATATATTCATCATGGACTTGAACCGAAATCCATCGTTTGCCTTAGGGAATTAGGGAGATAGAATTTGTGGGGCCCACCTCTTTTGGGGTTCCAAATCCGGGATTTGGGTGATGGATTAAAATCCATGATGGTAAATTACCTTTCTACCCTTAATTATTTCTTTAATTACAAATTTGTCATACTTTAATTCAATGGTCATGTAACTGTAAACTTTTATAATTTCGTATTTTATAAATATGAGAATTTATCATTTCATTTTGTAATATCGTATTTTATTTAAATATGAATGTATATGTGATTTGTTAGATTCACGTATAAACACTTTATGCTCATCTTGTACATTATTATTTGATTGATTGTCGGATTCCACATCGGTGAGTTAGCAAGAAGATGATGAGTTGTAGCAATAAAGCGAGCAATTGGCTGCAATTGATACATAATATTGCGTACATTATTAGATGAATTGTTAATTAGTGCCAAATTATAATACATTTCTATATTTGTAGTTGAATTATTAACCCATGTAGTGGTAAATAGTTTAAAATTTCTTTCTTTGTTTTGGATTAGTTTTAAATGAAAGATTTGGATTATAATATAGAAATATGATTAAATAAAGGTAACTAGGTAATTTGTATTTAATATCCACAAATCTAATCAAACAAAGTCCATAATCAAATCCACCAAGCAAACAATAGACTTGTTCAAATCCATAATGCCACCAAATCCATCATATATCCATGGTTTTCCAAAACCCTCATTTTTCAAATACATGAAGCAAACGACCCGTTACATCAAAATTAGTCCAAATTGTACACGACGGGTCACTCTCTGGATTTTGCCAACAATTCTCCACCAGAATACACGTGGAGAAAAGGGTTGGTTCCCATCATTCTCAGTGGAGATTTGTCAAATTTACATTGGGGTGAAGGAAGAAGGTGAACTTCTGATTGGACTTTGCATAAAACCAGAAGCAAACAACAACATGAAAAGCCAGCCAGCCATGCACTAAGTTGGGTCCATCCTATATCTTTTGTTGCTTAATCAAATATTACGCAAAATGACTTTGTTGATGATTAATGTGCGCGGCGCGCGGCCCTTCTAACAAATCTTGGCCAGGAAAGTGATTTATATTTGCTTAATCCGCAAGGATCAAAAAGCTTCTTTTGTCTTTGAATTAGGTTGTCGAATGTCAATTGGCATCTAAATCTTATCTTAAGGCAAGATCTGCTAGCTAGTGAAGATCGTTGTTGTAGCCACAAAGGATTCTGAAAAGATAGATATATATATATATATATGGGGATGGATATAAAACCCTATTTTGTTTGACATTCTAGGAAATCCATATCCAATCTCGATCCCCGACACAAGTGGGAGTATCGATCCAGCAAATGAGATTAGTTGGGGAGATATGGTTATGGACCCGACCTGTTTTTTTTTTTCTTTTTTCCAGAACACAAAACGTGTGTATAATGAATGATGCTCTGTACATGCAAACCATGGTGACTTCTATCTATGGTATCTAAGGTAACTATAGAGTATAGTGTTCTGCAAGAAAATGACATTTAGACATCAAATTAATTAGATTTTGGGACATATGATACAATTTCATGATTTTTAATGAGTGAATTCTAGGTTCTAATGATATGAATCATAAATCTTTACATACAGAGCTTGAGACGATTTGTCCAAATATAAGACGACTGTTGGCGTTGACTCCAGTAGGGACGATTGGACATGTTAGCCGGAAGGCAAATGAAGCTGCACATATTATGGCCCATTCAAATACGAGATGGAATGTTGCGGAGGTCTGGTTCGATCGTCCACCAATTTTTCTGGTCGATCAGTTGAAACTTGATGATGTAGTTGTGCCCATAAATCAATAAAGTTTAGTGCAGATTTCTATAAAAAAATTATTATTTAATAATTAAAATGATCTTGTTGTATAAAATTTACAGAATTAATACCTACATTTTACCTTTTAAGGGTTATGTTATAGTATCATGTTCAAAAGTCTAGTCAATTCGATATGTAAATATTATTTTCTTACTCAAGGTATGCAATACCCAATATTTATTCTGAGTACGTTAGAACTTCGAACTCCCCACGTATATTTTTTTTGATGAATACTCCCCACATGAATATATAAATGATTCATTTAATTTAAAAATAATAACCGTCGAATATAATTGATCGTAATATATACAAATGTGTTAAAATAAATGTGAACGTAGACCTATGTAAGCTAGCATTTTCATGAGATAAGTGCAAGCTAAGAAACAGTAAATTCGAAAATTAAAATTGTTTGAAGGGGTCTAGTTGGTCGAAACCATTTTATTAGTGAACTTTTCTGTCATTAATCCATGATAACCCCCACGACATAGGGTTGGGCCAGAAAAAGAAGATCAAGTTTGGGGCCTGTTGATAACAATCATGGGCTACCGTACCAGCCACTAGCCGAGTTTGGGCCTGCAAATTTCTGGGATGAGTTCTTACAATTAAGGCCGAAGGAAGAACCAATGAAAAGTGGCGCGTGTTTCAAGTATCGATGGGACGTTTCATCTCCTATCCATCAACTCCTGGCGGGAAAATTCAGTTCCCTTCTACACAGCTTCACGTTCCACACAATTTAGGTTTTCGACAGACGAAAAAAAATATCGTCAGAGTTGCTAGCATGGCTACTTCGCCGCCGCCGAAGCGTAGGCGGAAAAACGCAGGCGCAAAGGTCACACCATCGTTGCCGTTGCTGCCGCCTGTGGTCGTGTTCGCTCACGGAGCCGGTGCTCCTTCGTCTTCTGATTGGATGATTAGGTTCTCATTTCCTCTCATCTTCAACTTTCAATCTGTCTTTTCTTTCCCTGTAAACTGAATGAACTGTTACGAATCAATGAAGCATCGTTACGGTACCTGTTTCTTAGAGGGAAAAACTCAAGTAACTTTATGAAATTTGGGCGTCTGTCTGAAGAGCTGATGGTAATTTTTTCCGTAACTATTCAGGTGGAAGGAGTTGTTGAAGAATGCTGTGGGTGCTGTTGAAGTAGTAACTTTTGATTATCCGTGTTAGTTACTTTCCTCTGCTTCACTAACTTCCCGGGACTCCAATGTTGGAATTGTGATGTAAATGGGAGGTTATGCCTTTGGACTGTGTTTGGCAGATTTGTGTGGTGGGAAGAAGAGGGCTCCTCCAAAGGCGGAGAAATTGGTGGAGTTTCACAAGGGTATTGTTAAAGAGACCAGTGAGAAGTATCCTAGACATCCACTGATTCTGGCTGGCAAATCTATGGGATCAAGGTAGGTGTCCTGTCTTGCACAATTTTTAGCTTAAGGACATATCCGTTGGATTTTCTATTATCTGCTAAAATTCATTTGTAAATGGTTGGCAGGATCTCGATGCTTACCATGGTCTGTGTTTGGTTTTGATTGCTGTAGGGTGAGCTGTATGGTGTCCGCCGAGGAAGACATTGCAGCTTCGGCGATACTATGCTTGGGATACCCACTCAAGGTTTTGTTGTAGTTCATGACTTCATGTCTACCTGCCTTTCTTCTGTGTGTAGATATGGTTATCAAGCTCTCTCTGCCATTCTAAGTTTTGTTGCTCAAGGATGGTTGATGAGATGCATGTTCATCCCATTCTCAGGGTAGTAAGGGAGCGATTCGGGATGAAACACTTGTGCAACTTAAAGTCCCCATCATGTTTGTTCAGGTATCTGTTTTGACTTTGCTTCTATGGAACCTTTCAAATGTAATTGGAAAGATAGAACTCAAGGATATTCGTGATCGGTAATCGTATAAGATCAAGATTTCGATCTCTCCCCACAACTCAACTTATTGGAGACAGTAAGTCAGTAATTATCAAGTGTGTTTCTGTTGTTTAAGTATGTGATCTCCATGCTGTGTTATGTAAGCTTGTTTTGATGGGTTGAATCTACTAACTGATCTTTTAAGGCTTCTGTCTTTCTCCATTCCTCCCTGTGAAACAAAAGGGTAGCAAGGATGGCATGTGCCCGCTGGAAAAGCTGCAAGCAGTTCGCAAGAAGATTAAGTGTGAAACTGAGTTGTATGTTGTAGATGGAGGAGACCACTCCCTCAAGGTAGGGAAGAAGCATCTACAGGCAAATGGGTTAACCCAAGAAGAATCTGAAATGAATGCTTTGGAGGCCGTTGGCTCATTCATTTCCAGTTGTCTTAAGCCGTAACTAGAAAAGGTTCCTTTTAGTAACTTTCGCCCCCCCCTTTTGGAAATCCGACATCCATGGTTGCTTAGCTCTTTGGTCTTTTGGCTGTATGTGTAGATAAGTTAAAGGGTCTGTAGATGGGTGTTGTTTGTTTTTGCTTTCTTGTTGGAATCACCGTTGTTGTGTAGGGTTGTGTGAACTTTGTAATCTTGGCTTTTCCTCTGGCTGAGTGGCTGTGGACTTTGACTTTGTTAAAGGATTTTACCTCCGTACTTTCAGGCTGTAGGGGTGGTTAAATTGGTCGGTTAACCGAACTGTTAAACACAAAGGCGAAAACTGTTTATCCAAATAGTATCTGTAATCGTATTGAAATTGTTAAAGGTATTGGTTTAATTGTCTTCTAAAAAATCAAATTATTTTGTAAACTTTTTTCTTGGAGAGAATGAGAAGATTGACCAATAACTAATATCTCAATTCATAGATCCATAACAAGAGTGATAAATTGCATGTTTGATCACTAAAATTACTAAATTGTTTTTGGTTTGCTATTTTAATTTTTTTATCCTACCAGACACTAGCAGGCACCTAAATTCATTTAATATTCCAAATTTGATCACTAATAGTTACATTTCGTCAGACTCCATTGAAAACATCCATTTTTTATGACGTGGTTAATAAATGTCAGTTTGCCCAATTTTTACCCAGAAACCTGGACACCCAAACCACCACGTCATCAAAACTCACTACTTGGATTTCCCCAACCCAAACCTTCTCTATCTCCTTTTATATTTCTTCCCTTCCACTAAAATCCTATCCGTTTTCCTTCGCATTCCCTCTCCATCAACCAAGCCCTTTCTCCCGACTCGAGCTCTCCCCAGAATTCCTCTCTATACAACTGTTGATGTGACTTGAATCGAACTATTAGCTGCTACGACGGGTAATCGGGAGTCTCGATGTATGGGCTCAATGTTATTTGGGTTCGGGTTCTGGGCCTGGTCTGTAACCGTTTCCTTTGCCAGATTGGAATAAGTTTAGACCCGCATGGAGAAGTACTATAAATACTTCTCATACTTCTCTGTAATCTCTAATCTCCTCGATATAGTGAAACTGGCTCTCTCTCGCCCGTGGACTAGCTAACACACATCGTATTAGTGAATCACGTAAATCGTGTGTCTGTGTTTTTCGATTCTCGCTTTCGTATTCTTGCTTTATCGATTCCGACGATTTCCCAATCCGTAGCAGCGCTTGTAACCAATCCCTATACAATATACATAGTTGCACAAATTGGGAACGAGTCACAGAATGAGCACTGTTCCCAATTCTCACAAGCAAGTCAAAGTGTAATTTTTTTGGGTAGAATGACAACTTTGTGTAGGAGCAGGACAGTAGTGTGGGCTATTGCCTAGCTGAAGGACAATGGGCTTTTGGGGCCTCGATGGCCATTAGTGCTTGCTCTATGGATTTGATCCCGTTTGTCCTTGGTTTTGAGACCCGGCCTGCTTCATTTGTTACAAAAAGCCTATAAGTGGGACCTGGAGAATAGAGATCCATCAACATCATGTTGGCGGCATTCGAGAATTCATTTCATTTTCCCGCGGAAGTCTGAACTGTGCCCGCCCCTTCCTTCAAACAAAACCCTAAATCCAGATCCGCCTATGAGTAGTTCGGAAAGGTGGAGATGATAGATCGCGGTTGTGTTTCTCTTTGGCGCGGGCACAGCAGTCAAGAGTTTCCCTTCCTGTAATAGTCATCGACGACAGGTGATTTCTCCTCTCTTGATTCCTTTCTAAAACCTTTCGAGACGGTGTTAAGTCATGAACGATATCGGCATTAGCTGCGAATTGGGGGGAAATAGCAAAAGGCGACGTGTAGAGGAAGATGATACTGATAGGTTGAGCCATCTCCCAGTCTTCGTTATTCATCACATCCTTTCATTTCTAGACACCAAATCCGCCGTTCAGACCTCTGTACTGTCTCGGGTGTGGAGATGCGCTTGGAAACATGTCCCCGTCCTCAGTTTTCGAAGCGGTTCCTTCGACCGGTATTCGAGTTTCCAGAGTTTTGTGGGAATGTAGTGTCCCTCCGCGATCCTGTTGGCGACGTTGTCGGCAAGATAAGCTACATTGACAACGAGGGTTCGGACGAACTAGATTGTGAGCTGTTTGGTAAGGTCATCAAATATGCCTTGTCTCATGACACGCATCATTTAGTGGTTGACACGAACAGCACTAGCTGTTCTTGCGATTACTCGTTCTCCGATTTGTTTGGAACAATCTCCAGTTGCAACCTTACAACACTGGAACTGCAAAGTGTCTTGATCGATGAGGCGTTTGCACATTCTGGCTTCGGAATGCTGACAACTTTGAATTTGGAGTTGTGCGAGTTAGAGTATGATCTTGATGAGTACTTGGATCCTTTGTCTGGCTGTCCCTGTCTGCAGAATTTGGTCCTGAATCATTGCTCCCATTTTGTCAAGATATCCGGACCGCAGTTGCTTAGGCTGACATTGGATTGTGTGTATTGTGACCCATGGGAACAGATTGAAATATCCGCACCAAGACTCAAGTTCTTGAGTCTTTTGCCGGAATTAGAAGACATGAAATTCTCCAAGTTAAGCATTCCTTGCCTCGATCATGTTGATATTCGGGTAACCGACATGAACGATTTCTTGGAAGGGAACGAGGAATGTGTCGCGCAACGTTTCATCTCCTTGTTTGAGTATTTAAACAATGCAATATCTCTCACGCTGGGTCCTCATACCATCCGGGTAGGTAATCTTTGATTAACATTGTTGTAGTCCAAGTGTTCACTTCCGTTTAATATTAATCCCTCAGGACTGAAGTTGGCTTTTGTTCTGTGCAGGTATTGAGTGGTATGACTGAATTTCTGGAACAACAACCCTCCTCTCCCTTTAGGAGGTTGAAGACCTTGATCATGGAGGCCGACAGTGTACCTTACGCACTCATCAATTACTTTCTTAAAGGTTCTAGTATGAAGCCAAATCTTGAGTTTGTGTAGCATATTGAACGGCCATTTTGCCATGGTTCTCCGACTGTGGTATGCAATTTAGGTTGGATTTTCTTTCTTTTTGAGGTCATTTAGGAAGAGTTTATGAATTTGTCCAAACCATAGCTACTCGGCTTGCTTTCACTGCAATATGTAATTTGCACTATCACTCATGTCAGTTTCTTAGACCCAGTACCATTCTGGTTTCGGTTGGTTGGTTTGATGACAACTATATCTGGGTTTCATTGTTCTCCGTACTTATTTCTTTTGATTTGAACGGAATGAGCTCTCTGAAACGTTTGTTCTTGCTCGGTTATTGAATTTATGATGCCTACCTCATTGAGTTATCTTTCCAAACTTATGCTGACTGCCAATCTTCTTACTCCCTGAATCAGCTGTAGATATGGCTGCATTTTCCTTCTATCACTTGGGATGCTAGGTGTGAAGTATTTAAAACAACGCATAGTTTTGCAGTTGAACTTGGAATTTCTAGATACCGACTAACTATTCGATCATATCAACTTAGATAACTCACAGTAACAAACTGATGTGGTTGAATCGTAGATATGTGCTTTCAATGGCAAGTATGAGAAATCTATCACAAATACTGTTACTATATGTTCATTGTCGTTGTTCAGCTTATAGAGGTTGTTGAGAAAATTATCTCTAGATCAAACCAATCGATGCCAACATATTTCCAAACCAATCGATGCCAATCCACCTCATGTAGTTTTTGTACTTTCATTATCACCTATTGGAATGTAGTAAACTAATGTCAGCAACGTATGTGGTTTCGTAACTTTCGTTTGTTGTCTATTCGAGTTTAGTATTAAATATCAAAGATGTATGTTAGGTTGAAAGTTTCGTTTATTTATTTATTATTTTTCAATTGCCACGTCACTAAGTTAATGGTCAACTTTGAGAGTTGACTGCAGGTACCTGGGGGTCATGGCAATCCATGGCAGAGTGACAAGGGCTAGATACCAAGATCTTGTTCTGAAAATCCAAAGGAAGTTGGCCCCGTGGAAAGCTAAGCATCTATCCCTTGCTGCTCGTACTACTGTTGTTAAAGCTATTGCAGCTTCTATTCCTGTTTATCCTATGCAGGTGGAGCTCCTTCCCAAAACCACTTGCAAGACTCTCGACAGGATTAACAGGAGTTTCATATGGGGAGACTCGGAGGAGAAAAGGAGATTGCACCTAGTTGGGTGGCCCCAGCTTATTCAACCAAAAGAGGAGGGTGGCCTGGGGATTCGGTCGGCCAGGGAGGTGAACATAGCCATGCTTGCTAAGTGCGGATGGAGACTGATGAACGAAAAAGAGACGTTATGGGCTCAGATCATGCGAGCCAAGTATGGGAAGAACAGAGAGCGCCTCGATCTGCTCAAGACTGTAAAGGGAGGTTCCTTCACCTGGAACAGTTTCTCCAAAGCGGGAGAGCTGCTTAGACAGGGATGTGCCTGGAATATTCATAGAGGCAATCTAACTCGTTTTTGGTCTGATGTGTGGATTTCGCAGGTTCCGCTTAAGGAGTTGGCTACCGGCCCTATCCCGGAGGAAGAGCTTCACGCCAAAGTAGGAGAGTACGTCGACGAGGAAGGAGTTTGGAAAGTGGAGAAGTTCAGCAGCCTTCTTCCAGCGGAGCTAGTTCATCAAGTCACGGCCCTTGCGGTTGACCCGATTACTACCGAGGATGATACTTTGTTCTGGAAATCTTCTTCGGATGGCCGCTTCTCCACCAAGAGCGCTTATCAGATGATGTGCCACACTCCGAGCTCCAGCCAGCCCCAGGTGTGGAAACAGATTTGGAAGTTGCAGGTCCCGGAGAGAGTGAGATGCTTTACGTGGCTGGTCGCGCACAGCAAGATCAGCTGCAATGATCTAAGGGCCAAGCGACACCTGTCCTCCTCCCCCTTCTGCTATAGGTGTTTGTCCCAGGTTGAGACCCCCCTTCACGTGCTCAGAGACTGCCCGCCGGCAGCCTATGCTTGGTCGCGTCTTATCCCGACGGAGCATCTCCAAGGTTTTTTCAGCAGCAATCTGGATAATTGGATGGCCAACAACCTGAAGAAGGAAGATAATCTCTGTGGCGACATTCCGTGGAGCGCGGTGTTTAGCATTGGGCTGTGGAGCATCTGGAAGAACAGAAACGAGGGCGCTTTTAAGGGGATCGAGAAGACCCTCTCGCCGCCTTCTCTTCTTCAGGCCATCAGGATCAAGGCGAGCATATGGTACAAGGCTTGGTCAGCTCCGAGGCTGATCCTAGGGCGTATTCAGGCCCCGGCGCACAGAACTCCGACGGAGATTGGTTGGATTCCTCCTCCGATAGGCTGGGACAAGATGAACGTGGATGGAGCGGCTAATGGTAATCAAGGCCCTGCGGGTGCGGGGGGCATTCTGCGCAACGCAGAAGGCAGGTGGATAGGTGGCTTCGTGTGCAACTTGGGGTCGTGCTCCGCGATTTTGGCTGAGCTCTGGGGCATTTACCACGGGCTGGGCATAGCCTGGCAGCAGGGGTGTAGAACCCTGATTCTCGAGACTGATTCTCAGATGGCCCTGCAACTCATCGACAGAAGAACTGATCCCCTCCACCCTCATGCTACTCTTCTTGCCGCTATCAGACGTAGGATCGCCCAAGACTGGGTGGTTAAGTTAGCTCACACGTATCGGGAAGGGAATAGAGCTGCGGACTGGCTCTCGAAGCACAGTCTCGTCTACCCCTACGGTAAGTGTGTTTTAACGGCGCCACCACAGGGGATCCAGAGTGTTATCGGAGATGATTGTAGAGGAATCACTTTCACTAGGAACATTGTGACTGTTCCCCGGACTTCTCCCGATCTGTAACTTCCTCCCCCACCCCGCTTGTCTCTGTTCTGCGGCTTTGGCCTCCTTTTACTCAAAAAAAAAAAAAAACTTTGAGAGTTGACTGCCACATCAGCCAAACTTAACGGAGTTGGACGGAGAGTTACCAAACATGAACGATTTATGTAAACTGAAGTACCACTATTGGATTTAAATATTTATAGTGACTAAATTTGAACGTTTTTTGCAATCTCAGTGACCAATCATGCAATTAACCCATTAACTAATTGAATGAACAGTAAAACCGCCTACAGAGTCATACAAAGTTAGTGGCCAATATAAGCATCGCTAGGATCTATAATATGGGTACACGGAGAAAGAGAGTGACTCAAATGAGCTAGGTGATCAACAAGTAGGGATGGCAACAAAACCCGAACCCACGGGTACCCACCCGACCCAACCCGGTCAACGCGGGTAAAATCCGTGTTGACGGGTTTTGGGCCGGGTTTGGGTTTAAACCCGTTCACTATTCAACGGGTTGGGTTGGGTTTGGGTTTAGGTAAACCCGGCCCGTGGGTACCCGCCCACCCATAAAATTAATTTTTTCGGTATATGTAATATTCTAAACAACTAATCTTATTTATGTTTGTGGAGACATGTCTAATTTTTTCTTTTTAATTGTGTAGAATGAAGTTGATGTTATGGAGTGGAGAGTAAAGAAACTTAATTGAAAGGAAGAAGCTTTCAATTAAACATGTTATTTATGGAAAATTTGTGATTTGCTTCAATTTTTTTGAGTTTTCTAGATTGGTGTTGACAATTTGTATAGTTAATTTGTGATTTGCTTGAATTTTCTAGAATGGTGTTTTATATATGGATAATTTGTATTGAGAGATTGATATTTGACTTTAATTTTGATAAGAACTTGTAATTGTAAATTTTTTACGACAAAACCCGTGGGTACCCATGAACCCGCGGGTACCCAACGGGTTGGGTTGGGTTTGAGTTTTTCAAACCCAGCGGGTTTTACCCCGGGTTTTTTTCAAAGATAAACCCATGGGTTTGGGTTTGGGTTTGGCAAAACCCGACCCAACCCGACCCATTGCCATCCCTATCAACAAGAAAGTTAGCTTCCCTGTAAACATGCGTAACCCGTATGTCCTAGTCACGCTTCTGCAGTTCCTGAAAAGAAAGTACAAGGATAGCGTGTTGGTGATTAGTTCGAAACAGACTCGAATATGAGATGCACGACTGTGGTGGAGTCCGGTTGCAGCTCCACCTTCTTGTATCCTA
The DNA here is from genome assembly GCA_946122785.1 of Linum tenue. Classification (NCBI taxonomy): domain Eukaryota; kingdom Viridiplantae; phylum Streptophyta; class Magnoliopsida; order Malpighiales; family Linaceae; genus Linum; species Linum tenue. The sequence goes on along the minus strand of CAMGYJ010000005.1, from coordinate 1,074,843 downwards.
GGTCTCACACCAGTTGAGGACCTTGTATGGCACCGCAAGTGATTGAACATCTTCCCAGATTTATCGAATAGGCCCCCAATATGCGACCCTGCCCTGTCTCTAAGCGCCTCTCCTGTAACATATATTTTTTAGGGAGCGATGTACTATGTTTCGCACTAGCTCACATTGATATTTGAATTGGATCAATCTGAAGTGATTTTATGAATTTTATTACAAATGAAGAGCAAGATATTAAACTACTATTTAAACATGATCAAGTAAAATGGGATGAGCTTACGATTTGATTACGGTTTGTAATTCCCTGAAAGTTAATGAGAGTTGTAATTCCGGTGAAATGGCTGGCCCAATTTACAACCCAGAGCTCAAAATTCAAATACAATATTTCCCCATCAGAACGAGCGATTTATCCCCCTGACCTGATCCCTTTCATCTCCTCCTATTTCTCCTGCATTTGCAGTTTGCCGATAGAGAGGCGATGGCCTGGGTTCCTGTGCTTAAGCCCAAATGCTTAAGCATATTGCTTAAGTCATTCTATTGGTTGATAGTGGATTAGGTAATTAATAAGTGGTTAGTAGTTAATAGGTAGTTGAGGATAAATAAGGTTATTATGCAAATATAATTGATATTAATAATTGATTATTCTCTCTCTCTCTTCACATAACTTTCTCCATAATCCTCTCTCTACTACAATTATGAGAAAATATGAAATTAATTTAATTATATTTTATTATTTAATAAAATTCAAAATTAATAATTGTTTGTCATTTAAAAATGGAAATTGAAAATTAAAATCTGCTTTCTCACTTCGTGACTACATTTTGCAATGACATTATCAACGCTTATGAAATAAATCATTATTACTATACCTTATAATTATTAACAATTTCAATATACGTATCAATTCTTTACTATTATATTATTAAGAATTTGGGATCAATTGTTATCAACGTTTATGAGCTCCCAAAATGTTTTTATTAATTATTTATTTGACGTGTTTGGAGATTATATTTAACATTGTCAATTTTTCATTAATTAGTAACGTCATGTCATGTGTGCACATATAGTTTTCATTATCAAATGTTTAATAATCGTTATTATCAAATTTTACATGACTTGTTAATAAAACACTTTATGACATTATTAGTTTTGAACTTTAGTAACCTTTAATAAGAACACACTAAATCATTGATAACGACTATATTTAGTTGAAAATAAATATTTGTGTATTCAATAAAAACATAATGTTTTGGTTATTGATGTTTTCGTTATCAATAAATTTTTGTTACATTATTAACGGTTTGTTTCATCTCTATCAACCTAGGAGCTTATGTTTTCTAATTTGGACATCGGGTTTATAAACTTCTTGATAAAGTGTACTATTTGTTTTTATTGTAGTTATCAACGTTTATGAAAAAATGTCAAACAATTACACCATCAACTTTTATTGGTTCATTATAATCAATCCAAGGTACTGTTATCAACTTTTATGCAATTAATTTTCAACGATATACAAAAACATTATCATCGTCTCCGAAATCATTTTTTGTTGTTTGTTAATGGGTTTAGGCTCATTGTTAACAATCTAATGTAATGTTATCATTGTTGATGTAATGTAAATTGTTATTAACGTAATAAAATATTTAAGGTTATAATCATTATCTATGTTTAATATTTAAGGTTATTAATAAAATATAGTTACATTATCTATGTTTAATATATCATGATATCATATGTTGTTTGTTAATGTATCGTGATATCACGTAGTTGTTACAACTTACAATTTCACTTTCACGTTAAAAACGTTAAGCAACTCCCACCAAAATGTTGTTAAAGTATATCATAACTAATAGTATTAAAATCATTAAAAATCGACCTAAACCATTTATAATTTTCAGTTTCAATGAAATTTTTGGGATGAGAACGTCACGTTTACGTTAAAAACGTTAACAACGTGAAAGTATATCATTACTAATAGTTTCAAAACGTTTAACAGTTAACCTAAAATATTTGCAATTTTGTCATGTACTGTTAATAGTGAACACTGTCGACGTTTGATGTATCATGATATAAGTTGTTGTTTGTTTGTCGAAACGAGTGAGGCGTCTTTGAGAGCCCATTACTAATAGTATCAATAATGATAATGTTGTGAATCAATGATATTGTGAATCATTAGTAAAGATGTTGTAATCAATGATTCATTCATAAACGTTGACGATGAAAATTTACAACGGTAGCGATTGATTCAAAATTGTTAATAATATAATTGTAAAGAGTTGATACTTATATCGTTAATAATGATAAGGTATAATAATAATGATTTATTTCATAAATGTTGATAATGTCATTGTGAATCATTAGTAAAGATGTTGTAATCAATGATTCATTCATAAACGTTGATGATGGAAATTTACAACGGTAACGATTGATTCAAAATTGTTAATAATATAATTGTAAAGAGTTGATACTTATATTGAAATCGTTAATAATGATAAGGTATAATAAAAATGATTTATTTCATAAACGTTGATAATGTCATTGCAAAACGTTAATACTACATTGCAAGTTGTCACGAAATGAGAGAGAATATTTTTAATTTTTAATTTCTAAGAGAAAAAATTATTAAGTTTGAATTTTATTAAATATTAAATATTAAAATTTAATTAAATTAATTTCGAATTTCCTTTTAATTGCATTGGAGAGAGAGGATTATGGAGAAAGTTATGGGAGGAGAGAGAAAGAGAATAATTAATTATTAATATTAATTATATTTGCATAATATCCTTATTCATCTTCAACTACCTATTAACTACTTACCCCTTTATTAACTACCTAATCCACTATCAACCAATAAAATGACTTAAACAAAATGCTTAAATGTATAGGCTTAAGCACCGGATCCTATCCGAGAGGCGATTCAATTGGCACTCGTCCTTCTCTTTTTTTTTTTTGGATAATGGTGAAAATGCATTACCAAGGAAATACACCAGGGGTGTATAGGCACTCGTCCTTCTCTTGCTAAATGTTCGTTTCGGATCCTGTCAATTTCTCGCCTTAGGTTTCCCAGAACTGAAATCCTTCATCTTCCCGGTAGAAAACCGCCATGACCGAGTTGGGACAAGCAAACGGGAAACGGAGCCGCAAAGAAGAAGATGCTACTGCTGACAGGTTAAGCCATCTTCCAGACTCCATTATTCATCACATCCTTTCGCTGCTCGATGACACCAAGTCCGCCGTCCAGACCTGCATACTGTCCCAATTGTGGCGATCCTTCTGGAAACATGTCCTCGTCCTCACCCTCCATCGACTTTCCTTCCAGAAGTACTCGAGCTTTTGCAGGTATGTCGACGAAGTCTTGTCCCTCCGCAATCCCCTTATTAATGCCCGCAAGATCATCTACACCGACAAGGAGCGTTACGAGAACAGAGACCGTAGATTGCTGATTAGGGTTATCCAATACGCGGCTTCCCATGGCACTCAACTTCTGGTGCTTGACGAGGATACAGTCCTGGCCAGTTCGGTGGAAGAAGATTTCAGATTCCCCCAATTCTTTGCCCCGATTTTGAATTCGAATCTCAAAACCCTAGAATTTAGAGGCTATATGGTCCTGAACAGCGGGATGGGATCTCCTGGTTTTCGGAATGTGACCACATTAGACTTGGACCGCTGCGTGCTGTATTCTGATGCGGAAGAGGAATGGGATCCTGATCCCTTTTCTAATTTCCCTTGTTTGGAGAATCTGGTTTTGAAGGATTGCTACTATGGCTCTACTTTTTACAGTGGCAACAGGACTCTGAGGATCTCGGGGCTCAGTTTGCTTAGCCTGAAACTCGTGGACATGGATGATGGTAGTAGTATTGAAATATTTGCCCCGAGGCTCAAGTTCTTCAGTCTTTCTAGTCAGGGGCCGTTCAAAGTATTCAAAGGTATAAAAGTTCCTTCCCTTGAGCATTCATATATCAAAGCTTACAACTTCTTCCACGACAAGGGTGGTAGAAAGGAATTGGTGCAGCGACATTTGATCTCCTTGTTCCAAGCTTTGAGTAATGCAAAAGCTCTGACGCTGCATTCCTGGACCATCTCGGTAATACTTTCTTTCCGGATTAGTGAACGTTTGCCCAATGTACGTGGTTCCATTGTTTAGGAAGTATCAACTTACATTTGAAGTTTGTCTCTGGTTACTCTTTTAGGTGCTGACTGAATTTTATGAGTTACTGGAACAACCCTCTCCGTTTAAGAGGTTGGAGTCGTTGATCGTGGATGGTGACAGTATACCTTGCAAACTAATCGGTTACTTCCTTAAAGGTACTTCTACTACTAGAGAACACAAATATCATGCTTCGGCGGAAGGAAGTAGGTGACAGTCTTGCCTTGGTCTCTTGCTGAACAGAGTAATGAGTTAGTTGTTCTCTATTTCTTTTTCAGGTGATATGAAAATAGGGCATCACCCAGGGTTGTCAATCCTTACAAAATGTCATTTAGCACTTGCCCATCCCGAAGAACTTAGCCATTACGAGGAAGAAGAGGTCGAGGGAAAGTGAGGGAAGCTAGCAAAACTGTGTATGTGTAAGGGCTATATATCTTCTGACGTTTCCTTATTTGATTCTGCTGTTAGAGTTTCTTAGTCGTGGATGACATCCATATTCATAAGAATGTGAAGCTTTTTATTTTACCTCCAAAGCAGTTAGATAACCCGCTCGTTTTCTTGCGGTAGTAGGAAGAAGAATCTCTATCGACCTTGGTAATTACTTTCTTAAAAAGGGTCTTCTAGTACAAAACCAACTGTTGAGTTGGTTGATTATTTTGTTATAGTCTCTGATTACATTAGGTAAGAGTTTGGTGTATCCTTTTCTTTCAGGTTTATGAATAGGTTATTTGGACAACCTAGGTTACTTATAGATTCTACTTGATTAATTGCGATATATATTACGTTATCAAAAAAACAATGCCCTTTTTTTGTAACTGATTAGCAACATGCTTCAACTTCAGATATCTTGAGTTTTGCTCATTGTATCAATCCGTGGTTCTAATTCTTACCATGCTATACACATGTTTGATGTAATAAATTATTTGTTGTGTGAGAGAAACAACCATCAAGATTGATTCGACCCGAAGATGTATCTACAACATGCCTAAAATTGTGTTCTATGAGCAATCCAATTGTATTATATGAAGAATTGAGTCCAGCTCAACTAAAAGACCTAAAAAATTGTGTTCATAGTGGTATTATATTCAAATAAAATTCACGATTTTTTTCTAAAATAAAATGGTCCAAAATAACATAAAAATGTAATATGTACATGCTTATGACCCCTATATATGTATTCCTGATATGATTGGAATTTTTTTAAAATTTGCCATGAGACTCAGAAAAATTGCTTACATTTTTTTCCATTATAAGTTATAATTAGAATTGTATAATGTTGTAATTTGTTCCGAATTAAATACAATATAATCCAATTTTTATGTCAAGAATTTGTGAATATTGGAAAAAGACCAGATTGCTATTTAAACCGAATCCAAGCGGACTGAAATCTATCTCTAGGTGGCTTCTGTAGAAAAACCGCCATGACCGAGTTGGGGCAAGCAACAGGAGAAAGGAGTCGCCAAGAAGAAGATGCTATTACTACTACTACTAGCGACAGGTTAAGCCATCTTCCGGACTCCATCATTCATCAAATCCTTTCGTTGCTCGACGACACCAAGTCCGCCGTTCAGACCTGCGTACTGTCCCCACTCTGGCGATCCGCCTGGAAACATGTCCCCGTCCTCACTTTCGATGACCGATCCTTCCACAAATACTCAAGCTTTTGCTGGTTCGTCAACAGAGTCCTGTCTCTCTCCGCAATCCCGTTATCGATGCCCTCAAGATCAGCTACGCCGACGAGGAGTGTTACGAGCGGAGAAACCGTAAATTGCTGGCTAGGGTTATTCAATACGCGGCTTCCCATGGTACTCAACACCTCGCGATTGACGTGTCTAAGTTACCGATAACCCTAGATATTCCGGACGAGAGTTTCAGGTTCTCCCAGTTCTTTGCCCCGATTTTGAATTCGAATTTCAAAACCCTAGAATTTAAAGGTTACGTTGTCCTGGACAGTGGGATGGGATCTCCTGGTTTCCATAACGTGACTACATTAGAATTGGACGGCTGCCTGCTGGGGTATGATGCGATACAGGAATGGGATCCTGATCCCTTTTCTAATTTCCCTTGTTTGGAAAATCTGGTCTTGACGGATTGCAACTATGGCTCTATTTTTGACAATGGCAAAATGAGTTTGAGGATCTCCGGGCTCAGTTTGCTTAGCCTGAAACTCGTGGCCATGACTGATTATAGTTGTAAGATTGAAGTATTTGCCCCGAAACTCAAGTTCTTCGGTCTCTGCGGTTGGGGGCTGTACAAAGGATTCAATGGTATAAGCCTTCCTTCCCTTGAGCATGCCTATGTTAATGTTTATGGCCTGGACAGCAAGAAGCTAGGTAGAAAGGAACTTGTGGAGCGAGATTTGATCCCCTTGTTCCGATCTTTGAGTAATGCAAAATCTCTAACGCTGCATTCCCGGACCATCTTGGTAGTACTTTCTTTGTTTCGGATTAGTGAGCTTGCGCCCAATGTATGTGGTTCCATTCTCCAGGAAGTACTGGCTTACACTTGATGTTTATCTCTGTTATGTTTTAGATGCTAAGTGAATTCTATGAGTTGCTGGAACAACCATCTCCGCTTAAGAGGCTGAAGTCATTGATCGTGGATGGTGACAGTATACCTCGCAAACTAATCGATTATTTCCTTAAAGGTACTTCTACTGCTAGAGAACACAAACATCAAGCTTCGGCAAGAACAGAGTAGTTGGCATTCTTGCCTTAGTTTCTTACTCAGCATAACAATGTGTGGGTTGTTGTCTGACTTTTGCAGGTGATATGAAAACAGGGGATCACCCTGGGTTGTCAATCCGTAGGAGTTAAAAGATCCCTTTAATGCTTGCCCAAGAACTTAGCCATTACGAAGAACAAGAGATTGACGAAAGTGAGGTAAGCGAGCATATACTGTTGCTGCTCAAACCAAGGATTGAAATACCGTATCGGAGATCGTACTAGAAACGTCAGAGATACTTTATGCTAAAATCTTGGTTTAATTGTGGTTCAACCACTTCATATCGTTAAATGATGCCTACCAGTATGAGATTTTCTTATCGAACCACCTATGTGGTATACTTTTTTAATTCTTTGTTTAAACTTCAAAAATAAGATGTTTATGTTTACGGAGGGTAATAGTAATATATTTATTATATATTGAAGGGTCATATTGGTGTACTCCTGAAGTATACTATACTCCAAGTACTCTTAGCGAGATATTTATATGTGGACCTTGAATTAAATCAAGTTTGGGGTATGATATTGTACCCTAACCTCTAACGGAGAAATCCCAGCTCCTGATTCTCTAAATTCAAACTAGAAGTTCAATTTTATAAAAAATACTAATTGACTGTTGAGATTGACTGAAGCTCAAAAAAGGAGATCTAATGACTAAAGAAAAAGGAGATCTAATGACTAAATCACTTGAAGCATACTGAATGCTCTTTGAGTATATCAGTGATTACCATATTGAATGCCATTTACATCCGCATCCCTCAATTATTGATCCTCCCTCCTTGGCTATAGATCGAAGAGACTCGGTAGTCTTGTCTAATCTGTATTGAGATTTGAGATTTGACGTAAATCAAAAGAAAGAATAGAAGCAATAATAATTTATGGTAAATGCCACATTTAGTCACTAATATTACTAAATCGTGTCATGTTTAGTCACTAGAAAAATTTAATATCAATTTTGATCACTCAAATTACTGAAACTGGTCATATTTAGTCACTTTCTCGTTAGTTTCCGTCCAAATCCATTAACTAACGAGAGAGTGACTAAATGTGACATGTTTAGTCATTCGAGTGACTAAATGTGACATGTTTAAATAATTCGAGTGATCGAAGTTGGACAATGACTACAGGAGAGTGACCAAATGTGACATGTTTCAGTAAATCGAGTGATTAAAATTAATATTAAATTTTTCTAGTGATTATACATGAGATGATTTAGTAATCTCGGTGTCCAAAATGTGACATTTACCCTAATAATTTATATCCTCCTCTAATTCCTTCGCAATAGGTTATTTTATGCGCATTTTATTTTACTTATAACAGCTGAAAGGAAAAAAGAAAGAGCCAGTGAGCTGGTTTGTGCATGGCTTCCACGTTTTGATCTTCTCCTCCAGTCCACCTGTTCCTCCAGCATCTGCACCCAAAGTTTTCGTTTCTGATCCTTTCAATTTCTCGCTTTCGGTTTCCCGGAATTCAGAGAGGTTCTCTACTTGCGTCCTGCTATAGAAAGTCCCGCCATGGCCGAGTTGGGCCAAGCATCTAGAAAAAGGAGCCGCGAAGAAGAAGAAGCTGCTGCTGACTGGATAAGCCATCTTCCAGACTCCATCATTCATCACATCCTTTCGTTGCTCGACGACACCAAATCCGCTGTACGGACCTGCGTCCTGTCCCCAATCTGGCAAACCGCCTGGCTACATGTCCCCATCCTCGATCTCCGTCGGAGCTCCTTCCAGAATTACTCGAGCTTCTGCAGGTGCGTCGACCAAGTCCTGTCTCGCCGCAATCCCTACATTGATGCCCGGAAGATCAGCTACACCGACAAGGAGAGGTACGAGAGCAGAGACCGTCGATTGCTGATTAGGGTTATTCAGTACGCGGCTTCCCATGGTACCCAACATCTGGTGATTGACGTGGATACGGTGTTGGTTAGACACGAGCAAGAAATTTTCAAATTAGGCCGAAATGCAGCTGTCTTCCGATCAAATGCCTTGCGATGCTAATCCCAAACTCGCAAGCGACGAATCATTAGAATCTATCTGTGTTTGTTGTTGTTGTTGTGGTGGTGGTGGTGGTGTTATCATAGCTGGGGATCGAAAATTCGACATGATGAGTAGCTTGTCTTAATTTGTATGTCTATGCAGGTATCCGAGCTGCAAGTTGTTAAGATCGTGAAGGCCAATTGGGGTCCCTGCGCTGGTACGAACTACTACATACATCACCTTCGAGGCTGCTGACCTGCTGTCTTCTGATCCTGATCGTGCTACGAGAACCTATGAAGCTGAGGTTTATCAGAACATTCGTGGCAAACTATCGACGACACTGTTTCGTGAGAAAGGCCAGAAACTAAGCATTCGAGAAATGGAAGACCGCCCATGCACCTGCATGTGATGAATGAGGGAGGTTCAGAGAAGTTTAAGGGTTAGTTTACTGATGGCTTTCATTGGATAAAATAATTGTTGCTTCATTATAGTTTGTTGTTTCTTGCGGAAGGGGGAAACCTACTTTGGTTAGGAAAAGGATATTGGAACCTTTGTCCTATATATGTTACATTGCATCATTAGTCCGTTCGTCCTGGGTAAAAAAAAACACTCCAAGTATAGCTGGAGTTTTACAGTTAATTCTTTCGAAGAAAATGATGAACCACCCAAAGAAAGCTGGAGAAAGGCGCTCTGATAGGTTAAGTGCTCTTCCAGAAGCCATTATTGGTCACATCCTTTCGTTTCTCGACACCAAGTCTGCTGTTCAAACCTCTGTACTGTCGCGAGCATTGCAAAGTGCTTGGAAGCAAGTTCCTGTCATTAACCTCCATAGCAATTCCTTCAAAGAGTATCGGAATTTCCGAAGCTTTGTGTCCAAGGTTTTGTCCCTCCGCTGCAATGTCAATGTCCAGAAGCTGAGGTATATCGACCACGATCATAGTTACGAGGATCGAGATGTTAGTCTGTTTGTCGAGGTCATCAAGTATGCTCTATCTCATAATACTCAACATCTGGTGATTGACCTCGAGAATGGAACGGACTATTATCAAGATTGTTACAAGTACTCCGACTTGTTTGGGTCAGTTCTGGATTCCAATCTCACAACTCTAGAATTAAGATCTGTCATTGTGGATAGTGGATTTAGATCTTCTGGTTTTCGGGTACTAACAACTTTATGGCTGCGCGGGTGCCTGTTGGTTTCTGATTCGGAGGAGGACATTGATCTTTTTTCTAATTTACCCTGCCTGGAGAATTTGGTACTGAGGCATTGCCCTCTTGATCATCCCTATCCAATTGCGGATGAAAGGATTGTGAAGATAACTGGACCTGAATTGCTTAGCCTGAAAGTGGATGACTCGTGGTTTCCAAAGATTGAAATAACTGCACCAAAGCTCCAATTCTTCATTTTTTGGCATGACTCGCACCTCCAAAAATTCTCCAAGTTAAGCCTTCCTTCCGTGGTTCACGCTGATATTAACGACTGTATTGGTGGGTCCGGGGAAGAACAGATGGCGCTAGAGTTGATCTCCTTGTTCCAAGGTGTGAGTAATGCAAAATCACTAGTGCTGGACGCCGATGGCATTGAGGTAACCTTTAGTTAATATTGTTGCAATAACTAAGCCGTGCTGTCTTCCTGAGAATGTTACCCTTTTAGGTTCTAAGTTTGGCTTCTGTTTGGTGCAGGAATTGAACAAAATTTTTGAGTTTTTGGAAAAACACCCCTCCCCCTTTACGAGGTTGGAGTCATTGATCGTGGACAGCGACACCACGGCCATGTCCATACCCTTGAAATTGGTCAATTACTTGTTCAAAAGAAGTTCTTGCACAGATCCGAAGATCGAGTTTGCATAGCGTTAGAATCGACGATCTTGCAGTAGTTTCTTGCTTAACGCAGTGAGTTGATTGTTGTTGTTGTTGTCTTTCTTTTTCGGAACTGTTTGGAACAATCTATTCTCCTCCCTCTTTTGTTATTCCTTCTGACTTCTGAGAGATTGTTCTGAATTACTTTGCCATATGTTAAGCTGTTGAGTCTGTTTGATTCTGAAGTATCAATTGATCCATCAATAAGTTATTCGATAAACCAAATAGCGATGTGCTATGGCTTGTTCCTGCGTTTTCATTCTCGAGAAGCCTCTTAGAAATTCTAGGGCTAATTTCACTGGGAAGTCTAAACTATTCAAAAAATGTCATTAGTGTACCAAACTTTTTCAATGTGACAAATCTGGCACGAACTATTTTTCCGTTAATGTTGACCGACGTTGGCTATTAGTAGATCACAGAAAATCAAATCAGTTTCTATGTGGTTGGTGCCATATTTGTCATATTGAATAGTTTCCGACACAAATGTCACGAAACGCATATAGTTTGTGCCAGATTTGTCATATTAAATAGTTTTGGACACGAATGACACTTTTTGGATAGTTTGGACTTTCTAGTGAAATTAGCCGAAATTCTATTAGTTGCTTCTTGTAACAATGGACTAAAGTTAAAGCAGAATGTCCTCTATGGTGATCGTGGTGGTGCTACGTGTAATCTAGTGATCTAGGATGGGTCACTAGGTTGCAGTCCTCTCAATATATGATGGTTGGATATAATTTATGGATCACACAAGAAATAAATGTTGATAATTGGTAGGATGGGGCTATCAGCTCCCTCACCCAAGATCCTAGTGATTTTTTTATATTTCTGAATTCTGATCCAATTCACTATAAATCATGGCTTCGCCACTAATATTGAAAATAATCAGACGACTGCCAGTACATTTTGCGAAATGACGCTTTGTCTTGGAATAGATTGTTTGATAATAGATGGTTGCCTTATGAAGAAAGTGATTGTATTATTTTTGTATATTCAAATATTTTTAACGGTGAAAATTTTGGGTCGGGCCAATGAAGAAAATATGGTGCATAGTTTGGACCAAAGGAACAATTTCAGAAACCACAGACCAAGGTAGAAAGTTTGGATATAATTCGGGCCAAAATAAGATATTAACATTTTTTTAAACATTGTTAAGAACTACTACATCACCTTCTAGGCTGCTGACCTGCTGTCTTCTGATCCTGAATAGGGATGGCAATCGGTCGGGTTGGGTCGGGTTTTGCCAAACCCAAACCCATGGGTTTATCCGTGAAAAAAATCCGGGGTAAAACCCACTGGGTTTGAAAAACTCAAACCCAACCCAACCCGCTGGGTATCCGCGGGTTCATGGGTACCCACGGGTTTTTGTCGTAAAAAATTCACAATAACAATTTCCTATCAAAATTAAAGTCAAATATCAATCTCTCAATACAAATTATCCATATATAAAACACCATTCTAGAAAATTCAAGCAAATCACAAATTAACTACACAAATTGTTCAACACCAATCTAGAAAACTCAAGAAAATTGAAGAAATCACAAATTATCCATAAATAACATGATTAATCGAAAGCTTCTTCCTTTCAATTAAGTTTTTCACTCTCCACTCAATAACATCAACTTCATTCTACATCACTAGAAAGAAAAAATTAGACTTGTCTCCACAAACATAAATAAGATTAATTGTTTAGAATATTAAATATGCCGAGAAAATTAATTATATGAGTGTGGGCGGGTACCCATGAGTCGGGTTTACCTAAACCCAAACCCAACCCGGTGAATAGTGAACGGGTTTAAACCCAAACCCGGCCCAAAACCCGTCAACACGGATTTTACCCGCGTTGACCGGGTTGGGTCGGGTGGGTACCCATGGATTCGGGTTTTGTTGCCATCCCTAATCCTGATCGTGCTACGAGAACCTATGAAGCTGAGGTTTATCAGAACATTCGTGGCAAACTATCGACGACACTGTTTCGTGAGAAAGGCCAGAAACTAAGCATTCGAGAAATGGAAGACCGCCCACGCACCTGCATGTGATGAATGGGAGGGAGGTTCAGAGAAGTTTAAGGGTTAGGTTTTAGTTTACTGATGGCTTTCACTGGATAAAATAATTGTTACTTCATTATTGTTTATTGTTTCTTGCGGAAGGGGAAACCCAATTTGGTTAGGAAAAGGATATCATATCAGAACCTTTGTCTATATATGTGACTTCATGGATCTTTCAATCGTACTTGGATATCACTGGTCCCCAAGGTAAACAACGTTAGAACCATGAAAAATCTAAGACCAATCAGCCTTTGCCAAGTGATCTACAAAGTCATAGCAAAAATCTTAGCAGACAGGTTGAGTAGAGTGTTACCCAAGATCATATCCCCAACTCAAAACGGGTTTATCAAAGGGCGTCAAATTTCAGATAATATCCTAATCAGTCATGAAATGGTTCATCATCTCAAAACTTCTAAATCCAAGAATAAAAGGTGGATGGCAGTGAAACTAGATATGGAGAAAGCATACGATCGAATAGAATGGCCTTTCTTGTTCGAAATGATGAGAATTCTTGGCTTACATCCTAGATTTATATCTTGGATAAAAGAGTGTGTCACTACAGTGTCGTATTCGATACTTATTAACGGATCCCCATCAGAATACTTTAGACCTTCAAGAGGACTAAGACAAGGAGATCCCCTATCGTCTCTCCTTTTTGCCATCTGTGCCGAAGGATTTTCTAGCATGATTAGAAAAGCTACCTCCGTAGGATTCCTTGAAGGAGTCAGAATCCGCCCTAGTTGTCCGGTAATTTCCCATCTATTTTTCGCGGATGACTCATACCTATTTTTGTCCGCCTCGACAGAGTATTGTACGTCCCTCCTCTCCCTTCTAAAGGCCTACGAGGAGTTGAGCGGTCAACGAATAAACTTAGCTAAATCAGCCGTCCTTTTCAGTCACAATACAGACCCTTCTCAAGCTCAAATTATGGGGGCTCAATTGGGTGTTGGAACTATAGGAGAACATGACTCCTATTTAGGTCTACCTGCCATCTTATCTAAATCAAAAAGGGATACATTCCAGTTCATGGAGGAGAAACTTATTAAGAAGTTACAAGGCTGGAAGCAACGTTCCCTTTCGAAAGCTGGGAAAGACATTCTTATTAGAACATCGGCCACTAATATACCAGTATTAGGAATGTCATGCTTCAAGCTCCCCAAGGAAAACTGTAGACGACTAAACAGTCATGTTGCAAAGTTTTGGTGGGGCACGGCACAAAATTCAGATCACCCAATCCACTGGGTGTCTTGGAAAAGCTTAGCTCACAGTAAATTCCATGGAGGTCTTGGATTCAGGGATTTTGAAGCCTTCAATCTAGCGTTGCTGGCCAAACAATGCTGGAGAATATGGACTAATCCAAATTCACTCCTATCCCAGATTTATAAGGGTCGATACTTTACCCAATGTTCGGTGTTGGAAGCATCAATCGGCTCAAATCCTTCGTGGGGGTGGAGAAGTCTACTCTTTGGAAGAGATCTGCTCCTCCAGGGATTAAGGTGGCAAATAGGTAATGGACAAAGTACTCGGGCATTCATTGATAACTGGATTCCGGGGGATAAACCCATAATTCCGAGTACACGACCCCACATTCAAAATGGATCTCCTATGGTATCTTATTTTATAAAAGAAGGTCGAGGGGAATGGGACGTTCCAAAACTTCAAAATTACTTTGAACCTCAGTCAGTTGATCTTATAAGGAGAATTCCGCTTCCTCGTTACTCACAACAAGATATTAGAGTGTGGCACTTTTCCAAGGATGGAAAATACACAGTCAAATCGGGTTATCACTTAGCTTTGGAAAGAATATTGGCACCAAGTCGAAAACCGATAGTGCAAATTATCGACCCTCCTATTTGGAAAAAGACTTGGAACATCCAAGTTCCACCTAAACTCAAATTCTTCATATGGCAATGTCTCAAAGTCATACTCCCAACAGTAGTAGCTCTGCAATCTCGTGGAGTTAACTGCCTTAACCGATGTCCTGTCTGCTGGAGACATCGAGAAAGTATTGAACACTTATTTTTCAGATGCCCCCTAGCCATCAGATTGTGGTCTATAGTGGGATTGAGCAACATTATTGAGACCGCCCAGACTGTTAACTTTAGTCTATGGTGGCGACATGTCATGGTCTCCGAGACCTCCCCATTCCACATTCTCCAATGCGTCTGTTTACTTTGGAGAATCTGGAAGTCTAGAAATGAAGTGACCTTTGAATTTACCCAACCCCATATCCGATCCTTAGCCAGACAGTTCTACAACCAGGTCCTCGAATTTTCCAGTCTCCTTCCCCCCCCTCCCCCCCGCAGCTCTCGTCTCCCAAATTTTTCAGCCACCGCTTGGATCCCCCCTCCAGAAGGCTTTTTGAAGATCAACGTCGACGCAGCGGTTAGTGCCTCCGGGTGTTCGACTGGGCTTGTTATCAGAGGCTCAGACGGGCATGTGAGGTTGGCGGTTGGGTTGCAGCATAAAGGAATAGACAACCCTTATCTGGCAGAGCTTCTAGCTTTCAGGGATGCTATCTCCTTTGTAGCCTCAAGATCCTTGTCCCACGTGATTATCGAAGGCGATTCTGAAGTGGTTGTCAACCAAGTCCGTCAAGGCATCTCAGAAGATTCGATTGGTGGTCCGGTGTTACGAGAGTGTCTCCAGATGCTTAGCTCTTTGTCTATTTGTATAGAGTTTAGGGCGGTACCTAGGTCCGCCAACAGTGCTGCCCATAGAGTGGCGCGTAAAGCACTGCTTTTATCTCTTGTAGAGTTAGAATCTTTTGATTTTTTGGGGGTAGCCTCGGTAGATTGTCTTTAAGGGGGTCCTGGGTAGAACTGTAAGATTAACTATTTTATCTCTTTGATATCACTCAGAAATAAAAAAATGTGACTTCATGGAATGGGCCGAACCAGTCATTAACCGTCCACCACCTTTTTTGCTCGTTTCAAAACTTTCGGAATCGGATTACTTGCCGAATCCGATTTTTCCGGTTTGACCGGCCGGTCCGGTTTTAATAACAGTACAATGAGTCAATGACTGTGATCCTAAAATGTTCAAAAATTATATATAGTTTTAGATAATATAGAATCAACCTATTAATCTAGTTGACAACTTGAGATTCAAAAATTTAAAATATCGTTATCAAAACTCATTATTAGAATAAGGAAGCTTGGTCGCTATTCCATTTATCAGTTGGACTTCCTTGGACGATCTGGGCCCATGTCCTATATTTGTTAAGAGTAAAAGCCCATAACGCACGGCCCAAAATAAATCCAAAACACATTGAATATTTAACAGGATTCAAAAGTTGTAAACAAAACCCCTTTTTCCCCTTCATTTTCCCTCTACAACTGCTTGGAGCCTAGCGAAGCCCTAGTTTACTCCGATCAAATGCCCCAGTTTTTCTATTAAACTTGCGCCGGCGGCGATAACAGTCTCTCACCCTCTTCGTTTTGCTCCGATCAAGTTTCTCCGTCTCTGATCCTTCGATTTCTTACATCCTCTGGTTCTCATAACTGAAATTCTAATGAGCAAGAACAGGAAGGCATGGAAAGTAAGACGCTGGGACAGGTTGAGCCGTCTTCCAGAACCTATTATTCATCACATCCTTTCGTTCCTCGACTCCAAATCCTCCGTTCAAACCTCCGTGCTCTCCCGATTTTGGAGATGCGTCTGGAAACACGTCCCTGCTCTGGAGTTCAATCAGTATTACTTCCAAGATTACTCGAGCTTCCGAAGGTATGTAGGCAAGGTTTTGTCCCGCCGTTATCCCCTGAATCTCCGCAAGGTCAGCTTTCTAGACCGCCAGCTTAGGTCGGAGGGAAGAGACGATTCTCTGGTGATTAGGGTTATCCGACATGCCTTGTACCATGATGCACAACGTTTGCTGATTGTGACTGTAAATGACATGACGACCCCTGACACTTACAGATTCTCCGATCTGTTTGGCTCGATCTCGAGTTGCAATCTGAAAACCCTAGAATTGGAAGGTTTCGACCTCGATAGAGGGTTTGGGTCGCCCGGTTTTCGTGCCCTGACGACTCTAGATTTGCTGACTTGTCTGGTCGCTTGTGATCAGGAGGTACTTGAACCATTTTCTAACTTTCCTTGTCTCAAGCATTTGAGCATGAGGGATTGCCGTGGGTACGAGAGTTCTCGTCTCGTGGATGATAGGAGTATCAGGATATACGGACTCGAATTGCTTAGCCTGACATTGGATTCTGTGGAGTTCGACAAGATCGAAATATATGCACCGAAGCTGAAATGCTTCAGTGTCCAGGAAGACGTGGAGTACTTGAGATGCTCTTTAAGCCTTCCGTCTCTGGATCATGCTGAAATTGGGGTTCATGAGGGGACACCTGTGTCGGTCGAGGATGACCGGGAATCGATAACGTTGCAGTTGATCTCGGTGTTCCACGGTTTGCGTAATGCGAAATCTTTGAAGCTGTACGGTGTTACCACCGTTGAGGTAATAGATACTCTTTCCGATCACTTCTTGCATGCATAACCTAACCATTTGTTTCCTTGTGAAGGTATCAGCATCCGTTCAAGTTTGTTTCTGTTTCTATCTGCAGGTACTGAGTAAATTTTGTGAGCTTCTGGAAAATCAGCCATCCCCTTTTCCGAAATTGGAGTCCCTGATTCTGGATTCTAAGACTGAGATTGTGCCTTACAAACTCGTCAGTTACTTTTTCAAAGGATCTTCATGTGCAAGTCCAAATATTCTGTATGTATCCACACCTAGCTAGCAGTCGGCCACTTCTGCAAAGTTTCTGATGATGGTGTGTAAATGGGCTAGTGGGTTTCTCCTTTTGGGGTAATTTAGGAA
Source organism: Linum tenue (assembly GCA_946122785.1). NCBI lineage: Eukaryota > Viridiplantae > Streptophyta > Magnoliopsida > Malpighiales > Linaceae > Linum > Linum tenue. The sequence goes on along the minus strand of CAMGYJ010000005.1, from coordinate 1,057,279 downwards.
GAATGGGAGTTCCTTTTATAGTTGTCACTGCTTGAACCTGTTTTGCATCGCATTGTTAGGTTGAAGCTAGTTATTCAGACTGATAACCTGTTTCTTTTGAAGAAGTATGTTGAAATTGATTTTCTTATCATTGGGATAGTAATGATTTTTGTTGGATCATGGAATCCTCGCTCTGGTTGTATTTTTTTGGTTGGTAGTCATTTTTAAAAAACTCTGTTAAGAACAATGATCAGTCCAAACATATCAGATGTTTACATGGATGTAACCCTTCATTAAAGCAATTGCACCATTTGCACGTTTGACCATTACAGTTGCGGCATTCGTTCTATACTTTTATTCCCAATTGACGTTGCTCCCCATAACCGATTAAGTGGAAATCGGTAGAGAAGGAAGAACAATACAGAGATCAACCCAATGGAAAGAGAACAAAGTATAACATCAGGATCAGCTATTCTTAGCAAGGAATGTGGATGTAATGATCCCGATTGTGAACTTTGTATAATCCCATTTGAGATACAATTAGCACAACCAACTAGCATGGCAAACAGAGTCGGAACCAGTGGAACAAGAACAACTCAACAGAGTATAACAATTAAACATTATCACGATCTGGAAAATCAATGCCAAGTGCAAACAGAACAATTGCGCTTGAATTTTTGCAGTGCAACGAGGTATACAGTTCATTCAAGATTCGAAACCACCTCAGACGTTTGAGCTGTTGAATAATTATGGAAAGCCAATCCTAATTCTCATCTTGATTCTGTTCAAGGGACCTCCTATCGTGCTTTGAAGTTACTATAACTTGACTTTTTTTAACCTGCTATAGCAGGTTTTATAGGTCACATTACGTAAAACTAATGTTTATTACGTAACAATTACGTAATGCTTGTTAGTCTTACGTAACAGTTAAACTAGAAGCGTTACGGAAGGTTTCCGTAACGACTTATCAGTTTACGTAACACTAGGTTAATATTCATTACGTAAAAGCATCGTCCATTACGTAAAGTTTCCGTAATTATATTTTACAACTGTTACATAAAATACACGCTCATTACGTAAAGGTTACGTAACGAAGGTTATATCTTACGTAACAGTTAAATTAGAAGTGTTACGTAAGACTTCCGTAATGACTTACCACATTACGTAACTTGATTAATATTCATTGCGTAAAAGGACCATCCATTACGTAAGGCTTCCGTAACGCCACCTTACAACTGTTACGTAAAGTATGCATCTATTACGTAAAGGTTACGTAACAGTCAAATTAGAAGCGTTACGTAAGTCTTCTGTAATGATTTAACAGATTACGTAACGAAAGATTAATATTCATTACGTAAAATGAGTGTCTATTACGTAAGGTTTCCTTAATGACACTTTTCAACTATTACGTAAGATAAACACTCATTACGTAACCATTACGTAATGCCTATTGTAATTTACGTAATGCGACTTGTAATTTACGTAATGCGACTTGTAAAACCTGTAATAGCATGTCAAAAACATCAAATTACAATAACTTCAAGGTATTGTATTGTAGGAATTTTCGTATTTTGATATGCACACAAAATTCAAAATTTAGCATAGACACGCCCATAATTTACAAGGGATGATTTTTTTTAATTTTATTTAAGCGTAATCTGCCTGTATTAATATTTTAAAAATTTGGAACGACTGAGTGAGAATTCCCGCGAGAGAAATGGCGCAAGTTTTGAATTTTGGAATTTAGGTCGTACTATGTCGCCCTATTGCGTCCAGCGATTAGATTAACCCTGTGTTCTGGCGGGAAGATTATGAGCTCCTTCTCCCCCACGACTCAATCTCACCACTGCTCGCACTTCAACTGGTTAGTTAGGGTTTAGAAAAAGGACGGAAAAGATAGCTCAAGCCAAACCCTATCCGTCCGCCTGTTCATCATTTGTTGGAGGGAGAGCACAGCACAGCGCCGAATCAAATGGCTTCTTCACTTTCCTTGAAGCGTGGACGTTGCGAGAGCGACAGCTTGTCTTCCGCCCGATTGTCGCCGGTGGTTGTGTTCTCTCCCGGCCCTGGTTGTACCGTCTCGTCCGATTGGATGATCAGGTGATCGCTTTCTCTTCCCTCTCAATTCTTCGTTCACTATTGCAATGCCATAGACAAGATAGATTCATGGAAATGAAGCCCTTCGAATCTCTCTCTCGCTTTTGGGTTATTCAGTTGGAAGGAGATGCTGGAAGATGCTCTGGATGCTGTTGAAGTAATCACCGTCCAGCAACTCTGTGAGTCGATTTCATCCCTGATTCCATTTTCCCCCCTTTCTTGGTGCTGTTTGTCAGTCATAAGTGCTTCGAAAGTGTAGCGAAATTGCAGAGTGAGATTTGTTTTCTCCTGATGATAAATCTAGGGCAGGGGCTTAATTAGAAGATAAATTGTTTCTTTGGTGTGCAGATAGTTCCGGGGAACTTTCAAGACAATATGATGCGGCGAGTTACCATGGCTTTTGTGCGAGAATGGCAGCGAGGAAATACTCTGGACATCCTCTGGTTTTGGCTGGGAGATCTCTGGGTTCAAGGTGGATATACCTACAATATTATCTTATCTGAAAATTCAGCTCCATGAACTTCATGTGGTTTATGTTTGTTTTAGACTAAGCTGCTTAGTGGAAGCTAAGGAGGGGGTTGAAGTTGCAGCGGTGATATGCTTGGGCTACCCCCTCGAGGTTAGCCATTGCCTGTGAATCTGCAACTAGTCATGGTTTCCATCATTAATATATTAGCTATATGGCCTTTTAGTCTCTCATAGTTCCAAAACTTTTTCAAGGGCATGACTGGAGCAGTTGAGGATGATGAGGCACTGATGCAAGTCAAAGCCCCCGTTATATTTGTTCAGGTGCTTGCTTCTTTAGACCTTGTAACTTCAGTGCCATGGAGATGTCCAAATTGTTACATGATGTTTGACAAAGTCTGGCTTTTTCCCTCCTTTCCTGAACCAGGGTAGTAAAGATGTGTTCTGCCCACTTGGAAAGTTGGAAGCCACCCGCAAGAAGATGAATTGCTACAACGAGTTGCATGTAGTTGATGGAGGCAACCACTCGTTCAGGATTGGAAAGCGACATCTACTTGCCAATCAGTTGACACAAGACGAAGTTGAAATGAAAGCTGTTGGGGTTATTGCTTCATTCATTTCGGGTTGTCTGAGAGGTAACAGAAAGTAACAAGACAGTTTACCTTCCCTGCCATGGATGGAACTCTTTCACTTCTTTGATTTAGCACCAAAAAGGGTAGAGGAGTTGTGCTAAATAACTGTCGGTATAAATTGTGTCAGGAGCATTTCTTGGCCGTCAGGTTCAGCAGATTCAAGTTGCTTCAACTCTTTTCCCATTGAATCACCACCAAAACAAAGATGCAGGAAATACTAGCTCATCACTATCACCTGTGGTTGTTTTTGCCCCTGGCTCTAGTGCTCCATCTTCTTCTAGTTGGATGTTCAGGTTCTCATTAATCTCTCCATTTTCATTCTCTCTTTTCAATTTATTGGTCTAGCATTATAGAGGGATCCAAGACAAGAAAAAGAAAGTGTTGAGGGGTACGAGCCTATGAAATTTCTAACTCCTTCAGGTGGAAGGTGATGCTCAAGAATGCTCTGGATGCTATTGAAGTCATCACCTTTGACTATCCTTGTGAGTTGATTTTTCTTTTACAATTCCTTCTACTGATATTGTGTTGACAGTTATATGGCCTCTGCCACTTCAGATATTTTATTTGAGTTTTAACTTTTGTGTTTGAAAGATATGATTGGTGAAAAGAAGAGGGCTCCTCCAAAAGCTGAAAGACTGGTCCGGTTTCACAAGGATATTGTGAAACAGGCCACAGAGAAGTACCCTGGACATCCTCTAATCTTGGCTGGGAAAGCCATGGGAGCAAGGTTGATAAATTCTCTACCCTTCATTACATATTCTAATCTCTTGACTGCTGAAGCACCAATAACAGGCCACTATGATTACCACTCCAACAAGTGTTTTTCCTTTTAAACTTTTTTTCCTTTTGTTATGTTGAAGAGTGAGCTGCATGGTGGCTGGTGAGGTGGACGTTGCAGCTTCAGCAGTAGTATGCTTGGGGTACCCACTTAAGGTTTGCTATCTTATTCATCATCATCTTTCTTCATTTTTTGTTTCTGTAATTATTTGGAGACTCTCCGTACGAACTCAACTCATAAACATATGTTTGCTTTTCTGCATCACGATGATGATCAGAGCCTAGTCCGAGCCACACTGAATGATTCACTGATGCAACTTCTAGTCCCAGTCATGTTTGTACAGGTACCTTCTCTACCCTGCTACACTCCATGCAAGATAAATTCTCAACAGTATATACTAAAATCGAATATTCTGACATTTCTGCTCTTTTCCTCTCTATGGACTGTGGACAAAAGGGTAGCAACGATGTTTTCTGTCCATTTGATATGCTGCAATCGGTTCGCCAGAAGTTGAAATGCCGGAGCAGGTTGCACGTCGTAGATGGAGGGGATCATTCTCTCAAGATATCGGTTGAGCAAAAGCTGGAAGATGGCTCCACTCAACACGAAGCTGACATGGATGCTGTTGGCGCCGTTGCTTCCTTCGTTTCCAGCTGCCTAACTCACAAGAAATCACAATAACGCGATGTAAATATTTCACCACCTAGCTAGCTCTCTTTTGGTATATGTATGTAGTAACATGGGCAGGTTTCTGGGTGACCATTTCCCGGGGGAATCAGGATGCATATATAGTTAGGGAATGTAACTGCAGTGATATTGAACATTCCTGTAGCTAATTTTGTGGTTAGTATTGGGGAGGCCTCTATGTGCCAGCCATTTTGGATCTTATCAGGTTAACTAAAGCTCTTTATGGAATCAGGCAAACCATAGTTGAACATCTTTATTCCAATGGTGAAATTAAGCTGCTAGTGCTAGCAATCCACCACTTTTGTTCCTTTATTTAATCAAAGCAACATCTTCTTAACTTTGCATACTTAGATGCTTAATAGAGTAGTCCCCATGCATTCAGCTGATTTAGATTCTTAATCACTGTCGCTGCTGCTGCTGCTGCTGTCTTTCCCACACTTCTTGTTCTTCTTCTCCTTCTTGTCCTTCTTATTCTTCTTGACCTTGTCACCGCTCTTGGTTTTCATCTTAGTCTCACTTGATGAGCACTTCTTCTCCCCCTTGTAGTACTCAGTTGCAGCAACCATTCCATGAGAGCCGTGCTGTTCGGCATGGCCGTGAGTAGTACCAGCAGCATTCTTGAAGCCAGCCTGAGCATGGCCACAGCTATCTGCCTTTTGATGGCCTGCAGTCTCGTGGCCGCTCTTGAAGCCAGCCTGAGCATGACCCCAGCTATCAGCATTATGATGGCCTGCGGTCTCATGGCCGCTCTTGAAGCCAGACTGAGCATGGCCCCAGCCCGCGGTCTCGTGGCCGCTCCTGAAGCCAGCCTGAGCATGGCCAGAGTGATCGGCCTTGTGATGGCCAGAGGTTTCATGGCCACTCTTGAAGCCGGCCTGAGCATGGCCACAGTTATCAGCCTTGTGATGGCCACCATTGAAGCCGGCATGGGCATGGTTTCCCTGGCTCGAGGCATGAGAAAATTGGCCAGCTGAAGCATGAGTACCATGCTTCTGATGGCCAGCAGAGATGTCATGGTGGCCCATGAAGCCAGAGGCGCCATGCTCGTGGCCATGGGAAGCAGAAAAGTTGGAGCTGGATTGTTTCTGCTGGTGATGGCTCGTGACCATGCCATGGCCATGGCCATTTTGGCTCTGGGAGTGCTTCAGCTGGCTGTTGCAGTTGCCAGAGACCTGGTGGCCACCATCAGAGTGGTACTGGGGCTCGTGGTGGCCGAAATTGTGGTGCTCCAGCGACTGATGATGGTTAGCGTGGCAGGCATCGTGGTCAGCAGGGCGGTAGCATTTCATTGAAGCCATGGTAACAGGTTTCTTGTGGGGTGCTGTATGATCCAAGGCTATAAGAAATGGTTTGGTTTGCTGCAAAAACCAGAGCTACCTGTGGCCCAAATTTATATAGCGGGGAAGTGTAGAAGTAGAACTGCAGTATGGGTTCAATTATTTGATTCCGTAGCTTTGTTTCTGATAAGATGGGTGGGAAAGAGAGAACAAAAAGTGAAAAAGAATGAATGCCTGATTTTGCAGTTTAGTATGTGGAGAGAATCTCCATACTGCAAGATGGAGTCATTATTCCAAGATATTGTTCTGCTGCTCTCCATATTGTACGTTGATGGAGTTTCTTCTTTAGTCTATTAACTCGTCGGACTGCATAAAAAATGGTAATGGACACGAGGGAATCTCAAGTCTAAAAGGCCGTTGATGGGGGGCTCCAGCTTTTGTTCCAGTTGTCCAGAGGGAATCTGCTTCCATGGAGGACAATAAGAGGTGGAAGTGGTGAATCTAATGCGTGGAAATGAAGCTAGGGTTTAGCGTCCCCGGGGATGGAACAGGTTTGTCTCTGCCTCTCTGATCCATCCCGTATCTACAAAATACAATAATATTTGTAGATTTGATGAATTTTATTCGTAAACTATTTAGTTAATAGTTTATAGAAGTTCACATGAACAAACTAATATTAACAAATTTTGATTTTCAAATACCAAAAATTAAAATTTAAGTATCAACTATTCATGAAAAAATAAAATTTTACTAAGAAATTTCAATGATACAGATACACACAATGGAGATCAATGTGCTGCAGGTAAGGTTGTCAACCCGCGGGTTGACCCACTTTGACCCTGACCCGGTGAGAAAAACGGGCCGCACGCACCCGTCGGGTCGACCGCTACAAGGTACCGGGTTGGAGGTCAAATTGTGTCATTTTTTTCTTTGTTTTGCAAAATGCGCCTATTTTCCTATTTTTCTTTTCGCCTAACTCAATCTTTGGAATCCTAAGTTGAACATTTGAATATTAATGTTATATAAGTGTGTGTGAATTTTCACTATATGTTGAATCTAAGTACGAAATGTTATTTTGGTGTAATATTATATGTTATAACTCATATGTTAGATGAGATTTGATATAATTTATCAGGATAAGTACAATATAATGACGATTTCCTTATTTCCGGGCTAAACCGAACTAAAATGGGTGACCCATTAACCCTTGATCCACTAGCTCAACCGGGTCCGGGTCAACACGCGGTTTGACAACCTTAGTTGCAGCACATTGATCTCCTTGTCTATGGAGTTCTAGGATCAGTTCAGGCCCGCTAAGCAATTTGTGTCCTCCAGGTCCAACGTTTCAGACCCTTAAGTGGGCCACTTTGGTTGTTGGCCCAGCCTAGACTTGATTGGTTCGGCCGAAATTTGACCATTTCTCCTGTCAATTATTCCAGAAGACGACCACTGACCCCTCGCACTCATTAGTGGCTGATGTGTACTCTTCTAGATTCAGACAATCTGAATTCTAAATCACACCTTTATACATTGATCAATGCCCACTGAAAATATTTTACCTAAGACTTTCCTAGAATTAGTTCTCCAACTATCTTTCAACAAACATATATGAATGCTAAATAAAACTTGCTATATATAGGGGTTGTTTGGATAAGAAACTGTAATGAATTAATTTGACCTAATGGTCTCTTTTAGAAATAATTGTACCTGAGCTAAGAAATTTTGAATTGATATGTTTTGAGTAAATTCTAATTGTTTGGAAGTGAGACAGATAATACGAATTGACTTATTACATAAAATGAAATAATTAATCAAATTGTCTCATTTTTAATAAACACATAAAAATGTTGGTTTTCTCCAATCGGAATAAGTGGGCTAATGCCTAATATCATTATTTATTGCTATTGTTAGCCCATCTCCGATCGAAATAAGTGGGCTAATGCCTAATATCATTATTTATTGCTATTGTTAGCCCATCGTACTTCATCTAAAAACTCAGTTTCCCAATAAAGCATTGAGAACCACTGAGTTCATTAACTACAAAGACTGAAGTTTGTTAGAAGCAAACAAAAGATTAGAGCAGTTGATCAATTCTTAATCCACAAAAACCCATGTGATTGTAATCCCAATCACACCCACATAAACTATAAAACTATGCCAACGCGTAATCTTGGTTTGAATTTTCTCATAAACCCCACTTTTCTTTCTCCCCTTTACTACTCTATTTAGTCCTTATCTACCTTTCAAGTCCAAGCTTCAAGCATTCATTCACCCTCCCAACTAACAAATAAGGAAACCAACCAGAAAAACCAAAGGAATCAAAAGGAAGAAGACTCCAATTTTCTCCAATCTTGAAGTGCTGCAAGGGTTTTGAATTGGTCAGCACTTCTTTCACTTTGGACCTTCCAAATCCTCCAAATCTCTCTCCTCTACCACTACCACTACCACATACACACTCAGACAAGTTCTTCAATATCCCCTTCTGGGTTATCAAAGACTAGTCCGAGAATTGAATAAAATAACTCGGTTTCTCTCCACAGTCAAATATTCAAACTTCCAACAGTAACCCCATGTGTATATGTATATATAGCTCATGGATCCCTTCTCATCTCCCAAACCCACCAAGCAGAAACAAAAAAAGATTCAAACTTTCTGCTACCCATTGCTGTTTTCTGGTTCTTACTTCTCACTCAAGTTACTTCCATGGTATTGGGCACTCTTCCTGAATCGTATTACCAACTCTGGTCATCCCAATTCTCTGACAACAGCATTCTGCAAAAGCTTGAAGCTTTGCCTTCCGATGAACCAAGTGGCTGAACTCTAGATTATGCTCGAAGGCTGCTGAAGCTGCTGCTTGTTTATTTGTTTCTGTTGGAGATTGACTGGTTCGTAAGAAATTGGGTTGCCGGGGAAAAAAAAGATCAATGGAGGGAGGAGGGTGGAGCTGGGAGCAGAGAGCACTGGTGAATGAGCTAATCCAAGGGATGGAAGTTGCAAGACAGCTGAGCTTTCATCTCAAGGGGACACCTTCAGTTGAGAATGCAGAGAGTTTAGTGCAGAGGATCTTGTCTTCTTATGAGAAGGCTCTGCTGATTCTCAATTGGAGTGGACCAGTTGGACAGCAACCTCCGCAAGCTGCTGCTGTTACTGCAACAGTAGCTGCTGCAGCTACTGGTTCTGGTTCTGGTTCGGGGGTTCCTGAATCTCCATTGTCTATGAATGGAAGTCCTAGGAGCGAGGATTTTGATGGAATCAAGGATAATCAAGCCCCCATTGATGCCTGCAAGAAGAGGTGAGTTCCTTGCTTCTTCTAGGCCTTAAAGTTCTGCAGAAGCTGAATGTTTGGTGGTGGCTAATAGTGCTAGTTGTTTCCCTGCAGAAAGACAATGCCCAGATGGACGGATCAAGTTAGAGTGAACTCTGAGAATGGATTGGAAGGTCCAATTGATGATGGCTATAGTTGGAGGAAGTATGGCCAGAAAGATATTCTAGGAGCCAAATATCCCAGGTATACTTACTACTGTCATACAGTTTACGGACTCTATATCCGCAAGTTCCCAAAAGGTTACCCTACTAAAACTAACAAAAACTACCTTTTCCAACAAGACACACGGTTGGCTTGTGTTAGATCCACACAAGGCACAACAAACAAACCAACGTCAATAGGAGAAGAAAAGAGAACGGATTAATTAGCAACTTCGGTTCAGCGATTATTAACAAAGCAGTCACTTCATGTTGACAGATTGAATACGTTAGTTTGTCATGCTACTCAAATTAAGATACGCACGAATTGCTCTCATTGTTTACAAAAAGGTGATCATTTATGTAATTAAAACCTATCAAGTGGTCTATATGGGTCTAACCTGTCAACCCTCTCCCTTTTTGAAAAGTCAAATGTTGAAATGTTCAATACCCATCTAAACTCCTTTCATAAAAAGGTACAAGAGGCGTCATAGTTTAACATTTACCAAAAGAATTAAAAAAAAAAAAGAGTGAAAACTTACAAGAGTTTTGTTTGGTCTTCGCAGAAGCTATTATAGGTGCACATACAGGAACACACAAAACTGCTGGGCTATAAAGCAAGTTCAGAGATCAGATGAAGATCCTACCATCTTTGAGGTCACATATAGGGGAACACACAGTTGTTCCTTTGGCCACCAGCAAACAGTTGTAACACCACCACCAGCATCTCCAGAGAAACAAGAACAGATCAAGCACAACTTCAGCAGCAGCAATCAACAGCAGCCGCCGCCTGGGGAGGCTTTGCTTAACCTGCAGAAGGGTCTGAAAGTTGATACTCAGGATTTGGCCAAGAGAGAGACAGTGCCTTTCACTTTTCCATCCACATATGAATGTCAAAACAGCAACTTCTCCCAGTCGTTTCTCTCACCAGCAACACCAGAGCCAAACTACAATCATGTTTCTCCATTTGTGAACAGCTTTGGAGGGACACATACTTTTCAGCATTCAGATTCAGATTTGGCTGAGATACTCTCAGCTCAGACTTCAGCTACCAGTTCTCCAATGCTGGACTTGGATTTCCATCTTGAGTCCTTCGAACTGGTTCCAAACTTCTCGTATGCTCCGGGATTTTTCTCTTGACTCTCTTACTATGTTCATTCAGGGACGATAAAAATGAACACAAATTCAGTTGCAGATTGATCGTTAGATTGTGACATAAAGACAGGGAGAGAAAAAAGTGTGTGCAAAGCAGACTAGCCATGACTCTTGAAGCTGAGTTTTGATTTAGCAATAACAGCAGTAATTGGCTAGTGTTGAATTACAAGTACTGTGTAATAACATGACTGAAGAAGCCTTTCATAGCTTAGATGTTACAAGCTCCACCAGCAGATGGGATTAGAACCAAGACAAGAATCTTAGCCTTCACCTTCAATCTGAGAGCATATGTAGTAAGAAGAAACCACTTTTAGAGGTGCCAAGAAGAGAGATATACAACATACCCAATGGCAGTAAATTTCTTTAATGCTTGAGCAGTAGAGTAGGTAGCAGATGAACACATACTCTTAATTTCGATCATATATGGACATTCTTGGTACCTCCAAACTAAGCAATGCTAATCTGGTGATGTGCCATTGCAATAATTGTAATAAAGCGTGCACAAGAAGAGCAAATACATGCATCAAGCTGCTAGTCAGAGGTCCTGTTTTCCTCTTTGATCAATGAACCAGGACTTCAATCGCCCTTCTTATCTGATTCGCTCCCTTTCCTAAGGGCTTGCCTCAAGCCCAGGACGATGAATATGTTTGTTAAGGTGAGAAGCGATTCAGCTCCACCATGCAACCAATCCACATTAGACAAGGAAGTTCCATACTGCACTTTTGCTGTCTCAAACAAACCAGTATCCGGACATCAGCTAGAGATCAGGCATCATACACAAGTAAACAACCAATTGAATTGAATGAGAGAATTCAGTGAAAGGTTACCATAAATTCCAGCTGGAACTGCACAATCATCCATCATTCAGAATCCACGAAGGAATAAAAGGTAGAAGGAAAAAAACCATCAGTTCTGGGTTAAACATTAATACCTAACAAGATTGAAAAACGCTCTTTTTTCTTCATCCAATCACTTCATTCGTTGTTTGGTCTGTATTTCCACAGCTAAGAAACCGTGAACAACCTCAGATTGTGAATCAGAAAATCTTCCTAAAATCAACCGAAAGTGCTTAAAATGAAATTGAAGAAGTAGTAAATAGTTGTATTTAAAGAACTAACTTGTAGCGCCCACAAAGGCGAGCAAGAAGTAGAATCCGAAGAGGGTAAGGCCTGGAGCAGTCTTGGATTTGGTGATGAAGTACAAGAAGCCAATGTAAGGAACCATCCGCTACAAATCTTTAAGGAAACAAAGAGAGTGCGAAGAGCTGAGGGGCAATGCTCTGTGAATCAATGGTTGGCGCCCATGCATCCACGGGCAGGAACCATCCGCTACACACGATCCTTTCACTTCTGCGACCAGCCATTTTAATCCCTCTGCAACACCTGGAATCATTGCCCGTTCTCCAGGGTTCTTGGCGGGGAATTGGGAGGACATATTGAGAACCCGCCACGGAAACTGGGAGCGGAAAAGTAGGTAGTCGGAATCGCGGTTGCCTGCAGCCGGTATCCATGATTAGTGAGTTGTGCTTGTTGCGGTTACTTAAACCGTGTTAGTATTGGGCCTTGTTGGGCCTCATCTTATTTGTTGGATTAGGGTTTTAACCCTAAGTCTTTCTCTATATAAGCTTAGCTACGAGATTGTCGTAAGCAAGCCGTCAAGATGTAATCCTAATAAGAGATCAGTCGTGAGCTCTTATGAGCTCACCGTGGATTAGTCTCGATCAATCAATCGATCGAGGATACCACGTAAATCTCGTGTTCTTGTTATTTCATCTTCCGCAACATCAAATTCTACATGGTATCAGAGCAAAACTCGATCCTTATCTAGGGTTTTGAGCTTCCGCCAGTCAGCATCTGTTGCATCTCCGCGGCCGCATCTAAAAAAAAAGGCCGACGTCCACTCCGGCTTCCTTCCTCGTCACCTGCCGATGTCCATCCGGCCTTGGTGTCATTGTCCTATTCTCCGAAAGAAGCCGATGTCCACTCCGGCTTCCTTCCTCGTTGCCAGAAGATCATGCCGATGTCCATCCGGCTGGTTCATGACTTGATTTTTTTTCTGTGCCGTCGCCTCAATATCAGCGTCCTCACAAGTCCCGCCCTGCTGGATAAGAAGAGTCGTCGTCCTGTTCAAAGCAGTGCTCTCATCATCCATAGCATCGGCTCATCGTCTTCAGCAAAGAAGAAGTCTATGCTTTCGAAAGAGCAACGGTGAAGTCCTTCCCGCCGTCGCATCTTCCTTCCCAGTCGCCAGGAGAACCGACGTCCACTCCGGTCTCCAATGCCGACCCCGTACTGACGACGAAGTCCATCCCGTCGTCGCGTCTTTCTTCCTCGTCTATAGGAGCGCGGATGTCCACTCCGGCCTCCGACCATGTGTCGTTGTCGTCGCCGGCAAGACGAGATCTTTAGATCCGCCATCAACATCCAGGTCGTCATCGTTGTTCACGCCATAGTCTCCATCAAGCCACGGTGCCATCTTTTTCCCCATCTCAGGTGGCATTAAATCCGGCATCCAAGTCAATTTTGGTTGACTCGGCACCGATCATCACCTGTCATGTCCTTTCCGCACCCGTCGTGCAACCTCTGCTCGTCGTTCCGCTGCCGCTGTCTTGTCATGGACGACGAAAGTGAAGAAGAAGAATGGAGGCGGCAGGCACAGAGAGAGGACAAAGGGTTTCGAAACTCTTTTGGGCTTGCTAATGGATATTTGCCCATTTTAATTTTTTTTGGCCCGCCTCAACTCTCCCTTGGCTTAGGATAGGGTGAGTAACCCTTTGTTACTCACCCGTGAGTAACCACATAGGGACCGTCGATCTTGGCGGGACGGATCTTGTGGCTGTGATTGATGCGGGGTTTTTTGTCCACGGTCAGGGGCATTTTTGTCCGACATTTTATTTTTGAATTAAATGACTTTCCCTCTTTGTCCGTTGCAAATCTTTCTGTGCGCGAGTTGGATTCGGATTTTGGAGAGAGAAACTACGAGCAGGGGGAGCAGCAGCTGAGAAATAAGGACGGCGATTCTCCATTGTTGATCGACGGCGATAGAAACTGCGAGCAGCAGCTTTGAATCGAGCTTTCTGATTCTCCATAATTGATCGACGTGTGCGCGAGTTGGATTCGGTTTTTGTAGAGAGAAATTGCGAGCAGCGGCTGCGAAACAGGGGACGGCGAATCTTTTCTGATTCTCCATAATTGATCGACGACGAGGTTAGATATTAGTTTTTTTGATTCTTTCTGTTTAGCTAATCGAGTTTTCTGTTGATCTCTGGTTTCGTTGGAGGTTTTTGATTGCTGCTAGTCGAGCTTGTTTATGTTTAGCTAATCGAGCTTGTTCATGTGTTATGTTCTTTGTGTTTTGGTGTTTTGGCAGTATTCTGGTGAGATGAGTAACGTAAATTGTGGCGATGTTGTTCCAATTGATAGATCTGGTTCTTCAACCAGCGTTGTAGGATCTGGTTCTTCATCTAGTGCTGTTGGAACTGCTTCTTCATCTATTGATCTTGGATTTGATCATTCAGCTAACTCTGGTGAATCAGGAGGTAAGATATGCAAATTTGTTTGTTTATTGAAGTTTGTATAGTGTCGTAATTTGATTTTACTATGCCTTATCATGTGGTAATTGATTTTATAGTACATTACCATGTGGTAAAATGTGGTAATTAGGAAGTTAAATGTGATGTTTCTGTGTGATAATTGATTTTACCATGCCATACCATATGGTATAGTGTGGTAATTTGATTTTACCATGCCTTATCATGTGGTAATTGATTTTACAGTAGATTACCATGTGGTAAAATGTGGTAATTAGGAAGTTAAACTTGAGGATTCTGTGTGATAGTTGATTTTACCATGCCATACCATATGGTATAGTGTGGTAATTTGATTTTACCATGCCTTATCATGTGGTAATTGATTTTACAGTAGATTACCATGTGGTAAAATGTGGTAATTAGGAAGTTAAACTTGAGGATTCTGTGTGATAGTTGATTTTACCATGCCATATCATATGGTATAGTGTGGTAATTTGATTTTACCATGCCATACCATGTTGTATAGTGTGGTAGTTTGATTTTACCATGCCATACCATATGGTATAGGGTGGTAATTTGATTTTACCATGCCTTATCATGTGGTAATTGATTTTACAGTACATTACCATGTGGTAAAATGTGGTAATTAGGAAGTTAAATGTGTGGGTTCTGTGTGATAATTGATTTTACCATGCCATACTATGGTGGTAACTCTTGTATTATGGCTGTAATTATTGGTATACATTGATTTTTCATACTGTTGTGGTGTGGAATCCATTTAATATGTTGTTTCATAATGTTTGTAGGTTTCAATGGTATAGATCCTACTGTTCGTGATTCTTGGAAGGACTTAGAGTTCAATACACCAGATGATGCATATAATTTTTATGTTGATTATGGGAATCATGAAGGTTTTGGTGTGAGGATTTATAACCAATCAGCGTGTCCGAAACTCAATGGTGGTTCTTCAGCTGTATATTATATCAAGTATTGTTGCAATAAGGAAGGTTGGAAAAGAGGTAGCGAGAATAACCCTGATAATGCAGGTGTTGTTGATACGACAGTTCGTGTTCGTAATGTTCCAGAACTCAGGGGTGGATGTAATGGTGCTTATATACGACTGAGGTGGTTTAAAGAGTTTAAATGCTACAAGATCTATCGTTGGTATAATGTGCACAACCATGACATGATTCCTGAGTCTCTGCGTCACTATGTGAGATCCAGCAGACGAATGGCTCCTGTGTATAAGATGCTGGCAGAGGTGAATGATGCTGCTGGTATTGGTGTGACTTCTTCGTATAATGCAATTAGTAGGGCTGGTGGTGGTCGGAAGTTTGTTGGGTTCACAAAGAATGATTTGAAGAACCATCTGCGAACGGTTAGGACGTCATCAATGGAGTATGGTGATGCGACTGCATTGCTTGAATACTTTAGACGTCAAGCACAGCTGGATCCTGGGTTCTTTCATGAGGTGGAGGTTGATGTTGAAGAGAACATTGCTAGTATCTTTTGGGCAGATGGGAAGATGAGGATGGATTATCATTATTTTGGTGATTCAATTAGTTTTGATACTACTTACCGGACTAACAAAGAGTATCGGCCACTAGGTATGTTTTCTAGTTTGTTGTTTATTATTGTGTTTGTTAGTTTGTATGAGTATTATTATTATCATTCTGTATCATGTTTTTTTTTTGTTCTTAAATGTATTTTACCATATGGTATGTGTTGGTAACAAGGTTATTTGAGGTGGTTTTTGTGCTTAAAAGTCTTTTACCATATGGTATGTGTTGGTAACAAGGTTATTTGAGGTGGTTTTTGTTCTTAAAAGTACTTTACCATATGGTATGTGTTGGTAACAAGGTTATTTGAGGTGGTTTTTGTGCTTAAAAGTCTTTTACCATATGGTATGGGTTGGTAACAAGGTTATTTGTGGTGTTTTTTGCGTTGTTAGAAGTGTGTACTATATGGTAGTCTGGTGTGGATTTTTTTTTTTTGTTCTTAGAAGTCTTTACCACATGGTATGAGTCTTTACCATATGGTATGGGTTGGTATTATTGTTATTCGTACCTTTTACCACATGGTATGTGTTGGTAGAATTGTTTTTACTCACATTTTGTTATGTTTATGTAGCTTTGTTTGTTGGTTTCAACAATCATCACCAACTGACTGTCTTTGCGGCTGCTCTTCTCTATGATGAAACAACAGCAACATTTGAATGGCTTTTCGATCAGTTTTTGAAATGCATGGGAGGTGTGAGACCGTTATCAATGTTTACTGACCAGGCTGCTGCAATTGCTGCTGGTATAAGGTCTGTTTTCCCAGATTGTTTTCATGGGTTGTGTACATGGCATATTGCTCAGAATGCAGTTGTTAATCTGGGAAGTTTGTGTGACTCTGATTTCCTTCGTGAGCTTAGTTATTTGATGTATAATGCTGATGATGAGGATGATTTTGAGTATAATTGGAAGAAGATGATTGAGAAGTGTTTTCCTGGGAAGGGACCTTTGGGACACAGTTGGTTACAGGGCATTTACAAAGTCAGGACGAAGTGGTCTTCAGCCTGGGTGAATTGTCATTTTGGTGCGGGAATGAAGAGTACCCAGCTAAGTGAGTGCTGCAATAGTAATATTCGACATTACTTGCAGTCAGAGTTTAGCGTTAGTAGGTTCTTTGTGCACTTTGAGAGGATGCTTGATAATAAGAGGGATGCTGAAGAACAAGAAGAGTACTATGCGTTATCTAGGTTGGCTGATTCTCGGTTTTCTACTAGCCCTATTGTGAAGCAAGTTGCTAATGTGTATACGCCGAAGATATTCAAGTTTTTCCTGGATCAGTACAAGGAATCCCTTGCGTATAATATCTTTTCCAATACGGAGATAGAACCAGAAGGACATGTAGGACTGTTTGATGTCTTCATATTGGAGGATGACCTTACAAGGTTGGATAGTAGGGTGTTGAAGGTTGATTTTGAAAACGGTGAAATCAAGTGTTCGTGCCGTAAGTGGGAGTCAAGTGGTATGATCTGTAAGCATCAAATTAAGGGATATGATATGTTGTGGTCTACAACGTGCAATCTGAAGTTCCAGCACATTCCTAGCAGTTTGATTTTGAAGCGGTGGACAAGGGCAGCGAAAACTGGAGGGAACTTTTCTTTTGAAGTTCCGTCTACTGATAGTCCATCGAAATACCGTTCTCGTCTTTTCAATCTGTCAGCTGTTTCTGCATCAATGATCAGCAGGGTTGCATTGGATGATGATTTGTATAAATCAGCCATGGCCTTCATGACTGATTTGATCAAAAAGTGTGAAGCCCTATCGATTACTGAACCTGCTGGAACAAGCACATCTTCTAACGGTGACAGTAAGTTTTTTTTAATTGTTTAGAGTTTGTTTTTGTTTTTGTTATCTGTCATTGATTGTAGTTTGTTTTTGTTATCTTGGTATAGATGATGTACCGGTCCAAAAAGTGAAGGGGTTTAAGCCTAAAAAAGATTCATTCAAGCCTTCGAAACGACCAATTCCAGCTGCGGAGGCTGCAAGGGCTGTAAGCAAGAAGAAGAGAAAAACTAGCAGGCTTGAGGAGGAGAATTTGAAGGCTGTTGAAGAAAGTTTAAGGCTGAAGCTGTAATAGTTTTCTTATAGGATTATCTGAATGAATGGTTGATGCTGGTTGAGTTGTTGAAGCTATTTTGTTCTTTTGGATGGGTTTTTGGTTTTGTTGGATTAATTTTACACTGTTATACCATGTGGTATAATGTGGTAATTTGATTTTATCATGTCAAACCAGGTGGTAAAATGTGCTAGTTTGGAAGTTGAATGTGAAGGTTCTGTTTTATAATTGATTTTACCATGCCATACCATATGGTATATTATGGTAATTTGATTTTACCATGTGGTAATGTGTGGTAATTGATTTTACCATGTGGTAAAATATGATTTTTTGGAAGTGGTATGTGTGGTAATTGATTTTACAGTGCATTACCATGTGGTAAAATGTGGTAACAAACTAAAACACAGCAGGAGTTATGGTTTTTTTGCTATTTTACAACATGAAACCATAGTTTACCACACATTACCATATGGTAACAAACTAAAACACAGCATGACTTATGGTTTTTTGCTATTTTTGCAACATTTTACTACATGAAACCATAGTTTACCACACATTACCATATGGTAACAAACTAAAACACAGCAGGACTTATGGTTTTTTGCTTATTTACAACATGAAACCATAATTTACCATACATTACCATATGGTAACAAACTAAAAGACAGCAGGACTTATGGTTTTTTGCTATTTTACAACATGAAACCATAATTTACCACACATTACCATATGGTAACGAACAAAACACAACATGTAATCATAATTTACCACACATTACTATATGGTAAAATGTGGTAATTTGGGAATTAAGAACACATGTTAAGTATTTGCTAACATAATAAAAAACAGAACATTTCTTTTAGTCATAATACAAACCATAATAAGTTGTTTCATACCATTCTACTAATTAAAATGAAGTGGCTACTGAACATTGTGAGTTTGTTCTCAAAAGCTTACTCATACCCTTCTACTACTTAACACAAATGATAATAGAATTTTCATTTCCTTCCTTTCAACTCTTTCTTCTTGTTCTTCATGTTGCAGTACTTTGTTGCTTCTTTCATGATCCTTTCCCGTTCAAGATTTTCTTCATCAAGAATGATGTCCAACATCAGGCACTCCCTTTCTTCATTTATGAGATCAATCCTCTTCCAATCTTTGGTCAGGGCACTGTTGTACTTACCTTCCCAGTGTCTCATCCACCTGATGACGTACATCCCACATGAAATTTGATCTGGTTGTGTAACCTTCTCGAGCTTGAACCAGCTAAACCTCTCCCACCTTACTGTCCTGTCTGCAAACTGTGTCTTCATGTAGTTGATTGCGTACTGGACAACTCTCTCTGCCATTGATTTGTATGTTTTTTCAAAATCTTTGTGACGGAGACTGTCGAGCACTTCAAATCTCTCTGCTTTGATGTTGACACAAATCATGATGTAGTGCTTGTTATTACAGTAAGGGAAGAACCACTGCAAAATAATTTTACCACAGTATACCATATGGTAAGCAGGTGCCATATAAGTGATGAACAGTAAGTTAAGTTAAGAACAATTGCAAACTAATTTTACCACTATATACCATATGGTAACCACTGCAAAAATTGTGGTGAGATACTTACAAGGTTACATTCTGTGAAGCTGAGGTTTTTGGCCCATTCTTTGTTGGTGATGTCCAAGTCCACTTTGTCGTAGTAATCGTCTGGAGATAGTACAGGATTGCCACTATCAATGTCCAGTTGGCAGTCACCCTGAAAGTTGTGGTTGTTATTATGTGTTTTATATATGTGTTGTCTAAGAACTTTTGACAGAATATGGGTGGGTTTACTTACTGCCAACGATGTATCGAAGAACCACTTTGTGAATTTTCCTTTTTTGGCTTCATTTTTGTTCATTACATCTCCATACCAGCCGATGACATCAGATGTGATTTCACAGCCAATGTCAATCGACTGTACTGACTCCCTTTTCAGCATGAATGTTCCATCCTTCCTTTTAAACATGATCTCATCACTGTATACAAGCACATCACAACAGGACGGATGGTTTACTTTAATTCATCACATCAAACAATAGGTTACCACAACAAAACCATAGCTTAGCACATCTTACCATATGGTAATAAGTAAAACACACCAGCTTACCACATTTTACCATATGGTAATAAGTGAAACACACCAGCTTACCACGTCTTACCATATGGTAATAAGTAAAATAGAACAGGAGTTATGGTTTAATCCATTCTTTAACAACAAACATTAGCTTACCACATCATACCATATGGTATTAAACTAAAACAAAACAGGACTTGTGCATTACTACATTTTGTAACATTAAACCATAGATTTGTCTAATTTTACCATATCTTACCATATTTTACCATATGGTAACAAACTAGATCACTACAGTAACATCATATAACAGTAGAAGTTTTAAGATGTCTTACCTCTTGGCAAATTTCTTGTTTTTGCATCTTATGTACTCCAGGATGTTGCTGAACATATCATCAGGTGTTGTTTGTGTTGGTGTTGAATATTCAACTGGTGATTTTTGTGACTGTGGAGCAACTGGGTCGGCAGCTGGAGAATTCAGGTCCTCTAGGTAAGCATCTATGCATTCACGGACTTCCTTGAGCTTCTCTTGGCTGTTTGTGTACAGATTTGACCATATAGCATATGACCCCGTCTGTGACTGGGTGCTTTGTGGCTGTTCTGGTGGTGGTGTTGCTCTTGCCTTCTTTTCATTTCCTTGTACATTCTTTATCACGATTCTTCTTTTGCGAGGCTCTGCTGGTTGATCGGTTGCTGTGTTGGTAGTCAACTTTGTTGGTGTTGTTGGTGTTTGACGGTTGAGAGGGCTGAGATCAAAGGATGGAATGTCGTCTTCCCTCGTCACTTTAGGCTTCTCAGCAGCTTCGGTTGTCAGTTTTGGAGCGTCTTCACGAACAACATCATCTGACACCGTCTTCTCGCTGTCAGTTTCTGCAGTCTTTTGTGCAGCTTGCCCTGTATTCCCTTCTTCTCTTGTTTCCTTATCAACTTCCATTGGATCTGCTGTTTTGGTAGCTCCTTTTTGTTCGGTTTCTTCTGCAGATGTCTGTTCTGGAACTGCTTTCTGGGTGTCCTCTGTTGCAACTTCCCCCAATTGATCTCCTTCTTTTGGGATGCTTTCCCTATTCACAGCTCCTGGAGCAGAATCATCTTGCTCCTTTTCTTTTGGCTTTGGTGTAGATGCAGCAAGATCGACTGTAGATGGTTGTGAATCATCTTCTTTTTGTGTTTGCTCCTCGTTCTCCTCTTCGTTCTGGTCTATCTTTGCCTGTTTGAATATTTGATTGAGTGTTTTATTCAAACTGGCATTCAATTCTTCATCATTCTCTTCTTCATCATCTTCATTTTCTACTACCTGATTGTCAGATTTTTCTCCTTCTGAGGGCTGAACATATTCATCAGACTTTTCTTTCTGAAGATTCTTTTTGTGTTTGATCAGCTTGTCTAGTTGGCTGTTGTACTGCTCTTTGATTGCTTTCATCATTGCCTTCATTGATGCTTCAACCAGTTTGATTGCATTCTCAGCCTGCATAATGGGAGTATGGTTAGTTACCATGGTGGTAATACATGGTATTGGTAATTATTATCACTATTCTGCATTTTTATAACATGAAACTATATCTTACCACACCTTACCATATGGTAACAAAGTAAAACAGAACAAGAATTATGGTTTCCTCCATTTTTATAACATGAATTCATTGCTTACCACACATTACCATATGGTAACGTATTAAAACACAACAGGACTTATGTTTTCCTCCATTTTTATAACGTGAAACCGTAGATTACCACACTTTACCATATGGTAACAAACTAAAACACAGCAGGACTTGTTGTTTTTTGTATTTTTAAAACATGAAAGCATAGCTTACCACACATTACCATATGGTAACAAAGTAAGACAGAACAAGAATTATGGTTTCCTCCATTTTTATGACATGAAACCATTGCTTACCACACATTACCATATGGTAACGAAGTAAACCACAACAGGACTTATGTTTTGCTCCATTTTTATAACATGGAACCATAGCTTACCACACTTTACCATATGGTAACAAAGTAAAACACAGGACTTACGCTTAGCATGTATTGGACAACTGGTATATAGATAATTTGTACTTACTTGGTTGACTGTTCTGATTTTCTTCAAATCAAAGTTCAGTGATGATGACTGCTCGGGACTTTTGTTTCTTTGTCTTTTCGGTGATTCATAGACTGGCTCATTCTCCTCTTCCTCATCAGCTGCGACATCAGCTGCGTCATCAGCCTCATCATCAGCCTCATCATCAGCCTCATCGTCTCTAATGTTGGTAATCTTTTCGATCTCGTTCAACTGTTTTCCATTGTAGTAGCTCTTAATGTTCTCAAAGTTGCTATCAACATTGTTATCATCATAGTAGCTTACTGTTGGTGTTCGAAGCTGGGTTGAGAATGCCATTTCGTCCAGTTTGTACATGAAGCATACCTTTTTATGCAGATAGTTGTATTAGTTTTTTCAAAGAGTATCATTTATATATAAAATATATGAGTAACAAGGTTGAAATGGCCAAGGGAATGGAGACTTACTGTAAGGAAGTGAAGATCTGCATTGACGTAGCGCTTTGATGATTTCAATCCTTCATTCATGTGGTTGAAGAAGTATTTGCACCAGTTGTAGCTGGTGAAATGTTTCTGTTCATCAGTCTTCAAGTACTCAAGCATGTTGAGTTCAGCCATAGGGGCTGAAGTTGGGCACAACAAGCCTCCGGTGACCAGCAGAAAGAATAATTGTAACCATCTCCTACTGTTGGTAACTGTAGAAAGATCTTTTTCTACCTGACTTAGCTTTACCCTTGGAGTGGATGCTCCATCTACTTCCAGTAGGGTTTCTACTGCATAATCTGCTGCATCGTCCCAAGAAATTGTGGGAGGTACAACTTCCCTATTCCCCATTGGCAGACCATATACCCTATGAAAGTCAATTGGTGATATCTTCATGCGTGTCCCATCAGGTAGCTTGAAAGATTGGTTCATTGGATTGTATTTGTTCATTACGAACAGTGCAAAATGGTTGTTTATCTTTGTCTGCTTGATTGACATTAAGCCTGCTAGGCCTAATGTCTCAAGTTTCTCTTTCTGCTCATCTTTTATAGTCCTCGCAATTGCAGATATTCTTGTTGGGCTGCACCTTGTGCGAAAAGTTTTTCTTTGGTTTACCATAGTGTACCTGAATGTAGAAATTAGGAATAGTCTGTTAGCGTGCTTTTTACCATGATATACCATATGGTACCATAATGATTTCCTACCATACCAAATCAAACCATATATTTATCTCATTTTACCATATGGTAATTACATCAAACCATGTCTTATAAGATATTACCATATGGTAACGAAGTAAAACACAACAGGATGTATGTTTTCATCCATTTTTACAGCATGAAACCATAGTTTACCACTCATTACCATATGGTAAAGAAGCAAAACACAGCAGGACTTATGGTTTTTTGCTATTTTACAACATGAAACCATAGTTTACCACTCATTACCATATGGTAACGAAGCAAAACACAGCAGGACTTATGGTTTTTTGCTATTTTACAACATGAAACCATAGTTTACCACACATTACCATATGGTAAAGAAGCAAAACACAGCAGGACTTATGGTTTTTTGCTATTTTACAACATGAAACCATAGTTTACCACTCATTACCATATGGTAACGAAGCAAAACACAGCAGGACTTATGGTTTTTTGCTATTTTACAACATGAAACCATAGTTTACCACTCATTACCATATGGTAAAGAAGCAAAACACAGCAGGACTTATGGTTTTTTGCTATTTTACTACATGAAACCATAGTTTACCACTCATTACCATATGGTAAAGAAGCAAAACACAGCAGGACTTATGGTTTTTTGCTATTTTACAACATGAAACCATAGTTTACCACTCATTACCATATGGTAAAGAAGCAAAACACAGCAGGACTTATGGTTTTTTGCTATTTTACAACATGAAACCATAGGTTACCACACATTACCATATGGTAAAGAAGCAAAACACAGCAGGACTTATGGTTTTTTGCTATTTTACAACATGAAACCATAGGTTACCACACATTACCATATGGTAACAAACTAAAACACAGCAGGACTTATGGTTTTTTGCTATTTTACAACATGCAATCATAACTTACCACTCATTACCATATGGTAATGAAGCAAAACACAACAGATTCTACATCAGTTCAGCAACGCATGGAGAGTGACTGCGATACTGTTCTATTGTTGGATTTCGAAGAAAGAAGTGAGGTTTTACCTTGATATTTTGTGCGAAAACGATTTTTGAGCCTCGTTGAAGTTGGAAACTCTTCGTTTTTCGACGAAGAAGCGAGAACAGTGTATCGTTGAATGATTCTTCGAAATCCTTTGCGAAAATCGTTCGATTTGAAGTTTTTTCTGGAAGTTTTTGCTGCGATTTTGGTGAGAGAATTGAGAATCGAGAGGAAGAATGGAGAGTTTGAGAGCAGAGAGGGAAGTGGAACTGTCGCTTGAAAGGTGAGAGGAAGAAGGAGAGAAGGCGGGACGGTTGTCGCTGTCACGTCTGCAATTCAAATTGTCAGAGACGAGATTACGTTTTTGCCCCCGCGTGTATTTTAAGTGGTCTGATCTGACGGCTGGGAAGATGGCGCGATGGACGGCCGGATCATCGGTTACTGACCGTTACTGACAGGTCGGTTACTGATAGGATCCGGACCCCTCTCCCTTCCCTCAAGTGTGGCCGAATTGGCCCTTTAGGTCTCCAGCATCTGTTTTTTGGTAAGGGATTATTTATGGGCTCTCCAATTCAATTTTGGGTTGGCGATTTCATTTTGCAGAATTTTGTCATCAAATATAGTCAAGTATCGGTCGAGGCAGTCACGATCCATAAATGGTCGTCCCCTGGCGTTCAAAAGGTTGTACGATCAAAGAAGTAATCGTCCCTTCATCGTCCAGCTGGCATTCACGATCCAAGAAATGGTCGTCCCCTCTTCTGGTTCATTAGTGGGCACATATCAACCATTCATCGTTTTTCAAGCTGGGCATTCACGTTGTTCATGCTCCAGCTTGAGGGGGAGAATAGGAGGTCAACATACGTCGGTCGACTAACTCAGTCATCAGGTCGACCGCGATGTACCAGGTGTGTTCAAGTTCAAGAGACGCAGTCAATCGTCTCCATCATCAAGTTGTTCAGAGAGAGTCATTCGTCTCCAATCAACTTCGTACGAGATGTTATTCATCTCGAGTTTTGTGGTTCAAGCCATCATGCTTGTTCTTCACATTTACTTCTTCAAGCTCGACATTTTTGTCATTCATGTCTTCGCTTGAGGG
This sequence comes from Linum tenue, assembly GCA_946122785.1. Lineage (NCBI taxonomy): Eukaryota > Viridiplantae > Streptophyta > Magnoliopsida > Malpighiales > Linaceae > Linum > Linum tenue. Next base: position 1,032,201 of record CAMGYJ010000005.1, on the reverse strand, counting down.
GGAGTGTTGCGGTTACTTAAACCGTGTTAGTATTGGGCCTTGTTGGGCCTCATCTTATTTGTTGGATTAGGGTTTTAACCCTAAGTCTTTCTCTATATAAGCTTAGCTATGAGATTGTCGTAAGCAAGCCGTCAAGATGTAATCCTAATAAGAGATCAGTCGTGAGCTCTTATGAGCTCACCGTGGATTAGTCTCGATCAATCAATCGATCGAGGATACCACGTAAATCTCGTGTTCTTGTTATTTCATCTTCCGCAACATCAAATTCTACAGTGCTCGGCGAATGTGACCGGAAAAATAGGATTAGATTTTGGGGCAGACGCCGAAGCAGAAGCAGAACGTTTTAACGGTTTAACGGAACGGGCTTGAAATGGCTGTGCACCAACGGTTTAACAGAACGGGTTTTTTAAGCCCTTTCGGTCTTTTTATGAATTGGGCCTTTATATATTCCCAAAAACTGTAACGGGTAGGGGTTGGCATTTTTTTCTATAGTAGAGGTTGGGCTTTATTTTTTTTGCATAGTATGGGTTAGGCTTGTCTATTCATATGGGGTTGGGCTTATTTATTCAATATGATTAATTAACCTCATACAAAAAAAAAAATGATTAATTATCCACTGTCCAATTGTCAATTGATACAATTTAGTGTCCTTATTTGTGAAACCCTAACGAGGGAGAAGAATTATCACATCAACCATATTGTCAATTTGATTAAATTTTTTGATTGATCTAGAACAGTTTTTCTAATGATTACCGAAAAATGAGAATATAGTAGTTTAATTGGCAGCATACGGACACAGACTGATATAATGATAACACGATAAAACTAGTTGATATATTATTATGAGTTGGGAGTTTAACCACACACATTAGCATCGCTTAACGTCCGAGGTCCCTCACGAATTCATAAATATATATTTTTATATATATATATATTTGTACCATATTGGCCTATACGTAGCTAGTAAGAAATTTTACCCCACCGTATCAATTTCTACAAATCTTTTTGTATATGTGTAATGTACTGGCTTGACTAGTCGTGAACCATTTTCATAGTACAACCACCGAAAGGATACGATTTAACCAATCACAATCGGTATCACTACTAAGAACATATGATCGTTTACAAAATATATAGCTAGCATGTATATATAATTAAATACGAAATTCGTGTATCATTATAATACCACAAGATTACATATTAGATGGAACATACATGTATCTCCTTGCATGGCAAAAGAAAAGAGAAACTAGGGCTTCTTCCACACTCGAAATCAATGGTCAGGAAGAGCACCAAGGCGTTTGGCACACTCCAAGCTGTCCTCGATAACAGCTTTTGCATCATAATTGTACCTAAACCCCATCTTCATCAGCTTCGAGTTGTCCAACTTGATTCCCTTCCCAACTTCCCCCATCAGCCTGCCCAAAACGACTCAAGTTAGCTTGCCGTTTTACACAACACAGACAAAAAAAAAAATCATTTTTCTTAATTACGTACGTGTCATGAACGTGACACTCCGGATAATGGTCCTGGACATACGTGGCGATTTCCCTGACGCTGGGGCTGCCAGCTGCGCACAGGAACCTGCCGCCACTTGCCTTCTTCTCTTCCATGCAGAAAACCAGGGCCTCGCAGACGTCTTCCACGTGGACCAGCGGCACAGATCCCAGAATCTCCTGTATCAACATCAGCCCGTGGTTGTAACCAAACACGTTCCCGGTGGCCGGAGAGATTATGACCTCCACGCTCATCGGCACGTGCGAGAGGATCGTCTCGCCTCCGACCAATCCCGTGGCCAGGCTCACCACTTCCAGCTTCCCGCCGCCGCCGGCGTCGTTGTACCTCAGTACCTCTTTCTCCGCTATTGTCTTTCCCCTCGTATATTCCTTCATTTCCCAACAGAAATAATAATTTATGATATGATCTCAAAATTGGCTTGATTAAATAATCGTATGTTTGAATCTCCATAATCCTAATATATATAACAACTGATTTAACCACAAGATAATAGTGGACATATGAAAACTTTCAAACTCAAGTAATTGATTTTCATTTGAGACGTGTGTACAAGAATGATATAGGATCCATAATTAACATTTTCTAAAAAAAATCGAGGTATTGAAACCAATCAATTTTTTACAAACTTATCAAATGGAAAAATGAGACAGAGACAAAATATTTCATGAGTTACTAGAACCAATCGATTTATAAATTATAACAAATCAGTCAAATAGAAAATCATAGAAATAAAATGCTTTCGTCGATTTTAAAATACATATAAACCACGAACTAATTGATCCTTGTCAAGAATCAGTTGGTCCCAATAACTCGAGTTATTGGGACAACTGGTTTATGACATGGTATCAGAGCTGGTTTGGGCAAGTGGTCGTGTGTTCGAATCTCCACGAACCCCAATATTAACTTTTGATTAAAGCACAAGATATGGTAGGCCTGTGAAAACTTCAAGCCCATGAGTTGGCTTTCGTTTGAGAGGGCGTGTTAGAGTGTGATATAAGATCCAACATAACCTTCTCCCAACAACTCGAATTATTGGGACCAACTGATTGATTTATGACAGTCCTCATGCTCACATGCTCACAAAATAAAAATTGTTGCCACATTTTACATGGCTAGTGGACCAGTGGTCCTCTGTTTTCAGATTTCTAGTACTTTGTATCCTTAAACCTTGTCATTTATTGCAGATATGATACATGGTCATATGGAGGAATTATTGGCTACACCCGGAGTACCACGTAGGCATGGTGATGTGGTACTCCGGGCAAATGAAATGTTGCCACGTGTCAAACTGCTCAATTAATTTATTTATTGCTGATTTAGTTTTTCTTGCGTCCTTAATTACCTTTTTCGGCTGAAGGTCCTCCATCAATATATTAATTAAGAATAGTTAATTAAAGTTTCTCTTTCATGCTCCTTCATTTTTTCCGGAGGTAGAGCAACCGACGACCCTAATAAATTGAAACATGATTGACAAGAACTGAGAAGAGCTGCAGGACCTCACGCCTCGAGAACACTTATTCTGCTCCTCCATTCCAAATGGAGAAATAGGTAATTATATACTCGTCCCATTTAATTATGACTAACCATCATTAGTTTATCTATTGTTGATTATTTTATTTCCAGGTTGGTTGAAAAGATTGAAGGATAAATCATAAATGGAAGGTCTTTACGTTCTTCAGCAACAGGGTAACCAATTGCAGCCAGAACCCACAAAACTTTTCCGGCTCAGTCACGAATCAAATTTCTTCGTCATCGGAATTGGTATCGCAGCTGCCATGGCAGGGAATTTCGCCGGCGGCGGCAGCCCAGAAAGACGAGATTAGAAATGGTGGCGCTTCTAAATTATGTATGGATGTTGCAGCCAGTGGTGACTATTCTAAGTGGACTAGAGGGATTTGATCAGGGATTACGTCGCTGGATATAAAATGCTGAATTTGGATGAGTTTCTTGGCTACTGATTTTAGAGTTAAGACATTCCAGTAAGCAGAGTACCTGGAAAAACAAAGCCTCCTGTTTTCAATTTTCCCCATCATTCTTCCCCCTTCAATCGACCCAGTAATGCGTTTTGGAATTAGATAAGGTTTTAGGAAGAACAAAAAAAGTTCATAATGCACATACGTAGAACAAGGAATTTTGCCGGCTGCTTTCCGCCGGAGAAAACGAAGGAGCAAGAGTAATTTGATTAAAGACCTTTAACCGAAGAGGTAATTAAGAAATAAGAACGTCCCTAAAAAAAATTAAGAAATAAGAACGCAAGAGAAAATAAATCAACATTAATTACATCAGTTAACTGATCATTTTGACACGTGGTGAATTTTCATTGGCCCGGAGTACCACATCACCATGCCTACGTGGTACTCCGGGTGTAGCCAATAATTCCTCTGGTCATATGAACCGATTTGTTTGTAATTAAAGGACAGGGATGCAAGGAAATTATTAAGGCACGTACCAAAGTGAAAGTATCGCTGTAATTGAAAGAGAGGTTTAGAGGAGTCCAACACGATTCATCAATGGTGGCACCGTATCCAATCCCGTCCTGAAACCGGGGGGAAGCCGCCATGACAGAGGCGGTGTATATCAGCCGCTTCACCGTCCCCGATTTGATGCAGCTTTCCGCTATGCTCTTCGACCCGGCAGCCATGGCTTCCATCCTGTCCTTGTACTGCACTCGAATTTCAGATACAATAACTTGAACAAACTTTCAATTTCGCGGAGGGAGAAAACAGAGTGCAGATAAAAAAAACAGAGCACAGACCGTGGTGCTGTTGCGGCTGTGCTGGAGAGGGTAGGCGACGTGGAAAACGAACTCGCACCCATTAATGGCGGCTTGGAACTGGTGCGGGTTGTAGATGTCGGCTTTGAACAGGACCAAATTGGTTTCGGCGTTGGGGAGGGAAGTCAGGAGACCCACTTTCGCCTTGTCCTCTGCAAACCCAAGGTGAAATTTTTTTTTTTTTTACACAAATTTAATCAATTCGAAAACATAATATCTTCTGCAATTGATTGAGCTAAGCTAAACTAATCTCGTCCGACCGAACTGGAAATGGAATTTGAACGGACCGAGGTTGCGGAGGGTGGCGTGGACGGTGTAGCCCTTTCCCAGCAGTTTCTTGACGAGGTAGGAGCCGATGAAGCCAGAGCCTCCGGTGACGCAGACTTTGGTTTGAGATTTCTCCATTGTTGTTGATGGGGGTTTTGTGTGGAAGTTGATGAGGCAAAGTGAGGGGGGAAGTGTTACTGTAGAGATTTTGGTGGAATGGAGGTTGGGAGGGCAGTCCTATTTATACAGGAAGGAGAAGAAACAGAGGGGTTTTTTTTTTACAGTTAAGAAGAAGAAGCAGAGCTTGGTTAGCTTAAAAATTCGGTTTTTTCTCTATCTTGCCTTTTATTTTATGGAAAGCTTAAACATTCTGTTAGTTATGCGGAGACAATATAATTCCTTTTATTTATTTATTTTACGATAAGGAGACAAAATAATTACAGTGGAAATTCTGCATACACCATCAATATATAGGGTTTATGTTTGTAATATAATCTTGTTTGTTTCAATCAAGGAGTGTTGTTTAATGATTTTTTTTTATGGATGTCCAATCATTTTTGCAGCCAATGGACACCACATATTCATGTTATGTTTTCCAAGTGTATCGAAAAGACTATTACTAATATGAAGTACGTGGTCTTGAGAGAGAAAAACTCGTAATAGATGTCATTTGTATTATTGAATCACTTAAAAATCATGCACTTATCCTAGTTCTCTAATTTATACGGTACCATATGAAATCTGATCTTTATGTAAAGTTTTTTTTAGATAAGGGTGACATAGATTGATTTTTATATGTAGGTAGTATGGAAGAGATTTGAACATGAGACCTCTAGGTTCAACACTAATGGTTTTACCACTACATCTTTATGTAAAGTTTAATGTTACAACAAACCGAGATCAAGATAACTTCACTAACATTTATAGTAAAATTGTTGTTACAAAGAATGAGTGGACTTATGATGTCTATCTACTACTTACATTTAGTTTGTTCGAATAACTCAAATGTTAAAGAGACTCTATAATGCATCTTATATTATTATATTATTCTCTCATATGATATGAGTTTGAAGTTTGTACACACCTACCATACCTTGTGTTTGACCCAATATATTAATAATTTTGAAAATTCGAACACAATAATAGTCTATCATAACAAGTTCACAAATGATATCAAGAATCAATTAATCAGAATTACCAAAAAAAGCTCCAATATACATCTTATACCACTTAAAATTAATTAATAGACTCGAGAGATCAACCAGAGTTTCGACAACCGACTGTAGCTGACAAACGAGTAAAGACTAGTTCTCTAAAAAATGGAACAGCCTCGAACATGCCCACGAACAACTTTCGAATGAAACTATGCATTTTCAATTTTCATAAGGTTGTCTTCTTCGTAGATCGTGTAATGAGCTTTCCAAAAATATATAATTGAAAATATTATAGAAGGACTGTACAATGAGATTCAAATTATTCTACGATGGAATTTAAAATATACAAATCAGAAGTTAGGAAGAGCTATGTGATCAAACCAGAACTGGAACCGTAACCTTGCGTTCTGTTTACTAGTTTAGCAGTTTCTGAACGCGAAAGATACAAACACTAGAGAACTACCTAGTGTCGTTCTTTCAGCCGAGAGTCGGCTTCAACATTTTGTCGTTGAAAACATTCTCCTAGCTGAAGCCACTCTTCAACTAATTTTACCTGGTAATAAGCAATGTAAAAGACAAGATGAAGACTTTTTCCCGCGATTGAAAGGGTCAAACAATGTAAAAAAAAAAAGACACTTCTATGGGAGATACCAACTAAGCCGTCTTTCTTCCTTTTTAATGGTAAGCACCAATATACAAAAGGAATGTTCATGTTTCAGAGCAATGACCCATTCAAAAGCCTGTGAGAGAAGATAGAGCAGGCTAGGACTCCAAAAAGGAATATATAGTGCAGATGATGCCAAGAGGCAGGAGCTAGGTAGTGGGCTCAAATGCGGCTTGTTCATGCCAGACGCCGTTCAAGTTGGACTGCCATAGTCTCACCATTCCATCACTCCCTGTGGTTGCTAGAGTCATCCCACTCATATCCCATTCCATTTGCCAAACCTGCATAAGTAAATAAACATTCACATAAGTTTCAGCAAGAACAGGCGAGACCGGGAAGTATTTGCGATCGTAGATTATAGTTTAAACCGTGTTGGTCGGATCGTACCTCTGCCTCGTGGCCAGAGAGTAATGCAACCCTCTCAACTGCGAGTCTGCCTTGGACGTCGGGGTTGGATCCCAGGTGCCATATGGCAATTCCCTTGTGAGTAGCAACAGCAATGACCTCATATGGCCTTACAAAAAATAGGAAGATTTGGTTTAATGCATACAACCTTAAGAAAAAAAAGTTAAAACGTTCTGGCATTTCAGATGTTCAAGCAATCACCTGCCAATGTTTGGTGCCCATGCAACGGAGAAAACCTGATCTTTTCTGTCTTCAGGTAAAGCCAGCTCGGCCACCGGGACCCATCGTTGGTGGTCTAGATCGAACTCCCACACCTGTCAAATCCAGCATCTTATCAGCCAGATGAATACTGACCAATCATGAATTACTGTGGACATGAACCATCTCAAACATGTGTGAACGAAAACCATTTTCCCAGAAGCTAGTAATTTCCTAATCTGAAGAAGACAGGATGCTGGCAAGAAAAGCTTATGACTCATCGTGCCAAGAACTCAGAAAGGTGAAAAGAGAATACCCGACTGACTATTCTAGATTGCATTTGCAAATACTTCCTACCTCTCAAATATTGACGATTGCATGTGCAATTGCAAATGCACTCAAATTCATCAACATTATCAACGCAAAAATTATATCATCTGTCTAATAGGCAATAGCAATATAGCATGTAATTGCAAATATCACCCAATCAATCGACCTGAAACTTTAATTTCAGAATTTGTTTCACGCTCTAAGGATCTCAAATGACAAGGTGAACTTTTTAGTTTTGCCTTCCTATCACTTCCTACGAAATCCAATCTTCCTTTTCCTCTTCTTTTCTTCATATATGATTTACCAGTTTACCATATACAATTCAACGACCTAAGATAAGTTGATGTCCACATTGGCCTCCCAATTGCAACCTAAAAGAAAGACTTAAATCGAGATTCCTACAACCTTGGAGGAGTTGAGCTGTGGTGTATCCGAATTGAAGCCCAATACAAAGCTTAACTCCTGGCCATCACCCCTTTGTGGATTCCAAGAGATGGAAGCAGAGAAGCATGTAGCCTCGGCCAATTTAGCTACTGAATCAGTCAAATTCTGGAACTCAGCCTGATCCATTGGAAAATAGAAGTACATAAGAAGGGGAAAAGAGCAAAATTAGACCATACCTGATCTACTGACTACTATAACATAACAAGTAACATAATTGAACATCTAAACCTGAAGCTGCCAGTTCTTCAACTCTAATGAATTTGAGAGCTCGTAAACTTTCACTTGACCATGCGAATATGCCACAACCTGCAAGCTATAAACAAAGACAATCACCAGTTGAACATATTGTCAACCATTAATGCAACAACGAAAAACGAAAGAATCACACGAATTCACCATCTTTAAAATTGTCCGGAAAACTCCAAATTGAACGTCCAACATTTTTGCAGAGTTGCTCTGGAAGCTTTTGCAGTGCTTCCAATCAACAGCTTGAGCATCTACACGAAGAAAGCCCAAAAAAAAGCACCATCAACAACCGTAGCTGACACTCTCTATTAGCTACTTTTTAAAAGTAAAAAAAGCAATTCGGTGCGAGGTAAAACCTTCAGCCAACTCTTCCCACAGAGACAAGCTTCCGTTCCCGTCAATGCAAGCCACTGCATCGCCAATTACCGGCGGAATCCATACTAGCTTCACAACACCACTCTCACTAACCTAAACCAAAGTTCAATTAGCACGAGAAACGAAATGGCACCAATCGGAAATTGGATAGAGGCGATTGCGAGCTCGCCGGAAAGACTAATTTACTAACCCTAGCTTTAGAGGTGCATTTGAAGGAGGTGGAAGCAGGGTCGCCGGAATCGAAGATGGAAAGCGTCCCGTCGACAGAGCCGGTGGCCAACCGCTGTCCGGAGTAGTTCCAGGAGGAGCATGTCGTGCCGTTATCAAGCGTCGCCAGTGACTTCTCCATGTTCGTAAGTAACTTTGATTGCAGAGTTCTGACTTCTGACTTCTGAGCTCGTCTCGCTGAGTGAAGCTGCTGTGCTGACTGCTGAGTACTGATTTCTCCCGCCAGGTTTCCTCAGCTGCGGAGCTCTAGACTAAACTGTCGACATCAACAAGGGCCGGCGTATTAAGAGGCTCACGTGGTCTGTGGGCTTTTAATATGGGCTCATTAGATAGAGTCTGGCCCGCTTGAATTCTGATTAATTCTTAGGTAGGAATCTACACTTAATCAAATTAGTCTGTAAGCCCACAAAGCTGACACGTATGCTTAGCTAACGGCGACAAAACTTGCGACGGGCCATTGTACAAGTCCCATGTATATGCACCACAAGTAGAAGTAGGGTGGTCAACAATCTGATTCACATTGGACCAATTTGATATATGAAATGAAGAAAAAAAAATCGAATATAATTCGATTCTGATTTTAGTTTTATGAATTGTTTTAAGTAAGAAGAAAAAAATGAACCAGACCGAATTCAATCAAATGAACCAAATATGTTTTTGGTTTAATTATGATCCTCATTGTTCCCACTGATTATTCCAATCGTTAATCAAACCAAATTCCCAACTTATTCCATAATTAATCCAATCACCAAAATGACAACTTATTAATCCCGCAAAACAAAACATACAAAACCCACCAATCTCTAGTTAATCAAGCCCAACAACATTCATTAATTCAAATCACAAACTGGGAATAACTTCAATCACTCTGTAGTCTGTTCTGTTCTAACTCTGCTTCATCCACAACTTCGCCACTTCATCCAGCGATTTGGTGGACGACCCGTCGCTTCCAATGGCATTCGCAGCAGCAACCTTCAGCTCCTTCACATTGCTCCTAAGCAGCTTCCCTTCTTCCCCATCCAACACAGCCTTCACGAATCCAGCAATGTCTTCCCTCCCCACAATTCCATCCTTTTCACTCGTATCCATCCTCAGGGCAATCTTAGCATCCCCTGCCAAGAACGCCGCATTCATCCGCTGCTCCGCGTGGTTCGGCCACGCAATGATCGGCACCCCGTTCACAATGCTCTCCAGGCTCGAGTTCCACCCGCAGTGGCTCATGAACCCACCGGTCGAACCGTGGCCCAGGATCCGAACCTGAGGAGCCCACCCGGGAATCACCAGGCCGACCCCTTTGGTCCGCTCCAGAAACCCATCCGGTAAGTAACTCGAAGGATCGTTTGACGACGACTCGATCGATTTCTCGACCATGTAATCCCCGGGCGGTTTAACCACCCAGATGAACCTCTTCCCGCTCATCTCTAGCCCGAACGCTATCTCGTCCTGCTGCGCCTTGGAGAGCTTCCCTCCGCTCCCGAACGAGATGAACAGGACGGAATCCTCCGGTTGCTTATCCAACCAATTCAAACACTCGAGCGAGTCGGTCCCCATCTCGGCCGGGTCGTCCGACTCGAGCCGTGGTACCGGTCCGATTGGATAAATCAATGGGCCGGTTCCGGTCCGACCGCGCTCCTCGGCCAGAGCTTTGAAAATTCCACTCTCCAAGTCAACAAACCCGTTGACCATGATTCCAACGGCGTTGGTCGAGATCTCCTTGTGAACCTCGACCATCCACTTATAAGCATCGTTCTTCTTGTCGAGAAAAGGTTCGGGGAGATCCCGTCCACTGAGCGGGACGCAACCGGGCAGCTTCAGAGGCTCGGGCAGGTCGCTGAGCTCGCCCGGGCAGGTCGCCTCGAGCTCTGGGGCTTTCAGCCCCAGGGTGAGGTGGAACGCGCCACACGTGTAGAAAACGTAAGGAGGTACGCCGAGTTCCGCCGCCACGTGTAGGGCGTGGGCGCTGAGGAAATCGACGACGACGGCAACCACCCGGCCTCCGCCGGCGGCGGCGGCCGACGGAGTTAGCAGGGTCTTCAAGGAGGCGCGGATGGAAGGGAGGGAGCGGATCATGGTGAGGGTGACGCGGGTGATGACGTTGGCGTCGGCGGGGACGTCGGAGAGGCTGACCGGCGGGAGGAAGAGAGGGGAGATGGTGGGCGGGAGGGATTGGAGGAGCTCGCGTTGGGGTTTCATGCCGGTGCCGTTGTCGGGGACCATGATGGTGACGGAGAAGCTGTGGCGGTGGAGGAGGCGTTTGGCTAGCTCGACGAATGGGATGAGGTGGCCGTGGCCGGGGGAAGGCACCATGACGACTCGGAGCTCCGGCCCGGCGGCGGCGGCGACGTCGCCCATTTTGTGGGGAAGTGAATGTCTTTGGAGGGTTGGTTTGGTTTGAGTAGACAGTAGTACGGTTGTTCGTTTATGGTTGAAAGAAAAGACGGGAAATTGATGGCTTTATAATGGTGGATGGATATTATTGGCCAAACCAAACCATGCAAACAACTAGGAGGAGGTAGGTAGCGGAGGGAGTAGAATTCACTGGTTTGGTTGATTTTTCTTTTTTTACAGTTTTACTCAATTTGGGTAAAATTGAAGTGAGGGTGATTGAGGACAATTTGACTCGGGACGAATTCACCCTTGAGATTCAATCCATGGAAGGGTCTTCTTCCGGCTGCTAGCTTTCTTTGCTAGTAAATTTAGCTGAGGAAGAATAGGAGAAACGATTGATGTTTGTCCATTTGGTCTTTAATTGGGACAGTGACGAGGGAGAGAAAAAAACCCCAGCTTGCTGATAAATGAGGCATTGAATGGTGTCGGTATGGTGCATTATTACCGAAGAAACTAGAGCCATACATTTTATACATGCACCCACCGGGGGAGGTGGCCGGGGGTAGTTGGCACGGGGATCCTCCCAAAATCCAAACACGGTAAAGTATATCAATCGAGCTAGCTAGATGAAAAATCAAGATTTCGTAAATCGTTACGAAATTCACGTAAATATCATTTCAGTCGGTTTTATATTGTTAAACTGACAATTTCATGAATTATTAATCGAGTTTGGCGGTGTAAATCGGTACAATGAAAGAGGTACATAGCCAAATACGATAGATGACCAAATGTCGAACTAGCGATGAAAATGGCATTTTATGACGATAAAGGGACAACCATGTTAAAGCGATAAGGAGCAAAGGAACAAGTAATGATAGGTTTATATGCTATCGTGGTCATTGAAGTCAACCTCGTTCTGGATTAGGTTGTCTTCGGATAGAAGTTGATGCTACAAAGACATCACGTATAGAAGTAAGCTTTCTGACAACATCAGCCATCTTCATTCGCTCTCTTGGCAGCTCTGTCGAGCAACTCACGGCGATTTCAAGTACCGAAACCAAACAGTCTCTTGCACTTTCTGTCAGTGTCATCCCTTCGATTTCAAGCCCATGAGTACCGACTTCCATTGCATTTCTTCCTACCACTCCTCTACTTCTTGGTCCAAGTGACGGGACAAACATTGAGGGGTCGAGTATGGATAATATCGCATCAGGAAGAGTTGCTTTCACAAAATCGCAGATATTTACACCATCTTTGAACATCTCATTCGTAGGTCTTCTTCCCGTGAACATCTCTAGTAAAAGTACGCCATAGCTATATACATCCCCATCTTTTGAGAGAGCAACTCCCATTCCATACTCTGCACATCCATACCAAACAAATAACTTCATCCTCCGGATACAATTTGAAATCGAGACAATGGGAAAGTGCAAACACAATATTTGAATTAGTTTTTATACCTGGAGGGGCATAACCGATCGTTCCTTTAATTCCGATGGTGCTACTTTTCCTTTGGGATGAGCTACCAGCAGTACCGGTTGACAAGATCTTCGCCAAACCAAAATCCCCCACACGAGCAACCATGTCCGCATCCAGAAGTACATTGCTAGGCTTCAAGTCACAATGGACGATTGTGTTCTCGCAAAGATCGTGAAGATAGTGTAGTCCGGATGCCACATCTACCGCGATGTTAAGCCTCTGGGTTAAGCTCAGGTTGCGATCGGAGTGCAACCATTCTTCTAGACTCCCATTGGGCATAAGCTCAAAGATCAGAGCCTTGAAATCATTGCCTTGACGATCCAAGCTAGAGCAGTAGGTTAGGATCCTAACCAGATTCCTGTGTCGAATATTCTTCAGTGCATTGCACTCGGCGAGTAAACTTTTATGAGCTCTCTTATCCTGAATTTTGAGTACTTTGATTGCTACTGGAGTCTCAATTTGTTCGATTACTCCTTTGTAGATGGTGCCAAATCCACCGGACCCGATCAAATTCTCGGCAGAGAACCCATTGGTTGCTTTGCAGAGATCTTTGTAAGAAATCCTGACAAAGTGGCTTAAAGCAGAATCTTCGTCGCAAGTCTTCTTCTTCGATCTCCTAGACTTGTAGTGAAGCAGCAACCCTAATATAGAAATGAAGGAAAACGTCGATACCAAGACAATGATCATTATCAGTTTTACAGTGGCAGCTCTTTTCTGCGAGGATCTTGCTTTCGTCGGGCAATATGGAAAATGGAGCTCCGAGACGCCATTACAGAGCATGGGGTTGCCCATCAGAAATGTTCCACTCACATTTGCAAAGATCCCTTTCGTTGGGACCTCACCTCGCAGATTATTGAACGAAAGATTCAAATACTTCATAGTTTGAACATCTTGCAAACCAGGAGGAATTCCTCCGCTGAAATTGTTCAGGGAAAGATCCAAACTTTCCATGGCTTTGAGTGAAGCTAATGCCAGAGGAACACTCCCACTCAAAGAGTTCTGCTGCAAATACAGGGTTTTCAAGCTCTTAAAATTGCCAATTGTATCAGGAATTTCACCTGTCAGGAAATTGTGCGATAAATCCAGAGCTTCCACGTTTGTCAGATTCCCGATTTCATTTGGGATGCTGCCAATGAACTCGTTCCGAGACAGGTTTAACCCAATCGAGAGCGAAGAAAGCCGGAAAACCTCCGCCGGTAACTTTCCGGTGAGTTTGTTGGCAGAGACATCCAGTAAGTTAAGCTGACGGCAGCTCCCGAGGCTCAGAGGAACAACGCCTTCGAGCATGTTATCAGAAATGTCGAGTCTGTTCAATTGGCTCAAGTTTCCCAACGACGACGGGATCTCACCGGACAATTGGTTCCCCTGCATCCACAAACCCTGTAAATTCTGAAACCCGCCAAAATAAGAAGGGATGCGCCCTGTGAAAGAGTTTTCAGACAGATCGAACTTATTCAAGCCGATCAGATTCTCCAGCCCTCGAGGAATCTCTCCCCGAATCAGGTTGATCGATACGTCGAATTGATCGAGCCGAGCTGACAGATTCGCCACAGAATCAGGTAGCGACCCACCAAGATTGTTCATCCCGACACCCAATTCCTGCAACATGCTGCAATTGCTCAACCCTGTGACGAACTCCAAATCGCCAGAGGAATTGGTTCCAAGATTGTTCGCCGCCGCATTGAAGTAGACGAGATTCGGAAGGCTCCCCAGACAATCAGGAACCCTTCCTGACAAGCTGTTCTGATTCATGTTCATGTCCCTGAGCTTAGACGCGTTGCAAAATGATGAAGGAATGGGGCCGAACATCCAATTCAAGGAGTTCCCGTAGAACAACAGATTGGGGAGAGTAAACCCGATATCGTGCGGAATTCGGCCTCCGAATTGGTTGTAAACCAATGTCAAGATCGTCATGGATGACAAATTGTACAGAGAAAGAGGGATTGTACCGTTGAGTCGGTTTACTCCCACGACGAATTGACTAATGCTGGAGAGCCGAGCCACGGTGTCAGGAATTTGTCCCTCCAGGTGGTTATACGCAACACTGAAGATCTGGAGCCTCGACAGGTTCCCTATAGAAGCCGGGATCGGGCCGGTCAGATCGTTGGTTCCAATTTTGATCACCTCTAGATTCGACAGCAGCCCGATTTCGTCGGGGATTTTTCCGACGAGGCCCGCTGCTGCGATCCTGAGGTCCCTGAGCAGGGAGCAGCGCGTCAGGTTGGTCGGGATCGCGCCTCCGAGTGGATTGTAGGTGAGATTCAGCGTCCGGAGGCGGCGGAGGTTGCCGAATTGCGGCGGGATCCCGCCGCGGAAGCTGTTGTACATGAGTTGGATGGACCTGACGAAGCTCAGGTTGCCTAAATGTGGGGAGAGGGTGCCTTGGAGGTTGTATCCTTGGAGGATCAGAGAAGTGACTCTCCGTTTTGGGCTGCAGGTGACGCCAGCCCAGTTGCAGAAATGGAGGGAGCTGTTCCAGGAGGTGAGAACTCCATCTGGGTCGTAAGTGACTGCTTGCTTGAACTCCAGCAAGGCTAATTGGTCTGTGAAGTTGCTGCTGCGTGAAGCATTTGCTTGGGGTGGAAAGTGGAGTGAGATCGTGAGTAGGAGAAAGGAGAGAAAAACAGAGTTATGGGTTTGCTTCATTGTTTGTTTCAGGGGACGAAGCAGGGGAAGCTTGTGGGTGGAAAAATGGTGGAGAGGAGGAGGAGTGATGGCTTTTTGTTTGATGCAGAGCATGCAGCCGCCACAAGACTTTTTGGTCAGTTGACTTTCAAACTGAACTTTCTATGTTTGGTATAATTTTCATAATCTCCGTAATGAATAATGATAACAGGTGGATTGAGATTAGTTATCATTAGAATGTTTTAGTAATCTTCTTACAACTAATCGACAAGGATAGTTTTGATTCACATTCCCTGAATGCAATGCAAGTTACTGTATAAACTATATATATGACATGCCTCTGCAAATTAGTCAACAAATAAATTAAGTCTTACTAATTTGTTTTGGTTAAATACTTAAGAATTGTAAAATGTTACCGAAAAAGTGAGTGGTACCAACTTAGATTTTGGTAGGCGGATTTTCTAGTTGGACCGTCGATACAATACAATTTATTAAACATTGATAATACTCAAAACAAATGAGAAAAAGCGCGAGGGAACTAGGTTATCATTATTTATCAAATCTCAACTGACGTGAAGTATGGGCCCGAAACAAGCTAGTACACAGATTAATCAATAAATCATCGAGTCGAGCTAGCTTACGAGTTACGAGTAGGGCGAGTTAACTAAAATTCCCAAATTTACGTCACACGGATCGGCCGCCCAGGCTGGAATATTGAACCTGGCACTAAGGGTACCTTATGGGCCATGGGCCCGTTCCTTTGTTTCGTGGGCTGAATCCCCAAATACGGATTTACGAACTACCATATATAGCGTGTGTAGGAAGTTGTATTGAATTCTGACCTACGAGCAAGAAGTACATATCAGAACCTCAAAAACAAACAGGAGTAAATTTCGATGGTTGGGAGGAGCGGTGGAGTTGGTTTGAATTTGAAATTGGATGCATAGAGATGCCAATGCCATATGATATGATACGTCTTATGTGCAGAGCATGCAGGGACCAAAACATATATACATCACTCGTTGGTTATTAATGTGTGAAATATTATTATGCAGTTAAAGGGCCCTAAAACTGCCATGGCATTGTACGAACTAGCTACCTGCCTGCCAATTTGACGTCAGGAATCCTTTCTCCATTGAAAAGGTCCAGTAATATAAGTAGCCACTCATAAATAGGCATGTTCAATTCTTTGTCGATAAACTCGACCTATTCAATGCTACAAAGGAGTAGATTATACATATAACAAAATCATAGCGAATCATATTTTTTTAACACAATTTTTATGATGATGAGATCAAATGTTTGGACAAAAATAATAATCAAGGGTTTAAAAATAACCCGCTACCCTGTAAAATATAATTAATAATCGTCAGACCTCAGATGGAACTAATTACTGTGACGTGTACCAACGGAAAGGCAGGGAGGGAGGATATTGTAAAATAATCAAGCACTTCATTCATGGTAGGAATTGACGTCTACTGCTACAAGATGATCCATTACAGCGATTCTCCTTTGGCGATTCCTGCTCCCGCAATTGAGCTACCGTACAAAAACCATCAAAGCTTGCAATATAACTGAAAATTCTGACCAAGTAACTGAGATAAGTAAGGCCTTAACTTCGAGAAATACTGATTAAGGCCGCCAACTTTTCTTATTAATAAAGATAATTGTTGGCATAGAGTTTGCATTGAGTACGTGATGGATGTTATCTGCCCGATATAATACCAAACATTTTGAAATTTGTTAACTTTCAAGTTTTTTTATGCGACAAAAATAGGCAACAAAAATATGAATGATCAATTGCTTTTTCCCCCTATAGTAGTATAGTTGATTAGAGTAGAGATAAAAAGTTGCCACCATCTCCTAGCTAGCCTGAGGATAACCATGCACATTAATTATCGAGTGAAATCTAAACTATTAACTTACAAAAGGAAGCTTTAAATCAATTCACGGGCAGGGGCGGAGCTACAGCATCCTTTGGGGGGCCCCGGCCCCCCCGAGAATTTTGAAAGTCACGTGTAAAAGTTCGGTATTAGACGTATAAACTAAATGTTATGTATAAAACTAACCAACGTGAAAAAAAACAATAAAAGTCTATGTAGTCTAGTGGAATCCCCCCTTGCCCTCTCAACTAGTGATCAAGGTTTCGATCCTTGTGGGAAGCATGGTATGTTTTTATCACTAGCTTTTTTGGTAATAGTTTATGTTTTGATTCCTACATAGTCAATTTAGTCTATGATTTTCATAATAGTTTATTTGTCATTCAAACTATTTTCAAAATTTCAAGGATAGTTTGAAATATGATGAATATTTTTAGTTATATGGCCTTTAAGTTTTTATTTAACTAAATTTTTTTATAAAATGCTTAAAGTTTCATAGTTGGTTTGTTAATTATTTAATTTTAAACAAGATTTAAGTTTTTATTTAACTAAAAAATTGATCAATGCTTGAACTTTCATATTTCGTTTGTTAATTATTTAACTTTAAATTAGATTGATTAAATTCTTCAATTTTAAGGTTATTTTTGAATATATAATGAATAAATTTGGTAGAATATTAATATTGGTAGACATTCGCCTTTAGTTACTAAAATCGTTTACGCCACAAAATATTGAAATGAGTTAGTAATTTGTATATAGTTTTCTGATTTATTCCAAATTTAATATAAATTTGTTGTGCGCTTTTAATAAAATAAAATGAGTTTTTGTTTAATAGAATTTTAGCTATTTACGGTAAAGTATCAAGAGAACTCCGGCCCCCCCGAAAGCTAAATCCTAGCTCCGCCCCTGTTCACGGGTGTAATACTTTTTAAGATGTGACTTAATTAGTTATAATATAGATGAAATCAGAACCATCACTTATTGGGATCACGGTAAAGTACTTGTTTTCTAAGGTTACTAATGACACAACTTAGAGAGACAAGAAGCACCTATTTTCGACCAAACATCATATTTGTTTGGCCTTAACGTAGAATCTCAACCAACATCATATTTGTTTGCAATAGAGATCAACACAATAAATTAGATTTAACTGATTTCTAATTATATATATCATGTCATTCTTGATGATCATCAAACCAAAATATATTAGCGACCGACAATCAATATTGAATTTTATCATATTTTATATATGAATAGTTTACCGTCATTTCTTTAGCATTTATTGGTATCTTATATTGCGAATCAAGATGAAAGAGTTACCAAAATATATTTATGAAAAACTAAGAACAGGGAAATAAACACCACATTAAACCGTTAAACACTTCAAAACATAATTACAAATACATAAATAACAAAACTAGTAACAAGCAGACATTAATATCTGCAACACATACAAACTACGCTTCTCATTATTTAATTATACCATAATTGTCCTTTAATTCTTAACTAGTAACTACCATCTGTATAATAACAACTTTCCCTTTTAATTACCACAAGAAACCGCTGAAACACCCAAACAAAAAATAACTAAATTCATGCACATGAAATACCAACCGCCGTCGCCGCCGTGAACCTCTCCGACGCGCTCCTCCCCACCCGCGAACTAACATCCGGCGGCGACGCCGCCGCCACCCCGAAACTGTCCCCGCCGCTCTCCGGACCCTCGGGGATCGTGCAAAGCGCCCCGGTCTTGTCGTACATAAAGTAGACCCCACTAGACCTCCGCTCCTTATCGCCGCTCCGATTGTGACCACTGGACGACGGCCTTACAAACACCGACTTGAAAAACCGCTGCACGGACTTCGAGATCTTAAACGGCGTCGTATGGGCACGCTTCTTCGCCTCGGAAACCGGATCGCTGCTGTTGTCGATCATAATAACATTCCTAAGACTATTCTTCTTCGGGGGGCGCGCCGCCGCTGACGACGTGGCGGAAGAGGCCGGGTCGGGCGCGACCCGGCGGTCGGGCAAATGGGGCATGGAGAGGGTCCGGGAGTTGATGGCGGAGGAGAGCTGCTTCTCGAAGGATCGGAGCTCGAAGGAGTCGTAGAGGGCGCTGTCGCAGTCCCACACCGGCCGCTGCTTCGTCGTCGTGACGGCGGCGGGATTGCTGAAGCTGTGTCGCTGCGGGCGGGGCGGCTTCTTCTGTTCCATCAGAGCGGAGGCGGAAGGGAGAAATTCGGATGATTCAACGAATTGGGGATTAGTGGGGAAGTGACGAAGAGAGAGGGGGTAATTAGCATGAAAGGTCACAAACCTATTCACTTAGTACGAAATGGTCACAAACCTTTCATTTTGTACGTTTCAGTAATATATGTTTGAGAGAATAACGAAATGGTCATTCCGTCCATCTCCATCCAAAAAAACCGTTAGATTCGTCTAGTCACCATGCCATGTCACATAAAATATTAATAAAAAATTTAATGGCCAAATTCAATTGAACCGGACAACCCAACCAAAAACCCTAATTTTATACCACTCGAAATCTTGGAGACTTTTTTCACTCGGCCCTTATAGAGCGATTCCGCTCCCCAGAATGGTGCCCTCAGAAATCTCCAATCACCGATAGTTTCTGCGGTAGCGCCGCCGACCGAAACAAACGGAGGTTCGCTTCCCTGGTCGGGTCGCCGCCCTGAAGCAAACTCCCCCCTCTTTCCCCTGCTCACGTCGTCGTTCTGACAGGCGAACGGGGCCGCCGCTTCGCGTTGCCGCACTGAACCAGACGAACGGTGTTGTTCAGAAACTAATCATCGAGGAATCCCCAATCGTCATCAGGATGACGGTCGCTAGCTGTAGTCATCGGATTCGGAATCTTCGGTGTTAGTGTCAATGATTGCGACGACATTATTCCAGGCTCTCTTCGATCCTACCATTCCAGACTTGACGACTGCCATTTTCTGATCGCCGGTGGTGGAGGTCCTATCGGCCAGGACCTTCCCGCAAGCGGATTAAGATTTGTAATTTCTTTTGTTGCGTTACGTATTATCACGGTGGGCAATTGGAAAAGATAAAAAGGAAGCGTAGAGGCCAAAGGGAGATTGTTTTAGGCGCTTACATGAATTCCCCTTTGCGAACTGTTGAGCAAAGCCCTGGACCAGAGCATATTCCGGTCCAAGATTGATTGATTGATGGGTGCTGCTGTGGGAGAGTCGGGGAAGCGATCGACATGGGGAGTTCGGTTCAGGCCGCCGACGCGGGCAGAGTGGCGTCGAGATCTTTTTTTCAAGGAAAGAGTCTCCATTATTTCGGGTGGTATAACATTAGGGTTTTTGGTTGGGTTGTCCGGTTTAATTGGGTTTGGTCACTGAATTTTTTATTAATATTTTAAGTGACATGGCGTGCTGACTGGACAAAACTAACGGTTTTTTGGATGGAATGACCATTTCGTTATTCTCTCAAACGTATGTTACTGAAACGTGCAAAATAAAAGATTTGTGACCGTTTCGTACAAAGTGAATAGGTTTGTGACCTTTTATGCTAATTACCCAAGAGAGAGGGATCGGGTTTTAAGGATGGGGAGGGTAGGTTGGTAATTTGGGGTACGTCGGCTGCGATCGGGTGAGAAAAAAGGGGAAAGGCACACGGCGTTTACTTATGGGCCATAACATTATTTTGGGCCTTTTGTGATTTATTTAAAAATGTTTTTTAATTAATGGTTGGGGACGTGAAGGCATTTAATTTGGGGCACTGTCGTCCTATGGTAGGTCAAAAATCTCAGTAGTAATATGTGTATATCATGGGAGTAATTTACTAATTGTACACTCGCAGCAACCATGATCATCGTTAACTTTTTTTAATTGTGTATAAGTTGACACAATCAAATAATTGTTAATTGATTACCATATTTCGTACGTCCAATGTGTGTACGCCATGAGACACTCCCAAAGAATAATCTCTCACAATTAATTAATTAGCGTAGCCTAATAATTCTACGTGTTTGACTAAGACAAATCTCCAAAGATATTGATTTTATCTTCTGATTATGGACTGAATATGTATTCTATGCTATCTTGATACTCTCCATTATAGGAACCTGACTAATAATTAACCCACTAAAAATGCAGCTAATTATGCATTGCCAAGTTCTTTTCTGCACCTCTCTCTCTCTCTCTCTCTCTCTCTCTCTCTCTCTCTCTCTCTCTCTCTCTCTCTCTCTCTATATATATATATATATATATATATATATATATATATATATATATGATAATGCATGTGATATGATAGTTGGATCTCTCTTTCTAAACGAACTCCAACCAATCTCAACAGTCAATTAATATTTTCAATAAATTGAACTTTGGGTTTGAATTTAGAGAATTGGGGCATGTGGTTTATCCATTAGAGGTTAGGAACTTAGGATATAGTATCATATCACAACCACGATTTAATTCATGATCTAGATAGAGATATCTCACTAAGATTACCTGGAGTATTGAACGAATTTTCTCCTTATTAGACCTTAGATTATGCAACAATAACTAACTCGATCGGCATGATGTTATTACAATTTTATGATGATCTTCTAATAACTTGTTATCATACTTTTATTATATCTCCAACCCGATCCAGCTCAACAATTATGATATTGATCAGTACTATTTCACAACCTATGTGTAACAAATAATGAGCCTTTTGCAAACTTGCTAATTGCTAAGCTTTTCGGTATACGTACAATATCTTCTATGAATAGTATAGCATATAATTAACTACCAGTTGTATTCAAACCAAAGATAGAAGAAAAGGGTGAAATACCAGAGTACTCTTTAACTGCCAGTATATAATACGTGGCTTATTCTGAACTACATATATACGAGTCAGAGGAGATGGCTAGCTGCCGGCCGGCTGGCCGGCCGGTGAGAGAAGATCCTTCAGAGTCCGAAGTTGATATGAACCATTAATTACTTTCCCCTGCATCTACGATTCAATTTTCTATTGGTGGAAAAGACTGCAAAAAAAGATGGTACAGATAGATGGGTCGAGGAAGAAGCATACCATAATAAATAGGCTCAACTTGATTACACGCATTAATTACGTTGCAGTGCTTGACCCTCCATACACGAGTTTTTTTTTTTTTTTTGTCAACAAATATTTCTTTTTCCCTAGGACTAATTTCAGATCTAGATAGTAAATTAGTAATTGATTAATGGACCAGTTTGTTTAAGTTTATCGGCTAGCTCTCCACTTCACATCAGTTTCGTATGCGAACCTAATGTAAAGCATCACAAAATATAATGGAGGATGTTTTGTATTGGAAACGGTATATAGTTATGTTTCATCAGATTGAGATGGAAGTCACATATGTCAGATTTGAGTGTTTGCGTTAAAGAATTTTTTTCAGATTCAATTCATAAAATTAGGAATTTATTTCCTTGTTCGCTCAAATCCGAAACCCAAACCAGTACGTCGATATGATCCATCTATGCTCGGATTTTCGAAGTTCCCTGGATCTACTGTCCTTTTCTATGTTCGTGATTAGGTTTGCTCGTGGAATCGGGCAACAGAAAGAGATGGAGAACCCATTTCCTTCCTTTCTTCCTGTGTGGTGGTGTTGCCTTAGTGGATTGCTTCACTGCCAACTGTGTGTCTCTTTTGCTGCGTACACCACCAGGTCCATCATTAATGTGAATCATCAGATATTGATTAATTAACGCATAAATTCCTTCATTTTCTTCTTAACTAATAATTATTATTATCATTAGGCACCTGTCAGCGTAGGGAAAGATATAATGACCTCCCTAATATTAACAATAACAATAATATTATATTAGCAAACAACAAAGTTGTGACCTGGCAAAATGATATTTTGTAAAAAATAATAATATTTTTCCCTAATGTCTTGATTCGCGATTATTGTTTATGATACAGAGAACTTAACATGAATAACCACGTTTCTGCAGGAAACTCATCAACCCATATTGGGAATGGGAGAGGTGAAGATCTTCACATATTTTGCGAGTACAACCAAGCGACATATTATATTGCTAATAGAGGCCAATTACTAGATGTAAACATTCATTATTTCAATACTACTGATCCATATTGTTATTGAGCCTTATATGACTTCGTAGCCATCCAAGATACAAGCTTCCATTAAGAATTAGGTATGACAACTAAACCCGAATTAACGAGTACCCCAACCAACCTGATCAAAGCAGTATAAACTCGGTGTTGGGGCATTTTGGGGTCGAGTGCGAGTTTTACCAGCTTTTGAAATGTGTGGGTTGGGTTGAGTTTGGATTTGCCAAATCCAACCTGCACTCGTAGAGCAAAAGTCATTTTGTATCTAACTGAAACAATTTCAATAATTTATGAATATTATTAGTTTATGACAATACAAATCATTCAATATGGATAATTTATGGATGTTAATAGTCTTATAGAGATATATTTGTAGGAAAAAACTCAATAACATTTCAATGTGATTATTCGAAAAAATAATATATGATTATGGTCGTGAACTTATGAGTAACCATGAACTTATGAGTAACCATGCATCCATGATTATATCTGTTGGGTTGAGTTTTCTTTTCTGAAACTCAATGAGTACTATAATTAATTCTTTTAACGGGTGCACCAAACCCATGCATCTGTGAATACACTGTTGGGTTGAGTTTTTATTTCTAGAACCCACTTAGTGTTATATCAAATATTTTGAATGATGCGTACGTTGAATTGGATTTGAATTGCAAGTTTTGTAACTCAAATTACTAAAATTATGTTTTAATTGTCACATCACATATTTAATGGTCAATTATTATAGTTGATTGTTACATAAGCTAAAGTTAACGGAGACTAAGGGAGAGTGACCAAACTTGAACCGTTGAACTAATTTTAGTGCCATGAATGAAATAAAATAAGTTTAGTAGAAAAACAATTTAGTAATTGCAATGACTAAGCTTACAATTTACCCTAAAAAGAAAAACTCAACCTTACCCGAACCGTTGCTATCTCTACTCCCAGCCAAAACTATAAGAACACTTGCTAACAAGCAGCAAACTGATTTTGAATGTTTTGCTTTGCATTACCACTGGGTCCATAAAGTGGAGAATAATCTGGGCCTAACGCAACTAATTTTTCCGAAGACCATTGGATGAACACTGAGGCCCAACCCAACGAATGAACCACATCTGGCACCTGGGCCATAAGCCCATAATCCCTTTGTTTATCAACTTTCCCCCAATTATAGGCCCTGTTGCCAAAGGCGTTTGTATTTCAATTGCACTGATAGTCTGATACACAAAGATACATCTCACCATATGAAAGTCAGGGTCAAACGAATGCCTTTCTCCTCATCTGCAGTTAAACCTCAAAACCCCCAATCCCGTATTTCTAACTAACATGTATTATCTACACCTTTCTTCCCGCAAGCATATGCCCTAATGCCTCTCAGTTTCCTCCACAACACTAAAATTTTGCCCCCGAACTAACGCAATCTCGTCAATCAACCACATCACTGCTGAAAAGCTTGAACTTGTCAGCATCAAGAACAAGCTTCCTAACAGAAGAGAAAGCCCCCAAGAGTCCCACCCCTGTGAAAACAAACATGATCGCTATGTTCATCCAATACATGACAGAGGATTTGGATGGCCTGTAAGTCATGTTGTAGAGAAGCATTGGGAGGATGAAATCCAGAGGGATGAACCCTAGTGCTCCCACGATCCCATTAATGTCTCCGAAGAACGGAAGCATGGCTGCCAACAAACCGCAGATCCCCATGTAAAGGGATCGAAGGACGATCCTGGGTATCAAGTTTCTCATGGAGAACATCCCTCGATTCGGGTCAGCTGATTTCTTCTCCATCACCTCAAACGCCACTTGAGAATACACCTGAAATAGGAAATGGAAGGATGGTTTTCAATTTCTCAAGTGGGTTAAGGTCACAATTGAACTCAACCAGTCGAATTCGGTGGAGCTTGAAGTTGATTACCAAGCCAATGGCGAGAAGCTGGAAGAGCACACAAACAACAGCACCACCAAGAATCCAAGTTGGGGCCAGTGCAGGGCCAATATCAGGGATGAAGTTGTTGATGATATTGGAGCTCGATTTGTTCCCAAACACATAGTAGCCGGAGACCGAAACAGAGTAGAATGTGACTAGGATCACACTGTAACACATCACCAGTCCTTTCAGCATCTTCCCGGTGGCCGGCGGAGCCAGAGTTGCCTGATTTCAGAAGTCAATGGTGTGTGAATTGAACAAATTGATGAATATGATGTGGTAGGGGAAAGGGTTAGAAGGAATGCGTAAAATTTC
Source organism: Linum tenue (assembly GCA_946122785.1). Taxonomy (NCBI): domain Eukaryota; kingdom Viridiplantae; phylum Streptophyta; class Magnoliopsida; order Malpighiales; family Linaceae; genus Linum; species Linum tenue. Next base: position 1,006,976 of record CAMGYJ010000005.1, on the reverse strand, counting down.
AATTACTTGGATCTCAGGCAAGATGCCATTCCCGAAAATGGAAGCTATGATGGAAATGGAAGTGAAGGCACTGAAGACTCTGTGCGAGGGTGCAGACTCTAACGAATAGTCCCTTGAAGGTGCATGTTTGGACATACCTGAAAGCATAACCATTGGAATTTTGGACGGTTGATTAGACTTTACTATGAATGTTAACAGCTAGTTTTTCTTTTGGAACCATGGTGTGATAACTATGACCACGTGGACAAAGTATATCCCTGCAAGCAAACACTTGAATGCAGCCAAAAATGGGGCTCCTCAATTGACATCGTGTGAACCATAGTGTGAGGGCGTCCCAACAGGGATGAACCCATTCACACACTAATTGTCAAACAATCACTGTCCCATCCCGTCTTCTACCAGAGACCATGGCGATTCAGTCGACTTCAGAGCATCAATGACTGATATCAGGGAGGGGACCCAGTTCTCGATTTCGTGTAGGTGAACCGTGTTTTTGGAGTTAATGGGGGAATTTATTATGCTGCCACTGGAATGGGCAAGTGTGTGGAGTTGAATCATGGCAGCAAGGGGGAACTGTAAAATTTGCAAACAGAGGAAAAAGGGAAGTAGATTGGATTTTACCTGCGTAGATAGAAGCGGCGACAACGAGGAAAGTGTAGCCGAAACTGAGGAGCAAAGAGGCCAAGTTGATGTGCCTGAGGGAGTGGAACGACGGCATCTGAGACAGCACCATCATCACTCCCGTCACCATTGCTATGAACTGCCACAGCTCCATTGATCCGTTGGGTGATAGATCCTTGTACATTATCTACTCCACCACCCAAAAAAACAGAGCAGAAAGTTACCACCTTTTTTACTCGATCAGTACAAACGAACCGAGTCCAAAAGGGGAAAAAGCTAAGCCGAGCATCTGGCAATCTCTCCCCGCACGGGCTTTCAGATTTATCAAACGAACAGAAAACGACATCTGGACAAAGAGATGGCCGATCACTTTCCACCGCCAAAAGTAGCCAGACCCAGACACCAATCTCCAAACGCAAAGAAAGCCGAATCGGATGCTTTCAGAATCCACTATATTTCTGTATTCTAATGATTTGATTTTAACCGGTGGAAATCGTGTGTGTTGGTGGTTGAATGGGTAGTCTTGTTCTCGTCAAGTTGACAAATTCAACTAATTTTCACCAGCATGTTAATTGGATTTTACCGGTATGTTAACTGGATAAGTGTACGGTTGAATTATATAATGTCATAACATCATACCACATATTATATGTTGTTCAACAATTGAAATGATTAATATACATGATCTAATTGTACCGACCTACACAAATACCAATCAATCGATATGGTCAGATTGGTAGCCACAACAACCCACTATTCAATGTCAAAAATCAACTTATCTTAATAATTCGAGTTGTTTAATATTAAAGTTGATCCAAATAACTCGGAATTTTAGCCATTAGTCTACCACACCACTAAAGCAAGAGTAAGGCGGGGGGCAATGGCTCATCCAATTCCATTTCCCTTTTCAACTAAACAGCACCCAACAGATTAAAGGCCGCGTGCTGTATTGCTGGCTATGTAGTGGGAGAGACAACGTCTTCTCGTCATGATTATCACAACAACCACAAACAACAGAAAGGCGGAAAGGAAAGTTCACAGAGCTGGAAAAAAAAAAAAAAAGGAAAAGAGAAGAAAAGGTACCTGAAGGCATTCCCCTGAAAGCAGAAGGGTGCCGATGCTGATCCCAGTGTTGATGGCGGTTTGGATCGATATCACGAAGTAAAACATCCATCCCGACCCTGTGATGCGAATCATAACAGGGGAATAATCAGGTTGTAGCTGTCCGCCATGAAAATACCTTACTTTACTACAATTGGCCATAAACAAAAGATTCCCCTGCAAATTTTCGCACGAACAATTCACAGGTTCGTCAAGTAGTGGGCCCAACCCAAAATCGGAAACCGAGTGGGCCTAACCCGACCCGGCTTCTGTGGTACCCAGAAACATTGCACCACCAAGTCAACAACCCCGTCGGAAGCGTGACTCCCCGGGAATCGCGGCGATTAGTTCATCACACGTTCCGCCGAGCTCCGGTTATTTCGGTGGAATGGATTTTCGCCGGACTAATTCAGCAGTAGTGCTCAATTAATTAGCTAAAAGCAACTCACCCAGAACGTCGGCGGCGAGCTCCCGGAAGCGGATGTGGCGGCGGCCGTCCTTCTCGCAGAAATCCAGCACCAGCGACATGAGGTAGTAGGAGTAGAAGGAGACGACCCCCATGGCGGTGAGGCTGAAGATCCCGGGGACCCACCCCAGCCCCCTGAACGCGTACGGCAGCGTCAGGATCGTGGGGCCCACTATCGCCGTCGTCAGGTGGTACCCGGCGTGCCACCACTGCCCTGCAAAGAACAGAGAGGTTGCGCCGCCGTTACTAACGAGGCTCGTCGGTCGGTCGGTCGGAGAAATCAATCCATTAGTTAAAAGAAAGGAAGAATCGAGTTAACTGGTAATTAATTAAGTACCCTTGGATTCGAGGACGAAGGAGGCGCCGGCGTCTTGCCTCCCGGAGGACTCCGGCTTAGGGGGATCTGCCATTGAGGATTAATGGCGATGAATTGGAGAGGGATTGGAAGTGATGGAGCAATTCGGAGAAAGAGGGGGGGTTCAGGGATTTAGGGAGAGGTGATTGTTTTTGGGGGAATTTGGGAGTGCCGTCAGCGATGATAAATGACAGTGACAAAGGGGAAGTCCGGCCATGTAGAAATTCTGAGGAATGAGTTGGGATTGCAGTTCTCTCTATTGAATATACCACTGATTGTCTGCGTGCGTGTGAGTACTGAGAACAAGGAAGAGAATAATAATATAGTGGGGAAGTGTTTCGCCAATAAAGAAAAAAACGAAGATGAAGAAGAAGACGAAGAAGAATAGAGTTTGGGAGTTTGGACTTTGGAGGTATGCTCCTCAGGCATCAAATAAAATACCGGAAATACCCCCTCGAAAATTAAAAAAAAAACCCCAGGAAACGTCAAACTTGGTGATGATGATGTCAGAGAAATGGATTTGCGGTAGAATAATGGACAAGAGTAGAGTCCAATCTTAGTTGAATAACGTAATGTTATGTATCCAAGTGTTGCTTTGATACAACCAGGGTACGGTTCCTTTATACGACCTTTTCAACCTTTTATTTTGGAGTTAAAAAATTGAAATGGGTCATATGATTTTTTTTTCCACGGTCGTTTAATCTACACAATAAATAAAAGCCAAATGAGAAAACTTGAAGCCCCATTTCAAATTTCCTGCATCCAGAGTGAAAGTAGGAAGGGTAGATTCGTCTTCACAATCACTTATTATTTTTTTATTTACAGAAAAATACATCAATAATGAAATTTGAACCGTGGTCTCTTCGAACAAAGATAAGAAACGTAACCAGTTACAATAAACACATTTGTGTGATATTTTTCAAATAAAAACATACAGAAGCTTAAATCTGAAAAATATAATACTTTTCCACCACGGTTAGCAACTGAAATGTCATTGATTCAAATATTGCATATATTGAATTGCACTCTTGAATGTGTAGAAGCGATGTAGAATTCTTAACATAGACTTAATTGTTATAACTATCCCAAAGTAACGATATTTTTAAACACAAAACTTTTGAGTGAATATGAGGCACATGTGTCTTTAAGAGAGGGGTAAATAGGAAAAGGTTGAGTGATGTTGGCTTGCCAAACGCGGATGGAAAAGACACTACTAATGTAAACGGGTCCAAATAGTGCCCCGACCCACTAAACGCTCAACCATCGTCGTCTCTCCAAACTTCTCATCAGACTCAACAACCGACTAACCTCCTCTACCTCTATTGTTAAGCCAGAGCAATTTTTGGAGGGGTAAATATCGAAAGATTGAGTGTTGTTGGTTTGCCCAACGCAAATGGAAAATGTGCTACTAATGTAAATATGCCTAAATAGTTTCCGACCCACTAAACACTCAACCACCAGGTTACTTTCGCTACACCTAATATAAGAGTGAAATGGGAAATGTGCTTCCCCCATTACAAAATCCATGCATCCATAGCAAAAGTAGGAAGGATAGATTCGTGTTCACAGTCATTTATTATTTTCTTATTCACAGGAAAAATACATAAGTGATCGGATTTGAATTTTGTCTCTTTGAGAAAAGACAAGAAACATAACCAGTTACAATAAACAAATTTGTTTAAACTTTTTAAATTAAAAACATACAGGAAGCTTAAATCTGAAAAATCATTGGAATTTTACATCATAGTTAGCTAAGTCACTAACTCTCCCCTAAATATTTTTTTGGTATTTGATACTTCTATTTTCATACTTTGATTATTTTAATTCGAGTTTAACAATTAATTCTATTTCTCTTTATCTTATAAAAGGAGAATAATTTTAAAATCGCAAGCTTAATGTCATTGGTGCAAATATTGCACATCAGACTTAAATAATATAACTACCAAAAAGCAACAATATTTTTGAACATAGAAGTTTTGAGTGAATATGTGGCACAATTGTCTTTAAGAGAGGGGTAAATATGGAAAGGTTAAGTGGTGTTGGTTTGTCGAATGCGGATTGAAAAGCCGCAACTAATGTAAATAGGTCTAAATGGTGTCCCGACCTACGTATTAAACGATCAACCATCGTCGTCTCTCCAAACCTTCCCATCGGATTCGACAACCACCTAACCTCCTCCACCTATATTGTTAAGCAAAGAAATTTTCAGAGGGGTATATATGGAAATATTGAGTGTTCTTGCTTGGAGAGCTGACTGGTGGGTTATTTAGTTTCTTTGACAGTAATGTGTGATCTCTTAACATCAATTCATTTGGTTGATCTTCTAGGTTGACTTTTGAGTTTATTAAAGATAAACAGTGTCCCGGGCTCCCGTCCTACCAAAGGCTCAACCATCACCGTCTCTCCAAACCTTCCCATCGGACTCGACAACCGCCTATCCTCCTCCACCTATATTGTTACACAAAGCAATTTTCGGAGGGATATATATGTAAAGGTTGAGTGTTCTTGCTTGGAGAGGTTGAGTGACTGATGGGTTATTTAGTTTCTTTGATAGTAATGTATGATCTCTTAACAGCTGTTCATTTGTTTGATCTTCTAGGTTGACTTTTTAGTTGATTAAAGATAAATAACTATACTTTTTGTTGCTTTTTTTATGATACTCCTTTTCAGTATCATCATTTTTCTGATTTGAAATGTTTTTGTGGTTAGTTTCCAGTAAACAAAGACTATTCTGATTAGTGTTAACATAGGGAATAACTTCAATCATACCACTTTTACGCAAAATTTATATGTAAGAGCTGAGATCATTGCCGAATTAAACTATTCAAGCTATAATGCTGATCTTCAACATATAAAACATAGTTTATTTTGAGTGAAACACCTCATGATTGCAGATAAGTTTTTACAATATGATGTTTTGTGATAGTGTTTACTTGCTTCCAGATTTAAAAGTGGGGTTCTAATTACTACAATCTACACATAATATAATAGCATGAAGGAAAAAATTCTTCCCTCATTTCAAATTTCCTGCTCCATGAGCGTTTGTAGGAAGAGTATGATAGGGAGTGTCAATTTTTTTCTCTTTCATCTGTGGAACGAGCCAACTTACCGTATACGTGCAGACTTGAATGGGCCCAGAGATTGTTGCGGCCCACAAAAACAGAACAGGTTCCAGCCACGGCCGCATCTGTTTCATGCCTCCATAGCGATCACCGTAACCGAGTCTTGGATTGTTCCGATGCTAGATCTGGACTCCACCAACGCCGAGAATAAATGAGATAATTAGAGAAAGAGAGCTTCATAATTGTTTACAAAATAATTTCCCCAATCCTTCTTCCGTCGCCTAATCCCTTCCCTATGAAAAGAAATCCAAGCATACTAAAAAGATCCAACCATGCTCATGAAGAAGGGTGATAAATTGCATGCAAGTAAAATTTAAAGGTTGAGTCATTTAATCAAATCATAATCAACCACCCCTTTTTCCATCATTTGTAAACTCTAACAGATAAGTGACAAAGAAATCCACAATATCGCTTCACTGTAACAATACAGTATTATTAAAGATTGGTGGCTTTCTCTTCTTCTTCGTTAAACTAGCGTCGAAGATATACAAAGAGGGGTGTTTACACAAGTGATAAGAGAATGGAAGATTAAGAAATGAAAAACAGAGACCGAGAGGGGTGGAAATTGACGTTCGGGGGAGGATGACATGCAGGAAAAAGGTTTGCAAAGCTAAAATTAAGGACAAGAAAACAGGGATGGGGAGAAGTGACTACCGGCGGCTATATAATTGAGATCGAGAGAGAGAAGTGAACCATGAGCCGGTGAGCACTGAGCAACTTTTTCTAGGGGATATAGGGTTTTTTTAAGCTATTTTGATTTCTCAGTGTTGGTAAGATATATATGAAAGGGCAAAACAATAATCATTTTTTATTGCTAAAAAGCAAAAATTTAACAATAAACTAATGCATGGATTCTAATGGGCTAACCGCTAACCATAGAATAAAATAGTTGAATGGGCCTGACTCATACGGGATTTGACCATCAAGTTTCAAGAAAAACAAATGAACATCATGGGTTTGTCATCCTAAAACATGCTATTTTCTCTAGCATAACATATATTATTCTATTATTTTATATATTAGTGGCTAAAATATAATGTATTTTAAAGTTATTAAATGGTTCGACCTCGACCAACCCGATTAGTCCAATTTTTATAATTTCAAATATATATTATGTAATTATTTTATATCCTAATGATTAAATTATAGTGTATTTTATAGGGGATTTTTTATTCGGTTTTCTGGAATTCGATTTCTATAAAATTGACTCCACCTCATCATATTACCCGAAATAATACTGTTTCACAAGGTAACAGGTACTCGAACTTGGTTCATAAGGCTGATTTTTTTTATTCGTTGCATCATCCATGCGTCTTTCCTGCTAAAATTCACTATCTTTATCATGTGTTTCCAAAAAAAAAACTACACAACAATACGCTATAAACCCCATTACATTCTCAAATTTCATATATCACCACCTTCCTCCGGCCAACTGGCCGGGGCCCATGCTAGTTATAGGGGAAGGTGGAAAACACGGATCGATGACACGATTTGATAAAGGAAAGTGCACCGTTCTATCAGTTAGGATGATCTTCGTTTGTCTTACGATGATTTTTATGAGATTTCTCTACTCCGGTACTCCCCCGTCAGCAGGATGCCGGCAGTAATGAAGCTGGAAGCCAACCTAAACATTCTGCGGACTGTCGTCGCCCCAACACCGAAAGAAAAAAGGTTGCATTGTTTCGTACTGAGCACATTTTTAATTTCATTTTTTCTTAAGAATTCATCAACTTCACCTCCAAAACGCGTATGCTCACTAAAGGGTGGATTGTTCCTTATGAATAATGGATATCTCTCGTACTTTGTCGATGTTCGTCTAAAATATTACATTACATTTTTTTTATTTATGAATCGATTAATTGATTTTTTTTAGTCTAATAAAGACGATTTTTCATATTTTAGACACATGTTTTTAGATAGTTTACAAGGAATAACTCAAATATTCACGCAATATTGTAAGTGTACGTTTTCACAATCCTTGTTAAGATACCCGTTGAATGTTTTCAGAAAGAGTATTCACGTGATCATTGTTACATACTTAACTAATTGTCTATACTAAGAATCCCAAGAGATCAAAACACATTCCTTAATTAGCATAAATTTTTCCGTTAAATAACGCCTATCAATTTAGCCTCCAACACTGATATCTCATGATTGAACCGCCAATATGGTACGTTTTCATGAACCATGCTGAAATCTTCATTGTCCTCCTCGTTAGAGCCTATTCCTCCCTGGCTCCCTCCAACATATGTTCATCACAGAAGAATTCAATGTCAGGAGTCTTTAACAAAACGGACAAGCTGCCGGACTATACATAGATATATATGAAGCCAAGTCCCACACGAAAGCTACTGGTGCCATGACCCATAAGTTGTTACTCAGTCCCCTTAACCTATGAAATTGACGGCAGATAAAGATCTTGCCCGGCAATGCGTAGCTGTTATTTGCAAGGATTGAGTCAATAATGAGCAATTTTGCCGAGTTTGTAAGATCAAAACTCTTTTAAACTACATGGAGGGAAGTATCTTTTCTTCCACTTCCTAATATGTGAATGCTATTGATTGCGAGGTTAATTAATTTATGTGTAGGATAAAGTTGTCAATTCAGTTTAGCTTGTTGGTCCGATCGAGTAAGTGAGTAGGGTTAATGGTCCGATCAATTTTTCTCGATTAAGTCTGGGTATATGAAAAAAATCATTATGTTGTTCATATATTTATGAATTATATCAAATCCCATCTAACATATGAGTAATAATATACAACGTTACACCTTCACCATTATATAAAAAAAACATATATACAACGTTACATACACCAAAATAAAAGTTCGTACATGAATCCAACATATTGTAAAAATTCAAACACACTCATGTGACGTCGTTGTTCAAATGTTCGACTGAGAATTCCAAAGATAGGGTCAGGTGAAAGGGAAAAAAAGGAGGCGCATTTCGCAAACCAAAGAGAAAAAATGATGTTGTATGACCTCCAACCCAAGAATCTTGTTGACACGCGGGTGTGTGACACCGTTTTCTTTATCGGGTTTGAGTCAAATTAGGTCAACCAACGGGTTGACAACCTTGGTATAGCACGCTACTTCTTTCCTGATATGCCTCTTGTTGTTAGATATATGAATTTCGTTAACCACGAAACCAGACCAATTGTTGTGTTGTGGAATTATCAAATGTTTGGACAAGAGTATTCATAGGATTATTATTTTTGACTTAATACTTACTCCTAAATATTGTTTTTCAGTTTGCACCGATGATCAGTATCAAGTGATGGATAGTTGACGTATATTTGAGAAATGTAAGAGATGGAAAAATCGTATCAACCCATAATTTGTATTTATTTCTCGTTATCAATTTTTTTATAAGATATTTCTCGTTATCAATAATCAGACATCAACATATAATTCGCTATAATTTTTAGTGTGAGAAATAAATAAATAAACAAACCCCGAAAGCTCGAACTTTCCTGCTGCTCATCACAGTCGATTTCCTCCCTTTACATGTGTTTTCGTTTAACAAATCTCCTCAATGTTTATTGACGCCGAGTTGGACTCTTTTGGTAGGTTGGTAAGTTGCCGTTGGGTTCTCTTCTGCTGCAACTATTATGCAATTCCGAAAGTGACACCGCTCCTATCGTTACATTTTTGGCGTAGCAAATGATTGTATTTTGATTCTCGTAGCAAGTTAGCAACTGTACGCGGAAATGAACAAGCAAAGACAACATATATATGTAGGCAAGACCCACACGTAAAGCTAGCTACTGATGCCATAACTTGTTACTCAACCACTCTCTATCAAATTGACGGCAGGATGAAGATCTTGCCTGGCAATACGTAGCTGTTCTTTGATTAATGACGTGAATTCAAACTGGTAGTATCGATACATTTCGAACAAATTAATTGATTTGGTGGGTCGATAAACCCAATCATCAAGTCAATTGTAATAAATACTTTTGTTGAGTTTGTAAGATCGAAACTCTTAAACTAAATGGAAATAGTGCCTCAATTTAGATATCAACGGTTCTGATGATCTTCGATCGAGCAACATACAAAAATTATAAAGATCGGACAAGATTTTTTTTTTTCATTTTAAAGTGGTCAGTTATTAAAATTTCACAGCCCGCCAGCATATAATTTCTTCTGTACCATTTGGAGACCGAACTTATAAGGCCCAAATAAATCGGCCCAAGTTTCTAGAAAGACAAATAAACCCAACTCAGACGGGCCCTCACTGAGGCCTAAGGTACCAGCAACCCGATTCGAGTCCATTTTTACAAACCCTGTCTATATATGGGTTCGGTGCCCAATAATCGATGGGCCAAGAATCCTGAAACTCTAATGGGTCAAATACAAAAAAAGTTTCATACAAGTTCATTGTAGCTAACCCCTGCCAAAGGTTCAAGCAGAATAGAAAGAATTCTCACTCTTTCCATTAGTTAGGGATACAGTCGCACCACGTAAATCGTGTGTCTTTTGCTTACAAGCTTATTATCTTTGCGCCTCTTCGTGTTTCGCAACAACCTTGATCTTTCCGCCATAGGCAACTCCTTTCAGTTATACCATATCTAGTGGGATTACATATCACCTGGGAAAGCGGCTGAAGTAACAACTGCTGCAATATCCGTGAACTGCTCATCAGCGGTACCGGCCATCTCTGCAAATTGACAAGTGCATTGTGATAGAGTCAACCACAGGTAAGAAGTTAAGTTAACCAACTACATCGATGGGTGCTGAAATGCTGCAAGTTACTTACCCACATCGAGAACGAGCTGCCTCACACAAGAGAAAGCCCCCAAGAGACCTACTCCTGTAAAAACAACCATAATTGCCATGTTGATCCAATACGTAACAGACGATTTGGAAGGCCTGTAAGTCATGTTGTAGAGAAGCATTGGGAGGATGAAGTCGAGAGGTATGAACCCGATTGCTCCCACTACCCCACTAATGTCTCCAAAAAACGGAAGCATGGCTGCCACAAAGCCGCAGAATCCCATGTAAAGAGATCGAAGGATGATCCTAGGTATCAAGTTCCTCATCGCAAACATCCCTTCACTAGCATCGGCTGATTTCTTCTCCATCACCTCGAAAGCCACTTGAGAATACACCTGTATGCATTAATGTTGGAGAAAATGTTCTTTTTCAGTATACAAGTCGTTGGATGCACATGGACATGGTGGAGTTATTTGCACCAATTATCAATTCTCTCTCAGAGTTGTAAGTCGATTACCAGACCAATGGCGAAAAGCTGGAAAAGCACACAGACTGCTGCACCACCAAGAATCCATGTTGGGGCCAAATCAGGGCCATTGTCAGGCATGAAGTTTTGAATGATGTTTGAACTCGATTTGTTTCCGAAGACAAAATAGCCAGAGACCGAAACTGAGTAGTTTGTGACCACGATCACACTGTAACACATCAGAAGTCCTTTCAGCATCTTGCCGCTGGCTGGGGGAAGTAGAGTTGCCTGTTTTTGGGTCCATGAAAAATCAATCTTAGGTATAAGTAAAGGCTCAGAGTAACAAGCACAGAAAGATATTGGGAAAATTTTAGGAGGTGCAACGAAGTAAATAATTACTTGGATCTCAGGCAAGATGCCAATCCCGAAAATGGCAGCAATAATGGAAATGGAAGTGAATGCACTATATACTCTGTCAGAGGTTGCAGACTCTAATGAATAGTCCCTTGCAGGTGCATTTTTGGACATTCCTGAAAGCATAGCAATTGGAATTGGACAAGATAACCACCTGTATATCCCACAGGTATAGTACGAACAAGATATCACCATGAATAGCAAAGATTGGGTCAGAGAGCTGTAAAACACTGGCATGACTAGATAAACCTGCAAGAACTGAGCTAGCACACAACAAGTCAACCCGAGTTGACTACGAAGTCAACATCCTACAACCAGTTAATTCACAACCTTATTATTCACGTAGCCTGAATCCAACCTTCGCCCATTTCACATCTTTCAATGTCTAAAACCTACACAAATACGGCTCAACCTAGCTGCAATTCTAGCTGACTAAAAGTAAATGATACATAACCCAAAACTCATAACCCAATCATCTTGTAACTTCATTGACCCATGATTCAATTAATTGATAACCGATCACCTCATACACCCATAATCCGATGGACCAGTTACCAAATAGATCCCGAAACCAACCAACCTGCCCGTTTTATACCTGTAACCATATATGCCTATACACATTTCAATCCAGCAAAAGTGGGAAACTTAGAATGTATGGACACCAGGCAGCAACTTGGTGTCCCAACACATCACTCGCACACATTTGATTGTCAGCAATTCCAAAAACCCCATCAACCATATAGGGATCTAGAGAGAGTCAAATGTGGAAAGGGGATAAATTTAACAGTGCAAAGGTAAGTAACGTAAGTACCTGCATAGATACAAGCAGCAACGACGAGGAAAGTGTAGCCAAAACATAGTACTAAAGAAACCAAGTTGATGTGCCTGAGGGAGTGGAAGGACGGCATCTGAGCTAAAACCACCATTACTGCCGTCACTATAGCTATGAACTCCCAGAGTTCCATTGATCCTTGTGGAGATACTGCTGCGTACATTATCTTTTGTAGTTTTCACCCCACCCCAAAAACCCATCTCCCCATCACTACTAGGTACATAACCCTTTTCTCAGCTAAAAGGGGAGCCAAGGAAAATGATAATTCACGTGTACCTCAAGGCATTGCCCTGCCAGCAAAATCGTGCCAATGGTAATCCCAGTGTTGATGGCTGTTTGAATCAATATAACGAAGTAAAACATCCATCCTGAACCTGTGTTTGACAAAAGCAAGGAAGATACTGTGAAAGCTGAAAACTTTCACCGGAAACAAACAGGCTTCTAGCGGCCCGAATTACCCACGACCCGGCTAGCAATTGCCCTAACCCGACCCGCTAGCAATTGCCGACATACATCCCTGGCCTATCTCTTCCACAATGGCAACCGCCCTACCACATACCGACACCTCGTCGCCGGCAATTGCCGGGAAGGGGATTTTGCTGTTTTCAGTCAATCGCCGAGCGGGAGAATTCTAGGGGCAGCTTAATTTTTTTTTTTAATATTATTACTAGACTAATTTAGCCAGCAGTAACTTGGAAGAAGAAGAGGGGGAGTTGGACACTGACCTAATTCGATAGTACTACTAAATTAAATTAATTAGCTAGAGAAAACTCACCCAGAACGTCGGCGGCGAGCTCCCGGAAGCGGATGTGGCGGCGGCCGTCCTTCTCGCAGAAGTCGAGCACCAGCGCCATGAGATAGTAGGAGTAGAAGGAGACCATCCCCATGACGGTGAGGCAGGAGATCCCGGCAACCCATCCCAGTCCCCTGAATGCGTACGGCAGAGTCAGGATCATGGGGCCAACTATCGCCGTCGTCAGGTGGTAGCCGGCGTGCCACCACTGCCCTGGAAGATCAGAGACAGCCGGCGGCGATTATTCGCAAGGTCATCCTCACTCGGACAAATTATAAGTCATAAAAGAAGAAGGAAGGGAGAGTACCCTTGGATTCAAGGACGAAGGAGGCGCCGGCGTCACGTTCCCTGGACGATTCAGGGAAAGAATCCGGCTGCGGTGGCTCAGCCATTGTTGATTAGTTAAATCTCCTTGGCGAGGACAGTTGGAATAGAGAAGGTGGGAAGAGAAGAACTAATAAATGTCCAAGTTGTTGTTTGATGTTAGAGACGTAGTAACTAGTACATTACACATTTGGTCCGTTTTAGTTGGCCGAGTGAGTCCAAACTCCAAACCAATTCAATGCGAAGTTAATTCCCATCGGCCACCAGCCTACCACCCATACTTCCTGGCGGGCGATGGCTTAAATAGTGCTGAAATCTTATGGTTGATTTGATCATAATGTTGTCACACATTCTTTACGGTTCGATATCGCTTAGTACGATACAATGAGTAGTTATGATACATTAACGTCACACATTCTTTAAAGGGTAGTACGTTATTTGGGATAGCGAACAAGAAATACTGATGTTTTAGGGAAGAATGAACAAGAAGTAATTGCAGTCCAAGTATTGAATTGAATACTAGGTCATTTGGTTCTCTAATTTGCATCATCAAACAATCACCATCACAAGACCGCAGAATCATAAGGTCAGATCCCTAGAATTAAACCCCTCCCAGTTACAGCCTTAAGAGTCCTAATTCCACTACCCCCAATTGATGATTGATGTTCAACCCGACACTTTGAACATCATTGTGTTGTTATGGTCAACTAACACTATTACCACTTCTGCTGAGTGATTCTAGGCTGAGGTCCCGGCGGCAGCAGCACATGACTTGTTGTACTCTTCCATTTCCTTCTTGTAAGCATCCATGGCTTCTGCTGCTTTCGAGTTCCAGACTTGCCTCTCCTCCTCACTCAGTTCCTACAGTACAACAAAGAAAACAGTATTCAGTCAGATTCATATCTTCCATGGCATTTGAGAAGGGGACTGTGTATGAAAGTAAGGGAGTTTCATGTGCTCTTTATTACCTTCCATTTGACAGAGATAAGTGCAGTGATGGTGGAGTTGTTGGTTCCAGGGCGCTCCTCCATCAAGCTTTTCCTTGTTTCCTTGCTGCGGCAAAACCAGAAGGGAGGATCCATTCAGCATTTTATAATTCCTCGAGATTTTCCATACATGGCAGTAACTGGTGGGAAATGGATGAATTATGTTGAGGTTTGTTTACCTGAACAATAAGAAAGAGGATGCAGGCTTCTTTGGCTTGTTAGGGTCTACAGTCTGGTCCTTCTTCTTCTTCTGTTTGATCTCTTTGGTTTTCTGCAGATCACCATCAAACAGATTTAGCGAAGACTATACTTGACATCTGAGTTCAATCAACCACATACGGATGGTAGAGAGCAGCAAACCTTGATTATGTTCTCTGTCTTCTCCTTCTTCTTCAGCAGTTGCATGGCTTCCTGCTTATGAAGTTTCAACAGTTCTTCCTCTTCCTTCTTGATATGTGAAGCTTCTTCCTCCTTTTTCAGCTTGTAAGCCTCCATCTCAATCAAATAATTCTCCTTGTTCTTCTTTGCAATCTGCACAAAGAGAAGGCTTAGACAACCTGCAAATGTACTAACATAGTGAACGGCTTTGTTTGGTTGATCTCTGGCAATGAACAAACCTCTTCATAAGGAGCTTTCTTCTTCTCAGTCATGTTTTTCCATTCTTCACCAGTAATCTTTGCAACCTGCCAATCACCCCCAACTCCACCATGAGAAAAATGAAAGGGGACGAGATAAGAAACCAAAGTGAAGAAGAAGCAGGAAATTCTTCATCAGTTACCTCAAGAATAGTCTTGTTCTCGGCAACAAGTGCAGACCTTCTTTCGTTACTGTAGATGAAGAAAGCTGACATTGGTTGCTTTGGCTTCAATGGGTCCTTCTCTTTCCTACGATAGAACAACAACACTAATATATCAGTAAGTCTGATACGGGATAATGTATGATCAAAATTCATAAACAAGGCTTACAAGAACATTAGTAAGGATTTTATTTACTTGGTTTTCTTGTTCCCTTGATCCTCAACTTCATGCTTGAACTGAAGGTACTGTTCAAGCAACTCCATGGCTGTCTTCTGCTTCTGATCATCTTCCAGAAGCTTCATGGCCTCAGTCTCGCGCTTCTCCTTTGCCATCACCTGCAGATAGGCTTCCTTTTCAGCCTGATACTTCTCCTCGTACGGCTTCTTCTCCTCTGCACTCACGGTCTTCCACTTAGCTCCCAGAATGACAGAGACTTCTTTAAAATCAGCATTTGGATTCTCCTTCTTCATCTAAACATCACACACAACAAACAGAGATTATCAGCATCATTAGCAGATATTACCATATCAGCAAGCAGAAAATCACCAATTCCTATTGCAATATCTTACCTCAGCCCATTGATCTTTGTACCAGAGGATGTAAGGTTGAGACGGCCTTTTCTTTTCAGCTCCGCCCTTCTTTTTCTTCTTCTTGTCCTTGTCGTCTTGCTCATTGTCTTTCAAGATCTGGAAGTTCTGTTAGGAAAATCAACAAACACCTTGAGTGCAAAGCAATAAACCGAGGGTGAATACATAAATATCCAAATGGAAAATCAACGAACACATAGAGCGCAAAACATAGCAAATCAACAAATCGCCTTGAATGGAAAACATCGAACCCGTGGATGAACACACAAATATACAAATGGAAATCAACGAGCATACAGAGCTCAAGATATAGAATCCGAGGATGAACAGATACACATTCAGATAGAAAATCAACAAACACCTCGATGCGTGCAAATTATGTAATCTGAGGATGAACAACACATAAATATACAGATCCAAGCATCTAAGGAGAAAAAAACGTCAAATAGAAGTGAAGGCACTCACGAGATTGGGCTTGAACTCCTTCAGCTTCTGCAATTTCTTGAGCTCCGCCTGCAACTTCTCCTGCTCTTTCCCCTTGTTCTCGAGCTCCTCTTCTCTGGCCTTCAGCATATCGTCTTTCTCCTTCAACATCTCCTCCGTCTTCTCCTTCTCAAGCTTCAGTTTCTGAAGCATTTCCTGCATCTGCTCCAGCTCCTTGTCGAAGGACTCCTGCTGCTTGGCCGCGGCTTGCTGCTTCCCGCCTCTGGCCGCCTTTCCCTTGACCTTCTTGGCCGAGGAGAGGATCTCGCTGTTCTCCTTCATCGGATCGGTCTCGGAAGGCGGAGGCAGGATCTCAGCAGGAGAGGACTCAGTGAGCGCCTGTGCCAGGACGTTCGCCTCGCTCGTCGAAGCCTTCTTCTGCTTCAAGACTTTCCTGCTGTTCTTCTTCTTCGCCGGGATCGGGGAGGAGGGAAGTGCGACGTCCGCCATTGTTGTGGTAGGAACCTGTTGCAAAATTCAACTTAGAGAGAGAGGGGGAGAGTGAGCTCGGAATTGGGTGTTTGAAAAGAGCAGACGAATGGATTTATACGGAGAGGGAAAGTAAGTAAGCAGAGCGCTGCAACGGGAATAAATTTCAAAATTCAAATGGAGATTTTGTAAATTAGGGAAAATATATTTTCTGTTTCAGGTCCCGAGGGGTTCAAATTGGAAATGGCCGTTTGAGGGTAGGATATTGACTGTCAGAATTAATTTCTTACCAATTTTTATGGCAAGGCCTGCTAAAATTCATTCAAACATCAACCACGGCCCGTTGGGCCGAAGCCCAAATCAGCCTCCGGTAACGTAAACAGAGAAAGAGGTGGGGACTCGGCCCACACAAACTGAAACTAAACGGAACTGTCATTAATCTCAAGATTACAATCATATCGCTATACTTACCTTTATAATTAATCACAACTGCGGATGCGGCTATGCAAAAAATAGGAACTTTGAACACCCAGAATGGGCAACCTTTCTGGGCAGCAGCTATACATTTGAAGAACTGTATCTTGAATGAAGCTGCTCTTCATCTTTGATTATACAAATGAACCAGCTCCCGTAAAGAATAGTTGTCATCAAATGAAACTCAACAGTCAACTCCATTCCTTCAACCATTTACCACCATCTCCATGAGCACATCATTCAAGTAATCAATTGGACCAGGCAAGCACCAGTGCAAGCAGTCCTTCTGAACAGTGGCGTTCTTATCCTTGGCAAATGGCTGGAAATTTCTGTATGCATCCGGGTGGCCATCGGGCCTCGTCAATAGAAGATTAGTGAAGTCGATGAGCTTGAAGTTCACCCCAGATTCAGCTGCTTTCGCCAAGACCTTCTCGAACTCGGCCAACTCCACCTTTCTCAGGATCTTGTTCACCTCCTTCAACTCGAACTCCCCTGCTTTCACCGGTGCAGTCTGCCGACATGTCCCTCCGTTGTGCCACTCCCCGTCCTGGAAATGGTCCGGTGTAGATGTCCTGAAGAATATCTGCCCCTTGTGCTTCGATTGCAAAATGGATTTCATCGCAAAGCCAAGGGCTTTCTCATATGCAAAGACGAATCCGGTCTCGGTAAAGTTCTTACCGGCTGGACAGATGTGGCAGCCGACCACGGTGTTGTTCTCGTGGTAGACTGCAGCTTTGAGGAACCATTTCCCAGTGGAGATTATGGCATAGTCGAAGCTCGAGTAAGCATCGACCCAGCTCTTGTCGAGTTTGTCAAGCTGCAACTGGACTTCAGATGTTGAGACGCCATTGTAGTCTTCGAATATCGCTGCCTCTACCAGGAAGGGCGCCCAAATGTTTGCCACGGTGAAGTTGTACGAAGGAAAGCTCCATGTCTTGGATCGGTAGTCCTTGTCATGGTAAACTTCCACAGCTTCTTCAACCTGAAGGGATAGATTGTTTCAGTCTGGCAGAAAAGGAACGCAGCAGAGAGAACCACTAGCAGTGATTGAATTTATAAGACATCTTCGTAAACAACCAGCAGTTTGACAAATTAAATAGTGTAGTCACAATGTCTATAGAGCTGCTACAAGAAATGTAACTTGGAACTCCAGTACATTGAGGAAATGAACTGACTACTATATGAACCTGATATTTGGGAAGGCAAAGCATTTAACAGCAAATATGCAATAGTTGCAGATGAGCAATAATGTCAGAGTTCCTGACAATTATGTATCCAATATGCAGCCACCTTCGTCTATGTGGCAGCCACAAAGAGCATTACTGTCACTTGCCACTTGCCAGTAAGACAACAAAAATTGCAGAAATATTTTTTCATCCAACAGTACAAACAGCAAGGATTGCTAACATAACCCCATCGAGGACATTAACGGACCCTCAAGAAACATTGACAGTACATTTCCCTAAAGAGCAAATGCCAGGCCCACCAGAAAGTAGCCATGCAAATCACAGGTTAGGCAAAACATCTCATAATATCAACCGTGATACTCTAAGCATGCTGAATTTCTGAAATGAAGTGACTGTAAAGGGAAATTGGAGACAATTAGAGCAATTCTCACACCAGTTACTCAAACCAGTTTGCTATCAAGAAAATTCATTATTGTACACCACAACAGCACAAGCATTACAAGAACTAGGATACCGACCAGCAACCACTGCATTATAACATTACTTCATCCATCCACTACTTAAATTGGATAGATGCAGGAAGAGCAATTCCAAATCTCTTGATAAGGAGGAAATCAGAACCAGACACCAAATGAGGATCACAACAAGACAAAGCCAGAAACACATCAAACTAACATATCAACTATCTAGAGGACATACCGTTGAAAGCATGCACAGCAGTGATTCAACATGGTTGCGTGAAATTGAATCACCAATCAGCCCCCAAGCTTTATTCCTCATCAACTCCAGAAATCTCTGTGCATCAAAGGCAGGTAACTCACACCGCCGGGGTTTCCACTTCCAATACAGATAACCAGAATCAGGGCGTCCATTCTTCATACAGTTCTGGTGCCCATCAATCAAGCGGCAGGTAGCATTTGTGTACATTGGACCAGATGGTTCAGGAACCCAATCACCAACAAGAAGATTGCATTTTCCTGCATATTAAGTTTTTAACTTCCATGAGACCAGAACCCAAAGCTATCAACTAAAAGCTACTGATTGCCCTTCTCTAAATAGATCACAAAATTCCCATCAATGTGACAAGTAAACAAACTGAAAATCTCGAACGAGCTCAATAGAGACACTTCATGGATTAGCCAAACATAGCCTCGCAGTCTATCCAAGCTTCAAATTCCATGTTTGAGCAATCAATGACCGCAGCGAACTTGAGACCCACAAACTAATTTCCCCCATTTTCTTAAATCCATGGAAAGCCCACAAAAAAGTTGCAGTCTTTGGAATCACTCGGCCACTCTAAGAAAAATCCCCACACACAGAAACAGGACACTCAAAGAAGGGCCAGAACTCAAATCAGCCAAACAAACAAACAAAAAACTCAGTTTACCATCATCAGGCGCCTCGTTTTCATCTGGATCCGGCCGTCCATCTATAGACATAGTTGAATTGGAGGTTTCGGCAGCTGCTGCAGAAGAGGAAGGCTGTGGCGCCGGCGGCGGGACTGACAAATTATCAACGGCGGCATCTGACGATGGCTCCGACATTTCAACTGAAGCAGGTGGAGGGGAAACCGGCAAATAAGTTCTAGCAGTAATGTAGGAAGAAGAAGCTGCTTCCAATTCAGGTTCGAATCTGGTTGATTGACTGAAGAGGAGGCGGAAAGCAAGACCCACCACGAGAACCGAGATTCCAAATTTCAGTATCCACTGGTTCTGCTTGTTCAGCGACCACAGTTTCAAGATTTGCTTCATGGTTGCCCGAAAGAGGAACGAGATCTTCCTCCTTCCCGATTAAGGCCGGGACAGTGATGACCGACACTGAAGATTGAAGAACGAGGATGGAAAAGGAAAAGGAAAAGGAGGGAGACAGTGGTTTGCAACGAACGTGTTCATTAAACCATATCATCATTTCGGTAAGGAATTAACAGAAGGGGACAAGATTCATTCAATTTCTGTTTTTTTTTTCTTTTCTTTGGAAAGACATTCAATAATTCATCTTCTCTCCACCTTTATTCATGGAGATTAATTAAATAGAAGAGCTGGTTCAATTTCGAGGGTTTACGTGAAAAGTGACATTGGATTTGAAGTATCAATTAGGTGATCATTTGCTTTTCGTTATGGTGAATTAGGTAATGATTTGTTGTTTAATAGTATTTTTGTTGTTTCAATTGGAACTATATAGTTCTTTTAAGGTGAATGATTCATATATTTCAATCATAACTTCAGCTCTTAATCTTTGTTGAAAGAGTTAGATTGAGTCATCTTAAAATTAAGACACGATCATAATAATTCATTTACATTTTACTTGCTAAATGATATATGGTGCATTCAATGACTAGATTGAATCATTTTGTTTTGTATCCTACAATTCAAACAATTGAGCTTTACAAGGCAAGCTGTTAAGAAATGTAGATCTATGAGCTGAACCGTTAACATGACTTTGAAGGATTAGTAAAGTTTCAATTGAAGATCCAAATATAAAAGTACATGACAATGATAAGGACCAGCGTGAAATCGCAATTAAACTTTATATGGAATTTGAGTCGCCTAACACCAAAGAGGATAAAACATACTTGAAAACAATAAAAACTAGTATAAAACAGATTTCCGAGAGAAAGAAGTACCTAGAGAATACAACACCATAAAACTACAAAACAGAGAAAGGATGATATCTTTTGACAGGTTTAGCTCAAACTATTAGGAGACTTCTAGTTAAATAACAATTTTTTGTTTGACTGGGTAATTTAACAACATTTATATGGCACATGTGTTGTCTTTTCCTGTAAGGCTATAATAACTAAGCTTGTGGTTTATATAGTTGTAACTTACATCACTTTGGTGTGTAACAACAACATTTATGAGTCAATAAAAAATATTGAACCAAAGCATCTTTGATTAGTTTAATGATAAGATAATCAGTATGTTTGGCAGACACTGTTTAATAAGTTGGAAAAACATCAGTCATGCATGTCAAAAAGTACCGTGAACAAGCATTATTAATTCCCTCTATTATTAAAAAACACACCAATAAAAGAAATATAACAATTTAGTCCAAGTTCACACCGACAAAATACGATAGAGATCTATGAATTTTAAGAAATTCAACATTAATTGAAAAGATGTATTTTATATTGCAATGGAAATTTTTTTATAAAAAATCCGAAGTTAACGTGTTCGTTGTGGAGCCATAGAGAGATGTATAACCACTTGAAAAGTTATAAAGATGCACCCAGCGCAAAACTTGTGGTGCTAAATGCTAAGCCCAAAGGAGATCGGAAAAAAAAGTTGGGATGTTTATAAGTGGTACCAGAGTCTCTATGTATCCCTTGTGAACAAACATCACACATAAATAAAGCACGGATATGATCTATGGACCATAAGGAATAATCTAACCTTAACTACGACAATACGCGTTTTAGATTGAAATTGAGTTAGTTGAACGTGCTAAGTGTTGAGCAGTGCAAAAATAAACGACCTCTTTGGAAGTCACCATGAATGCATCTAAAGTAAAAATGTTGTTGTTGTGATGATGAAATTGAGTTCTTTTTGTGTGTTTTGTTCTCCATTTACACTAAATTTAGGTTGATGAGAGGCAACGAATCTTGTGGAATTCAAACGGATTAATATCTTGTAGTTGATATCATTAGGAGAAATCTCTAGCACTGTTAGACCAGTGCTATACTAATGGTGAAGTTTTGTTTCATCAGTTGAAAGAGAAGCCAAAGTCCCCACCATTGGTTACCTTTCCAGGCTGTGCCAACATTCTTCTTCTCCAAACTAATGAGATCTCTTCCCCACTCCACAACTACTAGAAACTCCTCTCTTACCCTATCTTCACCATCATCATTTCCATGGTATGGTCTCTCTGTTTTAGGACACCCCATTCCCCACCAATTTGCAGCTATATTCTTGATACTTCTTCAACCAAGATCTTGTTGATAAAGAAATCGAATCGAATTTAATCACTAGTACTTCTTGCAATACTACAACTAGATACATGTAACAACCTCGAATTTATATCACTCTTATAAAAAAGATCAATCCAAAATAGCTGGATTGACCATATATATAGAGCATTGCTTTATTGGACAGAACCAGCAGAAACTGGCAAATAAGAACACAATGAATTGTTGATAGATACATATTCATAACATCATGTCATTCCACAAATCTGGGTACCTTCATGCCAAAGCCACGCTTGACCTTCTCAACTCTGTGGGCAAAAAGAAAAACCAGCAGAAGCCAAATCAAAGCAAATTCCAACTAACAGAACACATTGGAAGTTTAAAAGAGAAGCCCTTACGTTGGAGCAAGTTTGCCAAGTCCACCTAGCTCTTTCCTCGAGTCGTTGTCGTAAAGTCTGCCATCGATCTCGAGTGTATAGAACTTGTGCTTCAAGGTAGGCAACCCTCTCTTGGACAGCAACTCCATATCCTGCTGATGGAGCTCTCTCCCATTCACAAACACGCCTGTGTTTCCAGCAGCACAGTTTCGCGGCATAGGGTAGTTGAACTCTTCGATGAAAGCCTACACACCACAAGGAGAGGTAGCAAAAATTAAACACAGCCCACCATGTCAGTTGTGTTCACCAGACAACAGCACAATTTTTTGTAATGTGAGATGATTGAGAGACTCACAGGAATTACACCAAGGCAGGGCTGCCCCATGACCCCCCAGAACCCTGCTCGAAAATCGTACCTGGTGATAATAGCAAAGCAAAAGGCGCTCTTCAGAAACCCTGATCAGCATAGGAGAGGCTAAAAAAGCCTGTTTCTTTTTAAGGAACTGATGTTAGAGGTTCTTACCAGTAGTCTCCGGGATGAATTGGCCCGGCTAGCTTCTCAGCCATTCTCAATGAGTCTTCATGAATTGGCTGTCCATTTACAAAGACAAGAGGCTTGTTCTTCTTTGCTGGTTGAGGAGAAAGAGGTTTGGCAAAATCCTTGAAGCTCTTCTTAAACACCCCAGCCAGCCTGTGGATTGGAGATGCTTTTGCATTGGACATCTCTATAGAGTCTAGAGATGAGTCCATGTTTCTGTAATCACTGAAGGAAAATTCTTCCTCCACTTCAGGAACAGCTGCAGCCATGGATGATGCATCTTTCCTTGATGCATCATTTGCTTGGTCTCTGGTGTGTGTGTTTATGTTCCCTTCCGGTTCCAAGTTCAGCGCTTCTTCCTTGGAACCACCCAAATTCTCCTGGCCATCGTGCATTGTGCTCATCGCTGGAGATTCACCATCTTTGACAGCCAGATCGATTGCACAAGAGACGTGTTGTGGGACAGCAATTTCTTTGATGCTTTCCTCTTCATCGGAAGAATCTGAAGGACTGCAAAATGATGAGGATGACGAAGATCCAGAAGAAGAAGCATAGCCCTTCCTCTTGTCACGTTCAACAATATTTAAAATCTGCTCTTCTTCTGCCTGTATACTTCCTTGTAAACCAGTTGTCTGGACCTCACAAACATTGGCAACATTTTCATGCACATCATTGCTGAGTTCACAAGAGCCATCGACAGCCTTGACATCCATTTCTTTCATCTCTTCACAAACTGAAACCATTAACTTCTTGCTTCTCAACTCGAGCATCAACACCTCCGAACAGGCACCACATCTCAATTTCACCCTATCCTTCTCCTTCATTCTTGTCTTTCTAGGCAATTCAAGCAACTCAAAGCAAGCACAACAGGTGATAAATGGAGCACCACATGCTATGGGACGACGGAGAAGCCTTCTATTATTACCTTTGGCCACAGCAGCAAGCCATCGAGATTGAATCTGTGGATCTCGCGATGTGGCAACACTATAGCCAGGCGAAGGAGGAGGAACCCCCACAGAACGTGTATCATAGCTGAAATCAGAACCATACTGTTGAGGTTCAGAGGAACAAACATGAAAATTCTTACTACAGCATGCACATGATGAATGAGCAGCAGGCTGCTGCTGCTGCTGCTTATGGTACAAGTTTCCATGTGGATGAGATTCGAACCTTTGATCTCGAGACAAATCGCTCGAGAAGTAGCCACGTGGCGCGTGGGACTGATGATATGGTGATGGAATCATCACATTGTGCTTCAAACTAGTGGAAGAAGAATCACAGACTTGGTTAAGCTGTTGTTTCAACTCATCCACCTTCCTCAGCAACTCTGCTCGATCATGTTCTAGATAAGAAATTCGAGTAGTACTTGTAGCTCTATCAAGGGGATCATACTCCTCCTTCCTAACCCTTCCATATCCATACGAACTACTCGTCGAGCATTCGCCTCGATTAACACCACCACCCATCAATCTAGTGTTCTGATAGGAAGATGATTCATCAATCACCCTTCTCGGAGCAAAATCATGAAACCCATTTTGCTTCTCTTTCATCATCATCATTCTTCTGTTGGTATAATTGTCAATTGCAGGCTGGCTTTGGTCCACCATTGATGACTTATTGCTCGGATAGGAAGGTCCTTGCCTAAAGACTCGATCTTTTTCCCATGAGAATATGGGTTTGGCATTAGCTGCATATGGGTTCATAGCAATCCCTCCCTCTTTCGCTGATAATCTCTCCAATTTGTCGAAACTGTCTCCGTCAGTTTCTCGGGGATTCTTCTTTGCTGCAGTCAACATTTTCTATTTTGAATTCTTGGGAACCAAACAGAACAACTAAAACGGAGGGGGGAGAACAGAAACAGAGTTTGCAATTGAATACCTCGAAGAACAGCAGCGCAGCTACCGCACTTGTAGACGGAGAAGTTGGGGAGCTCGGTGAGGAGATTGTTGCACTTTGGGCAGCGAACTAAACGAGCTTTTGACCCTTCCGCCATTAGTTTAATCAAATACAGATCCTGATTATTTCCGAGAAAAGATTTTGTAGCAATAAAAAAATGTCCAACGACGCTGAAACCTCAACGGCCACGGAACGCGATTCTTGTAGAAAGGCTGAAACTTTCAAGCTTCTAGAGAAGTAAACAAAAACGAGACAAGAAGGAAAGCTCCAAACTTTCAGAGCTGACTTAAGATACCCATGTCTTAGTTTCTCGGGAAACAAACAGGGTGGAGAAGACTCCCTAAAACAGAGCACGCATTGGTGAAAGAAGCGACAGAAGAATCAGAGATTCCCAATTCAGAGTTGAAGGAAAAGAAGAAGCAATTATGGGGAAGAAAATACTAGCTTGCACAGATATTCTAGAGATCGTGAATGAATTTGACTTTAAAAGGCAACAAATTTTTCCGAGAAAAGGAGAGGAAGTAAGGACCGGGAAAATGTCAAAGGCAAGAGGCGAGCGAGGTGTGCTTGTAGGCGAAAAGGTGGGAAAATGTCGAGTAACACGGCAAGTCGGCAACGCTGTGAAAGAAAGAGATGAACTTCGGCCGCTAGCTAGCTAGTTGCCCAAAGGTGAAAGGAGTAAAGAAAAGACGGTGAAAGTGACTTGACTCGCTTTCAGGGAGGAAGAAGAAGAAGAAGAGATCAAAGTTATCGAACTACTCCCACCACCATTTTCTGATTTCTGATGATTATTTCTTCCTCCTATGGCCCGGCTCCCCACCTTCTCGATTCTGTTGTGTTGTGTTGTGTTGTGTTGTGTGAGTGTGTTTTTTTTTTTAAATCCATATCAATACTTCAAGACTCGAGAGTCAAAGTGTGAGATTTAAAAAAATTACTATGTTCTGTCTAATTAATGATTTAATGACAAATGGAACGATAATAGAAGATGAATATGAGCTTTATATTATGGATAGTCATAATTTCACAATTATTGAAAATTGTTAGTATGAATGATCAAAACAAATTCCAATTTAGTGTCGTCAAGACGTCAACAAATTAATCATAATATTTTAGAGAAATTTACATTTAAATTATATATCATTCGTTGGAAGTGCAATTGTTTTTTTTTTTTAGGTGTTGTTCTCTACTTCTCTTGCATGTTTATGAGATCAAAAGCATGAAAGCTGTGAAGCACCGCCAAGGCAAGCAAGTAGCAAGCAACCTACCAGACAGCAAACTCCATTAATGCCATTCGCCATTTGTCTCGTCTATCTTCCTCCCTTTTACTCTCCAATTTAAAACCATTTTTCTTTGACTAGTTAAGAGATAATTATGAGGTGAGCAGGGTTAGTTAGGTCTCCTCTTTTGACTTTAGCAAAAACTAAAGAAGAGAGCGTGGTCAAAGATCAATCATCTTTCTCATTATCGCAAAATAGATTGTCATTAGCATTAAATCCGAAGTGAAACTAAAAGGGACCCCATGCATGCATGCAAATTGCAATCGCAAATCCTAATTAATCGAAACGCAATTTTGGACTAGGCAACCGATGAGTCTTCTCTGTTGGGTATTTTTTTTAATTAGATATTACTCTTTTCTTCAAAAAG
Source organism: Linum tenue (assembly GCA_946122785.1). Taxonomy (NCBI): domain Eukaryota; kingdom Viridiplantae; phylum Streptophyta; class Magnoliopsida; order Malpighiales; family Linaceae; genus Linum; species Linum tenue. Next base: position 980,464 of record CAMGYJ010000005.1, on the reverse strand, counting down.
AGTGCTTTCCCCAACTTCTCACTCACTAATCCTCACTTCCATAATTGATAATCCCATTCTCGGGTCCAATATCGCGAGCATGGAAATTTTCTCCTTTTGACTTGTTCCGAACGTGTGAAACCGTGGGCCGGGCCGGGCCCTAACTTTCCTCGCAGGGGTAACTCGATCGATCGGCTGCTTTATTGGGTTTGCCCTTTCTGTCTACTCCATAAACGCGGCCCAACTATTGCTTTCTTCATACATGGGCTGGCACCTGATTCTTTTTTGGGACCAGTAGACTGTGTGGTCTGTTGGAGTACTGGAGTCGCGACCTTTTGTTCAGCCAAGCTGTTGATGTGACTTGAATCGGACTATCAGCCGCTACGACTGGTAACCGGGGGTCTGTAACCGTTTCCTTTGCTAGATTGGATTAGGTTTAGACCCACATGGAGAAGTACTATAAATACTTCTCATACTCCTCTGTAATCTGTAATCTCCTCAGATATAGTGAAACTGGCTCTCTCTCGCCCGTGGACTAGCTAACACACATCGTGTTAGTGAACCACGTAAATCGTGTGTCTGTGTCTTTCGATTCTCGCTCTCGTATTCTTGCTTTGTCGATTCCGGCGATTTCCCGATCCGTAGCAGCGCGTTTATAACACAAGCAATGCCAATAATCTGTGGCCACCAGAAGACCTCAGATTAATGCCATCTGTGGTTACATCTTACATATTCTTACGAGTCCTAACCCTGTGTTTCGGAAGGGAGGAAAGTGGGAGGAAGGGAAAAAGGCAAGGGGAAACACAAGTCCCGAGGCATTTTCTTCCGTTTCCGAAACTTGCTACAGAATGGAAGGAAAGAAACTAGGAAGGAAAATCTACTGTAGTGCGTGACCCTCCGATTTGGAGAGAAAATAACTCTCCGCGTTGCTAGCCTTCCCATTTTCAATCACAGCTCAAGACTTTTTTCCGTTTTCATTGTTTATTAACTTCATTCATTTGTTATTTTTCATTTTCAATCCCCTAACGTTGTCTAGGTTTATTTTTACAATAACAATTGTTCTTGGTTATTAAACATAATTAATAAAAGTTCACTAAGGAAATATAATTTATAAAAGAGTAAATACAATATATTAGCCACAACTATTATGAAGCGGGGAATTATAGCCACAACTATGGAAATTCAAATTATTAGTCAAATGTTAACTCTCTGTTAACAATTCCGTTAGTAATGCTAAATAAACTTTTGTGTTTTAAAGTTATAAATTAAAAGCAGTCCGACGTGGCTGCTGTCGTGACCTTCTCCGTTAAAAATTCATTAAAAACATAATTTATAAAAGTATAATTATGATTAGTAGTTATAGGTAAATATAATTATAAAAATTCTTATTATTGAAAATCAAGTTCTTAATACTGAAAATTTAATAATAATAAAAAACAATCACCATACAAAATAATATTGAATCAAATGTTTAAAAACATCATATTCCAAAACCCATAAATAACGAAAAGAATTAGTACAACATTGTTTTTACGCGTAACATTGTTTTTACGCGTAACATTGTTTTTACACGATACGTGAAATTTATAGCAAGAATGCAAGATGTTTATCTACTTATTGGATATTTAGACCGGATCGAACCGAACCAAACAGGTGATTTAGACTGCATGAGTCACACAAAACGTTGTTTTACACAACTACGTGTAACGTAAATGTGTGTTAAGTTTCAAGTAAAACGACATCAGAGTGTTACATTTTTTATAAAATGGACGTCATCTTATACTACAAAGGTAATCAAATTTGTATGAAAAAATAAAAACGAGTTAAATGAACAATATATGTTCCGTTAACAAATAATAAAAATGATCATTTTTATGTAAAAATTGGTTATTCATAATATTCATCTTCGCATTTTTTGCATATACTTACTATTACATAATCAATAAAATAACATATCTATCACACTTCCCTATATACTTTTTCCCTCCCTCTATCCCTTTCACTTTCCCCCATAAAACAACATTTTCTCTCCAATTCCCTTCCCTTCCAATTTCCCCTCCCCTCCAAATTGTCCCTCCCCTCCTTTTCCTTCCCTACTTCGGAAACAGGGGGTAAAAGTCCCAATAAGTATTGAAACCGAAACAGAGATTACAATTTAATACTGAAGCTATACGTAATCGTCATGTCCTCGATTATTCTTCCACGAGCAACATCTCCTCAAACTGGAGCGTATATGTCGAGACTTCCTGATTTTTGACTTGCAAACTATGGAAAACAAATGATGATGAAGACTTTACAAACATATCAGCTAATTAGTTGGAAGATGAAGAACTTTGATAGTTGAATATGATCACGAATTACATGACAGTTTATTCATGTGTTTCGTACGCTCATGATAGTAATGAGATTGTCGGCTCGTTTATGATTGAAATATTATTATAATAAAATTATAATAGGTGCTAATGAATGAATGTTCAAGTCATGTAAACTATAACGTAACTAAAGAATTTTACAAGTTATACTGCTATATATATATATATATATATATATATATATATATATATATACACACTTTGCGTTTTAGAACGCCAACTAATTAAAGAAGTACCTAAGTTACTGAAACCATTAATAGGGCAAATCAATATTTGGCCAGTTGGTAGGTGATCACTTGTCAGTTTGTGGTCTTCTCGTCTCTTGGCTAGAAATGTCATTATTTAAGTTGCTTCTGGTTTAACGTAGATAAGTGGGCCAAGGCCACCCACTACCAGATTGATAGGAATTTGGGCCTTAAATACGGGCCCGTAGCTGTTCATGAACTGACTACATGGATCAATATTTTGTCACACCCTACAAATCCTTTTCGTTAATGTTTTGCTTATTATCCTCAATGGGATGACTTTTGACTTTTGTAATGGGTTTTTATCCGATGATGAAAAACACAATCACAGGTGGCAAAGAGAGAGTGTGGAGAATCGTCCGTTCAGCAGCCTGAACAGTCAGTTACTTGAAAGAGGGAACATACGAAGAAGAAGAAGAGATGTCACTGTCTGATCTCTCTGGTATTGTCTGGTCGGAATTCATTCATGGCAAGCCCAATTGCCACTCCCCAAAATGATTCCATGGCTCACAATCCATCATGGAAGTTAGGTTCAATGATGCAATATTTTGACCGTTTTTTTTTTTTTTACAAAGTTTAGTAGTGCATTTATTCCTCAACAAAAGCCGGTTACAAATGGCCTCCGGCCAGGAATGGGGACAGAAGGTTAATAACAGTAATCCAGTTTTGTGGGAGAGTCCCATCAATAAAAGATCGAGCCATCCAATCTGCTTTGGCGTTGTTCTTTCTTTGGTGGAATGAGACACAAATGTTGGGGGAGGACTCCATGATTCTTGATATAACCCCAAGTCTCGCTGAACACATCCACGGCCAAGAACTGTGGTGCTTTGTTAGAGCATTAACAAGCACCGCGCAATCAGATTTAACCTTAACTGGGCGATCCATTCTCAAAGCTGTACAGACAGCTGCCTGAAGAGCCATTGCTTCCGCTTCAATGGGAGAGGAACAATGAACCAAACCAGCTTCTCCATCACATACCTGTCCATGGTTGTCGATAATCACAAAACCATATGCCGCCTCTTGGGATTCATGTTTAAATGAACCATCACAGTGTATTTCGAAATCGAAAATACTTGGCGGTGGGCCAGCTATGCTCTGGGTCTCACTAAGTTGGTTGCGCGACGTCCTCTGCCGAGGATAGCTGCGCGGGATACCATTCCACTGGGCAAGGTCTCTGTGCGTGTTCGCCACCACAAGTGGGGGCCAAGGCATGACACTTTTTAAAGACCTTCTCATTCCTTGCAATCCAAACTGCCCAGAGGAGAAAGATGATGTGCTGCATAGTCGGATCTGGGAGTACCTTTTGAAGCTCAAACAGCCAATCAAGAACGTTGGTGAGCGGAGGTGGAGTAGCAATTGATGGGAAGCTTGCGTTCCACGCTTCACTCGCTAATCCACATCCGAACAGACAATGATGAAGGCTTTCCGGCTCCTGGTCACAGACAGGGCAAGAGGGAGATGGAGAACAGTTTCCGGCTCCTGGTCACAGACAGGACAATGATGAAGGCTTGACCGTTTGGTGTTGAGATCTGTATAGGCCCAAATGTACGAGTGTTCACAATTCGACTATGGTGCTAACCTGTCCTTGTTAGCATGTGTTAATGAGCGTGGTGCACATTGGATTAGAGTGTTGCAACTATTTTTATGTTTTTTATGGGTGTTGGAATCTACAATCTAGTGAGTGATGAGATGGAGAGATAATGAGTAGATGAAATATAATTAAATACAAGTAACTCGGGTTGAATACGTGCACTAGAGACATTAGAACAACATAATTTTTGTGATTTAATAGATTTTTCATTAGAGCCAAATTAAATTATTTGAATTGTCTCAAATTTTTTATCTATCAAGTTGTATCGCCTTTTCACCGGCGATGCCCACAAAATCCTTCTTCAACTTGTGTTCTTTTCTCCCGTGTAGATCTTTTGTCTATCTCCTTGCATTATCGATTGTGGTGGTTCACTTGCATTACAACTATATTGCGAGCCATTGGATAAAGATTTGTACACCTTGAGTACATGAACACCTTTTTTTCCCATTAACTCATTACTCTACGTTGATTTGTTGCAAAATTTACCATATACCAATGTCCTTCTCCATCACCGGCGGCCATCACTAATTCTTTACAAGGCCCTCATTCTCTGTGGCTTCTTCAAGACTGGTTTGTAGTTTTGTACTTACGATCCTTTAAGTCGTTTTTGTTGATAACCTTATTATCCTGAATTCTGAATGTTTGGTTGTTTTTTTTTTAATGAATTAAATTGAACACCAAAATTATTGCAAGAGGGGTACAAATATTATAATTTATAGACACATAATTGTTGATAAAGTAAAGAACATTTATCTCAAATATCTACATTTACACTTCACTCCACTCAATTGCTGAAGCCACCTTTGAATAATCTTAGCCTTATGTAGCCACCCAATGGCGGGGACCGTACAAGTGTTCCCTCCACCAACACCCGGCCTCACTCATCCACTCTCTCTCACTCCTCTGTTCTTAATCTCTCACTTTAACGAAGTAACTATAAAACCCTAATTAATCCTTTCAAAGTTCTTCTTTTTCTTGATTAATAATCACCTTAGTTTTTTTTTGTTGTTGTTAATAACAACTCCCTCTCTGGCCCTTTCTCTCACGTTGTCTCTCACTCTGTCCATCTCCCAAACGCCCCCTCCTTTTGTTTTTGCCTTTCTCCCCTCCCTGTCGCAAATGCGAACCCTGAATCTGGCGTAAGCAGCAGACTCTCGCACGCTCGCATCGCCGCCGCCGCCGCGCATTGGTCCGCCGGGAACAATTTGCGGGTCGCTTAAAAGGGTTTCCTTTTTCTTGTTTCCAACCAGGCTATGGCGTCCGAGGATGTGAAGACTAGTGGGGAGGCTGCTGTTTCGACGATCGTGAATCTCGCCGAGGAGGCTAAGCTAGCTAGTGAAGGTGTCAAGACGCAAGGCCCCGCTTTCCTCAGTATCTGCAAGTCCCTCGTCGCCGGTGGAGTCGCTGGAGGAGTGTGAGTGCTTTTGTTTTGTTTCCCCTGTTTTATCCCCCGTTTCTGTTCAATTTGTGGCGGCTGCTCTCTCTGACTCGTATTAGTTTCGCCTGAAAGCAGCGATCTTCTTCCTATTGTGGTTGAATCCCTTGTTCTTGGCTCATGTTTATCGATTTTGTCTAGCTTCTGGTGGGTTCCACCGATCTTTGGTCGTGAATTATTGTTGTACCAGCTGATTTCTGGGTTTAACTTATAGCTAGCTTCTCTGCTTTTGGTGTAGATTTTTTTTTCTCGGTTTGGTTAACTGGCGATTGAATAAGGATGGAGCTCTGTCAAATTGCTTTCAATGCTCACTAGCTAGTGCCTAGTGGTCTTTTTGTTTTCATGGTGGGCTCGTGAGGGTTTAGCCTGTTGGTTTCACTGTAGACTAACTGGGGGAGTGAAGATCACAAATCGAGGTGTCGCTACGCTTTTTAGATTTGGGTTTTGGTCCAATTTGATGTTTGAATGAACTTGGTTGTTATGAAATTTGGTACACGGGATTCACTTTAGTGATCCTCTTAAACCCTACTCGCTGGTGGTGGTGGAGAATGGATTTTCAGTTTGGTCGATTTGTCAAATCGTTCCCTAATTTGTTGTTGGAGAATGATGGTAGATGTAATCATCTGTTTTTGGATGGAAGGATTATACTTTTCGAACTTGCAAAGTTTCTTTGCCCCTTCCATATTGCTTGAAAGTAAAGCAAAGCATCTATTTCTGTTGGCTGCATACATCATACATGGATATGCTTATCCATCCCTTGAGTTAAGTTGTATGACATGCTGTTATCATGTATATGTTGCAGGTCCCGCACAGCTGTTGCTCCTCTAGAAAGATTAAAAATTCTACTCCAGGTAATTAATTTCCTGTTATCATGCCAGGAATTAACTTTAGCTCTGCGGTGTACGTTGATTCAAAGCCAGTGCACGTTTCTTGATTGCTCATGGAGTTCTATATGAAGAGTTGCTTCAGGTTGATGACTATTATTAACTCAATAAAGAATTCGATCTGATATGTATGCAGGTCCAGAATCCACACAGCATAAAATACAACGGTACAATTCAGGGCTTGAAGTACATTTGGAGGACTGAGGGTTTCAGAGGCCTGTTTAAAGGAAATGGCACGAACTGTGCTCGCATCGTACCAAATTCAGCCGTCAAGTTCTTTAGTTATGAGGAAGCCTCAAAGTATGGTCCTCTTCTTCCTTGGTCGTTCGATTTCTGTTTATTGACTTGCCCAGTTGGTTGGCCCCCATTTAGTTTCTGGCCTGTGTTCAGGAGTAAGTAGTAACTAGTTAAAACAAGTTCCCATTCTTTGTAATTCCAGTTTCTATAACTCTGCCTTACAAAGCATCTTCTTCTGTCTTCCTCTTGTGTCATGATCAGGGGTATATTATGGTTCTATAGGCGCCAAACTGGAAACGGTATGATAGTTTCACTGCTACCATGTCTTTGTAAATTCAGCAGCCAGCTTTAGTGGTTATTTTTTGGTGGCTGGTGAAGAGATCAACCAGTATATTTACCTCTCTTTCTTACAGATGATGCACAGCTTAGTCCTCTTTTACGTCTCGGTGCTGGTGCATGTGCTGGTATAATTGCCATGTCAGCAACTTACCCAATGGACATGGTTAGAGGTCGCCTAACTGTCCAGGTAAGAGTTCATGACTTGTCTGCCAGCGAACCTTTTTATCTCACCTAATCCTTTCAATTTATCAAAGCATGTTTCATATAATAGCCGTTTTCTTCTTTTTCCAGACAGACAAGTCTCCCCATCAGTACAGAGGTATCGTCCATGCTCTTTCAACTGTTCTAAAGGAAGAAGGCCCCCGTGCACTATACAAAGGCTGGCTTCCATCGGTCATTGGAGTTGTAAGTATACGTTTCGTTTCCTTTGGAAGTTTTGTTCATCATTACTATGGCCATTGTTATCAAATGCATATAAAGGATTAAGGGGTATTGTACTTGTAACTCACAGCCATGCATCATTAATGTTTGTCCGATGCAGCTCTCTGATGTATATACTTCCATTTCCTTCGGATGTATTTTCTTTATTACTTGTGCTTAACTAGATATTAAAACCTTCCAGATGTGTTTGATAGAGAAGTTAGTAGCAGATAAGACACCAATAGGCAAGCAAATTGAGTCAAACTGTACCTAAGGAAGTGTTACTAATTGAATCAAAGAAAGCCATTATTTTATTAAACATCGATATTAAGTGCTGTGGGCATCCACTCCCTATTTCAGAACTCACTTGAAGTATGTTTTCCCCTTTTTCTCATAATGTTCTGACTGCAGGTACCATACGTGGGTCTCAACTTTGCGGTGTACGAGTCTCTGAAAGACTGGTTGCTGAAATCCAACACATTCAACCTGGTCGAAAACAACGAACTGAGTGTAACGACGAGGTTAGCATGTGGAGCTGCAGCTGGAACTGTCGGCCAGACAGTAGCTTACCCACTCGATGTCATTCGACGGAGAATGCAAATGGTAGGGTGGAAGGATGCTGCTTCGGTCGTCACTGGGGATGGAAGGGGCAAAGCACCACTTGAATACACCGGTATGGTCGACGCCTTCAGGAAAACCGTTCGCTACGAGGGGTTCGGTGCCTTGTACAAGGGTTTGGTCCCTAATTCAGTAAAGGTCAGTACACTCAAGATTCTTTATCCAAATCAGGGTCGCTTTTACTTTACCATGGTTCGGTTCTATAACATACTAACATCCTCTTCCACGTTCTCGTACAGGTTGTCCCATCCATAGCCATTGCATTTGTGACGTACGAGATGGTGAAGGATGTTCTTGGGGTCGAGATGAGGATTTCCGACTGAATGCAGTAAACAAGGTGGGCAAGGTAGGCTTCTCGTTGTCCAGCATAGAAAGTATCAGAGGAGAAGGGTGGATCGGCTTTTCTGTGGTGAATGAACCTGATTTTTGGTGATAGTGGAGTGAGTCAGATTAGTAGAAAAGGAACACACATAACTTGTAGCGCTCTGTGTTTTTAATAACCCTGTCGCCTGCTCCGAGATCTCCACCTGAACCCCATATTTGTCTCTCTAGATTTCTTCTTATTCCTATTACTTGGCTGTGGCAATAAGGCATGACAGAAGAATTTAGGTGCCATCTACGATAGGTATTACGCAGAGAAATTTTACTAGTGAATTCAGTGAGTCGGATAACTTGGTGTTTTCCAGATAGCTGTCTGGTGACAAGCTTTATGAATGCCTTATGATATGTTTATCGAGTGATATTACCGTGTTTAAGATGATTTGCAAGCAAGCAATCAAACCACTTTGATTATGTACTGACCATATTATGTTTCAGAAACAAACCCTATAAGCAAAACCTTCCTGTTCAAGATATCGACAATGCCATTTCAGAGGCCAAAAAAATCAAAACAATGACTGACTCGGATTGTGCTGCATATGAAGAACGAAAAAACTGCGAAGAATCGGTACTCGATGGATGATGATTAATAAAGAGATGCACTAAGGTGCAGCTGCCCTCTGGCGACTGATTGGCATCTTGGAGAGTATGCCAACGAGATAGTCACATGTGTCGCGGTAGTACTCGATTGAGATGCAGAGCTGTCGTATGGCTTCTCGTTTCTCGTCTCCCAAGTACGATATCCCTTCATCTTTCTCCTTCAAGCTCGCTCCCATTGCTGCCACCTTACTCTCCAGTTGGCTGATGGCTTTGGTGAGCTTCAGCTTCTCAGCTTCCTCTTTGCTTGCCATGGCCAGCAACTCCGACGCCTTGTTCTTCAGTGCAGATTCCTCCTCTCTCGAGTGTTGCAGTTGTAGGGCTAAGCTGTTCACTTGTTCGTTCAATTTTTCCTTCTCCTGATTCATGTCCATTACCCAATCTTTAGCAATCAGGATCTCTTGAGACAGCTCCAGAACCCGGTGCTGGTACCTGTTGCAATCTTCGTCGAATCTGGAAGACAGAGTATCAAGGGACGTCATGGTGGCGTGTAGTTTCTCTGAGAGATCTGTGACCATCCTGCGATGAGCTTCATTATTTGCAGCCATGGTAGCCAAGAGAACGGTCATTTTCCCTTCCAGCTCTCTCTGCTTTTCCTTGTACTTGGCTTCCACTACCTTGAAGTTGTCTACTGTCTCGTTTAGCTCCTGCTCTGTGACCCGGCTCTTCTGGCTTGACATTGTAAGCTTAAATTCGATCTCTTTGTTCTTCACAGCTAAACTGCGCAGCTCTTCATCTTTGAATTCGAGTTCTCTCTCCTGGCTCTCGATTTTCTCTCTCAGTTCAGCTACGGTTTCATCCATGGAACCCACTTGCTTGTTCAAATCCTCCGCCTTCTTTTCAACTTGCTGCTGTTCCTCACTGAGTTGCTTGCACGCCTCTGACTGTTCATCCAGCAATCTCTGCAGATCAACAACTTGAGTCGCCAGCAGGGCCTTCTCATTTTCCATCTCTGCATTTTTTTGTGAAAACTCATTATGCTCTCTCTCGAGCTGTGATTGCAGATCAGCAAGTTGAGTTACCAGCTCGGTCTTCTCGTTTTCCAGCTCTGCAATTTTCCTTGAAAACTCATTCTGTTCTTTCTCGAGCTGTGATTGTAGATCAGAAACTTGAGTCACCAGCTCGGCCTTCTCATTTTCCAGCACTGCAAATTTCTCTGAGAACTCGTTCTGCTCTCTCTCAAGCTGTGATTGCAGATTAGCTACTTGAGTCACCAGCTCGGCCTTCTCATTTTCCAGTTCTGCAATTTTCCGTGAAAACTCGTTCTGCTCACTCTCAAGCTGTGATTGCAGATCAGCAACTTGAGTCACCAGCTTGGCCTTCTCATTTTCCAGCTCTGCAATTTTCCTTGAAAACTCATTCTGCTCACTCTCGAGCTGTGATTGCAGATCAGTAACATGAGTCACCAACTCGGCCTTCTCATTTTCCAGCTCTGCAATTTTCCGTGAAAACTCAGCCTGCTCTCTCTCGAGCTGTGATTGCAGATCAGTAACTTGAGTCGCCAGTTCGGCCTTCTCATTTTCCATCTCTGCAATTTTCCGTGAAAACTCATTCTGCTCTAATTCAAGCTGCGATTGCAGTTCGTTCCTCTCTGTCCGCAACGAATCCAGTTCACATTGCAGATCGTTTGCAAGTTCCTTGAGAGCCGTTATTTCAGCAGAAACTTCATTTTCTCTCGATGAATGTTTCTCTTGGAGGGCAGTGAACTCAAGCACTCTTTCTGATATGGTCTTGTCCATAATGGAGGTTTTGTCGTGCAAGCTCGCCATTTCATCTCTCAGCAGTCCCATCTCTTCCTTATGAGTTCTCAGTTCCTCTTCAATGTCGTTCTTCTGTTTTCCTAAAGTCTCCATTTCCAGCGTCAGCTCCTTCAGCTGTGACATGACACCATCTTTCTCCAGCAGAGCTTTCTGATGACTCTCAGTTTCAAATGATAGTTCTTCTTTCAGCTTTTCGATCTGAATGAGAAGTTCTGAGTTCTCATCAGCCTTATTCTGGAGTTGGACTCGTAGTTCGGTGACCTCTGCTGACAAGCCTTCAATTTTGACTGATGATTCTGTTTCGTATTCCTCGAGTTTCTTCGCGAGAGCAGAGAGTTCAGCTTCTTTCTCATCTGTTGCCTTCTCGAGTTCCATGATCTGGGTTTGCAGTCTCCCATTCTCGTCAGCCAGTTGCCTTGCTTCAGTCACTTTGGTCTCCACCTGGACTTCCATATCTCTGTTCCTCTCAGCCTTTACTGTTGTTTCCAGCTCCAAAGCGCTCACCTTCTCCTCCAGTTCTTTGATCCGATTGGATGATTCAACATCGTGTGCTTGGTGCTTCTCTATGAGAGATGAAAGCTCATTTTGCTTCTCTTCTAATTTCTCCTCTAGTTGGCTTGATTGGGCAGTGAGTACCTCTACAGTCTTCTGAATGTTCTGGCATTCAATCAGAGTATTAGAAATTTTGGAGGTCAGAGAAGTCTTCTCTTCCTCGGCGGCCTTGAGTTTCTCGGCCAAATCTGAACCCTTTTGCTCGGCGGATTCTAATTGCTTCTTCGTGTCAGCAAGTTCTCCTCTACTGGTTTCCAGGTCATGTTTAAGGGCGGAATTCTCACCTTGCGACTCCTCTGCCATAGCTTTTAAGACCGCTGCAGTCTTCTCTTCCTCCATAATTCTCTGGACTGCAGTCTCCTTTGCCGAAATGAGGTCATCTTTCTCTGTTTGCATCTCTTCCAGCTTCTGATTTAGTACAGAAATTTCAGCCACCAAAGATTTCCTATCTGCTTCTGCGACCGTCGAATCCTGAGTCAAATTGGACACTAACAGCTCTGAAGATCTCAGTTGCTCGTTTAGGCTGGAACTTTCGGTCTTCACACTTCCTAGTTCCTGGGAAAGAACTCGTTTCTCATCTTCCAGGCTGTTACTCGCCATTTTCAATTCTTCTTTAAACTTCTCTTCTTCTTGAATCCTCTCCAGAAGCGCCTCTTTCTCACCGATCAATCCATCTTTCTCGATGATTATGCCCTCTAATCTTCGATTCAGCTCTGCTTCCGTCTTGCCTGCCTCGTCGAGGTTTTGCTTCAGGTCGCCATTTTCTGCCAGAATTTTCTCCTTGTCCGCATTTATCGTTTCTAACTCAAGCTTCAGGCTTCCGACTATCTCGTCAGTTTCATGAATCTTGCTTAACGCTGTTTGATGCTCGAGAAACAACGCCTCTTTTTCTTCGGTTGCAGCACCGAGCTTATCCTTCAGTTGAGCAACTTCAAGATTGGCTGTTTCAAGCTCTTGCTTTATGCCGTCTATGAATTTGCGGCCTTTAAGTCGTCCATTTTTGCTGGTTTTGTCCTTGGAACCATTATCAGAATCCGAGTCTGAGCTAGATGAAGAAGAGGAATCCGATCCCCGCTTGCTGTGGAAGTCCCTCCTCAGTTCTCCCTTCAGATGGTCGTGTTGTGAATACAACGAGTCGTACTGCCTGCGGAACTCCTCGATCAAATCCACAAGAGGCTTTCTCTTTGAGCTTTCCACAGGGACTCCATCGTTTTCTTCCGAACCTTCTTCGTTGATCAGCTCCAAGATCCTTTTGAATCTATCTTCGAATTCTGTAGGATCAGGGAGGTTTATTTAGCAGCACTCTGGAAGTAACGAGTTAATAAAAATGAATGGAGAAGTAATATTAACATGATGGCGGATATTCAGAAGTACTTCAGACTGCTAAACGCCAACGGAGTCGGAAAGAAAGAAAATGAACCTTCTTTACTGCCTTTCAGCTGCTCATCATTCTCTGGATCGATATGTCTCCGGATAAAGGATTTGACAGACTTCTTCCAATCATGCTTCGTCATCTGCTCCCTTCAGGTTTCAAATCAGCGTTCTTTGCCAATATGCATCGATGAAAATCCGTTCTGCTTACATAATATCAACGTATTAGTATTATGAGATACTTTTTTTTTACGGAATATGAGATAATTTCAACAAACACCAAACAAAAAAGAAAACGCGCACAACTGCTTATTACAGACAAGAGTGGAAATTCGGCATGGACGAGCTACCCCAGAAGATCCAATTGTACAGCTCCAGCCATGTAAAAGATCAATAGAAGCCATCTCAACAACCAGATAATAAGTGAAATTGAAGCTCATTTGAAAAGTTTATATAGAGTCCATAACCAATCGATTTATATCCTAATCTAAGCTGGGATGCACGTTTAAAACAAAATACAGCTACAAAGCTAGTCGTGGCTTTCGTTTCAGGGACTGTGTGGAAGGTTACAAAACCTTACAGAAGGCACAAGTTCACTACATTATGTCACCACATATGGTTTTCTTTTCAGCACATTTGAGAGCCATTTAGAAAATCATCAGGAAATGAAAAGGCTAAACCTTGAATGTAATTCCTAATCAGAGCTCTTATTTCCATCGGTGTAGTTAACGACAAAATCATCCAGATATTGCAACTGGGACATAAAGCGGGCCTGCTTTAACTTCTTTTGATCATCCTTTTGAAAATATGAAAATGAGCTCCACTGGCATATTCGGCGGACAAAATTCAATTGCCTTATTGGGTTTTTTCCATGTGACATGTGCGTTATCAGATTTGGAAACAGCTGGAATTGATAGCACAGCAAGAGATGGGAGACCCATTTTTTACCCTTCTTCGAACAATAACGCAGGAGACTGTTACTTCTAAAAAGAAAACTGTGGAAGCCATTAAAAAATTTGCAAGAGGCAAGTTAAAGACTTGGCTATGCCAATTGCCACACGGTCTATTGGTCCAAAAGGAAGCAGGAAGAAACAAAAAATCGGTAACATGGACCCACATGACCCACGCACCACTCCAATGACAGATATCCTCTTCAATCAGACCATTATTACAGAGCTAACGAGGGGGAAAAGAAAAAGAATGATATAAATATTTTAAAAATTAGGGGGAAATTAATTATAGTTAATTTAAAACAACTGTTAATCACAGAAACCAGGAAGATTTCAACCTGATTACATGTAAGCGTCAACATGCAATAGATCTGTCACCACCTAATTAACAAATACTGAAGAAATTTCAGAGAAACCTAAATCTATTTTAAGCGGAGAAAAGGACAGCCATTGTATTCAAAAGTGAGCTGTTCCTTTATGTCACCACTTAATTATCGGGGGAGAAAAAAACAATTCAAGCAGCTAAAAGGTTGACAAATTCGAATCTGTAGACCGAAAGGAAACAAAAAGAAAATTATCAATTATCACAAAAATTCACTACAAATTTTCCTCCAGACAGCAAAACGCAGGAAATTTACCTGGGAAAATTATCTCCAGTTGCTTCCGATCTTTTCCTTTTGCTGTCGTCTTCAAACTGAGCTCACCGAAATTGATCCGAATCTGCAAAAACACCAAAACGAATAAGTAATTGCTTAATTACTTTGATGGAAATGCCACCGGAAACGCTTAATTACTAAACAATGATGAACTTATTAGAAGAGAATCGACGGAAGCAACTGATAGCGATCAAAACATCCACCGGGTGGAAAAGACCGAGAAGTTCCGATTACTAATTAAATTACTATAATCTCTACTCGAAACTCGTCACTCTAAGCGGGGGGGAAATCAAGCCGAGGCAGAGAGAATCGAAGAATTGACGATCTTCCATGGGTGGAGAAACCGAGAAGACGGACTCCAGTTTTCTTTTAGATTCCGATAACCTCTAGTCCTGAGTCCGATCAGGAAGGAAGGAGATCAAGTCGGATTTATTTTCCAGCAGTAGCTAGCGGGAGTCGATCCAAGGAATCCCAATCGGAAAACGAAAATCGGGAAGAAAAAAACCGAGGCGACAAGTGAAACGAGCTCAAATAGAAATAGTTCACACAGCAGCACATGAACCGACAGAATCCAAAATTCTTCAATTCTGAACTCGGAAAAATCAGATAACCAGCACGTTTTGGACGAGAAGTGCAAAAGCTCACCTCGAATTGGCGAGAACGGGAAGGGAGAAGCTGTAGCCGACGGAGAATCGAAGCGGAACCGTCGTTCAACGGCGAAGCTCTTCCCGAGAAGACGAACCAATAGTAGTGAGTGGGGCGAGCGGAGGTATTATTATTGAGCCTATGAGAAGCTCGCTCAGTATCTCTCCAACCTCCTGGCGTACAGCTATACAAGGCGAGATTCAGAGAGAAGGAAAAGTGAATTTTGCTCCGGTTTTGTTTGGATTGAGAGAATCTAGAGAGAGAAATTTCTCGCGGTCCCTCTCTCTCTCTCTAGTACTTTCTATTTGGGTCAGAGCGAGCAGTAAAAAACATCAGAAAGAGGGGGAAGGTGGAGGAATCTTTCTGGGAGCTCATTTCATTCTCAGCAGCACAGATTAGCCCCCGAGATTCACCGTTTATTACAGAGAATGCCACCGCGAGAATAATACGCGAGTCCTTTCCTCCGTGGTTTATTGTGGGAGTTGGGAACTGGGCTCCAGCCGTACCGGTGGTTCCCGCGCTCTGATTGTGCGCAATTTGACAATTTTACCCTTCAAACGTTTTATTATTGCACATATTCCTAGCATGTTCGTGTAGAACTTCGATTATATATGCTACGAATGTATCATAAACTTTCATGTTCCTTCTTATATGGACAAACAGATGAAAATAAACTATAATTTAATTAAAACTGTGCATCTGCTTGGGAGGAATTGTTGTTGATATGGCTCGCTTAAACTGAGCATATCGATTTTGGTGATATACAAAGTTGTCGTATGGCTTCCTTCTTCTCCTCTCCAAAAACCGTTATAATTTCTTCTTTCTCTCTCAACTCTTGCTCAAGTGTTTTCACTTTTCTCTCTAACATCAATTTTCGTTTCTTCTTCACTTGCTAGTGTCAATGCCATGGTCAGCCTTGCTTCTAACTCCCACACCTTCCCTTCCTTATCACTCAATTGTAATGTCAAATCGTCCATATTGTCTTTCAGTTGTTTGATCTCCCCTTTCTTTCATGCCATCCAATTTCGAGCATCTTGAATTTCATTTGATATCTTGGACATACGATTCAATGAGTGTTTGTTCTCGTCTAACTTCCTAATCAACACATCCAATCCCGTCAGTAAGCTTCCCCCGGGTTCAACCAATGTTTCTTTCATTTTCTTCAACGCATCTTCAAATGCCACAACCTTATCTTGAAGCTTTTTGTTTTCATTTTATAGCTCTTCTTTTATTTGCATGTAACTATCCTTTATTTCAAGGTGGATTTGTTCTACAATTTTTACTCTCTGCCTCAATAAACAAATATGAAATATGGTTCTCCATCGTCTTTTGGTATTGCTCTGCTAATTCTTCGACCTTCCTCTCTAATGTTTGGGCGCTGAACTTAGTGGACTCAGTCTGCTTAACATTTGGAGAGTCCATAGAAAGGTGTCTGATTGGTTTAAGTGTAATATCCGATTTGATCTCTTCGGTGATCTTCTTAACTACATCCTCGCGTTCTTTTTGGATTCTTTCTTTTTGAACCTCCAAATGGGATTTCTCTGATAAGGAAGATTCTAACTCCTATTGCAAATGAGTTATCTTTCCTTCAAATTTGTAACCTCCATAGAAGTTTCTTTACTTGTATCCTAAATCCTATTTTGAAGTACGCCAATATAATTTTCTCTACAGGATATCCCCTGTTATAATTCAAGAATTGCAACATTCATCCTATCATTAGACTCTCTTAATTGTGTCAGTTTTTGAGTTTGGTTTCTCATATGCTATTCCAACTCGTTCTTCTCTGTTCGCAAGGCTTGTAGCTCTACCCCATGATTCTTGCTTAAATCGGCCACCTTCTGTAGCTTCTCCTCAATCATGGACTTTGTTGCTAATTCCTCTAGCAACTTCTGTATTTGAATCGAACTCTTAGTGAATTCTTTGGACTTCCAGTTGAAGTTCCAACTCAACCTTGTGACGACGAACTAAATCTAATTCTTGTTGTATTGCAACCAAATGGTTCTGTATTTCATGCATTTGATATGATTCATCGACTTTCTTTTCCAAAATTTGTTCAAGCTCTGAAACACTAGTATTAAGTTGTATGTTCTTATCCCTGAATTGTCTTATTTCAATGACTTTCTCTTTAAATTTCACCTCGAGATCTCTCTTTGTGTTATTTAGTGATGCCAACTCCACTTGCAAGCTACTCACCTCTGACAACAATTCCCCAATCCCAAAAGCAAACCTTTCCTCACTATCCTTCATATGTTGCAACGTCAAATGAGCCTTATCGTCAACTCTTTTTGTGTCCAAATACTATTGTGATTCGAGCTCTATGATACGTTCTTGCAATTCTTGATTCCTTTCGTCAACCTTATTAACCTCATTTACTTTCTCTGCAAGCAACCCTTCCATCTCCAGTTTCCCTTTCCTTAATGTCTCTATCTCAAACTTATTTGCAATTAATTGTCCCTCTAACTCCTTCACCTGAGCACCTCTTTCGTTCCCATAAAGACTATCCTGAACTTTTACTAGAGTTGGAACCTCGTTTTTGTATTGGTCCATGCTCTCTTTAGATTCACGATCATCGTTTTGTTCTTGAGTTCTGTTCATATTCGTGGCTCTCGTTGCTTTCCTTTCCTGGCGTCTCCACGGGGGAGTAATACTCGAAATCTGAAGCCAACGTAGATCCAGGGCCAGTCCTTTTCTTGCTTACGTGAGCCTTCTTCACGGTGACACCTCGAAGGTTGGCATACTTTGAGTAGAGTGATTGGTAGTGTTTGTGTACATCATCGACTAACGAAACGAGTTATAATTTTGAGCAAAATATACAGCATACATAGACGAAAGAAACCACGAAACTAATGTTGTCTTTCTTATGAATTGACTGGTTGTGCAGGAGATGTTCTGTCTTAGATTGATTATGAAGGTTTCTTCTTGGATCAAAGCAACCAAATCTCTGTAGATGGAAACCCAATCCAAGGTTCGGGTAAGGAGCTCAATCAAAACAAAAACCTATCCCAACTTACATATGTCACATTGCGAGTTTCCCCCGGCCGTCATTTTCCCGGGAACCAAACAAACAGATATAAGCAAAACAAGCAAATTGTTTTGTTTTAGTTTTTTATAAATATTCTTTGAGAATATGCATAAGAAGAAAGCGAGAACGTAAGAACAAAGAGTGCGCTTAATCACCTGCTTAGATGAATTCCAGAAAGCTTAGCTTGGCTGACGGGGAGAGATAAATGTTGATTTTTGTCAATAGAAAATGGTTCATTGATAGTGGAACTAATTGAGCCTTTCTTCATTCTGGTCTTTTGAAAGGGGATTTTCTTTTGAAATTTTAGGAAACAAATCGTAAAAGAAAAACTGATTAATAAAATACAAATCAATTATTTTCCCCGCTTGGTTGTCATAAATCATAATGTCATGAGAGACCCCAGCGAGAAAGAGAGGCCATATGCAAAATTTGGCGCTTCTTATGTTTTAGATGCTCTCGTAGTCTGTTAATTACAAAACTAACCTTTTCCAGCCACCGCGAACTGAGAGTACCGCCAGATTCTCGCCGTCTAAAGATTAGCTGTGATGAGAAATATCGCGGCGGCGACATTTAAAAATTTCCCATTCGTTTCGCGGCAGTCATGCATGCTTCCTCAAATTATGCCACGTGTAAATGATTCCTCTGGTCACTGGAAAATTTCCAAAACTCCAGGTTGGTACGAAGTATAACCATAATAATAATTAAAAATCTGCATATATTTGTGGTGGTTTATATCCCAAAAATTCAAAATATCAGATAATTAGTAGCATGACAAAGAAGAAGGGACTGGAAAACATAAAGATTGTTCGTTCACATCACATGTACTGACCAAAAGTCAGAACGTAGCCCCAAGCCCCCAACAACATGAACAGAGAAGTATTCGGCTAAAATATTGGGCTTTCGGGAGCTTTGTTGAGAGTTGAGGCAGTTTTGGGCTTCAAATCAGTTGGGCTTCAAATCAGTTGGGCTTGCTCGTTAAGTGAAGTTCGGTTCTCTGCAGGCTAGGCCTACAAAGATTGTGGAGTGCGGAGTTTGGTGCCGGAAGCGAAAATTAACAAAAAATAATTGATATAACGCTAGAAGGAGGGCTTGAACCTCCGACCTTGTGGTTAACAGCCACACGCTCTAGCCAACTGAGCTATTCCAGCTTATTGTCAGAAGCTTCGTATATTTTATATTAATAATGTTTACTCTTACTGAATTAAGCCTCGGAGGCATTTTCCCCCGCTTAAACACCTTTCGTAAAGAATGGAATGCTGCAACTAATGAACTCTGTTACTCTTTAATTCACCTTTGTCGCTTCCACTGCCCGCCATAACCCTACTGCGAGAGAATTCCGGCCAAGAAATGGGATCCGAACCGGCGAAAGTCGGTTTCGGCGGCAAAGTCGACACCCGGAGCATCAAAGAGTTGGTCCTGTCTCTGAAGTCGGAGTTCCAGTCGTCGAAATTCGAGTACGTGGCGTCAGTCCTGGCCTCCAGAGAAGAGAAGCTGAAGCGGGAGATTGCAGCCAAGGGGAAGGAGAATCACGATCTGTTGCTGGATAAAGAGCAGGCCAGGTTGTACACAATCAAATTGGAGGTTGAACTGAGGAAATGTGCGGATCGTGTCAATAGTTTCGAGGAGGAAATGAAGAAGTTGCAAGCCATACATCTCGCCGGTTCTGCAGAAGTTGGGAGAGGAAGGGTCCAAGCATCGCCGGAGAATCGCGGAGAGAGTGTTCGTTTGACGGCGGATGGAAACGGGATTGCCAGTGCTTCAGGTTGTTGTGAGTTCAATTTTGGGGCTTCGATTCTGGATTGTTGATTTCATTTATAGTTTCATGTGAAACTGATGTTGTTTGGTTTATGTTTCTTGGAGAGGCAGGAGTGAAGAAAGTAGATGGCAGCAAGCAATCGAACTTGGAAATGAATGTAAAGAAGGAGAAGGAAGATTCAGTGAGTGAAGGGATTAGGGTCTGTAAGAAGGTAGATGAAAGAGACAAACTTGGCATAGAGATGAATGCGAAGAAGGAGAATGAAGAGGCGCAGAATGGAGGAAATGGCAAAATTGGATTAAGCAGAAGTGTCAATCCGAAATCCTACGAAGCTGATACTAGCGCTGGTAAACACGGTGAGGGTTTCAAGTATATTGTAGGCATTTACATTATTGTTTAGCACTTAACAATGAAATAAATTGACTTCAGTTGAAGATTTAGTTTGCCACAAGGTTCTGTGACAATGAAGAAAGGAAGTTTTAGGCATTTCCTCCCTGCATTCTTCTTGAAAGGTGGATGAAAAAGAGACCTAAAACCAATTAGAAAACAAGTATAGGGTTAAGGATATATCTGAATGAGATCTACACTATAGGGGGTAGAGGCTCTTCTTTCTTGCAATGTTTTCCACGAACTTTCAAAGCTGAATCGAATACAGTTGAGGTCCCATTTTACAGCATCCTCTTACTTACAAAGAAGATTTGGGATTTAACAATTTTCTTGCGTCCTCCTTCGGACCGTTATTGTTCATTCTCTTGGATATTAGAACTGGATGTGAGTTGGTTTCTGAATATCATATCCTCATTTGGGCTTGCTGAATGCCTCCTCTGTTTGAAAGTTTAAATGAACTCAGTGGCGAGATAAAAAAAATCTCTTTTGCCAAGTGCTGGAGGAATGAGATAGTGGCTAACAATGCTTTAAACTGCAGAGAGAATAGATAACACGCTTGAATTGTTTCTCACTAGAAGCTATGTCTTTGGAACAGATTGTATCACACATTTAGCCTGAGGTGACGAATAATTATGGCTTACCGATCACTCAGGCCTTCCTGTTCTGTTATGAAGTTGTGGTTATTGAATACATTTGATTCCTGGAGAATTCTGCAATCTGTCCACCACAGTTGGATACTGAAACCTCTATGTTTTCAAACTGCAGGAAACACAAGACCAACACCAGCAGCAGGCACTGTTATTGAGCTCAGTGATAGTGATGATGAATGTACTCCTTCAAAGGCTCAAAAGGAAGTTACTCCCAAGCAGCTACATGCGGGAGCTGGTCACGCAGGAAAACTCGCTGTTGAAGATGGAACCGGGGTGCTCAAAAGGAACTACTCCATTTCAGGTGAAAATGATAAGTCAGGTCGTTCTGAAAAGCTGACAAAACACCAAGACAATGTCCATATTGGTAGAACTGTTGCAGCCCCGTCAAATCAGGGTTCACTTAGACCGTCTTTTGCTGCTCTGGCTGCCGCGTCCAGCTCCAGCTCTAGCGCTAGCTCTGACGACGAGTTCGATATTGTCCACTGATATTGCCTTCAAACCAAGTCTATGGTAACGGTTACAAGTAACCTCTTAACCCTTCCAAGTGTAGTCTAACTGATCCCTGAAGATTGACCTTTTGGTGGCCACAATCAGCTCTGTGTAGGACACAGCAAAAAGTTTGACTGTTGTAGATAGGATCAGAATGGTATGGGAAATGATTTGGCTGGAATGATAGTGCTGCTGAGCAACTTTCTGCAGGGCGCAACTTTGCAGTTTCTTCTGAATAACGTGTGTATACCTTTTTGTAACGAAAATCTGTGTCAAGGGATCTGCATTTTGATTGGTGGATGTTCTGAATATGATCACATTCACATGTTTCGTGCTATGTTCTGTTCATACGTACAATAGAGATTGGGAAGCCTTGCTGGCCAGGTAGTGTTGTCGAGGGGCAAATAGTCGAGGATGTGGATGTTTCATTGTCTTCTTGGCAAGTGGGACGCAAAGGAGTAGTAGCACGTACAACATCTTCTCCATATGTTTCTTGGAGTAAACAAGCACACATTTATCCGAATGGACAACAAGCCCACAATTTCAAATACCACATAATCATGAAATGCATACACCATTGATATACATTACCTAATTTAAACCATCCCACCAGGGTGTCTCTTATTAGCATATTGGCCGAGGGGACAACAGGTTTGAGTCTAGAACACGACTATATCGAAATCACAAATTGGGTACCGGGTTATGGAGAACGGGAATCAGCTTCAAATGGTTCTTCCTCCTGATGGTGATGCCGAATATTTCATCCATATCTAGATTCTCCGGCTCGACTCCATCTGGAAGTTTCCAGTCGAAATGGTACAACAAGTTAGCCAGAGGAAGTTCGACGGCCGCCAACCCAAACGTCATCCCCGGACACATTCTCCTCCCCGCACCAAATGGCAGGAACTCGAAATCGCCTCCTCTGAAAGTGACGTTGCTCTCCAAAAACCTCTCCGGCCAGAACTTCTCGGCTTCTTCCCCCCAGTAGCGAGGATCCCTAGCTATCGCCCACACGTTCACGACCACCGTGGTCTTCAAGGGGATGTCGTATCCGCCAATCTGGCACTCCTCACGGCACTCCCGGGGAAGCACCAGCGGCGCCGGAGTGTGCAGCCGTAGTGTCTCTTTGATGACCATTTTAAGGTAGGGCAGTTCTTCGATCTTGGCTTCGTCGACCCTTCCCTTTTCGCCGAACATTCCCCTCACCTCCGACTGTGCCTTTCGCAACACTTCTGGATTCTTAATCATTTCCGTCATCGCCCATTCGGTCAATGATGACGGGGTCTCGCTTCCCGCTAAGAAAACGTCCTGCAATCCCAAGTTGATGAAAGGCATATTAATAATTATTAATTAACATTATTGATATTGATAACAAATTAAAATTTTCTTTATTGTCCTGGATCGATACAACACACATTTCATTTTAAGAGTCAAAGACAACCAATGCTCCAACCTCGAAACATATGTACTGGCACAATTATAGACTAATAATAACTCCAAAGACTGTACTTTATTATTTTATTAACAAAATTCGAGGGAATGAAGAAATAATTAAGTTAGTCGTTAATAATTGATTTACCAGAAGGAAAGCCTTGATGGAATTGGTGGACAACTCGAAACCAAGCGTGGTCCCATCTTCCTGCAGATTCAACAGCACGTCCAGCAAATCCTCCTCGTCCTCGGATTTCCTACTCACCGCCCTCCTCTCCCTGTGCTGGCGGATGATGCTCTCCGCCAGCCGGTCGGTTCCCTCGTGCATTTTATCCAGCCACTCCTCCGTCCCATAAAACCTCTGCACCAACCCGCTCGAAGGAAACAGGTACGGCAAACCGAACCCGCCGCCGTACTTCACCAGCGCCTCCGCGATCTCGATGAACTCCTCCTGCTCCGCCGACACGTCACCGAACGTGGCCTTCGAGATGATGTTGTACGTCAGGCTGAACAGGGCCCTGGTCAGGTCGACGACATCGATCTGACCAGGGTCCGCAGCACAACCAAAAGAGTTGGGCTCTGTCACGGAACACAACTATACAGATAAGTTTTGGTAAAACGATAATAAATAAATAAAAAGAATCTCTTTTTGGTGTCAAACCTAGCTCACTTATTGTTAATTGGTTCATTTTTATTACATTATGAGAAAAGGACACACCTAATTTCAACTTCTGGCTTCGCGACTGACCGGGGTCCTGGCCCGTGGCGGCGGCGATGGTCCGCATGAGGGCGAGGACCTCGGGCTCCCTGACGCGGCGGAGGGACTGGACGCGCTTGGCGGTGAGGAGCTCGAGGGTGGCGATGCGGCGGAGCTGGCGCCAGTATTCGCCGTAGGGGGAGTGGATGAGGTTGATGCCGCCGTACATGATCTTGGCCTGGTGCGGGTGGAAGGGCCGCTGGGCGAACTTGATGTCGTGGGTCCGCATCACCTCTTTCGCCGCTTCCGCGGAGGAGATGATGACGTGGCGGATCTCGCCGAGGTGGAGCTGCATGACGTCGCCGTGGGTTCTGGCCAGCTGGCGGAGGCGGCGGTGGGGCGGCTCCGGGCTGGTGAGGAAGTGGTGGAGGTGGCCCAGCACCGGGAGCTTCCATGGTGCTGGCGGCGGGTTGTGGGTGAGATTGCGCCGCCGTTTGGACGCCGTTTTGTTCTGTGCTGTTTTGTTGGTAATGGTGAAGGAGAGTAAGGAGACGGCGGCGATGGTGAGGAAGAGTATTATATGGAGGAGCTCCATTTTTTTAGGGGGGTGTACTATAGTTGTCCTTGGATGATGAGGATTACTATTGTATTATGGTGGGAGGTGTGTGACATTGTGAGTGGGATGAGGGATTAAATAGAGTTAAGTGAAGGGAATGGGGTTTGGTGTTCACTATATTTTATTACCATATTGCCAATAATTTTATTGGTGGAGGTGTTAGTATGATCAATGATGTATAAGATTCAATATAGGATCTGGTAATTTACTTGGTACTATTTTTCTTATGCAACAAATTATGTTGATGACTTATATTTGTTAAGTATATGGTATTCTAGTTTGTGTAAACTTTAAATTCACATGGATAGCTTTCTTTTCATACGGTATAAATTTTAGGGTATGCCTATGGTTACATGCATGTTACCGTAACTTACACTTAAAAAGTAGACCTCATATAGAATTAGGTCGACCTAATATGTCGTTTCAGTTTTGTGAGGTTCCCGAATACACTAATGTGGGCTCCCTGATGACTTATCACGGTCGACCTTTAAAATGTAGTGGTCGACTGTTTGTAGTTTAAGTTATCATTGTTGGTCGACCACAATAAAAAAAATCGGTTGCCCTTTTCATTGGCATCAGAAGCAAAATGGTCGACCGTAAAGGTATATAGGTCGACCACTTGATGGCGGTCATTAACAAAATGATCGACCATTTATAGAAAGAGGTCGACCAAATATATACAAGAGAAGTGTTGTATACATTTATCCATCATCATTTGACGTAAAATGAAGAAAAGTGTTGGTTTCTCGGCCGACCTTATCCGGTACGAGGTCACCCGAATACAAGAGAATCAACCTATGCCCTGCGTCTTTTTTGCTTATGTATGTCGATGTGGATGATTCTTTTGCTCGTACAAATTACGTTTCAAACCAACAGAATCAGTCATAAATAATGATAACAAGGACTCATAACTTCCACGTGGTCGACCTCTTGAATCACTTGCAGCAGCAACCGCAAAGGATCTTCTTCACAAAAGCTAACACCGTAAAAAAACCTAATTCATAGTTTCGGTGGCGGTGAAGGTGACATATATTCGCATTTATAGATATTTAGGACGAGAATGGGTCGAATTAAGTGGTAGATAAGTTAGGGTTCCCTTTCTGGTGTTGGAATTCTTATCCAATACGGATACGGTGTGCACGCGGTCGACCTCGTACTTATGCGATCGACCTCAGTTAATCAAAATGGTCGGCCTATGACTATGAGGTATTTGGATCGACCTTTCATTCTGTTCGCTTTCCAAAGAGGTCGACCATTTGTTATAAAAGGTCAACCGCGTCGTTGAACCTCACAAAACTGAAACGACATATTAGGTCAACCTAATCCTATATAAGGTCGACCTAAAAGTGCATATTAGGTCGACCTAATGCTATATAAGATCGACCTAAAAGTGCAGATAAAGTCTACCTAATTCTATATGAGGTCGACCTAAAAGTACAAGTTATGGTGACATGCATGTTACCGTAGCAAAATCCTAAATTTTATTATTAAAACCTTTTAACAATTCGAGTTATTACGACGAAAAGGTGACCATTGGATTGTTAAGATGATGATGATTGCTACTGTAGTGGGAGGTGTCTATGTGGGAAGAAGATTTCACTACATTTTTATTACCCTCTTCACAATATTTGAGCTCATGGAGGGTTAGTAACTTAGTATGTCAAAGTCATGGAGTCAATTTGTGGGGATTGCATGTGTTAATTGGTTCCCGCACATTTTTTCCTTGCACGGTTCTTTTAGCTTTTTTCCCCCCACAATATTTGAGCTCATGGAGGGTTTGTAACTTAGTATGTCAAAGTTATGGAGTCAATTTGTGGGGATTGCATGTGTTAATTGGTTCCCGCACATTTTCTCCACGCACGGTTCTCTTAGCTTTTTTTTTTTTTTTTAAAGGATGAGATGAATTTATTTTATTCTTAGATGTTATTTGATAAATTTGAATCCGAAAATCTTAGGGTCTCTTGAATAAATTGAATTTGCGATTGTATAGATATGATCATTATGGTGGTGGTGGTTAAGTATTTTTATATACATAACATAAAATTGTTGTGTATATTCAACATTTTCTTCCTGCACGATTTTCATTTGTTTTTGGTAAATTTTATTATGGTGTTAGTGATGTTTATATATCCGAACTATTTGTCCTTCGTGAGGTCATGAGATGGTGTTTTACTCATAATGTATTGGTTGTTACTTTTTGTAGAGATTCTCAACTGGTCACCATGGATGCTACATCGAGGAAGTCTTTTCATCCTAGCCAAGGTGTCATCCTAGAGGAAGTTCACTCTTTTATTGTCCTTTATTTTAGTTTCGTGTCTTTTTGTTTCTTATATGTTTAACAAAGCTATTCACACCTATTGACAAAAACATGTGTTGATATGACTTGAATCGGATTATCAGCCGCTACGACTGGTAACCGGGGGTCTGGGCTTGGTCTGTAACCGTTTCCTTTGCTAGATTGGATTAGGTTTAGACCCACATGGAGAAGTACTATAAATACTTCTCATACTCCTCTGTAATCTGTAATCTCCTCAGATATAGTGAAACTGGCTCTCTCTCGCCCGTGGACTAGCTAACACACATCGTGTTAGTGAACCACGTAAATCGTGTGTCTGTGTCTTTCGATTCTCGCTCTCGTATTCTTGCTTTGTCGATTCCGGCGATTTCCCGATCCGTAGCAGCGCGTTTTTAACAAGTGGTATCAGAGCCGCGGTTGGAAATCAGGCTAGGGTTTTCGATTCAGAAGAATGACGTCGGTGAACATGAAGATCGAAAAGTTCACGGGGAAGAACAGCTTCGCTATATGGCAGATCAAGATGCAGGCTTTATTGAAACAACAAGGGCTGTGGGGGCCGCTGTCTGCGAAACAGAAGAAGGCAGCGGTCGATGACGATGAGTGGAATACCCTGGAGGAGAAGGCCCACTCGACCATCATGCTATCGTTGTCTGGTGACGTCATCATTGAAGTCGCTGCTGAGAAGACTGCCGCGGGCTTGTGGTTGAAACTAGAGAGTCTGTATATGACTAAGTCTCTAACCAACAAGCTGCATCTCAAGCAACGGTTGTTCAGCTTGAGGATGCAAGAAGGTACGCCTTTGAGGGAACATCTCGAACAACTTAACTCTATTTTGCTGGATCTGCGTAATATAGATGTTCAAGTTGATGACGAGGATGCTGCCCTAATCCTGCTGGTTTCTTTGCCGAGTTCATATGAGAATTTCGTTGATTCTTTTATTGCCGGTAAAGAAAGCGTGTCGTTGGAGGATGTCAGGTCTGCTCTTCATACGAGAGAGATCAGACATAAGGCGTCCGGATCTGGTACAGGTGGTGAGGCATCGGGTTTGGCTGTTACAGGTGGAAAGGGAAAGAAGAAATCTGGTAAAGGGAATTCGAGCAAGAATTCCAAGGGTCCCGGTCCACAGCCAGGTGATGCTTGTCACAACTGTAAGGAAGTGGGGCATTGGAAGTACAACTGTCCCAAGAGAAGAGGGCAACAGAAGAAACAAGGTTCAGTTGCCGTGGCAGAAGTGGACAACAGTTTCGAAGACGATCTCGCCTTGGCTGTAGATGAGAAGGCACATCGTGGTGATGTGTGGTTTCTGGATACTGCAGCCTCATATCATATGTCTCCGAACAGGGATTGCTTCACAACCTACGAGCAGATAGATGGTGGTAACGTGGTCATGGCTAATGGAGCTGTCTGCAAGGTTGTTGGAATCGGGTCCATAAAGGTTCGGACACATGATGGTTCGTTCTGTACCGTGAATGATGTCAGACATGTTCCACGAATGACGAAGAACCTGATCTCCTTGAGTCTACTCGACAGCAAGGGTTTCAGTTTCAAAGGAAAAGGTGGAGTTGTGTATGTCTGCAAGGGTTCGAGGAAGGTACTGAAGGGCGTGAAGCGTGGGACCTTGTATGCATTACAAGGGTCTGTGTTGTCTGGTTCTGCTGCAGTTGCATCGTCTCAGGTTCAACAGGAAGATATGACCACTCTCTGGCACATGAGACTGGGGCATATGAGTGAACGGGGGATGCAAGTTCTATCGAAGAGGGATCTTCTTTGCGGGCACAAGGTGCAGAATTTGGAATTCTGTGAGCATTGTGTGTTTGGGAAGCTACATCGCAGCAAGTTTCCCAAGAAGGGTATCCACCGGACGAAGGGGATACTGGATTACCTCCACTCCGACTGTTGGGGTCCTTCACGAGTTGAATCCATTGGAGGCAGCAGGTATTTTCTGTCTATTATCGATGATTATTCGAGATTTACTTGGATTTTCATGATGAAGCAGAAAAGTGAGGCTTTCACGAAGTTCAAGTAGTGGAAGACATTGGTGGAGAATCAGACCGGGAAGAAGATCAAGAAGCTGCGAACGGACAATGGTCTGGAGTTCTGCAGTTCTGAGTTCAACGAATTCTGCAAGGATGAAGGGATTGCCCGTCATCGGACTGTTAGAAATACACCTCAGCAGAATGGCGTTGCAGAAAGAATGAACCAGACATTGTTGGAGAGAGCACGGTGCATGCTCTCTAATGCTGGACTAGAGAGAAGATTCTGGGCAGAAGCAGTAAACATGGCGTGCTTCCTGATCAACCGTGGACCACACACAGGTATCGAGTGTAAGACTCCTTATGAAGTGTGGTATGGTAAGCCTGCTGATTACTCTTCACTGAAAGTTTTTGGGTGTCCTGTTTATTATCATGTGGATGAGGGTAAACTGAACCCAAGGGCAAAGAAGGGTGTATTTGTGGGTTACGGAGATGGAGTTAAGGGATTTCGAGTCTGGTCACCTTCTGAGCATCGAGTTATACTTAGTAGAAATGTGATATTTGATGAGAAGTCTATGTTTAACCCCATGTTGAAGGTCACTGTTGTTGAAGGTAGCAGGAATGTTGATAAGCAGGTGGAGCTGCAAACTCTCAATGAGAGTGAGTTTGAGCACCAAGGTGGAGAAGATCAACATGATGAGGATGTCTCTGCAGAGCCAGAAACTTCAGAGTCCAGTGCACGAGCTCAACAGTCTATTACTTCCGGTAGACCAAAGAGAGCGACTGCAGGAGTACCTCCACAGAGGTATGGCTTCGAGGACATGGTGGCGTATTCATTTCAGGTTGCTGAGGAAGTGGATGCAGGAGAGCCACAGTCCTATAGAGAAGCAGTTTCGGGCGGTGAAGCTGATCAGTGGCTTGCCGCAATGGGAGATGAGATGGAATCCCATGACAGGAATCACACTTGGGAGCTAGTCAAACGACCACAGGGAAGGAAGATTGTTACAAACAAGTGGATCTACCAGAAGAAGGAAGGAATCACTTCAAAAGAGGGCATGAAATTTAAAGCTCGAGTGGTTGCACGAGGCTTCTCGCAGAGGGAAGGAGTTGACTACAATGAGATCTTCTCACCAGTGGTCAGACATACTTCGATCAGAGTGCTACTAGCAATAGTGGCACATTATGACTTGGAGCTCGAGCAGCTAGACGTGAAGATAGCTTTCCTACATGGAGAGTTGGAGGAAGAAATTTACATGACTCAGCCAGAAGGATTCGAGGTTCCAGGAAAAGAAGACTATGTTTGTAAGCTGAAGAAGTCCTTGTATGGACTTAAGCAATCTCCGAGGCAGTGGTACAAGAGATTTGACAGCTACATGCTTGAGCTGGGCTACAACAGAAGTCCATATGATTGTTGTGTATATCACAGCAAGGCAGAAGATGGTTCGATGATATATCTAGTTCTGTATGTGGATGATATGCTCATAGCTGCGAGGTCAAAGTCTGATATCCAGAAGTTAAAGGGGCTTCTCAGTGCTGAGTTTGAGATGAAGGATTTGGGAGCTGCTCAGAAGATTTTGGGTATGGAGATTTACAGGGACAGGTCGAAGAAGAAGCTTTTCTTGTCACAGAAGAGCTACATCCAGAAGATACTGTCGAGGTTTGGCATGTCTTCAGCAAAGCCCTTAAATACTCCTAGTGCTTCAAATGTTCATCTATCCTCAGCCTATGCACCGCAGTCAGAGGCTGAGAAGGAGTACATGTCGAGAGTCCCATATGCTAGTGCAGTAGGTAGCTTGATGTACGCTATGGTATGCACTAGACCTGATCTTGCACATGCTGTTAGTGTTGTCAGCAGGTTTATGATACAACCTGGGAAGGAGCATTGGCAGGCTGTGAAGAGGATCTTCCGGTACCTTAAGGGTACACCTGATGTGGGGATTAGCTTCGGAAGTGATACAGAGTGCTTGGTGTCTGGGTATTCTGACTCGGACTATGCTGGAGATGTTGACACGAGGAGATCGATGACCGGTTATGTATTCACTCTTGGGAGTTCTGTAGTGAGCTGGAAGGCAACTTTGCAGTCGGCGGTGACATTGTCTACTACTGAGGCAGAGTATATGGCGTTGACAGAAGCTGCCAAGGAGGGAATATGGTTGAAGGGACTGGTTGGTGATCTTGGTCTACATCATGATCAGGCAGTGGTGTATTGCGACAGTTTGAGTGCAATATGCTTGGCCAAGGATCAAGTCCACCATGAGAGGACTAAGCACATCGATGTGAGGTATCATTTCTTAAGGACAGAGAAGAGGATTAAGGTGAAGAAGGTTGGCACCGCGGATAATCCTGCTGATATGTTCACGAAGCCGGTTCCACATGGCAAGTTCCAACACTGCTTGGACTTGCTGAATGTCTTGAGTGGGTGACTCCGCCCTACGGGGCATTGATGGCGGGAGAGAGAGAAGGAGCAGAGTACATCAGAGATTTCAGAGGAAGAGGATTCAAGTCAAGGTGGAGATTTGTTGATATGACTTGAATCGGATTATCAGCCGCTACGACTGGTAACTGGGGGTCTCTGTCTTTCGATTCTCGCTCTCGTATTCTTGCTTTGTCGATTCCGGCGATTTCCCGATCCGTAGCAGCGCGTTTTTAACAACATGTTCTTTCATTAGGTGTTCAATTGTGTAGTGTGATCAATTCTTAGTTATTGTCAGTAATATTGTACATTTATTATCGGGCCATGTTGGAGATTATCTTTGATTAAAAAACAACTCCAAGATATAGAGAAGAACCAATGTCACGAATCTTGAATCCGTGATCATATTTTTGAAAGGATAAAAGAAATTAGTTGTAAGTATGTCAGAATGAATTATAGCGGACAAGTGGGCACATAATTAAGAAGAGCTCGATTACTACTTCGATGACGACAAATTATTGAAGAGGTCTTTCTTTAACTAGATTTGGGCTCGGCCCGTTGGCCGATGTATTTTATCAATGACAACAGTACGACAATAACAATTATTGGATGCACAGATGTTTTATTTTGTACCAAAAAAGAATCCAAACTATCCAACTAAGCAACTATTGGAAAATTGAAATTTCATATGAAACATAATTTTTCACTCGGTAGAATTTATTTCATCCCACCATAAATGTTATAGGAGTAGCTCTTTTTCTTCATCATCAATAGTCTCTTCCTTTTTCCCAAATCATCATTATCTCCATCATCAAATCCACTAAATTAAACCCTAAGGAAAAAAATTCAATGGTTAAATATTTCAAACTGTGAAGCACCATTTTCAAGAAGTTAAATTTTCATAGTTCATTATTTTGAAAACTATTCACTTAGGGGGTTAAAAAATTATAATATGTGAGCTTGATGTTAAACTTCAAATTTCCCTCAAGTCGTAGGAGATGAAGTGCTGGCGGTCCTATTCTGTCACTATCTTGGAATAGCTTCTTAGTAGGCATTCCAAAAAATCCAACTCCTTCGATAAAGTCAAATCCAGCGATTTTGTCGACATTAACTTGGAATGGATCATGAATTTATAAAATGACAGCAATTGAGATACACTATTAGTGCAATACTATATGTTTAGTGGGTACGATGATATTTTCTCCAATGAATGAATTTGAAATTAAAATAAGAGAAGAGTAAAGATATTTTTACATAGCGGGTGTTGTCTTTGATCTTGTTATGATTCTACCCAAAAGTACTCGTCGTAGTATTTGAAAAACAATTATTGACAGGTTTCAATTATTCAAACTTTTTATCTAAATTTTTTAAAATCAAAGTTGACAATAATACCTTTAAGAGCTCGATTTTGTTGTCATATTGGACAAATGAATTGGTGAGTTTCTACGCTTTTATGGACAACTTTATTCCCATATTGCCAGACAATATTCGGATATAGCAAGAGATACATTTTTCTAGAGGAATTTGCAGTTTAGATTCAAATCTGCATAGCTTAAGTATGAATCACAACAATTTGTGTGAGGAAGCTTTTGAAAAATTCATTTATTAAGAATGCTTAAAACATATATTATCCAAGTTAAAATAAATGAGATATGATGTCTTGAAAAATAATAAGAGAATGATCACACACTTAGAAATATATATGTGGTTTCTACGGTACCCCGGGTGAAATCCTAGGTATACCTTGAGTATGAAAACGCTCTCTAGACCTCGAATTAGCAGGATTCGGCCTGATACTATACCCTAACCCTTAATAAGTGAATTCTTGACCCTAATTATCTAAATCTTAAACTATAAACCCTAAGATGGTGCATTCATTTTTTGCCTATTTGGACGAATCATAACCGTTAATTATTGTTTCTAATTAAATTGATATTGGGGTATATGATATAAAAGAAATTAAGACCTAGATTTTGATCTTGTCCGAAAGATCAGTCAATTCAAGACCTGAATAGCGCTTTCATACTCAAGATATGTGATACCTTAGGTTTCACCCGGGGTATCATAGAACCCGCAATTATATATAATATAATTATAAACCAACAATAATATACATTACATATACTAATACAATTTGAAATCGGCTAATTATAATAATATATCATAACTAATGCCAACATTCACATCGTACAAAATACGGCTAACTATAATGTACACTACATCCACTAAAAGACAAAACAACCCTCCCGTAGAGTGCGCAGAAGCAAGAAAAAATTGAATGGCTGGTGAGCTAGAATCTCTTTATATTGATTGTACGACGATTGTGCTCTTTGGGTATGTACTAGGGCTGGGCATGCGGGCGGATCATCCGCGGGTTTGGGCCGACCCATCCGCATTCGACCCGAATTTCGTTAAGTGGGTGGGTCTGTGGGTGGGTGACGGGTTGCGCTGGAAGTCATCCGCCGGGTGGTGGGTGGGTTGTGGGTGAGTGCGCGGGTGACCCGCTCAACCCAACAGCAAAAAAATCAAAGTCGTTGGCGCTAGAGAGAGAAGAGTGGAGACGTTAGATATAAACTCGGACTGCTCCTGGAGTTTGAACTTCAAAGCCAACCTTCCAAATAGAGATCCCCTCTTCTTCCCTTTACTTTTTCCTCTAATTATTGTGCCTAGATCACCGCTCTTTCCTTTGTGGAATTATTTTCCTTAGTTCCTTGCACCTAATAATCATCTCAATTTGTAGAAAACTCTTCATAATAGAATTTCTATCCAATTTAAGAACTAATTCGACATTTTTCGCCCTATTTCAACTTCTGGTTACCCTCGATGATTCTCTTCACCTATTATCATGTCAAGTTGACTCCTTTATATTATATACATTGTGATGTGGGTGAACCCACAAACCCACCCGCATCATCCACCATCCGCCCGACCCAACCCGAGACTAAATGTGGGTGGGTGGTGGGTTAAAAATTATCAATCCGTTTAAGCGCGGGTGGGTGCATTTTATGGTCAAAATCCACCCGACCCACCCAATGCCCACCCCTAGTATGTACTATGCTGTTGAATCTGCAGGAGGATGCGACAGCGCTTGGTTGCAACTTGTCACCAATTCTATTAATGGCTTTCCTTCTGGTAATTATTAAAAGACTGCATAATTTAGTTTTTCTGAAAATCAGGACTTAGCATTAACTATATTTTATTACCCTATTCACCATATTTCAGCTTATGGAGGGTTGGTCGGTCAAAGTTATGGAGTCAAATTATTGGCTGTCACGCGTTTTTTCTACGTACGATTTATCATGTATAATTTATTTATTTATAGGGGTGATATTGACTTATTTTATTATTATATGGTACTTAAAGAATTTACATCTGAAATCTAATGGGTCTCTTGCATAAATTGGAATTGTGATTGTACAAACACGACAAGGATTGTAATAATTTGATATTTATCAAGGATTAAAATACTGTACTGTACAAACGGTTCGACCTGAAAAACCTTTTACCGGAAACAAAACCGGTAGGCGGTATTTAGCGGTATAATACGATTGAACCACGGTTAAACCACAGTTTTAGCATAAGGTATCCTACCACTGACTTTTCCGTTACGACCTCCGGTATGGTATTTCAATCCTTGATATTTATATGTCCGTAAAATTATTATATATCTCGATAATATATAACTTAACTATATTCCTATAGTTCAACAAGTTTAGAATATACGGGAATGACGGTCCCTTTCTCATGGAACTTCTTGCTTTACGTGATGCTATAAATTGGTGTTTAATATGCATGGATTTTTTGTGGTAAGTTTTTGTGGAGGCTCACTAGTGTTGGTTCGGCGTGTCTTGAACAAGGATGTCGCACATGACATAGGTGGAGCTGTTTTGGAGAAAGTGCGGTCTTACATGCCTCAATTTACTATCTTTCAATATACTTATTATATTTCTCGTCGATTTAACAAGGTTGCTCATTTAGTGGCACAATCGACTCTTTCGTCGACAGTGGCTATTGGTCGACTGCCATGTCTGACTTCTCAACTCTTTGTGACTATCTATTTTTAACAACTTGGGGGAAAACATCATTAGAATGTATATATAAAAGAATATATTTATGTGATATTTTTGAAAGGATAAAAGAATTATTTTTAAACATGTTAAGATGAATTCTATTTCTAGGTGACAAGTGACCTCTCACGAGACCGGTCACATAGGAATTAGGAAGAGCTCGACGACGACAACGCATTAAAGAAAGACTTCATATCAGTCTTCTTTAATTGTGGTGCCTTGGTTTGTAACTTTGTATTATACTATAATTATGCTGTTGAATCTGCAGTAGGATGCGACAAAGCTTGGTTACAACTTGTCCACCAATTCCATTAATTAAGGCTTTCCTTCTGGTAATTATTAAAAGACTACTTAATTTATTTTTTCTTCAATTGACTCGAATTTTGTTAACATCAAGGAAAGGGCGCTACGTCTTCTATGATGGTGCGACCGCGTCGGAACTATGGCAGCCTCCGTCCTGTATCTCTCCGATGGTCAGGCGGTGCCGCGGTGGCGGTCAAGCGGTGAGATGGATAATCATCAAGGAAAGGGCTTTTGACGTGGCAACAGGGGAGAAGGATTCGTGGTTTTATTTTGTCCTCGTTAAGTGGGGATGGCTGCAGCTCTGCAGCCTCCACCTGGGCCTTGGGCCTGTCAATATTTCTTCCAATTTTTGGGCAGGCTTGCTCGTGGCTGTTTTTTATTTTGTGCAGGGGGAAGAGTGGGTTTTCCACTTTTTGGCCTGGGCCTCTTGTTTTCTTCGTGTGCAGTGCCGTTGAATTTCAGCTTTGATCAAGTGGCGCGTGGCTTTCCTGGGCTGAAGGTACAGAGACCATAAGACGGTGTGGTGTAGCGGCGGAAGCTTATATCCTTTTTTAGGTTTCAGTGTTTTTGTCACTCTTTTCTTAGGAACTAACAGAGCTGTCCATTTAGTGGCATAAAGGGCTCTTTCATCGACAGAGCGATTAGTATCGACTGTAGTTACTTTTATCTATTGTAATCATATCTGTCTACTATTTCATCTGACTATGATAAAAAAAAAAGTGTTGGGTATGTTTGGAAGGGCATTGACTAGGAAACCCAAGTTTGGTAAGGTCGAAGGGCTGTTTTGCGGATTCCAGCGGGCCACAAAAGTGTTCGGGCCTGATAGGAGCCCACAGTTGGTGCCACGACAGAGCTTAACGACAATGTGGACATTTGTCCTTTGGGCTTACCCAACAGGTAGTTTCCGGTTTGGGTTTCGGCTCGGCGACTTTACTCCCGGTACCCGGGGAAGTGGAACTGAGCATCGGATTCCTGATTTTATAAATAAACCGTCGCCGGGCGTTTCTAATAATTATAGTAGCCAAGCCGACTTGAAGTTGAACAACGATTCTTTCATCTCAATTATTGGGGGCTAGGGATGGCAATCAAACCCATGCCCACGGGTATCCGACCGCTCCCGACCCAGTCAATGCGGGGAATCCCCGCTTTGACTGGGTATGGGGCGGGTATGGGTAAAACCCGCAAAATGTTTGATGGATATGGGGCGGGTATGGTTTTAGCCTCCCCCGCCCCATACCCATACCCGCCCCACCAAGAATATTTGTTCACATATAAAAAATACATGGATGAAATAGTAATCTATCAATGATAGTGAAGGTAAATAAAAAAATAATTAGTAGAAATGCAATTGAGTGGTCACCCAAATCAAAACCTTATTCATTTTCCTCAACTCTCTCTTCACTCTTTCACTTTTCCCTCGTGTTAGCAAGATTATATTAGTTCATTATTGCTTAGTATATGTATTAGAGTCAGATAAATAATGATTTGGATTACATTGTAGTACTCTATTTTATGGATTTAGGATAAAATGCTTTGAACCATATTAAGAATTATTGTCACTTTCTCGACTTCATGATATAATAGGTGCCTATAATGTTATAATTGAAAATTTACATGTAAAATTTTATGTATTATAATGTTGGATGTACGGGGCGGGTATTACCCATGGGTACCCGAAACCCACGGGTATGGGGATGGGTTTGCAAAATCTTCCCCCGCATGGGTATGGGGCGGGTATGAGTTTGGATATTTGAAAGCGGGGATGGGGATGGTTTAGGCAAACCCGCCCCAAACCCGCCCCATTGCCATCCCTATTTGGGGCCGGTTTGCGTTGTCAGTTTCAGAAATGGTAGTTTGTCTTCAATTTTAGGTTTTCACTCAATCCTGAAGTTCCTTTGCTTTTCGTTAGCGTTTAGTTGCAGTACTGTGTGTTTGTATAGAAAATCATTTAAAAGTTACGATTATAACGTTGAAGGACAATTTTTTTTTTTACAATATGTGATTTCCATTTCATCAACGTTGAAGGACAATTGAGTCACTAAAACGTTATAAGTTATAACCATTTCCAATTCTATTATGTAGGGACATATTTTAAATTGATATTATACGAAAAAAATAATGATTTTTATTCTATGCGTGACAAGTTCCGTAACTTTGCAATAGATGCTTGGAAGATCCATTTTCTCTACATAACACGTATACTTTTGTATTTTTACATTAAATATTTCATACTCTCGATCTAAAACCATCGTAAGAATCAAAATTATTGAATCCGACCATTATCCAAGTTGGATGGATCTATATGTATATTAAAGATATACATCGAGCACCCAAGTTCATTCCTAATTATTAATTAAGATATTAAACATTTTTATTATCATAATTGTAATGGAATCTGAATGTAATAAGAACAAAGGAATCATTATTTCTTTCTCTCAATTTAATTTGAGTGACGGATTTTTTTGTTCCATAAAAAGAAAAAGCGATTGGCTGGCTGTCCCATTCTCGAATTTTCAAAATTATTTTTGTGGATAGCAGGCAAAGATACAGTGTTACGAAATTTGTTCTAACGTCGAATCCACAGTGTTTAATAATTATTACTCACAAAAAAAAAAAACCATATAAGGAAAAAGAGGTCGAAATTTTAACAAAGGAAAGGGTCCAAATTCCCTGAATTCTGAAATCCCAAACGACACACACGATCCTACGAAGCGAAGCGACGCAAGGTGAAACGTCTCAACGAAGCAACAGACAGCTCAAGAAGAGCTATAGAGAGAGAAGAAACAGATAACTTGGTGTTCCTGCTGCCATGCCTGCAATCCATCTCTCCTCCATTTCCGTTTTCGGCAAAAAGGCTCCCCAGAAATTCCCGCTTCTCTCCGCTTGATTTCTAGGGTTTTCGCCCCCCACTTTCTTCCTTGTCTCTCGGTTTCTCCTTCCGTGGATTCCGGAAAAAGGGAGCCTCTCAACTCAAGCGGTGCCTCTGCTCTGTTCCATTCCCTTCCCCCCCTGCTTCTCCATCACTCCGTGGAGAAATGGTGTTACCTCGCTCAATTGTTTGCTCCCTGTAAGCTTGTCGGTGAATTGCTCGCTCAGGTTTGCCCGGGCCTTTCTGAATCTAAATTCTCTGCAAATTCAATGCTGCCCGAAACGTTGCCATGATAGCTCCCTTGAGGTGTTGATAAAGCTTCCGCCGGCTGAATTTTGTTTAGTTTCCTCCCATTTGTGGTGGTTTCATTGAGGGGACGGGGGAGCTGGTGTAGCCGAGGAGGGCTGATGGCTGTTGAATTCTCCTTGCTGTAGTATTTTGTGTTCCTTTTCACCGCCTCTGGAGTAGCATTTACTGACAATTGATTGAATCTGGACTAGGAATTTGATGAAGTGATTGAAGTGTATGCGGCGTGGTAGACTGTTGATTAAATAGATCGGTTGGCGATGGACGGAGAGCTGGGGAATGAGTTGGCGCCAGGTGGGTTGGTGGAGGAGTTGCATTTCCGTGGCAAGGAGAGCGAGTATCCCTTGAGACAGCCTGAAGCCTCCAATGTGGTGCTTGAGCAGTCAGAGGAGGCTGTTCGTGGTGAGAATGACTATCTGAATAGTTCGTTTGAAGCGATTTCTGATATCTTGGAGGGCAGGACTTCCAGTGCAAACTTGGGACTGGAGGATCCTACTGAGCAGCCTTGTGCAAGGCCTCGATATATAGATGACGCAGGGAACATGGTGGAGGAGTTGATGGTGAAGAACTATGATGGTTCTAACTTGGCCATAGTTGGCACATCAAACCACAGGGAGAAAATGGAGTCCAGGTGGAGTCAGTGGCAGCAGCCTTATCATCCTGGAGTGGGGCCGGGAAGTGGGAGTTCTCGCAGCAGTGTTTGGCATAGGGGAGATCATCAGGCAGTGAGCCTGTGTGAGAATAATGCTACACAGAATGTATTGTCTTCTGAGTTTACGGGTAAGGGAATTTCAACTGATTTCTCCAATGAGGCTGCCGGACAACTAGCAGATGCTGAACATACTAAGGTTAGCGATATGGTTTCCCGTGGTGGTATACGGACAAAGATTCTATCAAAGTCAGGGTTTGCTGACTTTTTCATAAAGAAGACTCTGAAGGGTAAGGGGGTTGTTTTCAGAGGCTCTTCTCAAAATGTTGTGAGACCTGAGCCAGTGGATCAGGACAACAGAAAGACTTCAACTGTTAAGTTGGCAACTACTAGTGCTTCAACGAGTATGGGCGATAAACCTGTAATGCCTTCACCCTCCTTTGGTGTTGTCAGGCCAAGGCATAGCAGCATTGACGGTCATGGAGTCAGTTTGAGGGAATGGCTAAATGTTGGACGCCATGGGGTAGATAAAGGTGAATGCTTTCATATCTTTAGGCAGATTGTGGATCTGGTGGATAGCTACCATTCGGAAGGAGTTGTCTTGTGTCAGTTAAGACCCTCTTGCTTCAAGCTGTTGCCAACTAAGCTGGTAAGATACCTGGGATCAGTTGACAAAAGAAGTGACCTAGGAAGTGGAATGGATCAGGATGTGCCTTGTTCAGATAATCATGAGAGTAAAAGGAGGCTAATAAATCATGGAATGTTTTCATCTACTGGTTTGCATGCTAAGAAACAAAAATTAAGTGAGAACATGAAGGCTGGTAATAGGTGGCCTCAACTCAGTTCAAAATGTGGCATCAAACTTAAAACTGGAGAAGTTGGCTTATCAAGCAAACAGCAGTCCCCTTATGAGCCTTCTGGATGCAATCCGAATGCAGGAGATGGATCTAAGAGCAATATTAGCTTCCCTTGGCTATCTAATGCAGTACAACAACAACCGTTAAAATGTGGCACTGACCCACTGGAAGCGAAGTGGTATGCGAGTCCTGAGGAGCTGAGTGAAGGAATCTGCACGATGTCATCAAATATTTATGCTTTGGGTGTACTGCTGTTTGAGGTGCGCTATTATTTCTTTAAAATCATCCGACCCACCCCTACTCTTCAATCTTGTGCCAATTGTCATTGGTTTCTCCAATATGAATATGCAATTAGCAAGGCTGAGTTTATTTTAAGATATTATTTCGTTTTGCATTAGAATCTTGATCACAATCTTATGTTTTTCTGTAGTTGCTTAGTCGTTTTGACTCTGAAGGAGCGCGTGGAGTGGCCATGTTGGACTTGTGTAACAGGATTCTTCCTCCTCATTTTCTGTCCGAGAATCTGAAGGAAGCTGGATTTTGTCTTCTGCTACTTCATCCTGAACCTTCCTCACGCCCAACGACAAGGTATTATTTTTTCATCAGTTAAAGCTCTACAACATTGAATGACACTAAATTGGATAAGAAAAACCTTCAAGATTGACTTCCACTTA
Organism: Linum tenue; assembly: GCA_946122785.1. Lineage (NCBI taxonomy): Eukaryota > Viridiplantae > Streptophyta > Magnoliopsida > Malpighiales > Linaceae > Linum > Linum tenue. Next base: position 939,980 of record CAMGYJ010000005.1, on the reverse strand, counting down.
GTTCCTTGCTATTGAAAGTGATGTGCCTAAACTGCTCTAATTGACAATAAAATAGCTAGGGTTGCTGGAAATTGAAAGGAATTGGAAAATTTAGGGTTTTTGGTAGGTTAGATGGAGGAAGAACCGCCACACCAGTCGGTGATAAGGTTCGGGGCAAGGCGCCACAACCAGGGGTTGATAAGCCTAAGAATTCACAAGGAAATATTTCTTGCAAATCTTGAAAACTCTTATTGAAATCTGAATACTGAATTGAATAAAACTGAACTACAAGCCTTCTATTTATAGAGAGGCTAACTCAAAAGAAAAGACTTCCTTCTACACCTAGGAAACTGAAAAGTAATTACTCTACTACTAGGAAACAAATAACACCCATACTTCAGAAATTAAATAAAGCTAATATAATAATAAAAGACTCTTAAACCAACATGGACAACAATTAAGCATCTCTTCCAAATCCTTGTTGGACAAGGATAGTTGTAAGAAATCCTCAATTCTTCATTAACCCGTAGGTCTTGTTTGTAGACCCATTTTCACCCATCTTGAATGCTCCTAAACTCTCTTTAAACCTCCTAATTTTTCTATTGACCCATGGTCCATGTAGAGAGATAATTTGGAATCGAATTAGGTCATGTAGGGTTGGTATAACCCCATCAGAAAGTTAAGCTGGATTGTTAGACAAGATGCACTTTGGTAAATTTAATGCTCATATAGCAATTTATTAGGTAATCAAACAGTCCTCTCCCTACAGGGCTCAATGTCCATATGACCTGTTTTTTAATCTGTCATGATGTGGACGATAAGTAGTGTTAAGAGCTCTCTATCTACCTTCCACTGTGTTATCATTCTATCTCGACTCTACTCTATATGAGGTTGAAATCTTCTCCCTTCTCTTTCAATTTCCGTGTGTTTGCTTAATCTCTGAACCACATTTGGTGGTCCCATTTAAGGTCATTTCTCATAATATGGCAGGGAGATTTTGCAATCTGATGTGATTAATGGATTGCCGGATGCGTCTGTAGAAGAATTGTCATCCTCCATTGAAAAAGATGATTCCGAATCAGAACTATTGTCGTATTTTCTTGTATCACTCAGAGGGAATAAGCAGAGTAATGCCTCCAAGTTATTAAACGATATTAGGTTCCTAGAAGCAGATATTAAGGAGATTGAGAAGCGGAATTGCTCAGAGAGATCAGCAACACTGGGTCACTTCCATAATGCAAAGGAACACACTTTCCAGCAAAATGACAGTTTAAGTGCTGAAAGAATCGCTCCAATGTTCTCTAATCCTGATACAAAAGAGATGAGGTTGATGAGAAATATCAGTCAGCTTGAGAGTGCTTATTTCTCCATGAGAGGCAAAGTCCAAGTCCCCGAGGCTCATGCTACATTACGCCAAGACAAGAGTTTGTTGAGAAATCGTGAAAACTGGCAATCAGAAGATGCTGACGAAAAATACAACCCATCTGATTGCCTTGGGGAATTCTTTGATGGTCTTTGCAAATATGCTCGATATAGCAAGTTTCAAGTCCGTGGATCATTAAGAACTGGGGAGTTCAACAATTCTGCTAATGTGATATGCTCTTTAAGTTTTGACCGGGACATGGACTATTTTGCTGCTGCTGGTGTTTCCAAAAAAATAAAGATATATGAGTTTAATTCGCTCTTCAATGATTCTGTTGATATTCATTATCCGGCCGTTGAAATGACAAACAAATCAAAGCTCAGCTGCATCTGTTGGAACGGCTACATCAAGAATTATCTGGCTTCGACCGACTATGACGGTGTGGTGAAGGTATGTCCTCTCGTGCACATTTGAGTATTTTTGCTAACCCGTCCGATGAGCTTCAAATACCTAATCTTTTAATATGATAAAGAACAAAATTTCCTTACATGCTCATGTTGTACTATTTTATTATTCCAGCAGTTAGGCTGACTGTGCTGGTTAACTTGCTAACCTATTCGGCTATACCTGCTTTTACTTTTTTTCCAAAAAAACATTTAGTGATAGTAAATAGTAAGGTTCTAGAAATACTTCGGCGAGTTTTCTCTCCACACTATTTAAATTTCTACTATAGATTTTGTTATAAATGTTAACTTCCTTCCATTTGGTATATCATCGATGCTTGGGTGGAAGACAGCTATGGGATGCAAGCACTGGTCAAGGGGTTTCTCAATATAATGAGCATCAAAGGAGGGCTTGGTCTGTTGACTTTTCTCCAGTATGTCCAACAAAATTAGCTACTGGAAGTGATGATTGTACAGTGAAATTGTGGAGCATAAATGAGGTTTGTTCTTCCTCTGATAGTCTTAAAAGTTCTATTGCTATTGTGTATTGTTTATTTGATTGATTGATAGATCTATTGTCTGTAAACGACAATCTGGATCATGGGCACAATTGTTTGTTTGTGAAGCTTTCATTTATGATCATGTTTATTATTCATCCTAATAATGTTTAGAAACATGGTCTGGAGTTCATGGCATGAAGTTCTACAACATGACATTGAAATATATGGTAAAAAGTCTAAAATCAATTCGTGTTAGTTTCACGGCACTCATGAGAGTTTTAGACCCTGTTATTTGATATTGTCACTCTCAATGAAGTTAGTATCATCGCTCTTCTGGATATGTGAAATATTATGGTTTATGATTTTGGCTTAAGTAGCATAGAGAATCATGATGATCCTGGCCCAGAAATTTTGTTTCTAGAAGTTATCCTCCTACATTTTGCCAATAATTTACTGCTTGTTGCTAGATTAAGAGCTCATATGCAGTCAATGCTTCATGCAGAAAAATAGTTTAAGTACGATCAAGAACATCGCCAATGTCTGCTGTGTTCAGTTCTCCTCCCACTCCACTCATTTGCTGGCTTTTGGATCTGCGGATTTCAGAACCTACTGCTATGATATTCGAAATGTTAGAATGCCCTGGTGTATATTAAACGGCCACGAGAAAGCAGTGAGCTATGTAAAATTTGTGGATGCAGAGACTATTGTTACTGCATCAACTGACAACTCACTGAAGGTATGGGATCTTAAAAGGACCAATAGCAGTGGCCTATCCATGAACGCTTGCAACTTAACTCTTCGAGGGCATACAAATGAAAAGGTTGTTTCTCTTCGCATATGCTGAAATTCTCTTCTGGATAAGACTTTGTTTTCAACCCATATTTATAGCTGCTTTATCTATCTGATTTTCCCCTCTACTGGGCCATGTTCTCAATTTCCACTTCTTTGTTATTCCAGAATTTTGTTGGCCTATCGGCTTCGGATGGTTACATCTCATGTGGTTCAGAAACAAACGAGGTATGATCTTAATTGTAGTGCCTTCGGTTGTCTCAATGGGTAAGGGATGCTCAAGTTTTCTGCTGTGTGGAATATCTACTTTTGTAGGTTTATGCTTACCATCGATCTCTACCCATGCCGATGGCATCTCACAAGTTTGGTTCAGTGGATCCTATATCGGGGAAAGAGACAGATGATGACAATGGACAGTTTGTTTCTAGTGTCTGCTGGAGGGGGAACTCAGACATGGTCTTAGCCGCCAATTCGAGTGGCTGCATTAAAGTATTGCAAATAGCTTAAAGAGATGACTGCCAAAAGTCTTCCCCCTACTGGCTTCCTGATTGTTCAACAAGTTCAATAATATCCTTCGGAGGCCCGATCAGCAGCTCGAAATCGGTCAACGTTTGCATTATCCTCCTTTTGTCTATCTTCAACCAAGGCCCCCTCCAACATATACAGATCTTTGAACTTATCATTGTTGGTACACACATAACAGATGATTAAAGGTGAAGTTTCCCGCTCCATTATGAACATAATAAACGCAGGCATATGTAGCTGTATTTGGGTAAAACAAGGGAATCTGGTTGAAGATGAGGATTCTGCAGAGCATTGGGGACAAAGTTGGTTGCATACAGCCTCAGTATATATAATGCTGGATCAAAATGGCAGAACTGAAATGAGCCCTGTATTGAGTTTGTAACTAAAAGAATGTGGATAGTTTGCTTTGTTTTTCTAGTTTATGTAAATGTCTCAAAGAAAGAGAGCATAATAGTGTACACTGCTGACTGGACAGGTCTTATCCTGAAAAAGAATGAGAAGCAAGTTTTGGAACGAATCTCTGTCAGACTTCTCTCTTTTTTACCTTTTGGCTCCTTCATATTAACTATGTGATTCGAAATGAAATCCTGAACATACAAGGATTCAAAGTCCAGGGTTGGCTGCTCGAATTACTGAAGAATCCAAATTACACTGCTACAAGAAAAATCAGGTAACACTCACTGACCCGTTTCTATCTCCTTTTCTGTCAACACTTGATTGATTCATTCAATATTTTACCTAGAGAAACAAAAACCCAGGAGAGGAATGGATAAATGGTTAAACCAGAAAGGTAGCACCATTGATCGTTCCTCCCCGCATTCATCACCTTCGTTCATGACACCCCTTTCCCTGGATTTTGTGAACTCATTGTTGTTCTCTTTGGACTGTCTTTCGCAGCATTCGTCCTCAAACTCCGGCCAGTTGGACTCCACGTTGCTGACAATCTCGCCGGTGATGACCTCACTGGAGTTTTCACTTTTGATTTAACACCTGCATCAAACAGTGCAAGAAACATCAAAATACACTCCCCTTTGGAACGAAAACAGGGAATGAATTCAGAAAGACACCTACCTGGAGCTTTCTTCACTTTAACATTAGCTGGCTTCTTTGCCACGGCAGTAGCAGCAGGCATTGTTTCTTTCTTCGGTGGCTCCGATATCACTGACCTCACATCCGACGTGATCATTTCCTCCGGACTTCCAATACAAACCGACTTCGCATCAGATTGAACGATCTTGGATTCATCCGCAGCTGGCAACACAATTGGATCTTCACCTGCTGCAGGGGTAAGAGGCTCTTCATTTCCTGCCTCATTTGACTTGAACTTCACACCAAGAGAGGACGTCATCTTCTCCCTCTCCGCGAGCCTGTAAGCAAACATATGAAACGGAATCTGAGAAACCGAGCTCGAATCGCAGGTGACCTCAGCAGGGAACTTCTTCAGAAACCCAGCTTCCAGTTCGGTGTAGTCGACAGGGGGCATCTGCATATTCGGCTGCCCATCACTAGGATTCATCACCAGGAACTTCTTCACGTATCTAAGAACCCTACAAATCGAGGAGAAGCTCGGCCTGCAGCTTGGATCCTTATGCCAGCACTTCTTCGTCATGTTCACAAGGTATTTAGGTGATTGAAATGGGAATAACGGTCTCTCCCCAGCTCGAATGTTCTTGATCATCTGATCACCATGGAGATGCCCGTCCTCAAATGGAAGCTTCCCCGATAACAGGCAGAAACTCAGCATTCCAAAGCTGTAGACATCGGCCTTCTCCGTGTACTTGCTATTCGACCTTGAATTATTCCCACCACCAGCAGCTGCAGCCTCTTGTTCCGCTAGCACCTCCGGCGCATACCAGATTGCCGGATCGATTGCATCTGAGCTCGAAGAAGCATGCCTCAGAGGTTGACTTTCAACTCTCGCGAGTCCAAAGCCTGAAACTTTGACGAAGAAATAACCCTCTGTGGATTTCCTTGGCTTGAGCAATATGTTGGTGATGTTCAAATCTCCATGGTAGATCTTCTTCGAATGGAGATACTCCATCCCTCTAGCTACCTGAAGCATGATATCCACAACAATGGGGAGAGGCAAAAGAACCCTTTTCCTCGGACTGCTGTTCTCCTTCATGTAAGAATACAAATCCTTGCTCATCAACTCCATTACTAAAAAGCATTCCTTTTTGTCCTCGTCATAGAATCCACAGAAGTACTGGACTATGTTGGGATGAGCCAACGACATTAGATCATATATCTCAGAGCTCAACGGCTCAATCTCGTGGAACACATGTCTCATTGCAAATCCTTCCCCTAGCCATTGGATCTCCTTGTACTGGCTTCCTTCCCCTAGTCTTCTCCTCACTTTGTAATCTTCAGCTCCCAATAAAATCGAGCTAGGTGGGAGTTTCCCGTTAACTTTCTCGACGCTGTTGAGCTTCTTCAGCAGCAGATCAGCAATGCGATGCTCATTCTTTGAGATCAAGCCTGATGCTTTCTTCTCCTTCAGCTTCTCGATGAGATGCCATTTGTCTTCCCTCAGGGCAGCTTTGAACTGGCAGCATATCTCTCTTGGGATCAAGTACTGCCTCCCGAACCTCCACTGGAACAGCTTGGGGTCATACCAGCTTCGATCGTATTTTTTCGAAAGCATCACTCTTTTCCTCTTCATGTCTGCCTCGTCGAGGCCAGAGATCTCTCCTGCACTCTCTATGGCCTCGACGACAGCGTGGAAGCAGGTGAGCAGGTTGTGGATGTGGAACTCGACGGAGTCTTTGTTTTGGTGGAGGGAGAGGGATTTCCCCCACCAGTCCTTGCTGTTGTCCATACAATGGCGGACGTAGAGCTCTCCTTCTTTGAACACCCTGTGAAGCTCCCTCAACGGCTCCTCCAATGGCTTCCACTTCGTGTTCTTCTCTTCCAGGGTGAGGTTGTGCCTGATCTCCTCGGCTATCGTGTCGAATGCCGAGGTGAACATCTGGTGCAGGAGAACGCACTGGCGTGGGTTGATTTGAATGTCGTCTTGGAGCACCATTAGTGCTTTCAAGCTTCCCAGGACTTCCCCTACGTGTCTGAACTGCTCCATTTCCTTTTTTTATCAACTGGAGCTTCTTTTGCTGATCTCTCTGTCTCTATTTGCCCTCTCTAAACAAAGAAGCAAAGAGGGTTTGCTTCAAAGTTTAGAGAGATCTCAGAACAAGGATTCAGAAGAGCTTCAGGTCCTGGGAAAAGAGGAATATCAGGATTCAGGGAGAAGTTCTTACAAGCGTTTTATCAACCTATCAATCCTCAGGTGATCAGAAGCGTTAGAAGAAGAAGAAGAGGGATCGTACATAACCCATGAAGGAAAACGTAAAGCACAATCTAACCAGCAAGAACGTAGTTTTCCATGGCCTGATCTTCTGGAAGAATGGAAGGGAAAATAATTGGGGAAGCATACATTTACCTGAAGTAGTAAAAAAGCTCTGGTTCTTGATGAATCAGCCCAGATCCCCTGCTGCCATTAATGAATTCTTCAAAGGTACCACCTGCTCTTCCTCTTCCTCCGTCTCTCTCTCCCCTTTGTTCTCTCTCTATAACCCTCGTCTCCCCTTCTCCAGCTTACTTAATTACCTGATGATTAAATTATCAGAAATTAACTAAGAAGCAAACCCTCTCCAATCTCTAACCATGGGAGAAAAAACAAAATAGAGGATGGATTACGGAATACGGAACCTGAGAAAAAAAATCCAAAACAGAGAATGTTGAGGACGGAGAGTTCAATGCAGCTTCTCTTCTTCTTGTTCTTCCTATTTTTCGTCTTCGGACGTCAGGATTCTTACAAACAAAGCAAACCTTTTTTCCCCCTGCCTGTAATTTTCTCCCTCTGCCAATGGTTTACGACGGAATTTGATCAATGGAATTACACAAACTGATGAAAACAAACCGGACCCTGTAGATTGGTCGTCGGAAAGTTCTCAAATTTTCAATTGGGTAATTGATCACAGGTGCTTTGGGTTGATCTCAGGTGAAATTCAGAGCGGCAGAGAGAGAAAGAAGAGAGGAGACGAAGAAAGGAGAGAGAAAGGGAGACGGTGGCCGTTGAAGTAGTCACCCAACCCAGGTCTATAGGTCTCCCCTTTTTTCCTTTTTTTCTCTCTTTTATTTTCCACGATTTTAATACTGAGAAAACATTTCCCGCGGGTTTCGGTTTCATTTTGGGCAGTTACGACGGACCTTTCTTCTTCTTCATTCCCCAAACGCATTTCTCAACTGTTTCTTTCTTCTCCGACGCGAACCGCCGGACGCCGTAGTTTCTGAGGGATCCTACAGGCCTACGTGGCTGTGCGGCGACGTCGTTTGAGGATGGAAGAGAGCGGAATGGTCTTGGAGAATGCGACGCGTGGAATGGTGGTGAACGTGGGGCCGTTATCACACGTCTTCATGGTGGTGGACTGGTAGTTATTTCCGACGTGACTCCGGTTAAAAGGGACGGCGGGACAGCCACGATTTCTTTATTTTATTAGTTTTAGTGGAGAACGACCAATAATATGTGGTAATTAGTTTATCAAAGGAAGATAATAACAGAGCGGCATGTAGATACAAATAAAAAGTTGTATACGATTGAAGGAAGTGTGGAATAATCCATATTCTAATAGTGATATTCTTGACTTCATGCAGTTAAATTTGTCCCGAATAACAATTTTTAGTCGTATTAATATGTTGTGGATGAATACAAGGTATCACCTTTCTTGTCGTTACACATTGAAATTATTGCAATGTCCATTGTTAAAAAATGACCCATCATTATGTAGTGTGTGTTTCCATTTTGCAATTGGAAATCAGTTAATGGATGATATTTTGGTTAATAAATGATAATGAGCACCGTTGTCAACCATTAAGGTTAGCTTCAATGGGGAGAAGAATTTAGATTGACTCACTATCATTATCTTCAAAAGAGAAAGCAATGCGAGTTGGTGATACGATGAGTAATTAGTTATTTTAAGTTTTGATTTTATGTTATCTCGTTTAATATATACTATTAAGATGTATTTTTCTCTCCAATAAATTATTTGTATTAATGAGAAAAATAGAGATACAAAAATGTCACAAGAGTCAAGACTGATAATAGCTAAGAACTAGCATCAAACTCTATCTGTTTATATTAAGAATATATGAAGCAACAAATCATAACCCACTCTTTAAATTCATATTCCAACTTTCAACTTGGAAGAACTAAAATCGAGAGGCTTTCTCTTACTTTGATAAATTTCAATTTGCACTAATTGTCAAAAAATAAATTAAAGAAGAACCCCATGTGTTCTCTCTTCATGATAAAAAGCACAAGCACAAATATACTAGTAAGTTAAAGTAAGGAAAGCCCAACAGTTCTGGCTCAGAAGCCCAATTCCAAAAGATACAGCCCAGGGAAGATAAACATTGGTCTCAACCAACCCAAGCCCGTTTAACTTTTTCAACTTCCAAATCTCTGGAGATCTAGCGGTGAAAGACAGAAAGCCGAAGCTGCTGCCTGCTAAGAAGAAGAATGGCACAACTGTAAAGCAGCGGATGTTAATGGCGGACTGATTAGTGATTACTACTGAAAGAGTGAGAGAGTGACAGAGACAGCAAACGCAAAGGCCGTTCTCCGTCGCTATAGCTGCAGATCGCGGAGCACGATGAAATGGTACTTCGTCGCCGCCCTTCTCACCGTTCTAACTAGCTCTCAGGTCAGTCGCTGAAGCTCGTCCTTCTTCCTTCCTTTTCAATGTCCGTCGTAGATCGCCAGCATTCAAATTCGCCTCCTCGCTTTCCTTCCCCTTACTTTCTCCTAGAAGAAAAGCTTAATTGCTCTTAGTTTTCCTGTTTCGTTCCGATTTCATGAGATTCCATTTGGCGCCTGTTCGAACGTGGAGCCCTTTTGTATATGGTATCAGTTATGATTTCGCGAAATGAGAACTGAGAAGCTACTCATAAGAGTCTGTGGAGTAAGTTGAGTAGACGTGGTTGAGTAAAGAGCGTCGGCCTTAGCAATGCTAGGCAGTAGTAGAGCTTTTGGTAGTTGAACTTCGCAAGTAATAGGACGAAATTCGTGAAAGCTGAGATGTGGGTTTGAGGGAAAATTTTGGGGAACTATGATCCGTTTTAAGATTTTCATAGGCGTTCCAATGCCCTCTGAAATTCACCTAAATTCTTCAGTCCAAGCAGAAGCATCTAAGGCTTTGTCACTAATTGAATGTGTTTGGTTTACAATGTGTAGGGGATCTTGACTACTCTGTCTCAAACTAAGGGAAGCTATCTCTATGACTATGCAACAGTTCCATTTCTGGCAGAGTTCTTTAAGGTAGCTCTTAGTTTTCTCAAAATCTACCTTCCATTATAATTGTAGTAACCTTGTTATCATTCCAGAGGCTGGTTCTTCAATTTGCTCTTGTTTAACTGCAGCTGGTCGTTTCTGGTTTACTTTTATGGCGAGAATTTCGCGTATCACCATCCACAAGGATAACCACTGAATGGAAGACTGTGCGGTTGTATCCAATTCCGTCCATCATATACCTGATTCATAACAATGTTCAGTTTGCTACACTCACTTATGTAGACACCTCCACGTATCAGATAATGGGCAATTTGAAGATTGTCACCACTGGGATATTATTCAGGTGCTTACTTTACTTGTGCTTTTGTGGGTACATCTATCTGGGAGGCATTTCTTATTGCGGTCAGGCTTTTGCTTTATGACTCTGTACTTAGCAGAGCTAATTTCACCATGTATTTTTTAATTTTTCTCTCCATTTTAAGGTTGTTTCTTAAGAGGAAGCTGTCTAATCTCCAATGGATGGCAATTATGCTGTTGGCTGTTGGAACAACCACTAGCCAGGTAACCCTCTTTTACTTGTACTAAAAATTCTGCTCGAGGATGCAATTTAGGAGAGTATTTGCATGTGGTTTCATCTGTAAGGTGGATTATGATTCATGTGCTCAAACATTATAGGTTAAGGGTTGTGGAGAAGCTTCCTGCGAGTCTCTGTTTTCAGCTCCAATTCCAGGTTACATGCTGGGCGCCCTCTCTGCTTGCCTCTCTGCATTGGCTGGCGTTTACACAGAGTTCCTAATGAAGAAGAATAATGATAGCTTGTACTGGCAGAATGTACAATTGTATACGTAGGTTTCTTTTCTATTCTAGAATTGTGTTTGGGCATTGATAGATTGTCCTACTTTCCTGCACTAGAAGCTTTCCATAGGACAAACTTTATGGGAATCTCTCTGGCTGTTAGATCTGTGCTCTAGAATTATTTAGGGTGTATCCCAGAACTTATCTCCATACTATTTGCCTTCAATTTGGGAGCATGGTTAAACATCTTTGCCTTCATGTCTTTTTTCCAGGTTTGGAGTGTTATTCAACATGGCAAAGCTTATAGTAGATGATTTCCAAAGTGGATTTGAAAATGGGCCGTGGTGGCAGCGTCTCTTTAATGGATACACCACAACCACGTGGCTGGTTGTTTTGAATCTTGGCTCGACTGGTTTGTTGGTTTCATGGTTGATGAAGTATGCTGATAATATTGTGAAGGTAACTGCTACTTTGCTGACATCAGAATTCAGAAACTGATATCTGTTCATCTTCTGCTTCTCCACTTTGAAAATTTGACTGCCATATATTCATTCTTGTTTAGGTCTATTCCACATCCATGGCAATGCTGCTGACGATGGTTTTATCAGTGATCCTGTTTTCCTTTAAGCCTACACTTCAGGTACTTTTGAGCGAAAGTTATGAACTGGTCTCTCTCTTCTACTTATTTGATTCCTTGTGTTGTGGCTTATAGATACATGTTCTGGTTCTGTTGCTTCATTTTTTTGCAGCTCTTCTTGGGTATCATCATATGTATGATGTCACTTCACATGTATTTTGCCCCTCCACACGTGCTTGTGGACTCGCCGCCTACGCCCAAACCTGCTCCCGAGGCCCTAAAAGAAGTTTCTATCGATCGAAAGGCCGATTCCTGAAAGACTCTGACCTCACTGGCAACCATTTGTGTTTGGGACCATCTCATTTGATGTAGCATTTCAAACCGGCGAATGACGTTCCAACTCCATGCTCCATCGGGAAGCAATATTGTTCTTCAGAATTGGCAAAGCCTCTGAAAATTACAAGACCATCTGGAGAGCGTTTTTGGGGATAAGATCCAAACAAAGTGAGAGATAGATCCATCACCAACAGAGTACCATAGAGAATTAGATTCGCTTAAGTTGTAATATCTGTTTAGGAAATTAATTGTAACTGCTAATGGTACATGGCATACCTCTCGTTGTTTTGCCTTTCATTCTTTGTTGCAATTACGCGAAAGAAAGTGTACACTGCACAGTGACTAGTGAATGAAAACCAAGGAATGTAACACGTACCTGTACTTAAGGTCTCAATTTTCTGCTGCCTACCCTGTTCTGAAGGGAACCTCAAGATTTCCGGTCGCAAGACAACGATTGGTAGTTGAACTTTTACGTCCGTTCCTTCATTTCAGCGAGTTTATATTTGCAATTCGTTGATTGTAGTGTACGCGAAATGCAAATACACCACAATCACTAGTTCATCCTTGAATCTCATGTACCATAATATTAAAAATCGGGTGGGGATAAGGACTAAGAGAAGTCGCAGCCCTATGATTATGAATGCAGTGATCTCTAGAACCAACTAGACATTAGAGGACAGTTGCCCCAAGCCCAAGCAAGGAGTTAATGTAAACGGTAGGTCCCTATCTATACTGCAACTGATACTGCAGACATCAACTCATCAGACCAAAACCAGTTTGCAGCCATAGGATAGAAGTAGAACACAATTCCTGAACTAGGACATTGTATTTAATTCCAGGATTGTGACAACTAACTTGTGTGTCAAGTAATTTCAGATTCAAAGCATGGTGGTGGAAGTGAACATATCATCAGATCAGATCCCCCCAATCTAAAAACCCTTTCATTTTCAAGTGCATTAAATTTGCCCTTCTGTACTAGCCTTCCCTTCTCTTCTTGTGTAGTTGTATCTCGATTACACTCCACTCCACTCCATCCTTCCTAGCTAGCTAGCTAGCTCCACTCTATAAAAGGAACTCAAACCAAGCAAGTGCTGCAGCAAACTGATCATCTCTAGCAAAGAGAAACTGTTAGTTCAAGATGAATGCAATCAGAAGCAGTTCAGCATCATCGTCGTCAGGATTTCAGATGCCACTCCACTATCCAAGGTTCAAGAAGAAAGACTACGAGACGATGCCTGAGTGGAGGCTGGATTGTTTGCTTAAGGAGTACGGTCTGCCTGTTGTTGGGGATGCCGATGAGAAGAGGAAGTTCGCCATGGGAGCTTTTCTTTGGCCTTCAGAGCAGTGAAGATACCAGAAAACAGTTCCTGTGGCATTTGTTCTTGTCATACATGATCGACTCTGTTAAAACCGCTCCATAAATAATCCTTAGTTAAGAGATCAAAGCCCATGTATATCTGTGATCTGTTATGGCTACGCATACTAGCTTCTAAGAATAGTATGTAATATTATTTGCAGTGGTTGTAAGTAATTCACGTTGTTGGTATTTGAAGAATTCAGAGAAATGAACAGCAATGTTCACGGCTAACAGGCTGTAAGAACACAAACTAAAAAGAATGCCACATTTGCAATCTACTTCCCATGTTTATGCAATCCACTTTCCAGGTTGAAATGATTTTCAACAATTGGTTGTTTACTAAAATCCGCCAAACATGTCACACAATAAACACTTGACATTAACAATGAAGATCGAGCGTAATTAAATCATATTAGAGTTAAGCCCTCATACTACATGCTTTGCCGGTGTTCTTCATCGTGAACCCTATTTAAGCTAACTTTTCCCCCCGGCCCCCCTTGACCACACCCAACTTGCTAGGGCTCTGCTTATTTCTTAGACCTTTCATAATCCGATTCTCTCTAAAGTCCTTATAAAGCAATAACTCTCTCTGAATACTAATTTTACCTCGCTAGCAAAACCCAAATGAACAAAAAATTTGTAGAATGATTGCAAAATTCGACAATGCCGTTATCCAATATTATTCTCTTACCTTTGGCTAGTCAATTATTTAGCAATTAACAATATCCATAAGTTGACATGCAAAGTTGTCATTCACCTACTATTTAGTTGTTTCTCTCAGCCGTTTCAACAAGAACAAAATCAAACACAAATTGAACTATCTTGGGAATGTTTGTTGGCATTGGCTGTCCAAATTCCATTCTTGTTATATTGGGTGTCAGAATCTTTTGTTGGCTTTTGCTGGCAAACCCCTCAAAACGGACGCTAATGAAAGACCAAACCAAATTTATCTTCTACGCATAAAAAATAAAAAATGATGATGAAGAAATAGAGAAATACATAAAGAAATCACTTCTTAGTATATAGTTTCTCTGAACTTCTTAATTAGTTGTCTTGCTAATTAACAGTAATGAGCTTATTTCTAACTTTTTGATGATGATGTATGGAGTCCATCATGACTCATTATTATAAAAACTTTTAGATTCCAAAATAAATATGTTTGTTTGATATTTTCTTCCCAACTTTAAAGTTTGGAAATCATTTTTTTTATCTCTTTGTGAATCAATGTTACCAGTTCATTTTTCACTTCATCGCTTATTAATTTTCGTAATACCATCAAACAAAACTATTATTGAGAAAAAACCTAAGAATTAAATTATAGAGACAAAGGCTAATTATGAAAACCTTATCTCCACCAAGTGTAGTTACTACACAGATAATATGGACCACAAGGCTTATCACAACTAACAAAATATTAAGCAGTCTTATATAGGTGAGTATTTAGTGTACTTACTTACAAAGATGATCACGATTCTAAGATATCATTTTTTTTATTTTTGGCAAATAAGTAAGACAAATGCAACCCATAAACTCTCTCCTCTTCTACCCCTCTCTAACTTAAACTTCAAATTAGTCTAGTTCGTATGTATTCCAACTTAAACTTCAATGGATAGAATTTGTAGGCGATCTATGTCATGTGTACATATTTAAAGAACTAAGAATAGATCCTCTTCCATCGTCAATACAAATTCTAAACGTACAAAATAAACACCACATACTAGAACAATTGTATAAAACGAACAACTCTCCTCTCAATTTTACAAATTACAACAAGCATCATATACCCCTATTCATTTTGGAGATGGATCTCACCCATGCATCTATGTTCCCAAATCCGACCCTCTTCTTCCTTAACCTCTATATCTATCAGTATCACTTCACTTGCTTTTTCCGTCAAACCTCGTATCCCTAACCATGTCTATTAATGAGATCATCTCACATTCCTAAAACTGTTGGCTTGTTTAAACAATTTGAGGAAAATTCCACATGCACAACAAAAACAGCATCACAATGGAAACGGAATCCCAACAGAAGTCCAGAACAAACGAACGAACAAAACAAACTCTCAGGTTTTTTAAAAAGGAAATACTCCGAGGACCGAAAGTTAACACGAGTTAAAATAAGGAACTGGACGGTAACTTAATCCGTTTAAATGACGTGGACCAATCAGGACTCCAGCATATGGCGCCAATGAAAGAGAAAGAGAAAGAGACGAAGGACAGACTGTCCCCGGGCAGGGCGGGAATTTCCCATTACCCTTAAACAAAAGTCACAAAGGAAAAGATAAAAAGGCACCCCTGCCCTCCGAACGGTCACATGGACAGCGGGCCCCACAGTTTTCGGTCCGTCTCTCAGGAAAATAAAAAACTGCTAAAATTTAAATTTCTGGACCGGCAAGGCAACCGGCTGAGCCGGTCGCCTAACTCTCTCTCTCTCTGTTGTCTGGATTCCGTTTTTATCGGCCAGCCGGGCGGGCAACAAAGCCACGGTATAAATCTTGACGCCGCGGCTTAGTCCAGCTTCATCCCCCCACCATCGAAAAAAGAGGCACAAGGCGATCCTCCGGTGGTTTTGGCTTCGTTTTAGGAAGAGGAGACCTTGCCTTCTCTCTCTCTGCGCGGCTCTCCGGAATTTGGATTCTGTGAGAGAGTGCTGAGAGAAAATCCTTTTTGGTTTCCGTCCGCAGAGAGAGGAGAGAAGAGAAGAGAAGAGAAGAGAAAAACAAAACCCCCCCACAAAAGAAAAAAAAATCAGGAAAAAAGAAAATCGAAACAACAATGGCAGTTTCGAGAGTCGCCGTTGCCGCCGTGGCCGTCGCGCTCATCTTCGCCATCGCCTTGCCTGCTGCAGTTCAGGCTCAGGGCATGGCTCCCGCCCCGGCCCCCGCCGCTACAAGCGATGGTGAGTGGGATTTTCTCTTCTCTGTTTTCTTCCAGCGCGTTTAATCGTCAGATCTGAGATGGGTTTCGGTCCCAAGTTGGGATCTTTGCCGGATTTGACAATGTGGGTTCTGATTTTTGGGTATTTGTATTTTGTTGGTTTCTTTCAGGGACGTCGATTGACCAAGGGATTGCTTATGTGCTGATGCTGCTGGCTTTGGTGTTGACTTACCTGATTCATGCTGCAGATGTGACTCCCAGCTTATAAATTAGACGAGCAGATGATGAAGATCAGAAAGATATTGGTTTCGTAATTTTTAATTTTTTTCTGGGTTGATTTGGATGGAGCTGGATGTTATTTAAGGCGATTCGAACCTTGGTCTTCTGTATTTAAGGTGGTACTCTGGTTTTTGGTGTATTTATTGTTTCGATCATATGTAGAACAAATTGGGTTTTCTGGTTTTTCTTTCGTATTTGGTGAAGAAGAAGAAGAAGAATGTGGGGTGTGGTGGGGGGTTCCAGTGGTTGTTGCTAATGTTATCATCTTGTTTGGTGGGCTTATCTATCTTTTCCTACTCCTGTCCCTTTCATTTCTCTGCAAAGTTTCCTAGAATCGTTCTGGCATTGCTTTGAAGAATCAAAGCATTGCTGAGCATGACACAGAGCGAAATCATGCAACATCTATGGTTTCATTGGCTAAGAAACAGAAACTATCTGGCATTTAGATGTCAATGTAGATAGGAACAATAAAAGAACACCATGACAGAGCGAAATCGTGCCACATTAATGGTTTCGTTTGCTGAGAAACAGAAACTATCTGGCATTTGGATGACAATGTAGATAGGAACAATAAAAGAACACCATGAAGGGTCATTCACATTCATCAGCTGGGCATCATAAATTCATCTTTAGAAGTTTTACATCCTCGTGTGAGGAACAACAATAGAGTAAACAATGGAAGTGAGGTTTGATACAGATGCAGACGACACCGAATTTCGTAACCAGAAACTAGGATTCTTCAGGCATCTAAAACTCATCTAGTGACTAGCTAGTGAAACACAAAATTTAATGACATGAACTTGACACAGCCTAGTGAAACACTAAACTTAAAGACATGAACTTGACACAGCCTATAGAGAAAGATCGATCCCACGAGCTCCGCGAGAGTGAACTGTCAACCTTTCTTAGGCGATACCTCTGATTCATTCTTGGCCTCGTTTGCTAGGGAGAACTTCTTCACATTCTGCAGACGAACAATGGCATATACCAATATCAGAGGCATACAAATGGAAACACTACATACGAAAGACAATACTAAAACAATGCCATTTAGCAATGTACCAAGCCATATGGAATGGAAGGTTATGCTAAAATGCTAAAAATTCCATTCACACCATTCCATTCAAGTGAGCTAGCTCATCAATTATCAGAACACCAAATGGCCGAACTTCACAGAAACACAGTTTTTCATCAAATCTATTAGTAGCCGCCCTGTTCAAAGCTTAAAGAACAATCAATCTCTTAATCCAAAATCCCACGAGCAGAGAAGCAGAGGGGGTAGACTAGTCACTACTGCTGCCAATTGGCAATCAATCCATTCTCCTTAAGCCTAAGAAATGGAGCTTCCGAAAAAAAAAGAAATCTGATCAAGAGTCAAAGTAGCCCCCTAATCCTAATCAGAGATTGACGACATTCTTCTCCTGACTCCTAATGCTCTCCTTTTCAACTACACAAATCGGCTACCCACAAGTTAGAAAAGTCTGGAAAGTAGCAGAGGAGAGAACCCAAATTCCAGGCACCAACAACAACGACGGAAGAGAAACGAGCGAACAAATGGGGCAAAATCGAAAGCGATGCTTGTTTGTTTGGTTTACCTGCTTCACAGCACAATCTCGCAAGGCCTGCAAGAGGCGGAGGCATTTGTCCTGATCGTAAGGAGATTCAGCGACGCAGTTGAGCAGATCCAACGCTTCTTCGCCGCAGACCGCCACCGCCTTCTCCATCGTTCGCCTGCCGCTGCTTCTTCTTCTTTGGACTGACAAAGATAAACCCTTGTCGTGCAAGAAAAAAAAGGGGTTTAATTTAACGCTTTTTACTCTCTTTGTTTAATAATCTCTCTAGCGAGTTCTGGTCTCGTGCGCCACCGCCTCTGTTTTTCCACGGCTCGCAGGGCGAAAGGGAAATTGGAATTGGTTTTAGTGGGAAGTGAAGCCACGCGCTGAGTCTGCGATTTCTTTCCTGCGCCGCGGTGTCTGACTGTGTTAGCCCAGAACATACGTACTGTGGGCTTCTACGCATCTTCTTTGTTTATTCGGCCCACCTAAGCACCTTGAAAGGGCCCAGTTCATGAAGGAGAGCCCAGAAAGTTGGTTAAGCGGATTACATTTTCGCTGAAGAGAGTTAGGCCCGGCTTCTCAAAGAGGACAAGTCGCGGAAAAGGCTTTGTTGAGAGTTGGGACGGAGCATTGTGGCTTCGGTTCGGGCTTCTCAAAAGGAGGCCCAATTCGTCACAGATCACTTGCATTACATACGATGTGCATAAATTTCATAATTTTCTTGGTATATAAACCGAGAGTATCTAATAATTTCTCAACTTTTTTTAGCAATTTATTTGTAAAAGTCTGTTCGTTTAGAATATCAAAAGAATTTCCTCTTTAATCTACATTTTTAATTCTACATAATAATTTTTCATAAGTAAATTTGACGAATAAAGGTGGAATTTTAAAAAGAGTAGGCATAAGAATTTTATTGATAATAATATATGAATTCCATTGGTAAGTCAAAAGTTCGATAAAACATGGAAGTAAATTGACTTCATAAACTAATTAGGAGTGTAACGGCCAAATTTCTCAGTTAACCAGAAACTAAACTCATCATTATCCCAACCCATTTCACCAGGACCACCAACATAGACAAGCATTGATAAATCGAGGACCCATTGTCCGTCCTCGTCACGAGTTATTTGAATGCAAGAGAGCAGTGAGGAGTGAGGACGTAACGTAATGAAATGTGCGATGGCAAATTGCATTATTTAGGTTGGTCGGATATGGGTTATCCGTGCAATAATAATATGCACTGGTAATTGTCTTGCCGGAAAAAATGGAGACTGCAGACTGCAAAAGTGCAAACTACATAATGAAGGCATAGGAAGTGCGTGACTCCGCAGTCGGTGAAAGCCATAGGAAGTACTGTACAGAATGCCACGTATTCATTCCCATGTCGGTATATTATTTAGCTGATCAACCATTAAAAGCTCTATTTAAGAAGGCCGAGCGGGGACCTAATTAAGCTAGCTAACTGCTGCTGCCGATAATTGAAGCAATAGAGAGGGCAAGCGTCGACGTTATAATATGTAATTGATCAGTCGCCCAACAACAGTACTGTAGCCTCCTGATCCAACATAGTTTTCTCCCAACAATTCGAGTTATTGGGACCAATTGGTTTATGACACTCTCCTTAGACCTATAACTTCTTCCCAACAACAATAGAATAATTTTGTACAATATGTGAATTACTATATGTAGTAGATTGACTCGTTTGGATATAATTACTATATGCACGTAAAAGAGACATATGGGAAGCGTGGGTGGGCAAAGAGTTTGATGGGGAAAGTTGGGTGAGAAAATATTATAGTTATTAAGGCATTGTGCACATATATATATATATATATATGCTTCTGCTCCTTCTGTTTGTACACCAGTTAATGTGATAACGATGGTGCCATGCCATGTATATATAAGTCGTCTCTTTCACCGGTCGATTCTTGTAGCAACGCCAACACACATGGAATTTAAGCGCACTGCTACTGTCTTCTTCTTCCCCCGGCCCGCCGGTCGTTGCCCGATGGTGTTAATATTGCAACCAGCGAAAGTACTACTGCTACCAACTGGCCAATGGTAGGTTTTACATTGAATACCTAGCTCACTTTCGTCCATAATAAATTGCCGCAACTGTGGATTATATATGGATTTGGCCCTGTGGGATAATCATAATCAAAATGATACACGTATTGGCTATTGCCAACTTGTAACATGCATGCCCGCAGCTGCTTAGCTTCCCCAACTCCAAGAAAAAATTTGAAATGAATGCTAATTTTAGGCGGTGGCGGGCTGTTTCTTGACGTGGATTTTTTTTTTCCCGGGCTCGAGTCAGACCACACGAAGACTCCACGTAAGCAATATGCACGAAGCTTTGGGCTGCGGATCAGTGACGTGGGAGCCCAACGAGGGGGAAAGGCCAATTTCCACTCATACCGCCTTCCCTCGCGCTTTAGAGATGCAATGGTCCGGTTTGGTTCGGAGGGGATCAAATTCAGGAGATCCAGATAATAAGAGAAATTTATGAACCAAGGACTGGACCAACAAAGCATTTAGTTCGTAAGATCAAGAATCGGACCATATTATACTCGATTCAATACAGTCTAATCCAAATATTAATTTGGTTTGATACGGTCATGTATGAACCGAACGGTTAAATACCCCTACTCACGCTTATCCACTTGGGCTTTTTGGAGGAGTCCAAATCAGCACACGAAATATTGCAGTATAATGAGGTGTGGGTCCACGTATCTGGAAAATTGTGATGGGCTGAGCTGGGTTGGATGTGGACCACCACCACCGCTCCATTTGCACAAAAATGGGACCAGGCCCGAACTGGGCCCAATGGAGAGCCGCCCCGGCCTTCCAGCTGCTGACGCGCAAAACAGTTAGCCTGACAAGTGACGTGTACGGCGGAGATTGATTATAGAGTTGCAGGGAAGATCCTCTCAGAGATTTCCTTCCGCCGGGGAGGCTTTTTCTTCTTTCATTTTTTCTCTCTCGCTTTTGCCTTTTTCTTTTCTGGGTGAATCTGTTCTGTGGCCTGGGCGCAAAACAATACGAAGGCAAAAGAGTATTTTGGGTTTGGACTTGTTCGGTTCGCCCAGAGATATTTACAGGATTTTTCCAGTGCATATATATATATAAATAAATATTCTTATTCTCAAAAAAAATTGTGATGAAAATTTCTTGTGAGAAAGAAGATGCATGTGGCCGGACTTCCTCCCTGGCTCCTGCAGCTCCGAAAGAACGCAGGTCAGCCTGAACCAGGACCAGACCAGACCCTCGATTCGTGTCCTTTTGTAGGACAATCCGACCGGAGTAATCGTAGGTAAAACCCAAATGAAAGTATATTAAAATTCTTATATTTAGCAAAATGTTTTAAGGATTAAAATTTAAAGTGTTGTAAATGTAATATCACGTTAATATCATATCAAATTCGTTAATGTTTCCAGTTGGGACAACAAATATGGTGATGAAAGAGGTTGATGATGATGGAGAGTTGTGCAACTTGGTTACGTATATTTGATATCATTCGGATTTGCTTAAATTTTATGATGGTGATACTCTACGGAACCACATCAAGAATGATTCCCTTAAGACTATGAGAAGATATAACAAAGATTGCGGCCATATCACTTGTGACCCCGACTAAGAGATTCAGCATGTACAATGCACATGACAGTTGCTTTCAAGGAATATTGAGCGGAACGATTAGCGCGGCTTGTATTGATAAATATAAAATAAGGAAGAGGATGTTCATTAGGAATACAGAGGTAAAGAAATCTAGTGAGGTCGATAACTCGATATATGGTAATGTGATGACAATTCATTCAGTCAAAGAGAGCATAATCCAACCTCAAATCATCGACGACTATCACTATCGTTGACGACGAGGCGTGTTGACTGTTGATACATCTTGTTGACTAAACAAGCCATAAGTAGGCATGGACAGATCTTTTTAAGTAGGATGTTAATTACTCGCCCAAATCTCTCAAGATAATGACACCTTCCATTTTGTCTGAGGTGTGTATGGCTGCTATTTACGTAGCAAAATTTCTGGTTCACAAATAAAAAAGAAGAGAACATGGGAAGGGAAGACACAATCATGGAGAGAATCACAGGTGACAAGAGGAGCTTGTGGGGGAATGTATATGTTTGTCATGTTTCATGTTTGGTGGCCGAGAATTGGAAAGAAAGGGATAGGGGGAGCAAAGGGCAACTCAGCCAGAGGGGCAGAGTTTCTTCTAGGGATATTTAGTGTATTTGCCCTCCAACAAAAGAAATGAAAAAAAAGGTAAATGTCACATTTTTCTCACTGGGATTACTAAATTGTGTTATGTTTAGCCACTAGAAAAAATTAATATCAATTTTGGTTACTCGAATTACTAAAACATAACACATTTAGTCACTCTCCCGTAGCCTCCGTCCAACTCCGGTCACTCGAATAACTTTCTTTTTTTAATGAATGTCACTCAAATTACTGAAACATGTCACATTTAGACACTACTCACTCTCCATTAGCCTCAACTAACAGGAGAGAGTAAATGTGACATGTTTCAGTAATTCTAGTGACCAAAATTGATATTGATTTTTTCTAGTGACTAAACATAACATAATTTAGTAATCTTAGTGATCAAATGTGGCATTTACCAAAATGAAAAATGGAGAAAGATATATTATATGGTTGTTTCTGTGTATTAATGAGTTTTTGGCTTTGCTAGGAGGGGTTGGGTTTGGAGGAAGAAAGAGAGGAGGTTTTGCAGTTTTGCTGCAGCGCACAGAGAGAGGGCAGAGCCGCAGAGGTTCTTTCTTTTGCCCTTTGAGGCCTCGGCCGTGAGCGGACAGCACAGCAGCGATAAAACCAAAACCAAAAACTGGCGGCTTCCCCTGCACCTGCAAATTCCAGCTCATGAAATGGGGACCATTTGATCATATTATTGTTCTCCTCATCTCAGCCGTTCAATGCTCTGCTTTCAGGCCGGGAGTTCGATCTTAAACACACGTCATATGTAGTTTGGGTTTGCTCACTCGCCCATTGTAGTACGCACAGAGAACTGAACCTTTGATCGATGGAGATGTTACGACTGCTTTCTGCGGTTCGGGGGATCGGAAGATTCGACGGAACAAGAAACAATGAAAACAGAAAGCACACAATACACGATTTACTTTTGGTTCACTAACACGATGTGTGTTAGCTAGTCCACGGGCAGGAGAGAGCCAATTTCACTATACTTCGAGCAGATAGAGATTACAGAGGAGTATGAGAAATATTTTATACTACTTCTGCTAGGCTGCTAGCTAGGTCTAACCCTAATTCAATATGGTAAAGGAAAAGCGGTTACAACCAGGCCGAGAACACGAACCCCGTGACTTCCAGTCGTAGCGGCTGATAGTCCGATTCAAGTTTACATCAACAGGAAATGTTTGAATTCTACCAACAAGCGAGTTTCAGCTGGTAAGTCTACAAGTGTTTTGAAGATGAAGATTCCATCGATAAATAAACATCATTCCACCGATCTAACGAATGGAAGTTCACACACGAAGTGATTCATCAATGTCAACAACACGTTCCTTTATTCTCCTCTGGGGTTCCTGGGGATTTGATTAAATGTGGTAAAGGTGGTGGACTGGTGAATTGGTGATGCACAAATAATAAAATTCAGTTGCGGATGCAATTCTAGCTAAACAAAATGACAGTTGAGGTGTTGGTTGGGGTTGGGATATAAGTTAGTGAGTCACTCTGCACACTCACTCTCAGGCTTCCACATTGCCTCCCTTCATTCATTCATTCAATCAATCATTCACAGCTAGCTGCCATTTTTGCTGCTCCTGCAGGCTTTAACTATACTAAATTTCATTATTTTGGACTTTGACTTTCTTTTCAAATATCAGATACTTAACAAATAAGTCGAAGATTTGAACATAATACCAATGATCATGTACTCTAATATATTATCAAATATCAATTAGCTCCGAAATACTCAAGTTTTTATAAGATGTTCAATTATACCTTCTTTCCAGGCACGGTACATATTATGATCCACGATTGAACTTCTCCCAACAACTCGAGTTATTGGGACCAACTGGTTCTTGACATGGTATCAGAGCTGGTTTGGCCAAGTGGTCGTGTGTTCGAATCTCCACGACCCCCAATATTAACCGTTATCTTTCAAGCACATGGTATGGTGGGCCTGTGCAAACTACAAGAACCAGTTGGTCCCAATAACTCGAGTTGTTGGGAGAAGTTCAATCGTGGATCATATACCACAACACTAACACGCCCCCTCAAACGAAAGCCACTCACAAGGGCTTGACGAGTTATTGGGACCAACTGGTTCTTGACAATAACTCGAGTTGATCCCAATAACTCGAGTTGTTGGGAGAGGTTCAATCGTGGATCATATACCACAACACTAACACGCCCCCTCAAACGAAAGCCACTCACAAGGGCTTGACGAGTTATTGGGACCAACTGGTTCTTGACAATAACTCGAGTTGATCCCAATAACTCGAGTTGTTGGGAGAGGTTCAATCGTGGATCATATACCACAACACTAACACGCCCCCTCAAACGAAAGCCACTCACAAGGGCTTGAAGTTTGCACAGGTCTGAAGACAAGAATACCATGTGCTTAACAAATGGGGGTCACCGGGAATCGAACACAAGACCTCTCGGTCACAGAAGGCTCTGATACCATGTCATGAACCAGTTGATCCCAATAACTCGAGTTGTTGGGAGAGGTTTAATCGTGGATCATATACCACAACACTAACACATATCTCCTCGCAGAGAAAGAAACCGACTCTCGCATATCAGAATTGAAGGCTGCATATATATTTGATGCATATGAACTTTGTGAAAAACAGTTACTCAAGTCCTTTTCACTATTGGATTTGCTCGATCTACCCCGGGAATTAAATGCCTATTCATTCATATATGCAGCTGCAGTAATAAATATGCTCATTCAACTCACCACTCACCATATTTAACACTTCCGTTTTCTCCCCTTTTATTTTCTTGGGCGTAAAAATATATAGAGAGAGACATATAGGTCGGTCCAAACTAACAACGCAGATATTACTAATAAATATTAGTCATGTAGGTTTCATGACCATTGCGTTTTTTCCCCCATAATTTATTTTTTTCCTTCGGTTTTTTTTCCTTTCGATTTCACTGTTTATTATTATTTCTAACAGTTTCTAGACCATTACCAAAACTGCTGGAAACAAAGGAGTCGAAAGAGCGATGAAGCAGCAATTAATATTACCCAATTTAGTACATCATAACAACAAATCAATTCTCCAACGCACTCATTCATGAGGAGGATCTAGCCACGCTATACAATTTATGCGGCAATAACTCGAAGCCAATTCCCCCCCGTTGACCGCGGCACCTTTCTACCAGTCACTATAAGTTGATAGGTGAGGTCACTAAAGCACAATTACGGTAATTAAAGTCAATCCGATTTTCGAATATGTGTGGTTAACTGGTTACTGGTTAGCCAATCGAACTAGCCGGCATTATCGTTGTCTTTTTAAGTAGTAATTTGAATTCGTTCTACCAATTCAATTTAACTTTTTTCACTAAAAATTCAACTATTCGTTCCATTTAATTCAAATTTTAATAGGAAGAGAAGACCACAAATGTGCATTGTTTTCGTCATCTCCTTCTGTAAGTCTCTTGTATAGGGACTTTTTTTATGTGAAATTCATCTACAAACTTCTAATACCATCGATTCGTCCAAAATATTTGTATAATAATACCAGAAACATGCAGAAAGACAATTCAATGACGGCAAGTCATAATGAACCTCGGGTTGGCATCTACATTGTAAGACTTTTTTTAACGAACCTAACCAGTAAGCAGGAAGTGTTAAAATTTGTTTGATAGATGAGAAATTCACTGGTGGATAATGCACGTTTTAGTTGTGATGTTATTAGGTACATACTAATAACTCGGGTGCTGTAAATTGCAAGAAATCTATTTATATGGACGGGCCATAGATTTCATCCCATAAATCCAACACGCGCTTCTAAATCTTCTTCTGTCCTTCCGTTTTGTTGTTTGCCAAACAAGTTAAGTGACAGCTGACAATAATATGTATCATTTAATATGTGCTTTCTAAATTGTACCCCAAACTAATGTATGCTTAAATCCATAATAGCTAATTTTGGACCCCCTCTCTCAATGCGACATATTCAAGACCATAAAGTGTTTGAACTTTAATTAATCTTTTTAAACATCTGATCATGTGTAACATTTTGAACATTTTTTTCAATAAGATATTGTCCGTTTTGGGTTTAAATTTTCACGATTTTGACTTGAGATGTACATCAAAGTTACTTCTCATGAAGTCACTCAAAACGCGTTTTGTCGATTAATGTGGGTTTCTTATTCACAAACGTTAAGAAAGAGAAAATAATACAATGACTAAATTGTTGAAAATTTGAATACACAACGATTAAGTCACT
Organism: Linum tenue; assembly: GCA_946122785.1. Lineage (NCBI taxonomy): Eukaryota > Viridiplantae > Streptophyta > Magnoliopsida > Malpighiales > Linaceae > Linum > Linum tenue. The sequence goes on along the minus strand of CAMGYJ010000005.1, from coordinate 913,859 downwards.
TAATTGTCAAGTACTTACTTGGTTCAAAACAATCCAGGTTGGACCTTTTTTCCATATTTAGGAATTGAATATAAATGTCATTTATTAAAACATATCTTCCAACTTATTGAATAAAATATCGAAACTTTTCTTAATTGGCCTTTTCTTCTTGTACTAGCACGGGAATAGAATAGGGGTAGAGGAGGATTTGAGGTTTAAGGATCCTATATTTGAACTTCCTACTCCTAGTCAAGGTTGTTGTTCTTCCTCCTTCAAGTTCCCTCCTTCATCCACCCCAGACTTCCCTTTTTTGCAAAACAATTTTTTTTTCTTTTTTGTGAGAAAATAATTTCTTTCTTAAGAAATAAAATAATTTATTTCTAAATAAGCGTTCATGCGTTATTATTCTTTTAATTTAGATCCCAAAAATAGTTGCGGTCACGTGAAGAGAACACGTGCCCCCTCAAACACTAACCCAGCCGAAGTAAGCAGGCCGGATAACACGTAGCCCAAACTTAGACCGTCACTGTGTTACTGTGACTGACGTTCATTTCCATTTCCATAACAATAATATATATTAATAATATAATATATGTTCTGCTAATAACAATTCACAATTTCACATATTTCATTCAAAATTAAAATAGACAAAATTTGATGCAACTTCCTAAACATAATATTAAACAGAAAAAAAAAAACGAAAAAAGAGGACAAAATTGATACTAGGAAGGAAGGAAGGAGAAACGGAAACTTAACAACCCAAAGATTCTTCGTCGGATTTTTTCCTCTTCCCATCCCGCCGGTAATAACATAAAAAAAAACTATGCCGGAGACACAAAAAAACCGACGAGCTCAAACTCGCTGGACTGGTCGTCTTCTCATACGGAAAGCAGAGGGTCGGATCCGAACAGGTCACCGATGTCTTGAAAGCAATCGTCCGGGTTCCAGCTGGAGAATCCGAACCCGAAATCGTCCGACCCGACTGCGCCGGTGAAAAGATCCCCGCCGAAATCCTGGCTCAGGAAACCCTCCACCGCCAGGTTGGTCTCGTCGAAGATGTCTCGCATGGAGTTCTTGAAATCGTACGCCTCGTCGGAGAAGAGCGCCTCCATGGACGAGAACTCGGAAATTTCGGAGCAATCCTCTTTCACCGCCGTGACGGTGCTCTGCGACTGCGACTGGGACTCAGCCTCCTCATGCGATGACGGCGAGGGGAACCGGAGCGTCGAGATCGGAGAACGGCTTCCACCGGCGGCCTTGTTGTCGTTGCGTGACTCCTCGCCGGAGTTGTATTCCGAGCTGCAGGTAGGAGCGGCGGCGGCGGCGGCGGGCGTTGGATGTGGCGGAGGGGTGAGGAAGTTGGTGAGCGCGTCGGGTCCACGCAGCTGGACTGCCGCGTTGTCGTACACCATCGCTGCTTCTTCGGCTGTATCGTAGGTGCCTAGCCAGAGTCTCACGCGCTTGAGCGGGTCTCTTATCTCTGCCGCCCACTTCCCCCACGGCCGCCGACGGACACCTCTGAACTTCCTCGTTGTAGCCGTTGCCGCCTGCTCCGTCGGCCTCACCGACAAGACGCCTCCACCGGTGGAAGATTTCGACCTGGTGGCCTTCGACCTCGATTTCCTCCTTCTGGCGCCCCAAGCGTCGTCGTACTGGGAACCGGCGCCAGAAACAGAACAAGAGGACTCCACAGTTATCTCGCTGACGAATTTCTTCACCCTCCGCCGCGGCGCAAAAAGCTCCGTCTCCCCCTCGTCACTGGACGAGTCGGTGGCATCTGGGTCGGTCACTGAAATCCTGACCACTTGAGTGGGCTTCATCTCCGACGAGACAGAGTCGTCGGCGGGGAAAGGAGGACGGACGAGCTTGGTATGATTCCGGTACTCGCTGAACTTGACCGGCGCGAGGGAACGAACGCTGGTATCCATTTCGGCCAAATTTGTTTGATTCTGTAGCTATGGGTAGTTTGGCATTTGAGAAGGGAGAAAGGACCTGAAATCAAATTATAAAGAGGGGAGAGAGATTCTTTCGAGGCGGAGCCACGAGAGGGTAGAGAATAAAGGGGGAAGAGCGGAGGAAGGAGAAGAAAGGGGGTTTAAAGGGAAGGTATGAAAGGGGGAGAAATAATCTGAGCCATTAATGGATATTTGTGAAACTTTCTTCAAAAGCGTGCTCCCTTATGAAAGCACGAAGGAGAAAGTGTTCACTCTTATAGGAATAGGCGAGAGACCGCAAAAGGGAAAGCGTGGTGTGCCCTGCCCTCACCAACAACAACAAAGAAGAAAAAAAGGCAAAGAGGAAAAGGGTCCAGAGGAGACACAGAGAAATGGCGATTGAATGGGTAGAAACAGGAGAGATGAAGGACTGACAGACTCACTCTGTCACTCACTCACCCACAAAGATTGAGGGGAAAAGAGATTTTCTCAAGAAAGTTAAACCCAGTAGTTTACCGAGTGAGAGAGAATAGCTCGCTTTTACAAAGGAGAGGGAGAGAACAAACGAATCAAAAATTGTTCTCCAGGAATCAGCCCCCTTCTCCCCCGAGTGAATCAAAAAGCTCTGTTGGCACTCTGTTTTTGGGAAAACAGAGAAAAGGGTGGAGGCGAAAAAGGGAGGAACAAAAGGGAAGGAAAGTGGGCAAGGGAGGAGAGATTCCAGGCTTAGGAGGGTGTTTGGATTCTCAGAAAAATCAAAATCTCAAAGATAAGGGGGGAGAAACAGTCTTCCTTCACAATACTATATGAAGATGGAGGAGTAGGAGTAGAGGACGAAGAAGAATAAAGGGAGTGAGAGAAGACGAAGAAGAAGAAGCAAGAGATTGAGCGGAAGTTGGGATACCCAAACCGATTCTTTTATAGCCATCCCGAATTAGCCGTAACCCGTACCATAAAACACTCAATTTCTGATTCCTCCGTTCCGTTTAACCGGTGAAGCCTTTTTCTGTATAAAAGAAAATTGTTTAATTACTTACCTTTTTTTTTTGTTTTATTCCACCCGGGTCGACCCGAACGGAGATGGAGAGTCCGTCTCCGTCCTTGTGGTTGGGATTTTCCTTCTTTTTCTTGATTTCTTTCTCTGCATGACGATGCGCCGCATAAGAAGTGGGCGCGTGTGACGTTACACGTGGATAGGTAGGGCCTGGTTGGGCGAATTTGGACCAATGAGAAGGAATGTGATGTGCTGACGTGGATTTTTGCTTTTTGTTTTTTAGGTTTGAAAGAAAGAAGGGGGAGTGGCATGGGAATTTGGGCTGGGGAGGCATGATCACGTGAGATCGGACACTTTGGGTACAGTCCCGGACCTTTGACTAAGCGATATTAATGCTGTTAGTTTAGATGTTTTTTTATTATTTATTGCTTTATTAACTATTCTCCCACCCAACTCCTCCCTCCTTAATCTCTGATTTAACAATTAAATTACCGCCTGGTTTCCCGTTAATTGCGTTGCAAACACCGCCCTGATATTTTTACTCTGTGAAACGTTTTTTGACTTCTTCTTCTTGGTGGAGGGTGCTTTCGGTAATTTCGTTATATCGCCTGAGGATGAGGAAGAGAAATACTGAAATAGAGGGAAATACCGTTTTGGGAGGAGAGAGAGAGGGCCCTCTTGCCTGTCCTGCTGTCCTTTACTGTCTTTTCCCTTATTATTTTTTGTTAATGAATTTAATTTTCTCCTTACTTGTTTGCCGTTTTTACAGCTGGGACTGACTAACGTGGCAGGCAGCTAGGCTTGAGTTTGGCGCCAAATTTATAACTGGCAAGTGGGGGAATAGGAATTTACCACTATTTATTTTCCTTCCGAGTTTGATTTTATTTTCTTCTTTGCTGTAAAAATATGAAAAGGTAATTTGCTCTGTAGTTACTAAAATATGTTGTACCAAAGTTAGTAAGACTCTTAAATAGAGAAAATATTAACATTTCATACATTGTTTTATATTTGTGCTGGAAAAAGTAACATGATTATTATTGTGTTTATCTTGAGCTAAATTTGGGAAATGAAATCCTAAAATTAAGATTTTTCTCTGTTCACCAAAAAATAAAAGGAGTTTGCTAAAAATACTAAACAACCAATGGAATTTTATTTACTAGAAATTTCTATAAAAAGGGAGTAAAAATACACATAACAATCATAATATCGGGGTTGGTTTCCCTCCCACATACATTGTATAAATGTGAAAAAAGAAAGTTCATAATTTAATATGAAATTAAAGAAATTTTCAGTATTTTACCTTGTTTATACTTTTATTACTTTGAAAGAAAATTTATTTTCTTGAAGTTCACGGTTTGCCGCGTCCAATTTGAGCAAAACAAAAGATTGGGAAAAGAAGATAGCTGTAAGATTTGTTTTACCAAAAAGACAGATAAATACAAAAAAAAAATTGCCATAACATAAAATTGTACCACAAGACAAGTGACGCTTCCATTTTTCCTACCCAAAACAAAAGAGGAAATAAACAAAGGACAAAGCTTGAAAATTATCGTGTCTGTTTTGCAACAAACTAGCAAAAGAGCTTATAAGGAAATGAATGAGAGACCCTTCAAAAACAATAGTAGAATAGTTGAATTTAGAGTCTTCCCAATAAAACTTACAAAAAAATATTAGTCATGACTCAATGATCCCAAGTCAACAAGCATATTAGTACCTCATAAGTTCAAAATGTCTTATCGTGCATTTTTAACTTACTATTGTTCAAATTTCTGGCTCCGACAATAATCTCGCGCCTATCATGAACTAAAACTCTTGTCGTTCTACCTCGCTACTCCAAACAAGTAGTTTCGAGGCATATTGTGCTGAAAATCCAACACGCTATTATTTGGAGTGTTGTTGGTAGATTTTTCTTAAATAATATATACACTGCTTGATTTGTCTTGCCATCCTCCTCTTGATATGTTAAACCCGTAATTTAGAGATTCAATCATGTTGTCATCGTAAGAAAACTTCCCTCCTCCGAGATATCACCAAATGAAGGCACACATACAATCTATCGTACCATCCTCTTCTCCTAAGAAACAAAATCAAACAATGACAACCTTATACTAAACAGAATAAGGATTTTTTTTTTACTATATGAATAGCTCAATTAACGGATAACATGGTAATTCGAACGCCGTGAAAATAAACCGGCTGGTTCAGAGTGAAAGGGATAAAAAAATGGAGATGGACCACGGCAGGCGACTGGCAGGTTGACGACAAAAGTTTGGCCAAAAACATTTTTTCGAACGAAGAGCGAAACAAAGAAGCCGCTCCCTATCCTCCCTTTGTTCTTTCCTCTCATTGGCATTTTTTTGTCTCCTCTTTTGGCCCCCGACCATCTATATTTTCATACCACGATTTATGAGTGGTTTGAGGGTTTAGAGCTATTACTAATAAATTATGGTTGTCATCTTAATGACTCAAATTCTACCGTATGACAATCGACAAAAATACAACCTGTCGTTGCCAATCTAAATGCCCTGTTTACCACATCGGTTAGTAAAGGTGATGAGCAATATCATCGTTCTCTCACAGTACATTCAACCAAGGTAGTTGTCGTTAACACTTCTAATTGACAGTCCATCTATATCATAGTAGTTGGAAAATGTGGCGGAGTCATTATTCTACCATGGGATCAACAAAGATATAGATTCTATCATTGACACCTGACATTTATGTCATAACTGGGCAACCCATTAGTACGATATTCTCCGCTTTGGGTCAAGCCCGCACGGTTTTACTCTTGGATGTCCTCTCCAAAAGGCTTCGAGCTAATGAGCTTGGTGGACACTAATATACAAGGGTTCCTTCCCTTGTATTTCCGATGTGGTACTTGGATTGTCCCGTAACAATCCTCCCCTCAAGCCAAGGACCACGAACTTCGTGTCCTCTCCTCAGCGATTATCTTGATCCGCCAGACGCCTTGTATCGATGGGCTTTTCAGTACAAGGACTTTACCAGACGCAGAACTCTCTTTGATCCGCCAAGCCCAAACGTGGATCTCTCTGGATCAACCAAACTGACGTCCACCGCCCCGGATCCGCACCAGGCTCTGATACCACTTGTCATAACTGGGTAGTCCATTAGTACGATATTGTCCACTTTGGGTCAAGCCCGCACGGTTTTACTCTTGGATGTCCTCTCCAAAAGGCCTCGTACTAATGAGGTTGGTGGACACTAATATACAAGGGTTTCTTCCCTTGTATTTCCGATGTGGTACTTGAATTGTCCCGTAACAATTTACATCCCTCCTTGACGGTTTATGATGATTTAGAATAAATCTGATTGACACGCCCCTGAAGCTCGACACATATTGCATTTGGTTTGGACCCCTCAAAACTATATTCCCGATGAGCTATGGAACTACATGTGTAGTTCATGGAAACAACGAGAAGAAGAACAACAATATGAATCCAATCCACGATACACATTTAGGGGTCGTTTGCTTGTGGGATTTGGGTGTTGTATTTGGCACCCAAATGCCAAGCATTATGTATTTGATGAAAAAATATTGTTTGTTGAGGTAAACAAATCCGTGGGGCCCACGGATTTGGTTCTTTTTTTAGTTCCAAATCCGTGGACTCCACGTATTTGCAAATACCACACTACGGAAGCCAAATTTTTTAGACCCAAATACCAAATGAACTAAATTCATGATAAAAATTCAACTAAACAAACAATGTTATCTTTCAAATACAAAATGCAATAAATCCATCATAAATCCAAAAATTTTCAAACTCAAAACATTCATTTTCAAATCCAACAAGCAAACGAGCCCTTAGTGAAAGATATTGCATATATTGTTGTTTTCTTTTGTTCAAAAGTTTTTTTTTTCCCCATTCCTGAGTTGCTTGGATTTCAGAGCGAGTTGCAGAATGTTGGGGACTAAACTATTGAGATGATAGAAATTCAGTGGCCTACCCCGTAAACTTGTAACAACTAACTAATTAATCCTTTTAGGCCGGCTTCAAAGCATAACATAATCCCCTTTCCACTTTGTAACAGTTCGCGCCAAAATGGCTGCATACTACACTACAGAGTAAGCAACAAAAGCAATAGTGTAGCTGCAGCGTTGCATTTGTGTGTATTATGAGCAATTTGCAACCCCAACTTGATTCTTTTGTTCCTTTCCTCTCTTCTCCCTCTCTTCTCATTTCCAAATCCAGAGAATTATTTTCAGTCCTCTCTCTCTCTCTCTCACACACACACACATCCACTTCACGCTTATTACACCCTTGTTTTCGATGATAGTTTGTTGGCCTCAAAATTCGAAGGTGACGTGTAGTTGATGTTGTAATTTTCAACATTATCACTAGACCAACTCGTTAGTTAGTGTTTCATGCTTCACTAACATGAGCGAAGCTTGTATGACGAGATACCAACATACACTTACTAACGACCATATTGTATGATCCAATCTTTCGTCTTGATTGTATTGTGTGTCAAGTTATTGTTATTTTGCCTGCTTATAAATTCACCATCTCGATTTTGATTATACAAAGTTTGATTGTACTGCTCCGTGCTAAGTTCAACCTGCAAGTCAAATTACTAGTTAAGTCCGAGAATATATGGGTTGATGCAGCTCAGTTGACAAGTTTGAATTGTTAAGTGGTTGTTTTCCTTTGTCTTGTAAACAAATACGTGCTAGGATAAATCCACTTGAATCAATCTTTTTCAATACAATAATTGATAAGTCGTAATCAACCCATGATAGATAAACGTCCCTTTCATGACAAAGATTAACCGGTAATAGTCTTAATTAGCCATGTTAGGTAATGCTAATTATATTGTTAATCATGAGTTCAATTATAAAGTTGAACTTTGGCATCATCAACCAAAACGAAAAAAGGCTGCTGGGGCCTATCAAGAACAATAATTAAGCTGCAAATCTGATCATTAGAGCCAACTTGGCCAAGTTTTGGCTTTGTTCAAGTTGGGCTCAGCCGAACTCAAAACTGCAAAGATGCCCTTTGTTGCTACTTCGTAATAGCTACAGCAGAAGCCTTAATTAGAATTATTGAGCATCTTTTTCCTCCGTTTTGGTGTCATTACGTGGTGCCAAAAAAATATATGAAAGATTATCTCCATCGATCGTTTTCTAATTACATACATATAGTAGAAAGGAACCCCACACCGCTTTGACCCAAATTAAAAATTAAAAAACAACCCTTAATTAAATAATAATTAGGAACATGATAATAGCAAAATAATTATCGGAGGCTTGGATTACTGCATGGAGGGTAGTGACTAGAGTGACTCGTTTTTTTGTATATTTAATTCATAATCCGAATAATTTACTTCCAGCTAATTGGGTCGTAGTCACAATTTTTGTTAACATTCTCAATTGATTGGCGTTTAACAAAAATAAGCATATATATATGAATCACAGCAGATTATTAATTACAATATTTAGATTAATAAAATTTGATATTTTTGAATTATCCTGTGTCAACTTGATCTCAACTTGCATTGTTTTTTCTACTTCAAAAAATAGGTAATGATTTAGATGTTTTGACCATAACGGAACACGATTAGTTTTAGTATAAACAAATGGTAAATAAAATACTTAAGTAACTATCAAGCCTTCCCTTATGGTTATGGGTCAATGAGAAATTGAGTAAACGATTGAGACGGGGAGGATTTTCCCCCATTTTTTTTTACTGTGAAATGATATCTTTTATTCCAAATTCCAATCAATGAAAGCATTACAGTTCACAACAGTAGAGCTAAAATATCAGCAACAATCAACAATCCATTATTATGGAGGGACACCAACCAGAAATAGAAAAAAAGGGCCCAAGAATAGAACAAGAGGAAACATTCACAACCTTTCTCTAGTGTAGTACTACTAAAATATGCAATAAGTAATATGTGCGAGGAATGTTCATCCTTTAATTTTGAGCGTATCTAAATGAATGAACAAAACGAGGGTAGCAGAGAAATGAAATAGTGCACATTTAATTTAAACGCTTTAAGAATGTGGAGTTTAGTTATGCCGTCATTCCTTTTCTAACCGAACCACCTTGCTGATTAATTTCAAACAAATAAACAAATCTAGCCTTTTTGGAGAAAAGTGAAAAATTGAACGTTAACACCAAGTACATATTTGAAAAATCATGTTCTCCACTTGATTAACGGAACCACAATCCTACATTATACATGTTGAGCACTGTCTTGAGATACTAAACATGATAAGAGGCGTAGATGAAAGTTCTAAGTAGATCACTCCTTTTTTACTAGTCCAAAACTCATTGGAAAACGCTACCGGTTCTTCTTCTTTATCGAAGAACATAATGAAGAAGAAGAGAGAGAGAGCATGGTGCAACGGGCAAAGAGAAAAAACTGGCTTCTACATATGTTTGGATTACCAAATAGGAAGGGAAAAGAACAAAATGGAAAGCTGTAATTTTCTAGGGCTTCGTCCAAATATTGTAAAGGTGGCCACCGGTATTGTAATACATGAAACCAAGGAGAAACAAACAAGAAGAAGAAGTACGCTAGATTCGACAAAATCCCTTCACACTCTTCCGATTCATACGAGTGTTTCTTATTAAACAAACCCATATTTGTTTTTTTTCTTCTTTTCTTGGTTTTACACTTTTAATTAACATCTCTTATCTCCTAACACATAGACAAATATCTATGTGTACATTTTAACGAGCAAAATGAAATGACGATAAGTTTAGTTTGAGATTACATTCTAAAATTATTTGTACATTTATAATTTCATGTAAATTTTTGCACAAATTTAAAAAATATAATAGTCAATAAGATTTTATTTTCTGTCCCGGTTACGACAATCAAATCAGTTTCCCTCATTTCGATTTTTGGCTCCGCCACTTCATCGAAGTTGCAATTTGATTATAAAATGCAAAGGGTACACTTGCCTCCGGCCGTGATTGATGACCGACGAAGCTCAAAATTTAGTTGGAATGGAATGAATTAATGTGTGTGTGCATGGCAATGGCATAACACACTCTCCTAGAAACACACTCTGAATTGAATTGAATTGAATTGAAATGAAATTGGGATACGTAGAAAACGATAGTTATTTAACTTCGAGCCACTCAATCATGCAGACAAATTCTCAAACTTCACCACCCCATCATTAATGGCGTCTAGTTTTTTGGGCGCCATTTTTTTGGATTTTTGTTCGCTGGAAGTAATCATAATGGCAAAGATAATACATGCAAATTGGTTAATTAAACACCCTAATTAAATATGAATCACCCACCAGTTGTGATTAATTACTGTTTGATATTAAACGAAAGGTGGGGAATCAAGAAAGCTCTTTGACCTAGAATACCATCATGCTGCTACTGCTACTCGTGTCGCCATCTGCATTGGGTCTTTGTTTAATTTACTAATAATAATAATTATTGCTCAATCATATCCTTCTTCAAACACGAGAGTGTGATGGAGACAATCAGATGGTCAGTTCAATACATTTGAAAGGGTGTAAAAAAGATTAATTAGTAGTAGCAAATTCATTAAGTGTAATTATCATTTCTACTCGGCTCATTGAGTTGGTGCTGACCAGAAAATCTGTGTAACAGTTGTATGAGAGGGGAAGATGTTCATTATTCTAGATCAATAATCCTTGAAACTTTTTAGTCGACTATTCCACTCACATGAGTTTATGACGTTTTGTAATTACAACTTGTTTCCTAATACTGATCATAATTTCTCATTTTAGGGGGATTCGATTTCCACGATACTAATATTGTGAGATAGAATTGTTCTCTAACATTATCCGATAAAATCTTTGGACATGGAATCTCTCGGCACGAACATATTCAATTTTGGAACCTTTCTAGAAGGAGTGCCTATGATTTCCTAATATATATCTTAGCTTACCAAGTTGATGCATCAAAGGTACACTTCACTGTAGTAATGGACTTTTTCCTTTTTCAACAACCAAATTGATTAATAAGGAGAAATCCGTACATGTTTGTGAAGACCCATGCCCTGATTTTCTGGTTCCATGTTGATCCACTACTTCCTGTCTGTCTCACAATATATATGTACAAATAAGGTATTTGGAATTTACATAAATCGGAAAATTTGAGTGAATGCTAGAGAGTTATATGTCAAGAAATGACAAACTGAAAAACAAATACATCGAAAGAGAATCCAGCGATGGGAGTGATGAACGACATCACGAACCATGCATTAAGAACGGTTCCTTCGAAATCATTATGATTGAAAGAATGAGAAGAAGTAACTGCAAGTCTGCATTGACCAAAGTAACGTTATCAAATAAAGAAATTGCTAAGATGAAGTCATGGGCATATACTAACATTACTATACGTCCATATATCCAAACAGTTAGACGAGAACATCTATTAAAAGCCTTAAAATATTGGTGACGAAGTTCGCCTAATACAATTGGCACTGCTCCTTGAAAATGGAGCAGTAATCAACCTACTGCTACAATGGAAAACAAGGGGAGACTGGGAGTGGAGTGAAGCTCCGACCGACCCGATTAAAAAATTTACATACACAGACACCAACCGACCCGATTACTGATTAGATTAGAAAATGGAAATTTGGTAAAGTGAAAAAAAGGTAAAAAGAAAAAGATTTGGAAGAAAAAGGGCAAGCAGTCTCTCTCGGTCTCGGGAAGCCAAGACAGCGGAAGACCGGCTGATTATGGGCTGGGCTGGTGGGCCCCAAGTTGCAGGCCCGCCGGCCCACCCGAACCTCACCGGTGGTTCGGCCGATGGGAAAAAGCAACAGTCCCCATAACCGGCGCCGTACACGCCTATCGAGTTCATGTGACACTGACGTCGCCGGCCGTATCTACTTGCTCCCCGGCGGGGCCCACCACTTCTCTTCCAATTTTTTGACATGAATGGTGAGACTCTAGATTCTTCTGTTTTCCCCCCACTCTTAATTAACTCTTAAGCCTTAATTAAATATAGTAAATAGCTTCGCTAATTAAACACACTGGAGTAAGTTGGTGTCTCTGAATTGGTGGTCATGTGAAAATTACTTATCTTGTTTTTTTAAACATTATGATGGAGCGTTTGTTCGAGACGTAAAGTGTGATTGATTTTATCGTGTGTTTTTTTACGAGGCATTGATGTTATTATGTTGTCATTCATTCAATATATTATTAGATTGGTACAATAAAATATATACAAAAAGATACCGTTGCGATGAATTTTAACAATTACATAAAGAGTGAATCAAACAAGCTAGTATAACAGGCCAATTAATTGTTAAAAAAATTGATTTCATGGTCAAAGATGATTCCATATCTCTCGCTAGGTTTAACTTGGTGTTGAAGTCACATTTAGTATAGTTTGTGCGCATATATGTTTGCTGCCAATGTTTTTATTTTTCTCATTAATTAATGTAGCCATTTAACTTAAACTGCAAGTTACTTGTAATTCCTTAGGTTTACCTGGACACGTATAGATTGCCATATATGTTTTAATATTTTGGCATTAAGGAAAATGTGTCAATATAAAAGCCACTGATGATTCGTATAGGTCAAAAGATTGCTTGTTAATGCATTTTCCCATAGCTAGCTCGTTTTTTTAGTTCTTAAATACATGTATAATTTATCTATTTATCACTTTTAATAGTTGATAACTGTGTGCGAGACACTTTCGAGAGACAACCCTTTTAATAACGTGTTCATATCAATTTTGAGGATGGAACAATCATCAGAGTTGAACGCGGGTAGTGATGATAGTACTCTCGTACTGGTTTGCAAGATGGTTTTCAGAAGACACGTATTTTTTTTCGAACACACACTATCACGCTTTATGCATGATAGAGATAACACCCATTATTATGGGTTCGGAGATTTGAAGGGTCAACTCTCTCGCACATTCTAAGAACCGATTACAACTCAAAAGATCATTCCAATAGAAAAGAAACAATCTCAAATCCAATCTATATATATTGTGCAACTTTCCCATATTATGCGCAATCCACTCACATCAAACATATGTCAACCAATGAACAAAGCTAGCTTATGATTACTCAATGGACAATGATTACCAGACATTAAAGTACTTAATCATCTAAGCATGATTGGATATGTTTGCTCCCATCAACACCATTCTAAAATGGAAAAAGTTAGTTCCAGTCAAGTTCTTCGTAAACCTCAACTAGCTAATACTCCATTCATGGCATGGCCACATCATCTACATACTCTAACGATCCCTTTTAGGGAGACTAACAACTGATCATTAAGTAGTGGGGGAAATTAGGGCTCGATGGTGTTTTAAAGCTTAACTCATGAAATGTCAAGCTTGTTTGTCTTAATCTCACGACAGAACCCACAAATGAAGAAGATCAACAGGCTGGCTGGGACTAGGCTCTAGGTAGGAGGACATGTGTAGTGTAGTGGGTAGGGGCCAACAAAACCTTTCTTCCTCTTTCACTCTTCCTTTACTTCTCCACGTCCCATTTTCAAATAGTGCAACAAGTAGCTAGAGAGAGAGAGAGAGAGAGAGAGAGAGAGAGAGAGAGAGAGAGAGAGAGAGAGAATCTAGAAGTGAGATATTGGTCATGATATGTTTGTTATCCTCTTTATGATTTCGGTTGGCTATTCATTTCATCATAGCAGTGAGGCTAAGAAGTGTAGTAGTGTTATTAATTCCAAGCCAAGGGAAAGGGCAACGTTAGCCCGACATATGGAAAAGGACACGGTTCTCACGTTGCCCCAATTAAAGAACATACAAACAAAACCCTAAAATCGAATTGAATTGGAATTGACTATTGAGACCCATATACACAACAAGTGGATAATAAACTACACACTTCATTTGGGCCTTTTAATTTCTTTCATTTGCATGCCCACTCTAGCTAGCTAGCTAGGGTAGAGGGCCTTTTCTCATGTTCTAATAACTTTCTATGTAGCTTTTTACATGATGATGGTTTCTAGAGTTAGTAATCAAGCTTTTGACTTAGCATTTGTAATCTTATGGCGTAGAGTTAATGTAGTTAATAGACTTCAGACCATGATAATCAGTTTGATCTCGTACAGTTACGTAAAAACAACATCAATTCCTTCACTACGAAGAGAAATAGTTCATTAGAATAAAATAAAAAAACTTAAAAACAACAATCAAATTCATAAACGAAAGATTCCTGCAAGGTCTTTTGTGCCACAAGACGAACAAAAAGACGTACAAAGGATTTTTTTTGGGCCTAATTCAAATTAAATGAACAGGACGTATACTACTGGAGCTTGATATTTTTTTAGATAAGGGTAGTATAGGTTTATTTTTTCTGGTTAGATACTACTTAAAGGATTCGAAATTGAGACCTACAGATTAAAAAATAGTCGTATTACCAGTACCACTAGACCAAACCATTGTTCGTCTACTTAATATTTAGGGTTAATATTTTTGTATGGCCTGAACTTTGACCAAAATAAACATCTTGGCCAATCTTTTTGATCTATAACATCCTGGCCCGAACTATACACCAAAATAAACAATTTGGCCAAACCCGATGTTTGACCGTTAACTTGGACGGTCAAACGCGTTGACTAACGGTCAACGCGCCACATCACTGCCAAGTCTTAAGATCTGATAAATATTTAATTTTTTCGTTTTTTATTTTTGGTTTAACTAAGGTATTAGATGATTTTTTTAATTTATAATAATTTAAAATTAGGGAATGTGTGGAAATTGTGAATTATTTTAAATATTTTATGCCGACTTGGCAGTGACATGGCGCGTTGACTAACGGTCAACGCGTTTGACCTTCCAAGTTAACGGTCAAAAGTCGAATCTGGCCAAATTGTTTATTTTGGTGCATAGTTCAGGCCACGATGTTATAGATCGAAAAGATTGGCCAGGATGTTTACTTTGGTCAAAGTTCAGGCCATACGAAAATATTAACCCTAATATTTATCCTCGTGAGGGCTGGCTGGCTAGGGAGTGAGCTAGCTAGGGTTCCATTTAGACATCATTTTCCAAATGCCTCAAAGTACGGAAACCCCAGCCGACGACGACGACTGTACAGAAAGCGGCTATGCCAAATTTGAATGGTTTTGGCCAATGGGTTGCATTTGCATTGCATGGATGGAGAGGAGGCCTGTAGAAAAAAGCTGAGGAAGCTATACACTCTTCTGCATAGGCTAAATGGGGATACGTCCAAGCACAAAATCTTCCTGATCGATATATGCACCCAATTATAGCCTTTAATCTCCCAAAGAAACATGCAATGGCTATTAGGCTCTCTATCCACAGTAGCCCAACTTGTCTAGACCTTTTGTTTTCAGGTGAAAACGAAATGTGCCTCAACGAGTTCAATGCTTCAACGGTTGTCTTGATCCATGATCAGTTTTCTCAGTTGTGGTTCATGTCATGTCCACTCGTTCTTTGCAGATGCAGCTAGCCCTAGACTCCCATAGCATCTTTTAACTCCACAGGGCTATCGATATATGACATATCTCTTGGATCAGACCGCTCAATACTCGTATTTGTTCTGCGTTATCAGTGTTGGGTTCGAGTCGGGTCAGGTAATGGTCGTGCAAAGCATGAATTGATCGGTGCAGGATTGACGACCAACTAGAATTGGTGCATCGTCCGAAGAAAGAAAAGAAAAACTGATTTGATATTTGTATAAGAAAACAAAGATTAAAATTACTTGCTAAATAAAAGAGACGGAGCGACACTAGTAAAAGTAATAGAGTCAATCGTATGAAATAATGTGTTATATAAGATTCATTATAAAATCTTTCTTAAACTCTCAATGTCTTGAACCATTGGCATCAACGGATTCTTGAGAGAGTCGTGACATAAAATTTTTGGGGGTTAGATAGAGATCATGAAAATGGAGCAATAACCCAAGAATGGCCTTAACAATTTCTAGTTGGGATGAACAACTCTGTTTTCCTTGGTGGGTTTTGACAATTTCTAGTTGGGACGAACAACTCTGTTTTCCTTTGTGGGTTTTGGTTGTTAAACGAAGGGTTGGCTGCAGCTGCCTGATTTTCTCATTTCTGTGAGACTCAGAGTATATGTAATGTTACCATCAAGATCTGATTTGAAATCATAAGATTTGTCTGCATATGGTCTCTGCGTGTGTGTTTTAACCATTCAAAGTTTCAACTTGGACTGTCAAAATAATTAATGCCCATGTGTTTGTTCTTCTTCTTCTTTTATTTACATCACTTAATTTTGAGTAAAAAGAAAGAAAGAAAGAAAGGACAGCCAAGTTGCAGATAGTTGAATGGTTTGGAAGCTTTCTGCTATGCCTAGACTGGGAAAAAGCCCAATTCCAATTCACTCACTCTTGTCCTCTACTCGGGATTGGCTGAGAAGCTCCTTCAAGAGACAGAGAGAGTGAGAGAACCAATTTGCAGAGTCTCTTTGCCCTACCTTGATTCAAAAAGATTTAAATCCCATTCAGGCCAACCATTTCAAGCCCTGTTTGGATGGTTATCTGATATTGATGCAATCCTTCGTTTGCTTTAAAAATAGTATCGCGACTGCATAGATTCATCTAATTTTGAAACAAACGAGATCACAGATACCGCAAATGCGATTGCACACGAACTCTTAAGCACATATATGTATAAAATTGCGTCAAATTTCTTTCGTTGTGGAGTATAATTAGGATATCCACTACATGTGATATAATTCGAATGAACGAAAAACAAATATCTAATCTCATAGTTATACAACGAAATGAGTTGTCGTCATTACGGAAAGGGGTATATTAAGCAGGGGATATAGGCCTTGAGGGCGAAGTGGGTAGGGGCCGGTAGTAGGGATGGCAACAAAACCCGAACCCACGGGTACCCACCCGACCCAACCCGGTCAACATGGGTAAAATCCGTGTTGACGGGTTTTGGGCCGGGTTTGGGTTTAAACCCGTTCACTATTCACCGGGTTGGGTTGGGTTTGGATTTAGGTAAACCCGGCCCGTGGGTACCCGCCCACCCATATAATTAATTTTTTCGGTATATTTAATATTCTAAACAACTATTCTTATTTATGTTTGTGGAGACATGTCTAATTTTTTCTTTTTAATTGTGTAGAATGAAGTTGATGTTATGGAGTGGAGAGTAAAGAAACTTAATTGAAAGAAAGAAGCTTTCAATTAAACATGTTATTTATGGATAATTTGTTATTTGCTTCAATTTTCTTGAGTTTTCTAGATTGGTGTTGAACAATTTGTATAGTTAATTTGTGATTTGCTTGAATTTTCTAGAATGGTGTTTTATATATGGATAATTTGTATTGAGAGATTGATATTTGACTTTAATTTTGATAAGAACTTGTAATTGTAAATTTTTTACGACAAAACCCGTGGGTACCCATGAACCCGCGGATACCCAACGGGTTGGGTTGGGTTTGAGTTTTTCAAACCCAGTGGGTTTTACCCCGGGTTTTTTTCAAAGATAAACCCATGGGTTTGGGTTTGGGTTTGGCAAAACCCGACCCAACCCGACCCATTGCCATCCCTAGCCGGTAGGGAGTATCAATGGCAGGGCCGATAAACGGCCCTCAGTGGTAGAGATTTTGTTGGCAGCCCAATCAATCAGAGATTTGTCAAAAGCTAGAGAAGAAAAGGAGAAAGAAGGAACCTTCAAATGCTGCGAGAAAAAGTGTAAATGGACCGTTTGTTATTCGGCTTTTTTCACGAGTCTGCAACTTATCCCCTTATAGTCTTTTTGGTTTGGGTGGCCTGCCTGCCTGCCTGCCAGCTGAACGAAAACAAACAAAACCTGCAAATCTTCAACCCAAATCTTCTATTCGACACTTGCAAGTTGCCACAAACCACCATAGCCTTTCCTTTTCCTTTTTTTCCCCTTTCTCTCTCTCAATCTCTGCAGGTGTCAGTGCAACTTGCACGGCGACCTGAAGAATGGAATTCCTCCAATTTTGACTTCTGAGTTTTATTCCAGAAACACTACCCACAAAGGGTTTAGTGAAGAACAGCAACAAGATGAAAGAGTTTAGGTGAAGGTTGTGGTTCGGGGGAGTTCTATCTATACACTTTGCATCATTCATAAATCATAATGCCTCACCACGAGTATCGTATACTCCAGGTTCACCGAAGTCTAGAAGAAACAGTTATTAAACACCACGACTAGTAATTGATCGACGACTTGTAATTGATCCACTTACAACGAGAAGACACACGAACTCGCTCAACTTCCATTCATAGACCAAAAGACGCAAAGCAGTTAAGTAAAAGCACGCCCCTTTTAACCCCCGTCTCCCTTATATAAGTTTATATAACACATAGCAATAGAACAGCAGCTGCAGTTCATCAGCCCATCGCGTACTTCTGAGTCCAGCTCCTAGCGGTTGTTTCGTACTTGTTCCTATCGGTCTTGTACATGTGGGCAATCTCTGGCACCAACGGGTCGTCGGGGTTTGGGTCTGTCAATAGTGAACAGATGGAGAGCAAAACCTGAAAGAGTACCAGGGGGGAAAACATGAGCAAGTCTTAACATGGCAGGGTGTGGAAGCTCTTGAAAAGCAAATGAGGCACATTGTCATTAAGGTGTAAGTCGACCAACCTTTGATATGGTCAACGCTGGGCTCCACTGCTCCTTCAAAATATCAAGGCAGATGCTGCCGTTGCTGTTGATATTGGGGTGGAAGACCTTTGTCCTGAATGCAACCTGTACCAAGATGAGGACAGAGGGAGGGGAAAATATGATGACCAAATTGACAAAGTTTTGGGGGAAAAAATGGGAAACATTCGCAAATTAGAATATCTAATGAAACTGAATAGTGTCTTTGCAAAGAGGAGAATGTCAACAAAGTCACTCCCTGTACGAACAGAAAGCATGATTTGAGATTTAACCATCCAACATGTAAAGATTCCACTGAAGAAAGAAGGATAAGGATGGAGAATGTCTGCTCCCAATTCCCATGGAGTGTTGAACAGGAAACCAAGTTTTTTTTTTCTGATAAGGATGAATAAATCCAACTTCTGATCTTTGCGAAAAGCCTACCTTCCACACCCATTCATTTCTAAAATAACATCTCACCAGAAGTTCTAATTCCAAGCAACCAAATGAAACATAGAATTGTACAAAAATCTACCACTTCATGGATTAACATACCTTAGGTGGCTTGAATGGGTAGTCTGGTGGAAAGTGAATACTGACTAGAAACACTCCGCCAGTGTATGGGCTCTCAGGAGGGCCCATAATTGTTGCTTGCCAATGGAACATGTCTTCGGCAACAGGACCTAAAGTCACCCAAAGCAGGAAAAAAAAATCCAGTTCAATATTGGTGAAGATTGAAGATGCAGATGAAGATACCAGACTTCTCCAAAATAGAGGTACTTCGTGTATGAACAATTCATGCAAATAATGAAGTGAGAAGATGGAGATGAAAAAGCATCGAGTAAATTTCTCTCTTTACCGACCTTGGACCATGTCTCCCGAACAATCTCACTACATATGGCGCAAGACGATTCAACATATCGAGGATAACAAGACCAAAAGCGAGCAGTGGATTCAAATTCGCTAAACTTTACCCTTTACTATAACCAGTCAGGTGAACACCTTTCATGCCTTATTTAGAAGTAGTCGGATAATATATCAACACACAAGAGTCATTCACAGTAATACATCTAGAAGAATCAAGATACAGCTGAGGAAAGCAGAAGTTGAAGGTGCATACTTAAAATTTAGACCAACACATTATTATCACAGAATAGAAGTGACCAGTTGTTCAGTGAGGTAAAAGCCTATAAGTTTTGGATGCCAACTCCTTCAATCAACTTCAAATGAACCCTTCAACGAAACTGCCTTGTGCCTACTCCCACTGCAAGGATCTAACATGGAAGCAAAGCACCCCTGGCTCATCCCAATTGCGTTTTTTGGTAGCCCTACCTAGGTTAAGGGACATGTCCATCAATTCCTACCAACCTCCTGGTAGTAATCCACATGTTGCTAGCATAAACTTGGTTCAATAAGAATCAGTTGATCCTCTCTACTGTTTACTTCCTATTCAATGAGGTTACTCAGCCAGTCTCCTTTTCTCAAACCATAACAATTTCGAACAAGGAAGATGAGGGAAGACTACCCAAGCAAACAAACTAAAGAGACTAAACTTAACTGAAGCGTACAAACATAACGGGTTAAAGCTAGGACTATCACAGTGCTGGTGACCAAGCGCTTCTAATTAGTCTACCAAGATCAACAGTGTGATTTGTGACTATCCAACACAGTTTCGAGAGCACTCTTAGTCTGAACGAAACATTCCACGAATTGTTACCAACAAACTAGCTCAAAATTCAAGCACGACAATCCACAGAGAGGATCACTAGATACAAACAACGAAATCCATCGATCACGTCCCAGAGTCCCAAAACATAGTTGCAATACACAGTACACACACACGTATAGTAACTGAATTCCCCTAATCGGTAGGCTGGGAATCATAAGCAAAAGGCTACAACAATCGCAATTCTAGTAGAGCATATATTACGATGCTACGATCAACAAAAATAGAAATAGGACAAGAGCTAATCAAAGCAGCGTATAGATCATGAACCTGCGCTGCAAGAGACAGGCGGATCCTTCTGGAGATCCTTGAGCTCCTTCAAGATCCTCTTGGAAGCCATGGCCGAAGCTAAAATAGCACCCGAAGCGCACAGCTCAAACTCTCTCTTCCCCCCCCTCTCCTAGCAGCAAACCCTACAGAGGTAGGTCACAATCGGTTTCAATCCAAACACAGCTCTCGAAATCAACAGTATTATAAGAACCAGAAACCGAAGCGTGCACCGAAAGCAAGATAGAAAGAGAGGAAGGAACGGAAACGCGAGATTACCTGAGACTGATCGTCAGAGAATTAGATTCTGTAGAAAACAAAAACCCAGACGCACGCTTGATATATATAGATATCAACATTCCACAGGGCAACAACGGCGCCCGCCCTCCTTTCGCTGGAAGGAAAACAAATTACACAATCACTCCCTGTACCGACCTTTACAATCACATTACTCTTTCAAATTATTATTTTTGACGTTTCGGTCCTTCTACCTTTTTTCTAACTTCTAAGTACCGAATTGGTGCCATCCGACATGGAAAGAAAGAGCGCTGCCCTAGAGTTTTAGACTCTGTTAGCACTAGGACAAATTAGATTATGATAGATTAAGGAAAGGTTGGATATGATTATGAGGGCTGATTTGCACTTATCCTAATCCTAAATACAGAGCAATCAGGACTTGATTAGTTTGTACATGCATTGGTCCGCTTCTTCTTCCTGATGTTCCAATGATCCAATCCCCTTGTACACGCATGTAGACACACACACACCGCACCTATAAATAGATAAAGAATGTATTTACTTGTTAATTAGCATTTGTCATAATAATTGTTTGTTTCTCTTTGGTGCACGCTACTCAACTGAGGGCATAATGGCAAAAGTAAGAACCAAATCGGACGATTACAATGCACATATAACTAACTAGGCTCGCATGAAAAACGACCATACGAACAATGTTGAAGTCTATCATTCTCATGTAAGAGAGAAACCATAAGGAAAAGATTGAGCTAGACGACGCGAGTGGGGCGATGATTGTAGTAGAACTGTTCTCTTAAGGAAATTTTGTATAGATAGATTCTGATCGACAATTAATACACAACCGATGTGTTTGATTTCAGAGAGAACAGGGCACAAGTCTGTCTAGACAGACCTGACCATTTTGTCTTTCAAGGTCCCGTTCATAAGACGCACAGCAATATCATACTTTTGCTTTCATACACAACAATTTTCTTTCATGAACTAATGGCACAAAAGTAAAGAAAGTTCTCCCTTTCCCAGAGAACGCACATCGGCAGATTATGCTAGCCCATCGCGTACTTCTGAGTCCAGCTCCTAGCCGTCGTCTCGTACTTGCTCCGATCAGTCTTGTACATGTGGGCGATCTCTGGCACCAAAGGGTCATCCGGGTTGGGGTCTGTCAGTAGGGAACAGATCGAAAGCAACACCTGCAGAAGTTGATTCCATGACTATTTAGTACTGATAGGACGCAAATATATAACAAATACGAGAAAAAGTAGACCACAAGTTTGAAGCACACTGCTTGCTTCCGATTGCTATCTACATAGAGATTGATTTGCTGCCTACACTACTGCTCCTTTGGATTAAGCCATGGAACAAGTACTACTGCCAGATATTGAGTAATGGAAACCGGTTCCGACATAAGCCAAACTGCCAAAGTACACAGCACAGAACATGTCCACAAGAAGAGGTTTGATCATTTCCAAATATTGGTAAGCAGTTGAGACAATGACCTTGGATATGGTGAGTGCAGGGCTCCATTGCTCCTTCAAAATATCAAGGCAAATGCTACCGTTGCTATTGATATTGGGGTGAAAGACCTTAGTACGGAAAGCAACCTGCACATGTATATTCATTACAGTAGCAGGGATGATTATCAGATTCACTCCAACAATATAAATATGTAGAGTGACTATTAAAAGCATGTATCACGAAAGCCAGGATGCATCATAATAAGATTAGGATGGGAATGACAATATACGTCCAAGTTCAGTGAAGCACCTTTGGCGGTTTGAACGGATAGTCTGGCGGGAAATGAATACTGACTAGAAACACACCACCGGAATAGGGACTATCTGGAGGACCCATTATCGTTGCTTGCCAATGGAACATGTCTTCAGCAACAGGACCTGCACGCCATGACAACTCAACCAGAGGTGAGTTAAAATGTTCCATAGCAAAATAAAAACAGCAATCTGAAAGGTGGTCACTTCACAAACTCCTTCCTAATATGGTGCTACTGTCATATTACTGACAGAGGGCACTTCTCTTCTGGCTCAGCTTAGCGGAAGTAAAGACGATTCCAACTGACTGAATTTTATTACCTTAAATGAAAAATAAGCAGAGACAAAGAGCTTGCTTTAAACGCACAATTGCACAAACAACATCCCTGTAGAAGATGCTACATTGAGGACGCCAAACAGTCCCTCATCATATCACAGATAGAAGCCTATGAAAGTGCAATATCTAATTTGTCAATCGTCAAAATTCAGAGTGAAAACAAAACATGCTACACCTTTTTCATCTCCAACTACAACCAATCCTTTTCACTAAGCTGAAAGATCGTCCTAAGAATCTTCAATCCCTACTTCCCACAATAAACAAATAAATAAACTCAACAAGGATGCAAACCCACTAGCAAAATATAATTCTCAAAACACCAACATATCATGTTACCGACAGAAATCAACGATACAAGCAAGTAGCAGATAGATCCGTCAAAAAGCACAGCAGCAAGAATCGAACACAGACCTGCGCTGCAAGAGGTAGGAGGATCCTTCTGCAGATCCTTGAGCTCCTTCAAAATCCGCTTCGACGCCATCGCCGCCGAACCCAAGGAAAAAACGAAACCCTAGATCGTTCTGAGCCTCCCTTAGTTCTACCAAATTCAAAAAAGCAGCGCGAGACTGATAAGAAACAACAGAAATCTGAGATAACCAAAGCATAGCAGGCGAGGAAATGATAGAGGGAAACACGCACCTGAGCTGAGAGCGATCCTCGGCCGGCTACGGTTTCGTGTTTTGGGCTTCTGGCAGCGCGAAACGGTAGGGAAAAGGAGAAACCAACAACTAAATTGTTTACGGGAAAGGGAAACTGAAGGGAAGAAACTTGTGACCTGTGACTGTGAGCAAGAGAAACGATTTGATTAATTTTTTGTTGTTTCTCAGCGAAATTGTGAAAGGAGAAAGAGATTGGGATTTTATTTTACGTGTGATCAGGTGCAGGTTCTCTACTGTGTTTCCTTGCTCCTGATTGGTTCCTTTCCTTTTTAGATTCTATCACCCTCGACCAACAGTTTGTTTTATTCCTTTGTCATTATTTTGAATTTATATAATTAGTGATTGATTAGTGATTAGTTTGATTGACATAGTGATAATCACATCAGATTCGTTCTCATCATCTTTGTGTTTACAATTCTTAACTCATGGATAGAAATTGCTTTTATCCACTTGCGTATATAATATTTTGGCGTCGTTGGATAAGAAGTTTTGTGCATTGTTGAATGATGTTGCATTTGTATATTCTTATGCATAATGAGAGTTGACTTATCTTAAGAATTATATAAAGTTTCAATAAGATGATTATCACTTTGATTTAAAACGAAAATATTCTATCTCGTGATCTAAAGGGCATGTTCTGATATGTTTACTAGATTTATTACTAGGTTTGTGTGCTTTAGGAGTTGTTTCGCGGTCGATATTTCATATGAAGTATTTAATCAATATTTGTAATTAGGAGTATTAGTCGTTTATTATCTTAAAATGAAAAACAATACTCAATACTTGTACCTGAGCAAAAAATTAGACCGCCAAAATTAATATTACATAATAGTGTAAATTCAACTAAAATGTGAGATTGTCAATCTCTTATTTTTTCTTTCTCATTTTCTTACGAACTATTAAAATACATAAATTCATCAATTCATCAGAAAATTCTAACTATAGAACATGCTATTAATAACCTACTCACTTAGACCCAAAACGATAAAGCGGTGTCCGGCGTTAAGTGGCATGTGTTCATCAATGTTGGGCCTCTAAATGTTAGGCTTTTCTGGTTTGTATTGTTCAAGAAGCTTTGGGTGGGCTTCTATGAATGGCCCGTTACTTTCTGGTATTCAGTTCGTAAGCTTTGCTTGTTTAGTTGTTTTTCAGTTTAATGCAGCCGAGTATTATCAATAAAGCTTGTGTATACAAGAAGTATGACGAATGCATTTTCAAAATAAAGGCTCAAATAAAAGCTTGAACTCCCCAAAGCAGACATTTCAGTTCACTTTTGGTGAAAGAAAAAGAGTATTAAGATTCAATTTCAATAAAATACTAACGAAATCTGATCCTCGGAGCTAGACAGAGACTTGCTTTTCGACTCTGAATTACTTCAACAAAGATCCAAACTTGACAACCATCACTACTAAACATAATGAACAAATGACAAATTTGACAGCAACATTGAGATCACAAGGAAGTGTCAAATAAGCCATTCATTCAACACTCAACTAAAATCACAATCAGAATCATCAATGGCTAAAAAGACCCAAAACCAAAAGGACGACGAATAACGAAGGACTACGACGGATTTCGCTAATACATCAATCATGTTCATGATTCTAGAGGCGGCGGAGCTGCTACCGGTGTCGACGCCATCTGTGGAGTTGAAGTTCCCGTAGATCCCCGGTTCTCTGTATCCCTAGCTCGAACGCCCTCCAACAGCTTCACAACCTCGTCCATCTTCGGCCTCTGATCAGGAACCCTCACCACGCAAGACATTGCGATCTGCAGCATCTCGACCATCTCTTCCTCGATGTTCGGGTACCTCAGCAGCTCCACATCGAAGACTTCGGCTGTCCACTCCTCTCGCACCACCGAATGAACCCACCTCACCAAATGTATGATCTCGTCCCCACCCGTGGTATGAATTGGAGACTTCCCTGTCAGAAGCTCGAGCAGGACCACGCCGAAGCTGTAGACATCGGAAGCTTGTGTTGCTTTCCTCGTGTCGGTGACCTCCGGTGCTCGGTAGCCAGCTGCACGAGAGATCGGAGGGGCAAGTGCGCTCATCACGGCTGATAAACCGACATCGGAGACACATCCGTAGCCGGTGGTGGGGTTCAGGAATATGTTGGAGGACTTGATGTTGCCATGGACAAATTTCCCTCCATTTGCTTGGTGAATACATGAGATGCCGCATGCTGCACCTATGGCGATCTGCATCCTCGTTTCCCAGTCCAATGGCACTCTCTCGTGCCCTCTTTTGGCTGCAAGGTGAAGATCAGATGGTCAGGGATCATTAATGCTTTTTCAACCATGAAATTGCAACTCTTGAATACTACTAAGAGAATCATTTTGGCTGATGGATTTACTGTGATCCATTGTGTTCAAATTTCAGGAATTTGTGTTTGTTTCACAAAGAGTGGAAGTGATGAATATACAAAACAAATCATCGACTTGATGGATATATAAATGACGGCTAAAAAATCATCAACCCACTTGTAGTAAAGAGCAATCACACAATTAGACAATCCACATACCTAAATTTACAGAAATAAGTACCAGCTAGATTTCAGATTCTATTATTAACTAAATGCATCTTACTTTTCAGAATCCAGACCCATCAATATGGAAATCTATCAACCCAGCAAAACCCCTCAAGAAAAAAGCATAATTGGGTAAGCCAAAGGATTAATTAGTACTAATCAAGGCAGGTAAGACGTTGGAATAAAAGACTGTTGAAGTAAAAACACAGCGAGTAGAGCAAAGCATTACCATGAAGCATAGCTGAGACACTCCCCCGGGCGTAGTAATCACACACCATAAGCTTCTCATCCTTGGAGAAGTAATAAGCCTTGAGCTCAACCACATTCTCGTGCCTAATCCCACCGACGATATCCATCTGCTGCTCGAAATCTCTCTTCCCAGCACCCACTTCCTTCAACCTCTTCACCACCACTGTAGTAGCATCCTCCAATATCGCCTTATAAGCCATTCCGAACGTGCCCTTCCCCAAAACCTCAGCAGAAGCTCTCAACAAGTCTTCCAAATCGAATGCGTAGTTACATCCATCGAAGAACACCAGCTTGTTGCTAGCATCCTGGTTCCTTGAGACCATCTTCTCAGGGGACATTCCACCCTTTTGCAACTTTGTCGAAATCGAATACACATCTTCACCACTTCCTTTCTTCCTCGAGCAACAAACAACGAGCAATAGAGCAAAAGCCACCAATACTAACACCCCAACAGCAACTATAATCCCGAGCAATGCTGCTTCACTGAGACGCTTCCCAGGTTTGGACGAAGGAAGAACCGAATGTGGCGGTGATGGTGTGGGAAATGGAGAGGAATGTGGAGTGAAACCACCTCCTTCAGTCGAAACATTGCTGTTACCAGCAAACACTGAGATCGGGAATCTCCTGAGAGAGTTAGGGATATCACCAGAGAGGTAATTGTAGGACAAGTTGATCTGCTGCAGAGCTGGTGAACCAAGGTCAGGGATTTCACCGGAGAGGGAATTGTTTGCGAGATTCAACGCAGCGAGTCTAGTCAATTGCTTAAGTGAGCTAGGGATAGTGCCACTAAACCTATTGTTGGAGAAATTCACAATGGTGAGGTTGCTCCAGACAGTGAAATCAGCTGGCAACGACCCAGATAAGTTGTTGTATTGCAAGTAGAGAAAAGACAAGTTCTTTAGAGTATAAAGATCAGAAGGGAATTCCCCAGTAATCCCATTGGATCTAAGGCTCAGAACCTGCAACGCCGAGAGACGGCTGAGAGTGTTGGGAGGAATGGGGCCTTGGAAGCCGACGCCGGGGAGCCTAACGGAGATTACTCGAGAGCCATCTTCGTTGCAAGTGATTCCAGTCCATTCGTTGCAGAGTGAGGAGCTCTCGTTCCAGTTTAGCGCTCTGGAGTGGTGGAATTTGGCGATGAAGTCTAGTAAAGCTTGTTTATCTTCAACTGGGTCTGCATTTGCTCCCAGCAGGATCACACCCACCAAGTAGAACAGAACAATAGCCTTACTAGCGTCTTCCATTGGAGAGGAAAAATTCGGAGAAGGCCGAAAAAACGAGCTGTTTTCTTCTGCTTCTTTCCCACAGTTCTCTCACCCTCTCCCCTGTAACAAGAATGAATTTTATGACGAGGTGGAAACAACTAAAAATACAGTACAAAAAGGGAGAAAAAAGGGGAAAGATCCCAAATTTAAACACAGAATGAGAAGTAAAGAAATAAAGGAAAGGAAAGGGAGATTCCAAGATAAATGTCGACAAAAGCAGAAGCTAAAACATCTCTCTGTCACTCTGTGCAGCAGGCTGGTGTTTTGAAAACACCAAAGGATGAAGCTTTTTGGGTTGCTGGATTTGAATAATAAATGGGTCAAAAAGAAAATATGTGAATTTTGTAATTCAAAAATCTCTCTCTCGCTGTGCTTCTTCTACCACACCAGGAATCGAGGTTTCTCTCTTTTTGTTCCTTCCTTTCCTTCCATGGCCTGCTGCTTTTCTTACTTCGCCACTTTAATGGCCTCAATAAAGAAATCAATCAAAGCCGTCAGCCAGCCTAAACTAGTGCTGAAAAGAAGAGATTACTTACTAACTCTCTTCTTTCAGATCTGAAAGCGAACAACCAAAACAAAACAAAAATCCAGCTCAATTTGAAGGTGAACCCACACAAATAATGTAGCAAGAGTCAAGGGATTAAGCTAATAAACTAGACAAACAACAGCACTCAATGTTGTCAGGAATCAATTTGGATAGGGAAAGGGGAAAAATAACAAATTTGGCACACACCATTAAAATACTCGGAAAATCTAACTGGAGCTGGAGGTGAAGACTCTGTTAGTTATCTATCTTCTTCCTTGCAAAAAAAAAGGGAAAGAGGAAAAAAAAAAACAAAAAGCTCAAACCCAGAGTGGAAGTTGCATGATTGCTCATGCCACTTTCACATTGCACCCACCAAAACCTTCTGCTCAATGCATTGCAGACCCAAATTGAAAATTATAAAGTAATCAGAGAGAGAAATGAAAGTGGGGAGAAAATAGTGGTTGAGAGTTGAGACTTACCAAATATGATGATTAATTGGAGAGTGGGAACTGGGAAAACTGGTAGCTCTGATTAGTGATGATTTCCAGCTGCGAAAAGTGGAAAACCAACAAAGGGGAAGTGAATTTTTCCCGAGAAAGTGAAGGTAAAGAAAAGGTATGGAGTAGTGTGTAGTAAGAAGAGGGGAAGAAGTGGTGGGATAGTTGCAATTGAGCTCGAAACAACGGCTATGATGGCGGTTCGGTGGAACAAGGTAACTGAAACAAAACGGCTACGAAGAAACGAGCTTTGATGATGGATGAGAGCTTGGATGAAGGAGAAAGGGGAAAGAAGGGAGGGAGAACAAACAAGGGAGTCGGATTCTGGGCCTCCGGGGCGGATCCTTGCGGACCCGATGGGCTTGGAGAAAGTGACAATTGGGGCCCAACAAATTAAAACTTTGTTGTTGACCTCTGTTTTGGGGTTTGGATTAGGGAAAGGGATGTCTCGTTGTCGTGAAATAACGTGAATGATGTCGTTTTGCTTTTGGGCAAGAGTTGTACGGGTGGGGTCCGCTACGGCGAATGTGGCCGTAGGATTGGAGCATGATTGGGACGAGATGGGGGCTTTGGGCCGTTGGATACGGTAGGTGGCCGGACTTGGATTTTCTTACTGTTTTTTCCCGAGTGATTACTAGGGGGGAAAAAAAGTAAATGGAAGAGTCAAAATGATTAAAGAACAAGAACAAGTAATTAAGGCCAATACTATGGTGCCGCACTAAAAAGTGCGGCACCGGTGACGCTGTTTTTGATTGGGCCACGTGGTAATGACGTGGCCTGACTGGTTTATTTAATTTGAGTCCAAAGCCTACTGACCTATTGAAATTGGCCCGAACCGAAGCTGTACCCAAACGGACGGATTCTTTCCATTAATTTTTTCCACAGCGTTCTTCCCCATATTATTTTGTTCAGTTTTATTTGTTTTTTTCTTCGCCGTTCACTTTCCTGTCTCAGTTTTCCCGCGGCACTCTGTCGATGAAGACGATGAGTGGTAAAATCGCAAGGAGGACGCGTCAACGGAAGGTCCCGGCGACCGGAATCGACCACGACAGGCTGAGCTCACTGCCGGACGAAATCATCACCCACATCCTCTCTTACCTGCCAACCAAGTACGCCGTCGTCACCGCAGTCCTGAGCCAACGGTGGAAGGATCTATAGATTAGGGTTTCTAGTCTCGATTTCGACAACCGCTTGGTTTGCAAGCCTCTGGGCTGGAACGTCGCCTCACCCGCGCCAGTACCTGTTTCAGTGATTCTAAGGAAGCGAGACGTGGAATTCTGCCGATTCGTTGACCGGGTTCTCAGCCGGCACGAGAATCTCGATTCTCTTGAGCCGTTTCCGCTTCCATTTTTCAGCAGCGCCGCGAGACTGGAAAATAATTCCTGGTTTAGGGCTCAACCGCTTCCCTTTTTCTGCCGGCCAGTTCAATGTCTCTGTACACTGATTATCTGTTTACCTTCTCAATTCTCATCTCTCTCGCTGTAGAACCCTAGGATTTTCCTTTTCCTTCGTTTTTTTTTTCAAGATAAAATTAAATGCATATAAAAGTTAAATTAATTTAAAATTAATTATTGAAAAAAAGGAAATAGTAAACGGTTGTTGAAACTTCCGTCTGTGGCTAGCGCTTTTGGTTTGGACAATTGACAATTCCAAATTCGTATGGGTCATGGGCTCGAAATTATGAAACCAGTCAGGCCACGTCAGCGCCACGTGGCCCAATTAAAAACGGCGTCACCGGTGCCGCACTTTTTAGTGCGGCACTGTAGTATTGGCCAGTAATTAAAAAAAAGTCAAGATGGCACTTGAGAAAGAAAGAATTGGGAAAGAGATGCTACTTACTAGGTAATCATTATTATCTCTTTGGAATTACATATTGGCACTTACTAATTATATCAAGAATTAATTATTTTAAGAACAACAAATCTAGATGCATACAACTCACAAACTCATGAGAACGATGAATCGAGGTTTCTACATTCTAGTTCTACCAAGGACCATTAATCGATTTCTCTTCAAAAATATAGGATTGAGATTTGAATTTATTCTTCCAGTGGTAAAATACATAAATAAACACGTATTTTTGGAGTTGCCAATAAATCAATCGTTAAAATTTATTTTCTCATAAAGTTTCACTAACCAACCAAATACATGTAGGTGTAGTAACTCGAGTGCCAAATAATCAGAAGAAAAAAAAAATGAAATTTACATACATGTTATAAGTGTCCACCTAACTCCAATAATACGAGACATTTCAAGACTTGATCAAGAACAAACAATGTTGTACTAATGTGGATAGTCCGATATCAAATCCATACTTACTCTTGACTTGCCTTTTTTGTTTTGTTTATTTGTCATGAAACTTTTAGAACTCTCTCTTGATGCCTTCAAAACGATGATTTTGCATTTGGAGTCTTGTACGTTTGGAGGTCCAAGTTCTCAATTGTGAGGTCCGAGTAAAGGCAACGAAGGTGTAGATGAGATGAGAGAATGTTTGAGATTGGTCGTAATCAATGTCACAGTCGTCATTAAACTACAGCTTTGTAAGTTATAAATGCATCGCTTAATTAATGAAGTGTGGTTCATGCATTGCACTTGCCACTGAGAATCGATGGAATTGAAGTCCATGACCAGACCGGATCTTAATTTTGTCGCTAAGGGCCAAGAATTAAAGAGGCCCAACACCCACCACACAAAGTTGCTTATCTACGGATGTCCCAATCGCTAACCATACAAAGGCTAGTTTCGTGCCATCGCCATATATAGAGGAAAAGTAAACACATAGAGTAGTCATAAAACTAGTCGATTCTTAGGAGGCAAATAGGTATAATTCCACTTCCACTACGGAAATAACTATAGTGGCAAGAGATGACCACTTGGAACTTTACTTGTGGGGATAGTAGAAAGGCAAGCAAAATTAGGTTTGTGGGTTGTTTGGGGTTTTTTTTATCCATATATAATTTGAATTTGAATAAGATAGAAAATGAAGGTTGGATACTTACCATCAGGGTTGGGATACGATGCAGTTGTGGTTAGTGACACCGGATTGGTTGGTTAACTGCACCTGAACGTGGGGCGGGACGAGCAACTACGACAATATTTTATAGAATTTTTCTGATGAATCGATAAATCGTAGAGTGATTGTGGTTTGTGATGTTTTGTTATTAGTCATGAAAAAAAAAACTGAACAAATTGTCAAGAGGGTTGGATGGCGGAACAACTAAAAAAGAAGGCAATGAGACACATACTACAAAATGATGAAAGGGAGAGGCGATGCTCTTACTCGACAAAAGGTTCTTTTCTATACAATAATCAAATAATAGCGGGTATAGTTTAGTGGTAAAAGTGTGATTCGTTCGATTAATCCTAATAGTTAAGGGATCCTTCGGCACGAAGAGGAGAGCGGGAAAAGGGAGACGAAGATGGACTAGTGTGAGTACTGATTATCAATGTACTTTTTTCCAGTGTGATCTTTCGTTTCATCACAAACTCTATATATATAAAAAAGAAACCGCAACGATTTAAATCAAGGTTTAGGAAACCCTACCGTACCGGTCGGTCGGATCAGGCATATCAGATACCTGACTCAAAACGGTAGGCAGTTTTAGCGGTATGATACAGTTCAATCACAGTTAAACCACAGTTTTGGTCTAAAATACCCTACCATTCACTTTTTTTGTATAACTTCCGGTACAGTTTCCTAAACCTTGATATGCGGCCAGTCACAAAGCCGCCGGATTTCATAGCATACACAATGATAAGAATGCAAATCTACTATCTTGCATTTTTACCAATGTGGCAAAATGCATGCAATGGAGAAAATTTAAAGAGGCGAAGTGAGGCAGGCGAGTACGTATCTTGGGCAAAGTGAGCCCGAGGGATGTGGGCATGTAGACCACCCCAATTTACAAGTGGGCTAATGACGCGTTTCGTTATGACCATATCCGGGCCTTACTGGTCCATTAATGCTTTTGGGCCCTGTGGATAATGTCTTTATTTTTGTTGCAATTAGCTTTTTTTCTGAATTACAGTTCACCGATAATCAAACCAAACTTTTAGTAATTAGGCCGTACGTTAGTGGAATGATCCACAATCAGCGAGTTGATGTATATTATACTAAATTCCCATAAAAAATATATTATACTAAACTTTTATAAGTTAAATTTGGGATCTCCATATTATAAATCAAAATTGGTAATATTAACATAACAAATAATTAAATTAAAACTACCATAAAACAACACAAAACATTGTGAGCATGGAACACTAAATAATCAAACAATTTATTTATCAGAAAAGCATGTCTCAATTGGCACACAATCATGGCCAGATCCATATACATATACACTTACAATTAGGCCAAAAGAACCCCAAATTACATAAATAAAAACCGAAGAAATCAACCAAAAAATCACAACACAATGGAAGAAAGAAATGCTCTAATAATATAACACTCTTCTTCCTCCTCCCTGCTTGCTGCTAACATGGAGAAACCAGAAATAAAAACCTCATATTATCTCCATCCAAGCAGACTAACCCATCTTCTCTCTCTCTCTCTCTCTAACTTTATTGTAAACACCCTCTTCTCCACTTTCTCTCTCTATCTTAGCAGAGACCCCTAAAATTGGTCATGCCACCATTATAGAAAGAAAAGTCAAAGAGGCAGCTATATATGAATACATGTCTATTTCCCCAACTAAGGTAACTATCACCTTCAGTAATCACTTTAGTTGTGGAAATAGTGCAAAGCAAGCAAAAAATTAGGTTTACTTGTTTGGCCATCTCTGTCCATTTGTATTTGGTTGAATTAGATAAAGAAGGTTACTTTATCAGTGTTTTTGATGGTCCACCAGCAGCATACCAATCAACTTGAAGGGATGAGGGAGAGTTCTAAACGGCCGGTCCATTCCTCACCAGGCTTCAACGTGATTGGCTTCTCAATTGCAGCACCATCAACGCACAGCATCTGCTTGTACTCTTCATCTCCAAGATCTGCCATTGCCTTTGCTTTCTTCTCCCATGGATTCCATACCACTGCAGCAGACAGGTTTTGAAAGGATACAATAAGATATAGATGATTGCTTAGAGTACAAGTGTCTTCTGCCGTGCCTACCAAACTAGCTTCTAACTGTAGCAGGAGTTTGAAATTTCAAAGGGGGAGAATGATGGTTGAAATTCTCAGAAGGCAGAAAGAAAAGAAAGGAAGAAGTGGGTTGGGAATGGAATAGACTGTTTTTACCAACATCAGGGAGCCCTTCCTTTCTGATTTGAAATGTTCTCTTCCTCTGGTGATCGAAGACAGCAATCACATCTGATGAACTCAGATAAACACGGTCCACCTAGGGGAAATAATAAAGAAAGGGATTCAGAAATTGATTCCTTTCAATACCATGAAGCCACAAGTCCACATATTCTAAAATTCCATATTCAACCTGAAAAATGAAGGAAGATTAAAGATTGGGAAGTAGTGAAGGGCCAAAAAATGACCTCAGATTCAAAAGTCAAGGCGTCCCCTTGTTCTGTGAATCGTTCCCTTTCGCAAAGGTTGTCGAGGTAATCGAGAGTTTCCAGTCCTTCCACCCTCACCTCACTGTCACCAGAAGGCAAAATGATTCATGTCAGTTTGGGAAATCATTGGATGAGAGAAGATTTACTGCAGTAATCTGCAGATCCTGCAAACTTACTTGATGTCTGAAATGGAGAAATAGGTATGGTATGCAATTGAGAAACTGAAAGGCTTGCAGTTAATGTTCCTGATGCGTGAAACCATGGCCAGGTTCCCTTCTGCTGTTATCGCTACCCTCAGGCGAAACTCGAAGCTGAAAATCCCACAACATACCAACAATCAAGCCATGTTCTGGTGAAGGGTTGTTCATATTTATCAAGAAAAGCTTCAATCTTTTCCTTTTTCCTTGTTGTTTACCTGTGAGGCCACAACTTGAGATCATCTTCAGATGGCTTCAGAAGCAAATCGACGTAGGACTTGCCATTGGAGTCATTAGGCTGTAATGGGGGCGGGTTGTCATCAATTATCCACACTTTCTTCCTAGCAAATCCATGATGCTCCAAAGCTCCTCTATTGCCAAACTAGAGAAACATTGAAATTTCAGGTTCCAATTCACAGTACAGTACTGATTTTAATCAGAAATGTCCAAGTATGGCATGAAAGTGAAGTACCTGAGGGAAGCAGATTGGGATTCCTCCTCTAACTGGATTGGGTGGCTTGAAAATTGCCTGCAACCAAACATCAATTTTAAGCAACAGACAGTTCCAAAAGAAGAAAAAGGTTCCCTCCCATGGCGTTGGGGGAAAAAAACAAACACCACCAATCTGATTTTGATTCATCATCACCTTGCTGCTAGTGAAGAGCAATTCTTCTCCTTGGTCAGTTCTCCAGGAAAGAACCTGTCCTCCATACAAGCTTACCTGTAAACGGAGATTTTGTTATTCCATTGAGGAATATCAACAACACCATAACTGCTGTTACAGAAGAAGAAAAGGAAGGGAAAGAACAGAAGAACAAAGGTAGTAATGACTGACCCTTGTTGAGGCTCCTCTAGGGTTGCGAAGTAGAATCTCATCAATCCCATTTTTATCCCTGCTAACTTCAACTACTCCATTATAGTCCATGGCGAAGAGAAAACCAGATTTGCAAAACAAAGGAGAAGACCAACTTCAAATACTCCCTTCCTTTCCTTCTTTCTTCTATGCTTCTGGACTTGCTTTGCTCTCTGTTATATACTACCCAGAAGAACAGATTGCTTCAATCAGAGAAATCTGTGCTAAAGATTGGATCTTTTCCTTCCACAAGCCTTCCCCTTTCCTGCTTTTACTTCTCCACAGCACTTCTCTTGTGAGAAAGAGAAACCAAAAAGGCGGAGGAGCAAAGGAAGAAAGAAACAACGAACTTGTGAGACTTCCCGTGACGAGCAAACCAACAAAATCTCCGAGCAATCACAGATCTCTGGACTACCCTTTACTTAAAAAGGCTTCTTCTCCGCAAACTTGATTCCCTGCAACCCTTCAGTTGTTTGTATATCTATGGACCGAACGAGCCAACTCGGGTGGGAAAACGAGACTCAATCCTCTCTGGAAACGGACAAGAAAGCTTTGAATTCCTCACGAACTGGTACCCAGATGACCAACAGAAAGAAACGGCCTTTAACTTCCCAGCCAATGACAGGAGCCCTGAATCGAACCATTTATGGGTAGCAGCGAAGTTTGAAAAGGGGACAAAAGGGAAGGAAAAGGGGCGGAATTGGTGGGCAGGGGAGGGTCGGTCAACATTGGAGCACAAGCGCACATGAGATATAAAAAAAAAAAAAAACTTCCTTTTTAATTTCCCACCGTTCTGAAGAAGTCGTAAAAAACAATGGTGGATGGGAATTGGGAACCATTGATGATTTTATCCACAACTTGGTACGAGCTTTGAATTGAATATTCAGGTTAAACAGGATGTGGGGACTGGGGATGGAAATAGGAAGCAGCATTGTGGGGGGAAAAAGGGATTGAAGAAGAAAGGTCAGTTAGATTGAAAGATAATCCAACAGATTCCACACAGCCCCCACAGAATTAAGAAATGAAGGAACCGTCATAAGAAAAGAATATATAATTTGGGAAGTTTCCTGGTGATAGATACAGTTCTTAATCGGCGAGTTTTTTGTTTAGTTGACTTTTGGATCTGTTACATTTTGAAAACTCAGATCGGTACTACATGTAAACCCTCGAACTCATGGTGATTCAGAGGATGTTTATTATGTCCAACCCTTCCTATTACGAGCCTTTTGAGATCGATAATGCAAACCTGTCTCATCTGTCC
This sequence comes from Linum tenue, assembly GCA_946122785.1. NCBI lineage: Eukaryota > Viridiplantae > Streptophyta > Magnoliopsida > Malpighiales > Linaceae > Linum > Linum tenue. The sequence continues at coordinate 877,514 of CAMGYJ010000005.1, read as the reverse complement.
ACAGCTGTGCGAAGGTTAGCTCAAGGATGAATGATTATTGATGACGATGAGCATGTGATGAAAGAAAACAACTCCTTCTAAGTTTGGATGGCAATTTCGACCTGACCCGATTTACCCGACCTGTTTGACCTGTTAACCCGCCCCGTAGGCGGGGCGGGGCGGGCATGGGTACCTCTCATCGACCCGACCTGCCATGACCCGCCCCATTCTCGACCCGTTCTTGCCTAAATTACATATAATCTTAGTCAAATTACTTAAGATTTTCCTCTTATTACAATATATTTTAGCTATAATAAAGTTGTAAATAAGTGAAAACCTCAATTTCTTCAATAATTTAACTACATTTTATCATATTAAGGTTTCTTTCTTGGTCTTTCAATGAAAAGAACGAATATTTCTAATGTTTTTCACATAAATTACATACCCAATTAATCGACCTGCCCCGACCGCGCCCCGTGATAAATTACCCGACCTGCCATGTGGCAGGTATGGGTATCGAGATACCCGCCCCGGACCTCCCCTTGACATTCCTACTTCCAAGTTCCAATGGTTGTCTTGTCTGTGTTTGGACGGAGGCCCAAATTCTGGGACGGGGTGGATTGATTCGAGGCCCGAATTCATGTGGGTGTAATGGAGTTTGGAGGCCCAGGCCCAATGTAGAAGTGGATTACAAGCCTGGGACATGAGCATGAATAGCATCACAGAGTGTATCCATTCAGGAATCCCGGTCCGGTTAAGACTTTGGAGGATGAGCTGGATATATTTGAAATCAATTCACAACTGCCCAGGGCCCAAGGCTAATTGTTACTTTGAGCCCCTCAATTTGCTACATTGTTTTGGTGGGGAAAGAAATTGACTGTTTATTTGAAATAAAAATAAATTTCTTTCAATTTTCCGAGTAAATTTGGGCTAACCATCAATTAAGAATCATTGGGAATATGAGGAACAAATTCAATCTATTTTTCACTTAATTGGTAATATCAATTTAGTAAAAATATGTGATGTCCTTTATGTAGCTTATATCGGTTAACCTTATTGTTATCTAAATCAATGATTTTTTAATTGAAATGTCTACATTAATAATAAGTTGTAGTTGTGTTTCTATAAGACTGATAAATGTCAATTGGAGTATCGTAAGATCGACCTTGTACACATAAGGGTTACTGGTCGAGTGTTACACAATTAACATGTAATCTGCTATTTTTATTGATCTACGAAACAAATTCATTCGATTAATTATTATCATACGAAACAAACATAAATCTTTAAAATGTGATCATTACATCTAATTTTATGCTAAAATCTACAATATACAAACCTAAAATCAAGAGCTTAGCAAATATTATTGACCAAGTTAAAAATTAAGAGGAAATAACCCAAAACTGCCGAAGGGGGGGAAAAGGAGAAGCCGAGAAGGTAAAAAACTGTGCGTCCATAGCTTTAGGGGTGGCTGTATGGTCCGGTCCGGTTAAATTGGCCCAAATTGATCCGGTCCAGTCCGGTTTTTTTGAAAATATAAGGACCGAAGATTGGATTGGATACAGTCCGGTCTTGATCCGGTCCGGTCTTGACCCGGTCCGGTCCCAATTCGGTCTTGATTTTATATTGAGATTGTGGGAATTTGAGTGGCCTAAGGCCTAAAAGGGTGAGGAGTTGGTTAAGTTTTGTACTAAGTGCAAAGGTTTGTGACCGTTTATGCAAATTACCCTTAAGTTTTAGGTGTTGAGCTCTCTTATCCGGTCTTTATCCGGTTTTTTACCTAAAATCTAAGCCCAAAGATTGGATTGGATTGTTTACTATCCGATCCCGGTCCGGTCTCGGTCCGGGTTATACGGTCCGGTTTCCGGTTTTTCATCCGGTCCCGGTCCAAATAGCCAGCCATACATAGCTTTACTCATATCACGCACGGACTCTATATACTCTCCATCCACAAACTCACTGTCTCTCTTCTCCAGTCTCATCGCTTCCGATCGCAATCCATCGGCACTATCTCTCCAATCAATTCTGTCCATCACCGTCGCCGGCCGGAAGCAATCATGAATGATGCCGATGTCCCCAAGCAGATCCAGCAGATGTGCCGATTCATTCGGCAAGAAGCCGAAGAGAAGGCCAACGAGATCTCCGTCTCTGCCGAAGAGGTACGCCCCTCAACCTTTATGCTCTCTACTTTTCTTTCAGAAAATCGATCTCTCTTGTGAATTTTGTTTATTCATTTTGATTTGACTGCCGTGGTTTAGAATCTGGTCCGATTGTCGGATTCCGGGGTTTTTGGATTTGATTGGTCTGCTCTGTGAATGCTGTGGCGGAGATGGGAATGGATGTGGTTTTGAGATACACAATTTCTCGTTGCTTGTGTTTCAGGAATTCAACATCGAGAAGTTGCAGCTGTTAGAAGCGGAGAAGAAGAAGATCAGGCAGGAGTATGAGCGTAAGGAGAAGCAAGTCGATGTTCGTAAAAAAATGTAAGTTTCTTGGTCTGATTCCAAATCTTTAAACGGTAAGAAATGTTTGAACTGCTAAGTTTAGTGGTTTGTCAGAATGGAAGGATTTGATGCTATGATTATCTTCTCTATTGAGAACCTGCTCCTGATTGCCTGACAATTGCTGTGCCTATGATCCCTTTGTTTACTGAAGTTCAAGAAGTGGTTTGTTGTGTTAAATGGGCTTTACATTTTCTTTTGGCAGTGAGTACTCAATGCAGCTTAATGCTTCCCGGATCAAAGTTCTTCAGGCCCAAGATGATGTGGTCAATTCCATGAAAGAGTCAGCAGCTAAGGATCTTCTGAATGTGAGCGGTGATGATTATAAGTACAAGAAGCTTCTGCAGGATCTCATAGTTCAGGTGAGCAATACATGTGCAGTCATATACTGGGTTATGAGAGATGACCAGAATACATCATTGAGACCGGAACGATACCTTTTTTATAATGAATTACTCTCCTGTTTTATGTTTCAACATCTTGTGAATGTTTATTCTTTGTAGACCATAAACCTACATTGTTCCTGATTTGTTACCACCCATGGGGTTGCTTTCCTTGGTGCGGTTGGAGAAAATATTGCCTACATATGGTCATGTGAGACTTTAGTTGTCTTCGGTTCTGATATTGCTATGCAACTTTTTGGCTGGTTACAGAGCTTGCTTAGACTGAAGGAACCTGCTGTCTTGCTGCGTTGCCGTGAGGCGGACGTCAATCTGGTAGAATCTGTGTTGGAATCAGCCAAAGAGGAATATGCTGAAAAGGCACAGGTTCATGCACCAGAAATTCTGTTGGACCATCAAATCTATCTGCCACCTGCTCCTAGCCACCACAATGTTCATGCTCTTTCTTGGTAAGTTTATGGTTAACATTAAATTTACTAGTATAGTAGTGGGTTTGTTTAGAGGTTTGCAGATCAATCAAATCCTTCTCCTGATAACTTTCAATGTTTTCTGGCTTAGCTCTGGAGGTGTGGTCCTGGCGTCCCGAGATGGGAAGATCGTGTTTGAGAATACCCTCGATGCACGTCTGGATGTTGTGTTCCGTCAGAAGCTCCCCGTGGTATGAACACTGTTATTCTCTCTATTTTTACATTCTTGCAACAGAGAGTTGACACTATTATGTTTGGTAGAAGAAATGAATCAGGATTGGCTGAGTTCATTTTCCTTTCCGATTAGGATTTGATCGAGTTCTAGAAAAAGTAGAATTGATGGCTATGAAATGTTTACAGCAATGCAAGGTAACTAATAGGATGGGCGTGTGTTTAAAAACGATATAATAAAAATCAGGTAACTATTATAGGCAAGTAGATTCTTGTTGCAAAGGAACAAAGTTGGAAACGAGATTTAATTTATTGATGTGACTTTGGGATTTGAGTAAGCTATGAGGAATAGGACGAGTTGTTGCTAGATTTGGAATGTAAAATGTGTATTTGTTTCATTGATTAAATCAAACCTTTTCCCATTCACTTCTTTTCTAGAGCAGGAACAAGCACTCCATGCTTTAACTTCCTCCCCATAGAGCGTTTTCGTCTAACGTTTTACCCTTACCCTGCCTCTGCCTTCCTTCCATTAGCGCTTGATAATAGAAGTAGAACTCTTGCTTCCCAGCTATTGGGATTCCTGAAAGTTGAATCTTAGGATGAACGTTCCTGTTCACCTCCATTCCTGAAATAGATTCGCATGTCGATGACTGTTGAAAACTGTTCGGTGTGGATTAATGTGGATTACCTTTCAAACTTGAACTGAATTCTTTGCTTGTTCTTGTTGCGTGTTGCAGATCCGCAAGTTACTCTTCAGCCAGGTTGCTGCTTGATGTCCGTGATTGTATAATTGTTTTCACGTATTATGAATTGCCACCTCTTATGTCCAGAAACTCGATGGTTTTGTAGAACATATCACCGATTGTTTGGGGTTGTGTATTTTTTTCGTGTTTGCCAAATAACTTGCTATTCGTAGAGAATTCTGTTGTTTTCGTTAGTGTACGCAATAATAAACAGAACGAAAAAAAATGTTTGTGGAATTCAAGTGGTGACTTTTGTGATTGATCATTTTTGCATTTGGTGTATGTCTATTGTCTAATGTCTGTGTACACTCATTTGCTTTTCATGCTGAACAAAAAATTTCTATGTGAAAAGCGAAGTAGTTTTTCCATCAAACAGTTGTTTTTTTCTTGGAAGCTCCAACAAGAAGCTGTTTTTGTAAAAACCGCAATCCACAGAACAAGTCTAACGTGATACAAATTGCTGCTCAAATTAATCGTAAAACAAGCTAGTCCCTTGATTTGGCACTCTATTTACAGCCCGTCCTTGATCCTTCTTTTTCCCCATTCAACAAAATGTTCCCACGGCTAACTATAAAAATTCATTTGTCACCTTAATGTAAAAAATCTCACTCGATTTCTTACTAAAGTTATGTCTCCAAGAGATCGCTTCAATGGATTTGATTGCTCAAGTTGGATGAAATTTGTTTACAACTACGCCATAATAAACTTTCTTACGTTTTAGGTAGTTATGCTAATTCGATTTCGCTCTGTCGGGTATTACCCGACTTGGTCCATGCTGAGTGATTAATATCCGATTGCTTGGGGCGAGCATGTGTACTATTTTCATCCCGCACTTCCGCTTAGTTCTTGACTCGTTCTATTTCTATTTGTCCCAATATCTATTTTTATCCTATTTTGATTTATTTTAACTCATATTTTCATCCAATGATACTTTAGAATTTAGATAAGTGAAGACTTCTTCTTTTCACTAATTGAACTCAATAAATCTACCTATTATCTCAAACTTTAATGTACGAACTATTTTTTCTTTATTTTATTGTTAAAAATAACAGAATTTCTTTCAATAATACATCAATGATTGGCCTATCCGTCCGTACTCACGCTGGTATTACCCAATCCTACTTAATACGGACGAGTATGTACTAAGTCACTAAGATATCCGCCCGCCCCATTGCCATCACTAATTTTAGGGCATCCTTAGACAGAGTCACTCACCCATATGAAATTTTTATTTATTTATAACCAAGCACCCATATGGAAATTTCTTTTTTGATAATCAATTACTCATATCATATAGAAAATGGAGGGGGCGTTTCACGTTTTTAGTTACAAAATTAAAGTAGAGGTGTTAGTTTGTATATGACCTAAAGTAGAGGGCTTGTTTGATACTCCTTAAAAATGTGTTACAACTTGTGAGATAATCCCTTCCCCACTCGCAGCTTCAGGATAATTATCATAAATGGTCACAAAATTATTCACTTTGTACAAAACGGTCACAAATCTTTAATTTTGCACGTTTCAGTAACATATGTTTGGACTAATAACAAAACGGTAATTCCGTCCATCTCCATCCAAAAAACCGTTACTTTCGCATAGTCAGCACGCCACGTCATTTAAAATATCAATAATATATTAATGATCAAACCCAATTAAACCAATAACCTAACCGAAAACCCTAATTCTATACCCACCAACCCAAAGCCTCGCCCTATTCCTCCACCCGCTCTACTTCTTTCTCTCTTTCGTCGTCGCCAAGGACCTCTGCTTCTCGATAGACCACCACCTTGCCGTCAAGATCACCCAATTGGCGGAAGTACAAGCTTGCTTCTCCCTCCGCATCGTGGCCTGCGGGGCCACTGGCAGAACCTCCGACCAACTGCTCGCCGCCCTCGGCTACCAATCCGCCCACAAGTTCGCTAATGTCCACAAGGTTTCAGCGCCAGAAATATCAACAAGATGCTTCAGGTAATTAATTAGCTAGCCTTCTTTCTGTTTCTTCTTATGCCTTCGATTGGTCATAAGTACCATAGCTAGCTCCCAGCCATGGCCAAAAATCCTCACTGCTCGAATTCATTTGGTCAATTTTCCTTTTCTAGTTGGCCCTAGCATTTCCAGTCCACTCTCATAGTCATAACCAAGAGAGGCAGCCGAACCTGTCAAATTCACTCTTTCAAAGTGAAAGGCTGGGGGATCTGGTACCGCCATAGGATGAGGAGCGGGTGGGATTGGGAGGTGAGGAGATAGCGGCAAGGTATTGATGAACGCGGTGGGAGGCGGTGCTGGAGTCGCCGGAACTGGCGGCGTAACTTGGCTCATGTTTCTGTCTCCAAGAATTCGAGTGGGTGGAAAGAAATAGTGTTTTCGGTTGGGTTACCAGTTCTGGGTTTGGTCATTAATATTTTATTGATATTTTAAATGACGAGACGTGTTGACTAAACGAAAGTAACGGTTTTTTGGATGGAGATGGACGGAATTACCTTTTTGTTATTAGTCCAAACATATGTTACTAAAACGTGCAAAATTAAAGATTTGTGACCGTTTTGTACAAAGTGAATAGTTTTATGATCATTTATGATAATTAGCCCGCAGCTTCACATCAAACCTCAAACCCGGACCGGACCGTCTTTCCGGAGTAGCAGTTGCGGCCGGGAGAACCTCGGCTCCCGCCTGTCCCTGTTCTCCGCTAAATTTCATAAACACAGCTTCCAAGTTTGAATCTTTTGGATACACGGGGCAGCGGAGACAGCTTTCGCTCATCTGGGATCTCATTGATGCGAAGCAGACTAGTTTCATCCATGAATTGCGAGCTCTTCATTAAGAATTCGTTCCGTAGTTGCTAATTGGCTTGCAGCGGTGATTCGTCCGTGGCGCTGTTTGTTTTTGTTGCCGGAAGGTAAGCATTGTAGCTTGTGTATCAATGAGAAGGGTTCAGTTTGGGTTGGCGCCTTCCTCTTGGGTTGTTTATAATTTACGGAAGATGATAGAAAGTTTGGTTCTTGTGCCTGCTTACTAAGATGGGGTGGGACTGGAATAAGTAATTGGATATGGAAGTTTGAGTTCTATGTTCTGGTTTATGTAACAAGTTTTGTAACGAGAAAAAGCTAATTGGTTATGGAGTGTAAAGGGCAATAGATGTCTTCCCAAGAAATCAATGGTATCTTGGAAGCCGATAGGGCCACAAGCTTGTTTGTCTTTCCCTTATTCTATTGGGGGTGTTGGTGCTCGATGCTTTCTAACTGATTGTTTTCTTCATGATGGTTTGTGCAGAGTTGCAGAAGCTTGTCAATGGCTTGGAGAGCGATTGGTGATAAGGTAGATTGTGTTCTTGAACCTTCTTGTCTAGGACTTTCACAAAGCATTGCCGAGCTTATGAGATTTCAATTGAGATGATGGACTGTGTTTGTGATTGAGAGTTGAGACACTTATCATTGATGCCTTTATCGTAAATTATATGATTACTGTTCTTTTGAACTAAGAACTATTGGCTTAGGTAAACTCAAACCCTCATATTGGCTTATATCTTGGGACCGTAAAGTGCAATATTATGCTTGATATTGCTGATTACATAAATCCCTTGGTTATGCATTAAGTTCTTGGCTTTGCCCTCGACTTTTCAGATTCATTCTGGTTATGGTGATATTATACCTTTTAGGAAGAGATCTCCTATTATTGTACTTCCTATCAGCATTGTACTTCCTTTCCTCGGTCCCAGAAACGGGATACTTAGCTTAGCTGATGTATTGTGTTTGTCAATTTATTATCCATAGATATGGTTTCGAATGTGAAACTCTGTAATGGTAGGTCTGGCATTGACAAAGTTATATCTTACTCTCTGTTTTTCAGGGTATTCGGTCTCCTCTTGGCAGACGCGTCATTTTGTCATCTCAAGAACATGTAGTTGGGTCAACCTCTAAAGTTAACCTTGACTTCACAGTGAGATCAGTTTCAGCTGCTAATTGTAGACAAGGTAACCTGCAATCTGGATGTTCACTTGCTTCAATGATATGTTTTGACAAAAGCCTATTGTCTGCTTTCTTGTTTGGTTCATTATCATATCTTAATAGCAGAAGTTCTGCCTTTCCAGTTTAGTGAGTTTATCTTGTCTACTGTACTGAATCATTTTGTAAAAGCTTGCCCGAGCGGCAGTATAAGGCATTAACTGCACGGCAACTCTTAATCTAGGATATCAATTGACTTGATTTTCTTCTATAAATGACGATCTTAATCCTCAAGGGTAGTGCTTGTGTTGGTGTTCTGGAGCTGTGGTTAAGAAAGTTTTGTTTCACTATCATGGCTCACTTGTATAACATATGAGTTGCAGGCTTTACTAGTGGCTCTCTTTTACCTGGCGCTTCTCATGGCAATGTTCTGACTAAAGAATCCTTCATCCGGTATGTTTATATTCATCTTTCATGTGGATCATAGTTTCACTACTCTCTTGCAATCCCTCGCCTCTGTTCTTTGGCTACAAGATTATTAGTGATTCTACCACCTTTTCTGTTTCTTCTGATTCAATCTTCTGGATTTTCCCATTGGATTTTGTGTAATTAGAGTTAGAAGCGAGGAGAAGCTACTTCGGTTTTGATGTTGTAGTATAGTGGTAGCATCATCTTGCTCTACAGTCCTTCTCTAACCAGGCATTTGGTTAGTCAAAGGAGGCATAAAAAGGAATATGTTTAACTGAATTTTACAAGCGTATAGCAAAAAAACTCTGGGCTACTTTTGATATCTCGATCTTCCTTTCTGGTGCTGTCTTTCCCCTTTTCCTTTTAGACTTTTCTTGTGTTTCATTTATCTTTGTTTGTGATAACATTTTCTACTTTCGGCCTGGAATGAGGAAACCATTTTGTTATCTTGAACAGGTACTTTCATAACACTCCGGTCCTATATAGCAGAAAAGCAGTTGATGAGGCCTTGGGTTTAAAGACAGAAAGGAAAGGGAAGTTTAAGAGAAGGGACAAGGCACAGATGAAACCTCCTGTTGAAGCTAAATACGTGCCCCCTAAACTAACACAATATATGAAGTCCTCTCAAGCTAAAATGGTCGACATATTTGAAGGCATGACCATCGTTGAACTTGCCAAGCGTACTGGTGAGTCAATCAGCACCTTACAGGATGTTCTTCTTAATGTTGGGGAAAAGCCCGGGTCAGAGTTTGATCCTCTCAGCATTGATGTTGCGGAGCTCATTGCTATGGTACTTCTCTTTTCTCATTATGCCCCAAAGAAAAGCATAACCATGCTAGCTAACAGAGTGGGAACAAATACTTCTGTAATCTCTAGTATACTACCGTCAGAATTTGAATAATTTCAGTTATTTGATTTATTGATTATCAATACTTTTCTGGGTGGAAGTTCATGATCAATGCTCCACATAGACTCTAGGGCTAGGGTTGTTAGGACTCTTACAAGATAGTAGTTCTATTTCATCATCATCATCATCATCATCATCTTTCTTAGACCAAAATACTTTTTGCCTGTTTAGAAGCTTACAGGAAATGGCTTCGTATTGGTTCTTGCAGGAGGTTGGGGTTAATGTCAAGAGGCAACATTCATCCGAAGGCTCACAAATCCTTCCACGACCTCCAGTTGTTACAGTCATGGGTCATGTTGACCACGGAAAGACATCTCTCCTGGATGCCCTGCGCCAAACAGCTGTGGCTGCCACTGAAGCTGGTGGAATAACTCAGCACCTTGGTGCTTTCGTGGTAGGGATGACTTCTGGGGCATCAATCACATTTCTCGACACGCCAGGCCATGCTGCATTCAGTGCGATGCGAGCAAGAGGTGCAGCAGTCACCGACATTGTTGTTCTTGTAGTTGCTGCTGATGATGGGGTGATGCCTCAAACATTGGAAGCTGTGTCCCATGCAAAATTAGCCAATGTGCCAATTGTGGTTGCTATCAACAAATGTGACAAGCCAGCTGCGGACCCAGAGAGAGTCAAAGTCCAGTTGGCATCAGAGGGTTTGCAGCTAGAGGAAATGGGCGGTGATGTCCAGGTAGTTGAAGTCTCCGCTGTTAAGAAAACTGGGTTGGATGACTTGGAGGAATGCTTGCTTCTTCAAGCAGAGTTGATGAACCTGAAAGCTCGTGTCGATGGTCCAGCTCAAGCTTATGTTGTGGAGGCAAAACTCGACAAAGGTCGTGGACCACTGGCCACAGCAATAGTGAAGGCAGGAACCTTGGTCTCTGGGCAGCACATTGTGGTGGGGTCAGAGTGGGGGAGAATAAGAGCTATAAGGGATATGGTAGGGAAGTTGGCACAGCAGGCGACACCTGCAATGCCAGTTGTGCTTGAAGGGCTGAAGGGGCTTCCTATGGCTGGAGACGATATCGTTGTTGTGGAATCCGAGGAGAGAGCTAGAATGCTGAGTGCTGGTAGGAAAAAGAAGTTCGAGAAAGATCGGCTGAGACAGATTATGGAGGACAGGCCTGTGGTTGAGGAACCATCAGAAGAAGATGGGCCTGTAGCTGTAAGGGTTGAGATGCCGATTGTAGTGAAAGCAGATGTTCAAGGAACTGTCCAGGCTGTCACTGATGCTTTGAAGACTTTGAACAGTCCTCAGGTATTATATGCTTAAACAGTATTATATCTGGTCTTATGACTAGCATCGATTCAAGCTTAAAAAGTCAAGCAACTTCTTTATTCGCACATTGTAGCTGTAGTGGGATCAGCATTCATGAGCCAGAGTCGGCGATAACATTAAAAAAACTAAAACATAGTCTCTGACTTCTGGTAGCTATCTTCTTGTGTCACTTGTTGGTTAATATCTTGTTCTTTGGGATGGTGCTACCAGGTTTTCGTGAATGTAGTCCATGTAGGCGTGGGTCCAATCAGTCAGTCGGATATCGATCTAGCTCAGGCATGTGGTGCGTGCATAATTGGATTCAATGTCAAAACTCCACCTGGTTCAGTCAGTCTTGCAGCAACTAAATCCGGCATAAAGGTACGTAACTTCTGATTGTTTTCTTTATCCGGATTCTTCAGCAATTCTTGAATCGTTTGTTCTTTAAATGGGTCGGTCGAATAAATGTGCAGATCATGCTGCATCGAGTTATCTACCGCCTTTTAGAGGACGTGGGCAACATGATAGTAGAGAAAGCTCCCGGGACTTCTGAGACTCATGTAGCCGGAGAGGCCGAAGTCCTTAGCATCTTCGAACTGAAGGGGAGGAGCAAAGCCGCAGGAGGAGACATGAAGATTGCGGGCTGCAAGGTGATAGATGGCCGAGTCAGCAGAGCATCAACGATGAGGCTCCTTAGGAGCGGTGAAGTCGTGTTTGAAGGATGCTGCTCGTCCCTCAAACGAGAGACACAGGACGTGGATGCAGTCGGTAAAGGGAGCGAGTGCGGAATGATGCTCCGTGATTGCCAAGATTATCGTGTTGGAGATGTGATCCAGTGCTTGGAGCAAGTCGTTCGGAAGCCCAAGTTCGTTTCTTCACAGAGTGGCGCTGTTCGGATTGAATGCTGACACACACCCTCGAGCATATGGGGGTTGCTTACTATTATTCTTCCTCCAAGTTTGCAGCCTGCAAAGAAGTTTTGATGGAGAAGTGCTTGAGAATTAATCAACACACCATATTATTTTTTTGTTGTTGTACATTGCGAGAAGGGAACTTCATTTCATCTAGTATAGGGAAGCAAAGGATTCTGAAAATTCTTTTTAGGGGACATTCTCTGTATGCGGATTATGAAAGCTGGAGAACTCGTCCTGTGTTGCACGATGCAATAAGCAGCAGATGAACCACATCCTTTTACGTCATGGTTCGTGAAATTGTATCGAATGCAAGGTCGCGAAACTGTATCAGTACCAGACAAATTAGTGACTTTTACGTCTTGACAACCTTCATGAGCGAGAAAGTACCAACTAGGTTGTCAAACCGGTTTATGCCAGTGTGCCGGTTTAGCAAGTGGAATGGTTCAACCGATGGCACATACCGATTTGTGACGGTTCATGCCGGTCAATATTACAAATAAAATTATAAATACTCATATTTAAACATGACATTTAACGTCAATACCTAAACATTTATATTTGAATCCAACAAATAACATCAATATTTAACTTTTATACTCATAAAATAAATAGTAAAATAATTTTTATCAATTAAATTCTCTAAAATAAGGTCATTTTACTTAGAGATACGTATATCGATCATGCCGGTCATACCGGTGGTGTCATGCCGGTTTTATGACCGGTACCGGTTGAATCCGGTACAACCGGTGGCACGTGACAATACCAAGAAAAGAGAAATGACTGATGAAGTTGATATGTGAGAAGACCAATGCTGCATGGAGTCGACGAAGGACAAGGATGGATGAATGAAGGGATCTTTGATGTTTCAGTTTCACCCTCCAAACTTAAGGCTAGCCGGCAGGGCTGACTATCTATCCATTAGAAAAATTGGATGGCCAAAACAAATTCTAACCAGACACGAAAACAATTATGAGTGTGGAACACAGAAGCTTACTTAGTTACTTTCCCACTAGACGGTAAAAGAAGACTGAAAAGAAAGCAAAAGAAAAAAGGTTCTTCTTTTCCTGGTTCTTTCTATTATTTATACCACAATAATGATCCTCATCAGGTCAGGGCCAATCCTTAAAGTTATCTCAACATTAGAAGAACTGGGTTCTGTGTGGACATGTTAATTACAACCACCGACATTATTACTATTATTATATCATAACAATATGCATGTGCACCACTGAAATGTGTAAGAACTTAAAAGCTAGAGAGTAGATACTAAGAAAAAACCAAAGAAGGAAAGGAAGAGGCAAGACAACCAACCAGGAGCAGCAAGTCAAGCACAACATTCGTTTGTCGAGGTTAGTTTGTGTTGTGGGTTGGTAGGATTAAACAATGATTTAAGAAGGTTTTAGTCGAGGTTTTGTGCTCTCTGCATGCTTTTCTTGCTCTTGATTCTGCCATGGACATGCTGTGAAACACACAGATCCCCAAATATCTCTTCCTTTGAGCAACTTTTTGATGAGTTGAGTGCATTTGATATCTATGTTATTACTTTATAAAACACTACAACCTTTCTTCAACAACAATCATCATCTCTCACGTTGGACATTTGGAAACCATGCTGCTGCTGCAGTTTTCATTATCTTAGAAAAACCAGGACGGAGATCATCATATGAACAGTTCACTTTGACTGTCTTTTCCCTTATCAAGAACTATCATCAAGTTTGTCATCCTGCTTCATTGAAATAGAGGTATACGATGGAGGAAGAGGTTGGTCTCTGGACCATGTTCTGCAGAGCTTCAGGATGCTCAGATGGCTTTGGAAAAGAATGTCGGTCAGCCAGCATCGACCTTATCAATCCAGACTCATGTCTTGATCATGTCGTCACACTTTGCATAGACCTCGTTTTACTGCTCACCACCTCATTCATCTTCATCTGCAACAAGTCAGCAGCAGCAAGCAGCTGGAAGAAATTCACCGCAGCTCATGAACCGCTCTCAGATGCCTTCTCCAAACTGTTGATATCCTCAGCCATCTTCAATAGCCTCGTGAGCATGCTCTATTTCGGGGTTGGTTTATGGGAACTCTCTAACATTATCTTGCCACTACAAAGATGGATGGTATTGCTCTTCCAAGGCTTGGCACTCTTGATGCTGAATTTGTGTGTAAGCCTGAATGGTGGCGGTGGTAGTAGCAGTAGCAGTAGCAGTAGTAACAAACAAACCAATTTTCAAGTTTCAGCTGCCATGAAGTTGTGTTCAACTTTGGCCTTCTCTCTTCTCTCCACCTTTCTCTGCTTCACTTCTCTTTGGCAAGCCATAGTTATGAAGAACAAGACTGTGTCTGCTAAAATGGTTATAGATATCTTGTCGCTTCCAGGGGCAGCTCTGCTTCTTTCCTGTGCCCTAAGAAGAAAGATCACTTCTCAATCCTACCATACACCTCTGCTTGGCAAAGAAGAAATGTCCATGGGTTCTACTGATGATGATGAAAAGGTCAGCCCTTTTGCCAAAGCTGGATTCTTCAGCAGGCTTTCATTCTGGTGGCTGAATCCATTGATGAAAAAAGGCAAAGAGAAAGTTCTTCAAGATGAGGACATCCCATTCCTCAGAGAGCAAGACCAAGCCGAAACATGCTACTCAACTTACTTGGAGAGATTAAGAAAATGGAAAGTCGAAACAGGATCAACTAATGAGCCACCACCTGCATTATGGTCAACACTACTTTCTTGCTACAAGAAAGAAATTCTGCTATCTGGCTTCTTTGCATTGCTCAAGCTACTCACTCTCTCCACCGGCCCTTTGCTCCTAAAGTCCTTCATTGATGTCGCTGAGCACAAGCCAGCTTTCAAACATGAGGTCTATGTGCTCACATTAGCACTCCTCACAGCCAAATGCATTGAGTCAATCTCGGAGAGGCAATACGAATTCCAAATTAGATCAGTTGGGGTTCGAGTGAGGTCTCTATTATCAGCAGCCATCTACCAGAAGCAACTAGTTCTTTCAAATGCTGCTAGGATCACACACTCCCCAGGTGAGATTATGAGCTACGTCACCATAGATGCATATAGAGTAGGAGAGTTTTCATATTGGTTTCATAAGATTTGGACCACCGGCCTCCAGATATTCCTCGCATTGCTCATCGTCTACTATTCCATCGGAATGGCAACAATAGCAGCTTTTGTCGCCATTGTGTTAACAGTCATTGGAAGCTCACCCTTGACCAAATCACAGCTTACATATCAAACAAGGCTCACCCAACAGCAAGACAGGAGGCTGAAGGCGATAACCGAGGCGCTTGCAAACATGAAGGTATTGAAGCTGTATGCTTGGGAGAATCATTTCAGGGGAGTCATAGAGAAAATTAGGAGAGAAGAGCTTGTTTCCATTTCCATGGTGCTTTTCCAGAGAGGCTGCATAATGATCCTGTTTTGGTCATCTCCTGTGATAGTTTCAGCAATTACTTTCTGGGCTTGCTACTTGCTCAGCATTCCACTCAATGCTAGCAATGTCTTCACATTCTTAGCAACATTGAGAATTGTTCAGGAACCAATTAGAATGTTGCCTGACGTGGCTACTATGTACATAGAAGCTAAAGTGTCGTTGGATCGAATAGGAAAGTTTCTCGAGGCACCTGAGTTGCAGCACAGGAGCATTAGGCAAAAGGACAACAACAACAGAAGCATAAATCCCATCTTCATCCAATCTACTGAAATTTCATGGAGCATGGAGACTACTTCATCTAAGGCTACATTGAAGAACATAAACTTGGTGGTTGGACTGGGAAAGAAGGTGGCCATTTGTGGAGAAGTTGGATCAGGGAAATCAACACTGTTGGCTGCGGTCCTGGGAGAAGTTCCCACAATCAATGGTACAATCAACGTTTATGGAAGAATAGCATATGTTTCTCAAACGGCATGGATTCAAACTGCAACAATAAGAGAGAACATCTTGTTTGGGTCTTCCATGGACCCGGTTAGATACCAAGAGGTGGTGAAGAGGTGCTCCCTGGTGAAGGATCTGGAAATGCTTCCAAATGGGGACTTAACTGAAATCGGAGAAAGAGGAGTTAACCTTAGCGGAGGACAGAAGCAAAGGGTTCAACTTGCTAGAGCTTTATATCAGGATGCAGATGTATACCTGTTGGATGATCCATTTAGTGCTGTTGATGCACATACTGCAACGAGTCTGTTCAATGTAAACTCACTTCACTTACTCCTCACCGTAGTCTTTGTCTCTCTCGTAGAAACTAAAATGATTCAGCTGGCAGGAATATGTGATGGAAGCTCTATCAGGGAAGACTGTTTTACTAGTGACCCATCAAGTTGACTTCCTTCCAACATTCAACTTGATCCTGGTAATCAGATCCTTGAAACTTACATGAATGAACCAAAACCCTGGTTTTGTTTTCCTGACTTTAAATGTTTCATATTGGGTCCATTCTGGCAGTTAATGTCTTCAGGTGAAATCTTGCGAACCGGCACTTACGATGAGATGCTAGAATCCTGTCAAGAGTTCAATGAACTGGTCAATGCCCACAAGAACGCAACAACTGAAGGGAGAAAAAGCCAGCATGATGCTAGTGGAGAGACTACAGCTGATGTTTCAACCACAGAGATTATGCAGGTTGGTAAGCAACCCAATTTAGCAGCATCAGGAGATCATCAGTTGATAAAGAAGGAAGAAAGGGAAACAGGGGATACTGGTTTCAAGCCTTACATAGATTACTTGAGCAAGAAGAAAGGGTTCATGTTCTGTTTCTTGACAGTCCTTTTCCAATTCTTGTTCATCGTCGGGCAACTGTCACAGAACTATCTATTAGCTGCTAACATTCAGAATCCTGGAGTGAGTAGAGTGACACTGTTCAGTCTATACACTGCCATTGGATGCACATTGCCATTCTTCATGTTCTTGAGGAGTCTTTCCATAGTTAGACTCGGCTGTGATGCTTCAGAATCAATCTTTTCCACGCTCATGAACTCTCTGTTCAGGGCACCGATGTCCTTCTATGACTCTACCCCTCTGGGAAGAATACTCAGCCGGGTAAGAAACCTATGGAAAATCAGCTTTAAAATCTGTTTGAAGTTCATGATATTGATGAAGCCAATTCCCTCTTTTTTCTTTTGTGGCTCAACAGGTTTCTTCTGATTTAAGCATCATAGACCTTGAGCTGGCATTTAAGTTAACAGTATCACTGGGATCAACTCTAAATGCATACACTAGCTTGGCCATATTAGCAATTCTAGCATGGCCTGTCTTGTTCATAATCATGCCCATCCTTTATCTAATCGTGGTCTTACAGGTACTTACTACGAACTTTTGCCCGAATCATGAAAGTTTTTACCTCTCTTGTACTTCAAGATGTATGTCTTCACACAGAGATACTACTACAATACGGCAAAAGAGCTAATGAGGATCAACGGGACAACAAAGTCATCCGTTGTGAGCCATCTCGCCGAATCCATCGCTGGAGCCATGACGATCAGAGCTTTCGAGGAGGAACAAAGATTCTTAGCTAAGAACCTTGGTCTTATTGACAAAAATGCAAGCACTTACTTCCACAACTTCTCAGCGAGCCAGTGGCTGATCCAACGACTCGAGATTCCTTGTGCAATTGTTCTCTCAGCTGCAGCACTTACCATGATTTTGCTACCTCTTGGTGATTCTGCTTCAGGTAACAATCCTTAAAATTCAATAGTGAAGACATTAAGGTTTAGCAATCTCAACTGTGGTGTATGTTCACATGATTTGCTTTCACTGCAGGGTTTGTTGGTATGGCACTGTCATATGGTCTATCACTAAATGTATTCCTCATATTATCAATTCAGTACCAGTGCTTCACAGCAGAATCAATCATTTCAGTAGAGAGGCTAGAACAGTATATGCATATTCCTAGTGAAGCTCCACCAGTGATTGAGAGTGTAAGGCCTCCAGCCAACTGGCCAAGTCATGGCCAAGTGGAGATCTGTAACTTAAAGGTGAGGTATCAAAAGAACAGTCCACTGGTTCTGCATGGCATAAGCTGCAGGATCGAGGGAGGGAGCAAGATTGGGATAGTTGGAAGGACTGGGAGTGGGAAGACAACTCTCATCAGCACATTGTTCAGGCTGGTGGAACCCACGGAAGGAAGAATCATAATAGATGGGATTGACATCTCCACAATAGGACTACATGACCTAAGATCACACTTCGGAATCATCCCACAAGATCCAACCCTCTTCTGTGGCACGGTGCGGTACAATCTGGACCCTTTGTCTCGGCATACTGACCCAGAAATATGGGAAGTTCTGGAGAAATGCCAGCTACGGGAAGCCATTCTGCAGAAGGAAGAAGGCCTTGACACATCAGGTAATGGAATAGCTATATCATTATGCTTTCAGAATACATTCATTCGTCTTCACAAGGATAACCTTCTACTAGAGTTGATAATACTGTGGTAGACTCATCAATATTGAACAACGTATGTTGATATCAAATACTAAATTTAAGGGTTCTTAAGCTTTAGATATGAAATGTAGGTAACTTGAACCAAAAAGTTACTAAATGACTTGTGGTTGGTATTTAAAAGGAGAAAGGGAAAGAAAAGTAATGCTACTGCTACCAACATTGATATTGGCATTGCAGTTGCAGAAGATGGATCAAACTGGAGCATGGGGCAGAGGCAGCTATTCTGTCTGGGGCGAGCACTGCTAAAGCGAAGCAAGATTTTGGTGCTGGACGAAGCAACAGCTTCCATTGACAATACCACAGATGCAATCCTTCAGAGGATCATTAGGACAGAGTTTGCAGAGTGCACCGTCATCACCGTAGCTCACAGAATCCCCACTGTCATGGACAGTACCAAGGTTCTCGCCATGGCCGACGGTATGTGACCAAATATTAATACATAGGTATCTAACGTTATTTTTCTCTCTATTTGGGTCCGCCTAAAATCCTGAACTCATTAGGATTTACATAGAACATTAAACCATTGGTTGGTTGGTTTGTTACAGGGGAGTTGGCAGAGTATGATGAACCGGGAAATCTGATGAGAGAGGAAGGATCTCTCTTTCGCCAGCTCGTTCATGAGTACTGGTCTCATTCTACCAACAACTGATGAGAGAAACAAACTGAGTGAATGAATTCTGAGTATTCTGGTTCCCTATAAAAGAAAGGTTTGATCTATTAATTTTTATAATGCTACTATGGGGTGTGGAGGTAGGGTGGTCTGTTGTGTTCTTATGATCTAAGAGAACTCATTGCTATCTGCAAAGAGGTGGAGCAAATGATAGCATCCTTCACCTTTTTTTAGCTCAAATTTTGGGTCCAATTTACACATAGAGAAAATGAAATGTTCTCTGGTAAACGAAAACATATTCAAATGGAAGGATTGGCTTTTTGGTAAACAATACATATGGAAACCCTAATTTCCCGAACAACAAGTAAGAAGAATGAGATGGACGAATTGCAAATCGGAGAACGCGTCGTAAGTCGTAAGGGGGGAAATCAAGAAAGCGCTTACGAAGTAATGGTCTGCAAGTGTTGATTCCAGAACTGTCAGCGACCAATGCGAATACCCTTTGATCGGAGAAGACGATTGGAGACGGAGAGGACGATCGGGAATCCAAGAGAGCCGTTAGCATGCTCTCGCTTGTTGGGGGAACTTGCCGCCTTTTTTCACTCGTCGGCGGTTGCGAGCATATAAATTACCTAGAAATTTGATGGGCCGAAGCGCACGGCAGGAAGGATGAAGGTCTTTCAGGCCCAAATGAACAGAGACATGGTGACCGAAGCCCAATATGTGGGCCGAAAGAAGAAGAAGAACAAGATCAACTTACCCTTCAACGAGAAAGGAACTATCACAATTCTTGGAGTTCATTCAATTGTTACTTGGAGCAACATCCAACCAATGTAGTCAGAACCGAGTTTCTATGTAGAAATGTTTTGGTGAAAAGTATAAAATTGTAAGTTTTTAAGTTTTAAAGCGGAGTTGTTAACTACATAAGGTATAAAAACTGAGTTTTTGTGTAGAAGCATTTTAGTGATCTAGAAACGTAAAATCGTAAGTTTTTAAGTTTTAAAGCGCGATTTTATCTACATTGCATCCAACAATTGTGTTTTTTTTTTTTCTTCCTTAGATTAACAATCAAAACGAGATCAAGAAATCAACAAAGAGCATTTTTCACGGCAAGATAAGCAACTGTCAAACAAACCAACACAAAATACCTAAAAATATCCCCTCATCGTAGAGTGGGGAAAAATACAAAGCCACATGATTATTCAAACAGCAATATGGTCTCTCGAAACTTATTTTCGATTCTTAACCAAACGCCAACATGGGCTCTCTCCGAAACTCAATATCGCTTCTTAACTCTTACAGGCCTCGCAGGCAAACCACACTGTTTTCTTTTAAACAAGTGCTAATTAAAGCCCATGCCAGGCCCGGCCCAAACCCCACTTAGTAACACTCATAAAACCTGATCTGGACCCGAACACAAAGATGACCGTCCACCACCTCATCACTAGTCGTCGCAATCCCACGGTGCATGAAGAAGTCCCCGGTCCCGCCCACCACCGGCACGTCGCGGGTCTTCAGCGTCACGGGCTCGGCCCCGGCGAACGTGATGCAGCCCTTGTAGTCCGTGCTATTCAGCACGAACGCGAAGCCCAGCCACACCGAGTACGTGGACTTGGCGTCGAAGATGTACGAGCCTTGGGCCCGGCCCACGGGCTTTGAGTGGATGTTCTTGTCCAACGTGACGGGGTCGTCGAACACGATGACGTCGCCGAAGTGGAAGCTCGGGGACAGAGCGGTTCGGGTCCCCGAACCGCCGACGGGGCTGGCGACGATGCTGGAGGTCGCGTTGGCTGCGTTGTGGCCGTCGTAGAGGACGTCGTGGAAGTAGAGGTCGAGCTTCTTGCATGGGACTAAAGGTTTCTTGTTGGAGTCGGTGGTGCGGGACGTGGCGGAGGATGAGGTGAAGAAGAAGGTGGCGGCAACGAGGAGGATAAGGAGGAGGGAATCATGGGTAATATGGGTTTTCTTCATCTCGTGAGATTTTTTTTGTTGTTGTCTTTTGGTGTGTACTTCTATCGAGTATTTTGGCGCTGTAGATTTGACATGCATGGCCGGGGGGTTTTTATAGTGAAAATCTAGTGGAGGATGGATGCATTATTGTTCATAAAGTTAAGTACGTAGGACCAATCCTTTTCAGAGATGTGGCTTTTTCCATACAGAGTCTGGCTTTTAATTTGTTTCCCTTTGCAACTTTTTTCATGTTTTAAGGGACTTAGTTGATGAAGTTGACCTGAAACACCAATGTAAATACTAAACCCACGACTGGTTAATAGTTTGTGGAAAAGACAAGTGATGTACGTTCCATTCCATAAGTATCAATTTTAGGGAGCGGATTGGGTGACAATGGCTGTATCATGCATTATCAGCCTGTTGTACATGTAAACCTCGTGAGACAGATCTTTGTTAACAGAAGTATAGATTATGCTCTTGATACTGAAATGATTGCTGGAGTAAAGTTTAGCACAAGATTAGTCAAGGGGCTGTCATATTTTCCTCATTTGTACCGTAGATATGTACGTTTGTGACGAAGAAGGTTTGTTGTCTTTGGAGGGTGTCATCGACACATAATTTACGCATTTTTGTGTTTATTCACACACTTTTACGTTTATTCATGCTATATATCGGTGTTTGTTCATATAATAGTAGTGGTTATTCAAAAACATAGTATTTGTTGTTCACGCTTTTGTAAAATCAATTTATAAAATTTAAAATATACTAAAATAAATACCATTATGTAGATTATGATTAATTCAACTCATTTTTTCATCCACACTCATGAACATAAAGATAAGGTGCTAGATTGAGGTTTCATCGACTTCGGTAGCATTAATGTTGATTTTATAAAAAAGAAAATTATTCTTGCCCTTAGCATCAAAACCATTTTCTTAACAAAATATGAAGTGAAATCAAACAAAATATAGACCCTGACGATCATGGATGGCAATCAGACAATAGTCATATTGCGATTCATCACTCTCGCATTTATTTGCTCCAAAATGTTACTGACTATACAATATGGTAGTAATAGGACCTTGTTAATACGTGCTATCAGTGCTAACAAAACCCTGTTAGTACTATATATAGCCAGATTGGATGAACTGAATATAGGTTTTGTGTTCCTGCTATCAGTATCAGAAAAAGTCTAGGGTTCCTGCCTTTATTTATCCTTTTCCGTGTTGTCTTTTTGTACGTGGGAATGTAAATTCATAATAGTAGGTAGGTGAGGACTGAGGACCAGTAATAGCACATGTTAGAAGATGAGACCGTGGTAGGTGGATGATTCAAGATAGAAGGGAAAAAAACACACAGCTCTGAGATATGATTGGTAGGTGGCGACCGGTGAGTAGTTTTCAGTAGCTAGATAGCAGTGTTCTTTTCTTATGGCTTGTGAGGCTTCTCCATATTTCATGAAATATCAATGATTCTATATTCTGCAAACCAAACCACACTTACCATGTAAGATTATAATGGTTGCATACTTGCATTGTAAGATTATAATGTTAGATTTATTTGTTTGTCAATAAATTTTTAAAAACGTCAAGTCACCTGTTAATAGAAATATCATGCCATATAATCGGAACAACAAAGGAGAAAATAATTTCAACTATTTCATCTCTAAGACGAGATTATACAATCATTCAAAAAAAAAAAATCTAACGAATACATATATAAATACAATCTTAACCAAACACTCACATAAAAAAAAAAGGTTAACAAAAAAAAAAGTTAACATTCTTCATTCCTCATAATGAAATTGAACAGCTTCACAATCATCACGTGCTAAGCATTCCAAACAGCAAAAACAAACATCTGCCGCGGCCCAATAACTCACCATGAGTATTGGGCCAAGAATCCGAAAAAGAAACATAGAGAAATCAGCTGAAGCCATCTTTCAGGCCCATTCGGCCCAAAATACCCAAACAAGCCGGCCCAGAAAACCTTTCCCTTCTTTTTTTTTACCAGCACTCGTAAAGCTTAATATCAACCCTTAGCCTAAAATAAACCTCCCCTTCAAAAGCATCCGTCATCAGCGTAGCAACCCCTCTGGCCATGAAGAAATCCCCCGTGCCTCCCACCACCGACACGTCCCTCGTCTTGTTCATCAGCGGGTCGGCTCCGGCGAACGTCAGCGTCCCCACGTGCTCCGTCGAGTTGAACACGAACGAGAACGCCAGCCACGACGTGAATATCTCCTTCTTGTCGTACAAGTAGATCCCCTGGGCTCGCCCCACCGCCGGCGAGTGCAAGTTGTTGTCCAACGTGATCGGGTCGTCGAAAACGACCACGTCGCCGAAGTGGTTCATCCCCGACAGTATTGTCATGTTGCCCCAGGCCGGTGCTCCGACGATCGCTGACGTGGCGTTCTTCATGTTCCTGCCGTTGTAGATGATGTCGTGGAAGTAGAACACCATTTCCTTGCATGGCTTGGGACGGGGTTTTCGAATGTGGTTGCCGTGGGAAGCTTGAGAATGGGAGAGGAAGGAGATGAAGAGGAGGAGGAAGGAGAGAGCTAGTAGGGTTGATGATGGTGCTTTGGCTTCCATTGTTTTGGGTGCTATGGTTAGAACTTTGCTTTTGGTGGAGAAGTAGTGCTTAATGGGTTTGCTTATATAGAGAGAGAATCGTTATATGGATGGTGATCGATATTCTATTATTCTTGGTGTAATGTTGGCTTGGGTTTGAAGTTATTACAGGTTGTAATTATAGTGAAGGAGTTAGAAGAATGAATTGGGTGTGTCCTTTTATATGATATAAAAAAAATATATATAATTTTCAAAATTGATAACAGAATAATTCATTCATAAAAAGAACAACCAATACCAAGTTTTATTGTGTCTTATTTTCGTATCACGAAAAGTTGTAATTTTTTTCTTTATTTCATTCTCGCAAATGATTATTTTCTATATGTTTCTCTAATTTTATTTTATTTTTATCTATTTTCCCAATATTTAATATTTTTTCTCCGACATAGCCAAAATGGCTGCCTCATCCAATGGGTTGTTATTTGGTGGTGGCCAGATGGGATTGATTCGCTTTTCATCCAAGTCATGACCAATTAAGAATTAACGTCATTCTACAGTTTAGATGGACAATGGGGCCATTCCTTTTGTTATGTTGTACATGTTCTACCCACTTAGCCTACTGGCCGTGTTGTTCCAACCCAGTCGTCATAATTAAGGAAGTTTAGGTGAAGAATATTAATGAAAAGTCTGACTTCTGTGTGCATATATGATCATGAAAAGCACATTGGTTATAGCTATAGCTTGATTGATACTGCTGAGACGACTGGAACATTTATGTTGGATGATAACATTGGCATATTAATGCAGCAAAATCGTGGGGAAGGATTAGAACTATATGGGAGTATGTAAGGTGTGCAACCGAGCTGACTAAACCGATGAAAATCGTGGTCTGATTATGAAAGATAATTTAGAATCAAAAGTTGGATCAACAGTACATTCAATCAGATTTGATCCGGTCCAAATGTCAATTCAGTCTAATTTTCTTCAGTATTTATGAAATTCACGGGGTCAATTGAACCATATTAAATTCAATTTTGTATGGTCCCGCCCAAGTGTCGGTTTGATCCTGTGCTGACCAACCCGTGGCACACCCATACCTATTAGAATACTCTATTTTGAACATAAATTAAAGGTTTCCAAATCTGATTTGTAAGGGAGTAGTTAAAATTCATACATGAATCTCTTCCAACTTGAGTTATCGGGATCAGTTGGTTTAGACGTAATATCATAGTCGGTTTGTCATTGAGGTCACTTGTTCAAATGCTCACGGTCCCTAATATAATTGTCGTCTTAAGGTACATAGTGGTTAAGATTCATATATGAATCTCTTCCAACAATTCGAGGTATTGAGAATAATTGGTTTATAATATTATTTGATATAGATAATGGATTTTGGCATCTCATTTGGTGAAAGCCTGAAAGGAAAAAGCTGTACTGCGCACTAAGCGATCTAGTTGGCTGGTTTTGATCTTATATCTTCCCTTACAAGATGGTCAACGGTTCATTTTTTTTTTTTATCAAACGGTTCATTTATATAAACTAATTAAAGTTCGGGATTTGTTAGTGATTTGGGTTAGAGATACTTCATAATTAATTGGCTCAATTTGGCTTTTCGTGGCTAGCTAGTGGTTCTGGTCTTCTGGACAATCAAATGAGAAGCTGGTGGGCGACTTTTTATGAAAAAGAGACAGATGAGTAGGAGTGAAGAGAGGACCTTTCATCATCTAGCTAGCTAGGTTAAGCTTTGGCATTGGCGGGACTCTGTGACCTTTAACAAGTTATATATACGAGTTGAAGTTTGGAAATAAGTTCATCCAGGTCTAAGTCAGATGGATATGAGAAATTGCCTTTAGGATTGGAGGATATAGATGTTTTATAGGTTTGATCGAATGAGATAATTAGGGTTTGATGATAATTTTTATTTATTTTGTCGGATGACATCGATTAACACTTTAAAATGTAGAACTTTTGTTCACTAGATGAAATATTCGTTGTGAACTCAATGGTTGAGATAATTGAAAGCATCCCACTAATTTGTCAGATACCTAAGCTTCTCTTTGTCTAACTAGGCACTTAGGCACTTTGTCTAACTAGGCAATTTTGCTATGGTGACAATGGGCGCTCTGTGAATATTGAATAGATAGGATTACAAATGACTTCTTAGCTACATCTATGAAAACAATTTACTGATCATCATATAAATAATTTCAGTTGCGTATATAAAAGAAATGCAACATATAAATAACTTCACTTGGGAAAACTATCTAATAAGCAACAAAAAAAGAGTATTATCATTGTATGATTAACACAACACTTTCAAATATTGTTGCAATTCGAGTGTTGCAACAGAAACTTTTTCCTGTAGTGACCAATTTCTCTTTCTTCTTCTGTTTAACGAGCTCATGGGTCAAGCCAGTGATCCGTATGAGGGTTTTATGGTTTGGCCTCGGATGTAGAATCTTTTCTTGAAATTTTCGGCTTGTGTGTTTGAATAAAATGCTTACTGTTACAAAAACAAAACACAAAAAAAAAAAAAAAAAAAGAAGAAGAAGAAGAAGAAGAAGAAACATATGGTAGAGACTGTGAAACTGGAGGGAGTGGGTTGGTGGTGTGGTGGAAAAAGAGGACCGAGGAAATGATTTAGATGGTAACTTTTCCCCACCATTATATCTAGTTTAACAACTTTTTTTTTTCCTGGCGGGTTGACTTTTGTCTGTATCTATAGAAAATCTTGTTATCAATCAATCAATTTTGAGACGAAAAGATTAACTAAACATGTATCTAAAACTTGAGTTAAACGAGTTCTACTACTTCTTCCCTCCCTCCTTTTCTTCTACATTTTTCGCTGCTTGCGGTTGTAGTGGTGTCTTGGCTCACCAAGCACCATGTTATTGTTTAGGTTATCTTTCTCCTCGTGTACAATTTTTTTTTGGTATAAAAATAAGAATATATTAATCAACAAATCTACGTACGAATGGAAAAATGCACGGAAGTATATCAACGTTTAAAAAATGCTTAACTATAAGGTAAATGAGTCACAAGTTCAAATTCTTAGCGCCGTGTTATGGCAATCATATCCAAATCTAGGCCTTTTCTGTTGCTTCTTGGGTTTTTCGTTTTAGTCAATGTTTGTGTGTTGTGTGTTTATTTCCGGTGCTTTATGGTGGAGTTAGTGTAAGACAATACACAAATCTCATATCGAAAAATCACGTAAGATATAAATTATATCAATTTTTAACTGATAATGTTGATGTGATTTGAATCGGACTATCAGCCGCTACGACTGGTAATCGGGGATCTCTCGCTGACCGGTCAGCGAGTGGGGTCCAGGGGCAACGCCCCCGGCCCACGGTGTATGGGCTCAATGTTATTTGGGTTCGGATTCTGGGCCTGGTCTGTAACCGTTTCCTTTGCCATATTGGATTAGGTTTAGACCCACATGGAGAAGTACTATAAATACTTCTCATACTCCTCTGTAATCTGTAATCTCCTCGATATAGTGAAACTGGCTCTCTCTCGCCCGTGGACGTAGCTAACACACATCGTGTTAGTGAACCACGTAAATCGTGTGTCGTGTTTTCGATTCTCGCTTTCGTATTCTTGCTTTGTCGATTCCAGCGATTTCCCTATCCGTAGCAGCGCGTTTATAACAGATAACAACACGTTTTTTGGAGTAAAATGAACGATTTCTTGCCAGAGCTTGAAATTAAACGTGTCCAAAATTAATGACCTCTAAAAAATTTATCATGATTCATTTCAAAATCAAAACTAGCTACGAGAAAATAGATTAAAAAACCGACAATATTTGGATGTAGGGATGGCAATCAAACCCATGGCCGTGGGTATCCGACCGCCCCATACCCAGTCAACGCGGGGAATCCCCGCTTTGACCGGGTATGGGGCGGGTATGGGTAAAACCCGCAAAAGGTTTGATGGGTATGGGGCGGGTATGGTTTTAGCCTCCCCCGCCCCATACCCATACCCGCCCCACCAAGAGAATTTCTTCACATATCAAAACATACGTGGATTAAATTATAATCTATCAATGATGATGATGATAACTCGAGAAAATAAATAGTAGAAATGCAATTGAGTAACCACCTTAATCAAAACCTAATTCATTTCCCTCAATTCTCCTTCCACTCTTTCACTTTCCCCCTTGTCAACAAAATTATGTTTGTTAATTATTACTTAGTAAATGTATCAAGAATTAGAGCATAATAATTTAAAAAATATTATAGTCTATATTATGTATTAATGGATGTTTTAGGATCATATTCTTTGAATCGTATTTAGAAAATGACCGTGTTTTGTTGACTTCGTGATATAATAGGTTTGTTTATGGTTATAATTAAAACTTTTCTTGTAAGTTTTAGGTATAATAATGTTGGATGTACGGGGATGGGTATTACCCATGGGTACCCGAAACCCACGGGTATGAGGATGGGTTTGCAAAACATTCCCCGCATGGGTATGGGGCGGGTATGGGTTTGGGTATTTGAAGATGGGGATGGGGATGGTTTAGGCAAACCCGCCCCAAACCCGCCCCATTGCCATCCCTATTTGGATGGGATGTTATAGTTATACTGTTTAGTGGCAACGGATAGCACGAAGGTTGGTTGGTAGAAAGCTGAAACCACCAAGTAACAAAAAACAAAGTACACAAAATCGGTTGCTTTTAATTTATTCTGGAATCTTATGATAAAATGTGTCACCACCTCAAGGACAGTACCACAGAAACATCAATTCAGAAAAAAGACCAAAACCAAAAACCAAAGACAAAAACAACCCCACAGACCACACCAACCCAAATCAAAAAACAGAGAATCATCATCATCACCAGCACTCATAGAACTTCATATCCACTCTCAGCCTAAAGTACACTTCCCCCTCGTAAGCATCCGTCATCACGGTGGCGACACCTCTGTGCATGAAGAAATCCCCCGTCCCGCCGACGATCGAAATATCCCTCGTCTTGTTCATCAGCGGGTCGGCACCGACAAAATTAATGCTCCCCTGGTGCTCGGTGCTGTTGAGGCTGAAGCTGAACCCGAGCCAGGCCGTGTACGTGTTCTTGGTGTCGTACAGGTACATCCCTTGGGCCCGACCCACGGGCGGCGAGTGGAGGTTGTTGTCGAGGGTGATGGGGTCGTCGAAAACGGCGACGTTCCCGAAGTGGAACTCGCCGGCCAGGATGGTCCGGTTGGCGCCCTCGGGGGCCGCGACGATGGCCGACGTGGCGTTGGCCTTGTTGTGGCCGTTGTAGATGATGTCGTGGAAGAAGAGGACCAGCTCTTTGCATGGCTTGTATTCTTTCCTCTTCTTTGCGTAAGAAGAGGATGATGAGAGGGAGATTAGGAGGATGAAGAAGAGGGCGGTGTAGCTTCTTGTTGCCTCCATTTTTGGGAAGGGAGGAGAGGAGTTGAAGAAGGGGAAGTATGATGAGTGTGTTTGGGTTTGGGTTTGTTGGTGGATGATGGGCTTTTTATAGTGGAGAGAGAGGCTGGTGGTGGGTTAAGTTTGTGATGATCAGTTGGCAAGTATTGACTTGTTTTTTTCTTTCTTTTGGTGGTCTTTATCACTTTGTATTGGATTGGAGTTTTGGGTATTATTTAATCAATGGATTTCTATCATCTAAGGTGGGATTTTTGTTTTTTTAAGTATGTTTTTGCATGTTAGGTCTGCTACACAAAGCTGCAGCAGGCAGAAACAAAACCCATATCTCAGCTGGGGCTCACTGCTCGACAAAATTTGCTGCAAAGAATTTTGTTCCCACTATTGAGATAATAGATGCTTCTACATTTATTAATTAAATTACATAAATAACAAATAATTGGTATTATAGCTAGTTTGCATAATGCAGTTTGTACAACTTGTTATACCAGGTGAAAATAATCAAGTCGCTACTATTAAGCATGATAGGAATACTCAACCAACATGATGTTGAAAAAACACGTGTTGGAATTTAAAGTGAGGAGCATATAAAAGTGAAGATTGAACCGAGGTCTTTGACAAGAACAAGGAACTAATTGTCCAAAACTATGCATCATTTTTCACCATTGGTTCAACATATGCACACATATTATAACGTCAGATCACATATTGAGACGAGGCTCTAAAACCATCTTCTAAGTTTAATTACTTGTAGCTCCTTGCCAGTTCCAATACCGCTATCGCGACACAGATGATGAACTGACTGTGTGTGGGTGCTAATTTAATTGTACATGAAATAATATCAAGTACAACTCAATGAAAGAAGAATGATTTTAACCCAGTCCAGATAATATCATTAAGAAATTTCAAATGGAAGGTCCGATCCGTCCTAAATTAAACATTCTTTCTTTTCGTAAGATCCAATTAAAAACATCTGACAAAATTGAAATGATACCAAAAAGATCCCTTCCTAGGAAAACAAAAGTAGGGTAAACCTGGTGACTGGCGTGGGCTCACACACCCGCACTACGCTTAGCTAATAATAAGTTGGGAGTCGGGACACCATTTTTGACTGACGGAAGTGGAATTCAGTGACCGGCTACTGTGTTGCCGCCGCCTGCCCTTTTTTTGCTCTTTCTCTTACGATTACCATTACCAACCCACTTCTTTGGCAGCACATGCAGCCAACAATGGCCTGCTCCTCTTTTGTCAAGGTTGGTCACTTTTGGTTGGTGGTTCATTGCTTACTTACATAATTTTTTAATCCCAAGATGAAATTCATGTTATGCTCGTTAATTGGATGGAAATCATGGTGTTTCATATTTTCATAATTTAGGTTTCAATACATAATAATAATAATTCTTATTTCATTTTATGATTTAACCCAATTGTTAGCCCTTTTCTTGTCGTCTTACATATATGCTGCCCAGATGCGCCGTACGTATTGCCGGCCGGAGGCATATATATATATATTGGCCGACGACGGGGGGTTTTATATGCTAGATAGCTAGTTTGTTCAATCGTCTATAGATTCTCCTTCTCTACTCTTGTATTTGTCAATTACTTCTGCTGAGAATATTGGGGCTTGTTGGAAAGTAACTTCCTGCTGATGAATTCATGATTAAGGCCCGTTGGCAAATGGTAATGCTTAATTATTGCTAACAATTACTCACTTATCGAAAATTGTTGTTAGAATCTAAAAGGATTTTATTGATAAATCTCAAAGAAAGTGACAATAAAAATATAATATTAGGTGTTATAATCAGATTTTGTAGTAGTTGGTGCCTCTGCTCCAATTTGTGGGCCGCAGCACGAATATTTGGGTTAAGAATGCCAAAACAACCAACAACAGTACAAATTCCCCTCTGGAAAATCAAAAAAAAAAAAAAAAAAAATACTCACTGCAACAGTACATAATGGATCAATTATTATTGTAAAAATAAAAACACTAAGAAACAAAAGGTTCTATTATTTCATCGTGTCTCTATCGGGACTAGTGTTGTATGCGGGGATGAAGAAGTAGACAGATAATAATTATTTATTGAAATTTCTCAATATTTGGCTTTGCGTTAAACGATGAACCATAAATTTGGAGCTAAAATATCTTAAACTCTAATCACCAAATTTATTAAAAAAAATTTATTGTATTTTTAATCACGCGTGGCTCACCGACTACCTATTGATACGGGGTGTCAACCCGTTTTCCAAATTAAAATGTACGCATTATAATCATGCCCTACAAATCTTCTGACATCTTATTATGCGATTGCTCGTTTTTTCTTCTTCTTATCTTACCCACCTCTTCGTGTATATATAGGAGCTTCCACACAATATTTCTCAATCCAACCACTCCATGATGCATGGGAGAAAATAAATAAAGAGATCGAATGAATATGAATCCATGCACATGCACCTACCGAATCTCTGTGAGATATACTGAGGAAATTCAAATGACGAGTAGTGCGAATTTCTTCTGGTTGGTGTAGTAGTTGTCATTGCGAGGAGAGGTTCCCTCGACGGTGGGCTTCGCATCGCACTGCCCAAAAATCTGTGTTAGTTCAACTGCCAATAATACGCTGCGAGGTCTGGTCCGCGCGGGCGGCGAGCTTTGAATTTATTAGACCCATGCTGACATCGTTCTGTTAAGAGTTTTGAATATGCTGCATCAGCTTAGCGAAAACTGCATCAAGACATTGACTACTAGTTCGTCTGTGACGCTCGCAGTCAAAAGCCCAAGCCAAAGTTGGCGTCCATATCCCAAAAGGAGGTGTTTAGTTGGGCTTTCGAATTGGCCTGCCGCCTCACCTTTCAAAATACCCACAAAGCCCAAAACCTGATGAGCAAGAGCAATGAATTAATAAGGGGTCGTTTGGATGAGGAATTGTAACGGATCAATTTGACACAATTGTCTCGTTTTGAGACAATTGTAACAGATTGCCTCGTTTGCTAGCAAAAAATTTGGATGGATCAATCTGCCTGAGGTATTTTGAATTGATTCGTTTTGAGTCAATTTCAATTATCTGGGGTGGGGGCAGGTAATTCGAATTGACTCGTTTTAATTGTCTCATTTATAAAACGAGACAATTGATCAAATTGACTCATTTCTAGATTGATCCATCCAAACGAACCCAAAGACTCTAAAGGCTTTTGTAACTTTGTAAGAGCGGAAATGAGCACAAAAGAATACTTGAAAGTGGTTATCGGAGCCGGTTGAGTTAGTGGGTCAAGGGTTAACGGGTCACCCGTTTTAACCCGAAAATATGAAAAGAGTCATTATATTGTACTTATCCTGATAAATTATATCAAATCTCATCTAGCATATGAGTAATAACATATAACATTAAACCAAAGTAACATGTCGTACTTAGATCCACACACACTTATATAACATCAATATTCAAATGTTCAACTAAGGATTCCAAATATTGAGTTAGGTGAAAAGAAAAATATGTAAATAGGCGCATTTCGCAAACCAAATAAAAAAATGACACAATTTAACCTCCAACCCGGTACCTTGTAGTGGTCGACACGACGGATGCGTGCGGCCCGTTTTTCTCACTGGGTTAGGGTCAAAGTGGGTTTGCTTGAAACTAAATGTGCGGTGCTCCAAATATAATTTTAGTGATGGTAGTATTTGAACTTAAGATTATTTAACAATTTTTGGTAATTTTTTTTTCTTACTGTTAAATACCCTTGTCTAATTCCTGTATTAATTCAAGATGAATAATTGTCCCTATCACAATTATAACAAAACACGTAAACCAAACAACCTTAATATTCTTCATTCCTCGTAATGAAAATGAACAGCTTCACAATCATCAAATGCTAAGCAACAAAATTACTGGAAAAAAACAACAAAACAAAACAAACATCTGCCGCGGACCAATAGCTCACCAAGAGATCATCGGGCCAAGAATTAAAAAAAAAAAAAGAGAAATATACCGAAATTGTAACACCTTAAGCAAATCCCACATCGACAAAGCACGGGAGAGATCCATGGTTCATAAGTAAGAAATCATCCTTAACTGAGGAGACGCGTTTTGGGATGTAATGGAGGAGTTATTGTGAGAACTCCGAAGTTAAACGTGCTAAATGTGGAGTACAACAAGGATGAGTGACCTTATGAGAAATCACCTTGAATTGCACCCCAAGTAAGAAACCGTGAGGGTCGAGGCCCAAAGCGGACAATATCTTGGTTGGGTTATGTCAACCTCGAACCCAAACCCATGGGTATGTCCACCAAAAAAATCCAGAGTAAAAATCCAGCGGGTTTAGAAAACTCAAACCCAACCCGCTGCGTATCCGCTGGTTCATGGATACCCATGGGTTGGGTTCTATAAATGCACAATATCTTTATGTCAAAATAAAAGTCTAACATCAATCTTTCCATACAAATTATTCGTACAAAAAAAACACCAATCTATAACATACAAGCAAACCACAACTTATCCATACAAATTGTTCAACATTAAAGATAAAAATCCATAAAACAATATAATTAATTGAAATTTTTTTTCCTCCTTGTCAACTACGCTTCTTCACTCTCCACTCCACAATATCAACTTAATTCAACACAATTAGAAAGAACAAATTAGACAGGTACGGGTTGGAACGGGTTTGATATGACTAAACCTGAACCCAACCCGCTAAATAGTAGAACGGGTTTAAATCCGAACCCAACCCGTAATCCGTCAACACGAGTTTTACCCGCTTTGACCAGGTTAGTTTGAGCAGGGTATCCGTGGATAGGGTTTTGTTGCCATCCCTATTCAAAAATTGCATTCTTATTTAAGAGTGTAAGCTTGACTCTAAAGATCTACTGATCCGCCCCGATCTTGAGGATCCGCCCTAGCCATTTTGTCTACGAGGCCAGTTTAGGATCAGGTCAACTTAGTGCCAGATCACTTTTCGATCCTCTGACCCTTAGCAACAATTAGTGATATGAAATTCATCTTACCAACACATTGAACCTGTTTGTAAAATTCTAAAAGTTGAGGGACTATATTGTTTGAAAAATTGGATACAAAAATGTAATTCTACCATCAAATTTATGGGCCTATTTGTAAAAAAAAGTAGATACTAAATTTTAAGAAAAACTAAATTTGGGCTCGAAAATATAATAGTTCAATCGTCTATAGAAATTCTCTTTTCGTCGTGTGTTTGGTTTGGTAAAAGCTCTTCTTGTGTTTGTCAACTACTCCTATGCGAATATTTGGGACTTTTTTTTTTTTGTCCGAGTAAGATCAAAAAAATATTTGGGACTTGGAAGCAATCCTCATTTTCATGGTTATGAATTCATGATTAAGGCCGGTTGGCAAATGACAATGCTTAATTATTGTCATAGTTACTTGATTGAATGGCCCAATGACATGATTTGAGATGGGGAATCTCAGATGATAAAATCTCAAAGAAAGTGACGACAAAAATACAATAATAGATTAGTAGGGTGTTATCATTCCCTGCTCCAATTTGTGGGCCGAAGTACGAATATTAAGTTAAGCATGCAAAAACAACCAAGAAGAGTACAATTTTTTTTTGAAAATGGCGACCTCATTTTATTAATTAAATAAAACAACTACATGTTAAAGCAAGGTTAAGCGTGGGGGGAAAACCTGCATAAACAGCAGCAGCATCGAAAGCATTAGAGGTTGCAGACATCAAAGTTTAATCGCTTTATTGAGGGGAGCTGAAAGCAGATCAGACCGTGATTATGCAGGGTATGTATTTGTGCAAACGAGCCGAACGGCTTTCAAGCCCAACCCAAACTTTATAGGCTCGCGAGACAATTCGATTCAGTGAATGTTTAGGTTAATTCGCAAATTGACTTGTTTTGAGCACTTAAATTCAAAGTGAAGATATATCGACGTTCGACGGAACACATGTTGGGTAGGCGCTAGTAGAATCCGGGCGCATGATGAATGCTCAATGGTTTATACAAGAGCTTGATATTCAGGGGCGTAACTAGAGCACAACAAGGGCCAAGGGGGTTCCATGGCACCCCCTTAGATTTGGAAAAAGTTCAAAATATTAGTAGTAATATTAAGTTAATGATGATATTAAATGCTAAATTTTAATATCAATCGTCAAATCTAGTGAACTGATATTGTGGATTGTTATTTGGTGGGATAAATTAAGTATGAAATCTTGATAGTTTGACCGATTCATATAGTTATAAAATAATTTCACAATATGAAACATGAGACAACATAGACAACATATGTAATTTTTTTTACGGCACCCCCTTAATAAAATCTTGGCTACGCCACTGTTGATATTTCTAATTTTCTATAACTTTTGCTCTTGCTGTTTTTGGATTTGAATTGCAGAAAAACAACTCCATGGATTTGTACCTTGCATATATACTGGAAAGAGTGTTCCTCCAAAGAGTCCCTCCATGCGACAAATAATTATTATACTTGTTTATGAACAGGAAAAAAAATTATATGAATCATTTCATTTCCCCAAAAACCATAGACGTAAAGCAACCAGATAATTGGCGTGCATCTGATGAATCCCCGAGAATTTGTGCGCGAGCAGGCTTAGGCCTTACAGAGAAGAATTTGAACATGATTTTGATGAAATCCGGATGGACAGAATTAATTAGGTATCAGTATTAAAACAACAAGAAATAGGTGTCTCAAAATGAAATTGTTCATTATTTGCTCTGCCATTTCGGGGGCACTGCGACTCCTTTCCGGGAAACTACAGATATAAAAGGCACGCGAAAACTTGCGCTCCCGCCAGCTCGCGTTCATCGAAATTTCAAAGTTTCGAACGGTTTCCAAGAGGTTCCGATTCCACTCACGACTCTCAAGCAACTCCGATCAACAATGTCTGCTTCGCCTACAGGATCCGCCTCCGCGATGGTTCTCGCTCCGTCTTCGGAAACTGAATTGGAGCTCACATCTATCATCTATGGTTCGTTTCCCCTTTCCACTCTCGAACCTCCGTAGTCGTAAGTTAAGCATTTCAATCTCGCGAGAACTTTCTATCTCAGAAGACTCAGTGAGATCGGAAACCGTTCCAGGTTCCATTGATGTCTTGAGAATTTTGATCTCAATCCGATTAAGAACAGTCGGTTTTGATTTCTCGAAAACGATTTTTCTCGCGGAAAGTTTCGATAGGTCTAGCTCAGTCTCGGATGAGTGTTGAAATCAAAGAACGTTTCCGAGGAAATTGATCTTCTGTTATTCTGTGTTCGCAGATGTGTCGCAGCAGGTCCAGAAAGTGATGGCGGATATGCTTAAGATGGCAAGGTGGACGGATAAGAAAGCCCTAGGTTGGAATTGGATTCCAGTTTCCTCTCTGACGCTGTAGCATGCCTGTGTTTGCAGCGAAATGGACCAGAACTCTGCTGGAGTGACGGAGGAGATTGGGAAATGCAAAGAAGCGGCTATGGAGAGGAAGAAAGCTTTGGACGAAGAGAAAGAGAAGTTCCAGAAAGCTGCTTATTCTGTTCTGGAGATGCTCAATCGGTGACATTGATGACGACAAGTAAGGCTACATGTTCTTAAGAAACATTAAATCTTCAAAGAGTTACAGCTTTACTATACATTCAAATTTGCCTGTGGCTATTGCATTGTTGAACTCACATGAGCACAATCACTGGAATTGGAGAACAATATGGGAATTACACACGACGGCAATATTATGCTCACAGCCCTTTTGAAAGTTTGTGTCTGGGAGATGAGGCCCACGAGTTGTATCGAATGCCAGTCCACAATCTAAAAGATAAACAAGTGATCATCCTCTCTTAGGGCGTCCAGATCTTCAACCTGTGTGCCATCCTCCACGACGATTTTGTTTCCTCTCTTTCCAAACTTCTTTTCTGCATGACAAAAAGTGAGTACAAGGTTAAGTTCTCATCTTATCGTGTCTACAATTCCCTGTACTGCTTACGAGAACACGTTGTATAGCCGTGTATGATGTTTCTTAAAGCTGGTAGTCAGTGTCTTTAGTTCTGTCATTATAGATACTTCGAGCATGAAGGATGGAAATTTGTTGTTTCATATTTCAGTGTCTGTGCAAATGTTTGATCACTGATTTCCATTGTTCGTAAGAAATATAACTCCCTCTGGCTAGGTCTTTCAGTTAGAAATTGTTTTTTGAAAAAAATATGTATCCAGGCTTGTGTAAGAGAAAATGATGCCATAGTTATTTACATGGTACTTGTTATGGATTTATAATATGGTATTACCTGCCAATCCTAGAAGTTCCTCAACTGTTTCTGGCAGATAGACCAGCTTCCCAAAGGTATATTTCTCTGTTGGAAGTTCCTTTGGATGATGCCCGTGGATTATTACCCGTATAGACTTGGTCGATAATGAAGCAGGACTTTCCCGTGTTCCTGAAAAATGAATGTGGATAAGAAAAGTTAACAAATCTCTTTTCGGTCAGCTGCTGAAGGCACGGCTGTGAGTCATCAATAGAGCAAACATCAATGTAAAATGAATGTGGATAAGAAAAGTTAACAAATCTCTTTTAGCTCAGCTGCTGAAGGCTCGGCTGTGAGTCATCAATAGAGCAAACATCAATATTTTGATCATTGAGCAGACTGAGTTAGTTAAAATGAATGGATGAGATTGAAAATTCTCTTTTTAGTTATGTTTGAACAGGGAAAGCAGAAGCTCCTGGCGACCAGGTTGTTTACGCATATTATGTGCAGGGAAGACCTTAGGCTCTCCCGCATAATAGAGCAGGTTGGGTAATAAAAGTTAAAGAGATGTTCTAGGCAGTGTACCTAGTTCTTTAAGTTCCAAGGCAAGCCCAACTTTTATCCAGTACCAAAATCTTTTATGTCCGAAAATCTTCCAAGTGCTAGTTTAATACATACATGGATTAAAGCCTAGGATCCTTGTTCTGTTCCTATCAAATTATCTCTTTCTTAGTTTATTTGACAAAAGTTATATGGGCCTTGAGTTTACCTTCTGTACTTTCATCTTCTACGGTATTCTCTGCTTGAACATCTCGTTGATCATCATTTGGGTTTCTTTCCTGTAGGAAGCAGTGACCATGATGTATTGAGGTGTTGGTATTTGAAAGAAAAACAAAAAATATATTGTTTACATGCTCAACTGGGAAATCCGTAAATACTAAATAGTCATCTGCTAAGCCTAACTAGGGTATACGGAAGTGTCAAACTGGTTTCTGTTGATCCGATTCATTAGAAGCTTTTGCGCTCTATGGAAGTTAGGGAAGTTGACACAAAATAATTTGAACTCCTAGCAAGTCTCTTTTTTGCCATATGGAATTCACTCGAGTGAACTTACCTGTATATCCATTTCTTCTAAGGATTCTGTCAGGAAAGGTAGTTCGTCCAGCATGTCCTTTTTCAGTTCCTTCAGGTACTGAGAATGATAAAGCCACCACATTACAAAATTTGCATGTAACTGATATTATATAGCAATATAAAATAGTAGTGACTGCACCAGAGAATGTCTTGTTTATACCTGTGTGAAGTTGGAGATGATCTTCTTGCCATCCTCGGTATGTGGCTGCACTATTTGCTTAAAGTGCTGATGACTCAGGCGCACAACTTGAGAAAGCCTCTTAGTCCTCACCACAAAGGGTTGTGGAATGTTGAACAGTACCCCAATTTCTCCTGCCAAATCTCCAGCTCCTAGTTTTGACAAGAACTGAAAGCATCGAAATGGGCTTAGCTACTTTTTGAGGATATAAATTGATCAGTCCTAAATATTATAGTTTGCTCTTAAAATTAGATGCCCTTGGGGGTTCTAGATAGAGGGGTCATGACTACAGATATCCTATTCAATGTTCAATTTTCCTTCTCCAGAGTGGTGTATGTCTAGCTACTTACGTTTTGTACTTCTTCATGCATGAGTATTTTCTGGTTCGAATTGATCTATCTAGCTATTGCTATTTAAACGTGGAATAGTCTGGAGTATTTTTGTTTTAGGATACATGCTCCCGATCTTAGATTTTGATAGGCTGACTGGCATTTTGTCTTGCTGATGCAGAATACAAGTGCTGGGGGGTGGGGATCACACTTTTCAGGGAGCCAAGGCCTATTTGACAGATTCGTCTGTGTTTGGACCAAGTTTAGATGTTATTGAGATATACTCTTTTCACAGATTGTTTCTATTGTAAGCACGCTTAGTAAAAGTGGGTTGTCCATTGGAAGTTCATCACAACCTTATGCATTAGATGTTCTTTGAGAATTTCTTGACAAGATAATGGAAGTGTTATTTCGTGGATGTACCTGTTCTGTACCATTCTTGTAGCTCATCACATCCTGCAGTTTGAAGTAGCTCTCAGATACAAGTTCCCGAATGCAATATCAGTATATTTGAGTAAGAGGAGAGAGATGCTATACCACTGCTCCAGAAATCAGGACATAGAAATCTGTAGGGATTTCATTTTGCAATATAATCTCAACCTTCGGTGGGAAGTACTCAGCTTTCATCTCTGACACCTGGAAAAGAAGAAGTGCAACAACCAAGTATTGTTAAGACTTATTGTTCCTGAAACTTTGTAGCCCATTGCTTCTCTTACTTTAACGGTGTAATTACTGGTTGCAGACTTTCATGCAGATCACATACCAGCTGGGTAACAAGGTCTTCTGACACTCCTTTGAACAGGTAAGTATTCTCCACTGTATTACGAAATAGATGCTGAGATATGCTAGATCTTATTGCCTTCGGAAGATCTTCCAGAACTTCCTCTTGCTTTAGCTCTGCTGTTTTGAACCTGAGTTGCATGTGTGCCAGCATTTGCTCTTTCAAGCTTTCAGGAAGCCTGTTCTTGTTTGCATACCTCAATATTTCATTGATTGAATCTCTCTGACAATACATTGTGTATGTTTCAGCTTTTGCTCAAGAAAACAACTTTCTCCAAAGTTATAGTAAAACACTAAAGAAAAAGTGTATGATAGGTTTTATAGAAAGTGGATGAATGATTGCGTACCATTGCAAAAGTTCGAACGGCACTGTGGACAACAAGATTGGTCATGTTTCCGATTATATAAGCTGTAAGACCAATGTTGAACAGCATATAAAACATATTGAAAACCTTCTCTCCTGTGTTTACTGCATGCAGGTCTCCATAACCAACCGTGGTGAGGGTGACTATCGACCAGTACATGGAATAAGTGTAGCCCAGCCAAATACTTCTGTGTTTGAAACCGTGGACCTCAGAACCAATCCATGTGTCATCCTCTAGTGGATGATGGTAAGCCAGCCAGT
Organism: Linum tenue; assembly: GCA_946122785.1. Classification (NCBI taxonomy): domain Eukaryota; kingdom Viridiplantae; phylum Streptophyta; class Magnoliopsida; order Malpighiales; family Linaceae; genus Linum; species Linum tenue. The sequence goes on along the minus strand of CAMGYJ010000005.1, from coordinate 837,565 downwards.
AGTAGACGCATGCTGCTGAGTGCACAGCTAATAGTGTAACCTGCCAAAGTCGTCAGTCAATAAAGCAGAGTTCGGTAAAAGATAGATAGCTCAGCAGGCAAGTGTTAGCGGAGGCAAGGTTCTTAGAGTCTTACCCCTACTAGCTTGAAGTACCTAGTCCAGAAGTAGCTGAATCGCGTGTCTTTCTCCAGCCTGAAATAGCATGCGAGAAAATTTTCAGATATGTGGTGCTTGATTTCAGGGGTTTGTTTGGGCGTGGAAATTGAGTGATGGAATCTAAAGTGCTGAAGGAATCGGAAATACATCCGTATTTGATGGAACTGGGAAATCTTAAAGCCTCAAGTCTCTCTTCCCAAATCTCTCCATGACATGTAAGATTTTTTCTACTCCCATCAACAATATCAGATCCACATTTTCCAATTCCTTCTCTCAAATCATCCATCCAAACAATCGGTATTTTCAGAATATTTTATAGGGTCAAAATCATTGCTAACTAAAAAAGAGGGAATGGTATTCAGTTGGATTTACCTTGTGAAGAGCTGGCTGACTCGGCGAAGTCTCCAGAGTCGGAGCAGATTGAGGAAACCAAAGACGTCTGCATGGCTTGTTCTGCGACTGAAGATTCTGTATATGGTCTGAAATGGTAGGGTCGAGGCAACGTCCATTATGAACCATGGTTTCGTAAGATACCTGGCATCAATTTTGTGTTTAAACTGATTTCAGCTTCTTTATTCAGAAGACAGGAAAGGTGGGGAAATGAGAAGATAAGCATGTATATCACACCTAGTAGCAATCTTCTTGTGATCATCGACGAGAAGATACGTGGTCGTATCGAGATAAGCCACGAAGAAAGTAAGAACGATGTCGATGGCAAAGAAGGCATCCACGACCAGATCGAAATGGGAGAGCGTCCCAGTTGCTGCTTTCTTGAAAGCCAGCTCGAAGATCGATGCCCATGCTGAGTACACCACCAGCACCACCAGGAAAGTTTGCCACATCCTGCCATGTATAAAAAACAAAAAAGGTGAGAAACTAACAACTTTTCTCAGGTTGAATCAAAGCATATGAAGGGCTGGGAATCTCTACTAATCAGTAATTACCTGTATCTGTGGTCGTAAGGTGCGATGACATGTTTCTTGAGCTTCAAGTATCCTTCATCAATCACAGTTCCAAAAGCTGGCAGAAGGCTGCTCGAAACTGTGGCGATGTTCCTGATGATCTGCCCGCTGGACCTCCTGCGAAACAGCAGCGGCAGCGGCGACCTTGTTTCTGACATTTCAGTTCAGATACAAATGAGGAAACAGGGAAAGGTCAAAGGTTAGTACTCTTCCTCTGGCTTATTTCCTGTTTAAGTATGCGTTTTCCCATGCTTACAGTTCCCAAGGAGCTATCAAAGCGTGTCCTTGTCTGACTTGATTATTTTAATGGTCATGATTGAATCATTATTCTAATAAATTAGCAATCAGTAATCTGTATAATAGTATAAGACTGCCGACATGATTAGCTATACAGTTGACCAAACTCGTGAAAGTCAGAAGCTAATCCTGAAAGTCCCCATGTAGCTCTCTCCCTTATCTCATTACCAGCAAGAGGTCCATACCACGTCGTAGCTCTAACCCCTTATGCCTCCTCAACCGTCTGATCTCCGATCGAATGGCTATGTTGTTTTTAGAACTGTATAAGTATGGTGCTTACTTCTACTCAAATTAGCAAGATAGCCAAATCCAATCAATTGAACCTGCTAAGTTAGTGCTTAGGAAATTAGAACTAGCAGCCAGCAGGCAATTTTTTAAATAATCTGTAGATGAGTTTGAAGAAAGGAAAGTCGCCCAGATCCCCATTTCCTCCCTCCCCCCTTGTAGTTTATTACTTTTCTGATCATAGGGAATGATAAAGCATAAATAGAAAACTCAGGATGATTTTTCTACTCTTTCTTCTGTGTTCTATAGTTTTCGTGAAAGCATGATGGCGGGAACTGGTCCTTAACTGGCTAGTCTTTGACTTCGGGATATTGATATTGTTGTTAATTTACCGACTTCTTTACAGATAATGTAGATTATAAGTTTTTTTTTTTACGATAATATAGATTAAAAGTTATGATAAAAGAATCATGAAATTATTTTTGGTCAACTAATAGAGATCCATGGAATCGAATTCGAAGATAGGTTCAATAATTAGAGGATGATTTCGACCTGATATATTGGTCCAGGGATGATAATGGGATCGGGCAAGTGCTAGTATAATGCTAGTTAGATATTATAATATGGGGAAATGGAGAATTTTCTAGTTTACCATGTTTTAGTAGGAAGGGAAGACAGAAGAGAACTCTGCTACTAAAAACACAACTGATCTGGTTGCACAACAAAACAAAGTCATAATTCAATTGTTTGAAAAACGAAGCAACAAAATAAAGGGACGAAGAAGCAAGAGAGGTCTTAAAACTATAATAAATAATAATATATGCAAAACTGAAAAAATAAAAAAACAAAAAAAAAACCAGAACCTCACACATACCTGGCATAGGGGAATTTGGGGTTGGTGTCCTCTGAACGCCATGAATCCGAATTCTCGGAGCTCTGAAACCCAGATCTCGTCCCCACATGGGTTCATGTGGTGAAGATGAAGATGACGAGAGAGAGAGAGAGAGCCTTTTTATGATAGATCACCCTCTTTGCCTTAAGAGGCACATACCTCCAGCTAAGGCACACCAGTTAATTGGGCTAGTTCAATGTATTCTGGTCATGGATGTTTGGAAAGCTCAGGAGGAAGTTAAGTGCAACTTTTCTTACAAAAGGTTGAAGTCAGAAAAGTGAACTACAGGAACAATGGAAGAATTTTCTCTCCTGGCCCTGGTTCCTGTGTGTTGAGGTTTCAGGAGCAGCTTCCTGTGCAGTTGTTGGTCACGGTTTGAATTCTAGAGTGGGTTGAAAATTGTCACCTGATTGGTTCGCGTAAATGGAAAAGAATAGGCAATTAAGTAATAATGCTTAATAGTGCAGATTTTCTTTCCTAATTAAAATATAATTTTCCTCTTATGGAGTAAAACGCGTGTGATTAAATACCAAAGTGGAATTAGAAAGAAATATGGTTGTCAAGTCATGCTAATCCTATTCCTTTTTTTTCATGCAAACTGCTAAGCGTCTTTCTGAAAAATATTAAAGTTAATGGTCGGTCGGCATCTTTATTAAACTCCAACTGGATCCCGCAGTATCAGTTGGACCCCCTCAGTATAATCCTTGTGTTGTGCCTGATGGGGGTGATCCGGTCGTAGCCGAGATTATTTGTCAGCGGGACGTTGGTGTGACCACAAACTGAGGCAATGGTTTGATCCTGCTACTTGTAAGGCCATCAAAGCTATTCCCCTCCCGCGTCAGAATGTGGAGGACAGGATGATCTGGCATGAGACTACTGATGGGGTGTTTTCGGTCAAATCTGCCTATCACCTTGCTGTCTTGCTGGATAAGCGGAAGGGTGGGTGGAAAGACTCTGTCAGTTGGATGGATAAGGCTAGTTGGATTCGCCTGTGGGAGGCAACATTCCCCCGAAGCTGAAGGTGTTCGTCTGGCAGATCCTCTCTCGGGCCCTCCCAACTACCGAGGCTCTCATTGAGCGTAGGGTCCCGGTTCATCCTGGTTGCCCGGTTTGTTGGGATAGTGAAGAATCGTTAGAGCATTTGTTCCTATACTGTCCGGTGGCTCGGGCCCTTTGGGACTACTCGGGTTTGGACTATCTAGGGGAGGGGTTACCTCGTCAGACGTTTCCTTTGTTTCTCAAAAAGCTTTTGGCCTTAATCAATCAACCTACTCTGTTCATGGCGGTGGTTGTCATCCTCTGGCGGATCTGGCGCTCTCGTAACTGGGTGGTGTTTGAAGGGAAACAGATTGGGGTCCCAGTGTTGATGCGTCAGTTTATCCAGCAGTATGAGGAATGGGTTCGGTTGCCTGCCCGCTCCATCTCACAGACTCCTCCCCCTAGTTCTGGTCAGCTGGAGGAGGAGGGTGATCCTCGTATGGTCTGTAGGTGGGATGGGGCCACTAGGAGGGGGTCCCATTCGGCGGGTGGAATGGTTCTTCTATCTCCTACGGGGGTGATTAGTATGGCCACGGGAGTGCAATTTGCGTTTATTGATGATCCGATGGTTGTGGAATTGTTGGTGCTTCGGGAGGCTGTGCTTTGGTGTCAAGGATGGGGGCTTACTGATGTTCGTTTTGAAGGCAACGCCAAAGTCATTGTTGACAAGCTCAATCGGGGGGGATCATGGAAATAACAGGATGGGTGCTGTTCTTGAAGAAATTGCTAATTGTCTCCATGACCAGCCTGGGTTTAGCATTCGGTTTGTAGGTCGGCGTAGTAATAGGGTAGCTCGTTTGGTGGCTAGAAAGGCCCTTTCTTTGTACCCGGCTATGAGTCGTTCATTTGATTTTCATACCTGACTGTCTTCCAGGGTGTAACGGCCTATTATTTGAATCAATATAAGATTATCTTTTGTAAAAAAAAAAAAAATATAAAGGAAATTTTAGTAATTTATGCATTCATTTGAAGAAGAAAAACCCAATAATCATATAAAGAAACGCGTTCCTAATTCTCCATTGAAAAACCTATCGATAGTTGCAATAAGAGAAGCAACTTACAAACCCTAACCAATAAGAAATTGAATTAGCTTGACAGTTCATTATCATCTACTGGATACTCTTCGATCGAGGTTCAATAGAAGAGTGAAGGAGCTAATAACTGACAACTAATGAACTTTGACTCAAAGAAAACACAAGACCCTGTGACACCAAAATGAAACCTACAAGGAAAGAAGAAATCAAGATACCATTGCACTTCAGTTCCGGTTAAAGCCAGAGCTTCCTGTCATGTGGGCATGATGACTACCACCGTCACCACCACCACCATCCACTTGCTGAGAAAACTGCCCCTGATGATAATGAGCAGCAGCGAATCCAGCACCCGTCGTCGGAAACTGCAATTGATGCGGCTGCTGCAGAATTTGCTGAATGCTGCTTAATGGAGAGTTCATATAACTCATCATCGACCAATCATGAGAGTAATTGATCCCAAACTCGCCACAAGAATCCAACCCCCATGGCTTCATATAAGTACTAGCAGCACCAAACGAACCATATGTAGCCGAGTCCTGACCGTAACCTCCAAACCTCTTCATCATCATCATTTGGCTATCAAGTACCGGTTTCATCACTTGATGATGGTTGAACAGCTCGAAATCGATCGAGTAGCCGACCTTGCTGAACTCCTTCGGGCTCAAATCTTCCTCTGCTGCAGAGTAGCAACCACCAAAGCTGTTCACATCCGGCAGAAGCTGTTGTAACCCACTGTGGGAATGTAGGTTAGTATACTGAATCTCATCGCTTGCTTCGGAGGAATTCGCATTCAACATAGCCATAAACGAACTCTGCTGCTGTTGCTCTTGCTGAGGCTGCGGAGGATGATGATCAAACTGCTGGGTCAACTGGGGACGATTGTAGTACTGCTTATGCTGGACTTCCACGTAGTCGTTACAGAATCCCAGTTTCTGGATATCCCCAGCAAAACCCATATTGTTGTCCGAATTAATGACAACTGCGGGAGGAACAGCAGGCGGAAACTGACTGAAATCGAACTCCAGCCGATTGGAGCGATTAGCTGCAGCAGCCAAGCTGAAACCGGCGAGCTTCTGGTCGGCCAGCTTGAGCTTGGAATCCAGCTTACCCAGCAGGACAGTGAGCTGATCGACGGAGAAGCCGTCGAGCCTCGAGTCCCAGCTGGCAGGGAACTTGTGCCTGTAAATCTGCTTGTTCAGGTTGGCCACCTCGAGGTCGACTCGTTTCTTCTTCTCCGCGAAGTAATCGGAGAGGTGGTAGGTTCTCTTCGGGCCATCCGAGGTCCTGTAACGCTGGATGATTGCCCTGACGGCTTGCGGATCAGCCGGCCATGTCTCCAGCTCATTTTCCTCCTCCTCCATCGCCGCGGCCGGATCGCTATGGGTCCTCGTCGGACCGAACATGATCAGGCATGCCTCCACACCGCAGAGGATGGTGAACTCTGACATTTTCTTCAGTAAGTTGGCCTTCCGTTTCTTGAAAGTTTGGATACGGTTCCGCTCGTTTTTTATCAGCTCCATCTTCACCCTCTTGTGCCCCATTCTGATCAAAATTCAAAAGAAACGGCAACTTCTTTGGTGGGTTTTTGGAATTGCAGAGCGAGCTCTGGAGCTTCTTTGTCTTGATCTTTGCTTGTACTGTAAGATTCATATATATGTGCATAGAAAGGGAAATATTGGTGGGGGAGATGCGGTTGTCTTAAATTTCCTCAATTAAGGTAATGTGATTGATTAAGCAAATCATTTATGACATGATTCGTACGGTTAATTGCTTCCTTTTTTGTAAGAAAAAGTGAATGTATTAATTTCGATACATAGTGCAGCTGTGTGATAGAAAGCTAATTTGTAGGCTGGCCGAGTAGAAGGGAGTGGGGAAATTGTGGAAATTTTTTTGGCCGCTGAGGATTTTGCTAATGGATTCTCTTGTTCTTTCGTATTGATTGAGCAATTGGGTCTGTTTGTATGTTTTGCTTTGGCCCAAGCAAATGGGTTATTTAATGGAAATCATAGAATTGAGGGATGTTCTTGCCACAAAATGAACTGTGGGAGATTTTATGTGTTTTGTCAAGTTGAATTTATTCTATTTTCTGATGGAAGTCCACTAATTTTTAGTGCCTAGTGTTATTTCTAGCGTTAAAAGTTAATGTCAAGTTTTTTTAATGCTTCGTGAAACTATTGATTTTATGTATGAATTTTGTATATAAACAACAAGAATTGTAATGAAAGAAATTTCTTTATGATGAACAAAACTTGATCGGGTCGAAAATCGAATCGATTTGATACTTGAAAAAAAGCATCAAAGTAATATTAGAAGCGCACACGATTTAGCTTGATTTTGCGTTGTGTTTTCTTTTATCACTAGGAGGATTTATTGAGTATATATATATATATATACTCAATAAATATTTGTTAAATTTTAAGATGAGCCTAATTAACCTATGCTTTTTCGATTGCAATTGGATCCAAACATTGACCTTGGTTTGATATGATGTAGATGGAATATTACCCGCACAATCGGCCAATGTCGGCGGGCTTTAATTCGCAGGATCAAATTACCAACAAGCTTAATCCACCCACTGTATATATGATTTCGGACCCAGAATTCTCTTCTTCAGCCCATAACATGGCCCAGTAAGAAAGCCCACTCCAACATCGCAAGTCCTACCGCCAACAAGAGACCGAAAACCCTACTCATAATTTACATTGACGTCGAGCAGTCTCTCCGTCAAAATCCCCGGAGACCACATCTTACGGAATTCTTCTCGGCGACGGAAGCAGAAGAAGTAGCAGGAAATGGTAAAGCCCTTCTCCGCTCTCTCTCTCCTCGATCCAGTTCCTCGCGGCCTGGAAAGGCGAGTGCTTACTGTGATTCGATCGGGTTCCTGACGGTGTTTTTTCTATTTTCTTATCTTTAGGGCAAAGGTACAGGAAGCTTTGGGAAGCGAAGGAACAAGACCCACACCCTCTGCGTCCGATGTGGCCGCCGGAGCTTTCACCTCCAGAAGAGTCGCTGCTCCGCTTGCGCTTACCCCGCCAGCCGCCTCAGAAAATGTGAGCCTAGCTTCCTTGTTTTCTTTTTTTTTTTTTGATATGGATGATATAAATTAATTAGGGGAGAAAAGTACAACCAGGCAAACGAAAACAGAAAGCAAAAAAGAACCCAAAACAGACACCAAGGCACAACAGCGCAAGGTGCAAAAGCAAAAAGGAACAAAAAGAAAAGGGAAGAGAAAAAAAAGGACTAAGGACAGAAACACACAGCTGCAACAGCAGAGGCGCCATAGGGCAGAACCATCGACAATTGCAGCGGCAGAGACGCACTACGGCGGCAGCAAAAGGCCTCAATTCCTGGGGGGGAACAGCCTCATCTTCAGAACATTTAACCAACACTCAGAAATCACTTTATCCACCTTCTTTGCTGCGTTCAGCCATTGAGCAATAACACTCCCTATTCTAAAAGCCACAACACGAGGGGAAGCCTCCACCTCCTCGAACACTCTCGCATTTCTCTCGAGCCATAGAATCCAGCAGAAGGCATGGAGAAACACTCTTGAAGCCCATTGAGCTGGGTCCATCGGCTTGTTCCTCTTCCACAATTTGATCCTATCTGTGATATCAGGTGCTCTGCAAACCTCTTCCTCGATATTGACGAAAAATTTAAGGATACTCCACAGCTCCATTGCGAAGTTACAGCTCACGAAGATGTGGTTAATGCTTTCCTCTTCCTGTTTGCAAAGTGAGCACCTGTTCGGCAAACTAGTACCTCTCTTCTTCAAATTATCCAACGTCAAGATCCTTTTATGGAATACTATCCAAAGAAAGATACAGATCTTGCTTGGAATTATACTCTGCCACACGAACTTGTGTGGGAAGCCCTCCAACCCTGCAAAAGTCTCGGACGTCAGCTCCTCAAAAGCCGACCGCACAGTGAATCCGGATGAGGGCGCAGGATGCCAAATTATTCTCGCCTGTCCTGCAACAAAGTTAGACACAGGAAGATTTTCCAACCAACACAAAAGCCTCACACGCTCCCTCTCAGCCCCACCCCGAAGAAAGAATTTTAGAGGAATTTCCCAAGAGACTACCTCACCAATACCTCGCAAATAATCTGCAACTCGGGAACTCGGAGACTCCGCAGCAGCCAGCACCCTGGGGTAATCGTCAGCCAGACAAGTTCCTTTAGCCCAGACGTCGTACCAGAAGGAGATCTGCGTTCCAGAGCCCTGCTCCACTTGTGCCATCTTCCAGAAGATGCTTTTAAGTTTGCAAATCTGCGCCCACGGGCTGCAGCCCATACACCCGGGAACTTGACCAGAAAACCACTCCGAAATCAGATTCGGATACTTTAGATCAACAAGTTCCCTCCACCAGCATTGTCTCTCAGCAGCGAAACGCCACAACCATTTAAGGAGAAGAGCTTTATTGTGTATGTGCAGATCCCGAATCCCCAACCCTCCTCTACTTTTCTCCGTCTTGCAAAGCTCCCATGAGATCAGGTGATATTTTTCCTTTTCAAGGTTCCCTGTCCAGAGAAAGTCCCTTTGTAATTTCTCCAAGGTTTTAACAATGTTCATTGGCGCCAGGAAAAGAGAGCTCATGTAGCTGCTCTGACTAGCGAGGACAGCGTTGATCAAAACCACTCGCCCACCCATGGACAAATATCTCCCCTTCCAACCATCCAGTCTACTGCGAGTTCTAGTAATCACCTGATTCCAGACTGCCGGAGAGGCCGGGTGAGCCCCCAAAGGAAGCCCCAGATAAACAGTGGGGAGGAATTCCCAATCACAGCCTAAAAGGTCAGCATATCTGTCGATGTTTTGAACCTCTCCAACAGGAAAGATCCTAGTCTTGTGAAGATTAACTTTTAATCCGGTGATGCTCTGAAAGCAAACAAGAGAGGCCATGACGTTCATCACCTCAGCTTCGCTGTCTTCACAGAAAATGATGGCATCGTCGGCGTACAGAAGGTGGGTAACTTCTCCACGCCGATTCAATTCATCAGCACAGAAACCTGTAACAAGACCAGCCTCATTGGATTTTTTTAAGATATAGGACAGAATGTCCATTCCCAGGTTGAACAGGAAGGGTGAGAGGGGGTCCCCTTGCTTAACACCTCTGCTCATACCGAAGAAACCCACAGCTTCTCCATTCACCAGCACGGAAAGCTTTGTTGATGCAATAATACCCCTAATCCACTTCTGTACCCTTTGGTGAAGATTTATGCTATTCAGCGCGTTAAGAATACAACTCCAGCTTATAGAGTCAAAGGCCTTTTCAATGTCGAGTTTAATGACAAGGCCCGATTTGCCGCTTCTTCTCCGACTGTCGATGATTTCATTGGCTATGAGACTAGCTTCGTGAATCACGCGCCCCTTTTTCCCTCCGAATTGATTTCTGGAGATAATTTTATTAATGAAGGGCTGAAACCGGTTGAAAAGAACCTTGGAAATAATCTTGTTCAAGCTGCCAAGCAAGCTTATAGGTCTGAAGTCCGAAACATCTTCGAAGGCTTCTCTTTTGGGGATGAGGCAAATAAAGGAGTGAGCAATTGCGTGAGGTAGAGATCCAGAGAGATAAAAGTCGTCCATCGCCTTTAGAAGATCAGTTTTAATGACACCCCAGCCTTTTTTGAAAAACTCCAGAGTATAGCCGTCAGGACCTGGCGATTTATCGCCATTACATCTGCGAATGGCCTCCCAGATCTCCGCTTCCGTGAAGGGTCTTGCGAGAACCGCATTCTCCTCCTCCAAGAGTAAAAGAGGCCTGTAATTATTAGGAAAAGGCCTGTTAGCCTCTTCTTCAGTAAACTTAGAATTGAAAGACTCAAGGAATGCAGCCTTAATCACACTCTCATCCTCAGTAACGCAGCCATCAATTTTCAGCCTCTTTACTCTGTTTTTCCTCCTGTTATGACTAGCCATTCTGTGGAAAAAGCCCGAATTTTTATCCCCAACAGCAAGCCACAGTTCGCGGGACTTCTGCCGCCAGGCAATCTCATCCAGCAGCAACATTCTTTCGAGCTCGCACTTCAGGAGATCTCTCTCCACTACCAGATTTTCATTCATAGATCCAGCTTCTTCCCTGGAATTAATAGCATTGATATTAGCCAAAAGATCTGCAATCTTTCTGTCCACTTTCCCAAAGTGATCTTTGTTCCATTGCTTGATGAGGAATTTAGCTTGTTTCCCTTTCTGACCAAACCTGACCAGATGGCTCGTCCCTGAAACGGGCACACTCCACCAACCCACCAATCCTTGAAAAAAGCTCTCTTCTGCAAGCCACATATTTTCAAAGCGCCACGGATGTCGGTAGTTTTCCTTTGATCCCCACTGCAAAAGAATTGGATTATGATCGGACTCAACTCTTTCCAAGGCAGAAAGAGCATCAGGTCCGAAATCCTCTTCAAAGCTCACATTAATAAGAGCTCTATCAATACGAGAGAGCAAGTTCTCCAAGCCCCCTCTGCTCCAAGTGAACTGAGAGCCTTGGAGAGGGAGGTCCACGAGATTGAAAGAACTAATGAATCTGTTAAATTCTTCTATGAGCTCCGAACTTCTAGGATTCCCCACAAAATCATTATCAGACCTGACAAGGTTAAAATCACCAATAATGCAGAGAGCAGCCAGATAATTTTGACAAACAAACTCCAATTCCTTCAGGAACTGGATTTTGTCATTCTTCTCTTGAGGGCCATAGACAAACAGGAAAGAGACAATCTTCCCGGACTCGATAATTTTCAACCTGATCGCAAGAGAGAAACTACCTTCCCATACCGAAAGTGATTCATACAGATTCTTATCCCAGAATATAGCAATACCTCCGCTAGCCCCAATCGAGTCTTTAGCCACCCAGTCCACAGACCTACTGCCACTGATTGAGAAGATAAGATTCTGATCGCAGCTCCTCCATTTGGTCTCTATCAGCCCAACTATCGTCGGCCTTTTCCTCCGAAGGATCCGCTTGATTTTTGCCCTTTTGGTAGGGTTACACAAACCCCTAACGTTCCATGCGATAACTGAATGGATCATTAAAGAGGATTGCTCTGGGCAGAACTTTTCGGGTAAGCATAACCACCCTTTCCAGAATTGTCTCTATTGCTTGACCTACAGGGGGTTTCTTCAACAATTCCCAGTCTATGCTTCTCCATTTCCAATTTGGTTCTTTTCTTCCTTCGCCTGTTGTTACAAATTTCCGAAGCAATCGCCGCAACTTTCTCTTCAGCCACACTAGCAGACTCGGCTACCTGAAGATCCAGTAGCCTACTTACTTCGATGGTTCGTCTGATAATCTCTTCCTGGTCAGCCTGATCCTGCAACTCTGAGATGTGCTCCGGGACGATCGGATTGAAGGGGATAATAGCCTGGTTATTTGGCTCTTCCTCCGCAGGGGAGAAAGGGGGAGGAGAAGGGGGAGTCTCAAAGGGTTCTAGGGGATCAAGAGTAGGCTGAAGTTGGTTAAAGGAGAAAGGTGAGCGGTTTTCGGTCAAAGGTAGGAATTCAAAATTCAGGAGGGGGGATTGGAAGGAAGGAGGTGGTGAGTAGGGGCCAACAAGGGAAGTGGTCGCAAAGGTTCTCGGGATAAAGTTTAGGAAGGTTGAAATGGCTGAATCGAGGACTAACTGGAAATGGAACTTTTGGGGTTGGGTGAGGATCAGGTTAGGATTGGGGATAGGAGGAGGGGGAGGAGGAAGCGAGACCACATGATTAGGGGAGGGTTGACTATCTTTGGTCGGTTCTAGGGTGAATGGGCCAGGGTTACTGGGGGTCTCGCTCCTGCATGGGCTTGGATAAACAGGTTTCGGGCTCGGCCCAAATTTGCGGATCCAGACTCTTTTCACAGAATCAGTCGACAATGGGGTAAGCAGGGGTCCACCTTCTACATTTCCATGCACGTTGCCCTTAGACTGACTTCTCAGCTCCCTTGTCTCGAGACCCGGTAACGGCCGTTCCTCGAAAGAAGCATGATGAGATACAGCGATGCGGGCCCTAGAACCTTCCCAGCTCCTCACCTTCCTAGCGATCTGCCGGAAACTCTTTATGTCAACCGCCGGGTGATCCGCCGCCGGCGAAATCAAAATTTTTACCACGAACAAGGTGGTTCCGAACATAATGGGAATCCTATCCGGGGCATCTGGATTTAGGCGCACTTTAATTCTGATGCAGGGATCACACCAATCACCCATCTCGTAATCAAGGAATTCACCCACCATCTCCCCTATTTTCACAATAACAGCTTTGGATCTAAGGTGAGGAGGAACTCCGAAAGCGAAAATCCACTTGAGGTCACCCGGGGAGCCGTAACTTCTGCCAGCTTCTTCCTTCCAATATCTGGTGACAACGTTCCAACCTCTATACTTCTTGTAACCGAGGCTCTGGACTCTAATGGCTTCGCGGCGGGAGGGGCAAATTAGCATCCAGCAATCTCCCGATCTGGTGGAGAAATGAAAGTCCGGGGTGAGGTTCCAATTCCTCCGGGCCCAGAAAACAAAATCCTTAGAAAGCGCGATTGGTAAGCCAGTGTTGCGAGTATCGAAGAATTCCAACGTCAGGCATCTATCCAGAACACGCAGTCTTTCTGCAACTCCATCTTCCTTCACATCGATGTACTTGACCTGCCCACGAGAGCTGATCCTGGCAGCGCCTTCCTCAGTGGGGCATCCATCTTTGACCGCGTCAGCATAAGATTTATCCGAGGACACCCACGCATTTCTCTTGATGATCTTCCGAACCGGACTCTTAACTTGTACAGGTTCCCGAAGGCATTTAATCAAACTCTCCCAACCAGTCGTCGACGTCGGAAGAGTAATGAAGAACCTCCCCTGCCTTGTCGTTTCTATGACTTTGAGGAAAGCAACTCCTCTCAAACGGAATCTTTCAATCAGAATGGTGCGGCCTGATACCTCCTTTCTGCGCTTCGAGTTCCAATCCCACCCTATTTTAGTGAAGTCCTCAAGGAACAGACCCAACCAACCGGCGTGTCCTCAAGGCCTGATACCTCCTTGTTTTCTCTGTTTTCTTTTGTTCTTGTTAGTGAATTGAGTTGAATTGAAATTGAGATTAGTTGCCTTACGCTCATTTGGCCATGGATGTGTGCGCTTTTCAGATAACTGGAGCGAGAAAGCGATCCGCAGGAAGACAACAGGGACGGGCAGGATGAGATATCTACGCAATGTGCCTCGACGCTTCAAGACCAATTTCAGAGAAGGTAAGCAAAGCAATCCACAACTCACCTTTTAGCTTAGCCAGCTTCTCAGAACTAGGGTTGCCATGAAATTTTCGGTATCAAATCGTAGAATGATCGGTCCATGGTTGGCAACACTGTGATTCATATTGTAGGTACGGAAGCAGCACCAAGGTCTAAAGGAACTGCGGCTGCCTCCTCCTAAAACTCCAAGTCTTTCTCTGTTCATTCTGCAGTTTTTAGTTTGTCTGAATGACAGCTCTTTTATGAACTGCCAAAGTTTTGGGATCAAAATCTATGTTCGATACTAGTGGATGATCATATGAAATCATGGCACTTTCTGATGTCGAGAAACTAAATTAGAGAACCAGTGGCTTTCAAGTGTTGGTATCATCGTCACTCGTTGTTCCCTATTTTTGCTGTTCTTTTTACTTAGGCACGATGATGATGATGATGATTGTTTCGTGGTTGAATTATAAGCTGATTTTCTTCTCAAGTTTCAACAAACTCATTGCTTTTGAGTATTGAATTCATGCTACCAAGTATTCGCGTACCGATAAATTTGAATACATTAAGGGCGTATTGAATTCATGCTACCAAGTATTGTTGTGTATAGTAGTAGTTCAGTCACGCTCAATGGTCTGCAGGCGACCTTTGAGAATCGAAGTGCCAACAGCCTAGATCATGGATACATGAGTCGAGCGGCTACATTCCTTTGCTCGAGAACGAATTTTTCGAAACCATCTTCCCGCCGTTTGCCCTGTGTTCGAGTTGAAGATGCAAGGGCAAACGTTCACATTGGGCGTTCATATTTTGGGCTTGATGGTCAATGACCTGGTTTTGGGCCTTGATTGGGTTGCGAGCAAATAGCCCAGTTTAAATGGATTTTTGAGGAACTCAGTTTGGCATTTCAACGACAAGCCCAAGATATCATTTCACAGGGCCTCACAGAACCGGCCCATGCTATGAATTGATCGTTGACGTACTCATTAGCCTATTACAATGGGACACGTATCAAGTATAAGTTCTTGCGAACGCCTTTTGTCACTGGATCATTTGATTGTCTTCTTCTCCCGTCCCAATATAGTCAACGCAGATCCTGCTCGGAATTAATCTACTAAGATCATCGGCGTCCCTATTACGCTAGAAAAACCATCCCCAAAACACCATGGCCGGGATCGTTTCCATGGCGATCCAGCAGCTCGCCCCGATCCTCGTCGACGAGCTGAAGCAGCGCGCCAGGCTCGTCATAGGCGCGGAGGGAGATGTCAAGAAGCTAACCAACACGTTGACCGCCATACAGGCCCTGCTCGCCGACGCTGAGCAGAAGCAGCTGACCCAGGAAACAGTCAAGCTCTGGATCCACAACCTCAAGGACGCCTCCTACGACATGGTCGACGTCCTCGACGAGTGGCGCACCGCCATTCTCCGCCGCCAGCTCCAAGAGGCCACAGAGGAGTCAAATGTCGATCCCAACTGGTTCGAGACCGCACTGTATCAGATCTCCAGCTTCCAAATCAGAGTATGCCCCTTCTTCAATCCCGCTTCCTGTTGCTTCTTCCCCGTGAATGATATCTGCTTGCGGTACGATATCGCTAGCAGAATTAAGCGAATTAGGGAGAGGATTGATGATATCTCGAATGATAAGGAGACCTTCACTTTCGAAATTAGCAGTGAGGTTGCTAGCGGTAGTAGTAGTGCTGATGCTCCGTCGAGAGAGTTGACTAGCTCTCTAATGGATACGGTGATGGAAGGGAGAGACGCGGAGTTGGATCAGCTGCTCGAAGCCGTGCTGCTGGGTGACCAGACGACGGATGATGATGGTGATGATAATCGGAGAAATCTGCAGGTGGTTTCCTTGATTGGAATGGGGGGTTTGGGGAAGACGACCCTCGCGAAATCGGTGTATGGCGAGGTGAAGAGCTATTTTGATAGAAGCATCTGGTTGTGTGTTTCCCAGCCTTTTGATCGGCTGCGTATTGCAAAGGAGATCCTGGTGTCTTTGTCTGATGATGGCAGTGTCGATCCGTACCATAACGATCTGTCGTTCGGTCAGGTGTTGGAGAGGATACACGGTCGTCTTGCTGCGGGGATGATCAAGCTGTTCCTGGTGCTGGATGATTGTTGGGAGGAAGATCCAGAGAAGTGGCAGGAGCTACTGATGGGAGCCTTGAGCGGTGCGCGGTATGGAAGTCGAGTTCTGGTTACTACGCGGAATCAGAATGTTGCCAATGCTCTTGGTTGCGGTGTAGGAGGGGAACCTCGCGTGATCCGGCTAGGAGTGCTGTCGGATGAGGCGTGCTTCGCGATTTTCAGTCGGTTTGCGTTCATGGGATGGGGTGAGAGGGATGTGGAGATGGTGAAGGACATTGGGGTAGAAGTAGTGAGGCAGAAATGTTGCGGCATTCCTCTTTCTGCTAAAGCGTTGGGAGGTCTGCTGAGGTCGAAGAAGGGCGGTAGAATGCAGTGGCAGAATGTGTTGGATAGCAAAGTGTGGGAACTGAAGCTGAGCAAGGAAAAGGATCTGTTTGCTCCTCTGTGGTTGAGCTATTACGATCTCACACCACAACTGAGACAATGTTTCTCCTACTGTTCAGTTTTCCCCAAGAACTTCGTGATCGAGAAGGACAAGTTGATCAAGTTGTGGATGGCTCAAGGTTACCTCGTCGTGCCAGGCTGCAGCACTAGCAGCAACGACACAGATGAATTGGAACGAACTGGAGAACAGTACTTCGAGAGCTTAGTCATACGCTCCTTCTTCCAAGATTTTCAGACAGTGAGAGATCAATGTGGCAGCCGGGTGGGGTTCAAGATGCACGATTTGGTACATGATTTCGCACAGTTCGCCTCGAGCAACGAATGTTACAGCATGGGAACCGATCAAATTGATGGTTCAAACTTGACCGAGGTGAAGGTGCGACATCTATCAGCAGTATATGGCCTGCCATTCGAATCGATTTGCTCGATGCGAGGTCTGCGCAGCCTTCTGTTTCTTCCACGCTGGGGCTACGTCTTTGAAGACATGGACACCGAGTTGTTGTCTCGACTGACTTCTCTAAGATTGCTGGATCTCCGCGATTGCTGGATCGAAGAGCTTCCATCCGGAATACACAAGCTGATCCACTTGAGGATGTTGGACTTGTCCTACAATGACTTCCTGAGAGAGCTCCCCGACGCATTGTCCGACCTCTACAACCTGCAAACTCTGGACGTGAACTTCTGCACAAGCCTGGAAAGGTGGCCGAACGGGATGGAGAAGCTAGTCAACTTGACGCACCTATCGAACTCCCAAGTCTGGGGGCTGATACCTAAAGGGATCGGGAAACTGCAAGGCCTGAAGACGCTGCTCGAGTTGAGATTGGGGCGCGACAATCATCGTGAGAATGGTACAGAGTCATCAGCAGCTTCTCTCAAGGATTTACGACAGCTGAACCGGCTTCAAGACAGCCTGACCATAATCTGGCTGGGAGGATCGTCAGAACATGTTGAGGAAGCTGAGCATGCTGAACTGGACAAGAAAACTAAACTAACCGTTCTCTCGCTCCGATTTAGTGTCGATAAAGAAGAGCGAAACGATGGTGATCAGCAGCAGAGAAGGGAGGCAGAGGATGAGAAGGTGATCGAAGCGTTACGACCACCACCGAATTTGGACTACTTAGGGGTGGAGTTCTACCAAGGTTCTGCGCCAATGTCACCTAGTTGGATGGAGTCAATGAAGTTTGTGACGAAGATTAAGCTGTCCGATTTCATCAACTGTGTGGAACTGCCATGTTTAGGGAAGCTCCCCTGCCTAGAAGCTCTGATTTTGAGGAACTTCCCTAGTGTGAAGAAGGTTGGCTCTGAGTTTACAGGGAGTAGTAGCAAGAAGGTGGTGTTGTTTCCGAGGCTAACGAAACTTGGGTTTATCGATTTCCCAGAGTGGGAAGAGTGGGAGGAGATTAATGGAGATGGCGATGATGGGGAAGAAGGAGGAGGGTTGCTGTTCATGCCCGGGCTTCGATCATTGCGGCTCGACGGCTGCACGAAGTTGAGGAAGTTGCCGGAGGTGATTGTTCGGATGTCCAAGGTGGAGAAGGTGATCATGATCCGTGATTGTGATTCTTTGGAGTATGAGTAATCCGCAAAGGAGAAGGAAATGGTTAATAGATGCATGGTGTGCTGAAGCCTGAAGGGACCAACCGACTGTTTTAGTTTACAAAATAGGGTCAATAGCTGTTTGAGCCCTTGGACTATGTCCCTTTGACAAATGAGTCCCTGAACTACGAAACATAACTTTTATACCCTTGAACTTTGACGATTTAACGTCTGTTGTGATAATTGATTGTTGATGTATATCAAGTTCCAGCTCCTACGATTTGGCTTAGTTCGATTAATGATGTATACCAAACTCAATAAAATTTTATAAATGAGTTACAAATAAATGATGATCAAAATCAAACTATGTTGTCCTACTCACCAATATGCAATCTCCCATCAATAAGATCTATTAATACATATATAGATAGTATCACAAATATTGGTAAACAACTCTATGGCTTTTTCTGTGACTCATCAACGAAATTAAATCTGTTTTAATTATTTTATTGATTAGAAGAAGAAAGAATTCAGATATGACAAAACAAACAGTCCAATAATTAACATCCAATCACCACATATTTGACAACGAAAGCATAAGTCAATCACAGTCATTGGCTATGCTGACCAAGTTAGGAGTGAATCTTCACCTTCACCCTCTGATTCAGCCACGCACAGATGTTGACTTCTGACGGCAGTCCCCATTACTTGCCCTTTGATATAAAATAAAAAGAGCCCAGAAAGATATAAAATGGTCCATTATATTATATTATTACCTGTAAATATCAAAACCGTTAAGAGGTGCAATCAATATATACATACTGTGCATTGCCCCCTCGATTTATTGGACCACAATGAAAAACCAATAATGAATCATATATAGGGTAATTAAGAAACCAGAGAGGCGATTGCAGAAGGGTAGTTGCAGCAGCATTTCTAGCACCATCAGATTGGATCAGATCAGATGCATGGTCCTGAAATGAGATTTCGGATATTGTTGATCTACTCAATAGATCGATAGTGTTCTATTTACAACGAATTTAGTGATTCCATGGTGAGATTGATATTGGGGCGACAGTTGGAAGGAGAGGGTTGGATCGGGATACGATTTATGGTATAGATCGAGAGATTGTCATACAAGTCAGGGCCAACTAAATACTACATTATACAGACCATACATATTCAAGACAAAAAAAAAAATTGAACCAATAATTGAGATATTTTTTTTTTGTCTTTAAACATAAATTCTAGCACGCATGCATAACTTTGATATCGTAAATCCAATTGAATGACAAAGAAAAAAAAAACAGAGCAACCCAACTTCTACTATAACGTCATACAACGTTAACATAATTCGATATGGAGATGCCACGGTCTCTGTTCTCCTGTGGAGTGTGAATAATGAATGAATGAATGAGGGGCAAGATATTTGCATAATTAAGGTTAAGAATTGGATATTGTTGAGAGGACTGGGGAGAATGATTGAGTAGGCTGTTAACACGAATTGTGAGGTTGGTTGGATCCACAGTCTGATATGATATACTACGGCTTGGACCAGACCGAATCAAGAGATTAAAACATCTCATAATATATAAATCATGGATCAGACCAAATTATTCTTAATGGTCTATAGTCAAATGAATCTGTGTGATCCTGTTTGGTCAGAAAATTTCTAACGATCTTATCAATTTTTTCCAGCCCCAATCAGACGTGAGAAAGAACGATAATGGTTAAGCTTGAGAGTTGATAATCTCTTTTCAATTTGGCCAAAATAATAAGGGCAGGAGAGAGCTTTCACGAGGTTGAGCAATCACAGAACACTTTGGTGCCCAATTAATCCTGTAAAGGCAGCTAAGTCAGCATTTGCATGCACCATGCATGCATTATGTGTACCAAAACTTATGATAACGAAAGAACTTATAGTCCAAATTGAAAGAGAGAAGAAGAAGGAAGTTGAACAAATTGCGACTTCTCTCTATAGCTATCAATAGCTTGTGGATGATAATTCACCTTGTTAAGGACCACTCCCTAGCTTCTTAAATTGCCATGCCTCAATGAGTTGTACCAAGACCAAGAGGAGGGGAAAACTACATATATACCCCATATTTAAGAGGCCAATGTCGTACCATTTGTGTAAGCGGTCCTTCAGCAATACCCCTATTCAATTTGCACGTTCTCGGAATATCGTGTGCTTAAGTTCAACATTACAGTGATGTTTAGAAAATATTATGACAACGACATCTTGATAAATCAGTATAACTCGTCCTATCATGTTTACAACTAATAAGTCATTCCAATAACTTAATTTCTTGGAAGAGACGTGTACCCTTCTCTATACCCTATCAAAGGATTCCAAGAATCTAATTACTTAATTTTTGTATATCGTAACTAAAATAGTCTAATAACAATATAGTTGTCGTTGCTATTTTTTTTTTACTATAATACAACTTACTCGTTTTCATGGATAATTAATAGCATGCATCAAGGGGTGGAGGTCAATTGATACTGTCTAAAATTGGATCAAATCGAGATAAGACCGGACCAAAATCAAATAAAAGTTGAGGACCAGAATCCAATCAAAAGTATGCTTGTTTCATATGGTTCAACTTTGATCTGGTCCAAGTACAATTTTGGTGCACTTTTATTTCATACTTAACTTAACTTAAAGTAATTTGTATAATGGGAATCAAATTGAAATATATTTGATATGATTCCATTCGATACAATTTGACCCGGTGTAGACCGAATCGTTACACACCCTATCAAGGGGTACTACAAAGTATTGGGCAGACTCTTATAGTCACATACATTGCGGTTGTTGCATGTCATATCCAAAATGATTACTTGATCATACTAATGATTATATGAATTGCACTTAATCAACCTTTATTTTTGGGTTGGAATTAAAGCATGATGACAAAGATAGAATGGGGAGTTTGGAAGTATAAAAAGAAAGGCAAAGTACTTAATTTAAGCTCAAAGTAGATCGAAAGAGCCTTTGGTAGGATCACACAAAAGGTTTGGTTACAATAGGGTAGGGTTTGGTTACCTTAAGGCTGCATTAAAGGGTAACCAAAAAAGGAAGCTCGATAATTAGTCGATCAACAAACGGCCGAAAGGTCAGTTAGGTTAGGAGGACATCGTATTTGGACCTGACCTAATGATGGAGGAAAAGGAAAGTGAAGTATAATAATTACAAAATTAAAGGACGGTCGATAGTAACAAAGGGATGTGGCCCAATGTTCTTAGACCTATATTCTAAGGGTCATGCATGATGCAACAAAACAAGCAAAACCTAAAACTTCCATAAAAGTAGAATCACTACTCCAATCCACATTGTTACTTAGATCGATTTTGCCACCCGACCAAGTTAGCTAGTTGGAAGTGCATTGTGATTCTCAGAATCCGAATATTATACTTGGAATGCGATCAACGTGTATTAATGTTCATTTATATGTAAGATCTCTTGATCATTGAATCAACTCTGTTGGTATTTGCGTAAACAACGAAACACACAGAAAGTAATCAACATTGTTGGCGAACGCTGATGCTGGTATGCACGGTTGGTGATTCTCCATATATATGATCCTCGACTACGAGAAATTCATTGTTTCGAACCCAATTAAAGTAAACTTCAACTACTATATATGATCCTCGACTACGAGGAACCCATTGTTTCAAACCCAATTAAAGTAAACTATTATATAAAATCCTCGACTTAATCATGTGTTGACAATAGGGATGGCAATGGGTCGGGTCGGGGACGGATAGTGCATATCCGTTACCCTACCCAAAGTAGTTCGGGTTTTACCTATACCCATACCCACATGTGAAATGGGTAGAAAATTAAAACCATGCCCATACCCGCTCGGGTTTCGGTTATCCACGGTTATCCATGGGTAATGATTTATCTTCATAACTCTAACCAGTATGTTAACATTCACACGTATTCTCACATTACGTAAGAGGAAAAGTATGACAATAATTCACTAGAATGAAGAAAATTAATTAAAACAACACAATTTTATGAAAATATTATATTTATATGCTAAATATAAAATATCTTAGAGAAAAATAATGATTATTTCTAGACAAAATACATATGTATGTGAATAATCGGACGGGTTCGGGTTGGATAGTGAGAAACCCATGCCCACCCATTACCCGTAATATTCGGGTTCGGGTTTTACCCATACCCACTAAATGTCCTTCGGGTTCGGATTTTACCCTACCCGATTAGGCCGGGTTCTGGCGGATATCCATGGTTACGGATATTTTTGCCATCCCTAGTTGACAAGACAAATAGTGAACTTCTGAGTGTTTGCATATACATCGGCACTACTGATGTATCCTTATTGGAACAAAAGCGGTAAAACAAGACAAGACAGAAAGTGTCCCTGGACTGGATGCCCAATTGCCCTAACTCGATCGATCGGCTTTCAATGTGCTACTCATTATCAGGCAGAAGAAGAAGAAGAAGAAGAGGGAAGAACCTGCTGCAGGATTGCTCCCTTATCATTTCTTGGTCAGAAAATTGCCAGCCTATAAATATCGTTTTTTTTTATTTATAACAGCCCATATATGTATCTCTGATAAAAATGTTGAACGTTGAATTGTGGATGGTGATACCTCTGCCTCTCATATTTGTTCATCATTCATATCTATGGTCTCATGATGATCATTTCAGAAGCCAAAGATTCCAAGGCAGAATTTTATTTGATCATCATTATTATAGTTGCAGGACGACTTACCCTACCACTTCTCCATTCTCGGATTCCCACCAACGAACCTTCTTCAATTCCTTGATTTTCTTGTTAGGTTTCTCTTGTCAATCATGTATTTCAAAGGAATGGATGGGATTTAAATAGAGCGTATTTGTTTGTCTGGGTGGGTATGGGTGTTTTGAAGTGAACGTTGGTTTCTTTGTACGAAATTGAACAGACATACGACATGTAAAACAATTTAGTTTGTGTGAAATATTTTATATGTAGAAGACGAGAAGAGCGATGCAGTTATTCTTTATGACGGAGATGACAAAATACTTACAGGAGGAAACAGACGGTTGGGATCTGTGTAACTACGTGAGTAGTTCAATTCACAACTACACATTTATCCTCATCGTTTGACATTATGAATACTCCAACATTCACTAATTCATTGGTAGGAGTTACGAGTTTGCCATGTCGTACATTACGTGAACTGTGTAAGAACAGCTAGGCAGACGACTCTCCCAACAAGCGAACATTATTGTCCCTTCTAATCAATGATAAGTAATATATTAATTAATTAAGATTAAAGTATGATAATGAGATGTTATTTATTTAATCTCTTGATTAGTAATAAAATTAATAGAGTGGGTTTAATTTGGGGAAAATCATCATACAAGAGGATAAAGAGAGCAGATGAAAGCGATTTTCATTGAGATCAATGAAGCACAGTGCTTAAGATTAGAGAAAACATTCACCAAAGAAAAAGTTGGAGACAAAAAGCTCTCTTCGAGCATCTCTAATCAGTGCTGTATATCTCCCTAATCAATGTGCAATCTCTCACAACTAAACCATCTCCTATAAGAAAAGAATAGTTAATCAAAGGACACTAATTCTCATCATTAGAGCAAGCAAGCAAAAGCACAAAACAACCTACCCATCATCTCTATCCTAGCTACCTCTCTCATCTCCCACAATTTCCCTCCTCGAAATTCAACGAAAAGTCTTCATCTTTTATTCAAGCACTACAAGAAAATATACCTTCGTGAGACTAACGTGTCAGACTTATTGTGAGATGCATCAAAATAATCACACAACATCACATCGATAATTTCGTTGCTTCTGGAGATCACCCATCATTTTATCTCAAAACACTTTTTATTATTTAAAATAATAATAATAATGCTACATAAAGAAAATTGAGGAATTTACAGCAAAGAAATGGTACCAAAATCTATAGTAAAGAATTGAAGGTCCCCTCAACCCTATCCATCTCATTTCAGCCTCCCCCTCAAATGTGCCATAAATCCCCAAATTGCTGGTTGGTTGCCTGGCTGTCTCTATTCTTCACTTGCTCATCATAAAATTCGAAAAATAAAAGGAAAAACAAAACCTAACAGATAAAGGCTAATTAATTACTCTTTTCTAAAGTCCTTATCCCTTGTTGCCTTCTCAAATGGGGCAAACCAATTAGCTCACTAGCTAGAGCTAACCCTAAAATCTAAAATTTCTGGATCAAAATTGTTGAATCTCTCATCCAATTTTTTTCTTCTTCTCTTTACATTTGTTTTGTGATGAGAGTGTTGTTATTGGGAAAGGGCAAAAAAATTTGTTTGTTGGAGAGAAAAATTGATCACTGTGAAGTAGTAGTTTTGGGGAAGAAAGAAATGGGTGACCTAGTGAAGGGCATGGAATTATTAGGGTTGGTCTTTAATTTGGGTTCAGTGTCAATAAACCAACACTTTTCAATATCCTGAGCAATTTTCTGGGCATCCATGGCAGCTCCCATTAACCCACGTTTGGCAAACCCTGCTGCATATAGCCCAAACTCTCCTTTCCAAGTATGTGGGAATGGCCTTCTTGGGAACCCATTTTTCTCTGAGAACATCTCCCCTTCCTTCAACCAAGATGGCACATTGCTCTTGTAACCGGTCGCCAAGAGGATAGCGTCGAACTTCTCTATTCTATCATCAACGAACTCAACCGTATGCCTTCGAACCCTCTCGATCCCTGGGAGAACCTGTAATGTAGAGAACAAAATCAGGGAGAGAAAATTAAACGGGTGTCATAGATTTGTCGAGTAATTAGTTATAACACGGTCTTGCGAATAAAGGGTTTGGTATGCTTTTGGGATCCGAGTTTTGTGATAGTATGCTTATTTTAATTTTATAATTTTATGTGATCGTGAATTATTTACTATTAAGAAATATATTTTCTTCACCAAAAATAGACCTTTTTTCAAAAAGAAACAAAAAGATAATATACAATATGAGAGAAATGGAAACATGCATGATTGCGTACCTGAATTTGGCCACTTCGAATCTTGGCCAATGTTCCAACATCAAGAACAGGGGTCTTTCCATGGACGGTCTTGAGCTCCAGGGGGCCCAAGCTCGGGCGACCCAGACCGAACCGGCTGGTATCCCCGAGGGCGAACCAGGACCCGAACAGTAGCAACCGGTCCACCAGGCGTATGGGCAGCCACTTCATCAACCACATGGACAGGCCGAAAGTCGACTTCCCTAGCATCTCTCGTGGAAGAACATGCACCTGATCATATCAATCATCACACCATCCATTAGCTACTTCCAAAAACCATAAACAAAAACAAAACCCTAAAAAAGGCTCTCTCTTTATCATGAGTTGCATGTATGGGCTGAACTGCTTTCAGGCCATCACTCACTACCCACTCCCCATTCCGTACATCCTAATCCGTTCGTGTTGATGTCGTTGAATGATCTCGTGTATTTTTCCGTCGTTAAATCGATGTAATTGCGTCGTTTTACAAAAACAAAAACGATATGATATTGACATAAAAAAATATATAATGTATGTAATCGACAATTGAACGATATCGTTAATGCAGACTTGTCACCCAATATGATGAGTTATATATGGTTTGTTTATGTATGTAGGGATAGTAGTTGATGGCTAGATTACATATATAGAAATGAGATTCTGAAACACATGTATATATAGCATTATGCGCATGCTTGAGAATCCCAAGAAAGAGAGTACTCAATAATATTCAAATGGTTTCAGAAGTTAGGTAGTAGATATATAGTACTCTACTCTTCCAAAGCTGATAATTAAAGAAGGATTTTGAAAAAAACCATGGATTTGTTAAATCCAAGCTTTGTGTCATAAAAGTTGTTGTAGTTATAAAAAGACCATTCTTTTCTGCACGAATCAGTTCCACATTGGACTACAAAATAAATATCAGTTTTAGGGAAAAAGCAGCTTTCCTCCATTGTTTAGGTTTTTAAGGTTCAGACACATACCAATAAAACAAGCCAAACACACTAAAAAAAGCCCCCCCAAAACTCATCATTTGATGCCTCGCTTTCCCTTTTTTCTAAAATACCCAATTAAACCTTACTTAACTTTAGCCTTTTGGTTCTTGAAAACAAAAGGGAAAAAAAAATCTACCCTCTTTTAAGTCCCCGACACACGAATTTTGCAAACATGCCGATACTCATGTTGGTACGAAATGACATCGTTGAATTATACAATCCGCAAAATTCAATCTTCAATTACCCGCATTGACATTATTTATAGAAATGCCATTACGCCCACATAACAATTCACGAAATCTGTACGATTCAACGATATCCACCATCAGACTCTTTAATCATTTGAAACGAAATTGCTAAGAAGAAGAAAAACATGGGAGGAATTTTTTTGTTTTTTTGTTTTTTTTGTTTTTTGTTTTTGTGACTTAAGGAAGTGTTTGGCAAAGGGTGCTTACGGTATCACGGACGACAAGAGAAGGACAAGCACCGAAATTGGCGAGATCCAAACACACCTCCATCCCCGAATTCCCACACCCAACCACCAGAACCTTCTTCCCCTTATACTCCTCTCCACACTTGTACAAACTCGAATGCTTCACTTCCCCGACGAACTCCCCAATCCCCTCGATCTCCGGCACCGCCGCCTCCGCATTCTCCCCCGTCGCCACCACCAGCCACCGGCAAAGATACTCCGCATTCGCCGCCGTCGCCACCCGCCACATCCCGGCGTCCTCGTCGTACTCCGCGCTCTCCACCGCCTCGTCAAACCTCGGCCGCAGCCCGAATTTCGACACGTAGGATTCGAGGTAGTCGACGAATTGGGCCCGGGTCGGGTATTCCGGGTAGTGGGCCGGGAAAGGCAGGCCCGGGAGCTCGCAGAATTGCTTGGGGAGGTGGAGGCAGAGCCGGTCGTAGGTTCGGTGCTTCCATAGGGAAGCGATGCAGCTGGTCCGCTCGAGGATCACGCTGGGGATCCCCTTTTCTTTTAGGCAGGCCGCCGTCGCGAGGCCCGATGGGCCTGCTCCGACGATCACCGGGCCCATCACGATCTCCTGCCTCCGCGGCGGCGGCGAGCAGGAGATTTTTTTGTTATTGTTGTTGTTGTGGTTGCGGTGGTAGAATGGGTCGTGGACTTGCTTGCCTTCCATTTCCCTCAGGTAATTGTCCTCCATTTTGTTAAGGAAATGTTGTGTGTGATAAAAAAAAATGTTTTTTCGAACTCAGAATGTGGTGGATGTTTTGTTGTCGCCCTGTTTTTCTCTGTGTCGTCCTGTTTTGGTGACGGTAGAGAAAAGGGGCATTTACCAGGTTTATATAGAGGGGAAAGGGGTGGTGTAAATTTAGATATTTGGTTTTTGGGAGGAGAAGGGTACAAAGGGAGGGAATATCCAGGATTGTGGGGAAAGAGTAGATTTCGTCTGGCCGGAGATCGAAGGAAGAGGCGAGTTATAAGGGTGAGCGGAATGTAAGGGTGATCGCAGGGGAAGGGAAAGGGAAGGAAGAAGGCGATAGTTTTGTAGAGATGATGAGTTGCAAATGAATTGAATTTTGATAAGTATATGGACAGTGAGAGAGAGAGAGGGTTGAAAGAGATGGGTTTATATATGTGTGTGTCTAGTTATTAAATTTTATTCTTTTTGTCCGTGGATTTATTATAACTAAATGGGAGATATAAAAGAATGTGTGTTTGGATATGGGGAAGATTTGTAAGTAAAAAAGAAAGAAATATTGTGAGGGTCCTTGTATTTTAATCGATGTAATTGTGTTTTAACTGTTCGTTCAACAAATTAAAAAAAAAGTTTGGAAAATGGTGGACTATGATATAATACCCCAAATATTTAGTTTTGAGATTGAAAAGATTGTGAGACTGATTTAGTTCTATTTACCGTTTACTCTTTTTCGAGTGGGGGTTAGGATAAGCTATGGGTTGGAGGCGGGAGTAAGACAAGCATGTAAAGAGTCTGAGATCAGGTAGATGTTGATTCGAGGGGATCGTGCATGATTCAAGTCTGGTTCAAGGTTAGGATGGGTTGTCACTCGAATGGGTTTGTTGTTATTATTGCCTTTTTGAAACTACACGAGGATCTAAATAGGTATGAATCGAGTTCCATTAAGACTCAAGAATGGGTTAGATGGTAATCTTATTTAGAATCAAGATGATTCAAGTCTGAAGATCATATTATCAAGTCAAAATCAAGAGCAATGAAATATGAATTTCGTTGTTAACTTTTTATCTAAATAATTTAGTGTACACTAAATACAAAGACTAAAAGCTTAAACCTATTGAACCAGATTCTATAAATGCACCCAAATAAATTAACATCGGCAAAAACTAATTGAGCTCATTGATTGACCCTAAAAATGCTTGGTTAACCATATAAAAGACAAACAAATTTTGCTTTGGTTTGATTTCACGAGTGTGACTATCGCATATATGGGGTTGTGTAGGGAATGAAGTGATGTTCGATTGATTTAAATGTCTTTTGAAACTTTGGGTTGGCAATGTGTTGGACCGGACCAACTTGGACCTCTCTCTCCCGAATGGGAGATTTAGATGTCTTCCACCTACTAGAAAAACAATATATGTTAACACAGAAATATTTTCCCATGATTTATGATTTTTGAGAGTTGGTTACAAGTTTCGAATTCTAGACTACTAGATAGGAGATGGTGACCAACATTCGATTCGGATGAAGAGAGGAACCAACAAAGACACTTGATTTTTTTACTTAGGTATTGTTATAAAATTAGGTCACATATTGGAAAGAGTCAAGCGAGAGAGGACAAAGAGAATCAGACACTTTAACGAAATGTAAATCGTGACTGTCTCAGAAAAAGTATAGAATTTTTTGTAAAAAAAATATTCTCTTAAACCTAGAAGAAAAAGTCTTGTCTCATAAATTAAAAAGATCAGGCACTACGACATAAGTCCTAATCCGAACATGAGTTCTCTTCTCCCCATTTGGCTACATTGTCGTCGCATGGCACGGATGACAAATCTTGACCCGAGTTACTAGATTTGGTTTTTCTTACATGCATGTCTTGTTCTACGCTGCAATAAATCAAATAAACGATAAAACATGATCACAATCCACATCCTCGAAATTATCATAACTTAAAAATCAAACCCCTTAACTCCGTGTAATTCGTATGTCTCAGAAAAAGTCGAGAAATTCTATACAAAAACTATTCTCTTAAACCTAGAAGAAAAAGTCTTCTCTCCTTTAAAAAAAAAGAGAGATCAGTCACTACTTCATAAGTCCTAATCCGAACATGAGCTTTCTTCTCCCCATTCTGCTATATTGTCGTCACATAGCACGGATGACAAATTTTGACTCGAGTTACTAGATTTGTTTTTTCCCTGCATGTCTTATTCTACACGACGACAAGTCAAGTAAACGATAAAACAGGATCACAATATGTAAAGTGACATAAATTTATATTAGGTGATTAATGAAAAATATTAGCTGTTCCTTCATATGTGATAAGCACTATTTCTTCTGCTCTTAACATTGTGAGACCAAAGATACATGGAAAAGGTTTGGGACGTGAAAATGGTAATAATTAAACGTGAGAGATTTCCCACTCATGTGAAATCTGATTTGGGCAATTATGATGATGTACCCTTTTATTATTTCAATGACCTACTTCCTCGTTGTATATATACCTCACCTTATAAGTTATAATCATCATCAGATCCTAAACAAACACAATCATGTGCATTTCGACTATCTCTCTCTCAGGTTTATATGATTTGATGGTCAAGGAAGGTTCAGTGATAGTGGAAACCAAAACACTATTCGATATCACAGTTAAAATTTTGTGTAGTGGGGAAAAAGAACCCACTTTGTAGATGTTGGGATGTGAATAATGAACACATAAAATATCTACTAGGATAAATGGCTATACCACTTTCTAGCCCAAGCTTGAAGCCAATGTCCACCAACGTCAAGTCAATAGGTCAGAGCCGCAGCGGATCCAGGACAGGGTAGAGCATTGGGTCACCTTTAAAAAAAGTCGGAGAGAGTTGGACCTTAACATGAAAAACACTGAAAACGAATACCAAAAATTGAAAATTACAAGTACTATACTAGCTCGAGATCTAGAGGAGAGCTGGGCCTTGGCCAGGGGGCGGCCCTCGGATCCGCCGCTGGTCAAGAGAATATATAATATAGCAATATTAAGAAATAACAGTGAGGACGTTAACATTTATAAAAAAAAAAGGAAGTGCAACGAGAATATATAGTGGTTCTGATGTCTTGACATTAAAATAGAGATTCATTAATTGACAAATATGTGAACTTATAAGTTAAGAAGTAACACAATTAGCGATTAAGAGATTATAAAATGGATAAATATCTTGATTCACGGTTTTTTTTTTTTACAACAAAAAACTTCAACCATTTTGATTGAAATGACACTCCAAAGCCAAGCCCGTTTGTGGTCATTTAATTAAGCTCGTGTTTCAACTTTCACTCTTTGAAATAAAGAAGGGAAAAGGCTAATTAAGTAGCCTTAATATTATCTGTGCCACTTGAAAGTGGGAAGTACTCGGTTGGCAACCACTAGATAATAACCCTTTGAAGACGACGAATTGATGAGTAATAACCAATTAATTTATAGTTATCTTTTTTTTTTTTGACGGGTAACCTGTAGAATTATATTAATCAGGCAGCGACAGTTACATCATCCAGGATGAGCTGGTCTACAAGGAAAATCGGTGGTCTATCGATCCACACTTCTCTACTATCCCATCTAGTCTCACTATGCGCCATGATATGTGCTGCGTTGTTTGCTTCCCTTCTCGCATGCATGATGTCGACCCTCCCTGAACTCGTTTCCTGTAGGAAGCTTATAATTCTCCTGGAAATGACCCCAAGTTCCGTATGATTGCTGTCCGGGTGTCGAAGCTTCTCCACCAGAGGAAGACAGTCGACTTCGAGCACCAGGGACTGGAAACCGAGTTGGTTCGCAAGTTGGACGCCAAACTCCGCAGCAAGGGCTTCAGCCATCTCCACCTCAAAAGAGCCACGGACCTTCTTTGCTGCAGCCGCTAAGAAACGACCCTGATATTATCACGTAGTAATGATATGATTAACTAGCTGGCCCAATATTATATTTGCTTTAATTAAACCTTTTTATCTCATATACCCTACAAGTAAGTGTAACCGATCAGCATGCATAATACGACATCACTCTCGTGATGATTTACAGTGTTAATTAATATTTGGCTCCTCCTATGATTAGACTATTAGTTCATAATTAGTTGCTAATTAGGATATAATTATTATTCTTCCCATTAACAAAAAAAAAAGAGCTCTCTGCCAATGTTGTCAACTCAAAAGTCTCTGAGCATCGATCCACCAATGCTTATGATATGAGTGGCCCCATATGATGTCTAGATCGACAAGGTAGTATCATATTAGCTAGTTTCATGCACCCAAAGTATTAGGAGATTTTTTTTTCTTCTAATTTTTGCGTTTCGTTAAATCGGGTTGTGAGAATAGGTGTATATATGAAGTTAATTTCGATTCATGGGATTGAAGTTTACACTGTCATGCCATATTTTATGTTTCAAACTAGTTGTTACTGTTGAAGGTCCTGAGATTTCAAAACCACAAGTCATCTTGATCAATGACTTTGATATCATAGAGTGCAAATTAGTCTTAATAATTTGAATTGTCGGAAGAGAATTATCACGCCATGTGTCCAATACTTTTTTCCCCGAGTATGTGTCCAATATTATTTCCTTACATGGATCACATCCGACTTTCTTTGAAGGATAATCGGGCATAGAGGGTGCCTAAATTGCTGAAAACTTTAATGGTGATTCGAGAGCAAGCATTTGATGGAATTGGATGGATAACTATAGTTTCAAAATCTTTTTTAATTATAGTGTAGATTTAGTGGCAAAACTAGGATATAGAGTGATTAGGAACTAAGAAATTACAATAACTTTCTAGTATCGAATAAATGTGGGTGTTGACTCTTGAGTAGTGGCAGAGATTGGTTAAACTAGGAAGGGTAATAGCGCCTCCAACTTTGAAATATATGTAGAATTACATGAAAAACTCGTACCAAATTTAAAAATAGAGTAGTCAAGAAAAACTTTTTTTTTTCTTGTTTGTTGTATGAATTCCATTTTTGTTTGTGATAAGAAAGTTCTATCGGTCCTTCGTTTGGCAAGCATACATTTGCTACAATATGATGGCAAAAGTTTTGTATTAAATAATTAGTTTGAGACATAACCTTCTATGGTGACACCAAAAACAAAGACTTTATTTTCCATCAGGTATGATTGTGTGCACTATTGATATATGATATCCCTTTGATTATGACATTGTTGATCTGAAATAACACCATCAAATAATTATAAACAAATTATATAGAAGAAAATAGCAGAAAATGAAGGGGGAAAAGGAAAATTGAACATATACATCAAACAAAATACTAATTTTTTTAAAGGAGTTCACTATGTTCGACTTGGTGAATACTCACGGATGATCAAATACCATTGACTTTTAGGTACATAATAACCATGATCTAGTTAGCATTTTCATTCTGATAGTATCGATGGAGCAACCCGCATCTTCATCTATTACGACCCATCAAAAAATTTATCAATTTGATTAATGATAATACACACCACAGAATCATTGGTGGGTCACAAATAGGCACAAACGGATCACTAGCTCCACTTCTCCAAGCCCTTATTAATCTTTTCTCTTGTACTTGAAATGGTTCTGTACCAAAGTTATATATATTCAAGCACACACAAAAATTTGATTAAAAGTTTGATTAGACAGTTTGTGGGGATTAACTTTTGCATAATTGTCCTGAAATCCACCCCACTTATCTTTCCTTAACATCCAAAAGACACCATTTATTGAGAAAAATATAGTAAGCGTATTTGAATGTCAATCTGCACGAAATTATTTATTTATTTTTGGTCCTTTTTATTTATTTAAGTTTTCTTTTGCTTTTAAACTAAGGTAACCTTTGGATCATGGAAATATATTCTCAAGTGAGCGGCCGCCGGATTGCACAGAACCAATCATCACTTCTCTTAACTGTGGGTATTTGCCTAATTTGAAGCTTTTCAAGATTCCTACAACCACAAATTAATTGCAAAAATATATAAAAGAATGGAAATAAATCACCGAAATGGAAATGAGCACTATGTTATTTTTTTATTCTCCATGACTACGTTTCGACTTATCATTGGTTTATATATATATTTGTTTATTTGTTGTTTTCATTTAATGAATGTAATGCAACAATAACTTGATAAGTTGACATGTGTGTGATTGTAGTTGTACAAATTCCTCCAATCAAAATCGTGTTTGTAGTTTAATATTGTCTATATAAGGAGATAAAGTCATTTCTGTTTTATAAGTTTTGATTACATTCAAGTTAGAGTGAGCAGTTTTCTTATTATTTAGGTTACACAAAATATTTTTTTTTATTCAAAATTATCAATCAATTACTTTAAATTCATTCATCTTTAGTTCTTTACACGTAATCTGATTTCTCATACAAATCTCAATTCTATCTACAATCAATTTTTCTTGCAATCTCCGTCAAGTGTCGTGATTACTTGATTCTATATAAGTTTCAAAATATTTTAATTAAACTAAGATGGTGAAACATATATATTTATGGTTGTGAGAAGTAACCTTTTTCACCTTTGAATTATGTAGAAAATAAAAAATTAAATATAATCCAATTGTACATTGACATGTGCATAGATGGTAGGAATTCCTTCCACCCTGATCTAGTGATTGTAGCTAATTATTGTCCGTGTATACAAGTATTAATAGAGACTTAATT
The DNA here is from genome assembly GCA_946122785.1 of Linum tenue. Taxonomy (NCBI): domain Eukaryota; kingdom Viridiplantae; phylum Streptophyta; class Magnoliopsida; order Malpighiales; family Linaceae; genus Linum; species Linum tenue. The sequence continues at coordinate 803,879 of CAMGYJ010000005.1, read as the reverse complement.
TAGCAATTAATTAGCTTGAAATTAGCACAATAGTTTCAACTAGCAAGACAATGATAGTAAGTGGTGTTTGGTTTGGGAAATATACAAGTAAATCCTATCACTTTTTGTTGAACAAAAAAAAATAACCTATGTGAAAACTTTTTGACTTTTTGGGTAAAAGAAATATTAAAATTTAGGGTTAATCAGTGTTAAATGACTAAAGCATAATAGGGTTTGCAGATTAACAGAGGCGCACTTTCACTTGGTAAGTTGGTTCCTCAATCATTCCCATGATCAAAAGGAAAACCGCCAATCCAATGCTTAGTTGCCAAGCATGCAAATATTAACCAACAATATAATTTCGTTTTCTTATCCTATTTAGAAAATTATGGTACATAGATTTGAAGATCAAGACAGCGCTCAACTAGTCTTTCCCTTGGATGAGATGGATAAGTGTGACTATGAACTGCAAAGTTCATGTGAGCCCATTGATCCAAGGTTTGAAAACTGATAGATTAAAAGAAAAAAAAGACAGTAAGCTCATCTGAATCTGCAATTCTTTTGTAAGAAAAAAAATGTATCTAATTATAAGCTCTTGAACTCATAGATAATGTTTATTAGACTTTTCTATATTTTTCTTTTCGTTAAAATCTCAAATCTCAAATATCTCATATATTTTTGTCTTGTGATTGTATGGGAGTCATCATGGATCTGAGGTCCAACAGCCTCATATTGAATTCTAACTCTTGTAACTAAAAGGACTTCGATAAGATTACAAAATCGAGTTCACAAAAAGGAATGCAAGAACATGATTTTCAGTCATACAAATCAATCCAAATTGGATCGGATTTTAGCCCAAATCCAATCTCATGCCAAAGGGCTCATTTGGAACCATTTGAAAAACATTACATTTGGATCCAAAAATAGGCCCAACTCCAAATTCTGAAAATTTGAACCCATTAGCCAATTCGAATACGATTTTGTTGGGCTTCTTCATCTAAAGCGCTCAAACGAGCTGTCTTCAGTGGAAGGCAACTCTCTGGAACCCTAAAACCGAAAGCCTGAACTGTAACGTACACCTAGAACAGTACTGTAAGCTCCAAATGTCACCGCTGTAACTACCAGCTGATGCATTCATTCCAAGAAGATCGCCGGCCCCTTACCTCAACTGTCACTGAACCTCTCCATTAATATGGTAGTTGTTTGTTCACTTGGAACCACAAAGTCCATGCAAACTTAATCACCGCCTGGTTCAGTGTAACATCATCATAAATCACAACTCTCCCCCTCTGATAGCTCATCAGTACACATCCCTGCATATGATGACAAACTACATTATCCTTCTTAAAATGCGTAAGTAAAATCGTAATAACGTTATACATAAGTCATAAGGTAGATAAGGATCTAGTGGCAATCGATAACATGAGAAACAAAAGATGATTAAGGAAATTGATGGACAAGCTAACACGTTGCAGAGCATCTCACAGAGCATATGAATGAGTTGAACATCCCAATCAAAGGTGTGCATCTTACTAATGGCCGTAATATACACTCTGGCGTTATGCAATCTGCCTGTTGGATGGTCACCTGCAGAGGAAACTACAGAGTTGGCTACCAAAAACCCAACTCAGAAACCAATTTGAGACTGTATAAAACCGCATCAAGATGTCCCATCGTACCTTGATACCGTACTTCCCAAGTCACCAAGAAAGCAAAAACTTGAAACGATCATGGTTGCAGAATTAAGTCCTTTTACTTCTTCACTTGGAGTATCTTAGTCTCATGCTGCCACCATTGATCACCACATTACCACTCCTCTTTTAACTCGTGTCCCACGACGTCATTAATTAATGAAAGAGACAGTGGCTGGGGGGGCAGTTTGGCAGTGAGAATTCAAAGCGGTTGCTGGTAATATAGGTGTGTATAGCAATGCTGTTATGATGATGCCCCGTACGATCTAGAGAAACATTCTATAAATATTTCCACCCACTTAACCCTTCTTCTCAAACTACATCTCCCATATCAGTCAAACAATACCCATCTGAGCAAAAGAGGAAACAACAATGAAGTCCTCCAATCCCCTCTATATTCTCGGCTTTCTCACTGTATGGTTTCATGGCTACTTCTATTCTCTGATCCTATTTACTTATTATTGCCATATGAGATATCTTAGCGTTGTTTACCTTTTCTTGTGTTGCAGGTTGCACTTGTGGCTAGTCATGCTGCCTTGCCGCCTGAACTCTACTGGAAATCTGTCCTGCCAAACACACCCATGCCAAAAGCTGTTAGTGATCTTCTGGAACCAGGTAACCTATCCACTGAAGCTAGCCAGCTAGCTAGCACCGTTCCATACTTCGAAGTGTTGCACTAGGAGAAATAAAAAAGATCCCAACTTTAGCTTCCAAATTCCAATCTCCAAGCAGACAATATGTGCAATGTGAAAAGTATTTGGCAAGCAAAAACTTGGACAACGTTACATAAAGTTGCTAAACCTCTGCTTTCCCTCTTATCATATTCCATCCATGAAATATGTATACGATTCCTGAATTCACATCCTCTTGGTATTCATTACATATGATGCAAACTAGAGGGTAGAGAAGTATATTCATGCAGTCTGGACAGTTGAAACAGACGAGAATGGCAACGTACCAGATGTCTGCCAGATTACTATATAAACCATTCTTTGTCGACGCCATTTTTAACCATGGCAATGTTTGCAGACTTCTTGGAAGACAAGAGCACTGCAGTAGACGTTGACACAGCCAAAGGGAAGCCGCCAGGTGGCACTACAGTAAACGTTGGAAAGGGCAGTGTCGTGAACGTGAACACCAGCAAGGGGAAACCCGGCAGTCGAACAAACGTCGGCGTCGGCAAAGGTGGAGTGGTCGTCAACGCCGGTAAACCTGGGGGCAGAACAAACGTCGGCGTAAGCAAAGGTGGTGTTGGCGTCAGCACCGCAAAGCCCGACGGTGGAACAAACGTTGGAGTAGGCAAAGGCGGAGTATCAGTAAACACAGGAGGAAAAGGAAAGAGACCCGTTTACGTCGGAGTAAGCCCGACGTATAACCCATTCTTGTACAGTTACGCTGCCACCGAGGATCAACTACACGACAACACCAACGCAGCAATCTTCTTCCTGGAAAAAGACATCCACGCTGGCAAAGTAATGAACTTGGACTTCACCGAAAGCCACCATGTGTCGAGCTTCTTACCTCGACAAGTGGCTGGTTCGATACCCTTTTCATCCGAGAAGCTGCCCGAGATCCTGAACCAGTTCTCGGTTGAACCCGAGTCCCAAGAAGGCAAGACGATGAAGAACACGGTAGAGGAATGCGAGAGCCCCGCGATCAAAGGAGAGGAGAAGTACTGTGCCACATCGCTCGAGTCGATGGTTGATTTCAGCACCTCAAAGCTTGGGAGGAATGTTGAGGCGATCTCTACAGAAGTGAAGGGCAGAGAAGGTCAGATGAAGCAGGAGTATGAGATCAAAGACGGAGTAAAGAAGTTGCCAGGTTATAGGTCTGTGGTTTGCCACAACCAGAAGTATGCTTACGCTGTGTTCTACTGCCATACAACACAGACCTCAAGGGCGTACGTCGTTCCTATGGAGGGTGCCGATGGAAAGAAGGTGAATGCAGTCGCCGTGTGTCATACGGATACTTCAGGGTGGAACCCCAAGCATTTGGCTTTCCAGCTGCTGAAAGTTAAACCAGGGAGCGTTCCAGTCTGTCATTTCCTTCCTCAGGATCATATTGTCTGGGTTCCCAAGAAGTAGGTTTATCCTGTAGGACAAATTCCAAACATGGCAGTTAAATTATATCGGTCAGCTCAGGATAGCTACACCCGGAATGTTGTAAGGTTTGCTTATTAATAATGTATTCGTCAAATTTACTGCATTCACCTTATGCACACTTAAAACTCTTTGCTTTTCCAGTGGACGAATATACAATAGTCTATATGTTAAGTAATAAAACCACCAGCCATATTTGCCAACTTGTCCGGGGAGTTTTAATACAATACGTTAATGGGTATTATTATTATAAGAATAAATTCTGGCTTCGGAGTTCTGAGATTGGAAATGACCTCTCTCTCCCCAGAAGAACTTGCTATATCCAGAAGTGAAACCAAAAAAAGGATAACAAGACGGATGCAGAGAGCATACCTGGTGGCAAGGTCATCAACCAATAAACTAATGTTAACCTGATTGGGTCTATTTTTGTGAAAGCTTCTCCTGCGATCAACAGTCAATGCTATTAAGTCCACCGAGAGTGATCTATAAGGGGAACTTTATATAATCAGTACACAACAGACGCGTTATAATCAGAAGATAAATATCATAAAAATCCAAGAGAAAGGTTACAATATACAATGTGTAAGCAATCAGAAGGTCATTGATCACCTACATCTACATGTAACTTAAACTACATGCTGCTGCAGTTGACGTTCAATTCAGGCTTCATTATCATCAGTATTGTTTTACTTGCACAAGCCAAAAAAAATCGCTCTTCAATAACCGGGAACTTCAACACCATCTGCATAATTCTCAGCCTGAAACGGCTCCAAGAACCCATGTTGGTCCAACTTTCAGTTTGACTTGCAGCGGAATTGGAGGATAACAATGAAGATCTGCCAGAACGATGTTTCAGAGACCAAGGAAAAAGTTATAAATGGGCAAAATAGGAAGATATTCAAGTACAAACCACAAATCAATAGTGCCCTTTCCATGCTGATTTGTGGCAATAATGCCGCTTCTTTGATCGCACAGGGATCAACTTACAGAACTAATTCCTCATGTACCTGAATACAAAATATCCACAATTCTCACCTCCCTCTCTTCTTCTTTCCTCATAGTAGAACAAGCATCAAGCTGTCCTGACTGAAACCGATCTGTTATGTAGAACCCCTTCTTACGCATTCTATCCTTGCCAGTCTCTGACAATTGCCTTGAACATCTCTTATTATCATTCAAATTTGTTTTTGATGGCGAAGTTGCAGTTGACTGAAGTTCACTACAGAAAATACATCTACTGTGTTAGTTTCATGAGAGTGAAATAAATATAGCACTCAATATGGCACATTCTTAAGAACAATAAAGTGTATTTCTAGTATATTACCTACAGTACAAAGACAATAAGCCAGAGGCAAGCGGCTTAAGTTCCAAGTTCTCTCCCCCACCACCTGAAACCGAGCAACCCTTCGAAGTACCTTCAATTACAACTTTACCGGCATTAGTTGAACACTCGGGTGTTTCTTTTACAGCCAATGAACCTTGAACCTCGAGGGCAGCTTTAGTCTTCAGCTTTAGTCCACCAAGTAACTGCACAAAGTTCCTTTTGATGGTGATCCTTCTACATTCAGTATGGCACCCTTCTCAGCTCGCCCTGCCTTCAATGATGGTGAAGGGGGTTTTCTCTTCTTTGAAGCATAAAACTGTCATTCCAAACAAAAGGACAGTATGAAAGATTATACACAGTCTTGAACTGAATTCATTCCCAATTCAATCTCTCCTTTTAACCACACCCCATTCTTGCTATCACAATCCTATGTTCAATTTCCATAGCCAGTGAGGGGGGAAATCAAACAACTGTTTCATGAGGTCATCCTACTGACACTATCCCATTTCGCTTTTCAAGTTAGTCCACAAGGATAAAAGAAGCAATAATAAGCCCTACTTCTTCCCAAAAGAAACAAGAAGGAAAAACTGGATATCTCATATCTGCATTACTGCAGTAACTCGTCCATGCAATGCACAGAAAAAGCAATTGCGCCCAATATCGGCAGGTTTACGTCCTGGGGAGGTGGTATGTGATGAGTAGGGACGGAAAGCGCCGATGGGAGAAACGCGCCATGACAAAACTGAAGTTCAACACAAGCGTTATACAATCAGCATGGATTCGGTACATCCGCAACAAACCTGGTTAATCCCCGTCTTGGGAGAATTGGACGCCATGTGCGGAGACCGGAGAGTTCGCAAAGAAGAGGAGTGTGTTTTGAATCTGCCACAACACAACCCTAGACCCTAGTTCCCGGCTGGGCGCGGCATGGCTTTGTTCTGCCGTCTCGCGAGAGTCATTCAAATTCTGGCACTGAGCGCCCGATTCCTTTCCTTCTGGTCATTTTGCTTCACGCAACGGAGCGAGCAGAAAGAGTCAGTGAACTTTATACATGTCACAAAATGATCACCAAACCCTGAAATGCAGGCCACTTGACACCGAACTTCTTCTCTTGTCAAAATGGACCAACTCTACATATCTATTTTTGTTGTTAATAACATCGTGTTTTCTCAAACTGCCCCTTTTAGTTAAGTTTAGTGAACTAACCAATTCTTGTGTGTTGGTTTGTTGATTAAGTAATGTTGAGAGACTTAAGACTTTTAGGAGTTATCATGACTCGATTTGGGTGAGTTGGTTTGCTGCTATGACCAAATAATGAATGAAAATAAATTGTCTAACATTGTTGTCAACATGACCATGTTCCTCCTTGTACTCATGAAACACATAAATTGAATGACGTACATAGCTAAATACAGCCTATAATATAAGTGACTCCACGATCATGCCACATCAATACAAACATATACACATGTGTATGTATAACACGTATTTTCTCAATCACGTCCAAAGGTCGAATCATGAAGTGTTTAGAAATGTAGTAAAACAAACTATGTCAATTATAATGTGACACACTATCTCACATGTGTTATTTACTATTACTTGGAGCTACATGGCACATAGATATGAAAAAAATAATAATAAAGACAACTGAAGACAGAATGATAATTTCATTAGTTAGCGGCTTAGTGCAAATCAAAATATAAGGGGTCGTTTGCTTGATGGATTTGGGTCATGGATTTGATACTCAAATCCCAAGCATGATGGATTTTAGCCAAGTCCATTGTTTGTTATTAGGTGTTAAATCCGTGGGGTCCATGGATTTGTTCCTTTTTTTGATCCAAATCCGTGGACCCCCACGGACTTGTAAATCCCACATATTGGGGTGGGATTTGTAAATCATTGATGTAATTAATTAAGGGTAAATACAATTTAATAGCCAAACCTTTTGACTTTAAACAAAATAATAGCCAAACCTTTTTAAAAACAAAATAATAGTCAAATCGTTAACTTTCCGTCCGGTCAACTGTTAGTTGACTCTGACGTGGCAAAATCATTGCTGAGGTGTACTGAATTTGATGACGTGGTACAAAATCAAACATTTGACTGTGCCACTTGACTGTGGCACGTAGATAATTATAAATTGTAATTAATTTTTATATTCTTATGAAAAAATAAAAAATAAGATAGTATCTTGTATCTTTTTCCCTTTTCTCCCCATCGACCTAGCAATGGAACCTATTCCACCTTCCCATTCACAATCTCTTGTTCAAGTGTTCAACATCGCTCACTCCCCGGCTCTCCCTGCCTACACTTGCTCCTTCAAGCCGCCACCCAAACCTCCGACATTTACGACAGCATCCCTCCCGGCGGCAAGTAACAGAGTGATATACTTCGGCATGTACAAAGGCAAGATGCTAGGCGCCCTCCCTTCCTCCTACCACTTCAGGACTCTGTGCTGAACACTTGAATCTGACGACCAATAAAGGACTGCGACAGCTCACTCCTGTCGCTGCAAATGCAGATCTACGAACCGAGCAAACAACCAAAGGGAAAAGGGAAGAAGACACTTGAATCTGCCCAAATCCCGAATCCCTTCAAGTTGCAGCCCACAGATCTGTATCGTCTCAGCTAGTTACCGCGACTAGCTCTCCGCTTCATCAATCGTCCTTTGCATCGCAACGTCCCTTCTCACTTCGAGCAAACCCAAAAACAAAATTTCCTTTCCGAAAGATTCCACGTACAGGCCGATTCCATCCATTCCAGTTAATCCGGCTTGTGAGGTTGGACCACAAGCACAGGGCGACGAGGATGATGATCTTCTGGGGGGTTTCGGCGGCGATGAAGTGGAAGTTCATGGCGAACCGCGAATGGGTCGTTGGTGGAGATGAAGTGGAAGGAGAGGAGCGGGACGGCGAACACGGCGACGAATCGGTTGATTCCGCAATACCGATCCGGGGCAAAGATATTCCACCACTTCACAGAGCCGTAGGCGAAGATATGGAAGGAGATGGGGGAGATGTGGGTTTGGGGGGTTTTACCATCTCAGTCTCTTGCAAATTGCAATGGATCAATTCTCCTCTGCACCTTCTGATTTCTTCCGATGAAATAGAGCGAGGTGAATGAAGAAAAATTTGTGTGGTTGTGAATAATTATCTTTTAATTTCTAACTTTCTCTTTTAAAAATTGTAAGTGATTGGTTAAAACTTAAAACTAACAAATTCCCACGTCATAAAAAAATTATTCAACTCTTGCCACGTCAGAGTCAACTAACGGTTGACCGGACGGAAAATTAACAGTTTTGACGGTTGATCGGACGGAAAATTAACAGTTTGGATATTAAATTGTTTTCGAAAAAATTTAACTATTATATTGTTTAAAATAAAAGGTATGGCTATTAAATTGTATTCACCCATTAATTAATTATTCTTGGCCCGAAATGTAATTAATTAATTAATCCACATAATTCATGAATCAATCCCGCGAGAAAAAAAATGCGCGTCCCGAATTACCACGCGTATATATGCGCTCGGCACTCCGGTGCTTCACTGTGAATGAAAAAGAGGGCAAATATGATAATCAGCGGCGAACAATAACAGTCGGAACTAGGGGAAGGTGAACCGTCCCGATGCGCCGGTAACTACCAACTAGGGTTCCTTCGGAGTTGATATCGGCTGCCGGTAAGAGCCTTCCGACTGCTCGATTCTCGAATCGCCGTGTTCGTCGTTCCCCCTTCAGGGAGTGAGGGTTCCTTCGGAGTTCCGATTCGGTAGTCGGTAAGTGTCTTCCTCCTACTTCTCAATTATCGAACTGCCTTGTTCTTCGTCACCCCCGTCGGTGAGTGACTGGTGGGCCGGTTTGATTTCTTTGGCCCTAGATTGCATTTTCTCAGGGCGAGTTAATTCCCAATCTATATGCTCTTTGCATGCCGATTTTCTATGGTGTACGGGCAGTTGGTGTTGCTCATTTGGTGTATTTTTACTCAGAGCGTCATTATCGTTATGTGAATGGTGGAAATAATGACGATGTTTTCGTTGGTGGTTTGTTTTGGTCTGAATTTTGCAAAATAGAGGATGGCTGAAGTTGATGATCCGAGCAGGATTGAATTTCAGTGGTTAAAAAAGCGAGGGTTGGGTGGAAAGAATCACAACATCCAGTTTTATGAGTCCTTCATCTATGATGGCGAGAAGTATACACTCTATGACTCGGTGTATATGCACCGAGACAATGTCGACGAGCCTGATATCGGGAAGCTCGTGAGACTCTGGGAGGATCCTCAAGGACATAAAAAATGCAGGATCTTATGGTACTTTCGCCCTTGGGAAATTACATATTACTTGCGAGGGGAAACCTTTCCGAAGAATGAACTGCTTTTGGCAGCCGGGGAAGGAGTAGGGCTTTATAATGTGAATCCCTTGGTAAGATTGCTTCTTATTGTGATCGACTATTCATTGTTTTCTCTTGGAAATGTAGCTTTCTGAAGATGTTCTGTACATATTAAGCTGGGTTAGTTAATATAGTAATATACTATCTTTGAATAATCAGGAAGCCATTGCGGGCAAATGCAAAGTCGTATGCACATCAAGAGATTCTAGGAATCCTCAACCATCAAAGGAAGAGATCATCGGTGCGGACTTTATCTTTAACCGTGCCTTTGATGTAGGAAGTAGCAAGATCGTGGAAAAGATGGATGATAAAATTGCTGGAGTGGAGAGTATGTTCCTTTAGAATTTCAGCACTTGTTTATTTTCGCGAGGACTTAATTATTATTGTGTGCCTCGAGTGCTTTATGTGTAAACGTGTGTCTGTGTCTTAGATCCTTACATGTGACGTTTCATAATTCTTGCAGCTAAACTTTTGTTTAATAAAGTGGGTAAGAGGCCTATCCCTTCCACAATTACCCCGTCTGTGGAAAACTCTAAAAGTTCAAAGGATGTACCCAAGAATAAAGAAGGTCTTAAGAAGCGAAAGCTGGAAAGAGAGGATACTAAGGCTGCTAAGTTGCCTAAACCATCTCCAGTCCAATCTACTGATGAAAGGAAAAGGGTTGATAATAAAGGGCCTGAAGCTATTAGCATTGTGAGTTGCATTGTTAGGTTTTCAATTGTCTACTCATTTATTTTGAGATCTTTCTGCTTTTGCTTGCAAACTTTTGATCTTTCTAGTTAAGTTGAGTTTTCTGAATAGCGTAGTAAGCGTGCAGTCTCGTTCAAGCTTGATCAGATTTGAAGCTTAATAAGGCTTGGTGTAGTTGTTCGGTTCATTCATGCTCAGATATCACTCGAATGTAATCATAGTTTAATGCACTTAACTTGGCCATTGCTTTGCATCTCATAGTTATCTCAACATACTTAACAAAATTTGATTTGTCCCAATGAAATCTTCACACTTAAATTAATAAATGGATGAGTAAATGTTTTCATTTGACTATTTGTTTTATTGAGAACCTTTCCAGATGTCTCTTCGGATTATGCTCTGTGATTTAATGTTCATGTCGTGAGTTAGTTAACAAGTTGTTTATTCATATCATAGGAGGAAAGAAGATCGAGATGGTGCGAAGAACAAGTAAGTATCTATTCTCCGTATTTTTGTTGTATTGCTCTTGTTTATTTATGTATGAAATCCCATTTCTGCTGCATTCTATCTTTTAATTGTATTTTTCTAAGTAATTGTCTTTTAATTGTCTTTTTCATATCTTTTTTACTGAGGATAAAATAAAATGCTTTGGCAAGATGTAATTATGAGAATGCTAAGTTTTGAGCTGGTGGACAGTCATCGATTCTCCCGAACGGCCACAATTAGCGCGAGCCGTTGAGACACGGGCGAGAGTGTTCGGGGCTTGGTTGGTCATGTTGATAGTGAGATTGATTGTGTAAGCTGGGTGATTTTAGTGCTATTCACAGAGTATTAGGTTGCTTCCTTTGATACTGTGGTTGATGATTGTCTTTTCAGTTTCAGCCCACTTTGAATGCACTTAAATATGTACCTAATAAATTATGTTCCAAATCAGAAAATTTTGTAGTCAACTTATAAGGTATTGGTGCTTTATTTGCTTAAAATATCCTGGAATATATCTGATGGGTAAATTAGGAATATGGGAAAGCTGATTTTCTGTTAATATAGTGCTTCTAGCAAAAGTTTCCTATTGTACAAATACTATGACTTATGAGGAATTTTCCGAGTTTGATTTTAGCAAACTGCTTGTAATCCGTCGTGCAAGTACGCCAAGTTTTCTGCCATAGGCAAGCCTGTATATGTAGTGTGCAAATTTAGACATTGCTTTGTTTTTTAATTAGCAACCCATTGCACTAATTGGTTCAGCCATGTGTTATGGCCAGCCTTGGGATCAAGCAATGGAAGATGGGTATGTGAATGGAAGCCTCGTACTCCTTCTAAACTTGGATCCATCATACACATCAGATGAGGTGAAGGTAATGCTTGTTGAAGAGTATGTGATACATTCACTTTAGGTCTACTGTGCAATACACCAGTTTCTTTATTTGGCTACTCATCATGATGGTTGTTGTGGATCAGGAGTTGATCAAGAATGCTCTGAAAGAAAATTGCTCTGCAAAGATGGTTCAACGGACAGCTTTTTCTAGCCCTCACTTTGGTACTGCCTGAATTGAAGGGGAATGTTCCATAGCTTTGACATTTTTCTTGTCTTACTTTCCTCCCGTGCTTTTTTTAAGGTCAAGCTTTTGTCAATTTCTCGTCAAAGGAAGTGGCAGGAAGGGTGGTTGTGAAATTGGACAGACATTGTTTGGTATTACCTGGCGGAAGGTATGACAAAACTGGATTCAGTAATGAATTTCCAATTTGTACTCCCGAGATTCTAAACATTTATAGTCAATTGATCGACCACCAATATGAAAAATTTATTTTGCCTGTGTTCTGGTCAGGCCCCTTGTAGGCAGGCTTGCCTCCAGTGCTTTTAAAGGAAAACAATCACCATTTTTCGGTCATTTTGCCATTGACAAATTGAAATACCAAATGCAGCGAGAGAAGGTAAATTTAATCTGCATTACTTTTGCTACATCTCAAAATGTGCCTTGCATTATTGGTTTTGATTCTTTGTTCTCTGGTTAACATTTCCCATCATCATTTCCTATTCTATCGTGCAGAGAGAAGCTGTATCTACTTCTCATTGTTCGCAGCCAAATACAATTGAGCATGAAATGGCTACTGAGTGGGCCTTACATCAAGCAAGAGTGAATCTAACATGGGAAGCCATACACAAGGTCAGATTCCTCTGCATTTTTCTATCAGAAACTGAAAGTCTCATTCTTGCTAAAATACCATTACTGGTTATGCTCTTGTTGAACTTCAGCAACAAGGCGAGGAACTGAAGAGACTTAGAGATCGTTTGAAGTCTGTGTGAGCGATGGTGCTCCTGTTTCATAATCGTTTTGGTAAGTGCAGTGCCTTTGAGCTTACAACTTTGAAACTTGCGCCTCCAATTGCGGTTGGCCAATCTTGATATTTTTTTGCCTCTCTCTGAACTTTTTCTGACTGGTTGATTTTCAATGAAGCTTGCCAGTCACCTATTTTGGTTTGGCCAGGCCTACCTTAGACATTCTTGATTCATATTTCCATCACGATCCTTTTAGATTATGGGTTTGACACAATCAGTCAATATCTAGTCATTTTGTTTGCAGGTCAGGATGCAAGTGAACTTTCGGGTAGCTGGAGATGAATGTGGTCGATGGAGAATATTTTTGGCCCAAGTGTGAATACATGTGCAGCGGAAGGTAGTGGGAAGCTAACGATTCTCTGTTCCCTGGACAACTTCACTATTTGGCCGAACCGTTCGACTCTACTACTCAGGGGGGATGCAGGATGGTATGAACTTTCTATTCCATCTAGCTGTAGATAATTTGGCGGCTTATTTCTGCTGTTATTTTGAACTTCAGCCGTTCAGTCAGTTTAGCCTACAACCTCCTTTTCTCTTCATCTATCAGCTGCTGCTCTCTAACTTCAGCGATTCCTAGTTGACCCCTGCTTCAGTAATGAAAATCTCGTTATTGGAATTCAGAATAGGCTCCCTAGTTTAGAGTTTAGACCGTAAACTGTAAGTTTGCTGGACTACTAGGAGCATGCCTTTAAGCAAATCTGAAGTCTGGAATTGTAGTTGGCTTTATGTTCCTGTCAGGGTATGCCTTCTGAATATGTCACTGAACTCTTCTGATTTAGCAAGGGCTTGGTTGGCATAAGGTAACAATGTCAGTCGGGATTCATTTGTCCCTTCTTGAGGTCTTCTGGGGATAACTGTTTTTATTTGTGAAGGGAAAGTTGGAGTATTTTCAATCTCTTTAACATTAAGTTACAGAGTTTTAATAGTTTCAAAGTTCCATTATTGGTTTAAGGTATACAAAATCAACAATAGATGTTTCTATGGAATATGTCTGAAAAGGGAAAGGAAAGAGAAAGGGCGTGTGGTTCTACTACCTCATTACATTAAAATGTCGGGGCACTGATGTCCCTAGAATGTCACATAAAATCCACTTACGGATCTCAGGGTCATGCTTAGGAACATAATGAGCACCAAAAGGAACTGACAGACTCATATGAGCCAAACAGTCGGCTAAGAAGTTTCTCTTTGGAAATACAAGAAAGTTTAACAATAACCCACTCTTTGAGAGGAGACTTCGAAACTGGAGCTCTAAGATGGTGTGCTGATGAGACGGATCACCCGTTGCTTGTAGAATGGATAGCATGTTATTGAGTTGTGAACTTTTTGTTGGTTTCAAGGTTCCAAACTATATCGTCATTGCTAAGCTCCTCTTGCGTTGGAGTCATCCCAAGCACCTGCAAGTACAAATCATCAGGCAATAATAAGCGATAACTTATGTGTCCAACTCATGTGTCAAGAATGCAAGGCGCCATTGGCTTGTCCTTTAGGTCGATTGGTAATGAACGCCAAAAGGAACTGACAGACTCGTATGAGCCAAACAATCGGTTAAGAAGTTTGTCTCTCTGGAAATACGAGAAAAGTTTAACATCCCACTCCTTTGAGTGGATACTTTGAAACTAGAGCTCTAAGCTCATCTGCTGATGAGAGTGTTCACCCGTCGCTTCCAGAATGGATAGTCTGTTGTTGAATTGTGAACTTTTCGTTGGTTTCAAGGCCCTAAACTATGTCTTCCTTGCTAAGCTCCTCTTGCGTTGGAGTCATCCCAAGCACTAGCAAGCACAAATCGCCAGGCAAAATAACGAGCGATAACTTATGTGTCCCACTTATGTGTCAAGAACGCAAGACGCCATCAACTTGTCCTTTAGGTGGACTAGTAGCGGCCTTGTCAACCAATAAGCCAACTGAACGCCACTGTCAAGCTAAATAACATCCTAGAAACTTATCGACCTTTATCTCCACTGGACTCCCTCCAATATTGATTGTGATGCTCTGCGGATGCCTCTAAAGAATTAAAATGCCTACCTATCTGCGTGGGGTAACCGTGTTACCGGCTATAAGGCGATATTTCTTCGTTCGAACATTTACCCAGGTTTCGTTCGGGATCTTGAGGACTAGCCATGCTGTCTTTCGCTTCCCATTTTTCGCTCCTTGAACGAAGTTCCTGATTTTTCTTTCAATCTCATCACACACGGGCGTAGGAACGTGGAGCATAGGAACCCCAAATACTTGCTCAGATCCTGTGTAGTTGGAATGCGCTGCTGCCAACTTACTTTTGGACTTTACGGTCTACCTGTGTTCTGCATGGAAAAAATTCTAGACATCTCATGGCGCACTGATTGCATGAATGCCTCACAAAATTGATCCAGACAAATCCAAAATTAGTGTAGCAAGAATGGTGCTAGACTTTGTAAACAATACAAGGTCACTAGCAAAAAAAGAAGAAGGGTGAGACTGAGGAGTACTTTCGCGAACTAGAGTGATTGGTCTCCATTGCGCCCCAATACACAACATCCTTGATCGTTTTATTGTGACGTTCCATACAGAGGGTAATAAAAAGGAACAACGAGAGCGGGCACCCCTGTCTTATCTCGTGGGATGGCTCAAATGCCTCAGTCGTCTCATCTTTTCAAATAACCTGGAACAATGGCAAGGTAACACACCTCATCACCACGTCAACAAACATAGTTGCTAGTCATGCATCGTGCAACATTTATTGGAGGAAAACCCAACTTATCTTGTCGTAAGTCTTAGCGAGATCAATATTCCACTCCATTTGCCCTGTTCTCCTTGTCTTCGAACCCATCCTGTTAATGGTTTCCTGCAAATATAACAATATTATCATAAATGTGCAAGGGGGATTGGCTTGACTAGTTGCGTCATCAACTGTTTGAGTCTATGTGTAAGACACTACATTAATGTTTTGTACACCTCGTTGTAGAGGCGGTCAAAGATTAGGAATCCGCTTTGGACTGGACTTCGCTCTGGACTGGATTTCTTTGGTATGAGCACGATGAGGTCTCATTCACCTATGAAATTAGGCTTAGGTCCCTGCAACGACCACATACAAAATTAGCAAAATCCTTACCCGCGCTTAATAGCGTTGGCAGACCAAGGATTAAAATAAATTGGAGCAATTCTTTCCAAAACGATGTCATCTCTAGTTGTCCTATATTCGACACTCCTTCACTCCTTCCTTGATTTGGTATTGCAATTCTATGTCTATCCCTTTTGCTCCACTTTGTTAGTATAGGAGCAATCACGATACCCACTGAAACCTTGGTTAGGAAAATCGAGGGGAAGCTGTGGCATTGATCCCCCGTTGGAAGTGAAAGAACCTATCTTTTTTTGCCCTTGACCCTTGATTCGGCAAAATCACAGTCAACAACCTTTTATTAAAAGAAAAAGGAGTGTGTCTTAGGTCAATGAAATGCTCCAGGAAAGCACCAAAGGAGGTAACCAACTTCAAATAGAATGAGTGAAACTGATAATAGAGAGTTAGAGGTAGTTTACCAGTCAAACCACACCCTTGAATGAATCTCAATCGGATAGGACTCGTTTTGAAGCTTTTGCGATGGAAATGCCCAAACCACTTCGGTCAAAGTCTTCGTGGCGTTTTAACGCTCCTTTATTGAAAGGCGCACCATGTCGACAGGAATTGGCAAAGACCTTATTGTACACGTACTCGAGGGCTGCATTCGTGGCAATCATCACTACTTTGTTTTCTTCCAAGGGCATTGTATGGATAAGCTCTGCCCAGGATTCTCTTCCTCCCTACCCTCGAACAAGAAACCTCTATTGTGCTCGAAGTTTTACAAACGATGCTCCCACAACAAGAGAAAAGGTCAGTTAGACGCACACGCGATGTCAATATAAAGGGGATAAAATTGCGCAGCCATTACTCAAATCCAGTAATGATATTTAATTTTGGATGCAGTCAAAATTACTCTTACTCAAGCATGAAGACAACAAAACACAACGCTTCTCCTTCACATCAAACAATGAAACTAGATTAAGCTAACGTCTCCTCAATCCATATTCTTGTGTTACATATTTACATTTATCAAATTTCACTATTGGGATACCTTGACGATCAAAAGTTAGGTCCCAGCCACCCTCTTTTAGGTCTTGGATTGTTGTACACAAATGATATCTATGTTTGAATATCAATGCAGTCGAGATTTACAAGCATTTATAGTGGTGGAAAATGATTGTGATTTGGACTCTGAAAAGGTTCTTTGTCCTTTGTTAGGGTCACAAGAAGGCGCCCATATGGAAAGCCGGACTCTCAACAGTCTAATGCAACTCTCAGTCTCAAACTTTTGGGGTGCAAGTGAACAGTATACAAGCCCACGTCCTTTCAAGTTTCAAGTTATGAGACTAGTTTTGCTAGAGGGCAGAACAATCTATCTGTAACCCATCTTCTCGCCGAAAGGTGTTGTCCTCGTAAGGTTGTCCCGTAAAACAAATGCAGGGGCTGTTCATTTGGAAGAAAGATGGGATAGAAGCCTTGCAAGTTGCTGGAGAATTCTGCTGCTAATGGAGTTCCTCTGTACATGCAGAACTCTTGTCGACAGTTGGATGGAGCTTGTGTTTTCGCCTCCCCTAACCATTACAGAAACAGCATACATCTATGTATATGATTATATACTGCGACAGGATTGTTGTATCGTATATATTCATTTATGTTGGGTATATGACTCGGACCTAGCCGCACCAAGGAAGCACCCCGGCATCGCCTCCGCTACGACCAGGCGCGTTAAGGCAGACGCGACCAAAGTCGCGCCAGCGCGAAGATCTCGAGCGTGGCGAAGCCCACATCCGCGGACGAAGAGCCCAAACGCCGAACGACGACGTTCCAGTCAAGCGTCGACTAGACCGAGAAACCGTGAAAGCGACGCCGCGTTCCCCGAAGAGTTGTCACATCATAGTCCTAGGTACAATCATAGGTATAGTGATGGGTAAATGTTCTTGTCCCAGGTAGAGGTATGACCTAAGCTTCTGACATGTCAGTAGTCATGTCATCATGTAACTCACCCACTACCATGTAGCCTATAAATATGGCATTTACTCTGGTGGGTGAGAGGATCCGACTTTTCAGACTCTATCTCTATAAACTACCAACTTCTCTCTCTAAGATATCACTCTCTCAGGCTCACTCTCCTTTTCCTTTGTTCTTCAATTCGTAGTTGATACCCATTGCTGACTCTTCTCGACCCATTTTCCCGAACCTCACTCCTACACTCAGTTAGGTTCAAACAATTTACCTCCATAGAAGGAGATAGAATTAAACCCAAAGAATTCTTCAGGGTTTAAACTATGTTTGTTTTGAGGGGTAAATGGAGGGGGGTGCAAGTTTTTGGGGGTAAATGGGAATCCCAAAAAATATGTACCTGTTTGGATAATTATCAACAGTAGGTAGGGGGTGCATTAAAGGGGTAATTATACTGTTTGTGTTAACCCCCCAATTTGGGGCGGAAGGAAGGGAAGCAAAAAATTATTTGCTTTTATATTTTTTTTTTCTCCTCCCCACTTTAATTTTCTACGGTTCTTCTTCTCCCTTTTACTTTGTTCTCTTCCATCTCTCTTCCACCATTCACTGCGAAAGACCTACCCATCCCACCCAAACAAATCATAAACCTAGATTTAGAAGATAGAAATTCTGATTCCGCCCACTCCGACTCGTCGGCTTCAATCGGCCGGCGGAGTCCTGTCATCCTCATCTCCGATGGCTGTGTTATACAGGAGTTGGGTCGATCTACTATTCTTGTTGTGGTGTTCTGTTTTTCGGATCGTTGGCCTGCTCGAGAAGGGTTCTTTTCTTCATTCAAACTTTGCTGGACGTGTCCCTGCTCTTTTTGAAGGTGAATATGATAAAACCCCAACCTTGTCCATGATTGTCACTTCCGCAATCGCTATTTCTTCCTTTTTTTTTGGTCCGATGAATGCTTATAAATCCCTCTTTGAGTTCCTTCCAATATTTGAACTGTGTCCGTATATAATTTTGTTTAGCTATAACATTTCCCTCTAGTATAATTAGTAGATGACATGATTATTTGCCTTTTGTTTATTTTTTAAGCTTTATCCAATGCATTAGGTTAGCACTAGATGGGTTCTCATTGTTAGGTTAACGTTTGGGGATGGAGGGAGAAGATGAAGGGGCAGGGGCAACCTTAATTTCCATCTTTTATCTGCTTTGGTTTCTTTCTCTGGGGATTAATTGGGCAATGGAAAGTCAGGCTTGGGAAAGAGAGGCTTTTATGGTTGTCAATTGGGAAGAGACTAGAGAGGGAGAGAGGGTAGAGGGAGAAGTAAAGGCCAATGGCAATGGCGTGTAACCTCTGGTATGTGAAAGAAACAGGGGGTTTCAAAATGAAAGCTGATTCTTTGAGTGAGACTCTGTTATGGTGTTCTGTATTTTTCCTTCTTTATTAGGTTGATAAAATATGTATGCTTATAATGAGTGTCATTGCAAATGTTTTTTTGTTGATTGATCCAATTTTATCAGATGTTCGGTTGAAATATGTGTTTATTTATATGTTATAGTTTTCAGTAGTATAATTAGTAGATGGGTCATGATTATTTTCATTACTTTCATTTTCTAAGCTTTATCTGATGCATTAGGATAGTTAGCATTTGGGTTCTCATTCGCTAGGATAATTAAATATGGGTTGTCATTGCATTCATTTTTGTTACTACCTTTATTGCCTTCATTTTGGAAGGTTAATGGGTATCGAATTTTGGTGTCATGCTTAGATGGATAATGAACCGCATGCTTTCAATGGAGATGATGTTCCTGTTTTTTGCAAGGTAGTGCCTACAGTGGTGAAGATTTGAATGCTTTCACTCGTGAGCCATCACCGCATGCTTTCAATGGTGATGAGCTTGTCTAACAAACCATCTTTCTGGATGAATGATGACTAGAGTGTTTGTTAGTTATTTTTGCTTATATGTCTAAAAGCCAGGTATTATTATGCTTGTAATTTTGAGTGTTATGGTCTTGCTGATGAACCATGAGCCATGACCTATACATACTGAAATGGTCATTGGTTACTAGTAGAAAGCAAGCTGTGGCTTTTATGGATGTCCTATATGTACAAATTGTGAACTTTGTCTTGTTATTAGGATGCAGTGGGCTGTAAAGTGACTTTATCACTATGTTTGGGAACATGTCTTTATATATGATGTTTATATTATGTTAGAAGTCACATAATTAGTAATTATTTTTAATATAATAACTATTATGATTATTCATAAAGGTTTGGTGTTCATGAGATACATATTATTTTATCACTAGTAAGATACCATAAGTATAATACCATAGTTAGTAAATACTCCGTTTAATATACGTATATGTACTCGTACATATTGTATCTGTTTAAAACTTCCGTATCCATATTATTGTCAAGCCGTTTCGTTTATTTTCGTTCATTTGATGGCTCCCGTACTAAACGCGTATAAAACCCGTATAACACATTTAATATCCGTATTTAATGAATTAAATTATTCAATTTAATATTATTTATATATTTATTTAATTTTAAAATAATTTTTTTATATATTTATGACTGTTAAACGTAACATTCGGTTAGAGACGAAGTAAAATATCCGTACGTACTTTATACACAACTTTCGCGTACCGTATTTTACTACCTATGTATAATATAACATTCATATTATTATATTTACTCTTTATATATAATAATCTAAAACTCTTTCTTACATCATTTTGCACCCCCCTACTTTTTCATCCAAACAACAATTTACCCCTCCATTTGCACCCCCCAGCAATTTGCACCCCCCAGCAATTTGCACCTCAACTTGCACCCTCCTGCAATTTGCACCCCCCTTGTTGCCAAACAGAGCGTACATGATGCTATACAACTCGTTCTGCTCGATCCTAAAACAGGGAGGGAAGTGTATGAGTGTGAAACATGCCAATGGCATACGCATATTATGTTATGTTTTGATCATAATCAGCATGTATCATTTACCCTTATTAGGCTTTTGTACAAATGGTTGTGGTTTAGGGCTCTCGATTTTGGTATAATGATTTTGGTTAAAAAAATTGTTGGAAGGGAGAAGGATGAAGATAACATTTCGTGCAAGTTGGTCAGGTTATAATGCTTTAGGTTAGGTTTTTGCTGTGGTGTATCTTTTATGTTCTGGAAAAGATTACACAAATAGGGTTAATGTATCGTCTTCTTAAACAGAAATAAAATTAGTTTTTATGGCGATTTGTCTACTTTAAAATTCAAATAACTGAAACGACCAAATGAACATTTTGGTGTACATCTTCTTATTGAGTGTAAAATTAAGTGGTAATATTGTTTGGAACCAAAAGTTAAGTGACCATGGATGGGTAATTCACCCTTTATTTTCTCGAGGTGCCGGCAGAGCAACTCCGCCGTCCCATCTTCAGGCATAAACGACGAGTCCGGATCTGGTGACTAAGGGGGGGTGCTTAGTCACTTGGCTAAGCCCCCCTCAGCCCTTGGATCAATCTAATGGTGTAGAAAATGGAAGGACTATTTTATTAATAAGAAGGGCAATTCTGGAATTAGGAAAAATTCAAAAAAAAAAAATTCTCCACCTTCTCTTCTGCGCTGCCAGCCACGGGATGAAGAGGCGACGATGGAAAAGAGGCGACCGGCGGCGACGATGGAGAGAGAGAAAGGAGACCTCGACCACGACAGCGACGGCGACGGCGACAGCGACGGCGACGGCGACGATGGAAAGAGGGAAAGGAGATCGCGACGGAGGCGAAGGCAATGGCGGAGAGAGAGCGCCGGCGACAATGGAGGAGAGAGAGGCGGCGCGACGATGGAGGAGAGAGAGGCGGCGCGACGATGGAGAGAGAGAGAGAGGTTGCGATGGCAGTAGATTGAATCAGCGGCGGCAGCGGTGGAGAGAGAGTCGACGGCGGCGGCAGCGGTGGAGAGAGAGTCGTCTGAAGGAAGAACAGTGATTTGTATAGTTTGTATGTTTTGTAACATTAGTTTGTATTGTTAGTATTTTTGTACAAAATGTCAGTATGGTTTGTATGTTTTTCTTTGACAGTTTGTACTCTTAGTATGTTTTTCTTTGACAGTTTGTACTCTTAGTATGTTTTTCTTTGACAGTTTGTATTCTTAGTATGTTTTTCTTTTACAGTTTGTATTCTTAGTATGTTTTTCTTTGACAGTTTGTATTCTTAGTATGTTTTGCTTGTATTCTTAGTATGTTTCGCTTTGTATTGTAAGTACTAATAATTTGTATACTTTATATGTATTGATTTGTGATGCAAAAAACATTACAAACATGGTTGACAAAAATGTGGACAAAAATAACAAACATTACAAACAGTACAAAAGAAACCAACAAACATTACAAAATAACAAACATTACAAACATTGCAAACAAACATTACAAACATTACAAACAAACATTACAAACAGTACAAAGCATACTACACGTACAGAATATCACTACTTACAATACAGATTGATAAACTTGTATTACAAACAAATGAATACAAAGTATACAAATCATAACATAAAAGTATACAAACTTGAATAACAAAAGTTACAAATACAAATCAATGAATAGAAAGTGTATAAATCATAACATAAAGTATACAAACTAGACAAACAAACATTACTAACATTACAAACATTACAATGTATACAAACTAGACAAACAAACATTACTAACATTACAAACATTACAATGTATACAAAATAGTAATATAAACATTACAAACATCACGAACTCAAATACTGTTGTCGGAAAACCATCCACCACCGTCTCTGGTCGCCGGAAAATTGCTCCGCCGTCGCCGGAAAAGCTCTCTCTCTCTCTCTCTCTCTCTCTCTCTCTCTCTCTCTCTCTCTCTCTCTCTCTCTCTCTCTCTCTCTCTCTCTCTCTCTCTCTCTCTCTCTCTCTCTCTCTCTCTCTCTCTCTCTCTCTCTCTCTCTCTCTCGTTGCATTTGGGGGAAACAGCAAAGGAATAAAATCCCCAGCTTCTCTCTCTAGTGGTTAATTGCAAGATTGCAATTCAAAGCTCTCTCTCTGGAATAATGGCACAATGGGCTCTGGGGAAATTCCCCATGCAAAAAATGGCGCCCAGTTGCCCAGTAATTTCCCTGGTCGGCGGCCGCGCAATTATTGGAACGGAGGCGGGAGGCGACGCGACGGAGACGGCCGGCCGGCGCTGGGTTTTTTATTTTATTTCTTTTATAATTAAATTAAAAATAAACATGCAATTACTACATTGCCCTTCATTAAATTGGATTAATAGGAGCCCTTGGATTTTAATGAGGTGCAAGGGTGGAGATTCACTTAGCCATGTGACTAAGGGGACCCCCCTTAGTCACCAGATCTTAACCCATAAACGACAGCGTTTGACGCCTATAGAAAATTAAAAAAAATGACCGTTAATATAAATAAGCACGACACGGACACCTCGTATTCCAAATTGAGCGCGTAGACTACAATTCCCTGTACTACGGGCGCGTGGCGCGAGAAGGAAACAACACTCTGCAGTCTGCAGCTCCCTCTGCTGCACACTCTGCTCTCAGTCTCACACTCGGTCACTGAGCTTTGGCCGTTTCCCTCTCTCTCTCTCTCACAAACACACTTTTTCACCCTTCTTCTCCGTTTCTCTGGAAAATTGATTGCTCATTCAACAATCAACCCCAAAAGGAGAAACTCCTTTCTCCCTCTTCTCTCTCTTCTCCATTTCTCACTCTCTCTGCCTCTGGCGCCATTGTTATCCTTCTTCACGCTCTATAAAAAAGAAAGCTTGTTTCTTTGGAGTGCCCAGCTGAAATAAAAAGGAATGGGTTGCGCCCAGTCTAAGGTGGACAACGAGGAATCGGTGACGAGATGCAAGGAGCGGAAAATCCTGATGAAGGAGGCGGTGGCGGCGAGGAACGCCTTCGCCGCCGCCCAATCCGGCTACGCCATGTCTCTGAAGAACACCGGCGCCGCTCTCAGTGACTATGCCCACGGGGAAGCGGACCCGTCGTCTCAGACGGCCAATCTACAGCAGCAGACCCCGCTAGATGTGGGGTTGGAGCAGCCGCCGCCGCCGCCTCCTCCTCCGATTGACAATCTCCCGCCGCCTCCGCCTCCGCTGCCGAGCTTCTCCCCTAGCCCTAGCCCTCCAATCAAGCGCGCAATCAGCATGCCCGCGATTCCCCTGAAGCGGAGGGGCCGGCGAGATTTGGACTCCGTCGCCATTGCTGAAGAGGACGAAGAGGAGGAAGAAGAAGAGGAAGAGGAATTGGATCACGGACTTCGAAACGGGAATAGAGGTAATAAGAACAGAGATTCGCGAGAGCCCAGAGTTGGGGGCCCACACCCTGGGACGGTGGGACCTGGAGATGCCCCACCGCCGCCGCCGCTGGGAAATCACCCGGTGCCGCCGATGCCGGAGGCGAAGAGCATGGCTTGGGATTACTTCTTCATGGTGGACAGTATGCCCGGTCCGAACCTGGAACCCGAAGACGAGGACGACGATGGGCGGGCAGAGAGGCAGAACGCGAATGGTAATTTTGGGGGAAAGGTCGACGCCGATGAACCCAAGACGCCGGAGATAACTCCGGTGAAGGCGAAGGGCAACCTGGCGGAGGAAGAGGAAGAAGAGGAAGGAGATACTACAGCAGGGAAGCAGATTGAGCATTCCCAAACGGCCCCGCCGGATTTCATGAGAATTGGGAAGAAGGCTGCTGCAGGGAGTGTGGATTTGATGCATGTTTTAGGTCAGATCGATGATCATTTCCTTAGGGCTTCAGAGAGTGCTCAGGAGGTCTGCAAGATGCTCGAAGCTACTCGACTCCATTACCATTCCAATTTCGCTGACAATCGAGGTCTGGAACTCAGAAATCTCTCATTTCCCTTCCCTTAAAGTTGGTATCTAGCTTTCAAATTCTTTGATGGGGTCTAGGGGAATCTGCAGAATACTGTTTACTTTCTTCCAAAGGAGCCAACTTTTTGTTACGTGGAAAAGAACCTTTCGTTCTTGCTTGCTTGCTGCCCCTTTAAAAGGGAGGAAAAGTTCTTGCATCATGTTACCAACAACATACTTCCCCATTTTTCTGCAGAAAGTGACTGCAATTTTGCATATGCAATGGGTGTTTTGAGTGTTTTGTTGTTTACTGCAGGGCACATTGATCATTCGGCGAGGGTTATGCGTGTCATTACTTGGAATAGATCATTTAAAGGTGTAAGCGGTGGTGGAGAAGGAGGGAATGATGAATTTGATTCGGACGATTACGAAACTCATGCCACTGTTCTGGACAAGTTGTTGGCATGGGAAAAGAAACTCTATGATGAAGTCAAGGTGAAGTGTTTTGGTTATTGCTTGGTTCCTTTTGGGTCATCCTTTAACTAGTTCGTTTGCTTGCTTCTAGACTTATCTCTGTTTGTTTGGGTTTTTATTGAGCAGCAAGGTGAGCTGATGAAGCTTGAGTACAAAAGGAAGGTGGCATTACTCAACAAGCAGAAGAAACGCGGTGCTAGTGCTGAATCCTTGGAGAAGACTAAAGCTGCTGTGAGTCATTTGCACACGAGATATATAGTTGACATGCAGTCCATGGACTCCACCGTCTCCGAAGTTAATCATATACGTGATCAGCAGTTGTATCCTAAGCTTGTTGCTCTCGTCGAAGGGTAAGCTCTCATAGAGAAAATAATAACCCGCATTTGCTTTCTCTTATCTGGTTTCTTGGTACTCTTATGAAGTACTAAATGCTTAATTGATGTTAGTTCATGCTATACCTTATATCGTTTTAAACAATTCTGTTGAGCCTGTTGTCAATGTGATTCAAGGAAATGTAGACCGATTCCATGCAAAACCTATTTAGCAAAATCAATGAATTCCTTACAATTGGAATACAATCTATGCTTTTACAGGGCTGTACCTTGATTAGATCTAGAATCTATCTACAATTCCTTTGACTATGATCTACCAATTTGCAACAGGATGTCGAAAATGTGGGGAAGCATGACAATCCACCATGATAGCCAGCTGAAGATTGTAACAGACCTCAAATCGCTTGATGTAGCCCACGCCATCCGAGAAACAACGAGGCAGCATCATGAACAAACCACCCAGTTATGCGAAGTGATTGAGAAATGGCACGACCAATTCAATCATCTCGTCACACATCAGAAGCAATACATCAGCTGTCTCAACAGCTGGCTAAAGCTGAACCTCATCCCCATAGAGAGCAGCTTGAAGGAGAAGATATCATCACCACCTCGAGTCCAGACCCCACCCATCCAACCCTTACTCCACGCGTGGCACGACCACCTCGAGAAGCTCCCCGACGAGATCTCCAAATCCGCCATCTCGTCGTTCGCAGCCGTGATCAGGACCATCAAGCTCCACCAGGAGGAAGAGATGAAGCTGAAGGAGAAATGCGAAGAAACTCGCAAGGAGTACATAAGAAAGAGACAGGCTTTCGAGGATTGGCACCAGAAGTATGTGATGAAGAGGGCCCCGATGCCCTCGGAGGATGAAAACGGTGGTGGTGACAGAACCGGAGATCCGGTGGCGGAGAGGCAGTTTGCTGTGGAGACCCTGCAGAAGAGGCTGGAGGAGGAAGTGGAAGCTCACCAGAGGCATTGCCTTCAGGTGAGGGAGAAGTCGCTGGGGAGTCTGAAGATCCGTTTGCCCGAGCTGTTTCGTGCCATGTCGGACTACTCTCATGCGTGTTATGATTCGTACGAGAGGCTGAGGTCCATCGTTCACCGGCAGCAGAACAGTGGAGGTGGGCGCCGTGACGCGGTGTAAGGGCTATATTGCGTGTTTAGAGAGGTAAATTATGAACAGGAACTAGAAACTGTCCTGTGTTTGTGTAGCAGTTAGTATTAGTAGGGAGTGTTTTGGGATCCGGAAGGCAATGGAAAGTGTAGTTTGGAAATACGCTGCTTGCTTTGCATAATTTAAAGGTTTGCAATGTAGTGGTGCCCTGTGAAACTCGGCAGGGGATTTTGGTCGTGAGCAGCGGCAGTGAGTCATTTTGTGACTATATATAATGTCAAACCATTGGATGAGTTGACTTCATTTCACATAGCCTTGGAATCTTCTAAACTTAAGATCTGTAGGTTGAATACCTTTGAATTATGTTCGTATCGATATACCGAATTCTTGTTCCGTACATCTCTTTCATGACAAAACTTTGATAGTATGGTGCTAAATTTGCATTGGCTTGCAGCAGCATGGCCAGTGAATGCCATCATAAACCCTGAACTCGAACAACATTTTAAAACCGTTTTATAGTCGAAGTCGAAACGGATGAGTAGTCATTAGTCAACAATGTGTAGCGGTAGCCCTTTGATCAAGTAAATTGTCAACATTTGCGACTGGCTGCATGTTAGTGTAGTCAGTTATGAATCATGGTCTCAGGAGGCAGAGACCAGAGAGCAGAGTGGCAGACCGAAATCCACGAGGACAAAATCTTCGTCGTGTGTCACTGGTCAGTGCGCGCGTCAGCCTGCTGCGTGCTTGTCACGTGCGTTGAGCTGCCTGGTGTGGCATTCCCCCCAATTGCTCAATCTGGGCTCAACTGAAGTCCACTGTCCACGTCTTCAGCAGCTTCTTAGTGGGCTTGTCATGGTCCGAGACTTTAATTCATTAATCAACATGGCCCAATATCACTGCTTCAGTGGGCCTTGCCTTTGACCAAAACGAGTGGCGGAAAAATGGGCCGGAAGCATAATACCTTTATCGTAGGGCTCAAACCAGAGCACTTTTACTATGATATATATCATTGGTGAGCACTTTTACTATGATATATATCATTGGTTTTATGTACAACTTAAAGTTGTACCATAACATTAAGGGCTCGTTTGCTTCATGAATTTGATAAATGAAGATTTTGGTTAAAATTTGGGTTTTATAAAACCAAGGATTTATGATGGAATTGGTCAATTTGGTTTTTGGATAAAACCATTGTTTGCTTGATAGATTTCATGATGGATTTTGCATCATTATAATTATGGTTACATTATGAATTTACCTATCTACCCTTACTATATCTTATTTATTGTTAGAAACAAAACAAAATGAGGATAAAATGGTAAATAACAATTATGGACTTGAGACACTCACACAAATCCCACCCCTTGAGATGGAATTTCTAAGTCCATGGGGTCCAGGAATTTGCACCCTAAAAAATTGTGGGCCCCACGAATTCTCCCCTGCTAAATCCATCAAGCAAACGACGGATTGTGTACAAAGTCCATGATGGTTGATTTTTATGTACCAAATCCATAATGAAATCAATTAAGCAAACAAGGCCTAAATGTATAAGTTTAGGTTGTACCATAAAACAATTTGTACCATTATGTTATGGTACAACTTTACAACTTGAACTTGTACCATCACATAAAGGTACAAATTCAATTTGTACCATAAAAGAATTTGTACAAAAAATATAAGTACAATATAAAGTTGTACCATAACGTAAATGTACAATTTTAAATTGTACCATAAAGACAAAAACCTATAACACCAATACTATATAGCATTGTAAAATTTCTCATCAAACCGAACCCCTTTATTAGAATATGTTAGGATGGAAAAAGAAGATTATGGTACGTTTGGTGGATCTGAGAACGATGATGGTATCATATGGGGAGTTGCGAAACGAACTGCAGAAGATCGAACAGTCCGGCGTTCATATTTGGACCTTTCGGCGGTCTTTTTCTGCACTCTTACATTAAAAAAACAACATAACGGAGAGCATTACAATAATGCAATTGGTTAGGGTAAAAGGATCGGTGGCATGTGCTAGCTACTACGTTTCTTCTTCTTCTTTAGGCTCCTTCAAGCTAGCAGCTTCATTTCGCCATATCTTAAGAAGCCAGCAGCTAGTAAGCTTCTCTGAATTGTTTCTATGAAATATTGATAAGGCAATTTTTTCTGGATTATGCTCTGTTAGACTGGAAATGGATGGTGAGCCTCTATGAATCCAATCACTTGAAATGGAGTGTCGGTAAGTAAGAGACTAATTATAAATCATAACTATTTTCTAAGTTATGATGACATGGTCTAAACTCCAAGTAAAACTTAATAATTAACACTAATTTAAGGAAAACGTGATAAACACTCGGAAAAGAAAAACAAAATAGGATGGAATATGGCTGCTTATATAATGGCTCATTCTAGATCTCACTGGAACGAGCCCACCGATATATCTTGTTGACCAGCTATTGCTGGACAATGTAACCTCATCAGCGGATTTTCGTTTGCTTGTTGGATTTGAAAAATGAGGGTTTTGGCCAACAAAAACCTTGGGATTTATGTTGGATTTATTGGATTATAGATTTGAAAAGTCTAATGTTTGCATGATAGATTTGTGATGGATTTGTTAAATAAATAACTAACCATCAATGATTTGCAAATCCCAAATCAATATGTGGGATTTACAAGTCCGTGGGGTCCACGGATTTGGTTCCAAAATAAAGACCAAATCCGTGGACCCCACGGATTTAGCATCATTCAACAAACAATGGACTTATGTTAAATCCATCAAACTTAGGATTTGGATACCAAATCCATAACCCAAATCCAACAAGCAAACGACCCCTAATAACATTCCACAGATTTCCGTATAAAAAACAAAAAAAAAAAAAAATCATTTACAGAATAATTATTAAGAAGAACAAATGCATTGAAGTCCACAGTTGTGGACAATTCCTTCTCAGCGGCCCACTAGGCGGAATAAGGCTCGCCTGACCAAGAAATCAGAGGGCCGAGCGGGTCCAAGTAAGGGAGGCCCGAAACAGTGTAAATCGGGTGGGCTTAATCTGTCAAAGCCGCTGGATGAGGTTGAGGCGGCGGGCCGGGAAGCCTGTGCGGCGCCTAGTGAAGAAATTATCAGGGCTCTTGTGTCAGACAATTCTGATTCGGAGGAGGACGCAGGCGGCTTTGAAATCAAGAGGAGAGCGCCCGCCTCTGGTCCGACGCCCCCGGCTGGTCAAACCAAAGGGCGGGTTAGCCGAGTCGTAGCTGCTTTTGAGGCGGGACTCCCCAGCAACACTGAGACTCAGCAATGTTCGCTGGAACAAGCGGGAGGAGCTCATCTGACTCCGCCGGACCAAGTGGTGATACAGGGAGATGGCCCAGACCTGGATGAGTATGGGACCAATTTATTGAACCCAGTGATCGGGGTACGCAAGCGCCCTTTGGAGGTGGTTGATGGTGATGTGGGTGAGATGCCCTCGCCAAAGAAACAATTTGTTGAAGATGATGAGACCATAGACAAGGTGGAGGAAGCCAGCCTCGAGTGGCCCCAATCAGATAAATGAGGCTCTTGGCCTGGAATGTGAGGGGAATTGGACCATCCCTCACATTCCAAACGGCTCTAAGCTTGGTTCGCTCGAATAAACCGGATCTCGTGTTCTTCTCAGAGACACGGTCGAGCCGGCGTGTTGTCTCCCGTCGTATGAGGGGGTTGGGCTTTGTTCTTTCTAATTGTTATTTTGTTGATGCTGTCGATGCTGCGGGTGGGTTGGTTGTAGCCTGGTCCCCAGGGGTTGACGCATCGGTGTTTTATCATTCGAACTTTTGTATTTGCACTAGAATCAATGAAGATGATTTTTCCTATATTGTGGTTACTGTCTATATTAGTTGTAATAATGCGATCAGATCCGCCCAGCTGGCTCAACTCCAGGAGCTTTGCTCCTCATTCCACCTACCCTTTGTGGTAATGGGTGATTTTAATACAACTCTTATTGAAAGTGAGAAGGATGGCGGGAATCCCTGGAATGCTAATCAGGCTCTTAGCCTCCGTGAATTTATCCACGATCTGGGGCTCCACGATCCAGGGTTCCTTGGGGATCAGTTCACCTGGACTAATAAGAGGATGGGAGCGGCTTGTATTCGGGAACGTCTGGATAGAAGCCTCTGCTCCCAGTTGTGGATGGAGCGATGCCCGGAAACCTTGGTCAAACATTTCACAGATCAAGGGTCGGATCATCGGGCCATTCTCCTTTCTGATAAAGCCTATGCAAGGAATTGTCGGCCTCTATTCCGGTTTGATGCCCGCTGGGCAGATAACCCGGAGGTTAGGGCTATGGTTACTTATGTTTGGCGTGATGAGATTAGGGGATCCCCGATGTTCTGCCTGTGGGAGCGGCTTAAGAGGCTACGCCACCTGTTATATGATTGGAGTAGGGCGGGGACTACCAATTCTTTAAGGAACATTAATACCCTGCAGGGTGAGATTGGGAGGATAAAGGAGTCCCATCCGATTGATTGGGAGACGGTCCGGGTTTTGGAAGGGGAGTTAAGCCGACAATGGGAGGCGGAAGAGCTGTACTGGCAGCAAAAATCCAGAGTTACCTGGTTGAAGAAAGGTGATCAGAACACGTCCTATTTTCATACAGTGACCAGGACTAGACGAAAGAAAAATTTTGTGGGAGGGCTCCGGACGGAGGAGGGGGATTGGGTCACGGATGAGCCTGGTAAGGCTAGGGTGGCGACATCCTTTTATCAGCATCTCTTTACGTCAGAGAATCAAGTGGAGAACATGGCTGAGAGAGTAGCAGCTCTCCCCATTGCCAGAAGTGTTACTCCTGAGATGAATACATCCCTGACAGCGGAGGTGCTCCCTGAGGAAGTGCGGCGAATGGTGTTTTCAATGGGATCGAAGCGGGCCCCGGGTTCGGACGGATTCACGGGGAAGTTTTTTAAGGCCTTTTGGGATATTGTGGGCACGTCGGTTGTTGATGCAGTCTGCTCCTTCTTTACTACAAGCAGGATGCTACGCAGTTTCAATCACACCTGGCTTACGTTGATCCCAAAAGTTGAGAATGTGGAGACCATGAAACAACTTCGGCCAATCAGTCTATGCCAGTTTGTCTATAAAGTCATTACCAAGATCATGGCGGAAAGGCTGGCTTGTATCCTCCCTGAGATAGTGTCTGATGGCCAGAACGCCTTTATTCGGGAGAGACAAATTGTGGATAATATCCTGATAGGACACGAATTAATGCACTACTTGAAGATTAAGACGCGAGGCAAAAAAGGGTTCATGGCCTTGAAGGTGGACATGGAAAAAGCCTATGATAGGGTTGAATGGCCTTTTCTCCTCGCTGTCCTGGACAAGATGGGCTTTAGCAGTGTCTGGAGGGATTGGATCTATGAGTGCCTCCGATCGGCCTCGTTCTCGGTGCTCATGAATGGGACTCCAGCGGGATATTTTTCCCCGACGAGGGGTTTACGGCAAGGAGATCCGCTCTCCCCGCTTCTCTTTGTGTTGTGCACTGAAGGGTTTGCGGCGCTCTTACGGAAGGCTATTGCGGATAAAAAGTTGGAGGGAGTGAAAGTGGCCCCTCGGGCCCCTAGGATCTCGCATTTGTTTTATGCGGATGATTCGTACTTATTTTTGCGTGGAACCCTCCAGGAATGCGAGAATCTGCTGGTGGTCCTCAATGAGTATGAGGAACTAAGTGGACAGAAGATAAACCTGGCAAAGTCTGCGGTTTGCTTCAGCAAGAATATTGTGCAAGAGGATCAGGAGTTCCTTGCGGCAGTGCTGGGGGTGGGGGCAGTTGGGGTCCAGGATAAGTATCTGGGCCTCCCTACCCTGGTTGCTCAGTCAAAAACGGCTACCTTCCGGTTCCTGGAGGATAAGCTGCTCGAGCGCCTCCAGGGCTGGAAGCAAAGGACGCTGTCTTGGGCGGCGAAAGAGACCCTAATAAAATCGATAGCAATGGCTCTGCCTCTGCATGCTATGTCTTGTTTTAAGCTTCCTGCTTCCTTATGTCGTCTGCTGGACAAGTATGTGGCAAGGTTCTGGTGGGGGGATGTTGAAGGCCACCCTAAGATTCGATGGATTTCGTGGCGGAACATGTGCAGGAGTAAACATGAGGGAGGGATGGGCTTTCGGCGGTTCGAACAATTTAATCAGGCGCTGTTAGCGAAGGTTGGATGGCGCATCCTGACTGAGCCCCATTCCCTGCTGGCCCAGGTCTATAAAGGGAAGTATTTCCCAAAAGGGTCATTCCTACAAGCTTCGGCCCGCTCTCGGCCTTCCTGGGGCTGGCAAGGAATCCTGTTTGGGAGGCAGTTGCTAGAGAAGGGTCTGAGGTGGCAAATTGGTAATGGC
Source organism: Linum tenue (assembly GCA_946122785.1). Taxonomy (NCBI): domain Eukaryota; kingdom Viridiplantae; phylum Streptophyta; class Magnoliopsida; order Malpighiales; family Linaceae; genus Linum; species Linum tenue. Next base: position 771,273 of record CAMGYJ010000005.1, on the reverse strand, counting down.
AAATCGGCATCGCTGCTAAACTCCAATTGGATCCCCCAGCGCCAACTTGACCCACCGGTCTTTAATCCTGTGATCATTCCGGAAGGTGGTGACCCGCCGGTGGCGACTGTTATGTGCCCAAATGAGGGTCGTTGGGATGATCACAAACTCAGGCAATGGTTCGATCCACCCACTTGTCGGGCCATTAAGGAAATTCCTCTGCCCCGTCGTGATATGGAGGATAAATTAATTTGGGATGGAACATCGGATGGGGTGTTCTCGGTGAAATCGGCGTACCATCTCGCCGTTAATGTGGATAAGCGGTGTGAGGGGAGGAAGGCTACGGTCAGCTGGATGGATAAAGCAAGCTGGGTCCGGGTATGGGCGGCTAAGATTCCCCCTAAGCTGAAGGTCTTTGTCTGGCAGATTCTTAATCGAATCTTGCCTACTACTGAGGGCCTCATTACCCGGGATGTTCCGGTGCTCCCTAGGTGTCCGGTTTGCTGGGATGAATCGGAAACGATGGAACATTTGTTTCTTGATTGCCCGGTGGCGCGAGCTTTATGGGAATTGTCTGGACTGGATTATGTAGGGGAGGGTTTACCCAGGCACACTTTTCCGCTATTCCTTAAAAAGGTGATGGGCTTGATTGACCAGCCCCAGTTGTTCATGGCGGTGGTGGCCATCTTGTGGAGGATTTGGCGTTCACGAAACTGGGTGGTTTTTGAGGGTAAACAGTTTGGTTTCCCGGCCCTTATGCGTCAGTTTAACCAGCAATACGAGGAGTGGGTTCGATTGCCGAGAGATGAGGTGTCCCGGTCGTTGGGGACGGTGGAAGAGGACGTGGGGATTGAGGTAGCGGGGAGGGCCGTTTGCATGTGGGATGGGGCGGTTAGGCCGGGTTCACATTCGGCCGGTGGGATGGTCCTGCTCTCCCCTGCTCGGGAGATAATTTTTGTCAAGGGGATCCACGTTCCTAATGTGGGAGATCCGATGACGGTTGAGCTTTTGGTCCTTCGAGAGGCGGTCTCTTGGTGCCTGGCGAATGGCTTCACTAATGTCGTATTCGAGGGAGATGCAAAGGTAGTCATTGATAAACTTCACCAAGGAGAGACCAGAGACAATCGGGTGGGTGCTGTGTTGGAAGAGGTCTTAATGTATTTTCGCTCTCATCCTGGGTTGGCGGTTCGATTTGTAGGTCGGCGTAGTAATAGGGTAGCCCATTTGGTGGCTAGGAAAGCCCTCTCTGTGTACCCGACCATGGATCGTAACTTTGATTTTCAGGCCTGGCTGATCTCCAGGGTGTAACTATCCTTTTCTTATTAATATAATATATCTTTTGTCAAAAAAAAAAAAATACATCGCATCATATATATGTATATTCCCATCCTGACGGCCGCCGGTACTCTTAAAATCAAAACACGAAAACGAACAACGAGTCGTTTCCCTTTCACCAACCTAATTAGTCAAATCCTTCCAATTCATAGGATTTTAATATGTAAACTCCTCGGAGAAGGAATCATAGTAACGAAAGATTTACCGAAAGCAACATTCCAAATCCAATATGCTGTTTATCAAATAAAAAAAGACCGTAATTGTTCAAATGGCCAAGGGCCGGCTAGCCGAGCCGATCAAGGTTCGGTCAGCCTTTGCCAGCGCCGAGTCATTCCCTTTCCTAAACTAATTAGTAATCACCTTTGCCCACTACTTTCGTAACCGTATATATAAATGACGCGCAGAAAGCCGAAATCCTCAACTCGTTATCCAAAAATCATTAATTAAAAACTTTCCCCCGATCGAAATTCCCTCGAAATCTCTCTAATTCTCCCCCTCCCGTAACCGCCGCCGCGGCCATGGGGATGATCAAGTCGCCGGCCTCCACGTGGCTGCACCGCAGCTCCTCCGTCAAGGCGTCCAGCACCACCATCTACCTCGGCCGATCCAAATCCGTTCACCACCACCAATCCTCCTCCTCCCCCGCAGACGGCGGTTACTCCAGAAGACCGGCCGGCCGGGGCGGGAACATCTGGCAAGCGCTGTGGAGAAAGATCAACAGGAGGAAGCGGAGCATTTTCCGAGCGGCCACGTGTACTTCGACGGCGACGGTTGCGACGCTGCATTCGGCGTACGAACCGGAGGAGTACAGCATGAACTTCGATCAGGGGACGGGTTGGGCCGAGCCCGATAACCTGCCCCGGTCTTTCTCGGCCCGGTTCGCGGATCCTTCCCGGATCCTCCAGCGGAGCGCCACCAGTACTTGCTACGCCAGATAATAATGAATCAGTTGGTTATGTTTATATGTTAATTAATTAATTAGACCATTAATTTCTTTGTCGTTTAATTCTCTTCCTTGTTTTTCCACTCTCCCTGCGTGTATGGTTTTGTAATTTCTTGTGTAACGAGTGAATTGACGACGATGAACGTTTGCAGAAATGACGATCTAATCCTTGTTAAGCAATTAACCAAGATTTCGAGGAAGTTTACTTTAGTTTCATCGTAGTGCTTTTTCTTCCCTTTTGTGCATTCCCTTTTCATCTTCAAATTGCGAGCACTATTTTTTAAAACAGATACACTTTATACACCATGTAACACTGACTCTAGGTTGTAAAATTGAACTAAAAAAATAGAGAAACAACATGTTGTATGTTATAACTCGGTTTTATTCTATCAGATTACAATGTTATCATCGTATGATTAAACTAAAAAATTCTTTAAATTTGAGTACTTTTTTTATTGTCATCCATTGTTCGGTGACAAATGAGATTTTTTCGTCTCGCATTTTTTAATTTTCTTGATTAGTTACATTGCTCGTCATGGTCGGAACAAAATCAACTTGAAGAAGGAACACATGCGTTATGGTTTGATGCAACCATTATATTATTAATTATTTATGTGATAGAAAATAAGATAATCAACCTTTGTTTATGCATCTATCTAACATACACAAACTATTTTTCAAGGCATCTTCAAGAAACATATAGTGGAATAATTTGACTGCCAATTCGAATAATAAATTAATAAATCAATTGTCAAATTTATTGTAAAGGCATGTGTATAATATAGTTGATTTCCTTGATAAATCTGTTCTATCTTACAAGTAATCAGTATCTTGAAACTCTCAAACTTCCCCTTTTCAGCTTTCTTAGAAATTACTCATTTAATCCATAAAAAACTATACCATTTATGAGTAATATTTAAGATCATCAGTGGGACAGAAGTTGGTGTGTGTATATTATTATTATTATTTTTTTTGGTAGGATATTATTATTATTTAAACATGTCTATAGTTTGACCAAATTCCATTCATAGCAACTTTATTTAACGAGATCGAGAGAAATAATTTTCCTGTCAAAAGCAACCGAGCATCTCCATCGCTAGCTACTCCACTTTATACTATTATTTATACTATTAAGTATGAATTTTAAAGCCAACAAATGTCACAACACAAATAGTCAAAAATAGGATATGGGCATGTGGAAAATGTAGGCCACAAACAGCTAAGTTTCGTTACATATTCATTTGACTACTAAAATACACCCTGGAACATAATTTGTGATCGGAACAGCCTTAGATATAATCAAAACAAATATGAGTTATTTTAGGGAAACAGAACAAATATGAGTTCAAAACCTGGTAGTAAATATATTTAACAGCTAGCTGATTTTTGCCTTTCCTAGTTGTTCGTATTAATTTACGACTATTTAGCATTTACTTGTACGTTTACACTTGAATATCTAATTTCTAATTTCATTGTGGACTTTAACGGGGTTTTTTAAGGTGAACGGCTATTTGCCGCCAACCAAATTGCTATTTGCCGCCAACCAAAAAAAAAAAAAAAAAAAAAAATTTGAATTCAAATTTTGAATTCTCCCCTTCCTTCCCTTCCTATAAATTTGAATACCACATAACATTACCTCATTCCAACAAAACACTTTTGTCGACGAGCCCAGTGCCTCCGTCGCCGGCACAGTTCCTCCGTCGCCGGCCAACTTCCCGTCGTCATCAATCGTCGGAAACAAGTAAGTTTACTTTTTCCGACAATTTTTTCTGTTTTTCCGGCGATTTTTCCAGTTTTCCGGCGAAAAACACGGTGGACCGAAAGAATTTGGCGGCCGGAACGTGGCCGGGCCGAAAAAAAATTTCGGCCGGCGCGACGCCCAGCCGAAAAATTCTTTCGGCCCGGCGACGTTCCGGCCGCAAACTTTTTTCGGCCGGTCGCCGAAAGCGCCGCCGAAAAGTTTTCCGGCGGCGCGTTCGGCGACCGGCCGAAAAAAATTTGCGGCCGGGACGTGGCCGGGCCGAAATATTTTTTCGGCTGAGCGTCGCGCCGGCCAAAAAAATGTTTCGGCCCGGCCACGTCCCGGCCGCAAAAATATTTCGGCCCGGCCACGTCCCGGCCGCAGAATCTTTTCGGCCCGGCGACGCGCCGGCCGCAATTTTTTTTCGGCCCGGCGGCGCGCCGGTCGCTATTTTTTTTCGGCCCGGCATATTTTTTTAATTTAATTTAATTTAATATGTTAATTAATTAGTCAATAAAAGTTACTTAATTAGTTAATTTCGATTAACTACTTAATTAAATGTTTTTTTAATTACTTAGATTAGTTAATAGAAAATTAAATAATTAAGAATTGGTTTAACAATTAATGTTAATAGTACATTAGTTAATAGACTTGCAGTTAATTAGTGTGCCCCTAATTAGTGATTAATTAACAATTAATGTTAATAGTACATTAGTTAATAGAAATTTAATTAATTAGTGCGCATCTATGTATGATATTGATTAATTAGTGATTAATTAACAATTAATTAGTTAATCGAAATTTAATTAATTAGTGCGCATCTAAGTATGATATTGTGTAAATTTGTAGATAATTAGATATGGATGATGCGGGTGGGAGTGAGTTGGGTAGATTCAATGGTAGGGTTGTTGATGCATCAACACGAAGGAAGGTGCCTCAGAAGAATAAGGAGAAGAAGCGCACTCGAGATATTGGACATCAGTCAGAGGCTCCTACTATAGTTGCTCGTTCGTCATCACGGGCGTCTGGTTCCCATGGGGGGAACCAGGGTGCTGCATCGAGAAAACCCTCCTGAGTCCAACTCCATGCAGCTTTGTCGAAATATTTCTTCCATACCGCTTCTGCTACCTCTCTTCTTGAAATTCCACCCAGTAATTGCTCAAACTTTTGCTTCACACAGTTGTTGACGTGCCATAAACATAGTAGGTGGACAGTATGTGGGAGAGGGAAGACCAGGGGCATAGAAGCAAGCAGACCACCTTCTTTGTCTGTCACAATGACATTCGGAACCGTATCACCGAGCAACCCTTTAATACATCGCAGCACCCACTCATATGTTTCCTTTGTTTCCTGCTTAATAAGTGCACATGCAATGTTGAAATTCTTCTTGACTGGAGTAACCCCAATAATCTCAACCCATGGCCAGCCATACCTATTCGTCTTGTAGGTCGAGTCAATGATGATGACGTACGGCCATGCATGCAACATCTGAATGGACGTCGGTTGCGCAAAAAACAGATTAGTGAGCACATTATTAGAGTCCTTTTGCAAACAGATATGGTACCCACGTTGTTCAGCTCCATGAAGCGCAAACTGTATCACATCCATTTCACCCATCTCATCCAATCTGTTCTTGTAATTTCTGTTGTACATCTGTTTGATATCATGACTCACACCCCCTTCAGTATTGAGTGTCGTCTTCTGCTGATTTGGTCTCACCCCCGCCTTCCTCATTAATCTTAACCTCTCTTTTTCAGCCTCACTAAACTGTTTGTTGTGTCGGTGATGTTCTGGATACAACACCTTTTCATGGTTGTGAAACCCTCTATTAGCTCCGGTTGCACGACTTGTCACTCCCACTAGGACCCATGTGTTTGGACGATCCTTTTGCCATACTTCCTTAATACATATCTGAAACTGGCAACCAGTACCCTTCGAACTAGTATTCCCACGCGTCTCCTTCGTAGGGTCTGGTTTATAAGATTTAACGATCCTACTGCTTCTGTCGCAATACATACAGAGGGCAGTAAGTCCAGAAGTATTCGGTTTCCATGCTCCTCTAACAATAAAGAACCCGTTCTCCTGAGCGATTGCTATTGCAGCTAACTCAGCTAACTCCACACTTGCATAATGGATCCCATTCTCAAATTCTGCTGTGTAATCATGATCGGCCGGTAACCACTCTGACATTTTTCCTACAATTACAATATAACACATCAATATTCTTGTGAACCTAAACGCTAATTTCAACTCTTAACCGCTAAATTCAACTCCTAAACGCTAAATTCAACTCCTAAACTCTAAATTCAACTCCATTCAACTCCTAAACTCTAAATTCAACTCCTAAAATCTAAATTCAACTCCTAAAATCGAATTTTTCCGACGATTTGCAACGAACAGGGTGGGCCGAAATTTTCCGGCGGCCGGAACCTGGCCGGGCCGAAAACTTCCGGCGGCCGGAACCTGGCCGGGCCGAAAATTTTCGGCGGCCGGAACCTGGCCGGGCCGAAGGAAAAAGGTGGCCGGAGCCTGGCCGGGCCGAAAATATTTTTCGGCTCGGCCAGGCTCCGGCCACCTTTTTCCGTCGGCCCGGCCAGGTTCCGGCCGCCGAAAATTTTCGGCCCGGCCAGGTTCCGGCCGCCGGAAAATTTCGGCCCACCCTCTGTTCGTTAAAAATCGTCGGAAAAATTGTTCGAAACTAAAAAAAAGTTGACGCACCTGCTTAGTGATGATTCATGGATGCGTGACCGCAGTTTACGTCGAGGATGGGCTTTCCCGATGGTTTTCCGGCGACTTTTCCGGCGAGCGTCGATTTTTTCTGATTCAATACGTTTTCTGAAACTTGAAAATGTTGTAGGTTGTGAAAAAACTTAACCAAAGATGTACATATATACTTTCTTCTTCTTTTTTTTTTTTTTTTTTTTTTAGTTGGCGGCAAATAGCAATTTGTTTGGCGGCAAATAGCAAGCCCCTTTTTAAGAACATTTATATATAGTTTTTAATAAAGATTGCTATCACATTCATCTAATTGTTGCGGATCAGTGCACGTAATTCAACGATATAAGAATTTTTGTATAGAAATTGTGTAGAAAATGATAATCAGTATAATATGAATTTTTTTAAGGATACCTTATATTACAAAGAAATCAGACATAGTTTTAACTTGGGATGAAGGTTTACTGTTTCATTTTGCCACACCTTATTTTAGTGTTTGTTTACTTTATCAAAATTACTATATGTTTTTGGTTGCTCCATCGCTAGCCTCTATAGTCTAATGATACCACCAATTGGGAACTAATTATTGCATCTTTAATTAACTTGTACATGATTATTCAATTACTAGTTCGACCAAAAGTAAATTAAAGCAAAGAAATGATGAACTATACGGTATACACTAAACACCTAATCATGATTTATAAATATCGAACAATCATAACTACTAGTATATTCCGTTAATTAGAAATGATATTTTGCCAACAATAATTAGCAGCTCTTTCATGATAGAAGAATGATCTTATTTTTAAATACTATAATCTTTTCGATGACCTGTACCCATGTCTTGCATTAGCTCTCTGGCTAACTACCAAATCAAGCTGATGAGGAATCCTACGAAAAATGTCCTTACGGTTGGCTGGTTAAGGAGATAGGAAATAGGGACAAAAACCAAAACCAAAACCCCAAAACTGCAAATCGTTCTTGTTCCCAACTTTATCTTTTTACCTTTCCCTTTTCCTCTTGCTATATGTAAATAAGTAGCAGTGATGCTTTGTTCTGAGGAGACAGAAGCATCATTAAATTTAACATGTACCGACTCCTCAACCTTTCGTGTCCTTTTGTTAAAAATACGAAATGCTTGACCCTTCACTGAATACCCTAAAAATACTGCAGGATCAGATTTGGAATCAAATTTACCCAGATGATCCCTAGTATTGAGAACAAAACACGGACATCCGAAAGGATGGAAGTATGAGATATTAGGAGTTTTATTTTTGAATATCTCATATGGTGTCTTGTTCAAGGTCTTTCTAACAATGACTCGGTTTATGACATAGCAAGCTGTACTTACTGCTTCAGCCCAAAAATGCTTAGGCAAGTTATATTCAAGTAGCAGAGTTCGAGCACATTCGATAAGAGTGCGATTTTTGCGCTCTACCACCCCATTTTGTTGTGGGGTTCGAGGTGCCGAGAAAATATGGGAGATCCCAGTATCATTGCAATAAGTATCAAACTCATCAACAATAAACTCCCCCCCATTGTCACTTTTAACAACCTTAATGCGACCAGCATACAAAGTGGAGAAAATTTTGAACTTTTCAAAGGTTTCATTTTTATTAGCAAGGAAATAGACCCACGTATACCTAGAGTAGTCGTCAACAAGAACAAACACATAATTCTTTCCACCCAAGCTTGTGACATTACATGGACCGAATAGGTCCATATGAATTAGTTCAAACATAGAGTTTGAGGTAATGTCAGGTTTTGGTTTGAAAGATTTGCGAGTTTGTTTACCAGAAACACAGGTCTCACAGAAGAAATTTGCTTTGTCTTTTAAAACAGGAATTCCTCTTACTAGGTTTAACTTGGACAGAGCTGCTAGCTTAGATAAGCCAACATGTCCAAGTTTTCTATGCCACAAGAGCTCCTGTTGAAAAGACGCAACAAAACAATACTCATTAAAGGCATCTAGATTACGCAGATTGATGGTGTACATGTTATTCTGTCTAGTACCTACAAAAATAACTTTACCATCATTCTCACGTTCAACTACACAACGAGATGCTTCAAAAGAGACTTTATGACCATTTCCACATAATTGACTTATTGAAAGTAAATTATGCCTTAACCCTTCTACTAGCAGAACATTATGAATCATTGGATGAGGCTGTTTTCCAATGGTTCCAGTTCCTATTATGATGCCAGAACTATCATCACCAAATACAACCTTTCCTCCTCGCTTAAATTGAAGAGTAGAAAAAAGTTCTTTCTTACCAGACATATGGTGAGAACATCCACTATCGAGATACCAGAGGTGATCATTTGTAGAGAACTTGTCTGTCACCTGATCATTAGATAGAACCGTTTCCTCCGTCTTGAATGCCATGAAAGCTTCTTCATCCCACTGTTCATTTTCAGGTTCTGACTCGTAGTCGCTCCAGGATGCTTTCATTGCACGTTCTTTAGCCTTTAATGTTTGCGGACAATTTTCTCTTATGTGCCCTTGCTTCCCGCACTTATAACATGCTTGTAATTCTCGATCTGTATTTCCTGTTTCTAACACTCTGGTCTGCTGGTAAGGCAGCCTTTCATTGGAAACATTCTTAAAACGATCATTAGCGAAAAATCGAGACTCATCCGAACGACGTTTTTGATCATTCTTGTATTTCAGCATACGATGGAATCTTTTACTAACCAGGGCAAATTCCTTTTCAAAATCACTAGCCACTTCACTGTCAGAATCATATTCCAAAACATTTGAAGAGAATGCCAGAGTTTTCTTACGTTTTTTATCATCCTGAAAAACTTGCTTAATGACATGCTCGTGACTCAATAACGACCCTATTAGTTCATTTATAGGTAAGGTAGCAAGGTTTTTGGCCTCTTCGATAGCGGTACGTTTTGGCAGCCATTCTTTTGGTAAGGATCGAAGAATCTTACGGTTTAAATCTTTAATTTGAAATGATCGACCTAGACCCTTTAGCTTGTTAATAAGCACAGTGAACCGAGAGTACATTTCATGGATAGATTCATTATTAACCATGGTAAAAATTTCGTACTCATGAACAAGAAGATCTATCCTAGACTCTTTAATGTTCGAAGTACCTTCATACGTACCTTCAAGAGTTGCCCAGATTTCTCTGGCTGTCTCGCAATTTTCAACCTGGTCTGCTTCATCGGGATTCATTGCTGACTGAAGAACATGCATGGCTCGCTGATTGAGTTGCGCACTTTTCTTCTGCGCGGCAGACCACAGATGCTGCTCATCAGCATTCATCGGAATCGGGCCGTTCTGGACGATTAACCATAATTCCTCATCGACCCCCCACATGAACTGTTTCATGCGCTTCTTCCATGCTGTATAGTTAGCCCCAGTGAACACAGGAGGATGATTTAGTGCTGACTGCCCAAAGGAACTCGACGCCATAGGATCTTTGTCTTGGCAGGAATGACCTTCGTCAAGACCCGAGCTCTGATACCAATGTTAACCTGCAAATGACGAACAATTTTAGGGTTCTTGAGAAATTGGGAATTTGGATCGTAAGGGAAGAAAGGGGGAGAGAGACACGAAAGATGTTGATCAGATGGAAATCTTCGTGTCTCTTGATATGAGTAACTGGGCTTAAAGCTGAATGGGCCCAAGGTAAGAACAGACAGATCTGTCCAACCAATGAACCAATAAAGCCTAACACTTAAGCCCAGAACCCGAGCCCAGCAGACCACCTCTGATTCACGTCTTCTCCTTCTCTGTAGAGGACAAGATCAGAAACAGAGCAATCTTACCAGAACTGAAATGCAGAAGAACCGAGTAAAAAGAAAGCTGGAAACAACACAAGGAATTTTAACGAGGTTCCCCAAACTACCGGGTCAGTCCTCGTCCTAGACTCAGTACCACACTGAGTTCTAGGAGACTCTGATTTTATTTGAGATTTTCCTATCAAGCAAAAAGACACAAGCTGCAGACTCAAAGAACACTGAAAACGAAGAACAAAAACTTCTGCCCAGATCCCAACTCCAGACCCGTTACACCGTCAATCTAACAGACCCTCTTCCTCTGTTAAGATTAACCCACTGATGCAAAAAGCCCTGTACCGCCCCTTACAAAAGTAATCAAAATGGAACACCGAGAGGGAATATATAGCCTTGAGACCTTGTGACCGTTGCCTTTGAATAGATGCAGAAGGGGTAAGTTTCTAGACAAGGAAACTGGGTCTTGATTGATTTCCTTCAAATGATTTCCAACTTTTCCGCCTTCAGCATAATTCCCGCCAACACTTACCAGTCTTCGAGCTTCCCAAAAGATAGAGTAGATATCTTTAATCCGAATCCATAATGATGAAAGCACAAGGCCTACTACTTCAGTTTGTGAGAAACGATAAACCAAAGGCATGTAAAGATGGTCATCTAACATTAAATATATTTTCATCCTAGTTGCTTAATTAGTTATTTTAATGATTGGTTATAGTTTGTTAGAAATTAGTTACAGGGCTAATAATAATACCACTACAACATCCGAATTACTAAAAAATGTCATTTGCGTCCTATTCTTTTCAATATTTCATTTCTATCCCATGTTATGATACTTTGAGTCATTTGTATCTTGATAATTTTGTTGATTGTTATAGATAACGATTTATCGGGTGGAGGTCAAAATTTTGTTGACTTTTACACGTCATAAATGCCACGTCATTGACACATAAATGCCACGTCATAAAGTTCGGTGGAGGCGCGAGGCCCAATTTTCCTGTCTGACTTCTAAGAGCATCCACAACGGCTGTCATATTGCTATTTCATATCCTACATGGCACTTTCATTTCCCCTTCCATTGTTGTAGCCCCTATTTCATAAAGTGGGATATTCCACTTAATGAAATACCAAATGGAAGAGCAAGAGTGGGCTCCACCCACGTTTATGCTATTTTTTTCCTTCATTTCTATTATATTTTGTGAGTTGTGAGAGAGTGTATTTTTGTTTTGTGGGCCCACTATGAAATAGATAATGGATTTCATTGATGTAGAGGAAATGAAAGTGATTTGTAGTGAAATGAAAAAAGTGGCTAATGTGGCAATAGGCACCACATATGAAATAGAATTGCTATTTCATGGATGTAGATGGACTAAAATCCATTTGTCAGCGGCACGACCAGTGTAAGCCCAAAAGGCTCAGATGTACAATGGCCCATGGGCTCGCTGGCGCCTCCATCAACTGTAACCAGGAGTTAGTTTCCCGCTGGCGGCTCCACCAAATTTCTTTTACAAAACGACGCCGTTGATTCCATTCCCACAAGAGTAATTGTTTCGATGTTCCACCTCTTCTCTGGCAAATAATCCTCTCTATCAGGCTTCAGTTAATCGACGGTTAGCATGCCAAGAGCTTGGTATTACGCATGATCTATGATTGTGCTTTCGGAATTCAGGCAGATGCTGCTGTTTTAGGCAGGCTTCGGCCAAGTTCTAAAAATGCTGGGAATACTTGGGAATTCGTGGCTATTAAGGTGGTCCGCTCCATTAGCAAATATGGTGATGCAGCAATGATTGAGGTTGATGTTCTTAAACTTCTTGCTCGGAATGATAGATCCAGCACTCGGTAACTGCTTCGTCCAGTTTGATCTTGGTTTCCCTTTTTGCGTGAATCTCGTTGGAACATTCTTAATCTGCAGCTGTGTGCAAATACAAAACTGGTTTGATTACCGCAATCATATCTGTATTGCAAGTATCCCATTCCCACCATAATCTTCTATTCGAATCTGATTTTACTTCCTTGTTCTTCTTCTTTTGCCATCCTTTACAAAGTTTGTGATGAGTCCACGCTCAAAGTTTATAGATGGAAATTGCATGCATTTACTTCATTACAATCGAAAAATAGATGAAAATGTGCTTTACTTCATTCGATATATATCAAGAACAACAACAAGAGGCGATTCGTTGTGGTTGTGCGTTCACCGGAGAAGGCAGAAAGCACAAACAACAATGATTGCATAAACGCTGACATCCATCAGCAAGGCTTCGACTGCTTTCTTCACCACGAAACTTATCTCTAACGCCTTACTTGCCTGTGCAGCCCAATCGTAGCTTCCACTGGATGGCAATTCGAGTCCGGCTGCCCCATCATCGACCATTGCTGAACCTCTCTGGTTGTTGTTGGAAAGGATTGCGGCAAGCACGATTGTAACATTGGTTACCAGCAGCAGGTAAAGGGGCCTGAAGCTCAGAATTCCCTTCACTATGTCGTTCCCTAGGAGAGGCAATCCTAGAGACGATGAGACGACTAGAATGGCGATAGCCACTGAACAGACAACTCTGGTTCTTTCTGACGCTGTGATGCCAGAACTTATCTGACTTGGACTCATCGAAACTCCTCTCTGACGGGAGTTGCTCTGTGCCAGAAGCGGCTCCCATGGCGGTCGGATTCTGATCCAATCGGTCGCTAATTTCATCCGAAACAGGACGGTCTAAAATGCTCCCCGCTTGACCTCTGGCGGAATCAACGGCGGTGAGATCTTGTTCCGGTACTGCCCTACCGGAGGCTTCGTCCTTACAGCTAACCGAATCTGCAAAATCGCCGTAAGAGTTTTTTTTTTTAAAGATTTTCTAGGTCAAGAAGAAAAACTCAGTAAAATCAGTCCATTACTGAAAATTTTCAGATAGACAGAGCCGTACCAGTTGTTTTCTGGAGCTGCGGTTGTTCGATTTGGTTCGGAAGAGTATTCGGCGGCTGAGACACTGGTTCGCCGACGGTGGCTCCATCGGAAAGTAGATGCTTGGAATCCGACTGGTGAGATGAGTCAGTGGGGGAAGATTCGGACGGAAGAGAGGGGATCCGACCGGCGATGAGAGCTAATCGGTCGGCGCCTCGCTCGACAATTTTTCTCCTCCGGGCATCTCTGGCGGTGGCTGCTGCGGTGGATTTGGATGCCATTTTTGCCGCTTTTGTTTTTGCAGTCTGGTAGTTTGCTAGGTGGGACTTCGAATATAGTGACCGCCGGTCGGGGAGCGGGTTGTGGTTCGGGTTCGGAAATATATTGGGCTGAACAATTGATGGACCTGGTTTGGTAATTGAACTAAGCAAGGCCCGAGAGTTCAGATTATTGGCCCAAACCAATACAATTGGGGAGGACGTGGATAGCTGAACTCTAGGTCAAGGATCTAGCAAATTTTTTTTACGGGTCCCCACTACGCAAGGATCTATCAATTAAGGAGTGGTTTGGGCCTAGTAAAACATTTGCGTGTGGTATTTATTCAGGGTGGGCTAATTGGGCTGGCGATGGCAGTGAAATTGGGCTTTTTCCAAATGTTTGACTAGGTCCAACCACACGCTTTTACTACGGATCCAGCTGGCGAGAGAAAATAAAAATAAAAATAAAAAAGGGGAATTAATCCAGCTGGCAGGGCACAATAGAGCAAATAAAGTATGACGCGTCTAACTGGCGTGTCCAACTGGCAAATAGTGAGTACAGCTGGCAATTAACGCGTACAACTGAACCGACTTCAAACCGCCTTTCTGCATTAATAAATAGGGACGAGACATCCAGTTCCCTCCATTATTCGTTACCGTTGCCGCCAAGCAGCCTTGAACAAGATCGGATTACGGTTGATCTCTGTGTGGTTCTGCATTTTTAGGGTTTCGATTAAGAGGTTAGGTTCCCTATCTTCTAGTTTTTTCCTCTGCAGAAATCGAGTTTTCCCATGGACTGCATAAACGATTTCTTCGTGTCCGCTCGCTGCAGATCGTACTTTATGGGGGGAATCTAGAGTTCGATTCCGTTGGTATTGTTGGTACCCGCACAATTACCAAGTACAACAATCCAAGCAGTTGCTGGCGTTTCCGCGTGGATCCTACAAGTTCTTCAAACGGGTGATCATTAGGGTTTGAGCGCGAGTATTTCTTAAAGGCGGCGAGTTCTGCAGTGCGAGCTACACTTCCGGCCGGTTTTACTGGTACCCAGATAATTACCAAGTACAATTCAATTAGTTGTTGAGATTTCCGCTCGCATCCTACAAGTTCTTCTAACGGATGATTGTTAGGGTTTGGCGTGAGTACTTCTGGAAGGCGGCCACTTCTGCGATCCGTGGTATGCTTCCGGCCTGTTTTGCTGTTACCCACATACTTCTAAGTACAAGAGAATTAGTCGTTGAGATTTCCGCGTGGATCCTACAAGTTCTTCTTACGGATTATTATTAGGTTTGAGCGCGAGTATTTCTGAAAAGCGGCGACTTCTGCGGTCCGAGGTATGCTTCCGGCCGGTTTTGCCCGAGTTTTTTTATGGGTTGTGTAAGGAGTAAATTGGTCTTCGGTTATCACTCTGTCCTCTGCAATAAATTGTCGTGATCCGCTGTTGCGAAAGCTCATTAGTGGATGGAATGGCCTGATAGTTGGATTTTTTCCTTGTTGTTTCCAATAGGCACAACTTCCTCGCGATCGTATGAAATCCTGGATGACCCATGTTGCAACTCTTCCAAATAGTTGCTTGTCTTGGAAACCCGGTGAGGTGATCGTTACGTACAAGTGATAATAATTTAGTCCAAAGCTTGAGTCTCATTATGATTATCTGCTGTTTGAGTGCCAATATCTTGCTCCTACTTCAAGTACCGAATCTTCAACAAGATAAAGTGCGTACGAGGATGTATTGGGCTTAACACGTTTCTGTATATTGCTGTCATTTAAGGTAATGGAGAAGAAGGTTTGAAAGCATGTGTTGGCCTTAACGTTTCTGTGTAGCCTCATACTGTGTTTACCATGTCGTGCTTCTTAAATTTTATTTTTCAGGGTTTACCAACTCGGACTTTTGGAAATGTCTCGTTGATTTCGGTAGGAGCTAGTTGATGTTGAACTAGCTAACCAGGTTGGTCGTCTGTTCAATATTTCAGATGCCTTGATCTTGATAGTAGTGGAAGGGGCCATTTTAAATTGCTAGAAGCAAATTCGGCTTTCTAATTTGAATGCTTGTTGCTACTGAGGTTGTGGCATCTAATCAGGTTATATCTTAAATTATAAGATCTTGGATGGAGAGGAAAGATTTTGGAAACAAGAATTGTAGTCAGAGACGCATGGCATGACATGCAATTGGAGGGACCGAGTTATTCTCGGCTGCTGTGTGTGCATGAAGCCAGAAAAATCAATTTTTATGCCAGCTATGGAATTTGCTCGTAGAGGCACATCCAATCTCTTGGGCTATAGAACTTCGATTCGCTCACCCTATTCTTTTTTATCTTTATGGGTAGGATTGTCCCGTGGAAGGACTGACTGGTGGTAATGTTATCATGCGTACTAACTGGAAATTCTGAACCCTGTGTTCATAATTTCAGATGCCTTTATCTTGATCGAAGTGAAAGGGGCCATTTAAGTTTCGAAGCAAGTTGGGCTAGATTCAGCTTCTGACTCTTGATAGTACTGCGGAGCAAGCCTGCAAAAGGTTCAGGTAGGTAGTTGAATCCAACATGGTTAAAGTATCTGGTTCTTACCTACCTCTATATTTAAATGTCTGCTTCCGCTTGTTGCCCTTTCTGAATTTCAGCTTGGGGTTGTAGAATCTATCAGGTTTTATCTTAATACCCGGATCATGGATGGGGAGGAAAATGAGGAATTTTTGAAACCATGGGACGCAAATAAGGGACAGTGTTACATTTGGCTGCTATGTCTGCATGAAGCCATTAATCCGATCCTTCCTCGTGTGTACTATCTTGCTTTTGCTTAAGCTTGTGATTTGTGTTGGTTTTAAGAATCAAGGAACTCGTGGAAGATTGTATTCCGTGAGATGTATGGTAGGCGTATGAATTTGCATGATGGTTGGAGTGGACAATGGAGAACATCACCAATGGCTTTGCGTAGCGTACAAGAGTGGAGTCAGGTGATTGATGTTGACCATGAAGATACCGATTCTGCAGAAATGTGTTCTTTATTTCAATAGCTTGCAAAAGAGTCTAAATCTTGCTCTAGCTAGCTTTCTTTGTCCGTTGTATTGATCACTAAGAGGCTGGATATGATTATGCACCTTAAATGAAGACTACATATGACTGGTATATTCGTGCACTGCACTCGAGGTGGTTAACCTTTCTGCTTGGTTTCTTGGTGGGACTTTTGGCTTGGACCTCTGTGAACATAAGTCAATATGGAGCTAGAGGTATGACCAGTTTCAGTAATTCGTGCTACTCATCTGTGCTAGGGAATCAGAGTTGGGATTACTTTTGGCAAATATGTTGGTGCTAAAACCAATGTTTCTTAATCTCAATTTAATTGGTTCATGTGTCCTTCTGATATTAGTTGATCGCGGCCAATGTTTCCATTTCATACCAGGCGTTTGCCTTGATGCCTTTTCTCGTTGTTATTTCCTGTTTGTGAACGCGAGGGGAAAGCACATTCTAAGTTACAGCATAAGGGGGAAAACCGTATATTAACTTGTGTATATTCGCTTGTAGACAAGTACTGTGTATGAACAGGGCAGTTTCTTGTGTTGACAGTCTTTTCTATTTCTGCAGTTCTCTTTGTACCCAAGTTTGAGTAGACTGTTCTAGCTTGTTGGAGGTGTGAAGGCTGCTAGAGAGAGGTGATAGCTATAGGGAATGGAGCAACACTGGTTAAAGTGGGTGAGCAGACAGTTGCATCTTGCTTCTTCTCTAACGTCATAACTCAGTAGAGTCTCTTCGGATTGAGGTAAAGAAACCTTCCTGGTATTGGACTAAAGTACTCATCCGCATCAGCTATGGTTTCTTACTTCCTCTATCAAGTGCTCAATGCTGACTCTAACAAGGAAAATATAATCAGTTTTTTTCCTTTTTACCATTTGACAATACATATCATGATTATAGTCGATGCATCTGTTTAGCCTTCTAAAATAAAAACTTACTCATTTCATTCTCCATTGAAACCAACAGTTGAAGTAGACCTATATGATCGTTAAGTAGGAGTGGTCTGGTTAGATCTGATGCTGTCTTCGCCCCTGCATGTTATGGATCTTTTCCTCTGCAGCATTGTACTCTTCCTCGGACCTCTAGGTTGTGCTCTCAAAACCATTTTAGAAAGAAGGTAAGCTTGTGTGAGATCTGTGACAGACTGTAGTATGATAAAGTGGCCCTGTCATTTTGCCTGGTCTCATGTTCATATTGAGTAACGATCTGTTTAGCTGTCTAATTAGTTCATGGAGAGCTCACCGCCAAAGCAAATGATTAACCTGTTGATGGAAAGAAGGCATAATGGACATGTTGATGGTTAGTTGGCTGATTGAGGTTGACAGTTCAAGAAGCCCGCAGGTTTGTTTCTAGGTAGACTTGTTGATTACAACCTGGTTTCATGGTGGGATTGCTCGTTGATTGTGGACTTCTGAATATAGGGCTCTACTCCAATTTGTCAAACTTAGGAGTCACGCAGACTTTTGTTATATATTAAGAAGTAGTGGAAGCTGCTGGGATAGAAGAGACTGTCAGGCATTGCAGTGGTCTTGAGTGCGAAGGTAAAAAAACTAAATCAAATTTTTCGAAAGACAGTTGTTCTGAGATCAATTTTCTTATTCGGTGTGTAAGCATCTCGCATTTGTGAGTCTCCAGGCGTGAAGGTATTGCAAGTGGGATCCCATCTTGGTACCAAGCTTGGGACTTCTCATAGAAGGAGGAAGCTCTTGATGCTGCGCACTCATGTGAGGTTTTTATTTTGTTTATTTCCTGCTTCCTCTGATCTAATCTTATTCATTTGTTGAATCATGCTAAATATCATTATGCTTTTTCAACTAAAAAAATATGATTATACATGAGTTCCCAAGCTGAAACTCTGTAAATGGTTGCTTCAATGCTTGTTCTTGTTTGAAAATCTGTGTTTTAGTCGGTGTTCACATATCCGTTGTCTTAAGATGCTGTTTTCGACTGTATCTATCTATTGAGCTTCACTCTCACAGCTCCCTCTAAAAATGTTGTTCTGACAATTCTCTGTTGGCAGTTCTATATGGGTCTTGAAAGGAACCATACCTATGCCTTAATCCTCTGTTATATTGCTCTTGGGTATGTCTTAATGGTGTCCTAGAAGTGGAGTTGCCCTTGATCTTTTTGCTTCACATTGCAGTTTTTCTCAAGTTGAAAACAAGGAAGCCAAAGCATAGCTCGCATCTTCTCTGATTCCTTGAATTCTTAGAAGCTCCTTAAGTAAGGTAAGTTCCCACCTGTCCTCCTTTCATCAAAGGGTCGTGGTGCTTGTAAAGGGACCATGTTGCTGGGTTTTCTTCTCGGTGCCCTAGGCTATGAAACAGAGGGCTATGGCTGCTGTGATTGGTTATCATAGAAACTTCTGTGGTGGCTGAATATGCAATTTGCTTACAGTTTCCTGGGAAGGAGTGTACAGTCTTGGGAAGTTCATTTCATGATGCACTTTGAGCGTCAGACTCTTGATACTGATGGTGATTTAAAGAGGCAGATGCGCTCATTCTTAATTTGTTGGTGGCTCCATTTAGGTTTCTTGGATGGGATCACATGAGGTTGCCGAGTAATGGTGCGCAGGGATGATAAGACCGAGTTGGACTGGAAGAATAAGGGGGTTGGTGGCATGACGGACCAGATAAAAGAGAACAATGAAGAAAGTGCTGTTTCTCACATTCGTTTTCTGCATCTTGAGTATGCGGTGGAGGAAGCTGAATAAAGGTATGTGTTTCTTTCGTGTATATTTTTGTCAAGAGTGAAATTCAGGACTTGGTAGAACTTTTGGGTTACCATTTCAATTTCCTTGGGAGGAACTGAAAATAGAGTGTGTCTCAACTGTTACTTATCCGGAAAGGAATCCGTAAAAGAAAGTTAATATAGCAATAAATAAATCTGCATGTAGTTGAGTTCAACATTTAGCCTGGAAGATATATTATTGTTGATCCAAAAGCTGTTCGATCTAAGTAGAAAAATGCATGTTAATGTAGAATATAAGATCAACGATGTGGATGCTTTGCAAATTGCACTCGAGTTACCTCCCATATTGTCTTCGTGGTTTGCGTTAAGTATGAATCTATGCAAAGACGTGTTCCAAATTTATTATTTGTAGGTCCATTTGTAGATATTAGTAAGAGCTGGAGTATTTCTTCAAATTCTCCTGCAAGAGCCTGTGGTGCTGTTTTGGGCTTTTACTTCTCGCTTTTTCCATGTCGTATGTGTCTGATCTCTTAACTAAAGTTGTATTTTGTTTAATCATCTATTTTTTTTTGTGAATTTTGTTTTCATGTATTTTTATCTTTGTATTCGTTTGCATGATCTTTTTCGATAGAGTGGTTCTGCAAGATCTGCTGTCGAGGATTTTGTCAAGGAGGGAGGTATATGGAGAATCCTGGAATTTGATGCGAGAGAAATTGTTGTGGTGTTTATGGGGAGGCTCTTTCATCCAACTGTACACACATTGCAGAATCCAGGTACTGTCTTCTGTGAATACCATCCTCACCACGAGACAGATGCTGAAGGGATTTGAGAAGCTGTCTAATCTGTATCTTGTATCCAAATGCATAAATAGGAGTCAAAGCAGATCAAACATCGAAGGCATTTGATTTGTTGATAATATTGGTCATGACAGCTTCAGAAAGTGACGCAGTAATCCAAGAAAGAACAAGCTTGTCACATTCATACCAGGTGGAATATGTCGCATTCGGATGCCCATTGAGGAATTGAGGAGGAGCCGGAGAAGAATCATCAACATGGCCGATGAGTCTGTGACAGCAAAGGAGTGGTACGAGCTGAGCATCCAAGGGGGGCTATTTGAGGGGGTGGTGGGAAGAGACAATGATCATAAGAGAGAATGGACTCAATAGAGGTTGAAGAATTAAGCGATTCAGTTGTCATGGTGAGGGATGAAGAAAGAAAGAATCGGGAGCAGAGGAACAATGCGATACTCGGTTGAATTTAGGTAAGCCTCATACCATGAACAGACTGCCAAAGTTGAGTTTTGTATTATTAATCAAATGAATATATATAGTACAAAGTGAAGTCTTTAATCGGCAAATCATGGTGCTGAAATAGAGGAACAGAAATGAGAGAAACAGGGGTACATGGGTTACAGCAGAAGCAGTCAGAAACAGAAGATGAGGGAAAGACGGTATGTTCTTTAGGTCCTTATCAAGTACTACTACATTGGGGGACAATATAGTTAAGATGGATCATGATAGTCGGATGCTGGGATTAACAGTAGCATATTGAAGGAGGTGAGGATCTTGTTGAGAGATAGCCATCTCCTTTGCATTCAAGTTCAACCAGGCTTCAACTGCGCCATCATCATCACCAGCCGTGGCCTCCATGAGGCTAACAGTGTCCGGAATAGGAGCATAATCAGCCGTGAACCCTAGAATGGTAACCCATAATGGCTTCCCCGACCCGTAATCGGCTTCATTCAGCCCATTCTTTAGAATGCTTGAGAAGCTGTAGAACCGAGGACACACATTACTAGACGATGAAGACGTGGCTTCCACCTTGCTGCATCAGCTTTTCCAACAAATGGCCGTCCACTCTGTCGATGGATTCACCAGTTTAACCAAGTGCCTCAGGATGACTACTACTCCTTCTGCACCGTTACGACTGGCTGACGTGGTTTTTATTGCTTCATCAGCATGAAGTGCCGCGGCCTTCCAGAATCTGTTCCCGATAGCCAGGCAGTCGTCCGGTAGTGGAATCTTGAGCCTGGATCGAATGCTGACCACTGAAACTGCTGGAGAAGCCGGAGAATATGGATGCGGCGTCGTTTTTCTTCGGGTGTCTATGGCGGATTTCCAGATAAGCCTGGAGATGGCCACCGTTCGACTTGGGTTGGGGACTTGCGGGTTTCTGGCTTGGGATTTCAAGTGGCTGACGTTCAAGTTAGTGACAGGTGGTCGTCATTTTTACCTTGTCTGGCTTTCATACGGCATAGCAATGTGTTTAGTTGTCTAATTAGTTGTGCTCACGGAGTCACTGCAGAAGCGAATTATGAACCCGTTGACGGAGAAAAGGCTAACTGGACATACTTGTTGGTGGAAAGTTGTCTGATTGAGGTCGGCAGTTCAAAGAAACTGCAGTTTGGTGGCTGTCCTCTGGGAACATTGGTACTGGTTTAGACTGTGTTATTTGTGAACGTCTGATCTTTGTTTGATATTAGTTCCTGATAACAGGGTTATTCTCAACTTTGTCTTTGCTATCATTTTATGAAACTAAAGAAGCTGCCGGGATATAAGAGACCGTAAATTACTTCAGCTAGTCTATTACACCTTCCAGGCATTGCAGTGGTTTGAGTGCAAAGGTAAAGCACTAAACTAGAGTTTTCAAAGAATTTATTTGAGATGAATTTTCTTACTTGACGTGTAAGTATCTTACATTCTTTAGGAGGGAGGACTTGTACTGTGATCCCATTTAGGGGTCAAGTTTAGACTCTTATAATAAGCTTATTCTGATTTCTTCTTATTCATTTGTTGAATCATGCTTAACATTACCATACTTCTTTCTACTAAGAAAATATGACCATGTATGTGTTCACTGGGTCGCAATTCTGTAAATGGTTGCTTCAACGCTTGTTCTTGTTTCGAAATCCAGTTTTTAGTCAATATGATGCTTGTTCATGTTTGGAAATCCAGTTCTTAGTCAATTTTGAACATATCTATGTCTTAAGATGCATTGTTTTGTTGCACATTGCAGTTTTTCTCCAGTGTTATGTGGTGCATGGCAATGGGGTTCAGAGGATTGTCTTTAAGCTTGTTTTCATTGCTCCAATTTCCAGTTAGCTCTAGTGCTGGGTGGATCTCTTCTTTCTAAGCACAACGGTTTGCTATGGTTTTATAGTTGACCAATCCAATAGACTTTTAAGTTTGCATTGCATTATTATCAATTCTGATATGGGTTGAAATTAACCATTCTATATGTTCCTAGTGTTCAGTAAAACATTTAGTTCTTCATGTGGGTGGGTTTCAGACTCGAGTAAACCCTTTCATTGATTATTGCTGGACATTGCGTCTCTTGTGGCACTAGTGTCTTGGACTTCTATCCCATCTGGCGATTTCTCAAGGTGAAGTTTCTATAATGTGAGAAATGTTCTTCCATTTTCAAACTGTTATATTATTTGATTCTGTTGTGGAGCTGAATCAATTGATCGTCAGTGATCATCGCAAATGGAAAGCCGTTTTGGTTTGGGCCAGGCCTTCTTAACTTCGTTACTCATTGGTTCCTCAAGCTATTTTAGCTTGGGCTGCTGGCCCAATTGATTCATGAACTCGTTGACTCATCAGAGCTCATGGGAGAAGATTATTTTGGGCTAGGCCAGCTGGCAGAAGGCCCTCCTTAATTTTTTTTTTTTGGTTATAGATAAGGGAAAGGCCCTCCTTAATTTCATTTTTTTTATCGTAGCACGTCTTGTTTTATTGGGCCGGCCCTACCAGATTAATTGAAGGCTTTACTATTGGGCTTTTCGTAATTATTTGACCAGGTCAACTAAGGGCCGAAGAAAAGTGAAACGCGTTTCTTACGCGTGGCGTGTTCAGCTGGCAAAAGCATCCAGCTGGCATGTCTAGCTGGCATTAAAGACCGTGAGTGTTACGAAACCGCTGCTGAACCGACTTTCTTCATTGATAAATACAGAACATATTTCGGTCACTTTCACAGTACCACCAAAAATGAAAAATGACGAAGCATAATCAGCATAGGTAACAGTTTCTTCTTCGTCCTGCTCTTAGGTTTGGAATGAAGTACGGATTCGCTCACCCTCTCTGTCTTTTCCTTCTGGCTAGGAATAGGATCGTGCCGAGGAAGGACTGATCCCTAAACGACGCCGATCACAGGGGATTCTAGGCTCTAGATGTTCTTCCTGGCGTGGAGGCAAATAGAGTTCAGTGTTACTCTTCCTACCGATTTTGAATTGTTTACTCGCCATTTTCACCTTCTACGAGAACTAGGTAACAATTCCTCGTTTGTCCCGGCTCTTCTAGGGTTTCGATTCGGATTTCACTGAATTATGTTCCGAAGTTCATGAGTGGCCCTGGGGATTCCTATGCATCAGAGTTTCCCGATTTTCAAGTGATTCGGTGTCTTGTCAATGGGACGATCAATCAATTTTTTGTGTTGGTTATAGCTTTTGCTCCTGAAGGTTGGAACAGAATATTGTTTCGCTCACCTTTACAAGTTTATTTTAATGCCAAGGACCGTCCGGGAAACTTTGACCAGAAGGGGACTCAGAGGTATACTTTCTTTTGGGGTATGATGTAGAAGGTCATAATGGGCGGCGCATAGTGGCTGGCTGGACATGATCATTTGTTATGCTTGATTCTGGGAAAAGTAAGATATGTTTACAATGGTAAACCAGATGTTGAGATTTTCCTCTTATTTCTGTATATGATCGAAGATCATCGCATCTACTGCTTATTTTTATGATGTTTTCTAAAATCAGCATGGTTTGTTGCTGTGGCGGGTCCCAGAAAGGTGTTGAACGCAGGATTTTTGGTTGCATGAGAGGAGTCATTGACAAATGGCACAGATTGAGATCGTCGACTTCAGGATAATTCGGATTGCTGATTTCACCCTAGTGCAGATTCTCAGATCATGTCAAATATGAGGAGTCTTCACAGGTGCTAGAACTTAAAACTTATCATCCCAGCTCTCAGCATGATAAACACTGGGCCTTAAATCCGTTTCATGGAGTCAATATCCTGCTTTTGGTTGTCGTCTCTTTCCGACAGTTTAATGGACCGAATCTGGGAACTCTGCTCAGTTGCGGTTGCTCCTTTCTCCCGACCTGTCATTTGCTTTGTAATTTGCACCCCACTGTGAGGAGGTAACATAGGTTGGTCTTGCTCCGCTTTTCAATTTCTCTTCGGTCCTAGATAATGATCGTGCCTTGCCGCTACTAATCCACGGTTGCTCGTCTTTTAGTTCTTCAGAATTGGACCTTAAAAGTATCTTTGTGTTCCTTTTCAGCCATGTGGAGTTGCTCATAATCTTTTCTAGTAAGCACTCTCAATCAAAATCGTGATGGGGAGGGGTCTTAGGGGTCTGATTCCTTTCATTTTGGAACTGACTAGTCAGGTGGTTGTGGTTTCTGAAGCTAGTTTGTGCTGAAAACTACCAGAGATTTGATTTGGTATAATGGTGCAGTGAGCAACTCTAGGCGACTCTACACGCTTATTCTTTTCTAGTTGCAATCCTCTACAAATGGCGTTAAACCACTCTAAATGTGCTTACGAGGGATTGGTATTCTCAAAGCAGCACTGTAAAAGTCTCTATTCTGATACTCATTTTTGTTTGAAACCTCAGCCCTGGTGCAAATCCATTGACGATACTGTTTAGAAAGTTAGAGCATCAATCCCGGCCTTAATATGTTCGTTTGACAATTCTCTAGTGACGCTTCTGCTGCTCTCTAAGAAGAAGGTAGTGGTGCTTAGTCTTGTTCTGTAGTTTTTAAGGTGGTTTCTCTTATTGGAATGTTATGATAACTGGTTTCAACTGATCTTCCCCTGTTCATTGATTAAAAAATGGTTTCTGGCGCTGGTAAAGAATTTCTGCTCGAAGTACCTTGTCAAATGTTCTACTTTCCACCAATCGACGGTAGTATTGAGAAGTTGCTGAAATCATTTTAGGTACAATTGATTCTTGAGTTGCAACTCTCAAGGTCTTAATGTGGTGTCTGTTTCCGGATGCATAACTCCAAAGTCTTGTACCTGCTTTTTGTCCCCAAGCATCAGCACAATAAGATAGGTTTGCTCTCTTGATCTTATAAAGATGTTTTTGCTGCGGGTTGATGTAGTTGTATTCATATGGTGACTGTAGCAGTTTCTGTTTACGTGTCCATATTAAAAATTTAAAACCCTTGCATCCAATGGTTGTCCGTCTCATTCTGCATTTGTTGGATTGTTGGTCATTGAATCCAATCATATGCTTAATCTTAGTTGTTAGGTCATAGATTAAACATGGTTTTGAAAGCAAGAGTTGAAGTAGACCTACATGATCGTGAAGTAGAGGGAGTGGTCTGCTGGCATCTGATGTTTTCTTTGCTCCCCAATCTCTGCACTAGTATGCTCTTTCTCAGACTTATGGGTTCTTCTCAAACTCACGGTACTTGAGAAAGAAGGAAGCTTGTGTGAGATCTATGACAGACTGTAGTCTGGTAAATTCAGCGTAAGCTCCTATGGTTCTTTGCTATGGTTGGCTAGGCAACAACAATTAGTGTAAAAGTGGTGGGTTACATAATGTTGAGCTTCAAGGTCCTAGTAATGCTAAATCGTCTGACTTTCGTTCTTTTTTTTTCGTTAATCATCTTGGGTATGTTCACAAATGGCTGCAAGGATGGATACGATTAGGCACGTTACTGCGAAGGAGGATTAATTTTTTGCACAACAACTGGGTTAGGAGGTACGTATGCTTAGGTACCTTGCTGCTGTCAAAATCTAAGGTGGTGCACTTGAGAGTTCATTTTGTCTTGTTTACACTGCAATGCAAAAAAAAAAAAAAACAGCAACGTGATGGAAAGTTGTCTGATTGAGGTTGTCCGGTCAAGAAGCCTGTCTCTTATTGATTAGAACAATGGTACTGGTTTCATGGTTGGGTTGCTTGTTTATTGTGAACTTCTGATAGTAGCTTATGTCAATAGGTTTCTACTCCACTTTGTGAAGCTTAAGAATCACGCAGACCTATTTTATCGTTTGAAGAAATAGTAGAAGCTGCTGGGATAGAAGAGACTGTAAATTATTTCAGCTAGTCTATTGCACCTTCTAGGCATTGCAGTGGTCTTAAGTGCAAAGGTAAAACACTCCAAGATACAAAAACCAAAATTTTCGAGAAATAATTTATACGAGATCAACCTTCTTATTCGACAACTAAGCATCTTACATTTGTGAGTCTCTAGGAGAACTGTATCTGCGCTCCCATCTCAGTTCTGAGTTTAGAGACTCTTATAAGAAGCTTATCATGTGAGGTGTTTATTTAGTCGATTGCTTGCTTCCTCTGATTTCGTCTTATTCATTTGTTGAATCATGATTAACATTATTATAATTTTCAATAATAAAGTATGACTATACGTGTGTACCTACGC
Organism: Linum tenue; assembly: GCA_946122785.1. Classification (NCBI taxonomy): domain Eukaryota; kingdom Viridiplantae; phylum Streptophyta; class Magnoliopsida; order Malpighiales; family Linaceae; genus Linum; species Linum tenue. Next base: position 744,571 of record CAMGYJ010000005.1, on the reverse strand, counting down.
TGCAGCTCTGAAAATAGTTGCTTCAATGCTTGTTCTGTCTTGGAAACCCAGATTTTAATCGATGATTCACTTGTCTATTGTCTTAAGATGTTTCGGCACTATATCTTGTGAGAATCACTCTCCAAGCTCCCTGTAAAAATGTTTGTTCTGGCCATTCTCTGTCGACAGTTCTATATCCCGTTTATTATTTTGCTCTTGCACCTGTTTCAATGGTGTCCTAGAAGTGGAGTTGCACTTGATCTTTATGCTGCACAGTCGATTTTTTCTCCAGTTTTATGTTGTGCATGGCAACAGGTTCTAAAGGTTCCCTCTTTAAGCTCGCGTTCATTGCTCCAATTTCCAGTAAGCTCTAGTTTTGGGTGGATCTCTTCTTTCCAAGCACAGTGGTTTGCTACAGTTCTAAAAATGACCAATTCAATGGACTTTCACTTCGCAATTGCATTATTATCAATTCTGATTTGGGATCAAACCAACCATTCTATAATGCTTCGTGGTGTGGATACTGATGCTTTCAGAACTTCTGATCAGCATTTGGCTGTAGCTAGCCTTAGCTTGTGTATGTTTGCTTGTAGATATGTACGAACGGGGTGGCTCGCGTTGACGGCTCTTACTGGTTCCTGTTAAATTGAGTTTCTAGTGTTGCAGATGTGGAGTCTGCTAGAGATGGGTGTTAGCTGCAGAAATGGGTCAAGAGTGGTTAAAGTGGCTGATATCATAGAGCAGGCTATACGTCTTCAACCTCTTGAGGTCATAGCTAAGTCAAATTTTTCTATGACTAAGGTTTCCGGATGAGTTTGCATATCGTATGGCTGCATTGTACGAACTTCAGAGTAAATCATCTCATCCGCTGTTGCTATGATTCCGTCCTTTCTCCATCAAGTTTTCGATCGCGGTTTCTAACATTGAATTTGCAATCAGGTTTTTCCATTATACCATTTGACAATCCATGGGTTTGGCCTTCTAAACAAGAACTTATTCCTTCTCTGATTATGTCAAATTTGAGGAGACTTGACAGGTGCTCAAAACTTATTATCCCAAGTCTTAGCATGATTAAATGAAGGTCTATACAATGTTCACATGAGTGTTGAAATCCGTCTCACGGGGGTCAATCTGGTGCTTGCTTATGGTTGCCGTGCCCTTTTAGGGGAGTTCTCTTCAGTCTTCTCACGTTTTTAGTTCTCCTGTCCTACATAAGGATTGTGCTGCTGCTCCATGGTTGCTCTTTGAAGTAAGCATTTTCGATCAAATCTGGATGGGGAGCTAGGAGCCTTATCCTTTCCATTTTGAAACCCAATGGAACCAAAGAAACCCTTGTGCAGTGGCAGATTGCTGGTGCAGTGGCAAAATGCAGACATGCAGTGGCAAACGCCCAGCATGACGCCAAACTATATGCCTTACTCTTCTGTTCCATTTATTATATTGGTCTTCGATCTGTTTCAATGATGTTCTAGAAGAGAAGTTGCACCTACGTGATCTTTTGCACTTTTGTGGGTTATGTTTCCAGGTTCACTCGGTGTTTGCAATGGGGTTCTCTATGATTGTGTTTAAGCTTGTTGTGGTTCTTCTTTCTTAATCACAATGGTTAGCTACGATTCTATCAGTGATCAATTCAATAAATTTTCACATTGCAATTGCATTATTATCGATTACGATTTGGGTCATCAACCATGCGATTTGGAGTTTATTCTTTTCAATCAGAACCAATGAGTTAGGTGGTTTTGTTTTCTGAAGCTAGTTTGTTCAGAAAACTACCAGAGATTTTATATTGATTTGATATTATGGTGCAATGAGCGGCTCTAGGCGACTCTGCAGCACGCTTATTCTTTTATAGTTACAAATTTACAATCCACTTCAAACATCATTAAGCCACTACTAGTTTGGTACCCGGTCCGTTGGCCGGGTAAATTTTGTTTGAAATATGTACTTTGGTTTTTTCCTTATAAGTTGTCTATTTTGTTCAGTCTGTCATGTCCTCTCTCGTTCCGAATCGTGTATACTTTTGAGTCCGACCAGTTGGTCGCTACATAATTTTTGTAAGGTAAATTAGTTTGTACCGCACGATAATATTTTAGCACCCATGAAATTATTGTGCATTATTATTATGATATTACAAAATTAAACATTGATATAATTTAGTAACTCAATAGAATAAGAAATTTGTTCTGTGATCTATGTTAATATATATTTTATGGCGGTACAATCGAATGACATTGATATAGTTTCGCAACTATCATGATTGTGGCTATGTTTTAAAAAAAAACATATATCAAAATGGGTATTCTTGTGTAGATCACATAAAATCTGATTTTTTCGCACAATAATATTTAAATTCGGAGTTGAAACGAAATAAAATAGGTTTATATCATATTTGGTCACTGAGATTACTAAATCGAGTCATGTTTAGTCACTAGAAAATTTTAATATCAATTTTGGTCACTTGAATTATTGAAAAAGGTCATATTTAGTCACTCTCCTGTCAGTTTCCGTACAACTCCATTAATGGAGTTGGACGAACACTAATGGGAGAGTGACTAAATGTTACATGTTTCGGCAATTCGTGTGACCGGAGTTGGACGGAGGCTAATGGGAGAGTGACTAAATGTGACCTGTTTCATTATCTCAAGTGACCAAAATTGATATTAAATTTTTCTAATGACTAAACATGACATGATTTAGTAATCTCAGTGACCAAATGTGGCATTTATCCGGATCAATTAAGAATAGTAGGGGAGATTGAAAAAGAAGAGAGAGAGTTAAGTGGCACATTCTAATTGGGGTATAGAAAAATTTAAAAGGAAAAAAAAAGGAGTTAAGAAAAATCTGATTGGTCGGAAGGGTGCTGACGTGGATGCGTAGGAGGGATGGAATTTTGAAATGGTGAAAGTAGTTTTTGGAAAAGCCTTTATATATTTTATAGATATATATAGATAATGTTATGTGATATGAGGGATTGGTCTTGATCTTGAGTTTTAGTGGCGGTTTCTCTTATTGGATGTCATGAAGACTGGCTTCAACTGATCTTTCTTGGTCCATCGATTACAAAACTGTTTCTGGCGTTGGTAAAGAATTTCTGCTCGAAGTTCCTTGTCAAATATTATAATTTCCCCCAATCGATTATCAAGAATTTGTTGAAATAATTTTAGGTGCAATTGATTATGAGTTACAACTCCCAAGGTCTTAATGTGATGGTTGTTTCCGGATAGATAATTCCCAAGTCTTGTATTTGTCAACCCAAACAATCTGATGCTCCCAACACAAAACCGAGTGGGCCAAACAGTGGCCTGGTTTGTTGTTCTTTCTCGTAGAAAACTTCCATTTCAGCGGCATCCCTGAGAGAGTCTCATTCATCCTTGCCATCCTCAGAATTTCGTCACACCAAACTCCCAATTTCGTGAAATCCCTCTCTTCCTTCTCCAATTTTCCAATCAGCAATTGACAGTCCAATTTGACAGTCAACGGGCTAAATCCCCTTCGGTTAGCTTCCTTCAACCCCATCAATAGCGCCTTCACCACAGCTTCGATAGGCCTGCAAACACCTTTATACTTCTTCGTCGTTGCTCCACAAAAGTTCCCCCTCCAATCTCTGATGACACATCCAAAACCCACGCCTAGTTGCTTGAACATCCCCGCATCCGAGTTCAATTTGAAGCAACCGAAAGGGGGAGGTCTCCAATTCACCGATCCCCCATGGCTAGACGATGAGGAGGGGGTGACATCGTTCGAGGATAGGGGTTCTTGGGCATCAAGAAAAGCACGGAGCCATCCAAGGGCCTTTGGGATGATCTGGTCTTCTTCAGTCTTACGATTATTGTTCAAATGATTACATCTCTCCTTCCACAGGTACCATAGAACAACACTGAATTTCTGAATCAGTTCCTCCAAAGAGTTTTTCCAGACCTCTTTTAACCAGTCCAAACACGATTTTCCTTCTCCTGTTTCAAACAGCTTCTTCTCTTCCCAAGATTGCCACTGTCGCCTTATCCAGCTAAACTCCTAGAGAGCATGCAAGTAGGTTTTGGGAAGTCCACCAGAAGGGGCGGTCAATGCAGGCGTCCTCAATCCATTCCTGGATATGGCATCCAACCGGTAAGATGTTCCTCCCTGCTCTCTATATAAAATTACGAACTTTAGGTGGAATAGCAGTTTTCCATAGGGCCTTCCAGAACTCGGACTCATCATCTGAAATGTCAAAAGCACGGTAAACAAAGTCGAACCTTTCATCCATAATTCTATGATAAGCCGATTTGATAGAGTATCTCCCATCATCAGTGTCAAACCAGATAATTTATATATTAAAGATGCTTAAGTTTTTTTTGTAAAATGATGAACAGACTTCGCAATGTCTATATACTCGCGAGAAAAAGAATAAATAAATTCGAAGGTAATATTCCACAACCAAACAATGAGAATGAGAAAGCAAACCTACAACTATGACTCATAACATCTTGGTCAATCTTTTCGATCTATAACATCCTGGCCCAAACTGTAAATAAAAGTAACGAAATTGGCCAAATCAGATGTTGGACCGTTATCTTGGACGATCAAACGCGTTGACTAACGGTCAACGTGCCATGTCACTGCCAAGTTAGCAACTTTCATTCAATTTTTTTTTATATTTTCCACCTATTACCATTTTTGTTTTTCATTTTGAACCAAAAGAAGAAAACAAAATTCATTTTGAATGAAGAAAAATGGTAATAAGTGGAAAATATAAAAAAAAGTGAAAGTTGTTGATTTGGTAATGACGTGGCGCGTTGACAGTTAGTCAATGTGTTTGACCATCCAAGATAACGGTCAAACATCGGGTTTGGCCAATTTCGTTACTTTGATGTATAGTTTGGGTCAGGATGTTATAGATCAAAAAGATTGGTCAGGATATTTATTATGTGCAAAGTTCAAGCCATACAAATATATTAATCCTAAAAGTAATGTACTGGGAAAAGTTGATAACGGTATTTATCAGCTAATAAAACAAATGTTAAACCGCACAGGAAACTGTAAGTAAGCTTAGTGTTGGGGATGAAAATGGTGGAGATACATGACAAGTATTGGGGACTTTCCAAACTCCGAAGACGGGAAAATAAGAAGAAAAAAGAAAGAACTATGTCAATTGCGGTTAGGGATGACAATCAAACTCGCTATCGTGAGTACCCGATTGCTTCTATTTGTTGGTTTGAAATATATGTTTCGATGCTATTAAGTGATGCATTTATAAAGATATTGGTGGGCTTTATCAATTAACCATTTTCTTTGAATTTTGTTAAAAGAAGTGATATATCAAGGACTAGCTTTGTGCAAGGGCGGAGCTACATTGTAATTAGGGTGGGCCCCGGCTCTCCCGGGATTGGTTTCGGTTCTAGGTCTTTAACGATATTTAGTACAAATTTTATAAATGGAACTTTTTCTGTAACTTCTGTCATGTAATAACTATATGGTCATCCATTTATGGTATTTTGTGGGATTAAGTGATATGCTTTTTTTTCCCCCAAGAAATGTCAAGAGAGAACCTATACAATCTACCCCAACCCTGCCCAACCCAATACATCAGTGAAGCCAACCCACAAAATCAAAGGCGCATAACTCTAAAGGGGAGAGTAACAGTGCTTTCTGCGCCACTCTATGGGCAGCACTGTTAGCAGTCCGAGGAACTGCCCTAAACTCTAAAGAAACAGAGACGGAAGAAAGGAGAAGGAAGCAATCCCGAAGCACCGGACCTCCAAAGGAGTCAGAGAGAGCACCTTGACGAAGCTGACGAATCACCACCTCTGAATCTCCTTCTATGATGACCCGAGGCAGCAGTTTGGAGACTACAAGGGCGATGGCGTCCGATTGTGATTTTTAGTTTGTGGTGGCATCAAGTTATGCTAGTTAAGCAGTCCCAAACCCATATTCTCCAATTAGTATGCCTATTGTGGAGAATATGGAAATTAAGAAATAAAGTGGTATTTAAACATACCCAGCCTCATGTCCGCTCGCTTGCCCACCAATCCTCGTTTCAGTCCCGTGAAGCTTTCTCCTCCTTGTCGCCTGCCTCGTCATCCCTGCCTCGTTCTCCTGTGTATGCTAGTCCTCTCTGGGAAGGTCCTCCTCAAGACCATCTGAAGATAAATTTCGATGATGCTGTCAAAGTTTCTGGTTGCTCGTCTGGCCTTGTTGTTTGTGGCTCGGACGGGCATGTGCTTCTGGTCTTGGGTGTCCAGCAACAGTGGATCTCTGACACATATCCTTCAGAACTCGTTGCAGCTTCTTGAAGTTTGTCTTGGTCATCCTCGAGCAGATGCAGAAGTTGTCATCCTTCGAGATTGTCGTTTTTTTTTTTTGCTTGAGTCTTTTTTCATTGTATAGAATTTAGTGCGGTTCCGTGGACTGCCAACGGGGCTGCTCATAGAGTGGCATTTAAAGTCCTGTTGGTGTCTCGGTTAGAGTTAGCTTCTTTTCATTTTGTAAGGTGATTTGTTAGTGGGATAGGGAGGGATTGTGGGTAGTAGTTCTTTCTAACTATTGTCTTGGCATTATTAAAAAAAAACCCTATATGGTCTAATGATAGCCAAGTTTAACTTGTGTTTTAAAGCACACTAGTTCGATCCGCATTGGTTACATAATTTTTTTAAAATTATTTTCGGCCTTCTGTCTCGAAATTCTGGCTCCGCCCCTAGCTTTGTGCACGGTAACATTAGACCGTTATTTTGGTACAACATGAATTGATTTATTTTAGGGTTGATCATTGCGGTTTGCCCTTGTTATTTTGAGATGTTCATTTATTTTATAACTTTAATTTAAACAATTTGTTTGTAGTCTATTTGGTTAATCTTTGCTTCTTTACGAAAGGCTTAGGTCGCTTCTTTACGAAAGGCTTAGGTTCAAGTGTGGATAATGAAGATTTTTATAGAAATGTATTGATAAGTACTATTTGCAATTACAAATTTATCCATAATCATAATTAAGAAGGATTATGACACATGATTACAAACTCAAAAGGCAATAATCCACAATTAAACAACGAAAAAGAGAAAGCAAAATTATAATTATGAGTTTATGACACATGATTATTTACGTGAAAAAATATAGCAAAATTTATCGAGAATAAATGGTCAAATAACGTTTGGGATATTAACAACTTTTAGTGACATTTAAAATTCAAAAAAATAATCTCCTACATTTTCACCAACTAGTGTACATGTATGTTTGGTAGTTAGGAATTAGCATTCTCTAATTAGATGTATTGTTTCAATCTTTAAATTTAAAAAATTCATTATTTTTAGGATGAGTGATTTTGGTGTTCCCATCTTCTGCTCAAATAGAAGCATTGTGCTCATTTTAAAAAAAGAAAACAACAAATTACAATATAAAAAATTCTTCTAATTACATATATTGTAAAATAGATAATCTAAAATCACAACTTCCAAACTACAAACAACCTCCTGTTGGGCCACATGGTTGAGCGACATTGGGCTTAAGGCCCAGGGACAGCCAGCGAGCTCGGCCCAGTAGGAAAGCAAAGGAGATACACGACAAAAGGTATGACAGTGCGGTCAGGCGGTCAATCTCTCGATAAAGACATGGATAGATTGCCTGACATAAAGCACTGATGGTGACAGGAGAGAGAGAGATCTACTAAGATATTTACCTCAATACAAGCATGACTAAACATTAATTACTCGCCGTAGGCGGTCTATTATAAGATGAGGCGTGTTTAGTGCGTCTGACAGAGCATTTAATGCCCTAAGTTCCACCTAATCGGGTAAAAATACCCTCACATGAGCATTGGTGGTAACTCACTACTTCCTCTCTCTCTAAATCTAGCACATATTCTTACTTCTCTCTCTAACTTAAGCATAAGAAAATGTACTGAACAACCGCCCACGAACATTTGCCTTGCAAGGTTAGGAGTGCATCGCATCATCAGGAACAGTCGCCTCACTCGTGCTCCATCAACCGCCTAGGACTTTCTAGGCATAAATATCTCCCTTCTCTTCCCTTCCATTGATCTAAAAACTAGGGGTGTTCAAACGGATTGGTTACCATGGTAACCATATTAAATGGTAGGATTTGGTTAATTTGGATAATTGGTTTTGTTTGGTTAAACAATTTAGCTTATTTGGTTTAGGTGGTTTGGTTTGGTTTCAACACTGCTAACCAATGAAACCAATTAACCAATTAATGATAACGTAATATACAAAATTATTTATACTTTCATGCAATCAACCAAACCAAACTTTCGTGATTCCCTAATTGATTTCCATGTGCACAAAAAACCAAAGCATCATGGGTCAAAAATTAAATGAGTTTGCCTATTTACTAAACCAAAACATTTTGGACCGCTACTAGACTTTATGATTACGTATAGTACCATGATAGTCACATCAAACTATGAGGAATTGTAACGGATCAATTTGACACAATTGTCTCGTTTTGAGACAATTGTACCAAATTGCCTCGTTTGCCAGCAAATTTTTTTTGGATAGACCAATCTGCCTGAGGTATTTTGAATTGATCCGTTTTGAGTCAATTTCAATTACCTGGGGTGGGGGCAGGTAATTCGAATTGACTCGTTTTAATTGCCTCGTTTATAAAACGAGACAATTGATCAAATTGACTCATTTCTAGATTGATCCATCCAAACGACCCCAAGTGTTTTGTAGGAGAGCTTTAACTTCCTGATGAGTGGTATTAGAATGTATTTAATATTTATGTTAAGGGGTTGTTGTAAGCTAACTATATTAGGTGCAGAGATGATGAATGATGTATTAACTCGAATGATAATAATCACTGATGGTTAGTCTTATTATTATGGCTTATATATAATGATAGTTTATGATAGTAATAACATATGGTTATGTTTATTCATTAACAGGAGAATTATTTTTATGTAATGTTATGTTATTTGATTAATCCGATTATCCGATTAACCAAACCAATTAAACTTTGGTTTGGTTAATTTGGTTTTCGTGTTAATTTGGACGGTTTGGTTAAGACATTTAACATTCTATTCCATAGTCAATAAAATTTAGAGTTAATTGGTTTGGTTATTAGTTATTACTACGGTAATAATTTGAACACTCCTACTAAAACCCCTGAACCCAATAATATTAAGTATTTATTATTTAACCCTTTAAATTTTATCAGTATTTCGCTCCTTTTTAGATTTTAACGGGTAATCTACATTTTACTCCTTCCCTTAAGTGGAAATCTGTTTTCCTCATTTTTGCCGTTAACCGGTTCAGGACGATCCACAATTTCTCCGATTCTGACATTCACCGGTTCCTCGTATCGGATCGCGATACAGCAGCTTCATTTCTCTTTGTTGTTGCCGATTTCGGGCCGGAAAAAGCTGGGAACGACGCCTGATCAATCAGTATGGATGAGCAAAATCCAGTGGAAATGGACAAAGAGACTGCGCTGTTATCCCGATTAGCGGCGAACCATCTCCACTTAGCGCAGTTCGAGCCACTTCGTGCCGTCTTGTTAACTCTCCGGCGGAAGCATCCCGACCTAGCTCTCGCGATTCTTCAAACGATAGTTGCTAACGCTGGGCGCTTCGAGAAGATTGTGTGGTCGTCGTCTTGTCGGTCTTCGTCTCTCCTGGCCTATCTGTCAACCCTAGAGCTTTTGCAGTACAGCGACTCCACTTCGCGGATATGGAGCTTCGATTCTGGTACGCTGCGATTGAGGGCGGAATTCTTGTTGCTCGTTCAGCTCTTATGGGACCGGGTGGTAGATGTTGATAAGGGGGATAATGCCGGGATTGAGGTTGAGGAAATGGATGATAGCCGGCGGGCAGCTGATTCATTGGATGGAATTCAGAGTTCAAAGGATACGAGTAGTGAACTGGAAGTCCGTGTTAGGGTTTTGGATAAGGTTTTGGAGTTAGGTGTAGAGAGATTGAAACCAGATATAGAAGCTGATACTGGTGAAGATGGAGAAGGGGCGCAGAGGAGGGTAGTTCCTGGAACGGTTATGATTGATGAAACAGAATTAATGTGTTTAAGGAAGACGATATTGGATAATTCTGACGAATTCGACTCGTTATGCTTCAATATACAGCAGCAGATAAAGGAGCCTGAAGTTGACAATACAGGGCTTGCAGTAATGGTGCGTAGGGATGATAAGACCAAGTTGGACTTGAAGGAGAAGGCAGAGGAGGATCGGAAGGTACTTAGTCTCATACAGAAAGTAGTGCAATTGGCACATTTGGATGCCATGAAGGACCGGATAAAAGAGAACAATGAAGAAAGTGCTATTTCTCATATTCGTTTTTTGCATCTTGAGTATGGGGTGGAGGAAGCTGAATATAGGTATGTGTTTCTTTTCTGTATATTATGGTCCCTAGTCAAATTCAGGACTCGGTAGAACTTTTATGTTACGATTTCAGTTTCCTTAGGAGCAACTGAAAATTGAGTGCTAGTCTCAACTGCGTTATTTATCCTGAAAGGAAGTCTGGAAAACAAACTTACTGGAGAAATAATTAAATCGGCTTGTAGTTGAATTCAGCATTTAGCCTGAAAGATATATTAGTCTTGGTCCAAAGGCTGTTTGATCTAAGTAGAAAAATGCATGTAAAGAATATTACATCAATGATGTTGATGATTTGCAAATTGCATTCAAGGAGTTCCCTCCCATATTGTCTTTGTGGTTTACGTTGAGTCTGAGCCTATGTGAAGACATGTTCCAAAGTTCTTATTTTGAGGTCCATTCGTGGATGTTAGTAAGAACTGGATTATTTCTTCAAATTCTCCTGCAAGAGCTTGTGTGGTGCTGTTTTGAGCTTTTACTTCTCGCTTTTTCCATGTCATATGTGTCTGATCTCTAAACTAAAGCTGCATTTTATTTAATCATCCATTTTTGTTGTGAATTTTGTCTTCATGTTCGTTATTTTTGTATCCGTTTGCATGATCTTTTTATGATAGAGTGGTTCTGCAAGATCTGCTGTCGAGGATTTTGTCAAGGAGGGAGGTATATGGAGAATCCTGGAATTTGATGCAAGAGCAATTGTTGTGTATTTATGGGGAGACTCTTTCATCTAACTGTACACACCTTGCAGAGATTATCCAGGTACTGTCTTCTGTATTCAAACAGCAAGCAAAGTTGGCATTGTAAACCAATATAGTGACCTGATCGGTAATGTGGGGACCTAGGGATGCTAATATCCACCACGCCCTAGTTCAAACCAATATAGTGGCTGAATTATTGAGATTTAGGCTATTGAATTTTGTATATTTGATTGGCTGGGTAGAATGCTACACACACGTGTGTCTTAGGCTATTGCAGGTCAGTCAGGGGCCCATGGCTAGCTTGGATCTGTTAACTATATTACTTGGAAGTAACCATCAATTAGCTGTTTTGTAAAATGTGGACAGGAGCGATAATGATATTAGTCATATTCTAAGTTTGTTGTGTTTTATGATTGTATGAGGTCTAAACGACTTCTTATTCTCGTGCTTTGATACATAGTTTGGCTGTTGATTGCATGGGTGTACTTAACTGTAGGTCATACAAGATGATCTGCTCAGTCAAGAGATTGAGAGGTCTCGAACACTGGACAACAGCAGGGTCCCGCCCCCTTTGGAGCGTTTTAAAAGATATCTTGCAGAGATAAGAGCAGATGCAGCTTTAAGTGAACCCTCCTTAAATACAGCAGCCTCTCTCGGCATGAGAGATATGTACCATTATGCCCGTGTGTCTGGACTGCATGTGCTTGAGTGTATCATGGATACTGCCCTTTCTATCATAAGGAAAGATGAACTTCAAGAGGCTAATGATGCAAGTTACCGAATAGACATTCAAATTAAATATGTGATTTATTAGCATGCCTGATTTTTTATTCAGAAATCTCATTACTCAGTACTGCTGCAGGTTCTTACATTATTTCCTCGACTGAAGCCCCTTGTGGCTGCCATGGGTTGGGATCTGTTGTCTGGTAAAACAGCAGCTCGGAAGAAATTAATGCAACTTCTTTGGACAAGCAGTGAGTCACAAGTTTCTCGGCTGGAAGAATCTTCATTGTATGGGGATAAAGTAGATGAGGTATCATGTTTTTCAGATTTCGTAGATCTCTTTCATGATTTGGTCCCGGGAACGTGCAATATGGGTTTGTTTAGGCTTAAACTTATTGTTTTACAGGTATCATGTGTGGAACATCTGTGCAACTTGTTGTGTTATCATATAGATCTGGCTTCTTTTGTTGCTTGTGTAAACTCTGGCCAATCATGGAATTCAAAATCATCATTGTTGTTGTCTGGGGGTCAACAAGTAATTGGTGAAGCTGAAGATACTAAAGAAGCTTTTGTTGAGACCTTTGTTTTGGAACGACTTTCGGCACAGAGTCCCTTGCGGGTAAGGCTATACCTCTAAGATGCATATTTTACTTCAACTGCCTTGAATTAGGTTATTTCACTTGAACTAATATTTCACTTCAGTTCCATTTCACCCAAAAAGTTAAGGAAAATAGAGATGCCTTTATGATGCTGATATGGATCAGAAACAATGTAATTCTGGGTTATGCTCTAATATTCGTGCTGGACATAGGGGAAATCTGAGTTGTCAAACTCCTCATTGCAAATCATTTTCTAAGGCATATACTTTTGCAGTAAAATGGGCCTGAAGGAATACTGAAAGGGACGATAGGTAGATGATTGAATTGAGTTCCTAATCTATGACTGGGATTTGGGAGATAGTGAAGAAGGACAGATTGTTGGCTTTAAGAATCACGTTTTCCCCTTAATAGTGTAGTCAAAATATGCGCTTTAAAACTTGAAAGCTTACGCTTTTGCGCTTCTAGGTCACTAAAACGCTTCTACATAGAAAAGTGCGATTTTGACTACATTGCGAGTGATCACATTTGACTATCAATTTTTTTATTATGTTGAAGTGGTATATATGAGAAGAATATAGATCAATGTAATCATTGGCTTTAGTGAATCGAGATCAGTTTCCATTGTCAACATTGATTAAGCATGACATAAAAAAGCCCGATCATCAAAGTAGGGTAGAATCGTATGAAGGCAATGATTTATCTCGATTCTACGTATTTCTTTGATTCCACAGTTAAATCGTTAGAACAACAGAGTTTGCATAAATTCTAACCATGTTTAGCAAGCAAACTCGTAAAATTGCAAGATTCTACTAGTAGACTTGAGATTCTGTCTACCATGCTTGAGACTATCAAAAGCTATGAATTAAAACTATTTTTTGGGCGAAGACTCAGGGGTGAGACTTGTTAAAAGGAGCATGCTTGTTGCTATCAATTGTTATAGTTGTCTCCTATTTGCATCTTCAACACCAGTTGTACCACACGGAAAATAAACCTGACATATTTTCAATGATTGGTTTCTCTCTTTCGAACTACTGAATCATAACACCTTATCTTTTTCTGCAGGTACTGTTTGATGTTGTTCCAGTCATAAAATTTCAGGATGCCATTGAATTGATAACCATGCAGCCAATGGCTTCCACTGTAGAATCTTGGAGAAGGTATCTGCAATTTTGTTTCGTTATTGCGTTAAATAAATATGTTCGGTGGCTTGGGTGCCTTGCATTATGGTGCCATACTAGTGCATAGGTACAATAAAGAGGCATGGGGCTGTTTTTAATCCCTTCACTATCTTAGTTGGAGGGTTGACTGATGCTTTGGTGGTCGGTCCTTGATGAGTTTCTGGACCTTTTGGATTACCTGGTTGTCTGATATTACTGCTCAGTATTAATCTCAACCTGCAAATTGTTTAAGAGGGTGTATTTATCCTTTTCTTTTTGGCATGACAGTTATCTGTCATGGTCTTCCTAAATGGACAGGGTATTTGTACATATATAAAGTCAGAGACTAAATGAGTTAGCGATATAGCTTATCTTTCAACTTTTTGGTAAAGAAGTGAATACCAATTTTAGTTCAATTTGTATAAGCCGCAATGGGGGACGGGATGGATCATGATTCTTGTGGTCTTTGATAACTGTGTAACTGTTTTGTCTTACTCTTGTCATCTGTTATTGGCATGCTGATCTTTTTGGTAAATAGGTTACACAGAGCTGTGGATTAATTAAATAAGCTCGCAATGTAGTTTATTGTTCATCTTTTTGGTAGAGGTTAATCATAACTGCAGTTACATTTCTATGACTAAATGGATAGGCTGATGGATCACGTCCTTCTTGTGTTTCATATATTTTGAGACTCCTTTTTCATATCTGTAACTTCTTGATCTTACAGCCATCATATATGATTATGTAAGACTGATCTTTTCATTCTTTTGGGAATAGGATGCAGGATATTGAACTCATGCATATGCGCTATGCTTTGGAATCAGTTGTTCTTGCACTAACTGCAATTGGAAGAAACATTATCGAAGACGGAGAAAATAGTCATCGGGCAGCTTTATACCACTTAAAAAGCCTTCGAACTCATTTGGAGTCTGTAACAAACATTCCTCGCAAGGTGATGTATTTAGGGTTTACTCTGGTCTTTGACTGTGGGTTTTTAATGTGCTACCTTTTCCACCCTACTTGAATAAAATTGTTACAAATTGAAAGATTTTCAATTAGAAACTTCAATTACCTTGATGGAAATAGATATGATCGTGAGTGCTCTTCTAGGTTCTTCATTGAAAGGATATTAAGTTTCACTGTATACAAAACCACACTTAAATGCAATATTTTTCTGGGATTCTATTTGCGCTCTTCTAGGTTCTTCATTGAAAGGATATTAAGTTTCACTGTATACGAAACCACGCTTAAATGCAATGTTTTTCTGGGATTCTATTTGCAGTTTTGAAGGTCCTTTTGTCTTGCTGTGCCACTACTTTTTAGTTCTTCTTAGTCCACCTGAAATATTTAGTGAATGATGGGAAAGATCTGCAGATTTTTTTTAGGCACCAAGTTTTTTCTGAATGATATGTCTCTAAATGGAGCGAAGGCTCTAAACGTGCTTTAAACGAAAACTTTTGCATGGTCTTGGGAACTTTTTTACAATTTTATAAATTCTTTGTATGGGGGCTAGTGGTTTCATTCGTTGACTGTGGTTGTCAACTTTATTTGTAAACAACAGAAGATACATTCTTTGACCAGTTGGCTAAATTTGGTATGATTGTGGCTAATTTCTTTTGTTTATATCCTCCCCTTTTTTCCATGTCTGTTAATTTCCTGGAGGTTCAGATGTTTCCAGTTATTCTTCAGTTGTGTGCTTGTGTTGTTGGTGAACATAAATTCTCTTATTATGCATTTTCACAAGGTCAACTCTATTCAATTGTGCAGATATTGATGGTGAATGTTATTGTTTCGCTTTTACATATGGATGATATCTCTCTCAATTTGACGCATTGTGCCTCACCAGGGAGCATGTCCGAATCACCTACTTCTTCATGGGAACACACTGATGTTGCCACATGTGAAGGGGAAAACGAAACAGTTATTTCTTTCACGGAATTGCTACTTGATATATTGAATCGTAGTCTTCCATCAGGTGTGGTTGAAGAGATCACAGTGGATGATGAACTCAGTATAGGTGGAAGACAGGCTTTGGAATGGAGAGTATCACTTGCTAGAGGTTTCGTTGAGGATTGGAAATGGCGATTGACAATTTTGCAGAGTCTTCTGCCTTTATCAGAGCACCATTGGGGATGGAAGGAGGCATTGAGTGTTTTACGTGCAGCCCCATCCAAGCTGCTTAATCTGTAAGTGCTATTGAGGCTTGTCAAATGACCCTGAATATGGAGTTTTGTATGGTAGTGATGAATGAGCTACAATTCACAAGTGATGCTTTTGGAAATATGTCATTGTCTCCCTATAATGTAAATCCAGTTATTCTGGGTCAACTTTTTTCGGCCAGGTGTATGCAGAAAGCAAAGTATGACATTGGGGAAGAAGCTGTTCATCGTTTTTCATTGTCTGCTGAGGATAGAGCTACCCTAGAACTGGCTGAATGGGTAGATGGTGCATTCAGAAGGGCATCTGAATCTCGACTGGCAAGTCATCACTTCCCTTATGTTTAGCCAATTCAGTAGTGTACCTGAAAATGGAATCTGTTATTCCTGCTACTATGAATGTTGAGATATACGATGAAGATATCAGACCATTTGATATTTAGGCAAAAATTAAATGGTTACTGTAAACACATTTAAAATTACTCCCCAATATTGCATGCTCTGTTAACTTTTTCTAGGGCTATGCTCTGTATACTTTACATTATTATTGTGAGTGAATATCTTGGATAATGTTCTTACAGTCACAGCTCAAATGAAAGTGCTGTGTGCTTCCTGCTGCACCCTTCACTTCTTGTTTCTGAGACGTTGACATGTAGGCCACCATTAATAGTCACGAAGACTGGCGGTGTATTCAAACCTGATGCATTTTTTTATTTGTTTATTATACCAGGTAGAAGATGCAGTTTCTCGTGCTGCTGACAGTACATCAACTATGCAGGACATCGATTTTACATCTTTACGCTCCCAAATAGGTCCTTTGGCTGCGGTAAGTTGTTCTTACAGTTGAAATTTATTGTCCACTTGTAGTTCTTTCACACCTCTCGTAGGTCCTCTTCAGAAAAGAACTGTCATTGTAGATTGACATAATTCTATTTGTTGTCAGATTCTTCTGTGTATTGATGTTGCTGCAACTTCTGCAAGGTCAACGAGGATGTCCCAACGTCTTCTGCATCAGGCAATGATTATCTCCTCTGAAAACCTGGAGTGTGACAGTTTTTACATTCTTTCATCTCCAGTATTGTTTCATTACGTCTGTCTTAGCCGTTTACTTTCATGATTCGAACAAAAATCTCCATGTTTAGTTGCTAGTCAAACATCAGTTCGGCTCTTATCAACTTTACTACATTGAAAAGTGGTTTTGCTCATCAATTACTATTCACATATGCACTCATGTGATTTTGTCTAGATTTTCTCTGTTGCTTTGACTTAATTTTGCTGTGTCTAACTTTATATTAGGAGGCTGGCAAGACAAGAGGGAGAGGGCAAAAATTCCTCCTCTGTTGACATAGGTTTTGTTTTTTTTTTGGCTTTGTTCTGCTGTACATGCAGGCTCAAATTATGTTATCTGAGATATATCCTGGAGGCTCCCCCAAAATGGGTTCCACTTACTTGGATCAAATTCATGAGGCGGGGTAATTTCTGTATCACGACGTGTCCTCAAGAGATTGAATGAATTGTTGGAACAAGTAAGTACAGTCATGGACTGTTGATATTTTTCCATAAGAAAACGCTATACTTTATGTGAGGAGAAGCAGCATTATTCTATATGTCAGTTATCCGTGAAGCATGTTTGCAATCTTGTTTTCCAGTTT
This sequence comes from Linum tenue, assembly GCA_946122785.1. Lineage (NCBI taxonomy): Eukaryota > Viridiplantae > Streptophyta > Magnoliopsida > Malpighiales > Linaceae > Linum > Linum tenue. The sequence continues at coordinate 727,293 of CAMGYJ010000005.1, read as the reverse complement.
CGCCCCTATTGCATGAAGAGTATGTTTGTCAAAGATAGCGAGTTGGCCTTCTGAGGCCAAGCCATGGAATCATTTAAACAAGGGGATTCGTTGAGTGGATGCTGTATTAACATTAAGTTTAGGAAATTAATCCCGACCCATGTTTTTATTATACATGATAATGTGAATCAATGCCCTCGCAACTCATACCCTTCGAAAGTTGCATTTTGTCTAGGATGACAGTCCAGGCCTCCAGGCAATACTTACTGGGGAAAGCGTAATCATGTCATCAAAGGAACTTCTCCGCCCTGGACAAAGAGAACGTGCTCTGGCAATGCTACATCAGATGATTGAAGATGCTCACCAGGGAAAACGGCAGTTTCTGAGTGGTACCTTCTTCCTTACTAATGAGAAATAGATTCTGGAAAGGACAGTTTGTACATTCAGGAGAAAATATATTTCCTATGTGTTTGGTCTAATACTGTCATGGTACTGTAGGCAAGCTTCATAATCTTGCAAGAGCTATTGCCGATGAAGAAACTGAAACAAGCTCTAGAAAAGGTGATGACCAAGAAACAGAACAAAAGGTTTTGTTTGATTTTGACAAGGATGGGGTGCTTGGGCTTGGGTTGAAAGCCTTGAAACAGATTCGCAGAAGTGGATCAAGTGGAGAAACTACTGTACTGCCACTGTACGACATTAAAGATAACGGGAAGAAATTGTTTGGTCCACTAAGTGCCAAGCCCACTACATATCTTTCACAGTTTATTCTCTACATCGCTGCGGTTGGCGACATAGTTGATGGGACTGATACCACTCATGATTTTAACTTCTTCTCTCTTGCTTATGAGTGGCCAAAAGATGTAAGTCATTCTGCTTTGCACTTTGAAGGCTCACTAAAGTTTTTAGCAGTTCACAATTACACATATGATGAAATTAGTTTGCCACATGCTTGTCACAAAAATGAATTATGCTACTTGCATAATTAATAGCATTTTGGGTTAGTTGTGTGTGTGGGGATGGGGGGGGGGGGGGGATATCTCACATAATTGCTTATGTGAGCAACCAGATTGACTTGTCTGGATTTATATCTCAATTAGTTCTGCATTAACAATCAGTTCAAATTTTTAGACAATTAGATTACTTGATGGAAATTAAGGGATTGAGGGCCATTGCTTAAGACGACATATGCTTATATTTATATATGGTTTATGGTTGTCTCTTACCACTCACTTTTTTGGGTGCATGTTATGCACCCGCCTTATAATCATCATTTTGATCATGTGGTTCATGATAAGACAATCTCAATCATTAATTGGAATACAATGACAAGGAATGGATGAATTTATTGTATTTTAAGGGTTTAGGGTTAGGGTTTATAGTTTCGAATTTGAGGTTCAGGGTTTAGGGCATGGTTTAATTCACTAATTAAGTGTCGTTTGCCTTTCTATATAATAACATTAGACTGATGCTGCAAGTAAGATCCAAAACTTGATGCTTAAAGGCTATTTTCAAGATACAGTGCGTAGTATGCACTTATTTTTATGAGTGTACCATAGAAGCCGCCTATGAAGTGCCGACTCTTGACGTGTAGAACTTTATGGAAGATAGTTGCTTCAGTGGATGGTTTGTGTTTTATTTATTCAGTTTCCTTTCCATCCTGACTTCTCAATACTTCCTCTCTGTTTTCTTACGCAGCTTTTGACCCGCCTTGTATTTGACCGAGGAAGCACTGATGCAGCAGCAAAGGTTGCTGATATCATGTCTGCTGATTTTGTGCATGAAGTTATTTCAGCATGTGTACCTCCTGTTTATCCACCCAGGTCTGGTCATGGATGGGCAAGAATACCTGTCAGTACTGGATGTTCTAAGAGTTACTCTGAAAGTAAAGTTCTCTCCCCATCTTCTAAAGAAATAAAACCAGATTGCAATGGTTACTTCTCTGGAATTCCTGGATTCCCTCTGTACCCTCTCCAGTTGGATATTGTAAAACATTTGGTGAAACTATCCCCAGTAAGGGCTGTGTTGGCTTGTGTTTTTGGGAGTGGTATCTTATATCGTTCCAATGATTCTTATACATCTAGCCCTTTTTGTGAGGGATTGCTGCCACCCCCTGACACTGATAGAGTCTTCTATGAGTTTGCTCTTGACCAATCTGAGAGGTAACTCGTGTAGACATTGATGATTAAATTATGTGTGATATGATTTTACTGCATTTCTGAATTTTCTGAATCAACAGATACCCAACATTGAACCGATGGATACAAATGCAAACTAACCTTCATCGAGTTCTGGAATTTGCTGGGACTGGCAAACAAAAGGATGGTGGTGGTGAAGCAAAAGGTGACCTAAGGACTGCACGCAAGAGAGTTCGGGATCATGATGGTGATGCTGAGTCAGAAGTTGATGATCTCGGTGGTGGTCGTACTAATACATCATCTTTCCACGATATCGGTAGTGAAGATGGTGAAACTGGTGTATTACTGGATTCATTAGAATCTGGTGATGCAAAACCTGATAATACAATTTATCTTTCACTGGACTGGGAGAATGAAGAGCTGTATGAGAAAGCAGTGGATAGGTGTAGTTTTTGCTCTCTGCAATGTTCTTGTGCTCAGGTTTATATTGGGTTGAGATAATACCATGCACCTGCTAGTGTATTTAGTCCATTTCGAAGCAAGCTCTGTTACTCTTTAATAGGCACATTAGTTCTGGAGGAAGTGCTAAGCCCTGACTCCAAGTACGATGTACTATTCTTTCATGCAGTTTGATTGGTGAAGGAAAACTAATGGAAGCTCTTGCCCTTTCGGATCGCTTTTTACGTGGTGGAGCGTCAGACCAGTTGCTTCAACTGCTAATTGAACGTGGAGAAGAAATCCATCCTACTTCTGGACGTTCTCAAATTTATGGAGGACAGGGAATCTGGAGCGATAGTTGGCAGTATTGCTTGCGGCTGAAGAATAAACAACTGGCGGCTGAACTCGCACTGAAGTATGTGAAACCTTGTGACCAGTTTGAATCTTTTATACTTGGATTTCTCACTTGCTTACTGCCTAGCTTGGTGATCCCTTGAAACTTGCTTACCTGGTTCTGTATTTGGGGTTCTTTTTGGGTCGAGTTTGTTCTGCGTTCCTGCTTAATTCATAGTTTTTTTGGTCTGCTGACATGTGGCGGGAGCCTAAATTGGTACTCTAGTCCTTGTTGGCTTTAACTGGGTTTGCCTTAGACATCTGACCTACAGTTGGAATACTTGGTGTAATCTGTAGAACATCTGAAATTTATGTACTAATCACTTGGTTTCTACCTTATGAAGCTACTAAGATACATGCATGTTAAAGTAACTATGGGGAATGTGTTTCATGATCTTGAACATGTCATTTGAATCTAATAAGCTGTATCCTCAGGCATATGAATAGTTGGGAACTTGATGCTGCCCTCGATGTACTCACAATGTGCAGCTGCCACTTGACTGAATGTGATTCTGTTAGGAATGAGGTATTTGCTCCTTTATGGTTTTATGTTCTCATCTCAAAGTATGTGATACTCACAACTCACAAGACACAACTGGTTGTTCGGAGTTCAAAGTTTGGCTAGCCATTGGATTCCTATATTTTCTTGTCATGATCCCTTTGCTCTGACTTTGTATCTTGCTACTCACTGACATTGTCTTTTGAGATCCTTAGGTCTTACAGCGGAAACAAGCTTTGCAGAGATACAGCCATATACTTGGTGCTGATGATCGTTATAGCAATTGGCAAGAGGTGATACTAGATTGTTCGCTTCTGGGAGAGGATTGAAATAGAGGATAATAAATTTGTAGATTTCTTCCTGTTGATACTACATAGACTTCAGTTTTTTTCTGCTTAAAATTGCAGGTTGAAGCAGAGTGTAAGGAAGATCCTGAAGGCATAGCACTTAGACTAGCTGAGAGAGGTGCTGTTTCTGCTGCTCTTGAAGTAGCCGAAAGTGCTGGATTATCAATAGAGTTGCGGAGGGAATTACAGGGTCGACAGCTGGTGAAGCTTCTCACTGCTGATCCTCTAAATGGCGGAGGCCCTGCCGAAGCTTCACGCTTCCTGTCTTCTCTACGTGATTCTGATGATGCTTTACCAGTTGCAATGGGTGCAATGCAACTTTTACCTAACCTACGGTCCAAGCAGCTTCTCGTAATCACTTTACCCGCTTCTGATATGAATCTGTGAAGGTTGTGATGTATTTCCCCCTCCTTTGAGAGTGAAGCTTGTATTATTAATTTTCTATGAAGGTTCATTTCTTCCTAAAACGAAGAGATGGAAATCTGGCGGAAGTTGAAGTAACCCGGCTTAACTCATGGGCTTTGGGCCTTCGTGTACTTGCTGCTTTGCCCTTGCCATGGCAACAAAGATGTTCTGCCTTGCATGAGCACCCACACTTGATATTGGAAGTTCTGCTCATGAGAAAGCAACTGGAATCTGCTGCTTTGGTATGGTTATTAATCTCGCGTCAAATTTTATTTGTTCATGTCATGATTTTATGTTTTCTATGCATATAATATTGGTTACTAAATTCTGTACAAGGCTTTTTAAAGAAGCTAAAACACCCTCTTATGATTCCAAATGCCTTCATGCACTATTATTTCCACATGTTTTTTGTTTGACATGGGGTGAGGTTTGGTAACAGATCCTCAAGGAATTTCCTTCGCTGAGAGACGATAGTTTAATCATTTCATATGCTGCTAAAGCCATTGCTGTTAGCACTAGCTCTCCCAACAGGGAACCGCGGGTCTCTGTATCAGGGACAAGACAAAAACCAAAAACAAGAACTGGTGTGCCAACAAGGTCAACTTTTTCTAGCAGCTTAAGTAACTTGCAGAAGGAGGCACGTCGTGCCTTCTCATGGGCTCCCCGAAATACTGGAGATAAGAACCCCCCAAAAGATGTTTACCGGAAGAGAAAGAGCTCTGGGTTGCAACCATCTGAAAGAGTTGCCTGGGAAGCAATGGCTGGGATTGGAGAGGATCGTGATCCCTCAATCGCTGGAGATGGCCAAGAACGGCTCGCTTCTATTTCAATTGCTGAGGAATGGATGTTAACTGGTGATGCGAATAAAGATGCAGCTGTTCGTGCATCCCACCGGTATGAAAGTGCACCTGATGTCATACTTCTTAAGGTACGATGGTAGACTAGATTAATGTATATCACTATATATTGGAAGGGAATTGAGGTCACGTGAGTGTGAGTTAGTTGGATTTTCATTTTCAATTTTATGTGCATTTGATTTTCTTGATTCCGTTAGTGTGGGAGTTGCAGTGGTGTTAAGTGTCAAACTTGTTTGGGATGACGTTATAACATGGCATATCCTGGCTTAGCCCCATTTCTTAAGTGGTTTTGTGAATGTTAGCTAGTTTTCTTCTCGGAGCTGATTTTTATTGTTCTAATGAAGGTTATCTTATTCTTTCTATAGGCGCTGCTTTCATTATGCTCGGATGAACCTGTGTCAGCGAAAAATGCTGTGGACTTATGCATACATCAAATGAAAAATGTCCTCAATTCTCAGCAAATACCTGAAAATGCATCCATGGATGTCGTCGGGCGAGCACATCATGCCACAAAGGCATTTGTCCAGGTACTTTTGTGTCATGCAATCCCCTACATTGTAGTGCATGCTGCATCCTGGCCACCAGTGGCAATGACAGTGGCATGTGCTTTTGCTTTCTTTCTAGTTCATCAATTACTTTGAAACAGAATAGTGTCTCAATGGCAGTAATTCTCTACTGTCAATTGCAGGGGCTACTTTATGCTAAATCGCTGCTGAAGAAACCAATGGGTGGTAACGATGCAAGTAAGGATGCCGATGATGCATTATCAGATGCTGGTAGCTCTAGTGCTAGTCAGCCTACCGACGAAATATCTCAGATCTTGGCACAAGCGGACATTTGGCTAGGACGTGCTGAGTTGCTTCAGAGCCTTTTGGGGTTAGGAATTGCTGTTTCACTTGATGATATTGCTGACCAAGAATCATCTGCTCACCTTCGCGACAGGTTAATTGCTGATGAAAGGTACAGCATGGCTGTATATACTTGCAGAAAGTGTAAGGTAATATTGGGAAAAAATTTCATTTTGTATATTTTGCATATATTTGAAGAATTTGAAACATTGCAGTTTTACATTAATTACACAACATTGCCTTTGTTGCCTTTTCCAGATTGACGTGGTCCCTGTATGGAATGCATGGGGACATGCATTGATTCGGATAGAACGCTATGAACAAGCTCGTGTTAAGTTCAGGTATGTAAAATGTACATGTGCTCCCTTGATCCATACTTGTGGGATAAAAATCAGTTTTATAGGTTGATCTAGTTTCTCACTATACCTTGGTTACAGGCAAGCTTTGCAGTCGTACAAGGGTGATCATACACCCTTTGTTCTTGAGATAATCAATACAATTGAAGGAGGTCCACCAGCAGATGTCTCAGCTGTTCGTTCTTTGTAAGATTTCTATGCCTTCCAAGTGTATTCTTGATCAGAAACATTTCTCTGACCATTTACTTCACAATTTCGCCTCCATTACTAGATGCGCGAGTAGTAAATGATCAGTCATTTAGCTGTTGTGTAAAATATTTGTTACTGATGGATTGTTAACTTGTTATTTCCTGCCTTGATCTTGTTTTTTTTTTCTTTTTTGTGAAAAGAAACAGAATTCAGTCTGGTGTATGTTTATGCCTCACTTATTGATTTCCAAATCTTGATGATGCATTCTGATTGTCATCTTCTCTCATGAACATTGCCCCTGACGTGGTAAAGATCTGAATTGTGTCAATCTTATGGTAATCAAAGAAGCATTTACTTAGCATGGTTATGTCCAGCTTGGACAGATGCAATTTTGATCAGATGTGATGCCGTTGCCTGGTGGAGGTTGTACAACTAGGATATTTTCTTGTTTATCTTGGTGCCATGATGTTCTTATCAGTCATGGAGTAATTTGATATTCCTTGAACTTTATTTTACGAAAACACTATTAGAGTTGTTTTCTACCTCTTTTGTTTGTGCATCCTTTCTAATCGTTGTTAAAATGCAGATATGAGCACTTGGCTAAAAGTGCACCAATGATCTTGGATGACTCTCTGTCTGCTGATTCATACCTCAATGTGCTTTACATCCCAACCACCTTCCCCCGTTCTGAGAGATCCAGGCTCCAAGAACACTTGAATGATAACTCAGAAACCAACTCTCAGATTCAAGATGGACCTCGCAGCAACCTGGACAACATTCGTTATGCTGAGTGTGTCAATTACTTACAAGAAGTAAGCAGATCTTTGAGTTCATATCATTACAAGTATCTTGACATTTTGCATAGACGGCAACAGTATCTATTGCTGCCCTTTGGTCAGCATAGAATTTATTTATTAACATGCACCTCCATGGATATTGGGAAGGGTGGCTCTCTTATATGTTTGATGTTCATTAAGATTAATACTGCTAGCCTAGAACTGGAGTTCCCAGGTTCGAACCCCTTAAGTAGTACCTTAATCACAAAAATGAAACCTATATCACCCTTATAAAAAAAAATACTGCTAGAAGGGGAGAGTTTTTCTTTCTGTATGTACTTACCAAGCACTCAGACAACCAGACATTTCCACCGAGCTATTGATTTTATCTGCCACCTTTTTCATTGGATTCTCTCCATATCACTATTTGCACGAGTCAGTATTCCTTCTTTCCATTGTCTATCATGATGTCTCACCATTTATATTAATTTCCTCTTCCCATGATTTTCAGTTTTCTCGGCCGCATTTGCTTGGTTTCATGTTTAGGCATGGGCGCTATACAGATGCGTGCATGTTGTTCTTTCCTCAAAACTCTGTTCCTCAATCTCTCCCTCCTTCTGGGGTGGGAGCTGGAACATCATCTTTGTCTCCTCAGAGACTGGATCCCTTGGCAACTGATTTTGGAACTCTGGAGGATTTATGTGACTTGAGTATTGGGTATGGTGCAATGTCTGTCTTGGAAGAAGTGATTTCCTCAAGAATGACATATGCACAACAAGATGAGATTGTACAGCAGCATACTGCTGCTGCCGTTGCTCGTATTTGCACGTATTGTGAAACTCACCGGCATTTCAATTACCTATATCGTTTTCAGGTATGTTGAAGGTTAAGGTCTTGATTCTGAGTTCAATACTTCTGTGGATATTCAATCCCAGTGCCATAATGTCTGTTATATGTGTGAACTAAATTTGACTCTTTCCTGATGTATGGGGTTTCCGAATTTGTTTTTAAGCCTTTACCTCGAAGTTCAGTACTTCCATGGATATAATTTGGATGTAGATATTACAGCTGGGTTCCACGATGTATGTTATGTGTGAAGTAATGTTTGGCTGTTTCTTGTTTGGGTTTCTCAAGTTGTGTCCGGCGAAGTTTCATAGCTTTGACAACACATTTGGAGTATCTGTGTATATTCTCTTTTAGTCATGGTTTGTAGTTTACTTTGTGATGTTGCATTCCACTACCTACATGAAGCTAACCTTGAAATACTTGAGCAAAGCTAGTTGATACCAGCATCAGGGTACTTTGGAGAAGCTATCCTTGAAAGGTTTGAAGTTAATTGTACATTTGTCAACCAGTCTTGAATGTTTTCCAAGTGTACCCTGTATCTGGTGTATCGTGATTTTGTGTGCTTATTGTTAAGCTGCATGGTACATAATATTTACATAGATTTCTCTTACCCAAAAAAGCTTCTCAAACTGAGATTTCGCCAGATATAATAATCTGTCTTTGCCTGATTTGATGTATTTCTTGCTTCCATGGGAGGTCATTTATGATTTCATGTATTCCCTCTCTCAGGTTATCAAGAAGGATCACATTGCTGCTGGCCTTTGCTGTATTCAGTTGTTCATGAATTCTTCTTCACAAGAAGAAGCTGTTAAGCACTTGGAAAATGCTAAGGTAATTGTTGTATGTATGTGTCATGTGTGTTTTGTTCAAATGCTGAACTAAAACGTAAAATTTGTCATATTTGAGCTTGGCAATACCATTATGATCATATTGCTAGCACGGGGATAGAGAAAATCTGAACATGAACCCTTTTAGATCCCTAGACGAGGGTTTTTGGAAAAATAGATTAATTAGTGTGCATCTACAGGATATGGTTATATCATGCCATATCAACCGTGAGGGTTATATCATGCCATATCAACCGTGAGAAACATTATCACTCATTGATGTCAAATGTTAATTCTGTCATCGAAGGGTAAAATGGTTCTAGGTTTACCGAATTGCATTGAAGTTGGTGTTGTGAAGTTATTGAAAACTGGAAATACTTCCTAATCATGGAACTCGGGCCAGAATTGGAGCTGCTGACTAAATGTCCCCTTCATGAGGTGCATGAGCTAGGAGGCGCAGCCATGTTATTGCTTATTTTTATTTGGGTATATTAAGTTGCTACTCTTCTGCTTGCTTCGGGTGTAGGTGCATTTTGATGAAGGATTGTCAGCCCGTTACAAAGGTGGAGAGTCAACTAAGCTTGTGTCAAAGGGTGTTAGAGGAAAGAGTGCTTCAGAGAAGCTCACTGAAGAAGGGCTGGTCAAGCTATCTGCTCGGGTATCTATACAGGTACACATTATCAAAACTGCTGAGTGACTTTACTGCTCTAATTTTAGAATTATAGCCTACTTCCATGAAGGGAAAGAGATATTGGGACTTAATGACCTTTGACCTTATAATACATGATAATCAATTCTCCCTTTCCATTGCTTAGGTCGTCTCACTGTCTTCATTAATGTGGGGCAACAAATACCTTGTTTTTTAATATAGCAATACCAGCAAGGATTGATTCTTCTTAGATATGAGCCTGAGCTCGAAGTGAAACTAGATACCATGAACGATGATTATACTACTTAAGTGCCTTATTATTATTTTCCTTAGAAGCTAGCTGTTTGTTTCTTTTGTTTGAGCTTTCTTTATAGCATTCGTCAAATAAAAGAGGGTAAGTAATGGTGGAGAGCCACTGGCGGTAGTGTCAGATCCAGTTGTTAGTTTCTGTATGGTGTGCAACTAACCCTTTCCATGGTGCCACAATATCCTACATGTAAGATTGTATTGTTCATCTCCAGGGGATTCATATTTTCTCCAATTTTGATATAATTTTTTCTTTCTTTTTTGCAGGTGGAAGTTGTAAAGTCCTCTAATGAGTCTGATGGTCCGCAGTGGAAACGTTCACTCTTTGGAAATCCCAATGATCCAGAAACTTTCAGGTCTGTGCTGGCTTTGATTACTGTGGATCTTACTTTTAGCAATGAGGCTGCCCAGTGTATTATAGACACAATCACACAAATCATCACAGAAATCAGTATGAGTTAGATTTGTGTGGCCAACAACTTCAAATGCTGATGATCATATATTCAAATGGCCGACAACTTCAAATGAAATCGGGTAGGACGTAAATGATTAAAATGGCAAGCTTAGGTATTTCCATGCTTGAGATACACAATTATTTGCCTCTAAAAATCTACAAAGAACATATCCTATGTGGTAATTGGTGAAGGGGAGTTGAGGCCAAAGCATAACATTGTAGAAATGCAAATTTTGGTGGCTGTACATTGTAAGAAAAACAAAATAATAGAAGGAAAGAATGGGACAACCAAGATCAGCTGTCTAATTCCTCGGAATTTCCATTTGGCCGAAAATTACACGCTATCCGAGGACCATATGAATATTTTGCCTATGCTGTTCTGTTTTAGTTATGAGTGCACCAAGGGGATGTACTAATCTGCTATGGATGTTGGTCGACAGACGAAGGTGTGAGATTGCAGAGACTCTTGTCGAGAGAAACTTTGATCTGGCTTTTCAAGTAATATATGAATTTAATTTACCAGGTATCTAATCTGTGACTCATTAATCAGCATTTCTATTTTTGTGATATAAGTATGGAGTCAGGTTCTTGTTCTGTAAATATAAAGAAGTTTTGGTGCTCCTCTGTGCAGCTGTCGACATATATGCTGGCGTTGCTTCATCACTGGCAGAAAGGAAAAAAGGTGGCCAGTTGACGGAATTTTTCAGAAATATAAAAGGAACCATAGATGATGATGACTGGGATCAGGTAACTTGTTACACCTGTTAATGCAATTTTATTTGAAGTGAGAACATAATCCTAAGGTACCTAGTTATAATATCCGGCAATATAAACCAACAACACACCTTACTTTATGGAACGAAATGACAGGACTGTTTAATGTCGTAAGAGTACTTCCTTAAGCGTTCAAGTTGCTTTCTTGACTAGATTTTGACCCTCTACCATATCATGTTAGCTCATAAGTCTTCACTTGTATTTGAATTTCACTTGTTTATTGTTAGGAAGCCTTCTTATATAGTTGGATTGCTCCTTTTGCAGGTGCTGGGTGCTGCAATTAACGTTTATGCAAATAAACACAAAGAACGTCCTGACCGTCTTATTGATATGTTAACCAGCAGTCATAGGTAATACCCTTTTGTAAAAGGTCATTTTGTCTCTCGTGCTATCGTGCATCATAAAAGTACTGTACTTGGCCAGTGATTTGAGTTATTTCTGTGATTCTAGTTGCTGCTTTACTTACTTTCACTTTACTGGCTTTGAAACTTGAATGATTGTAACAATGAAGTGTTACTTTCTGGATCATAGCAAGAAACTCACATCCTTTTCACTGTCACAATCAGTGCTATTCTGTTCATGTCATATGTGCTTATCTAATATTCATGGATTTTCATTAATTTGAAATCACAATTATGATTCTGTAGTCCTTTCTAATTTCTACTTAACATAAAATATTGATTTCTAAAACCATGCCTGTTACGAGGTAGATACGAACCATGAAAATCTTGTCCTTTTAACTTTGGCATTGCAGGAAGGTGCTTGCCTGTGTTGTCTGTGGCCGTCTAAAAAGTGCTTTCCAGATTGCTTCTCGAAGCGGAAGCGTGGCTGATGTACAATATGTGGCACATCAGGTAATTAATTATTGTCTTTCAGTTGGGACTCACTAGTTGTGGATAGTGTTAGGCTTTTAGCCGATACTTATCATATATGTCTCTCAAAGCCTTGGGGCTCAAATTCTCTGCTGCGTTTGAAGGACCAAAATATTTTAACAACTTGGCATTTGATTCCTCTATTTCGCAGGCGTTGCATGCAAATGCGCTACCTGTGCTTGACATGTGCAAACAATGGTTAGCACAGTACATGTAAATTTTGGTCTACAAGTTGGAAGAAGTGCAGTTCCAATTCCAAGGTAGTCTCTCGGGCGAAAGAGATGGTTGGGCACCCGGGGAACTCCCAGTGTAAGCAGTGATCGGCTGTGTTTTTGTAGAGGCCGAGACGGTGTCTAAGTAAGGCTCCTCCTGCTGCAAGAAAACTCTGAAAGAGGGTAAAATGCTTAAAATTTTGTGCTGGAGCGCTGCAATCTGAAAGATGGAACGATCGCATGTCCTGAGGCTGACTCAACCTGTCATACGAGATCATAGATCATTTGTGAATAGATAGTAAGTAAAAATGCTGCAACTGTTTTTATATGGTTTGTTCTTTTTTGTGTATCCCTTCTGCCTGACTTCCATGGAAAATTTGGGACAAGCCGCAGTGAAAGGCAGTAAAAATGGCATGAAAGCCTCAACGGGGAAAGAGAGGTAATTAGAGGTTGATAGATCTTGTTGTACTTCGCGTCTGCTCCTAACCTGTTCGAATGTGCATATGCTGTCAAATGTATTTCAGCGCAGTAGTATTTGTTGATAAACAAGACATTTTGGATTTGATGCTTATGTTAAATGTTGTACAACTTCCATAAGTTTGAAGCATCTTTTATTACTCGATCAAATGATTACCTTCGGCCCTGGGGTACATTCTTCCCAGACCATACCTTGAGAGCAGAATAAGACAGCCAAGCATTGCCATCTTTCAACTGAATCATCAGTTTGAAAGGGCTTTTGTGCAATCTACCCGACTCTGAAGCATTCTGGGCCAAACAAAGGTTTGCAAAAACCAAACCCGTTCCAGCATCCCCCAAGTCAGATAGTTTTCAGAAGCATCACCACACATTTGAGAGCCTGGAATTGACAAATTCATGGACTCTTAACTTTTCAGTGCTTGAGCCAGTAGTTTCGTAGTTGAGCCATGTGCAATAGTATCTCATCGCGACCCTGATTGGTGACGCTGCTTGTCATGATCCAAGGGGGTGTCGTTTGGAAGTAGCCACGAATCAGCTCCTGAAAATCATTCACGTTCTCTTCCGGATGCTTCCCTCCATTCTTCTTCTTCTTCCTCTTATCGCATTTCGTGAAAACTAATGTCATTGGAATCTGGAAAACACAACATGAAAATGGGATAACAGATAAAGCAATCAAATTTTGTTGCAATCAGCAAAAGCAAACCTGCACAATCATCATTCAACTTCCCAACTCCTCAGTTCATCCATGAACAGAAACCGAGACCGGCACCCATTTACAGTCTACGAATCGATTCAATTACTACAAACAAAAAGTCTTCTCCTTTTACCTGGTTCTGACCAAGCCAGCTTGCATACTCAAGATCGATCTTCTTTGCCGGGATACTTGCATCTATGAGAAGGAACACAGAGACTAGAGTTGAACGGTTTAGGAAGTAATCCTTGGTAAATTTGGCCCAATCTGTCCTACATTCCTGTGGTGCAGCAGCATACCTGCACAGAAGACCATACTGGCTCGAATCAGTCATCAGGCGAAATCATAGCATTAAGTCTCAGTCTAACACAAATAAGTACTAATTCCAACTTTCACAAATGAAAATTGATCAATGCTTGAACCATTACCCATATCCAGGCAAATCCACCAAGAACCAGCTCTCATTGATCCTGAAGTGGTTTATGCATTGCGTCTTCCCTTCAAATTTAGAACGATTTCAATACCAATGAATGCAAATTTCCACCACAAGTTTCCCTATACAAAGGCACACAAGGCAGAATCCCATTATATACCAGGTTTCTTAGAAGTGAGGGCGAGCTTCTTCCTTTTCACCAGCGAATTGAGAAGCGAAGATTTCCCGACGTTAGACCTCCCGACGAGGGCGAACTCCGGGGATCCATCGGAGGGGCAATCCTCGGTCTTCACGCTGCTCTTCACGAACTCGGCCTGCACCACCTGAGCATCTCTGGCGTACTTGCTCAGCACAATGTTCGACCCCTTGAGCACCCTCGTGGTCGGGTCGTCGAGCGACACTTCTGTCTCCGGCGGGATGAACAGCTTGTCGAGTGGAATCGGCGCCTGGGTTTCCGCAGGCGGCGGCGGTTCGACAAACTGAGAGACCGGAATGGGCTCGGCGGTGGATAGGACGGATTGGGGCCTGATTAGGGTAGGGAGTCGGTAGAGCTTAGAGCAAAGGGTTGCGTTGAAATGGCGGGAAAGAGATGGCGGCGGTTGTGCTCGGGTAAGGAGGAAGGTGGAGAAGTGTAGCTTATTGAAGTGAGCCATAACCGCCATTGCTGCTTACGGTGGAGCAGTCGTTTGTTCGTCGGAGCCAGAACTAGATAGGGGACGGCAGCTGTACGAAATCGGCATAGAAATTTTGATATCTTTATTTATTTTTTTCAATATTTTATTTTTTAATTCCTATAAATAATTTTAATGTTAAAAAAACTATGTTTTCCCTCGCTCACGTTTCTTCATTTCTTTCTCTGTCTTTTGCTTGTTCGATCAAATTAGGGCTACTCCAACGCCGTCTCCGTCTTATCTCCGGCGCGATTCCCGTCCATTACAGCGCCGGCAAAATTTGCCTCTTTCCTTGTTCCCGCTAACTCTATTTGTATCCGCATGCTCCACTGAAGGAGGAGATAGGGGGCAAAAATTCGTCAATGGATTCCGCTGCTACTTCTTCCTCTTCGAGTTCGCCATCTCCTCTGGATTACATCGTCTTACTGATACTCCGTCCAATTGCCGCCATCTCTTTCGTGTTCGTGTTCATAGCTCTCGGTCGGTGCCACCCTTATGCTCAAAATTCATCTCTGTAGGGATTCGTTTGCTATGATTCTGATGAATTTTGGCTTTTTTTTTAATGTTTTCAGGTTGGCTGTTAGCTTGGAAGCTGGTGCTGGTTCACGTCCCGCTGGTTCAAGAGATTTTCGGTCTTCGTAAGAAACCTGCTAAGTTCAAACCCCAGACTCGACGATTGTCAAAATACTACAACAGCATCAACGCCCGTAATTCTTCTGTTGTTGGTCCCGGGTATGTGTCGTATTCTCAAAATTGGATTCTTACCTTCTGTGGTTGTTTGATCAAGTGATCGGATTTTCCTTCTGCATTAAACGGATCGAAGTATTCTGTTCATGTTTATGCTCGTTTTGTGTCCATCCCTTCCCATGGGGCTTCTATAGTCAAGAGTATGTGCTTTGCTGATGATTTGTTGTGCTCATATTGCTGAGTTCTCAGAAGTGTGGCTCTGTAATTGCAATGGTGAAAAGGGCTTTTGTCATTGGGCATGTTGGTTAGCTACTAAGGTATTGTTTGAGGCTGCTGCTCAAGTGAAAGGAAATTTGGGTTATTAGATGGTTATCCCAAGCGATCCCTGGTGTAATGAGACTCTTACAATTGCTCAAGTGACAAGTATCGAATGCCAGTTGATCTCATTTATGGGAATGATCTTGGGGGTACAATCATAAGTTGATCTCGTTTGTGGGATTGATCTCGAATCATTCTTTTGGAAAGAGTGTGGCTTTTACTGGGAAAAGAATGTTGTATGATGCACAGTGTGCTGTTCTTGGCAGACCTTTCTTCTGTTGTTCTTATCTTCTGTTGCTTTTGATGTTTCTCTTGGCATTAGTTTCTTATTGTTCAACTCAGAAAATTTAACACTTCCATTGAGAATTCTACAAAATCGAAAAGGGAAGTCATGTTGTTTACAAATGAGCAATGTTGCAGCTTTTTACTTGGAAGGTTTCTTCGCCGTCGTCATTGATTGCTGAAAAAAATGACTCATTTGCTAATGCATCATGATATTGCCATTCAATTGGGAGTTGAGTGGATGAACTTCTTCTGTGAGGATTCTAGCAGTCTGATATCCTCCAGTTCTAGTGCAATGCCAGCTCCTTGGTTATGTTAATTATAAGTAAATTGTTGTCTTGTTCGAGCGACCACCTTTGATCTTCTATTGTCTTCAACAAGCCTACTTATTCTTCCCATTATAAAGCAACATGTTTATTGAAATTTCATAGTTGTGGATGCCAGGACTGAATAAGCTGATGCCTGATAGAGATCTGCTCATTGCCGTGTGAATGAACTTCTTGAGCATTCTCAGATCCCAGCCGAGATCGCAAGAAATCGAAGGCTTGAAATGATGCTGACAGTAATATTTACTTTTAGGGCCTTGATATTCGAGAGTAGGGAGTTGCTTGTGACTTGAAACCGAGCTCGTTTAGAGGATCAGTTTCGTAAGTTGTATCAAATGTGCATAGATAAACTTCTTTGAGATAATCTTTCATGATTTTTTATGGCCCTTTCAGTCTTTCACAGGCTTTATTTTGTAAAGCACCGAAGAGGCTCTGTTTTGCTTCAGTGACAAGGAAGGAAGCAGTAATGTAACGAAGTATAAAAAGTGCTTCAAGCTATACCATTAACAGACAAATTAATGTTGTATAAAGAAGTCGATTAATCACAACAATTCTTACGACCAACATCTGTTTACACAATCCAAATGTCTGGAGTAAGCATGCTTCAATTGTCTCTGTAGTGGATTTGCAGTTCTCTTGCCCCTAACTCATGTTACTTAGGTGATAGTGCTGAGACTTGAGAGCTCTTTCCAAAGGTCTTTCCCTTCTCGACCGCATTTGAGTAGTGGCCAACGAAAGAGGATGTCATTTGACATTTGAGGCACATTTGAGGCACAGAATGGTGGTACGTTGGAGGGGTGGTTGATGTCTTTTGATCGATAAATCTTGTTTTGTGTCGAATTGAGTGGATGTCATTTGACATTTGAGGCACAGATGGTGGTACGTTGGAGGGGTGGTTAACGTCTTTTCGATCAATAAATCTTGTCTTGTGCCGAATTGAGTGGATAGTATCTTTTGACTCATTTATACAAATTTGACCCGAATCATTGATCTAACCCTAAATCGCTGGTTAAATTAAAATTGAGCTAAGCTTTTTTATCAGCCGAAAAATAACAATGCTTGAGACAGTGTAAGTATGTAACACAAGCATCGACGTGGACAACAAGAATCTCATAAATTAATCTTGTGTTATGATTGTACATGGGCGCTGGGCCGGTACGGTACGGGCACGCTTCGAGCCCATTTATTTCATGTCGTGCTTGACACGGCCCGTTAGTTTTCTTGCCGTGCCATGCAAGCCCATTTGTTAACTTTGCTAGGCCCGGCCCAGGCCCGGGCACGGTTCGAATCGTGTCGTGCCTATTCGTGCCCGTGCCATGCTCGTATTCGTGTTTAATGAAAAGGACGAAAATAAAAGAGAGAATGAAAAATAAGGTGAAAATTGGACCGAGGAAGATAGTATTAATTGATAATGTTTGAGAAAAGTAACAAATCGGGGGGAGGGGGGGAGAAAATTGAAAGTATAGCGAGTGTGATTTTTTTTTTCTTTCCAAAATAGGGGTAACAGGAGAGTCAAATAGAAGAGTCAAGTAAAGCGCGGGAGTCGACCAATAGTCGAACTCCCGATGAGAGGGCTTTATGTGCCACAAGATGGGCGGCCCTATTCAGTCTACGAGAAACAAAACAGAACGAAATCCAATTGAATTGTGCTGCTAGAACTCGAGCATCTTCAAGTACCGCACCACCTCGATCATGAGCAAAGTCCTCCTCCACCATACGCCGTGTCAGTTGTTGCGAATCCCCATGAAATTGGACACACACAAAACCATGGGTCAAACACCATTGCAAAGCATCACGTAAGGCCAGACATTCCATAACAAAAGGATCATGTAACCCCTCGTAGTATTTCCCAAAAGCAAATAGGACATTACCTGTAGGTTGAAAACCAACAAAGCCAATGCTGCCACCTCGTCCCCGCTTAGCTGCCCCGTCATACCAAACGGTGATTGCAGTGGCTTTGTTTAATTCTTTATCCATTTTTACTTATGTTAGTAATTACGTATATATCTTTATGACACTTCTAACAACAAAAAATAATTATTTTTCTACTTGTGTTTTGTAATATTTGAAACTATCATTCTTTTATATTTATTTTCTATCAAATAAATATTATTTTCGTGTCATGTTCATTCTTATACTCAATAAATTCTAAAAAATATTAGACCCGACATGACCCACTTATATACCGTGCCGTGCCCATGAAGTTTAGGCTCGGCACGACCCATAAGTTATTTATGCTCGTGCCAGGCGGACCCATTTATTTCGTATCCGTACTCATGTCGTGCTCTAACCGTGCCGTGTCGTGCTAGCCCGTGGACGGCACGGCCCGGTGCCCACATACAGTTACAATAAAAGGGGTAAAAAGGTTCATTACTTCATTTGCCCATAGTCATTTTTGTGAAAATTGAACCAGACGAATTGTAAGACAGTGGAAGTTTGGGTACTGTTGTGGCATTTCCGGCAGATTTACCGGACCAGCTTGGCTCTGTTTCCGTCCATCTTCACTACATCCCATAGAGCATAGATCTCCCATATCAGGTCTTCCCGTCGAGCCACCATCTAACCGAATTCGACCACTGTGTTCCACATTCAGTCCGCCCATGGCTCCTCCGGCGCAGTCCTCGCGATATCCGTCTCCATCCCAACCGTCCGGGTAAGTCTAGTTTCCTCGAAACAAACCAATCCTCTTCAAAAATGCGTTCCAACCAATTGACCATGGAACTCGTTTTCGCCTGCAGAAAAGGTGAAGTATCGGATTTGAGATTGCAGCTCCGGCAGCTCGCCGGGAGCCGAGCTCCCGGAGTGGACGATTCGAAGCGCGAGCTCTTCAAGAAAGTGATCTCGTACATGACGATCGGGATCGACGTCTCGTCCCTGTTCGGCGAGATGGTGATGTGCTCCGTGACGCCGGATATCGTGCTGAAGAAAATGTGTTACCTCTACGTTGGCAATTACGCCAAGGTCAACCCTGATCTCGCTCTTCTGACTATTAATTTCCTTCAACGAGATTGCAAAGACCAGGACCCGATGATCAGAGGGCTTGCCTTGAGGAGTTTGAGCTCGTTGCGAGTGGCGAATCTGGTGGAGTATCTGGTAGGGCCTTTGGGTTCCGGTTTGAAGGATAATAATGCTTATGTGAGGACGGTGGCTGTCATGGGAGCTGTTAAGCTGTATCATATATCTGCTTCAACTTGTATTGATGCTGATTTCCCTGCAACTTTGAAGCATTTGATGCTTAATGACTCTGATTCCCAGGTAATTGGCAGTCAGAATTGGGAGTGAACTTTATCGAACTTGGTTTGGGTTTTGTGGTTTAAAGAGAGATGCTTTTTTTATCAGGTTGTTGTGAATTGTTTATTTGCATTGCAAGAGATTTGGAACTCAGAATCGAGCAAATCTGAGGAAGCAACGAGAGAGAAAGAAGGTTTAATCAGCAAGCCCTTCATATATTACCTTTTAAATAGGTATGTTCTTGAGCAATAGGTTATAAGGTATGGGTGAGTAATATTTGAATACAAATTTCAGTTGATATTATTGAAGTAGCTTGTTTTTGCATGTTAAACCTGTGATAACCATGCTGGTATTGATAGCAAGTTTGTATGTGCCAATTTGGGCTATTGTTGTGTTTTAGTCATAAAACCTATGTCCTTTTAGACCCACACTGACGTTGGACCAGTATTATCGATTCACAAAATGTCTTTTTGGTCTTTTGGTTTCTCTTTTTTCCTTCTGTGAGGCATCCACAATTCTCCAAGTTGCTGCTGAGTTTGGGTTCGGGAAGAGGCTAATTGAGGAGTTGATGCTACTATGATACTTTTAAATTGCTGCACCTGATAGATCTTGGTGCAGAGAAAGGCATTGAATCATGTATGAATATAGTTATGTTTGATTTTCTGCTCTGCTGTATGCTGCTGCAGACTCAGGGAATTCAACGAATGGGGTCAGTGTCTTGTGCTTGAGTTGGTCGCCAAATATGTGCCTTCAGATACCAATGAGAATTTCGACATCATGAATCTTCTTGAAGATAGACTTCAGCATGCAAATGGTGCTGTTGTGCTGGCAACTATCAAAGTGTTTCTTCAGCTTACTTTGTCAATGGCTGATGTTCACCAGGAGGTATTCTCAAAGATACTATAAGAATTTTAATAGTATCATTATAGGGAGGGAAAAAGAATTTTAATAGAGTCGATTGCTTTTATGAAGTTGTCTGGCTTTCCCTGTTGGATTGTACATATCGATCTAATCATTCTATGAAATTTCAACACTTTTGGGAAATGGGCGTGCCATGTTAAACTAAAGTTCTTAAGATTGGTTTCCTTGAAGCAACTACGTTAGCTTATCCCTATTAACCATAGCATTCAAGAATTTCTTATAGGGGTATTTCTGCATCCTTGCTTTTCTTTCATGAGCCGTTTTTGACATTTTATTAGCTCTCTATAGAGGTGGCAATTGGATCGGATTCGTGGATTCGTGGATTGGATTGGTGGATCCATGGATCAAATGGATTGGATCCAATGGATTGGTGGATTCATGGATTGGATCAAATAGATTGGTGGATTGATCCATGAATCCAAATGACATCCAAGGCTTGGACCAAAATGTAATTTTTGAAAAGTTTTGGTACTAAAATGTCATAATGAAAAATTTTAGGTACCAAAATGTAATTTTCCAATGATATTTTTCGTATAAAAATATAAATTTTAGGTACCAAAATGTAAAATGTAAAAAATATAGGTACCAAATCGTAATTTGCCATTTGGATCCATGGATTGATCCATGAATCCACCAATCCAATTGGATTTGGATCAAATGGATTGGATTTAAATGGATTGGATTAGGTGGATAATTTGGTGGATGGATTGGATTGGATTCATGGATTTGGATCTTAATTGCCACCTCTAGCTCTCTATAACACTCTTAACACTGGGGGCAAAGAAGACACAATTTTTTTTAATGTTCTCATTGACATTGTATGTTGCAAATAAAATGGTTTAGTATGTACTGAACCCGCTGTTTCCCCCATTGTCTTAATTAAATTCATTTGGTCTCATTTTTGGTAACTTAATGAAATTCGGATGAGATCATTATATGACTAATGTGCTTTATTGTTCAGGTGTATGAACGTATTAAAGCCCCTCTGCTTACCCTTGTGAGTTCTGGTAGTCCAGAGCAATCTTATGCGGTACTAAGCCACCTTCACCTCTTGGTGATGCGTGCTCCATACATATTTGCTTCAGATTACAAACATTTCTACTGCCAGTACAATGAGCCTTCTTATGTCAAAAAATTGAAGCTTGAAATGTTGACTGCTGTTGCTAATGAAAGTAATACTTATGAAATTGGTAAGTTAACAGTTCCCACAAACTTGCATTACAAGGGCAACTCTTCCGAATGTGCTAAATTCTGGTGTTCCTTTGTCAACTGCAGTGACTGAATTATGTGAGTATGCTGCGAATGTTGATGTTCCTATTGCACGAGAATCGATTCGGGCTGTTGGAAAAATTGCTCTGCAGCAGTATGATGTGAATGCTATTGTCGACAGGCTTCTTCAGTTTTTGGAGATGGAAAAGGATTATGTAACTGCTGAAGCTTTGGTAATAAATCTATTATCTTATCACATTGAAAAGTTCATGTTAAGTTTTCACAAACTGGCCTTCTACTCTTATATCCCAAACTATATACTACGTGACAATGACAGCAACATAATTTAATTAATTAAATTATTTTCTGCAGGTTCTTGTCAAAGATCTGTTAAGAAAATACCCTCAGTGGAGCCACGACTGCATCGCAGTTGTTGGGAATATAAGCAGCAAAAATGTGCAAGAGCCCAAGGCAAAAGCTGCTCTAATATGGATGTTGGGTGAATATGCACAAGACATGGATGATGCTCCTTATATTTTAGAGAGCTTGGTGGAAAATTGGGAGGAGGATGCTCCTGAGGTTGTTATAGGACTTCTTTCGCATAGTGCCATCTTCACATGATTTTGTGTCCTCTATTAAATCTTTACAAATCGTAAATTACCACTGCATTTTGCAGGTTCGTTTACACCTTCTCACCGCCATAATGAAGTGCTTTTTCAGAAGGCCACCGGAGACTCAAAAGGCACTAGGAATTGCATTGGCTGCAGGCGTGGCTGATTTTCATCAGGTGATTGTTTTGTGTTTTTTTTTTGTGCAAGTGCTTCCATCAAACTTCGCTATTTTGCCAATTTATGATATGAGTAGCTCGTTGTGGAAGTACCTTCACAGTCGGAATGTAACTGTTTGGTTTAAATTTTGATTGCCTTGCAGGATGTCCATGATAGAGCGTTGTTCTACTATAGACTACTGCAATATGATGTATCAAGTGCAGAGCGTGTAGTGAATCCTCCAAAGCAAGCTGTCTCAGTCTTTGCTGATACACAGAGCAATGAGATCAAAGATCGCATATTTGATGAATTCAACAGTCTATCTGTCGTGTACCAGAAGGTAATTGGTAGTATATGACTTCTATGCTTCCGAATTTTGAGAAGAGTTATCAATTGCTTACAATGGTTTTTGTGATAGTTGATTTGTGGGATTTGTAATTTCGTTGTTCAAGAGGGAACAATGGAGATGGTTGAAACAAAATATTGTACACAAATTGTGGAATAACTTCCCTGAATAAAATGAACGTAGACATTGGAAAAGGCTGAGAGAGTAGAGACGAAAATGAGATATAGAAATAGAATCATGAGACTGTGAAGTTGAGAATGAGTTTACACTTGCGTTTCTCTTTGCCTTCTGTTTTTGGTTGGAAGTAAAAAACATCTACATGTTCTTGCAGCCATCATACATGTTCACAGATAAGGACCACCGGGGACCATTCGAGTTCTCAGACGAGATCGGCAATCTAACAGTTGGGGTAGAGTCTGAACACGAAGTGCCAGCTACCAGTGTCGATGCAAATGAAACCAGTGATCTGCTTCTGAGTACCACCGAGAAGGAAGAAACGAGAGCAATGGTCGCTAATGGCTCTGATTACACCGCTCCGTTATACGATTCTTCTAGTCGAGCTCTGCCTTCACAAGGACAATCTGAGCTGGCAATTACAAGCCTTTTAGGAACATCAGATCCAGGACCACAGGCTTCAATGGCAATTGATGATCTACTGATGGGCCTAGATCTTACAGCCCCTCCGGCACCTGCTTCTGCACCGCCTTCATTGAAGCTCAATGCCAGAGCTGCCCTAGATGCAGGAAGCTTCCAGAGAAAATGGCGGGAACTACCTGTAGCTATATCTCAGGTATACATCTAACGTTATCTCTGTCTTTCCTTCTTCATACTTCCCCCCACAATAGTTTTGTTCATTTGAATGAATTCAATGGAACATGATCTTACCTCAGTCCTTAAGCGTCTCAGACATTCCTGATATGGTTCCAAATTTTTTTGTGATTGCAGGAATGTGAGTTAAGTTCTCAAGGGGCTGCAGCACTGACATCAGCTCAAGCCCTCCTCCAGCACATGCAAGGCAATTCGATCCAGTGCATTGCGTCGGGGGGTCAGTCACCTAACTTCAAGTTTTTCTTCTTTGCACAGAAAGCAGAGGAGCCATCTGTGTTTCTCGTAGAGTGTAAAATCAATACCTCAACAGCCAAAGCACAACTGAATATCAAGGCTGAGGATCAGAGCACGTCACATGAATTTTCAGCTCTTTTCCAATCTGCTTTATCCCGGTTTGGAATGTCCTGAGATTTTGTCTTTTACAGGAATGAACAGGCAAAGGGATGAAAATTGTCTATGTTTTCAGATTGTTAGATATGTAGCTGTAGATGAGTGTATAATGAAACCTGCACATACTTCTCTTTGCTGTTTCCAGGGTTGTTTATGAGGAATGGTATATGAGATTGCGTGATTTATCAATGAGATGCATGAAAAATTGGTTGATTAGCTGATGAATTGCGTGAAAAACATATTTTTTTGCGTGAATACAAAGCTGATATGGATAAAGAATTAATAAGATTGTGTGTAACACGGAGCAAAAATTAATAGCTCTATTATTGTACCGGTTTTCGAAAGTGAAAACATACAATACAATTAACATATCGAAAATTTCAGCTACACAAGTTTTCATTTTCAATTTTTTCAGATTTTTTTCCTCAAATGATAACTCCGTCTCTTCAGAATTGATTTTCTATTGGCCGAAAGTAAACAAATGCGGGAGAGTTACCTTCGAAGGTTGCAGAGGCAGGCTTTAGCTAGTTTTTTTTTTTCTGGTTTAGTCGTCGAGCCCAATGGGCCCATCAACGAACCCGTTATAACGTATGGACTCGGTTTCAGACTTTCAGAATGTAAGCAATTATCGCATTCGCGGCGGCATGGAGAAGAGTCTCGCCGCCGGCTATAGGAGTAGGCGACTCAATCTCTGCCGTACCGTTTCCATTCCGCACTACTCGCCAAAGTGCTTCAGCTCTCGACCTCTCAAATCAAACGCGCTCTCGAATCCGATGACTCCATCGTCGCGTCTGCCGCTGGGAGATCTGCCGACCTCGCTGTCTCAGATTCTCTCCTCGCGCGGCTCGCCTCTTCTGCTCCTCAGAAAGCCAAGCTTGTAAGCGAAATCCTATCCCGAATATTTTTCCATTTTTGCTTTGTTCGGATTTCGACAAAATGTAGGAAAATGGAATTATATCCACTGCCTGCGGTTACTCGATAGCTCAATTTTGTCAGATTCTCTTTCTCTTGGAAAGTTGACAAGAATTTACCGTTTACGTCCGTTTTTTCCCCCAGGTTTTGGAATGGAGATTGGACAGAATGCTTAACGACGGCGATAAAGAACACAGCAATTACTCTAACTTGATATCCCTTTGTGCCAAGATTCGAAATGTCCCGCTGGCTATGTCTGTGTTTATTTCTATGGAGGATCGTGGAATTCAGGCCACGGCTTCAGTTTTCAATTCCCTCATTCTTACCTGCTTGTTTTCAAACGAGGTAATTACTGCCCTAAGCTTGTTCGAGGTCATGGAAAGCTCTGAAACGGTTAGGCTGGATTCTCAAACTTACCATACATTCATATTGGGGTTCTCCAACTTTAGAGACATCAGCAGAATGCTGGATTGGTATAAGGCCAAAAGGGAAGCCCCCAACTCTGCAATTAAAATGAAGTATTAATCTCTGATCTCTTGCTGCGTTAAGGTTAAAGATTTCAATAGGGGTGACTTGTTCTACAATGAAATGATGGCCAATGAATCGCCCCAAGAGAGAATATATTGGATTCTGTGCTTGAGGGGCTGTGTAAGAGGAGGAATTGTGAGATAGTTAAGGAGTTTGTGAATTTTCTTCTGGAGCGTAGGTTTGAGATTAGTGGCAGTTTGATTGAGAAGGTGGTGAAGTTATACTGTGAACTTGAGAAACCACAAGAAATGGAAATGCTACTTAATACTCTAGTCAAGTTCAATCAAGTTGGTGAAGCTTTGTTGCAGGTGCATTGTGGGATTCTAAGGCTGTATGCAAGTCTAGATCGATTGGATGATGTTGAATACTCGGTTGGGAGGATGATGAGTCAGGGGATGTCGTTTAGCAGTCCATGTGATGTCGAGAGGGTAATCTCTGCATACTTCAGGCACGAAGCTTATGACAGACTTGATTTGTTTCTGGAACATGTAAAAAGGTATTATAAAATCACGAGCTCGACCTATGATTTGTTGGTTGCTGGGTATTGAAGGGCTGGATTGACCGAGAAAGTCGATTTGGTTATAAATGACATGGGATCTTCAGGGATATTATCATCTTGAAATGGGAAGGTTGTTTTGGCAAGGTTGGACTTGATTCCATCACAGAGAATATGAAAAATCTCCGACCATTCTAGCGGCCACTGTAAATCGGCAGAGTTCCTGGAGAAGTGGTGACTTGATCAAGATAACATTGCAGGTTCACTGTCGTCAGCATTGAAGTTCAGATCAAATCTGAAAAGTCAAAAATAGCTATGAACTGGGGCAATGTCGATATGGTTATTCTCGTCCCAACTTAGCTTTATCACCAAGGACCGAAGGCCAGACACAATCTCCACGCTCCTTTTGGCAAGGATAGCTCAGCTTCAGGTTAGCACATTGTCAGTTGTTTGCATCTATATATCAGTAAATTCTGTTATTTTTTATCCTTTCCCATCTTAGCTCTAGCCTTAAATCCATCCGATGTCAGATTATAACATGTAGCTTCTTTTGGTTAGAGCTATTCGATCCTGTAGTTCCTCCAGGTTTGAAACTGAAGAGGAGAAAGGAGCTGGTACAGTAAAGTAGAACACTAGCTTGTGGTACTTGATTTGTTTTTATGGAAAGTAAAACGGAAATAGAATTCCTTGAGCGAAATGTAGGACTGTAAGCCTGACTCTCATTTCCTTATGAGGTCCAAGTACCCTGAACATATGTGTTGGAATCCCATAGAAAATGAGGAAGAACAAAAACGGCTATTATTCCGTGTACAAGAAAGCCAAAATGAACCACCCACATAATGACAAGCCAAGCTATACGAAGGTATGGCTGGGGCCACTCACATGGGTAAGTGATAGAGTGTCACTATTTTTGTCTGACTATGTTTGTCTTGGAGCTTTATATGCCCAAATGCCCAAATGATTATTAACCCAACTAAAACCAACTGCTACAAAAGAAGCTGGTTGGTTGGTCGTGGGGAGAGAGAAAGGGCATGAGAGTTCACGAGCAGCAATTGCAATCTAAAAATACTTAAACTATGGCAAGCTCTTTCAGCATCCCTCGAGACTTGTTTAACCATTTCTTTATCTTTGTACCAATTTACAGCTCAGAAATCCACAAGGGGAGCGGATTTGTGGGCGGTGGGTGGGTTTTCATCTGCATATTGCACTGCATGCGTCTGAAAGAAAGAGAAGAAATTGCACTATCAAAGTAACAATTGTGGAGGGTGGCAGAGAGATAGGGTTCAGTAGTACTAATAATGGCTTCATCTCCACTTGGGTCTCTGCCTCCGGTAAATTCCCCTGCCTTGATCTCGCCGCCCCCTTTGGAGGCGGTGGTGGATAGTTCCAGTCAGCCACCACTGTCGCAGCTACCACCACCTTCCGTTTCTGCACCAGCTCCACCAATTCCAGCTCCTTCCTCCGCGGCTGTGTCACCGCCGGCAACTACACCTGTCGCCCCACCGGCATTGCCTCTCCCAACTCCGGAATCTTCTCCGCCAGCACCTCCAACTGCGCCGCCGGTTAGCTCAGAAGCACCACCATTGCTAGCATCCCAACCATCAGCGCCGCCGCTACCACAATCATTGCCAGCATCCCAACCATCACCGCCACCTCCAACACTGCCAGCATCTCAACCGTCATCGTCGTCACCACCACCAACGAATCTTGCTACAACTCCCAGTCCACCAGTGATCATTATAACTCCAGTGACTTCCCCATTGCCTCCACAGCCTCCACTTCTCTCGCCTCCTTCGCCATCTGTTATTCCTTCCCTTCCCCTGTCAGCATCTCCTCCTCCGCCTTCATCTCTGCTGCTGCCTCCATCGTCACCGATCTCTCTCCCCCCACTTCAGACTCTCCCAAAACCCTTTTTCCCATCACCTTCAGTTACAGCGTCTCTGCCGCCTTTGCCGAGCCCAGGCGACCAACATGCATTCACAGAAGCAGCTCCTCTGCCTTCTGAACCATGGCCATCCAGAGGATCTCCTCCGGTTGCTCTGCCATTGGTGACTAGCGCGAATCTCACAGCGGCGGGCGCGAGACAGCAACAAGTACTACCAGCAGGGCTCATCGTTGGGTGTCTGGTGGGTGGAGTTGCCCTCTTTCTGGTTCTTGCCCTTTTGGGTGCTATCCTATACAGACGGAGCAAGAAAAGAAACGATGAACCGAAACTGTCAGGCATCGGAGGAGCTGATTTATCTTCAGCGGCGCAACATTTACAGCAAAGCACCCCAACTGACGGCAGCCACGTCATCAATGTCGGGACTCAAGCAACTCCGCCGCTCACCGGCCCCGCTGCTGCTGCCGTTTCATGTTCTGCTAATGTATCTCTGGCGGAGAAGTACCCTACTAATGGTTTGACTTATGAAGAACTAGCAGTGGCTACTGATGGTTTCTCAGAGGAAAATCTCGTCGGAGAAGGCGGGTTTGGGTACGTTCATAAAGGAGTTCTTTCCAACGGGAAAGAAGTCGCGGTGAAGCAGCTGAGAGAAGGAAGGAAGCAAGGGGAGAAGGAGTTTCAGGCAGAGGTTGAAATCATCAGCAGGATACATCACAAGGACCTTGTTTCCTTGCTTGGGTATTGTATTCATGGAGCCAAGAGGTTACTTGTCTATGAGTTTGTTCCCAATGACACCCTCGAATTCCACCTTCATGGTAAGCTAGCTCATAATCCCCACCCTTACACTTTCACATGAAAAATATCATCGAGTTGATTTTCTTAATTTGCAGGAAATGGGCGACCGGTAATGGAGTGGGGAGTTAGATTGAGAATTGCTGTTGGGTCTGCGAAAGGACTTGCTTATCTCCATGACGATTGTTGGTCTCCTTCCCTTAACTGCATACTTGAATGTAACTTTTTTTTATATAAATACTCGACTATAACTTTCTGGAAGCTCACAACAAGAGATTTCTGCATGCAGGTGATCCCAAGATCCTTCATCGTGATATCAAGGCGTCCAATATTCTCGTTGATCACAACTTTGAGGCAAAGGTTTGGGACATTAGCTGTCAAGAACTGCACTCTATCCAATTTTGTCGATGATAGGTCTTCATTGATGAGAAAATCTGCCTTGATAAATTTCAGGTATCTGACTTTGGATTGGCCAGAAGTTACAATGCTGATGCTTCTGTAACTCACATTTCCACTCAGGTGGTTGGAACTTTTGGGTAGGAGCTTCTTCTCGATTTGTCTTTGTTTTCAACAACAAACAGGGTGAGCCCTTGTTCGTCATCTTCAATGTTTCTCTGGTTTTTTCCCCAGGTACCTAGCTCCAGAATATGCATCCAGTGGCAAAGTAACAGAAAAATCAGACGTGTATTCCTACGGTGTCGTGCTTCTGGAGCTTATAACTGGACGTCCCCCTATCTGCTTCTCCGAATCCATTTCCAGAACAAGCTTGGTTGAGTGGGTGAGTTTTCTTTGCTTTTATCTGAATTGGTCGAGTTGAGGAGAGAGGGGAAAAAACATGCTGAGGTTTTACTTGCTGTGTTGGTGGTTTTCAGGCTCGGCCTCTACTCACCAAAGCCGTGGAAACCAGAAACTTCCAATCCCTAGTCGATCCACGGCTAGGGACGAACTACGACAACTCCGAGATGACTCGAATGGTTTCTTGTGCCGCTGCGTGCGTTCGACATTCAGCGTGGCTTCGTCCTCGGATGAGCCAGGTAGTTCATGCCCTGGAAGGAGATGCACGTGCTGTGATGAATCTCGACAAGGGGAACAAGGTTGGACGCAGCGCGGTTTATGGCTACAGTCCTTGGAAGGGTTCGAACTACTGTTCTGCGCAGTACAAGGAGGATATGATTATGAAGAGATTCAACATTGTGCTGACGAGTGATCACAGTGGGATGACAAGTGATTATGGGGTGAACCCATCTGTTTCGGATAGCGATACCATCTCAGAGAGAAGACTGTAGGACGTGATGACTTGTTTCGGTTTCCTGAGGAGAAAAGGATTTTGCTTCCGAGACAGAGCAGGACTGTGATCCATCTTTTTTTTTCTTTTTTTCTTTTTGCTTGTTCGAGTTGGAAATATATCGTGTTTGAAGATAATTTGGATATTATCCACTTGATTCAATCGTTCGTCGCATGACTCTCAGGGTGTTTCCTAACTGGTGAGCAATGTGACTGAGTGAGTCTTTTACTCTGCCTTGTCCTGTCTCTATTCGTTCTAATTCGATTCTCTGCTGTATTTTTTTTCTTTCATCTTGTATTTTGTTTTCCTTTCATCCTTCAGTTTTTATTATTCATGTAAACTTCGAATCGTTGTATTGTATTCATGTTAAAATGGGACTTGCGATTAACAAATCGCAACTATGGATATTGAAGTGCTTGCTAGAGCTTCCATTCTTTCATGCAAAAACACTAGAAGAATGTACCTATTGACTCGACTTGGTGGAATCCAAGTCAGCGGTGATGTGGGCAAATCGAGTCTAGTTGGTGATGACATGTCGTATAGGTGGAAGTCATGTCACTTGGTGATGACAGCGTTCGTGACGACATTAACGGTAGTAACCGAAGTTATTATAGTTGACAATAAAGTTTTATAAACTTTTAATTTTTGGCTATATGAGTGCATTTTTCAAAACTTGACTTTATTTGTCACAAAGCGAATAGTTATAGCTATGAAATTGTATTTTGTCTAATTTTAATATACAAAATAAGGATGACAACAAAACCCGAACCCACGGGTACCCACCCGACCCAACCCGGTCAACGCGGGTAAAACCCGTGTTGACGGGTTTTGGGCCGGGTTTTGGTTTAAACTCGCTACACTATTCACCGGGTCGAGTTGGGTTTGAGTTTAGCTAAACCCGCCCCATGGGTACCCGCCCACACACATATAATTACTTTCCCGGTATATTTAATATTCTAAATAATATATCTTTTTTAAACAACTAATATTCTTTATGTTTGTGGAGACATGTATAATTTGTTCTTTCTAATTGTTTAGAATGAAGTTGATATTATGAAGTGGAGAGTGAAGAAACTTAGTTGACGAGAAAGAAGCTTTCAATTAATCTTATTGTTTATAGATGTTTATCTTTAATTTTGAACAATTTGTATGATCATTTGCGATTTGCTTGTATGCTCTAGATTAGTGTTTTTTGTATGAATAATTTGTAAAGAAAATTGATGTTAAACTTTTATTTTGAAAGAAACTTGTTATTGTAAATTTTTTTACCACAAAAACCCACGGGTACCCATGAACCCGCGGATACCCAGCAGGTTGGGTTTGAGTTTTTCAAACCCAACGGGTTTTACCCCGGGTTGTTTTGGCGGATAAACCCATGGATTTGGGTTTGGGTGACAAAACCCGCCCTAACCCGACCTATTGCCATCCCTAATACAAAATGTATCAATTTTATCATTGTGTCACACAGCTTATTGATACAACATATTGGGACGGTATTATAAACATCAACATTTATTATCTTCCGCGCAAAATAATTTTACAACCTACTTTATGAGCCAGTCGTCTTTGAACCGATTTCGATTGTTATGTAGATTTTTTCAAGTATTGATTTCTAATATGATTCACTCAAGAAATCATTGATTGGAACTTTGGACGTGTGAATACACGTCCTTTTGAATCCGACATATATCCTGTATTTCTATTTTTATATATACAAATGTGATTAGATTATAGACATACATGTATTTATCTTTTTCAATTAACAATTACAAATATCATTCTTTTATTCATCACTATAATAGTTTAACTAGGTAATTTCGCCAATATACTACCGTTTTCGACTTATTTGGATTGTGACTTATATAAGTCCGTTTCACAGAAAAAAATACTTCTATGATCTATATGAAATGAAAAAATTTAACAAAAATGAAGGAAATCAGGTCAAAATGATTTCAGCCTGAAGTTTTTTTACCGATAATTACAGGCACAGCGTCAATTTTACTAGCCCTCTCATTTTCACTGTTTTGCCCACAATTTCTCCGTTGATTTTTTTTTTTCTTACAGGATTTTCTGGTGCAAAACAAATTTATTCGGAATAATATAAATAAATATATATCCCCGCACGTAATTGTATTTGTAGCTACTTAAGCCCCGTCCTGTCCAAACTGCAAATTCCCGTTTTCTCTTCCCCTGCATTGCTAGTTGCTACCTTCTCTCTGCTTCTCTCCAATGGCGCGATGAACCGACTGGTAAATTTAGAACTTCCTTCTCTCTTCCCCTTCCTTACTAGTTGCTTTCATTTCTCGAACTATCGAAGAACGCTCTCTGCTCAACTTTGCTGCGCGCATTCGACTTCGTTTTGGCCTATTTCTTGCGTTGATTTGTCTTCGCTTGAGTCGCGTATCCATGGCGCGAACTTCCAGTTCTTTCGTCTTCTCTTTGCGGTAGGAATGATTACGTTTTTCGTTTCTTCGAGTTCTTGCGACGATCATCTTCACATTTGGTTCTCTGGTTGCGGACACTGTGTTCTTGCGACGATCAGTTGTCCATTCCCGTTACGACGGGTTCTCTAGTTCTTTAGGGTTTCTAGATAGCTTTCTCTGCACAGTTTTGGCTTGATCTCTGCTTCGTTTCAGTTGGCAACTTTTGCGGCTGTGTTGATTTGTGATTCCGCTTCCATGTTTCTTGGAAACTTGTTTGGATAGAGAGCGAATCCCCGCCTGTTACTTTCTGTTAATTTGTGAGTTATCGTTCATGGAGTTGTGAGTTATCGTTCATGGATTTCTTGAGCTTTCTCTGTTTTCTTTTGTTTAAGGGCTGAAGTCGAGAGAATGTGATGGCTTAGATTCAAGTGAGGACTCTGAAGTAAGAAGCACGGATTTAGGTAGTCTCAATATGGAAGCGTCTTGCAAGGAGAATGGTTTTTTAGGGAACTCAAACGGAAATCCAGCAGGAGGAGCAACTGCTATGAAGAAAGGATGGTCTCTTTTGTTGCCAATCAAGGTATCCATGGCTATCACTAACCTCGTGAACCTCTGCATGTACCATTTATTTCGTTATGCCTGATTGTTTGACCGTAAGGAACTTTGTATCGGTTCAGTCTAAGAGATTATTCTTGTTTCCCAGGTGAATAATCCAGATAATCAGAACGATTCATCTCCTATGTCAAGGTCTGCAGAGTCACCAAGTGCAGTCAGTTGCACAATTTGCATGAGCAAAAATAGCTGTAGAATTGTTAGAGCACGGACGAGTGAAATGAATGCTATGATGAACAGAGGAAAGCCAGAGAAAGTACAAACCATATTTGACAGTTTGGTTGAGGGAGGCCACAGACCATCTCTAGTAACATACACAATTCTCTTGAATTCCTTGACCCTGCAGAAGCGCTTCGACTCTGTAGCCTCTATCATCTCTCAGGTAGAGGGGAATGCACTGAAACCAGATTCAGTATTCTTCAATGCCCTGATCAATGCATTTGCTGAATCCGGGAACATGAAGGAAGCCATGGAAACTTTATGGAAGATGAAAGAGAATGGGATGAAACCTGCAGCCAGCGCTTACAACACACTGGTCAAAGGCTATGGCATTGCTGGTAGACCTGAAGAATCTACTAAGCTGGTGGAACTTATGTCCAAGGAAGGGAACCCGAAACCTAATCTCAGGAGTTATAATGTTCTTGTTAGAGCATGGTGTAACAAGAACATCGATGAGGCATGGAATATAGTGAATAAGATGATGGGTTCAGGGACTAAACCTGATGCAGTTACTTATAACACAATTGCATCAGCTTATGCGAAGCAAGGAGAGCCAAAGAAGGCTGAAGGTGTGATTTCAGAGATGCAGAAGCATGATGTACAGCCTAATGCCAGAACATGTGGTATCATCATAAGTGGGTATGTGAAAGAAGGAAGAACCAGTGAAGCTCTGAGGTTTGTCTGCAGAATGAAGGAACTTGATGTGCGTCCTAACATTGTTGTTTTTAACTCGCTGATCAAAGGCTTTCTTGACCAGATGGATAAAGCAGGACTTGATGAGGTGAGCTCTGAGCTGTCCTTAATGTTGAACTATAATGATGCACACTAGTTCTTTCCAACTCATTCGCTAGAAATCCTCCCAATTTAGTTTCGTATCTGGGTTTTGATACGTTGTTGTATTAATCCGCAGGTCCTCGAGTTGATGAGAGAATTCAACGCGAAACCTGACGTCATTACATTCAGTACTATCATGAATGCATGGAGCACAGCAGGGCGCATGAACAAGTGCAGAGAGATCTTCGAAGACATGGTGAATGCTGGCATTCAACCCGATGCACATGCATACAGCATTCTTGCCAAAGGCTATGCTCGTGCCAGAGAGCCAGAGAAAGCAGAAGAGGTCTTTAAATCCATGATCGAATCAGGAATCCACCCGAACGTCGTGAATTTCACAACAGTCATCAGCGGATGGTGCAGTTGTGGCAGAATGGATTCTGCAATGAGGGTCTTCAACCAGATGCGTGAATTCGGTGTGTCTCCTAATCTGAAGACATTTAAGACCTTAATCTTGGGATACTGTAAAGCTAAACAGCCATGGAAGGCAAAAGAGGTTCTCCAAATCATGAGAGAATCTGGGATCGAGCCTGAGAAGGCAACCCTCGTGCTTGTCTCAGAAGCATGGGCTGCCAGTGGACTAACAGAGGAATCAGCTGCAGCAGAAGCAGAAGCAAAAGAAGAAATAACAGTGCAGAGCTTAGAGGAACTCTATCAGAAGCAGATTGCGACAGGATTGTCTGGATTGACTAAGAAAGGTGGTAGGATTGTGCTGAGAGACCCGACTGATTCTTCTTCGACGGAATGCTCGTGGCTTGCAACTAAACAGGTGAATCTTTCTTACATCAGTAAATTCGGGTCGAGGTGGTCGAGGGTGATGTGCCTGAAGCAGTGTCAAGTGCAGCATTGTGGTGGTGGTGTATATGGTCAACTTGCACAGTCTTGTACAGCCGGGTTCCTCAACTGAAAAGATAGGTACAGGAAGATAACAGGTGGGTGGTGTATATGGTCAACTTGCACAGTCTTGTACAGCGGTGTTCCTCAACTGAAAAGATAGGTACAGGAAGATAACAGAAAGCAACGTTTTTTCCCCGCATTTTTACTTGTATCTGCATTTTGGCTAAGGGGGCAGAGGGAACTTATGTTGTAGATAGCTGCAAAGGCCTTTCAAATCTGTGACCCTACTGATCAACAATCTATAGGTCTTTTTTCGCATCTGTTCTAGTGCACCTTAATCATGAAATCTTGATTTTACTGTTGAACTCTGTGAATTGCGAGATTTCAAATTTAAGTTTCTGGTATAATCATTTTTCCCCGTGCTTCTTCACAAAGATTTGTAGAGTAATAAAATAAAGAGAGAAGACATATAACAACAATCATCAGAGTGGCGCAGCGGAAGCGTGGTGGGCCCATAACCCACAGGTCCCTGGATCGAAACCAGGCTCTGATAATAAATTCGTCTTTTGTTCTGCTTTATTTTGCCATGGGGAAACCACGATGAACGCTTCAGGCTGTTTTGTCAGTCCAAACACAAGTGTACAAATTCCAAATATTCATCTAACTATAACAAAGTTCTTGTATTGCATCCGTGTAGAATCATACAAACATAATCGTGGCTTCAATGACACATCAATATGCAAACTTGATCAGTACACACCGTGCTTGGTGGCTCTGTGCTTTCACTTTTTCCTTGATTTCCCAGTCAAAGACGATACTTCATCGTCGTCATTAGGAGCAGGGATTCTACTGACGAGCCAAACTAGAAGAACGCCGATCAGAGCACCAGAGAGATGTGCAATATGGTTCACACTCTGGCCCGGGTTACCTCCTCTTAAGCTCCCTGATAATGCTGCTGAAGATTGTGCTGCCTCCATTACCTGTTTGCAATAACAGAAATGACCATAAGCATTTCATAGATCGGAAGCTTTTGGATGGAAAAAAAAGATACCACTTATTCCATGGCTGAAAAGAATCAAGCTCGGGAAGTTGGTTGCATACCTTCTCTACAACAAATTGCCCCAATATCAGCACCTCAAGGATCTTTCTCCAGTCCCAAGTCAACTGCACTTGACAAAATCAAGAGATGGCTCATCTTGAAGATAGGCTTTCAGAGAATAGGGCCACCATCCATCAGAAAGGAGGACTAATTTACCTTGACAAGTACACTAATGGCGAACAATCCGAAAACAGCACCTGAGGCTCCAACCGAAACGGCATTCCTGGGTAGAACTAGCCACGAAACGAGATTCGCCCCAACACCAGTAAGAATGTAGGAAAACCACAGAGCAAAAGTTCCTTCCTCTTCTTCAACAAGCTTTCCTGCAAATAGAAAATAACTGCATATCAAATTTCCAATCTAAAATTTTGAAATACAATCATCCAGTAACCCAAGTAAACCGCAGCCCTCACCGAAGATGTACAAGAAGAAAAGGTTGCTCGAGAGATGCTCCCTGACACATGAAAACCCCAATAAGAATATGAAGTACATAGAAGTGTGAGGGAACTTTGGCAGCTCAATTTAGCTCACCAACTGGCATGGCAAAACGTTGCTGTGACAAACTGGTACCAGGCAGGCCAATTGTGATACAAGTAGAGAGATTTTATGGCGCGGACCTTCTCGATGAATAGCAGAAAACAGAACAAAGTCACAGACTCAACTACACAATCCGAACTTCAAACTTTGCAAGAGGAAAAACTTCAGAATTTACCTGGAAGAAGTGATCAGCCAAGAACACACCAAGGTTCACGAGAATAACCCAGAACACCCCATTCACTTGCCTCTCAGGCTTCCTTCCACCTCCCCGCTTCCCAATTTCAAGACTCCCAGGTATATCTACAATTCAGACAACACAACGTCAAAACCAAACGCACGCTAACTGCTTGTCAAAAGTCCTGAAAGACCTAATAGCACTCATTCAAAATTTTCTCCCCAACAGCTTCTTCAAGCGTTCAACCCAGCCACGAAGTTAAACAGTGAAACGCTGAAATGGGACCTAGAGAAACTGAATTCAGGGAAGTGATTCTGTCACCTGAGCGGCCATTGGACCTGCAGATGAACCGAGAAAGCGGGGCAGGGGAAGGAAGGAATACGGATTCCACTAGTCTCCGAGAAGAGTGAAGGCTTCGAGGAGCAATGTGTAAATGGGTGGGGAAGGAGGTGTGAGAGTAAACGGGGACCAGAATTCGGGATAAACGAGGGTTTGGAAATGGCGGGGAGTAGTGCTGATGGAGCTGCAAATGCATCATCTTCATCATGGGGCTTCGAGGGAGTGGGTGGTGAGAAGTGAGAACTTAGAAGGTTGATGCAGCTGCAACGCTCTTCCTCTCCGGGCCCATGGGCCGAAATAGATGACCCGTGAATACTGAATTATTGAGGGTAGTTAGCATAAATGGTCACACAACTTATCACTTTGTACAAAACGGTCACAAAACTTTCATTTTGTACAATTTGGTAATACAAGTTTACACTTATAACAAAACCGTGATTTCCATCCATCTCCATCCAAAGCCCTAACAGAATGCTGATGTGGCTGTTTACTTAACATCCCAATCAGCAAAATAATTGATAAACTATGATATATTCATTTATTACTATTTAATTACAATTAAAAATATTTATAAAACTTAAATTATTAAAATAGAAAGAGGGAAAGTGACCCTCCGTCTTCCCTTCCCTGATCACAATGCGGGGACCTCTTCTTCCTCCGCTTTCTCTTCCATCTCCGCAGGCGCTCTCGCCGGTGGAAATCCATGAGAGATAGGGCGTCAATTGGGTTCCCTCTGGCAACTGAACTTCCCGCAAAGTTTAACAGAGTCTGCCGCCCGATCTACTTCTGTCTTCCACTTCGGAATCCTCTCGGCCGTCGACGATGGGAACCCGCCAGAGCCCATTTTCACGTCCTCTGCCTTTCCCAGGCTTCTTCAGTTTCGACGCTAGGTTTAAGAGTGAAAACCCTAACCCTCCACTGGTTTTCCCCTTCGGTTTGTACCCCGATAGCAGCATCGCAGACCAGGGGAAGAAAACGAATTCGAGTGGGTAGGTTTCTGTTGTCTCGGATGTTGTAAATCGGTGGGATTTATGTGGTGGTTGTGATTCTTCCTGGCGACGCAGAGGAGTTGAGGGCTAAGAACGGTTATTTTTAGTTTTCTTCTTAAAATATTGAAGATGAGTTTTAAATAATAGAAATAATTTATTAATATTTTGCTGATTGGGAAGTTGAGTCAGCAGCCACATCGGCATTCTGTTAGGGTTTTGGACGGAGATGGATGGAAATGATGGTTTTGTTATAAGTTTAAACATGTATTACCGAATTGTGCAAAATGAAAGTTTTGTGACCGTTTTGTACAAAGTGATAAGTTGTGTGACCATTTATGCTAACTACCCGAATTATTGATAAGCAAGCCCGAAATTTGCAATCCATCGGTCCTCTTGGTCGAGTTTTGACACTTGGAAAGGCCTGGCAGCCCAATATTTTCTGGCGCGCGCACACAAAAATGGGTTCCCTATCGCTTTCCCGGAAAACAAACGTGGCCTGTATCTCCCCTCCCATTTTCTTCCGAGGATCCCTATTCGGCCATTTTCCCCCGGAATTTGAGGGCTCCAAATCTATCGCTTCCCTTCCCTCGGAATTTCATTCTCCTTACGATCTCGCCTTTTGACTTTGAATCCCTGCCAAGTGGACAGCGAAGTCTCTTCGCAAGTCGCCGGAGATTCAAAATTTGTGTTGGTTTTCAGTGAGCCCCCGTCGCCCGTAATACAACAACTACCGTTCCTTTTCTTTCCCCCCTCATTTATTCTGCCGGTGGATCTATCTGATGGCGGAACGCGGAGCGCGGCGGCGGATTATGAGGACGATGTCGGCGGTTCTGTTGAATTTATTGTTCGCGGTCGTGTTTGTCTCGGCGGACCGACGTTTGAGATTCGAAGAATCGGAAGAGCGGAGTGTTGCCTCTAGTTTTCTCGTTAAGGCATCGGATTTCGTGTGGCAAAATGGTCGAACAGGTTATCAGCGCGTCTGGCCTGTAAGGCTGGTCTCATTTCTCCTTCCTTTTTCGTTTCCTAATTCCGTCCATGGCGTAGTTGACTGCTCATATCCAAAATTATGGAGTGGTTGTCCATTATCCTTCATCCCCTTCTGGGTTGATGGCCCCCACCTACACCTTTCCCTGTTTCATCCTTTTGGCCGGACTTTGGAGTTTTGTATTGTCCGGATTTCTCTATTTTTGTCTTTACTCCTTGCCTATTTTTTTTTTCCACCTAATGACAACCTTCCTACCATGATGATTGCCTTCTTGCCCTCATCTTAATGCAAACTAGATGGGTGGCTGTAAAATGACTTGAGGTTGGTTGCTGTGGAGTGTGCAGGAACTGGAATTTGGATGGCAAATAGTGCTGGGCACAATTGTTGGGTTCTTGGGAGCAGCATTTGGGAGTGTGGGTGGTGTTGGCGGAGGTGGCATTTTCGTTCCTATGCTTAGCCTTATTGTTGGGTTTGATCCTAAATCATCAACTGCAATCTCTAAATGTAAGATTACCCGTGTTGCATTGACGGTAAAGCTAAGACTAAGTGGCATTGCTATTAATGAACGTGTTTATGACCATTTTCTTGTCGTTTAGGTATGATAATGGGTTCAGCTGCATCAACTGTGTACTATAATCTTAGGCTACGACATCCTACACTTGACATGCCAATCATTGATTATGATTTGGCTCTACTGATCCAGCCCATGCTTATGCTAGGAATTAGTATCGGTGTGACTTTTAATGTCATCTTCGCAGACTGGATGGTTACTGTCCTGCTTATTGTTCTGTTTATAGGTAATGAATCTTCTCTTGAGAAAGTATTGCTGGTCATTCTGCACTTGCGCATCCCTTTTTGGCTAATTAATCTTCATGGTATAGGTACATCATCGAAAGCATTCTTGAAGGGTGTTGAAACCTGGAAAAAGGAAACAGTAATGAAGAAGGTAATCTCTCTCTACGTCAGTTTATCAATTCACAACTTAGTTCTTGGTGAAGAATAGGTGCCATTGTGTAACAGGAGGCTGCTAGGAGTCTTGAGTCAACCAGTGAGTTGCTGCTTATTTACTCGTTCTTAATTTTTCTACTGGATCTTTGGATTATCTTGGTTTGGTGATAGCCTAGAATTTGACTGATTGTTGTGTTTGTGTGATTGTACTAGGTAATGGTGGTGGGGATAACGCATACAGGCCTCTTCCAAGTGGCCCTCGAAAGGACGCCAATGAAGCAGAGGTGAGTTGGAGCCCGCCTTTGAAATTGGAGGCAGATCCCTGGAAAGAGATTCATCTAATGGTATATATTCTTCCAGGTTTCAATTGCAGAGAATGTTTGTTGGAAGGAACTTGGGCTTCTTGTATCCGTTTGGGTTGCATTCCTCATATTGCAGATTGCAAAGGTTTTTTTCTTCTTCTGCTGACCCTCAGAACTTTCGTACTGCCAATTCCATCAAGATTCAAGAACCGTTTCGTAACAAATGTAACTCTGTTTTTGTAGAATAATATGGCTACTTGCTCAACAAACTACTGGGTATTGAATTTGTTACAGGTATGGAGACAAAGTCATCATTTTTGTTTCTGCCGATTTTGCTAAGGTGGGGTGAGTCAATACTTGTCTGTTGTTTTTGCAGATCCCAGTGTCACTTGGTGTCTCAGGCTACGAGGCTTTCAGCCTCTACAAAGGACACAGGGTGATTGCATCCAAGGGAGACCAAGGCACCAACTTGCAAGTTCACCAGCTTGTGACTTATTGTGCTTGCGGTATCCTGGCTGGAGTCGTAGGTGGACTTCTTGGACTCGGAGGAGGATTCATACTGGGTCCACTATTTTTGGAGCTAGGAGTGCCTCCTCAGGTGAGCTTTCTTCTTCATTACTGTTGTATTTCTGAACTTGTAAGGTTGATCATGGTGAAACCCTTTCATACCGTTTTCATGGAATTTGTTTGTAGGTTTCAAGTGCCACTGCAACATTTGCAATGACTTTCTCCTCGTCTATGTCCGTCGTAGAGTACCACCTCCTGCATCGATTTCCTGTTCCATATGGTATACAGTGCTT
The DNA here is from genome assembly GCA_946122785.1 of Linum tenue. NCBI lineage: Eukaryota > Viridiplantae > Streptophyta > Magnoliopsida > Malpighiales > Linaceae > Linum > Linum tenue. The sequence continues at coordinate 686,557 of CAMGYJ010000005.1, read as the reverse complement.
GTCTTGAAGCTCTCCTCTAGATTTCTATCGTCTCAGCTTTCCTTTGTTTCACTGGTTTTTCTCCTTCTGCAGCTGTCTACTTCTTTGCCGTAGCAACAGTAGCTGCATTTGTGGGGCAGCATGTTGTGAGAAAGTTGATCATCATTCTAGGAAGGTCGTCTCTGATCATTTTCATTCTAGCATCCACCATATTCGTCAGTGCAATCTCTCTAGGTGAGGTATCTCGGTCCTGTAATTTTACATGGGGGATGACTGAATTTGGGTTCACTAACAAATCAGTCCCTAAAATTTTGTTTTTAACAAACTTGTCACTGAAGTTTTGAATATAACTAGCATTTACATTCACCTCGTCAATCTCTATTAAGTTTTTCGCGAATAGTCTATCGTGGCATGTCATGTATTCATGTCAACTAAATTAATAGTTGAATTGGATGTAGAATTGTAGATGCTAATTATGCTGCCTTAAACTGTCCAGTTTAACGCGAGTCTCTATAGACTCACCCAAAACCAATCAGTTAACTAAGCGGACTTAATCCAAATTTGATCCATATTACCTGAATCACTCTAATAGGGTTGGGCTAAGATCTGGTGACTAAGGGGAACCCCCTTAGTCACATGGCTAAGTAAATCTCCACCATTGCACCTCATTAAAATCCAAGGGCTCTTATTAATCCAATTTAATGAAGGGCAATGTAGTAATTGCATAGTTATTTTTAATTTTTAATTATAAAAGAAATAAAAAAAACTAACCCAGCCGTCCGTCTCTTCCCGTCGCCTCCCATCTCCGTTCCAATAATTGCGCCGCCGGCAACTTGGTCTGGGCGCCATTATTTCCCACCACAGTCCACAGAGAGAGGGGCGCCATTAATTCCCCAACCTGCGCCATTGAGAGAGAGAGAGAGAGAGAGAGAGAGAGAGAGAGAGAGAGAGCTTTTCCGGCGACGGCGGAGCAATTTTCCGGCGACCAGAGACGGTGGTGGATGGTTTTCCGACAACAGTATTTGAGTTCGTGATGTTTGTAATGTTTATATTACTATTTTGTATACATTGTAATGTTTGTAATGTTAGTAATGTTTGTTTGTCTAGTTTGTATACATTGTAATGTTTGTAATGTTAGTAATGTTTGTTTGTCTAGTTTGTATACTTTATGTTATGATTTATACACTTTCTATTCATTGATTTGTATTTGTAACTTTTGTTATTCAAGTTTGTATACTTTTATGTTATGATTTGTATACTTTGTATTCATTTGTTTGTAATACAAGTTTACCAATCTGTATTGTAAGTAGTGATATTCTGTACGTGTAGTATGCTTTGTACTGTTTGTAATGTTTGTTTGTAATGTTTGTAATGTTTGTTTGCAATGTTTGTAATGTTTGTTATTTTGTAATGTTTGTAATGTTTGTTGGTTTCTTTTGTACTGTTTGTAATGTTTGTTATTTTTGTCCACATTTTTGTCAACCATGTTTGTAATGTTTTTTGCATCACAAATCAATACATATAAAGTATACAAATTATTAGTACTTACAATACAAAGCGAAACATACTAAGAATACAAGCAAAACATACTAAGAATACAAACTGTCAAAGAAAAACATACTAAGAATACAAACTGTCAAAGAAAAACATACTAAGAGTACAAACTGTCAAAGAAAAACATACTAAGAGTACAAACTGTCAAAGAAAAACATACAAACCATACTGACATTTTGTACAAAAATACTAACAATACAAACAAATGTTACAAAACATACAAACTATACAAATCACTGTTCTTCCTTCAGACGACTCTCTCTCCACCGCTGCCGCCGCCGTCGACTCTCTCTCCACCGCTGCCGCCGCTGATTCAATCTACTGCCATCGCAACCTCTCTCTCTCTCTCCATCGTCGCGCCGCCTCTCTCTCCTCCATCGTCGCGCCGCCTCTCTCTCCTCCATCGTCGCGCCGCCTCTCTCTCCTCCATTGTCGCCGGCGCTCTCTCTCCGCCATTGCCTTCGCCTCCGTCGCGATCTCCTTTCCCTCTTTCCATCGTCGCCGTCGCCGTCGCTGTCGCCGTCGTGGTCGAGGTCTCCTTTCTCTCTCTCCATCGTCGCCGCCGGTCGCCTCTTTTCCATCGTCGCCTCTTCATCCCGTGGCTGGCAGCGCAGAAGAGAAGGTGGAGAATTTTATTTTTTTTTTGAATTTTTCCTAATTCCAGAATTGCCCTTCTTATTAATAAAATAGTCCTTCCATTTTCTACACCATTAGATTGATCCAAGGGCTGAGGGGGGCTTAGCCAAATGACTAAGCACCCCCCCTTAGTCACCAGATCCGGACTCTAATAGGGTTTCCGCCTACCAGATAGCTAATTAGAGAGCCTACAAGCCTGAATATGGACAATTTGGACATAAAGCCTAATGGAGATGGATGAACTATAGTGCTATACTTCGAACTTCAGCTTTATCTTGTTATATACATCAACCTTTTAACACTCTTTTGCTTCTTTATATGCTATTGCTGGTCAGGTGGTGTTGGCATATCCAACATGATTGGAAAAATCGAACGACAAGAATACATGGGATTTGAGAACCTATGCAAATACGATTCTTAAATTTCGTGTAAAGTGTTAATCCTTGTACTCTAGTAGAATCAATATCCGCCGCTACGTTGTGGGGCATTTAGTCACATTTGGCATCTCTAATAGCAGTATATTCATATGGAAATAGTTAGAAATTATATGTAGAATGCAAGTATCATATCATTTGTTCAAAAGGTTTCTTGTTATGTAAGATTAACGACTAACTAAATTACGAATAATTGTTTGGTTCATAGAGTAATTTTCTTGATATTTTTTACTATTAATGTATTTTATTTTACTAAGTTTTTCAAAATATAAGATTATATAATGGATGATTAAAAAGTAACAAAAAAACTATTTATCATATGTATTTTGTTCAAATGACCCACCTTGAATGCAATTCTGACTACACCCATGCATGTGACCTCATAATCAAACAAGCTGTTGATGCCAAGCTAAAATAGCTGACCTCGAACGTTGTAGAGTCCGGAGAGCGTTGGCCTTTTGATTTGCCGTTGGATTCCAGTTCTCGAGATGAATACCTGCAAAAGAGGACCCGCCGGTTGTGGTCGGCTGGGACCTTCTCCAAAGCTCAAGTCAGTACTTGGAAATAACAAGGAGCGGCGTATAGAACCGGCTCTAGGGAGAAAGAAAGAGAAATTTTGGGGTTGGAAGTTGCCAATTCGCCGAGAAGAAGTTCGTCGGGAATTCCCCTTTTCCTATCTCGTTCAGAGAAAATGAGTTCCCTGGAATTGAGATGGATCCCCTAGGAAACAGAAATGAACGACCTATTTATAGGCGCGTCCTGCTCCTGGTGGGGTGGCGTATCCTTTATTAGTAGTGATTTAAAACATAAAACAACAAATGGAGTTAACAACTTAATTAAAGGTTTGAGAAACTTACCTTGGTTGTGTGTGAATAATCACCCATGAACCATTATCCTCTTTACTGGCACAATAAAACCATATGTATAAAGGATATAAAATTGCATACCTTCCCACCTTTCTCCACGTGTAAGTGGTACAAGAGTTACAGGTTTTTTGGATCCAATCCAGCTCATGTACATGGATAGGTGGGTGGTAATTGTTAGAGCACCTTTACATAAACATGGAGAGAAATGGTAACTTGACCATCACCATTTTCATGTGGCCACGTAAGAATTTATGGAGGCTTTGTTGGTGGGAGAGGAAAGTAGTCATGTCCAGGTGTTTAGAGAAGAATTGGGTGGATTTACATGTGTGTTTAAGTAGGACATGTCTTCTCAATAGAAAGTATATGGAAGTCATGATTGGTGGAGGGAAATGAAAGACAAAAAGGAAAACCCTTGGCCTTGCCAACTACAAGCCACATGGAATGAAGGGATTTATTTAACCCCTTTTTTATTCATGGTGTATGTGCTCTGGTGGGGTAAAATGAGGGGTGGTATAATTCCCCATCAACCTAACCATGTCCATGTGTCAAAATGGAGCATGAGGTGGTGATTTCAAGGAGTTACTATCCCCATGAAATGAAAAGTGGAAAATGGGTGAAATGCCACCTAGCTTGTCTTCCACGTGGGTTGGTAAAAATGGGAGAGGAAATTGACTCATGTTTATGGGTAGCAGAATGGAAAAGAAGAGGGTCTATCACAAGCTAATACCATTTTATGAATCAATTGGTCCCAACAATTCGAATTGTTGAGAGAGATCAATGTGTAGTACATACGATTATAATACTCTTCATACATTAGTTCCTACAATATAATCCAAAGCGAATTTGTACAAAAGAAAGGGACTCACCTCTCCCAATCCATAAGGTCGAGTTCTTTTATTCCCATGGATCAAAGGATCTTTCTTCTTCTGCCCCCATCTCTTTTGCTGGCTTTTCATTTTTGTTGGCCTTTCGAGCACTACTTGCTGATAATACAGCTTCAAACGGATCAATACAAACTGAAGTCATAATCAGAACCAAAACACATGTACTGTTCTCATCTAGGATCACCAAATTGATCAATGCAGTCCATGTGGGCCTGATCTGATTATCCACGGGATACAGGCTAGAACTGTCGTTTTCTAAGGTAGATTATTATTAGTACTTACGGCGACATGGCGCTCATTATGAACCAGTCGAATTTTTTATTCCCCTGGATGGATCAAAGGATCTTCTCACTTATGCCACGAAATCTTATGATGGCATTCATTTTGTTATCCTTTCCCTCGTTTCCTGGTCGCCTCCTCACTGTTTAGTAACCACTACTGGTTGATACTCTTCTTGGTAAGTCTCTCCCCATATGCTAACTTTAGCTTCCCATCCAGCTCGGAAACAACAATGGGTGATGCCTTCCCATGGCAGTCCGGTTTCCAGTATCAGCATGTTTGGCCTGTAAGTAACAACCCAAAATCTACTTTTCCATATACGAGTGTTGAATCTGAAATGCAGCTGGATTCCACTCTGCAAGTTGATCACTCTACTCACTCTGCAAAGCATTCTTACTTCAGGAACTGGAATTTGGGTGGCAAGTAGTGGTGGGGACTGCAATTGGGTTCCTTGGAGCAGCGTTTGGAAGTGTCGGGGGCGTTGGTGGCGGCGGGATATTCATTCCCATGCTTACTCTCATCATTGGGTTCGATCCGAAATCTGCCATCGCCATCTCCAAGTGTAAGAAGATAACGAAAGCAGAGGATTTCCTTTCCCATGAGCTTGCTTCAGTATTAGGCTAGTTTGTCCATTCAAAATTGTGACATTTTTTTCGGCAGGTATGATCACTGCCGCTGCGATTTCAACTGTCTACTACAATCTCAAGCTGAGGCACCCGACTCTGGATCTTCCCATCGTGGAATATGATTTGATACTGCTGATTCAACCCGTGCTGCTGCTGGGAATCAGCATTGGAGTCACTTTCAACGTTGTATTCCCTGATTGGATGGTCACGATTCTTCTCATCATTCTGCTCTTAGCAACGGCGGGAAGGGCATTTGTCAAGGGTCTTGAACTCTGGAACAAGGAGGCTGCTTTGGAACCAGCAGGTAGTAAACAAAGAGCTCCAGTTTCAATGGTTTATGGGCACCAGGTGTTTGATTATTTGCCCAAGTGAGCACATAAATTTCTTGGCAGGTGATGGTGGGGAGGTGGGAGAGTACAAGCAGCTTCTAGGAGGGCCAGACCAAGGAGCAACGACAGGAAATATTTCAACTCCCAAAATACGAGAGGTTGTATATTTTTTTTCATTTCTCTGCCATAGTCTGGAAATCACAGCTAAAGTAGCTTTCTTGGTAATGGGGGGTTTTCAGGTTTCCATTGTTGAGAACATTCGGTGGAAGGAACTTGGACTTGTGACTTTCGTCTGGGTCTCCTACGTCGCCTTGCAGATCGCCAAGGTGATTTCTTAATTCTTTTGGCTATTCTTCCTTTCTGTGTTCATCTATCTTTGGACTGAACACTCATTCCTTGTAGAACTACACAGCCACTTGTTCAATGGAGTACTGGGCCCTGAACTTGCTCCAGATCCCAATCTCGGCCAGTGTGTTCTTGTATCAGGCAACTGCCCTGTACAAAGGGACAAAGAAGATAGCATCCAAGGGAGAAGGAGCAACGACCTTGAAGCTAAAGCAGCTGACTTTGTTCTCCATTTGTGGGTTGTTTGCTGGTATCGTTGGTGGGCTGCTTGGATTGGGTAGTGGATTTGTGATGGGTCCTCTGTTTCTTGAACTGGGCATTGCTCCTCAGGCAAGCATTTCTATCATCTGCCATGAATCTGCAAAAAAATTGCAGCTTTTTTCACCTTTCGGCAATCTGGTTGAAACATTGAAGATCCGTTTGTATGTGTTTGTTCATTTTTGTTGAAGGTTGTTAGTGCTACAGCAACTCTGGGAATGGCGTTCTCTGCATCCATGTCTGTGGTGGAATACTACCTTCTCCATCGCTTCCCTGTCCCTTACGGTAAGTATTTTAACCAGCCTGTTATACCATTGCTGAACTTAAATTGAAGTTGACAATCTGAATAAGCTTCTCCCTCCATCTTTGCTCTTTTGGCAGTTCTGTATCTTGTTGCAGTGTCCATTTTAGCAGCCTATATTGGGCAGCACTTAATCAGCGCAGTTGTGGGATGGACAGGCAGGGCATCGCTCATCATATTTGTGCTCTCCTTTACAATCTTCATCAGTGCAATAACGCTAGGTGGAGTTGGGATCACAAACCTGGTTGAGAAGGTAGAGAAAGGAGAGTACATGGGTTTTGAGAATCTCTGTTTGTATCAACCATAGAGGATTTGTGTGTTTCTAGATTAAGTGGGATTTGGGCCCAGGCCTCATTATATAGTGTTCATTCTTTTGTTTATGGGCTCTTGGGATTCTTAGTTTTTTTGTAAACACAAACCAACACTTTGGCTATTTATTGTGTTTCATTGTTGTATGTTGTCTACATGTCAAACACCAAGTAGAAGGTATTCTGAGTTTATGATGTAAATTGTTTGGGGCCTCCTACAACAATTTGGACTCAGCTTTGTTGGTGACTTGTTTGATCTTTTTCCGTATTGAGTGTCTTTTCATTTTTAGAGTTTCTTTCAACTTTTCATTTTTAGAGTTTCTTTCAAAGTCAAAATAATGGCTCCAAATATTCCCTAGCTTCAAATCCTAACATAACCATCAAATTAGACGTGTTGTACGTAAAGCTTTAATAATTATTTTAGACTCATCGCATTCATCAAAAAATTGTTTAAGACTTTTACACAAGGTCAATGTTCATGACGTAAAATGACCGCCCATTACGGTAAGGCTTTCGTAATGTCATTTTACAACTCTTACGTTAAATACACATCCATTGCTTAAAGGTTTACGACACAAAAGTTATTTCTTACGTGATAGTTAAATTAACATTTTACGTAACACAAATTTAGTAATCATTACGCAAAAGGAAAAACCATTACGTAAAACTTTCGTGATGACATTCTATATCTATTATGTAAAATACACATCAATTACGTAAAAGTTACGGAACAACAATTATTTTGTACGTGATAATTGAATTATAAGAGTTGCGTAAGACTTCGGTAATGACTTAACACTTCACTTAACGCAATGTTAATATTCAATTCATAAAAAAATGGGTTAATATTTTCGTATGGCATGAACTTTGACAAAAATAAACATCATAGCCAATCTTTTCGTTCTATAACATCCTGGCCCGAACTATACACCAAAATAAACAATTTGGCCAGATCCGACTTTTGACCGTTAACTTGGATGGTCAAACGCGTTGACCGTTAGTCTCATGTCAAATTGATCCATCCAAATTTTCTGTTGAAAAACACGTTAATTGGGTTCTATTGCCTTATAACGAGACAATTTAATCAAAATAATTTATTACAATTACTCATCCAAATCATTCCTATGGATTTTATGGTATAAGGACTAAAAAAAGAAGTTTAAAAGCACTAGAGACACATTTGGAAAAATTACATAGTATAGAGACAGAAAGTGAATTAACCATAAATAAATAAGAAAGTAGGAATATTAGGCTAGAACAGAAGTCGGATATAATAAAATAATAACGACGCATTTTCCTTTGAAAATTTGGCAAGCACAGCAAGTTGGCCAGAAATCGGAATAAAAGGAAGAACCCTAACGACCCAATTTACAGAAGAGAGGGAAGGCAGGGGATTCTGAATTGTAGCGAGAAGAGCAAAAGCAGGGGAAGAAGATGGTTCTGTACTTCAAGGCACGGCCAGATGTGGGCGATTACACCATTTTCATGGGATTCGACAAGTTCGAGAACGAGGAACTCATCAAATACGGCTTCCCGGAAGACGTTTGGTAAATAATTAGCATCTACCATTCTACCCCCAACCCACTTACCCCTTTCAATTGTTTCTGCAATAACAATTCATCCGATTTTCTTCTTAAAAAGGGTTCTTGATGGCTTATGTTCTGATCGAAGCGCCATTTGATGGTTGCTTGCTTCCATAGTTCCGGTCTGCTAAAGTTTGACCCCTTTTCATGGGGGCTTTCTTTGGTTGAAGGTTGCTGCTTTAGTTTTTACCCGTGTTACAATTTTCAGGCTTTGCTACTGTCGCAAAGTTTCCAACTTTCAGTTCCCATTTCTGAAATTTGGTTGACCATTGGTTTTCTGGTCTTGGTTGTGCTTTATCTTGGTTTTAATTCTATATAAGATAGATGAAAGCTGATGATCCTTAATTCAATTTCGAAAGCAGCTGATTGCTGTTCAGACCTAGTTATTTTGGTTTTATGTGCTGTTAGTCGGAAGTTTTGCTTCATTGACTTTGTGATGATGCATTACTGCGTTCAGGGCAGTTGGAAGGTTGGCTTTTATGGATGACTTTCACATCGTTGTTTTGTTTCTGAATGGGTTTCTGGCGATTCCCCTCAATGCTAAGACTATGTTTCGTTCGGCGGATGGTTACAGGTTTCATGTGGACAAAATGTCTTCAGCCCATGTTTATGTAAGGCTGCATAAGGGTCAGACTTTCGACAATATAAGTGAAGGGTTACTAGAGGATTGTTGCCAGCTTGTCAAAGCAAATTCAATTCAAGGCAATGGTTCTCTTTTACCGCTCTTCTGATTCCTGAATATGCAGCTTGCATTTGGTGTACCATTATTTTCGTGGTGATGTTGGTGTAGAAGCTTCTGTAGATTTCCATTTGTCATTATATACTTCATGATGCACTTCGACGAGATGTGAAGATACTGTTTTTTAGGTGTGTTTTTTCGTTTTTCGAATTCCAGGCAACAAGGTTAACAACATTGATGTTGTTTACACTCCCTGGTCAAACTTGAAGAAGACCGCTACAATGGATGTTGGTCAAGTTGGGTTTCACAATTCAAAGATGGTGAGAACTTACTTTTCTGGTTCCTATCACTTTCAACTGGGAGATTATCTTGCTCCCTTGTGTACTTTGGTGTGGATATAATTTTGTCACTCAATTGAATAATGTAGGTTCGTACAGTGAAAGTGGAGAAGCGGATTAATGAGGTGATCAACAGACTGAACAAAACAAAAGTAGAAAGAACGCCTGATTTGAGAGGTCAGCTAATCATCTCATATTTGGTACTTCAGACATTGACTAAAAAGTCACAACATAATTGTTGAACCGTTAACCGTTTTGGCCTTGCTGGTAAGCAAGTTCTACTTCTGTTGCTGATGTTACTTGTTCCTTTCTACTGGTGCAGCGGAGAGGGAAGCCGTAAATGCGGCAGAAAGGGCTGAGAGGAAGCTTCAACTCAGAGATAAAGTAAGCTATCTCATGTTCAGCCATTGGCAATTGACATCTCACTTAGTTGGCAATTCTAATATATGTCATACAAGGGTCGAGTATTAAGTTTATTTGACACCAGATCCAGTTAAGGATGTTGATCCGTGACTTATCCCGGTGTTATTGGCGTAAGTGACTTGCACATTCGGAGTCTGAGCATAAGGGTCGATTGTATTATTACCTTCTTACGTCATTTGTGGTTTTTTAGATTCAAGTTTACTAGTTCAGCATTGAAATTTTGAGTAGGGAATTTCGTGATGGCTGGTAGAGGCTTTCATTTGATTTCTAGCCTGCCTCATCATTGCTTAGAACAATATTGCAAAAATTACCATCTTCACCTCCTAATTTTTTGAAGTGCAGATACAAATATGTCTTCACTAATAACTTTTTATAAATCTTCTGATTTGCTCCTGATCCATAATTTGGCATTGGGAAAGAATCCGATTTTCCACCTCTGTTCATTATAGCTTAACAAAGATTGCTAAACTCCATTGTGTTTTGATAGAAACGAAGGGAGGAGATGGATAGGATGGAAAAGGAGAGGCAGGCAGAGGTGAGGAGCTACAAGGGATTGATGGTGGCGGAGAAGATGACATCCAACAAGCAGATTGCATCAGAGAGCAAGTCTCTGCAGGAGATGGAAGAAGATTTCATGTGAGCCAAAACGAAGGAGCACCCCCAAGATGTTGTACCAAAAAATGGTCTGTGGCCTTGCCGTCGCCCCTCCGTCAAGGGAAGTGGAAAATATCATTCTGCCTTTGTATGTCAGAGAGCTCCAAGTCTAGCTCTCTCATCATTCTCTTTCTGTTACTCATGTCCTGTTATTTTCAATTGAGAAAGCCCGGAGGAAATGTAAAACTGAGGGAGAAATCGAAGGAGACCAACTCCAAATTTGAAACGTGGGGTGGTAAACCATAAAATTGTTTCACCCAAAGTTATTTGCTTGGTTTCTTTTGGAGACATAGAAAGAAGCCTACTTCCTCCCTTTGGCTAAAATGATTTGTTGTTGCATCTCATTTTGATGGTTCATCGAAATCTATTGAGTCATCGATCGTTGGTTTCACCTGTATATTTCCAAGTGATAGTGTGAGCCTTGAGTTTCTCTTACTTTGTGCTCTTCCTTGAAAGTTGAAACCTTAAATAATGATTAACCGAAATCGAAATCCGAGAAGGATCTAAATTAGTGCTTAACTAAAATTCAGTTCGGTTAGAACCCATCGAAAACTCGAGACACTTACCCAATCTCCCCCCATTGCGGTTGCACATCTTTATCATAGTTGTTTATAGACAAAAACCGGTCGGTTAGGTTTTGGGTCAATCTAAATTCTATACATATTTCTTGCTCCAAAACTGTTTCTGTCCCAAATGGTCAGTGTCAGACTCCAATTTCTAACCTACAAGTTGATTTCTACTTTTCTTTCCCCTCGTCGCTCCGTCTCCGATTCCCCTACTTTTCCAGCTCCGATATCGAGAGCATTTCCAGCTACCCGTCAGGGAGCCTTCAATAATCCAACTGCCGAAGTCTACTTAGAGAAGGGAGCATTAATCGAAGATCTCAGAGCGATTAAGTGCAAGATTTGGTGCATTAATGGTCATAATCAGCCGACTAGACTCGCCACCAATGGGAAGCCCCCTTCCAAGACAGAAGCAGCCGGAGAAGGTAATACTCCACCGCCCAAGCCACCTGAACGGACATCAATCAAAGGAGCCCAGACGAGATCTAGGGGCAGAATCGGAGGAAGTAAATGCTCTGACGATTGGAAAGACGTGGAAGCAACATCCAAAGCTTCTCTTCCCTGCAGACCAGCCTTACACCATGAGACACAAGGAATATACTGGCAAAAATCACCTGAGATAGAGACACGGGAAGGCTGCCGCTCAATCATTAAAGCTCAGAAACATAAATGCTCAGAGAGGATGGAATACAGATTTACTGGCGCAGGGCTCAACTATCCGCCGAACTCTACATACAAAGGGCTATCAAGAAGGGGAGATATGAGAGGAGGAGTTGGAAAGCCAGAGGGAGTCCACCATAAATGCCATGAAACGGGTGGGATGACAGGAGTAGTTACTGCAGAGAGAACAATCATCTGGCATTCAATGCTGGGCAGGCTCAGCAACCCCCAAAAGCGTACCAGGAGGAGTACAGAGAGGATCCTCGCCTATATAAGGGTGGAAAAAGCGAGGCATCAATCATCCATTTTCAGCCCAAACAAGAACAACAGAGGTACTATCATCAGAGAGAGATCCATCCCAAAATACTATCAGGCCCCAACTTCATCAAACACCACAAGCCACACAGAGATGGAAGCCCATCAAAATAGCCTGAGAGGGGAGAGGAGCCACCTCGTCCTCAATGTGAGACCCACAGTAGTGGGGGCTCGAGGTAGTGGGATGGCTATGCTCTTAGGGAAGTGGATTACCGACACCAGCATCAACCTGCCCAAAGCACGAAATGCGGCGATGAACAAGTGGAGGGCTTATGGAGAGGTGCAAGCAACAAAAGAGGCCGAGAACCTCTTCGTCTACTCCTTTCAATCGATTCAACAGAGGGACGCTGTATGGGAGGCCAGACCATGGAACCTGAGCAACACAGTTATAGCACTGAAGAAATGGGATGGAGAACAGAAAGCGGAGCCTGCAGATATAACAACAGTCACCCTCTGGGTCCAAATGCACGATTTGCCACAATCCCTCAAGGACGAAGAGGCTGTCCAGGCAATAGCGAGCTTCATCTTTCCCCAATTCCACGGTGTAGATCATTCCAATTTCGATTTTAGAGGCTGGCTAAAATTCATCAGGGTTAAGGTGGAAGTTAGCATCGACGACCCACTACCAATCGGTTTCGAGTATCCCATTGGGGACAACTCCATCTCGATCAGCTTCAAATATGAAAGGATTATGGACCTGTGCTACTTCTGCGGGAGATTGGGACATCTTATCCACAATTGCCATGAAAGAGAAGAAAACAGAAGAATGGGACTAAGCACCGACCCATCGGAAGTGTATACTGATGCACTAAGGGCGGGTCATGATTCACCGGCGAACACTCCACCGGCGTCGTTCAGGGAGAAACAAGCGAGAGCCAGGAGGCCGGCACTCCCCTCACCGGCGATGCAGCCAGGGCGCGGCAACCGAGGAGATCAATCAAGGATAACATTAGCGGGACTCCCAATCCTGGGCCCTTTTGTTACCCCGCCAGGGTACAACAGTCTGACAGCCAGTGGAAGAGAACCAGAATGGATACACAGAGGAGAAGCCAGCAATCAGACCCCTGTCATACAGACTGCACTGCTCGAGATGGAGATGGAGAAGACGACGAGAGCAATGCAACGCAGCCTGGACCTAGGGGAGAAGGAGACCAACAAGGAGAAGTGGGCGGGTTTGTTTGAGATGGGCCAGTCCCTGTCTTTGGGCGGCCCAAACCAGAACAGTTGTGAAGCTCCGAGAGGCCCTGAGATGCCGGCCCATCCCAGCCATGTCACCACCAACCCAGTGCAAGTTCATCAAGCCCACTTCAGTCAAGGCACCACCAGGCCAGTGAATGTCTATCCAGCCCATCTCAGTCAAATCACTACCAGCCCAGTGAATGTCTACCCAGCCCACCCGAGTGATCTGCCTACGGATCCATATGGGGCCCCATCGGAGGTGGATCAGCCCAGGCCAGAGAAGAAAAGGAAGCCTGAACAGAGGAGCAGCCCCGCGGCCTCAGCACCACAAGAGGCCCCTTCTAACATTTCTTTTAGTTCCATGTCTTTTGTTCCAGGGGAGAGCAAGAAAACTTACCAGAGAAGGAGAAGCTTGGTCAGGAGGAAGACTTTGGCGAAGCTCACGGCGGATGGATGCCAGTCCGGAGAAGGGGAGTCTTCCACTCCGAGGGCAGCGGCGGCAAGCCTCAAGCCGCCTCATCCTGAATGAGAATTCTAAGCTGGAACTGTAGGGGGTTCGGCCAACCCCTTACAAGAAGCTATTGCGGCAGGCTGTGTCGGCAATTCGGCCCTACGATCCTCTTTCTCATGGAAACAAAGAAGGATGAATCGTTCATGGAAGCTAGAAAGAATAGGATGAGGTTCGAGCATTCGAAGTATGTTAGTCCAGAGGTTGAAGGTAGTGGTCTCACATTGTGGTGGAAGGATGAAGTGAATGTGACTGTTTTAGATTCTTGTAAGTTTTTCATCGATACCAGCATTAGCAAGGCTGGCGTTAGTTTTTTCTGTACCTTTGTGCACGCTCCTACCACGGCGGTAGAGAGACGACTCTTTTGGGACCGACTCACGGCACTAAGAGAGAATCAAGATGAAAGATGGCTGATTGTTGGGGACTTGAATGTAGCTGTGTTTCCTTTCGAGAAGCAGGGGAGATGCCCCCTTCGCAATGAGAATGTATCTCCCTTCAAGTACTTCATGTCTCGAAATGCATTGCTTGACCTTGGTTTCTCAGGCCAAGTGTTTACATGGAGCAATAAGCAACAAGGAGATGAGTTGATTCGAGAAAGGCTTGACCGTGCCTTATGCTCGACTTCATGGAGGACCCTGTTTGAGTCTGCCATGGTGTATCACGAGGACTTCGTGGAGTCTGACCATTGCCCAATCCGGGTTGATCTCCACCCAGCAGCTAGGAACCACTGTACGCCTTTCAGATTCGATAAAAGATGGAGGGAGAGCGAAGAGTGTGGCAAAATCATTAATGACAGATGGACGAGAGGGGGCAAGGTGGATTCAATGCTTTTGGATTGCCAGAAGGAATTACAGAAGTGGTCCATGATGGACAGGAGAGACAAGCAGAAACGAGAAGGGGAGATCCGGTCCAAACTCCAAATGTTACAAGGGAATAGAACGTGCCCTGATTTGGCTGGAGAAGAGAGAAAGCTTCTCCAAGAACTCGAGAATATCTGGACTATGGAAGAAAGTTTCTGGATGCAAAGATCGAGGATCAGTTGGCTTCAAGAAGGGGATCAAAACTCCGGGTTTTTCCACGCTTCTACTATCAGAAGGAAAAACAGAAACCGAATTGGAAAGCTAAGAAATGAGGATGGTGAGTGGATTAATAATGCTCAGGACCTAAGGGACCATGCATGTGATTTCTACATCAACCTCTTTAACACCAATAACAGGGTGTATGAGCCGAATATTTTGGATGGTTTCCCAAAGCTAGTGAATGATGAGAATAACGGTCTTTTGACTCTACCTGTGAGTAAAGAGGATATCCGCAAGGCGGTGTTTCAGTTGGGGGCTTCAAAGGCGCCGGGACCAGATGGTTTCCAGGGCCTCTTCTTCAGAAAGTACTGGAACATTGTGGGGGACTCCTTGTGTAATGAGATTTCCAACTTCTTTCTTTCAGGGGTTATGCCGGAGAATTGGAATAAGACATTCATCACAATTATCCCCAAAGTGGATAACCCTGAAGTGATCAGCCAGTTCAGGCCAATTAGCTGTTGCAATTTCCGATACAAAGTCATCACCAAAATTATGACTAATAGGCTTCAGCCCTTGTTACCTGAACTGGTTAACGAGCTCCAGTCTGCCTTCACAGGGGGAAGACAGATTCAAGACAACATCATTATCGTACATGAAGTTCTCAACCATTTCAAGAAACACAAAACGGGTAGGAAGAGGGAGATGATGATGAAACTCGACATGAAAAAAGCTTATGATATGGTTGAATGGGATCTCTTACTATCACTTCTTCGAGCCTATGGTTTCAACGAGATGTGGTGCAATTGGGTCTCATCATGCATCAAAACAGTTACTTTCAGCCTTCTACTGAATGGTGAGCCGTCGAGGGAGTTCACCCCATCCAGAGGAATTAGGCAAGGGGACCCCCTGTCCCCTCTTCTGTTTATCCTCATGTCGAATGCCTTATCATTCTTAATCGAGAAAGCAGTTGGGAACAATGAATTACAGGGGATTAAACTTAACAAAAACTGTCCGGTTCTCTCCCACTGTTTATTCGTAGATGATACAGTGATTTTCGGGGAGGCTTCATGTGATGAAGCGGATAAAATTTTGAGCATCCTCAACCAGTATGGAGCAGTCACTGGACAGGAAGTCAACAGGAACAAATCATCATTCTTCTTCAGCAGCAATGTCCCTAATGATGAGCGAGCCAGGATTGTGTCCAGCTCGGGTTTTGCAGCTACTCCATGTCACTCCAACTATCTGGGAGTACCTACTGAATGGGGACGATCAAAGAAGGAAACTTTCCACTTTCTACTGAAACGAATGGAATCCAAAGGTGAAGCCTGGAAGAGTCTTCTCCTGTCCCCAGGAGGCAAAGAAGTGTTACTGAAGGCAGTTTTCCAGGCGGTCCCATCCTATATAATGAGTCTATTCCTTCTGCCTAAAAGTAGCACGAACAGAATGGATTCCATGCTCAAGTCTTTCTTCTGGGGAGGATCAATGACAAAGCGAACGATCCATTGGAGAGCAGGACACGTGTTGTACGCTCCTAAGGAAGAAGGGGGGCTTGGCTTCCGCCCTTTCCATATCTTCAACCTTGCACTCCTGGCAAAGCAAGCCTGGAGGATTATTACCAACAAGGAGGCCCTATGGGTTAAGGTTTTGAAGAGCATTTACTTCCCTAACTCTGATTTCCTTAATGCAAAAAAAGGCGGCAAAGCCTCATGGATCTGGGCCAGTTTGTGTGAAACGAAAAAATGGATGGCTAAGGGTCTCATCAGGGTGATTGGTAATGGAAAGACCACCAGACTTTTTCACGACCCATGGAGGTTTGACAGACCAGGGCCTCTCCTCCAGTTTGAGTGGAATGCAACTGATACTGCCCACACTTGGATCGATGAAATCACAAGAGAATGGAAATTTGACCTACTGTCAAGCTTCCTTAGCCAGCAGGACTTGCTCCAGGTGGCTGCTATCCCCATAGGACCGGAGTCGATGGAGGATTTCTGGGCATGGAGGTACACTGACAGGGGTAACTTCACAGTGAAATCTGCATTCAATTTTTTCCATGCGCAGGTTCGACAAGCAGGAGGGTGGGCGGAGGATACTCCGTTGGCAAGCAGAGATCGGTGGAAGTGGCTTTGGAGTTTGTCATTACCTCCGAAGCTCAAATTCTTCGTTTGGAGGGTAACAAGAGGAGCACTGGCTTGCAAAGAAAATCTTTTTGAGAGAAAATGTGCCACTACAAAGGAATGCCCGTTGTGTGGATGCTCCTCAGAATCAATCCACCACTGTTTATTTGTGTGCCACCACGCGGCGGAGGTATGGAAGCAACAGTGGCCCTCCCTCCCCAGACCTTCACAGATGTCCTCTTTCCTGGAATGGCTTGATTCCCTCCGCCAGTTCTACCCAGCCGAGACGATCCAGAAGATTGTCTTCCTTAGCTGGCAGATCTGGAAAACCAGAAATGAAAAAATTTTCCGGAATAAACAGCCGTGGCCACCGTCCATTATTTTGTCAGCCGAGGCAGCTCACACCCAGTGGTCCACATGCCCAAGGAAAGCTTCTGAAGGTCCCATTCCTACTCAGCCCACCCCACCCCAGCAGCAATCTGAACCACCGCCAGGTACTCAGCTCTTTGAAGTACACTGCGACGGCTCGTTTTTTGACGAGCCCCAGAAGGCGGCGTATGGCGTCGTGGTAATGAACAGCCATGGTCAAGTTTGTGATGGCAGGGCTGAGCCCATGCATTGTTTCTCCCCTCTTGAAGCAGAAGCCACAGCCTTACTGGAAGGTTCTCGCCTAGCTGCATCCCTTCGATCCCCATGTGTTATTAAGTCTGATAGCTTAATTCTGGTCAAGGCAGTACACAGTGACTCCAACTCTTGGCCCTGGAGAGCGGCAGCAAGACTGGGTTGTATCAAGAGACTTCTGGCAGAGAACCCCCTTCTCAAGTTGCAACATCTCAACCGCAAGAAGAATACGAAGGCTAATTGGGTTGCTAGATCTTGTGCTAGGAACCAATTACCATCGCAATGGTTAAATATTCTTGATGTTGTTGCTCCTTTGTTGGGTTGACTGGCTTGTGCCGAAAGAAATGGAATCTCAGTGCCCTTTTGTCAAAAAAAAAAAAAAGTTGATTTCTTTCACGAGACATGGGGCCTCTCTCATTAGTCTCGTCTCATTCTGCGGAAGTGACGAGTACGTGGTGTAACTGAAAAATTAAATTCCAACCGCGAACTGGAGAAACCGGTTCGAAGTGGAACCTATAAAACCGCGCTTTGTCCCTCGTATTCAATCTCCTAAAACCCCCCACTACGCCTCAACGCCCAAATCCTCTCCAAAACCCTAATTCATACTCCTTCTCCCTCTTCATCGCCTCTCTGCTTCCTCTCTCTCTCTCTCTCTCTCTAACCGGTGCTTCAATGGCGACACAATCGCTGGACGAAGCCACCGCCAAGGAAGTCCTCCGACAGGTCTCTTCCTCTCCTTTGATTATCAGACTCTTCCTTCGTCTAATAAATCATTACCCTTTAGGCTCAAAACTATATTATCGATTGGTGATGTATTTTACGAATGATGGCAGGTGGAGTTTTACTTCAGTGACAGCAATCTGCCGCGGGACAAGTTCTTATCCAGCACTGTTGCATCCAGCGAAGATGGCTGTATCCTTGCAAAAACGAAAACAGAAACAAAAAGCCGTTTACTTTTTGCTCTGTTCCCATTGTGTTTTCATTAGAATCAATTTGGATTTTGGATGTCTTTCTTGACATGGGTTAAACAGTGGTAAGCCTGGCTCTGATATGCTCATTCAAGAAAATGAAGGGTTACTTGAAGCTGCAAGAGGCCAATCAGGACGAAATTCCTGAGGATACGTTGAAGGCAGTTGCTGATACTCTTGCAAAGTCTACTTCTCTTAAACTCTCTGAAGATGGTAGCCCCTTCTTCAATTTTCCTCTGTGTTGCCTCCTTTTTTTCCAGGCTCAGTTGTGAGCTAATCGCTAAGTTGCAATGGTGTAGGAGTTTATGCAGTTTATATGACATGTGAATTGTGAATTTGATGCAAAGTTGAGTTGTTTGTGCTTACTCCGCCAGTTTAGAACTGTCTTATTTACAACAATTTTGTTTTTTGGCCCATGATCTTGTATAGGTAAAAGAGTTGGTAGGATTGGTCCTCTAATGAAAACAGAAGAGTTAGTGGAACAATTGGATGGAAGAACGATTGCTGTATCACCGTTGCCTTATGATGTGAACCGTGATGCATTGAGGACATTCTTCAGTCAATATGGCCAGGTAAATTGAGTGTCTTTGTTTTCTCGTGGTATAAATAATCTGTGTGTGAACAACTTGTTCACTTTGCATGCTTCAACTTAAGGGAATCCGCTTTGTGGGTGGATGTTTTAATGTGAGTTTAAGTGCCTTAATTTTTTTTTTTTTTTGTTTCAGGTGACTAGTCTGAGGCTGCCTAACCATCTAGCTAGCAAAAAGGTATTGTGTGGCACTGCTTTGGTTGAGTTTTCGACTGATGAAGAGGCTGACAAGGTCTTAGGTCAAAGTTTGGAATTTGAAGGTGTACAGCTAGAACTGAAACCAAAGTGAGTCTTGTTTGCAGCTCCTCTCATCGGAGTGCTTGCTATCTGTTATATTACGTTATATTGGATATTCTGGACTGTATTAACTCTACCCGATAACATGAACATTCTTCACAACTCAGGAAGGAATTTGATGAAGAAAGGCAGATTAAATTAGCAGAACTGAGAGCTTCCAATCCCCGGTGGAATTCTGACAACAACAACAACAACAACTCAAGCCCACATGAAGAGTAAGTTATTAGCAGTGCAATTTAAGTTTCTTCATAGTCCCCTTTGTGCATATTGACCATATTAACTCTTTAACTTCTGATATGATCACAGGTACACAAAGGGCCTGATCGTTGCTTTTAAACTGAAAAGCATATCAACGGGAGATGAGGCAAAGCAGAATGGTAACCAGGAATCTGTTAAAGATGGCGAGCCTGTCTCTAAAGCAGCTGACGAAATGCCTACAACTTCCGTCGAGAAAACTACTGAAGAAGCTCAGGGGAAGTCTTCAGAAAACGATGCTGATAGTAACAAGGAAGAAGGTGCTGCTATGGATACTGAGAAGGTTGATAATGAAAATGTCTCTGGAAACGAGGAAACAAAGAATGATGAGGAGGAAGAGTCGAATAAAGATTCTGTTGAGAAGGATGTGAAACAGGGCAACAGATTTGACCTTGCTGCATGCAAGAACGACAAGAACGTCATGTTGCGTGAGGATCTCAAAGCTGCCTTCTCTAAATTTGGCGCTATTAAGGTACCACTCGATTACAGCTGTTACAATTTTTATTTTTATCACTGGAACCCACAACTGCTGCCTTTCGATAGTGATTTGTATGACGATACCTCCTAATTATTTTGTGTGTGTTGTGTTTCTGTTCTCTCCAGTTTATTGATTTTAAAATTGGAGAGGATTCCGGATATTTGAGATTCGAGAAACCCGAAGCAGGTCAGAAGGCTCGTGCTGCTGCAATCTTGGCAGAGGAGGGAGGGCTGATTGTTAAAAACTTTGTTGTCTCTTTAGAACCAGTATACGGTAAACAAACTCAATCCTTCACCCATCTTTAACTAGTTAATCGTTCGATACTTGCTTTTGTTGCTTTATATATGAGAGGGTGAATGAACAAATTGCCATCATAGCATGAAGGATGATTTTTGAACAGTCCCTCCTTCCAGGCTTAGTCTGTTGTGTAACTTAAGTAAAACGCCTAGTAATCATCAGTTGGGAAGATGTAGCAATCCTCTAGTTATTTTCAGCATCTCAGACTTTCGATTAGTCAAACTATAAGTGTACAACATTCTGTGTGGCATGTAGGTGATAAGGAGGCAGAGTATTGGGCTCAGGTCCGAGCCAATCAAGACAACCGCAGGGTTAGTTTCAGCAACCGAGGAGGAAGGTCAGTTAGTGATTTACATCAGCAATTTGAAATTTCAGTATTGTGTTCTGGTTCTTAGTGGCAGCATCTGATTCAAGATGGTTCTTTTTCCCATATTTTGTGACCAGGGGAGGCAGATTCCACCGTGGTGGTAAGCATCCTCGTTCGAGGGATAACAATTCGGGAAGAGGTGGTCGTAACAAGTTCCAAAAGGTTGGAGCCTGAGTTTGAATCTCGGTTAAAACTAGCAATGCCTCTTTATGATCTCTGTCCCCTATGCTGTGTTGTTGTCTGATGGTAGTGGGTGTGTGGGGATTGAACTTTTTGTTTTGTAAACTTGGTGAAGTTATTCGGAGATAAATTTTGCCTTTATTAGCCTTTATAATGCATGGTATTATTTGAAGTTTATTGCTGGCACAATTTCCTTCTCTGTGATGGATGTGCTATTGACTATTGCCTGTGTAGTTGTGAATGTCAGATTTATTATAACCATAGGTTCGTCATAAAATGTTCTCAGTCGAATACTATATGGAAATGGGTTTATAATAGTGCAGGAAAACTATTATGGGAGAGTTTTGGGATGATTTAAGAGTGGTAGATGGATGTTTGTCAATCTGCATACGAATATGATGTTGACTCTTGAGCTTCTTGGGTTTTGACCCTTGTCCCATAGAACATCTCGTAAAATTGAAATTTAGGTTTGGTCAGTTGGTTTGAATTCAGAGTTCTTTATTTCAACGATTTGAATGCACAATTATGTCGCTCTTTACACTCTTGCAAGACTAAGCTTCTTTGAGTGTATTTCCAAATATTTCATGTATTTTAGATAACAAAATTGTTCTAATAATTTGAACTTATATGTGCAATTTCAAAATAGACTTTACATCGAAAGTACTGATGAAAAATTGTATATTACATTCTTATCACACTTCCAAATATTCAAAACTAAAAAATGCGTTAGTGAAAAAAAATTTGGACAACTATGATATCCATTGGTCACATTGGTCCGACTAGATTTTTAAGTCCTCTCATCTTAATGGTCAATAATAAGTAATAACAGTGTTCAGTGAGCCCTGATCCGCTAGATGGTCTTCTTGTGGAGGATCATTAACCATTGCGAGTTAGGGTTTGCTTAAGTACATCCATTAATCATGCAAGATTCTTTCAATATCTTCATCGCACGAAGTTCTTTTAATCTTTTGATTAAACCCACTGTATTTTTTTTTTATATAAGCGTTGGTATAGGTTTTAAGATTTAGTTTGAATGTTAGGTGTTATTGAAGGAATTTGAATCTTAGATTTTCATGTCAAAGACCATCGAGTTAATCGCTAGACCAACCCCTTGATTAAACTCAGCCGTCACCATACTTTATATCAGATATTTTTACATATTTATACCTGTAAATAATATTATTATTCAGGAAAAATAAATAAAAAATCCGTCTTCCAGCTCTCCCGTTGACATTGGTCTCTTTAAATGAAAAATCTAATTCACTAGATACACATGAAATCGATGAAAATCAATAATACAACAAATTCAGCCGTTCAGCATTTGAAAAACCTAAAGGTGGAGGGAGGGAAGGGAACTAATTACTAAACGAGCAGTAGAAATAGACGGCAGAAGATCCGACCCGTCAAGATCACCGCCGTCTGATCTCACGGTAACGAACGAGAGCAACAATAATAACAATCCATGCTAAAATAATAAAATAAATAAAAATAGGGGTTTCTTTCAAAATACTCCTCTTCTCTTCTTCCTTCCACCTGGAACTAGTCCGCCCCTTCTCGTTTGAATCCCTCCCTTCTCCCCCCTTCTCTCTTCTATAGACCGTTTAAATTCCTCTCTCTACTCTCTCGCTCTAGGTGAAAAGCAGCCCCAAAGCAAACTCCATCGGAAAGGGGAAAGTAGAGCACATTCATAAATATTCATTTCTTCAAACCAAGTGCCATTTCCACCAGATTTGGATTTCCTACTACTCCACTCGGATCTGCGCAAATGCGCATCGCTGCGACTGCCTCGCCGGCGCCGTTGCAACTCCTGCGTCCATTGAACAAGTTCAGTCCGGTGAGTGAGTGAGTTTGGTTTGAACTCTTTTTCTTTTTTTTTACGAGGGATTTCGAATTGGTGTGATTTGGTCGGGGGAGAAATGAGAGGCGAGTGGCTTCGAACTTATGCTGCTTCTGGGGGTGTTTTTTTTATACGAAAGAGGATTCTTTGGATTTTGGAAGAGGGATGTTTTGAAATTGCTTCTGTTAGAGTTCAGGGTAATCGATTGTGTTTTAGGGTTTGGATTCGGGGGTAGTAGTAGTACTGATTAGTCGTACTTTGACTTGTTCAATTTTGAATTTGTGCTCATGGTCAACATAGCTGTGATAATTTGAATTTATGTTCGACCGCCAGCCTTACCGATGGGTGCTGTGCTGTGGCTACTAAAGTTCATCTCATGATTTCTCCCTTCAATCTAGAGAAATTGCCAGCTGAAAAAGCTAGTTGATTCTCTCTACATGCTGCCAAAGTTGTTTCCTTTCTACCATTTTATTACTCTGTTTGAGGTTGAATTAGCCTGTCTGTTTGGTTAATTAGCCTGCGATCTTGAAGGTTTAAGCGTGAAATTGAACTTCCTTTGTAGGGAGGCATATGACGTCGTGGAGAATAAACTGCAGAGAAAACGATCATAGAGTAGGGATTGGGGTATGCAGCTTTATTCTTCTAACAAAGAACGATGGGCAGTGAGAAGTCAGTTTCTGCTCCCTCGGATGGGGTGAATGATAGCGTTCAGAAAATCCGGCCACTCCATGGGTAACCATCCTAACATTGTATATATTCATATGATTAAATTTGCTCTTTGGCCTTCTGGAACACCTTTAACATTAGGGGGCTTGGATGAGATTTTCATTATGCCAACTTGTCTACTGATTTCGGTGCTTTTAACAATTCTCATTTCTCCATCACCGGAGACTTTGAAATCAAAATTAGTGTTTCATGGTCCAAATTCCGAAGCTTGTTACTTTGAGCTGATTTGAAATACGTCTGCATTTTAATGCTTTCACAATGAAAGGACTGTATTATCAAGGCAAATAAATTCTGGAATAATAATGTCTCAGCAATTTACAGGAGAACGAGTGGCCCTACTCGGCGTTCAACAAAAGGGCAATGGACAGCTGAAGAGGTGACATTCTAGTCATTTGTTTTACTTACGTATGATCCTCCTGCCTTTGGGTTCTGGACATCCATCTTGTGCTAATGAATAAAGAGCTTCATGTTTTCAGGATGAGATTTTATGCCAGGCTGTTCAACGATTCAAGGGAAAGAACTGGAAAAAAATTGGTATGTGAGGATATTCATACTTTATGTTCATGATCATTTGTGCTTTTCGTATCTGTTAGGATTTTATTTGCCACTGCCAATTGGTAGTGGAGCTAGTTGGCAGCGAGGTGAATGTTTTCCTATTGTAAATTTTTATGTAGACAACTCGCAAGTCCTGAACCTACATGAACACAGCAAGTTAACATGGGATAGTGAACACTGACATTTTATGTTGTAGATACTTTCCTGTCAGTTTTTTGTTCCATGAATGCTTAGGAAACTGTTCCTTACCATTTTGAGGATAGGGGTCATAGAACCAAACAAACCTGTAGATATCTAATCAACGAAGGCACAAACCGCAGAGGTTCTGTAGAAATTTAAAACTTTATAATTTTACTTAATCATAGAAAGTGCATTCCTTCTCATTTCAGAGTACTTTTTTTGTAGCCTTGTACAAAAGGCTGCAGTAGCTGCACATTTTGTTTGCTCAGCACCGTTAAATTTGTAACAACCTCCTAGTCAGGAATGCAATGTCTAGTATGTAGCTGGCAATGGCATGCCCTGAAACTTGAGCTCTTTTGAATTGAGTCGGTTCTACTTCATTACTTTTTGTTGGATTGAAGTCTCTGCTATGCTCTTTGCTACATAATGACCTTTGTTAGTTTACAGAAACCCTTCTGGGTGACTGCAGTTCATTTACGTTTTTGGTATATACCTACCTTCCTCATTGGCAAAATTAAAACCATTTAATCTTATTCTGGCCATCTGCAGCTGAATGTTTCAAGGACCGAACTGATGTACAATGCCTGCACAGGTGGCAGAAAGTCTTAAATCCGGAACTTGTGAAAGGACCTTGGTCAAAGGAGGTATATTGATACTTATTTCTGGAATTGGTCAATGTTCCTCTTCTTTCTATCTTGTTTCCCTTCTTTTTTCTTGAACGCGTACATCATGTAAATTCCTTATTTATCTTGAATTTCTTCAAACAGGAAGATGAAACCATTGTTGAACTGGTGAATAAATATGGACCAAAAAAGTGGTCTACAATTGCCCAACATTTACCAGGGCGCATTGGCAAGCAATGTAGAGAAAGGTAAACATGAATTACTTATGAATTTATTCCAAACTTTACAAATTTATGAGTTAACATATTATTAGCTCATCTTTTATTTTCAAATCTAACTTGATGCCTTATTGTGTTTCTTCAAGCTTCCACTCAATGCGTCTACATTCACTAATGCTCCAACATTTGGCCCTGACTCGCTTTTTTTATATTTAGGTGGCATAATCATCTTAATCCATCAATTAACAGACAGGCTTGGACTCAGGATGAGGAGTTGGCATTGGTCCGTGCTCATCAAGTTTATGGAAACAGATGGGCAGAGCTCTCAAAATTCTTGCCTGGAAGGTTTTGTTTTGCCCCATATGTGGAAAATATCAACTCTTCTTTTACCTATGCACAAAGTTCTTATTAACTATCTGGCAGACTTTACTAGAGGAGTTTCTGTTTGGAAGTTAGCGTTGATAATTGATGATTCATTTGATTCTGTGTGGGGTTTACAGGACAGATAATGCTATAAAGAACCATTGGAATAGT
Source organism: Linum tenue (assembly GCA_946122785.1). Lineage (NCBI taxonomy): Eukaryota > Viridiplantae > Streptophyta > Magnoliopsida > Malpighiales > Linaceae > Linum > Linum tenue. The sequence continues at coordinate 660,998 of CAMGYJ010000005.1, read as the reverse complement.
TCTGTGAAGAAGAAGTTGGATTCTTACTTGGCATCGGGTCTACTAGAACAGTTTCAAGGCCTTCCCCTAGTCATGCATCAAAATCAAGCCACACCTTCATCTTCTTTAAGGTTGCAAAATAGTGGAGATGATAACGACAGCAGTCGAAAGTGTGGCACAGAGGCAGAGGAAATATCTGAGTGCAGTCAAGAGTCAACAATCATGGTGTGTTCTCAGTCAGCTAGTGATTTGGGCAATAATTCCGTTATCGGTACCAGAGAAGAATTCCAGTTAACACAAGATTCGGGCATGGTTAATGAAACACACCCCTATACTGCTGCCCATTGTCCCCAGGAGTATTACACATCTCTTGGAAATGTCCAGTTTTCCATCCCAGATGTACCCTGTGAAGCAGATGGATCATCCTCCGGCTTTCTCCAGCAGAATTATGCTCATTTGGCTGCAGTTAATAATCCAGCAAGTAGTGAATACCAATTTAACTTAGAGGACCTTTCCAACATGCCTCATTCACTGGAATTCGGACAAGGTGGCTTTTCGGGTGTGCCAACTCATTGTAGTATTGGTGCTCATGAAACCCAGGAAATGGGCTTCACTGCTCCTATTCCTTTGGAAGATATGGCAACATGTTCATCCACACCCGAACAGCAAATTCTTATACCCGATGATGAATGTTGCAAGATCTTGTTCTCAGAGGTAACAACCAGTGGAAACGTTGCCCCTCAAAATCATCATATAGAAGACTCGTCAAATATGGTTGACTTAGGTGGATCGTCAATCAACCAAAGACCTGATAATGTGCTTATTCCAACTCATGATGAAGATCTAATAGCAAGTGTTATGAACTTCTGTGATGGTGGTGGTGGTGGTAATATGATGCAAGCAGAACCATATCTGGAAGAAGCTTCAAATTTGGCGATGACGAATGACGGTAGACTAGATCAACATCAAGGTGGGGATACAGGATCTTTATGCTATGAGCCTCCACGGTTCCCAAGCTTGGATCTTCCATTCCTAAGTTGTGATCTAGTGCAACCTGATAGTGATCTTCAGCAAGAGTACAGTCCACTCGGTATCCGCCAATTCATGTTGTCTTCAGCAAGCTGCATCAGTCCATTTAGGCTGTGGGATTCTCCAACTAGGAATACGAGTACCACCAGTCCCGATGCAGTCCTCAAGAGTGCTGCTAAGACTTTCATGGGCACACCTTCCATTTTGAAGAAGAGGACACGGGATTTATTGTCGCCTTTGTCGGAGAAAAGAGACGAGAAAAAGCTTGAGATTGACATGACATCCAGTTTGGCTAGAGAGTTTCAACGCCTGGATGTAGTAGTGTATGAGGAGATGAAGTCTGGCAACAGACCGTATTTAATGTCTCCACTATCCAAAGTTAACCAAATGTCTTGTAGTGAAGATAAGGAAAATGTGGACCCTGTTCTTCAATCGGATGAAGGAGAAGGGAAGGGAAGAGACTCTTCTACTACCTCAGAGGATGCTGTTAAAGTGAAGAAAGAAATCGATGGTGGTTATACGAAGACAAAAGATCAGGATCCCGGTGTTAATAACCCCCAACTTGTGAGTTCAGTTTTATGTTACTTTTGTTCTGTTACTTGCACTCCAATGTGATGATTTGATTTATAGCTGTTTCTCCTTTGTACTGAATGCGACAGCACTCCGAAATACTTGTTGGTGAAGAAAGCTTGAGTGATCTGTTACTATTTTCACCTGATGCTCGAACTCCAAGAAACTTCCATCGAAAAATCTTGGCTACTTTATCAGAGAAGGTTGTGACAGCTGGGTCGTCATCACCTACTGTGAACAAGAAGAATGAAGGTCAATCGACGGTTGCTGTTTCTGCAACGAAACCCCTGGCGTCATTATTAGCACCTGCTCAGAAAACAGTTGCTACTGCTACTAACACCACTGGGAATGACCTGTGAGTACTTTGGTTGTGAATTCTTGATGGTTTGCCCCTTTGCAGTCAGCTTTTTCTCAGCAGAGGCAGCTGAAGTTTCAATTTTTAAATCTAACATGAACGCATCTACTTAGCGGGGCATATCCTTTTTCTCCTGATTTACAGCTTCGGTGGAACTCCTTTCAAGAGGAGCATTGAGTCTCCCTCGGCATGGAAATCTCCATGGTTCTTTAACTCTTTCCTCCCTGGTCCAAGGGTCGACACCGAAATTTCAGTTGAGGTACTATTACTACTTCTACTTTACATGACATTCTCCACAGTCATGAGCATTATTTATGGAGCCTCATAGCAATCACTTAATGTTTTCAGGATATGGAATATTATCTGAGCCCGGGGGACAGAAGCTACGACGCAATCACGCTTTTGAAACAGTTAAGCGAGCACACTGCTGCTGCTTGTGCTGATGCGTTGGAAGTTCTTGGGGATGAAACCCCTGAGACCATATCGAAAGGAAGGCAACGCCAGACAAACCTGGTCACCGGTCAAGAAAACAAGGATGGAGAGTGTGACATTAATGGTTCCCATTTGGCCAATATCTCTGTATGTGTTGATGGTTTTCTGTCAGGGGAGTTATCATGTATATGCAGTATGTACGGCTACTTAATGACTTTGGAATCTGTTTTCTTCTTTTCTTGTAGCAGAAGGAAGGCCGAGTGTTGGACTTCAGTGAATGTGGGACGCCTGAGAAAGGAAGGGAGAATGGGAAATGTTCTTCTTCTACTACAGTTGCAGTAAGCAGCTTGTCCAGTCCTTCCGCTTCTTCCCACCTGTTGAAGGGTTTCAGATAGTAAAGGAAGAAAGCCAAGGGAAGGACAGAAACAGTTTTAGGCTGTGGGAACTTCTATTGTTTATAGTAACACCAAATATAGATGATGTATGTAAGCATTTTGTCTGGAATCCGATACTTGTTAAGAACCTTCAATCTATTCTGAATTCATTCAAACTTGTTCATATCAGTCTCTCCTATCTGATTCAAAAGAGAGAGAAGAAGAAGAAAAAAAAGAGAACCGAGCATTATTTCTTTTCGTCGTATCTTGTCAATTTACCTCTATCTGTTTGGAATCAATGTCGAGAAGGGCAGAACGCGGCTATCAAGGGTTTGCATGGAAGCTTTTCTAGTTAAGGATACGCTGTAGTGGGTGAGGATACAGAAGGTAAGTCCGTAAGTGTAGTGGGTGAGGATACAGAGGCAGTGAGGCAGATATTGTTTTTCCTCTTGTCAGGAATTGCATGAACAAATATAGGTCTAGCGAATAGAGTGTGACGATGTTGCTTGACCAAGAGGTTGCCTTGTCCCACAAGAAAGTGATGGAAAGCCTGAAAGGAATGGAACGATGAACCCATCGATTTCTAGAGCGTTGTTCTATGCTCTGATTCGGGTCTGTCAGTCCAAGTGCAATCTAGCAGTTGTTATAGGAAACTAAGCAAAGGCAAGCAAAAGGCAAATGTGTAGGGATCATAGGGTACTCATTAAATAAATTATGTCGACAATATGTATGATAATTTTACTGTAAACTCGTCCAGTAAATTTCCAATAGTTACAGGGTGGACTATCTCACTGTTTCCAACCCCTTGTTTATTTTGCAAAATTTTATTCTGAATCTCCCACCAAGTACACTTACGTTTCGCCTTACCAGGCAAATTGAGCTTATAAGAACACAACAACAGAAGACCGTATTGAGGAGTTTGCTGTTGACGATGAATGCATTACTTCATGCGAGTGACAGCTGCATGGATGGCATCAGCAAGGTGAGGAACGGTCTTCGAGCTTAAACCTGCCATGCTAATCCGCCTGCAAAACCAAAGATTTCCATAAGAAATTCGAGAATTCGAGAAACAGAGATCCACTAGTGAAATCAGAAGCTTTTTCTTACCCGTCGGATGTCATATAAATGTGGTACTCCCTGGTCATGAAAGCCACCTGCTCAGAGTTCAGACCAGTGAAGGTGAACATCCCGATTTGCTTGATGATGTGACTCCAGTCACCAGGTGTACCTGCAAAGAATCCAGATTATTAGCTCTTTTTTATTAGAAGGTTGATAACACGGCATACGATATTGGAGGGAAATCTCGATCACCTCTGGCATGGAGGGCATCAAAGAGCTGCTTGCGCATGCTGATAATCCGGTCAGCCATTGCCTTCAGCTCTATGGTCCATTCATTGTACAAGTTTCTGCAGCCAAACCATGATTCAGAATCCCAAGGGAAATACCAGGCATCCCAATGCCCTCGCATAATTATTGATAGGGTATTGATTCTTACCCGTCTTTCAAGATGGCAGCCACAATTGATGCACCATGGATAGGTGGATTGGAGTACATGGGCCTAATCACAAGCTTCAGCTGGCTCTCAACCCTGCCTGCAACATCAGCATCCTTGCAGACCTATGGTAGGCAAAAATAATAAACTGATAAATACATTTGCCATGCAAAGCAATGAATTCCAGTTCTTAGTACTTCCAACTTTCAGAACAATAGCTTGGGGGAGAAGTCGATCTTACAATGCTCAATGCACCAACACGCTCCCCATATAGGCCCATGTTTTTGGCATAACTTTGAGCTACAAGAAGCTCCCCTCCATCGGCAGCAAACATGCGGACAGGCTGAGCATCTTCATCTAAACTCCCACTTGCAAAGCCCTGCATATCATCAACATGAGACACACCAGTTAGCTTTAGACAATGCCAAATAAAAGGAATCAATAGTATTTTGTTCGCTTGATGATACTGAACCTGATAGGCACTGTCAAAGAAAGGCATCAATGCTTTCGATCTCATCAAGCGTCTGATCTGCTCCCACTGTTGAGGAGTAGGATCCACTCCTGTCGGGTTGTGAGCACATGCATGAAGTAGTATGATGGCGCCAGAAGGGGCAGAGCCAAGATCTTCCATCAAGCCTATTGGCCACAAATAAGAGGGAAACAACAAGGCGTAAATATGACTGCAACATATGAGCTTAAAATGTACCATCATAAGCATCAATCCTTCTTCCATTAACCATGAATGCACTCAAACTAAATAACTTTGGTGAAAGGATCCAAACCTTGGAAGTTCAATCCACGAGTTGCCGGATCATAGTAACGATATGTCTTCACTGACAACCCGGCCAAGGTGAAAACCTTAGGGTGGTTACCCCACGTAGGCAGGGGAATGTATATCGTTCGCTGCAGAACAAGGCAAAAACAGAATGTTTACAAACATCAAAAGCCCTCATCATCACACAATCTTTAACTGCGACAAACGGAAAATTAACTATGGAATACAAGAGCAAAACTCACTTGGTGATAATGCTTGGCCAGGAATTCACCTCCAACCCTTAGCGAGCCGGTGCCCGACAAGCACTGAACTGTGGTGATCCTATTCTCGCGGATCACTGGGCTGTTCATTAGGTAAAATGCATTAGAGAGATGCCACGATTTTGATGCTAACTAATCCATTAGAGAGCTGAGCTTAATCAATTGGGAATCTTAGCAAAATTACCTATCAGCACCGAAGATTAGCTTTGCACTCAGTTTGTTGAAGTCAGCCAGTCCTACAATTGGAAGGTACTCCTTAACTCGGGACCTAGATCGGAAGGAACAATGTCAAGAAACACATATCATCGGTAAAACAAGAATTAATTCTCTATAGAAAGCCTAACCTGTCATTAACAAGCATATGCTCAGCTTTTCGAACCACATTCAGAACAAGAGGCTTCCCTTCCTGTCGATTGCAAAATCGAAAAAGGGTAAACTAACAGAACCCATTTATCGCAGATTCAGCCCTGGTTGCAAAATTAAGGAAAAGGGGGAGGAAACTGTTGGTGTTACCTCAGTTCGATAAGCACCCACGCCCAAATTGAGTTTGACAGGGCTGGGGTCCTTGTTATATGCTACCGTCACCTGTAATCATTTCAACAACAATAAAAAAGGGGGAATTGGCCGAATTCAAACCACTGAATCAATCAGAACACCACCCCCCATAAGACTGATTGAAATCAAACGTGATCAGAGATCAAAAGCCATCGAGGGAGAAAGAGGGTACCCCGAGAATTGGGTCTTCGGGGCCACGAGCGATGTGGGCGAAGACGGAGTTGGCAGAAGAAGTAGGAGAAGCATAGATGGGGGAGGAGGAGAGTGCATTCTCGGCCACCAGGTGCCTTGCTAGAACGCTTATTCGCCGATCACTTGCCGGCGAACAGCCTGAAGATGATGAAGAAGAAGAGAACGATTTTGACGCCATTTCTTTCCTCCGTGCTTCGCGTTGAATATTGTCTGGCCTTCGGTTGGGTTCCGCTACTTCTGACAGGAAAGACGGGAAAACAGGGGAAGAAGAAGAAGAAGAAGAAGATGGAGATCGCTGTTTGTCGGATGTCCCCGAAGGGACGAGATCGCTGTTTGTTATTCGCGTTTATATTGCTTTCCTTTTTTTACTTTTATTAATTTCATTTTCTTAAAATCGCGGGATCGCCGCGGCGGGTAGGAGAGAGAAGAGAAGGAGATCGGTTCAATTGCGTAAATTGCCATTTCTCTTTGGGGGTGAATAACAATTTGATCTGCGAACTTTAATCTCTAACAAATCTAGCCACTGATGTTTGAAATAACTAATATAAATCGAAATCATTTTATCCATTTAGTTACTCGAAAGCAAACATCTATATTGATATTAGTGTGTCAGCTTGACCAAATTAGCATTTAAATATTCACATAAAATATTAACCGGCCAATTTGAATCACTCATTTGACCTTGTATCGAACCTAAATCAAATTGATTATTACTCGATTTGGTTTCGATCGTGCATTGCCACAAAAACACCTCAAACTCCTCTTTTCAATCCGAGCAGTTATCATATGGTCTATATGATATGATAGATGTTTAACTTGAATGATATGACACACGTTGAGCTAGGCGTTTCAGATAAAAAAATTGACTTTTTTATGTACAAAAAAAAGTGAAGCATAGAAGAAAAAATTGATTTTACAGCTGAGATTAAACCAAAATTGAAAATTAAAAAATATAGTTGAAAAAGTATTATTCAAATTCATTTTGACCAAAAAAATTGTACGTGCAGAGGAATATACAAATAGGAACACGAAAGAATAAACTCTTCAAATGAACAAAATGTTATTTCTTGAAGTAAAGCACCCATAAAGACATCAAGCATCGTGTGATGAAGCGGTTGTGATAATACATACTCTACTTGATGAAACAATTCGTAGATGATAGTTTTTAAATCGCTTTTCAACATAAATCGTCGAAAGATGAAAGTTTCTCGAGCAATATGTTCGTATTCCAAACTATAATGGTGATTAGGTAATTGATGAGAGGGCAATTTACCGGCGCGGCATAGTCCACGGTGGAGATCAGCCTTTCGTCGGGACGTGGAGAGAATCCTGGCCGTCGATCAAGGGTTGTTGATGGCCAAAGCTATTGCAGAGCTGAGAAATGGTGGCACGCTAGTCAAGGAAAGACGGGGAGTTGCGTCACCGCAACCTCTTCTCTTGTAAATGGAGATGAGGTGACACGTCGATGCAAACCGCCATTGCTTCATCATTCTCGAGGTTTGGGTTTTGGGTTTTAAGGATGAGGATGTGGACCGATAGATATGAATGCCAGGCCATGTCTCCGCCCACAACTTCGGATTGGAAGAAATAATAATTTGAACGCAAGTTGGTTTGGATATATGTGCTTCACACCATGGAGGATATTATTGAAATATGTTTTGATATATTGTGGGATCATGTTTGTTGATTATGTATTCATGGTAAGAGTGATCTAATCATGTAGGATGAACACGAGTCGTGAAAATGAGACGGTAAATGTAGTGAAATCATCTTGTTATGGGTAGATTAGGTGAGAGTATTGTGGAATCGTGTAATGGTGTATACTTGTATAGAGTCGTGGTTACTCAATTTTAAGTAATCATGGTGGCTACTAACATCTATACCCTTCATTATCCTTATTTCATCCTATTATTAAATTGACGGTGAAGATTAGATTAAGGGTAATTTTGAAAACGAAAAATGTACCACACAAGATTTCTATCCTTTAAATAATTAATTTTTATATATATTATAGCCAAACCCTAATTCCTCACTATCCTCAATGAGACATGCCCGCTTCCCCTCCCCGGCGACGGCGAACCCATCGCCCTCTCCTCCTCCCCTGTGCAAAAGGTTTCAATTGTGGCACACGTCAGTGTGATGGGCTCACATTAAAAATAGGAAGCTTCCATGGTTGCTCGCTGCCCTATTCGTTTGCAGCTTGAGCGGCCATCTTTTGCCCCCACATTTTTAATCGAATCAATCTCCGGTCGCCGGAACCCCTTCCCCCTGCGGCCGGCACTGCGTTTGTATTTTTGTACTTCGTGATGAAAACGGGGAAGTTACTCATTCAGATCTCGCCGCCGACAATCCACTCGCCAGCTTTTTCTTTCACGACCCAACCGGAGTTGGGAAATCACGGCTCGCCAGAGCATTAGCAATGGAGTTCCTCGGGTCGACAGATTCGCTGGAAAAGGTGGGATGAATAAAAACCCTAGATCTGATTTTTTTCTCGTATTGGTAGTGATTTTTTCGTAGTGGTAGTGTTTTTTTGCATTGGTATTGATTATCATGTGATTTTTTTTAAATGGTAGTCATTTTTTCCCGTAGTGGTAGTGTTATGGTCGTATTGGTATTGTTTTTGTCGCATTGGTATTATTTTTGTCGCATTGGTATTGATTTTGTCGCATTGGTAGTGATTAAATCTGCAATGGTATTGATGTTTTCTGAAATGGTAGTGTTTTTATTTCTGGAATGGTATTGATGTTTTGTATAATGGTAGTATTTTTTTAATGGATTGGTAGTGATTTCATGTTTTTTCTTTTGCAGAAAGTTTGAGAAAAATATGGAAAGGAGATCTGGCTGGAGATTATGGAAGTGAGAGAAAGAGAAAGAATTGTAATTAATAGATTTTTGTAACTACCTAAAATATAATTTATTAATTTAATTAATTAATATAATTTATTTTTCCATACCCAATTTACCCTTAGTAACCACGGTGATTACTATAAAAAAGTACTCACCGTAACCGCTCCCCCTAAATATGAGTTATGTATTTCAATGTTATGAGTCCTTATATACGAGGTTAGAAAAACGAACCTATTTAGCTGTATGTTTTTATCATTTTATGTTATGAGTACTTGCATATGAGATTAGTAAAATGACTTTCTGAAAATGAGTTCTATGAATTGATGTTATATTTAGTCGTTGTGTTTGCCTAGAAAATACATAATCAGACTACACCATATGAATCGTTATCCACACTAATCTCGAGGTGTTTGTTTTACTTTAGTGCACTACATTCTTGTTTGAACAAATAACTACACTTACATGGATTGCTACATATGTGTCACACATTGGTATACGAACATAAAGACCTATTTTTCATTGTTACACTAAATATGAGCACATATGATATTAGAAAATTAAACGCTAAATATGAGTTATATGTTTTTCACTCCAAAAAAAAAATTATATTTTTCAATGTTATGAGTCCTTACATTTGAGATTGAAACAAACGAACCCTAAATATGAGGTGTATGTTTTTATGTTATGAGTCCTTGCATATAAGATTAGTAAAATGGCCTCCTGAATATGAGTTCTATGAGTTGATGTTACAATTAGTCGTTATGTTTTTTTTTTTATACTTTAGTGCACTACATTCTTGTTGGAACAAATAAGTACACTACATGGATTGCTACATGTGTGCCACACATTGATATACAAACATAAAGACCTGATATTTCCAAAAACAATGAGCACATCTTTCATTGTTAGACTTACTCGCTTATGCTTGTTTATAAAAATACATATTCATCTCCAAATCGCTCGAACCGTGCGTGATCATCTCATGTTATCATTAAACTAACCCCTTAGAGTGAAGATAGAAGCACAATAGAGGTTAGTTATTTCTCTGCCTTCATGGAACGGAAGCTAAGGCTTCATGTATTGCATTGGCAAGGTAAGGAACTGTCTTGCTGCTAAGGCCTGCCATGTTTATCCTCCTGCTCTCCACATAAATAACACCAAATGAAATCAACAAAACCATAGTTGAAGAAATAGAATCCACACAGAGCAAGGAAATGGCAAAAAAAGAAGTTCTGAACCCCTACTGACCCGTCAGACGACATGTAGATGTGGTAATGTTTGGTCAGAAAGGAAACTTGATCTTCATTAAGTCCAGAGAAGGTGAACATTCCAACCTGATTCACAATGTGCTTCCAATCCCCAGGAGTTCCTGAATCAAAACATGCACATAATGATGTAGAATGAGAACTCAACATCTTCCAAATTCAGTTACTGTGTCACAAGGAAGTTACCTCTTTCACATAGAGCATCATAAAGTTGGTGACGAAGGTTGACGATTCGAACAATCATCGCCTTCAACTCAGCGGTCCATGCATCATACATTTCCCTGCAGATTCAAATGAACCAATCATAAGAAACTCTTGAACAGACTAAACTATGTTAATGACATATTCATGACATTTTTAGTTCTTGTACTATATTAAAGTTTATAGCATTTTAAGTTCTTGTAGTATACTGTTTTAACAAACACAGCATATAATATGTTCCTTAATGAACAAGAATCCTGTATTACTATGATGTTCAACCAATTCTATCCCCTCCATTAGAAATCTGACCAGATTCACTATTAACGGGGTCGACCTGTGCTTAGTAACCATGTCATTGATGACTCATGTGTCTGTCACTCACACTGGAAATTCGTTTTGCCTCTCATTGCAGCCCCGTTAAGCCCAATGATGGATGTATAGCAAAAATGGGAAGAGAAAGTAGACATGGAAGTCCAATTGAGGTACACAAGAGGAATTTTAAGTATAGCCAACATGTGAGTCATTTAGAACATACATAATAGTCGATCCCACTAATAAGCAATAAAGGATTTTGATGAAAGTTTTAGTAGAGGGACAATAAAAATAAATGTTGTTGTAAGGGTTGTATTTGTTAAAATTCATAGTATAGAGAGGTGTTCATAAACTACATCATAGGCACACAGAGTAACATTAACCCGTTATAATTAATAATATTACCTGTCCCTCAGGATTGTTGCTACGATTGCTGCCCCATGAATTGGTGGATTTGAGTACATGGGTCTGATTATAAGTTTAAGTTGGCTCTCAACCCGGCATGCTACATCTTCTGCCTTGCACACCTGCAAAAAATAACCACCTTTAGTAATGAAAGCTTGAGTAGTCGAAGAGAATCAAAGTGTTTTGATTCCATGAGATTCCCAGTAGACAGTAGTTACATAAGCTTCTGAGCCTTACAACATTAAGTGCACCAACACGCTCTCCGTAGAGCCCCATAATCTTTGAATAAGATTGAGCTATGAGACATTCGCCTCCATCTGCTACAAACATCCGAATAGATTGAGCATCCTCTTCCAGATTTCCAGTAACAAAACCCTTTTGCAGAGTAAAATGTAAGATAGAAATGGTTAGCATGTTCTATGAGACGAAAGATATATATGGGCTGTTGAACAATAATTTTGTAAACCTGATATGCACAATCAAAGAAAGGTACAAGTCCTCTCTGCCTGATCAGCTGCCTGATTTGCTCCCACTGTTCGACAGTAGGATCTACACCAGTAGGATTATGACTAGATGCCTGGAGAAGCACAATGGCCCCTGATTCTGCTGAACCAAGGTCCTCCAATAATCCTGCCACCCCAAACAACCACCAATACCAAAATTCAGGACTGCCCTTTAAAGCAACTTTATTCGTGATTCATCACGTGTGAAATTATTAGACTCATCCGTGGATGTACACATAACCTAAATGCACTTGCAAGTGATCAAACAGGTGAGAACTAAAGAAAGGCGGGATATAAACCTTGAAAGTCCAGCCCTTTGGTTGCTTCATCATAGTACCGATAATACTTCACAGTTATTCCTGCTGCTATGAAGAAGTTCATATGGTTGCCATAAGTAGGTTGGGAGAGGTAAACAACGTGCTGCAACATGGAGACAAACAAAACGAAAACCGAGAGATTAAATCATCAAGCATGAAAACGCCAACAATGTAAATTTGAAGCAGTTCAGCAAAGGGTAATATGTATCACTTGATGGTGAAATCTTGCCAAGAGTTCAGCTCCAATCCTCAGGGATCCACTACCAGACAAGCACTGAACCGTGCACACCCTCTTCTCTTTGATAGCAAAACTACAATCAAGCACCGAATTCATAAATTTCAACTGTCAAAAAGTTCTGGGTATTAAGAGGTCATTTCAGCAGTAGCAGCCAAATATACCTATCATGACCAAGCACAAGTCGTGCACTTAGTTGGTTGAACTCTGACAATCCAGTGATGGGTAGGTATTCCTTAGAGACAGACCTAGGATGAAAAATTTCAGAGCTTTCAAAACCCATTACAAAGTGTGGGTAAAGAGAAGAGCTGCTTATTATTATTGTGGGTTTACTTACTTGTCATTGAGGAGCAACTTCTCTGCTTTGCTAACTACATTTAGTAGATGAGGCTTCCCTTCCTGCCAATGTGCATCCATAAACAAAACTTAAGGAGAAAGAGTTTTTGACAAAGGTTTTAAAGCAGACGAGTTGGAAATTTGGAGCAAGAAACCCACCTCAGTTCGGTAAACCCCAATTCCCAAATTGAGTTTGGAAGGACTTGGGTCATCACGGTAAGCAACCATCACCTGCGCATCGCAAGTTCCACATATTTTTATGGTCAGCAATGGAAGTCGATTGTAGCAATTTTGAAGAGTGAAAGAAGAGTGAGTGAGTGAGAAGGAGAATCACCGCGTAAACTGGGATATCCGGAGCTTGGGGTACTTTATAGAAAACGGAATCATGGCTATAGTCGCCCATTGTTTGCCTGCCTCCTTTCCTCGACTGAGCTCCCTCTGTGCTTTAGCTCTCAAGAGCATCAGCGAGGAACTATTTGTTTTGGCCAGTGTGGGATTTTCATTTCCCTTTTGTTTTTAAATTTATTTGTCTGTTTCTGAGTAAATTGTCTCAACCTTCGTCTGTACTGACTACTCTGTACTTTTCCAGCGCATTTCTTCCCCTAAAAAGGAGATTAGATAGAAAAATGGCATTTGCTTTCGTTACAATCCCACCAATAAACAAAGAAACGAATAGTCACCCGTCGAATTGGATTTCGAAGAAACGTAGCACGGTGAATGACCAACTAAAATTCACTAGGCATTGGACGAAACCAACGGGCTAGTTCTGGATATCGCGTCGGGAAACTGCGTATGGACCTGTGGAGTTAATCTGAGTTTTGAAGTCGTCGCGATTTTAGGAGGCTTCCAAATGCGCCAACAAAAGCAAGCAATCACAACCTACAGAAAAATGGCTACCCACATTCATGGATTAGGCAGAGATTTTACTTCTTCCTCCTCTTTTCCTGAAGCTGCTGGACATCGAGTTGAGGGTATAGAAAGGAATGCATAGGAGCACTCAGTCCGAAAATCCATCCATCATCCCCAATTCCCGTGTCTTTCAGCCAAAGAGAGTAAAAACGCCGAAATCAATACCAAACAACACAAAGAAAACCACGCTGCTAGCAACTAAACATAAAGACTATCTATTCCAAAGTCTTGACAGAGTGCTTCTTCTCGTTTATGGAGTTGCAGCAATTCACTAGGTAAACATAGGGTTCATATGACATTGGGGAAAACGACTAAGAAATGGATACCCAAAATGCGAATGAATATAACAAAATCTCTGCCAACATCTGGTAGAACTACATGCTCCGGTCAGATAAAGAAACGCAAACGTTAATGGGCTGACTCCACCTTTATCCGATCCACGTCATTGATCACTCCTTCAAGCTGCAGCAAGGGAATTAGCACACATAATCACCATGGGAGAACATTATGAATAGATCAAATCTTCTTCTAATATATCATAAGCAGAAAGAAGAAACTATAGGACATAACTAGCATACCTTTACAATTTGCCGCAAGAAGAAATCGCCATATCGCTTCACTGGTTTTGAGTCCACAACACGTACCATGTCCTGCAATAGCCAAAAAGACATGGATATGTTAATTATAAAAGTGAGAATCTTCGCTATATGCACATCAAACTCCAAAACTACATGGAATCTGGGGGGCGGGGCTTGTATCATACATCATCAATGTAGAAGTCAACATCAGCATTGGAGATAATCTTTCCAGCAGAATCAACAGCATGAGTCTTGTGCTTGTATGTCATCAATATCATCCTGAAAAACAAGACCATTGCTCAAATCTCTCCTCCCATAGACAAGATACTGAGGGACAAACTTTTCAAGGACTAGAACCTTCACCTTAACGTGGATTCATCCACATCCAAGTAATTAGCAAGCTTCCCAAGTGATATAGTTGAGTAAACTTTAAGGAAGGTTCGAGCACCAACTAACAACTCCTGCTGCCTCACCTCAGAGAGAAAAAGCTTCAACTGCAGCCTATAAGCATCCTGTAAAGAAAATAAGAAAGTGTAAAGCACTGGACAAATTCTTCATTGTAAGGCATTGCATATTAGAAGTAAAACATGTGCGTGATACTTTGCATACCTGGTTGTAATTTACAAGAGGCTCATCGAAACTTGGAGCTGAAGGGGTAATAAATTTGGGGCATGCATATGAGAAGAGTTCATCATAGATACCAAATGCCTCATCAGCAAACCTTTGCCTTCTATTCATCTTGTCACCATATGCCTCATCATCATACCTTTGCAATTTACCCATTTTTTCACCATACTTCTCGCGCAATTGAGCATTCACAGCTTCATCGACAAGCTTCATTTGAGGGCAAAATGAGAGGCAAATTGCAAGCAGGGCATACATTTGCTCATTCTTCTTCAGTATTTGTTCATACTGTGGAGACTTCTGATGATATTGCTTGGTCTTGTAAATGTACAAGAGAATTTTGTTGAACTCACGGATACCATCCACATACCTAATGTGAAATTTCAGTTTTAGAATGGTAGAAAAACAGAAGAGATAGTACAAATCAGAAACAATATATACAAAAGAGACCCAACTCTAAGAGCATTCAAAATTCTTGGAATCAACCACTAAAATCAAGATATTACTTCATGTCCAAGAAGGAACAATGCCCTTGAAAGATACCGACAACAATTTTTTAGAGTTATTAGAAGCATTTCAACATATATATGGCAGGCGCTCATTTGGAATAAGCTTTGAACAACCAGACAATCGAGCAATAACAAAAATACCCATACCACCAAAAAAACAAGAGAGGAGAGGGATGGATACAAACACTCCATGTAAAAATTACCTCCTCAACATCAGGCTTGCAAAACCATAATGATATATCGTAGCGATGTGGCTTCCTATAACACTGGTGTAAACACCTTGTTGACTTATGTCAATAGGTTGTAAGCACTTAAGGCCAGTATGATAATCTCCCAAAAGGCAGTGAACTCGCAACAAACCAATCATACTGAAGTACCCCAACACCTTCAGAACGTTGCTTCCTCCACTATAATCATAACCATCAGTAGCAGTGAACTGCTCAAGGCCTTCCTTTTCCTGCTCCAAAATGTGAATTATAGCCGACTTTTCAACCAATGCTTGCAAGAAGTTGAGCACTCCATACACATTCCACGCCTGTAATAAAGGTAATCTGAAGATGCTCAAAAACTAATTCAAATCAATAGACAAGGGCATCCGTAAGTTACTTAAAACCGCCGCATTGACACTTCATCAGTGAAGTAACAAGAGTCAAATCAGATTGTATGGACATTGAAGATTGATTTCCTTGTCCAGATAATTAAGATTCTGAAACAGTTTTGCTAATCTTAATCTCCACGGAATGTCACTCGAAAACCCATCTCGAGCAAGGAACATGTATGAATCCGGATGTACCTGATCAAATTGCCTCAGAAGTGCAATCTCCTGCTCAGTCTTGTTCTTCATCTTAGCTCTATACTGGCAAAAGCTCTGGAACTGGTAAACAAACTCATCCACCATATCCCACAGCCACTGATTGGGCAACTGCATATTCACCACTCCATGCAACACCACCTGCAAACCAAACATTCAATAAGCATTCGCAAAGCCAAAGAAATCACAAATCAAAAGTGGGAACGAACAGGAGCAGCAAAAACAGACCTGGAAGAGACTGCAGTAATTGTCCCAACTGTCGATTCTCTGCTTAAGCGTAGGGGAAAGGCGAGCATAGAGATGGCGGAACCACATCTCGCGATAAAGAAGACAGAAAACATGGTCATTGTCGACATAGTGAGCCACGGCGTCGACTGAAGGCCAAGGAGTATCCTTGAAGAGCCGCTCCGACAGCGTCTGGAAGGAAGTCTCGTACATCTGGTGGATCTCGTAGACATTCTTCTCCCTGATGTGGCGGTATAGGTGGACGACGAAGGATTTCACGGAATCGGGAACGAAGTTTGGATCGTATCCGACTTCCTGCTGCCGGAGCGCAGCTGCCTGGTCGTCATAGTGGCCGGCAGCTTCATCGTACTCGTAATTGGCAGCCATGTCTCGAGATTCACAGCTCGAGGACCCGATAGCGATGGGGGGTTAACCAGGGAGTGAAGCACGATGACGCAGTAACTGGTTACAGAACGAAGATTGCTTTCAGTGGAGACAGAGAACAAGAAAGAAGTTCACGCAGACTAGGGTTTTGTGAAGGGACAACCTTTGCGGAGCCCATCTTACGATTCTGGCCCATTTAAACTTCTCCCGGATTACTAGTCTAAGCCCATCCTAAGGCCCATTTAGCTGCTCATAATAACTGCACCAATTGTATGGAAAGGCCTGAAATGGTACTTACTTATATAATAATTGAGTATTGACTATTGAGTATTGAACATTGGCATCGCACAGAGCAGGCTCCTACAGAAATTTTGAACTTCATCAATGAATATGTGCGGAAAGAAAAACCAAAGGGTATTAATCGTGCTTACAAAATCCAGACAAAGACTGTTCCTCATTAGGCCATTTGCAGTCCAAGTCAGGCTGCCAGATTCAGTAGTCATGTCATTTACAGTTTACAACGACCACCGAGCTAAACTCCTAACTGGTAAAGTGCACGTCTCAAAACCGCGAACTGGGTTTCCCTCCTCTTTTTGCTTTTGGTATCATCAGCTGTATACACTAATCAAACCTGGTTTCACCAACCACTATACCCTCTGCCTGTTTGCAGATGCATTTGACAGGTGAGGGGCTTCTAGAAAAGTGTCTGGTTCGTCCTCATCGTCAGAAGATAGCAGAGATGAACCCATCCAAGACTTAAAACCTTCACTAACTCGTCTTTCGACCTCTGGGGTAACCGCCACGGCCAAGGTGTTTGCTTCCAGCATTTCCAGGCCGAGGTTTCTACTACCCTGATCGCCCTCATCAATGATTACTGCAGCTTTTCTTCTCAGGAAAAATGCAGTTCCCCCGTATAGAATAACTAACCCCCACGCAGCAATCTCGTAGCACCAGAACAAAGTTACGGAGCAGCTACTCCCTAGGGTTAAGAGGGTTGAACCGAGGAATAAAGCGAGAAGACCAAAGGTGGTGGCGAAGATGGCGTTTAAGATGGAAAGGCAGCGGACCCCACCTGTAATGTCAGAAGATTCAACTGTGATCATTAGAGGAAAAAAACATAGCATGCCGCCATGCACATGAAGCAAGCAGAAGATTCTCTCTACTATTATCACACAATATGAGAAGGAAAAAGAAAATTCTAACAGATCAAATTCCTATAAATAAGCAATAGTGAGTGAAGGTTTGTCCTTGGTGCTCCATAGTCTATACTTTGCCATCTGAATGGCCATTGTTGCTTCACTGATGGCTCCAGAAGGCATCGGAATCCAGAGAGTCATACAACTGATCAGTTATTAATCAGTGCCATCGTCCTCTTTACAAGATCATTTGAAAACTTAGTTTACCTCTTCCCACTAAAAAGAACGCATTCAGGTATGAAGAGAACAGACCAGACTTGTTTTAGCACTATCAGAAAATTACATATGGTAGCAGGCTTCCTAAACTCGACTCAACACCCAAGTCAATACACTAACCAACTACAAGGGGGGCAATCGGGGCTGTATTCTAATATCTCATTTAAGTCACCTGTAAGGGAAAGATATCAACTATCATCTCAAGACTACAATGGACTGCTAAACAAGGAGGGTAAAATTTTAATCAAAGTACTGTTCTGGAGAATAAGAAAGTTGGTTTCTTCCTGTATTTCCATTTGTCTGTCCAGTGCCCATCGCACTGAATACCATGAATAAGTAACTAATGTAGTACTCGTAGTGCCAATTGCATTATTCAGTGTGCCAGAAGTAGTAAAGCAGTCATAAGCACTTCTAGCACCAGAATGTAAATCCAGAAAACCTCAATCATACTCCACAAGTTGAGGCTACCTAGGCAGACGACTAAACATATAGATGTACTCTAGATAACAGAGGTGCCAATATACAATAGGCAAGCTGTGGATTGAACTCGTGTTCATCATGAAAAAACGAATGAAAGTAACTCTCCACATCATCACAGACACCATAGAAGTAGAAGCACCACAGTCTTTTGAATCGTGATGAAGTGAGTTCATAATCTGTTATGAAAAGGGAAGTAAAGTGGAACACACCTCTTCTGGAAGCACAGTAATTGTTTTCCACCACCTTTAAGCAACTATGTCTTGTTGGAGCAGTATAAGCAACAGCAATCCCTGCACCAACATTAATCCATTCCATAAGAACTAATTTCTCTAAGAACCCACCAAAACAGCTAATCTTGCAAATGGTTTTCATGAAAAACTGCCTCAACACCCAATGGTAAAGTTTCAAAATCTATGACAACTCTATGCCCAAAGAAATCCTACAAAGCTGAACACGAAAAGCACTCATATTTATGCATTGAGTTCGCTTACAGAAGTCGCCAACAAACAACACTTTATAGAATTAACTCTAATACATACAGGATAGAACAACCAAACCTCATTGAATGTTTTGCACTAGGGGGTGTACCAAAATGGAGAACCAACGCATTCATTCACCACTGATCAGAAGTAAATTCCAGCAAGAACCTAAATTACAGTGAAATGTAAAGCAAATAAGGATAACATTCTTAGTAAGGACTGCTCACCTGCGGCAAGATAAGCAAACGAGGTCAAGAAAATGATGAGCGATGGAATGAAGAGCACCATCCAGTAATAGTCGGCAATCTCCTGATCCGTGAGATAAAACGCACCGGGAAACAGATCAGATTCCCGCCCTCCTTTCATGGGCAGAGGCAAGAGCCTCCGGTCACTGCAAAACGGCCGCCGGTAGCCATCGGCGGGGAAGACAATCTTCAAGCTAATAACCGTGCAGACAAGGATGGCAAGGCAGATTAAGGAAACGGCGGAGATCAAGAAAGGCCTCTGTAGCCTCGACCATGCCTTCTCTTCCTCCCGCAAGCTCTCGTACTCGCGTTTCGGCATGAACGCTTGCCGCAGTGCGTCGCTGATGATCATTGCCATTTTCCAGATCTACTACTATACTACTAGGTAGAGAACAAAAACCAAAAGCAACTGACACACACACACACGTGAGATGATTATACTATGGGGATTCCTTTTCCTTCCCTTCCCCCTTGCTATTGTTTATTAGCAGATTGCGCGATTCTCAGCTAGGGTTTTGTTTCTTCCAGTCTATTTCAGAGCCGCGTGATGTTCCCTCGCGAACACTAAGAGCTGGTTCTTATGTGAGTTACCTAATCTTGAAGGCGCACGCAGATGGCGTATGTGGAAAGTGATTGATCACCGATTTAAGCTTCGCCGAGTTCGGAATTTTTCCCGGGGACGAGAATTCGATCGAATTCGCAGGGAGGGGAATGAATTTCTTCGTGGAAATGAGAAGGATTTCTCGGAAATGAGTTGGCCGGAGAAGGAAGAGTACTAGCGAAGGTGAAGAAGAGAATGGAGGTTGGACTTTGGAGCGGAGAAGAGAAATGGGCTCGGGTTTGTTATTGGGTTTGCTTCTGTTGTTTCTTGCTCCTGTCTTCGGGTTCACGAAACTTCCGAGACTCAGCGGGTTTTTTAGCAGATATGATCAGAGTGGAATGCTGAAGTTTGTAGTAAGGAAAATTAGCAATCCAATTACCAGGGACAGAGGTGTAATCACAAGATCATGAAAATAGAAAACAAAAATATGTTTAATTGGTATATCTAAGAAATTATGGAAGTTAAAATTATTTTGTATGTTTAGTTATTTCATTAGGCTCCGTATGCTATCATGTTGATGAGAATGAGGGAAACTTTTTGTCTTAGCCTCCATGATAATGTCTCGTCACATCCTTGTTAGCCCCAATAGCTCTACAGTCCACACTCTCGTCGTCTCGAGACCTCTACCACATTGATTATATGATAGAGTCCCTTTCATGCTGACTTGATACTACCTTCGTCTTGTTAACCTATCCACCTCGATGAAGTGTCTTGTTAGTTAGACACGGGTAACCGCCTTGACAGGTTGAGACCCTAGTCTCTTTCCCCGCCAGGGCTCCACACTTAAGTCTTAGGGAGCTCAACATCCGTCTTGTCGGCTTGATATCGCTTGATACCTTACCAGCTTGCTCGTAGCCACTCTTAAAAACTTGCTAGCAAGTCCATTTGGTCGACTTTTTACCTCGTCAGCTTGCCTACAAGCTCGTCTTGCAATTTATTTAGTCTCCATATGACCCCCTAAGGGGGTCGACACCAAGTCCTCGTCAAGTTGATACCATGTCAGCCCAGTACATTGGCTAACAAGTCTCCACCCTCGCGGTATCATACTTATAAGTCTTGAGAATCTAGCAAATTTTCATGATGGCTTGGTACCTCGTCAGGTGGCTACCTTCTCATCGGGTTGGCACCCTGCCAGTTTGATCTCTATACTTAATTTTTTAGAGCCTCATTAAGTTGGTACGAAAATATGAAATTTGACCAAGTCTGGAAACAACATATAATTGGTAGCTAGACAACGGGGTATCGACTCGGTATTAACGAGAGAGTCATACAAAAACTAATTATGGATACTTGATACCTTGCTGCATGGGCGTCAAGCTTGTCTTGACATCTTGGTATCTAAAGTTAGCTTTTTAGAACCATATTTCATACCAACGGGCTTGTTACAAAGAAGAGGCCGTGTCAGCTACTTGTGTAAGGGGGAGGAGCTGGTCATGGAGACACAATCGACTACCTGTGTAAGAGAGAGGAAGCTCAACAATTTAGAATAAAAAAAACTAAATTCAATAAGACCCAACTAGCTCATTTAATGTTTAATGATGTTCATCTGAATTAAATTCATAAAATATTTGTAATTAATCGATGTGTCAGCGTATACAATAACATTTTAACAATAAGTTCACTATCCCAATGAACAACATGTAGGGTGTTCAAATGGTGTGGTAACCGTTTTAACCGGTAGTATTTGGCTAATTTGGATAATTGGTTTGGTTTGGTTAAAATTTTCAGCTTGTTTGGTTTAGGTGGCTTAGTTTGACTTCGGATACTCCTAACCAACCAAACCAAACTAACCAGTTAAGAAATTATCCAGATGACTAATATATATTATTACACATACTTAATACTTGGCATAACCACTCAAGAGCCAAATATTCCTTCTTTTTAGGCTCATCAACAATAAAGCGCAATATTGTTTCTATAATATATATTTGTATTTGTAAAGTGTAAACCATGAGATATAGACGCCTAATTTAGATAAAACTCATACAATATATTAGATGAAAACTTAAAATGAAGCTATTTTTCAACCTGTCATGTTAATCATTTGAACACCTCAACCGCAGCATGGTTTAAACAAATATGTCACGACTCTATGGTCACGAGAAGCCCAATTCCGTCAATCGCCACCAGCGAGCGTGAAGCAGTTGCGAATCAAATACAGCGAAGAATATTTGTCTTTTCGCCGCCGGCCGAAATGGTTTGTCTCTCCTACCAGAGTGATTGTCGTTTTTCTTCCTCCGCTGCTCCTTATGGTAACGCGAGTCAACACTCTCTCGATCGATAAAAAATTCAGGAGGCACCACTTTCCCCGAATTGGTTGAAATTCTGTTGCCATGGCTTCTTTCTCGGCTTCTCTCCTGCAGCCCCAACATCCGACGCCGGCGAAATCCTCCGACGTTTCGCTACAGTCGCCGCTGCTGTACCGCACGAATCTCCCCTTTCGGAGCCTTGATGGGTTTCGATTCCTGCGAAATGGGTCGGTCAGCACAAACAGAATCGACGCATTTACTCATCGAGCTCAGGCTGTGATTGGTAACTCATTACTTCTCTAACTTGATTCATCAAACTGCCCAGTCATTCTTCACGCCGAGGAAGTCTTCTGATCATGGTTTTCTATTCTTTTCCGTGTTTCGTGTTTGAAGATTCCGGTGTGGAAATTTCTGATGTTCCGATTCTCACTGCTTCGGAGGTTTGATTCCTCTGGTTACATGGGCATCGCCACCTGATTTCCTGCTTTTCTCTAAACGTTCTGCAAAAGTAATTCTATCTGTCTCTGTGTGGTTTTCGAAGGTGGTTGAGAGACTGAGATCAAGCAGAGAGAATAGCAAAGGGAAGCAGGAGTTCCTGGCAATGTACTCTAGCGTTGTTGGTGGAATAACAACTGATCCAGCAGCTATGGTTATACCAATGGATGACCATATGGTCCATAGGGGCCATGGCGTCTTTGACACTGCTGCGATCATGGATGGGTTAGTGTACTTTCACTTCACGCCAACAATTTAAATGCTTTGCTTTCATTTGTAGGATTTGGACCTTGTTTAATTCATTCTTCACCAGATTATGCTTTTGTGGATTATTACTTGTCATCTGTCAATAACTAGTCCATGTAACTGAAATTTTCACAGATTCATCAAATTCATTGATAATGGGCGTTTAGGACTCCAACACGAAGTTTTGGCTATCAGTGACTATGATATCATGTTAAGCACTAGTTCATCTCAACAATTTGAGTTGTTTGGAACTCCATGACATGAAAGTTGCAGACTTTTCTGGTTTTTTTTATGAACTAACAAAAGGAGCAAGAGGTTGATGTTTATCACAAATGTATGGACTTGACTCCCAAGTGTTTGTTTTCTTGTTTCCTTATTTCAGGCACCTGTATGAGCTGGACCAACATCTTGACCGCATTCTAAGATCAGCATCCATGGCAAAGATCACTCTTCCATTTGACAGGGAGACCATAAGAAACATACTAATACAAACAGTGAGCGCCTCGAGATGCCAAAAGGGATCCCTACGGTACTGGCTTTCAGTAGGACCTGGTGACTTCCAACTATCTCCTTCATCCGGTTGTCATCAGCCAGCCCTTTATGCAATCGTGATTCAAGACCAATCCCCCTTCGACTCCAAAGGCGTGAGGGTTGTGACCTCATCGATCCCCATAAAGCCTCCACAATTCGCCACCATGAAGAGCGTCAATTACCTCCCTAACGTGCTCTCGAAGATGGAAGCTGAGGAGAAAGGCGCATTTGCTGCTATTTGGCTGGATGAGGATGGGTTCATAGCTGAAGGTCCTAACATGAATGTAGGGTTTGTCACCAAAGAGAAAGAGCTTTTGATGCCGCGGTTTGACAAGATCTTGAGTGGCTGCACTGCTAAGAGAGTGCTGACACTAGCTGAAGGGCTGGTGAGAGAGGGGAAGCTTGGAAGTGTAACTGTGAGGGATGTGAGCGTTGAAGAAGGGAAGCAAGCTGATGAGATGATGCTCATCGGGAGTGGGATCCTCGTTCGCCCTGTTGTCCAGTGGGATGAACAAGTCATAGGTGATGGTAAGTTCATGAAAAAAACCCCATCTTTCTGCAAATTCCTTTAGACATGCTGCAAAATTCCTAAATCCATGCGTGCCTCTTGCTGATAGAATCTCCATTTCCGCGTTGCTGAAGTTACCTCAAGTCTTAACCTGATTATTTAGTGAGACTGTTTTCAATGTCCTTTATAATCTTCTTTTTCCAGGAAAAGAAGGTCCCATATCTCAGGCGCTACTGAATTTGATACTTGATGACATGAAATCCGGGCCGCCTACTGTTCGAGTTGCAGTTCCTTGACTGTGATGCTGGAGCTGCCTTGATCCAGAAGGTATTTGCAAGAGGCAATAAGTTCCTGTGTTGCCACTTGCCATGTAAGTTGGAAAATGAAAGCCAGCTCTCTCTCATACAGCAGCAAGTGGAGAATCTAGTCAGAGGCAACCGGCCTTGGAATTTTCTCTCCTTCCTTTATTTCACCTTTTTTCAAGCTTTCCTCTTGTTTGATACTGGTAAACAGTGAGCCATTATGCATTTGGGCGGTGCTTTAAGTAAGATAAGATATATATACATATGATGATATCATCGCCAGACAAAAGACTGAACATGTGTGATATGAACCTAGGCAATGATGTGGATTTGGGTCAACGGATGGATGCCTGCTCTCGGCCCTTGGACTTTATTAAAATCTCGTATTGCATATTTGGTTGTTGTAATGTTTAAGAACATCAATCATTATCAAAAGATTGTCGATCTTGACGTCTAGAATATAACGAGGTGCTCTTGAAACCTTTGTATTTGATTTCATGTTACTGGCCAAGGTATGAGATCATGAACACAAACAAAACTTGGTGGTGGGAGACTATGGACACGAAATAATCGAGTTGTGACTTCGTTCTACACATAATAACTCATCTCACGACGACTCCTAAGTCCTAAGCATGTGTATCATGGACTAACTTCTGGAACTTGCCTTCAAAGTGATTGATTCTCTTGTTGACAAACGTTAAGTTTAAGGACTGTGCTGTTTATAAAGACTAATTTTGGGACTGTATTGATAACAACCGTTAAATTGAAGCACTCATTCGCATACTGGTAGGCGGACAACGCAACGTGACGGAAGTGGACGGAACGATAACTGCAACGTGTCACTCAAACACTGGTTCCCCACCACCTCATCAAATGCTAATAATGGGTAAAAATGAGGAAAAAAGCCAAAAAAATAAAATAACAAGACAGCGCTTATCACCAAGAAAGTAAGAAGAGAAGAACCAACTACGCATTAAAAGAGGCCCACAGTAGAACTAAATTTTCTGATTATTTTGTTTTAATTTTTCATAAAACATTTTTTTCTTCTGGTTTTCCGGAGAGGGAGAGGAAAGAGGCGACCTTTCGAACAAACAACTGTTTTCTGTTCTGTGCGGCAGCTCATATAATTATTTTTATTTTTGATCCGGTAAAGCGAGAGCGTTATACAGGGCACGCAATAAGGATTCTTGCCGGAGGAATTATTATTCTTCACTGTTTCAGTGTCGCCGGAATTGGACTTCCAGCGATCTCGTTTTCGGCAGAATAAGGGAGGGTTGGTTGATTTGATTGGTGGCCGGGGGTTGGGTTTTGAAGAGATTCCGGGGAAGATGGTGAATCCTATGGTGGAACGGGCTACGAGCGACATGTTGATCGGGCCTGATTGGGCTATGAATATCGAGATCTGCGACATGTGCAACCACGACCCTGGGTACGCGCGTTATTTGCCTTGCCCCCACTTCTCTCGTAATTTCTGCTTCGATTCTCCTTTTGCGGACTTGTTTCTCTGTGTTTTTCTTCCCAATCGATTGTTTGAGCGGCAATTCAGCGGAGTGGGCAGTGTGGCTTTTGATCGATTGGTTGTTAGCCGGGATTGAGGAAGCTCTAGTGGGCAAAACGCTGTGAATGTCGGTTTGGTCTTTACTCTTGATTGTAGCTCAAATTTCCGAATTTTAAGCTGCTGCGGATTTGGGGGTTTATGGTGAAAGGCTCGCATCTTTGCAGCAAGTGGATACAGTTATCTCTTGGTTGATTTTGTTTCATCATGTTTTGTGCTTTAGTTGCTCGGGAGAGGTTTAGGGCCTCCTACTAATAGAGTGTTTCTTCACTACTGAAGTGAATTAGACGGCAGTATGTCTCAGTATCGAACCTTGAACTAGTTGCATTCTTCTTATGATGATTACCATGCTAGAGTACTCTAAAATGGCAGTGGAGCTCGATGCTGTCTTGGATACCGATTCTACTGGTTTATGAACCAGTTGAGCTTGTTCAACTTTCTTAAATTGTAATGTTAATTTTGTTTCGTTTGGTTTTGTGTTTTCAGGCAAGCAAAAGATGTGGTTAAAGGAATAAAGAAGCGCCTTGGAAGTAAGAATGCCAAAGTTCAACTTCTTGCTTTGACAGTAAGCCTCGGTAACACCTGACATCTATTTTAAGTACCACACATCTGTTGATTGGTTTAGATGGTTTGTGGACCAAGCATAATATCAGCATTCTCCCCTATTGGCATTGATCAACTTTTAGTAACTTGAGCCTTTAGAA
The DNA here is from genome assembly GCA_946122785.1 of Linum tenue. NCBI lineage: Eukaryota > Viridiplantae > Streptophyta > Magnoliopsida > Malpighiales > Linaceae > Linum > Linum tenue. The sequence goes on along the minus strand of CAMGYJ010000005.1, from coordinate 634,717 downwards.
CAGACGATATAGGCTCTTCTGGATGTGTCCGATATATGCATATACTTCGCTGCATCAATGTTTAGTGGGTTATTGCAAACCTTTAACCTCTAGATACTTGTTTTCCATCAAACTTGTTAGAAGGGAAGCGGCTTCAAGGCACAGTATATTATCTAGCTGCTACTAACTTTGTGTTCTGAATTCTGGTTTCTTGCCTTTTGTCTCGAGGGCATAAGATAATCAAACTTTGGTGGGATATTTCCTTTTCGGGGGTTCTGCTGTTGTTGGGGATAATTAGTATAATGATTAGGAATGAGTATAGTTACCTTCTTTGAAAACTTGAAGATGAAGACTGTTTACAACTTAGTTTGTGTTCTGAATTAGTATCCTTGAAGATGAAGGCTGTTTACAACTTGGTCTGTACATTGTATTCTAGTTAATGGAGACTATCATAAAGAATTGCGGGGATATCGTCCACATGCAAGTGGCAGAGAGAGGTTTGCTCCATGACATGGTGAAAATAGCGCGGAAAAAGGTAAGGGCTCTTCTACAATCTGGTTCTCCTACCCAGTGGCATTTGTTCGGAAGTATCTTCATAATGATCCTTGGTGCTTGCTTGTAGCCTGACCTTCATGTCAAGGAGAAGGTTCTGATTCTGATAGATACATGGCAAGAAGCTTTTGGAGGGCCAAGGGCAAGATATCCTCAATATTATGCAGCATACCAGGAGTTGTTGGTATGTTCTTCTGACATAATGTTCCTGTGTGACCCGATAATCCAAGTATCTTGATAATTTCAGCATGTTTCACCAACCATGTGCGACTTCTCATTTCATTGTCTTTGTCTTTGTGGCCATTAGTAATTTTATCATGGTCTGGCAATTTCTTTAGTTTATTATATTCAATCTTTCAGAGAGCTGGGGCAGTGTTTCCTCAGAGATCGGAGCAAACAGCTCCGGTTTTCACACCTCCACAAACACAACCATTATCATCATATCCGAAGAATCTGCGGAATCCTGATGCGAGACCGGAGCCAGCTGAATCCTCTGAGTCTGAGTTCCCAACCTTGAGGTACATCTGTGATTTCTTCATTTATACACTAAGTTTATTCTTTTTACTTAATAAACAGTTTGTTGTAGTTTGTATGATAATCTTGTCTTCTGGTGTACGTGGCTAAATAAAGCGACATAGATCAGGTTTGGTTAAACAGTCTTCTACAGACGTGAAACTGTAGTTTATGTTCTTATAAATATGAAGTACTCCAAATGTTCTTTTTTGTGGCACATATCAGTGTGGCAGTACATCCTGCGTACTCTTTCTTCTACGTACTGCGAAGTGTGACCATTGCATATCGTGGATCCGTTTGCTTCCTTGGTTTATGAGTTGTATGATCATTTATTTACAATCCTGGTAAGCTGAATGCTGCTGGATGTAATGATTTTTCTAAAATTCAAAGCCACCAGAGTCTCCACAGAGTAGGATAGTTTTTCCCTTCAATTTCTATTTTACCATAAGCTTCTTGTTGCTATGTACCCTTCATGCTATTGTAATTTTTTTATCCAGCTTATCGGAAATCCAAAATGCACGTGGTATCATGGATGTCCTGGCAGAAATGCTTAGTGCTATAGATCCGGGAAACAAAGAGGTATGCCTCCCATTTGTGCAGAATAATACACTGAATTTGTGTGATGCGTCAATAAAAGTGTTGATTGTTCTTGTGTGTTTGAACTTAAGCCGTGATTTTCAAAGACGTCATAGTCTCAGAGGACTATGGAAAGCTCTGTAATTGCTTCTTCATGGTCATATTGGCATTCAGGGATCTCATGACTATAGCAGCTTATGGGGTAGTCATAGAATGTATAGATCACTGTGCTTTCACAAAATTTTATTATTTTATTCCTCCAACCAGGAAATACGTCTCTAATTCATTCAATCCTTACCTTTATTATTTTTTCCTCTTGAATATCTTAGGGTCTAAGGCAGGAAGTCATAGTTGACCTAGTGGATCAGTGTCGCACATACAAGCAAAGAGTGGTACACCTTGTTAATTCGACAGCGTAAGCTTCTGTTTGTATCACTTCGATTAAGTGAAATATTTATTAATTGATCTTTCCACCATCTTGACTTCTGCTCATTTTGATGACTAATGTTGGGTCTGCTAATAATTCATAATTTTTTTTTGGCTATCCTAGTCCATTTCTTCTACTCATACCTTACTTTCTTTTACAAGCTTGTGTATTTTGCAAAGTTGCTTCTGTTACTATAGAGCTGAAATATATGCAGTGAGATAGGAGTTAGGACTTAGGAGAGGTTCGCGAGTCACCTTTTATTATTGTCTCAACTGGGTTATAGGACACCATGTTAAAGCTGTATGCATGGTGCTGAACGATTACTGATCAGTACTGTGACATAGGGTATCTCTATTTGGGCGTGAATGCTGTTTGTTTGAGATGGTTTTCCTATTTCCAGGGATGAATCACTGCTATGTCAAGGTTTGGCACTTAATGATGACTTGCAGCGTGTTTTAGCCAAACATGAAGCCATTTCTTCAGGAACTGTTCTTCCGAAGGATAAGCCAAAGACGGATACTCAACCTAGTGGGAGTCTAGTTGATGTTGATGGTCCTCTAGTTGATGTTGCGGGTGCCAAACAGTCTAATCAGGAGTAAGTGATTCTTTATTCAGACAGGTGTTACCATGTCCTATGCAGCATAATGTACTTCTAAAATTTAATAATTTTTGGGACCCTCCATAAAAGTTCTTCTATGAAGTTGTATTGGAAATTTGTGTTTGTTTGAACTGTTATTTTCAATTTAAGTTATAGGATCTCAATTTTAGACCCGACAAGCACACATTAATCAGCACTGTCTTTCTGCAGATCTCCTTCGAGTTCAAGTGGAGCCAATCAGCCACTGAACCAGCTATTGCTTCCTGCACCCCCCACGAGCAATGGTCCAGCCACTCCATCAACAGCAGCCAATCCTAAGATGGATCTGTTAAGTGGTGATGACTTCAGTTCCCCAAAGGCTGGTGACACATCACTTGCTCTTGTTCCTGTAGGTGAAACACAGGCCACTACTTCTCCTTCTCAGCAGAATGCACTTGTCCTGTTCGACATGTTCTCCGACAATCAACCAAACGGTGTTGCAAACAATCCTGCCAATGCTAACATGCAGCCTACTCCATTCGATGGTCAAAATAACACTATGACCCAGCAATTCCAACCACAGCAAAATTTCCAACCTCCAGAACAACCTGCGATGTACCCTAATGGAACCACGCCGAATATGGGATCACCATTCATGCAAGGTGCTGTCCCTGCCTGGAATGGACAGCTCACCCAGCAGCCTCAACAGCCCGTCTCTCCAGTTTACGGTATGTTTCTTGTTTTTGTATAATAATAACGTACTTGTGTTAATGTCATCACTTCATCATCTTTCTGTTGGTTTTAAGGGTGGGAAAATGGTCTTGTAGTTTTTGGTTAATCCGAAACCAACGAGTTATTTGGTTTAGGTTGTTGATTTTAGGAATGGAAATATTGGTTTTAGTTTCGGTAAAATCAGAATTCTATTTTGTTTTGGTTTAAAAAGTTCGAGTTTTCTTGGTTTAAAAAGTTTTCCTGGCTTTGGCTAACCAAAATCAAAACCTATCCCCCAGTGAACGTTCCTTCATGTTTTCTGCCATCGGTACGTACTAGGTGATTGCCAGCTGACCACTTTACGGCCATGAGGGAAGAGAGGAAAATGTTTTATGCCGAACTTTCATGCTCTAAAGTATTGATATATATATAAACTGCTAATCCATGTTGGTCGGGCGTTGAAAAAAGGTTCAAAACCCGACGGCTCGCTACCTCCACCACCATGGGAAGCTCAGCTAGCAGCAGATGGCATTGGAAGCCCAGTAGCAGGATCTCAATACCCATCACAGCCCATGCAAGTCACTCAGGTGGTCGTCACCCACAGTCAGCCACTGACCAACCCTATGCACCCGATGGGACCAATGGGAACCGATCCGGGAGTGGGAATCTATATCCAACCAGTTACAAGCGCCCCGATGTCACCCATGAGCAATTCGGCAGCTGGAGGACAGGGCAACCCATATTTTGGAATGCAGTATCCCCAGCAAGCCGGAGGGGGGCAGTACATTGGGATGGGAATGGCCCCACAGTTACCAATGTATCCTCAACAGCAACAGCAGCTGCAGCAGCAGCAGCAGCTACAGCTACAGCAACAGCAACAGCAGCAGATGTATAGCAACCAAATGGCAGGATATGGAGGATATGGTGGTGGTATGTACGGACAGCAACCGCAGCAACTTCAGCTGACACCTCAACAGCAGCGGTACCTAGAGCAGAAAATGTATGGAATGTCGGTGAGAGACGACAGCAGCTTGAGAAGCTCGTCTTCTTACGGGCTACCTTCATCGAACTCTTCGTCTATGGTCCCAAAGCCATCAAAGCCGGAAGATAAGCTGTTTGGTGATCTGGTCGACCTTACCAAGTTCAAGCCGGCGAAAACCCCAGGGGGTAGTATGTGACATCTCCATCGGTGACTGCTTTCCTATTCTTTTTTGTTATAGCTTTTCTGGGTTTTTTCTCTTCATTCCCTCGATCAGCTTCTGTTGTTTTACCAAGTAGTTTGGTAATAACTTGCATCTTCTTGCTTCTTCATATGTTTGTTTCACTTTGATTACATGTATTCCTTGGCGTTTTGGTCCTCCCTCATAAGTTTTGGTCCTGGCCTGGCTATAATAATCACTTTCTGTACATGATTGTTGTTTAGAGAGAGGGAGAGGGAGAGGGAGAGAGAGTGAGAGAGGGAACCTTCAAATATATACTGCAGAAGGGCATCTGGTTTTTTATTTTTTTCCCCTATATGCATGTTTAGGGTTTTGAACTTCTTACTTTGTTTCATAGACAGTACTGCTCTTGTTCCTGATCAATGTTGTGAATAGGGGTAGTGGTTTGGTTTTTTGGTTTTAATCGAAACGGTTTATCGGTTTTTCTTTACGATTTCGCTTAAATCGGAAATCGTTAATAAACCGATAAAAGTAGACAAGCTCTTAATGCAATCAATGATTTCGTTTCCTATTTTCCGGACCGAAACCGAAAACGTTAAGGAGTCATGGATTGACTGTATATCGATAAGCTCTTTTAACTGTCTTGATTTTGGGCAGATCACTAATTCGAGCTTTGTTTCGTTTCTACTAGTTCTCGGTTTGGTTAACCGAATGGGGTAGGCATCATTTACGTCTTGGATAAAAACGATTTTGTATCAACGGCAAAGGTAGGATGCGAAAGAGGGACACCAATATGTGCTCATACAAAACACGTGCAACATGGCAGCCTAATTAATTGAAAACATGCAACACACTAAGTACTTAACTTAGTTAATCATACAGCAAACCGCCCTAACAGCAGAAGAAAAAAGCCAAGCCATCCAAAGACGTTACAGCAGAGTACTCAAGTCTTTTAATCCGATATGTAATAATCATGGATCGGTACTGATTAATTAAGAAGAGACGATGGATCAGGTCAGGAGGATGACGACGATTAATCAGCTCCAGCTGGAGGAAGATGATTGGTCGTGGCGTCATCATGACGATCAACGTACCCATCCAAAGCCTTATCCTTGGGCGCCGGCCAGCTGCCGTAGTAGCCCTCCAGCCGCTCCGTACCGGGCGGCCGCCTCCCCGTGACGTAAGCGTAAACCCAAACCAGCGCCCCCGCCGCCGCCATCCCGCACCCGCCGGAGACCAAGAACCCCGCCCCCACCACCGCCGCTGCCAGCACGGCGGGGACCAGCACGGGGCTGAATATGACCAGTAGCGGGGTGGCCACAACCAGCCCCACCACCGTCGCCGTGACCGTCAACCCGAACAGCAGCGCGAAGGCCGTGCACATGGTGGCCGCCGTCAGCAACTTCACCGCCCGCCTCACGGACCGCCGCCTCCTCCTCTGGCGGGAGTGGGAGTGGCCGCCGACGTGTGTGGCCGAGTAGTGCTCATCGGAAGAAGAAGAAGTAGACATGGATCTTTCAGCTGGAAATAGATGGATGATTTTGTGAGGAGTAGAGATTGTTGGGAGGGGTTTATTTGTTTGTTTATATAAAGCGGCGGGGGAGGAGAGATGTGTATTGAGTAGTGCTGGCTATTTGGTCCGGGTTTTTTGATTTTACTTGAAATCGGATCGTACAATTCGAACCGAGATCGGACCGGGACAAAATAGTAACAATCCAATCCAATCCAATCTTTGGACTTAGATTTGAGGTAAAAAACCGTTCGGGACCGGATCGAAAACTGGATAAAGATCGGATAAGAGAGCTCAACACTCAAAACTTAATGGTAATTTGCATAAACGGTCACAAACCTTTGCACTTAGTACAAAACTTAACCAACTCCTCACTCTTTCACGCCTTAGGCCACTCAAATTTCTACAAGCTCAATATAAAATGAAGACCAAATTGGGATCGGACCAGGTCAAGACCGGACTGGATCAAGACCGAACTGTAATCAATTCAATATTTGGTCCTTGTATTTTCAAAAAGACCGGACTGAATCGAATCAATTTAGACAAATTTAACCGGACCGGACCGTATAGCAGCCCTAGTATTGAGGAATGGGAAGCTTGCTTGGTTAGCTGATGTGGTTGCATGGGGCAGTCTTGGCTTTCAGTTGGCTGCCACGTGCGTTTTGCATTTTGTTGGGGTTGGGGATTTTATTATTTAACTAATTTTCATGTTTGCTACGTCTCCAGCACTGGACTTATCCTTATCAATTTGTGGCAAAATAAAAAATTATATTTGACTCGGGTTTCAAATCAGTCCAATTGTTGGGGAAAATGTTATTCCACATAACAGGTAATTATCAGAAATTAATTACCAACTAAAAGCCATGAATTAGTTAGTTACGTACAATTGGCAACCTAACGCAAAGAGATAATTATCAGAGATCGGTACTAAATTAATTATGTATTTTATCAAAGTACTAATTATGTATTACATGGCGCTACATGATGATCCGTTGGACAATACCAACAAGACGACGCACCGACGGAGCCGCCGGCGAGGTCACAAATCTCCGGAGCCGGCGGTAGAGAGGAGTGGAGGCGGCGGCGGAGTGGAGCTCGATGGCGTAGCCGAGCGAGGAGTAGAGGGCGAGAAAGGAAGCCAGGTGGATGTTGGGCTGAACGACGGACTCGAGGTAGTGGCCGGAGAGGAACGAAACGGCGTCGTGGAGGTCGACGATCGGGATGGAGAAGAGGGCGACGAAGGTGGCCAGCGAGAGTGCGAAGAGGAGGATGAAGCTTGCCGCTGTGAGGACGGCGGCGATGAATGCCCCGTGGAGCAACGCCGCCGTTATTAGGTCCACGTTTGCTATCATCGAATCGTGATTTGAATGGAGAAATTAGAGGCGACGAGGTGGTAAGGAAGAGGAATCCTCCGCACCATAAGACGAACGTCTATGTAAGAAGGCTGGTTTGGCTGTCAGGATTCCTTTGTCGGAGGGGAGGGATTCGAAGAGAATGAAGTGAGCTGCACTTCTTCTCTATCTATGTCGGATTCTTTGCCTGGAGGAATCAATCAAGCAAGTTTTTTTTTAAAGTCAAATGAAATCTAACTCAAAGATTTATATTTTGTATTAGGTTATTATATATTGTGCTTAGATTTGTGGAAATTTGGATACATCAAACTAGTTCTGATATTATGTTATAAAGCACCATCTAACAAAGTTCGATAAGAGATAGAGATTAGTACTAGAAAGAAAGAGGGAGTGAGATTTAAGGAGAATTGAGAGGGATTCGTGTAGAGAAGGGAAGCAGAACAAGATAAACTGATAAATCGAATCACTTTTAGATTCATTGATATCGTTTAATAATTAATTGATTGTTTATAATGTACAATGGGTAAATGCGAGGACAAACTTGGAATTTTAAAAGTTCATGAGGGTATATGAATAAAATTTCATTATGGATTTATGGCATGTTACAAATCCCACATTAATATGTGAAATTTACAAATTCGTGGGGTCCACGAATTTGGTCACTAAAAGAAATGCAAGCAAACGATGAATTTTCTTTAAATTCATGATGGAATGGATTTAGGTAACAAATCTATCATCCAAATCCACGAAGCAAACGACAACTAATCCATCATTAAACCTAAAAAAAAGCAACCAATTGGAAAAACGTCAACAGCAGGATTCGAACCTGCGCAGGCAAAGCCCAACAGATTTCGAGTCTGTCTCCTTAACCACTCGGACATGTTGACGTATTCTTGTTTTTGTTTTCACAATTTTTAATATTATCTAAATTAAACGAAACTGTCGTTAAATTACTGAGCCAGAAGTCCAGAACGGAAAATAAGAAGAGAGGAACGCCGGCGTCGGTCTGTGTAAATTAATTCCAAAATAAATAAATCTTATGCATAAAAACCCTTCGTCGTCCCCTTCCAGATCTGTCTATCTCGTCACACTCATCGACGAGACCAGGCGAGAGAAGAAAACACTCGGAAAAGACTTCTCCTCTGCCATGGCCACGATGCTTAGGGTTTTTCTTCTTCTCCTGTCGCTTTTATCCTTAACAGCTCCTGCCTTCTCTCTTTACGAAGATCAAGTTGGCCTCGCTGACTGGTTAGTCCCCAATTCTCACTCCCCTTTTTCAGCTCAGTTCACTTTATCGCCCCTTAAGCTAAACCTGCTGTTTGTTCAGCAATAGAAGCAAATAATCGGAGTTAATTGTTCTTGCTCAATCATTGATCAAACTATAGAAATCGGATTAATTTGGAGCTTTTACTGCTTCAGTATCTCATAATCGCCATAACTCTGAATTGCTTGCGTTTGTTCCGAGCAATGGATTGAAGGAGCAGGGGAATAAGTGTTCAGTTGTGTAGTTGAGATTTTTTTTCTAATTTGGGCGATCAATGCAGGCATCAGAAGTACATAGGGAAGGTGAAAGACGCCGTCTTTCACACGCAGAAAACTGGTCGAAAGCGAGTCGTGGTTTCTACCGAAGAGAATGTGATTGCCTCTTTGGATCTTAGACATGGCGAGATTTGTAAGTTCTTCTGGACCTCAACTTTAAGTTTGTGGTCAATGCCTGTCAAGTGGCTGGATTAATAGAAGTTCTTTTATCTGTTTTGCTGCAGTCTGGAGGCATGTTCTTGGACCCAATGATGCTATTGATGGAATTGATATTGCCATGGGTAAATGTGAGTCGTGCTTCCATGATTTTGGTGCCTTCTTTTAGTATTTGTTTCCAATGCTGGATGTACTTTTTTCCCTTTTGAAAGCGGGGATGATAATATTTATGCTTTTGTGGATGGGAATATTTAGTTGTATTTGTACTATGTATCTGCCCATCTTTTCTCTCGAATACTAGTACGGTTGTACCCTGTAGGGGTGAATTGCTAATCGAGCAAAGGCTTCTTTCATTGTTTCAGATGTCATCACCCTTTCATCTGAGGGCAGTATTTTGAGAGCATGGAACCTACCAGATGGACAAATGGTGTGGGAATCATTTCTTCAAGGTCCATATTCCTCAAAGTCATCATTGTTGGTACCGGTCAGTAAATGAAGTTCATATTGCTGCTATGTCTTTCTAATATTTACGTATCTTTCAGTTCTGCTATCTTCTCCATATTGATAACATGCTACTGTCATTAAATTGCCTTTCAATGAAAAGCAGAGTGGTCTATTGTCATGAATATTGAATACTTTTATTTTGGTGGTGCCTCTCTCTCTCTGTTTCATCTTTCATTTAGAAACTACCTTAATATAATGGTGTCATTACATGGTTCTGCTTTCCTCTGTTTACTATCTGCTTTCTTCTGTCCACTATCATTGGTTCTTAGTTTAGCACACTATGTTATTCTAGAATGCCATAACCGCTTGGACTGACAGGGCCATAAACAACATAGTTGGCAAAGAAAAATCGGTGAATCACAAAATTTAAGCTTTTGCTTTTTATATTCTTCTGTAAGGACTGATTTTTAACCAAGGTGCTTGTTCTTCAGGCTAGCTTGAGAGTCGACAAGGACAATGTAATCCTTGCTTTTGGTAAAGGATGTATTCATGCCATTTCAGCCATTCATGGCGACACGCTCTGGAAGAAGGATTTGGAGGCAGATAGGTTCGTCCAATTTGAAATCTCGTGCACTGTATTTTGCTTTCTATCGTCCTGGTTGTAACCATTGTGCCGTCTCTGACTCCTATCTCTGTGTTTGCAGTTTTGAAATTCAATACATGATTCAGGCCTCTGACAGTGATGTTATTCATTTGGTCGGGTTTGTTGGTTCATCCCAGTTTGATTCATACACAATCGATGCCAAGAGTGGAGAGCTTATAAAGCATGATAGTGCAGCTATTCCTGGAGGTTATTCTGGGCAAGCTGCTTTAGTTTCGAGCAACACACTTGTAGTGATGGATTCTGCTGGTTCAACTGTGACAACTATTAGTTTCCATGATGGAAAAGTTACATTTAACCAAACACCTGTTTCCACCCTCATTGAGGACTTTGTCGGGAAGGCAATCATATCGGCTTCAAAACTTGAAGGACTGTTTTCCGTGAAAACTGGTACACTTACTTTATTTGTAAGAGTGACGGTTGAAGGAAAGTTGGAGGTTGTAAATAAAGTCGACTATGCGACTGCAGTTAGCGATCTTCTGGCAATTTCAGAGGATCGGCAAGCTTTTGCATTTGTGCACAGTAGAAGCACTGATATTGACTTAACAGTGAAGCTTGGTGCAGACTGGAACCATGATTTGCTTAAGGAGAGCGTTAAGATGGACCAAGAAAGAGGGTCTGTCAAGAAGGTGTTCATAAACAACTACATCCGGACAGACAGGTCCCATGGATTCAGGGCACTGATTGTCATGGAAGATCATTCTCTTTTGCTGGTACAACAAGGTGCTATTGTTTGGAGTAGGGAGGACGCTCTGGCTTCAGTGATAGATGTTAAAACGTCAGAACTTCCTGTTGAAAAGAAAGGTGTTTCAGTTGCTAAAGTCGAGGAGACCCTCTTTGAGTGGCTTCAGGTATGATCTAGAATGGTTCTTTTCCGAAAGCTAAGACGCTATTCTCGAGTTAAAATGCTGATTTTAGAAATTTGCCATATTTACGCCATTGAGGTTCCAGTAGTTTTCTATATTATTATTAAAGCTAATTTATCGTTCTTGTCTTCTTTGAGTCTGAGGGGCCTGAATGAGATAACAAATGAGATTTTTCCGCATTTGTCTACTTTTATCCTCCAGTAGAAGTCTTCTTCTCTCCTTGTCTATAAGGCCGATACTTAGTTATTGATCTGATTGATGATGGAGCTCCAGTCTCATATGAAGAAGCATTTATAGTGGCTGATTATTCGTAGAAGTAGAGATTTTGAAAGTCCTCCTGTTTGGTGTATCATAGCAATGGTGTATGACTTTTGAATATCTTCCTGAAAGCTATTTACTATAATTTTCATGGTAATAACATCAAAGGTTAAACTCCTAGGGGTTAGCCTAGGGGTAATGTGGCCAACAACCATCCTTATCAGAAAACAACTTCAATGATTTGCCTCGTGGGTCCTCTTTGGATTTTTGGGATTCTGATGATTCTCTTGCTGTTGTTGCTGTTGCTAGGGACATGTGCTTAAGCTGAAAGGAACACTAATGCTTGCAAGTCCTGATGATATGGCTGCCATACAAGCCTTAAGGTTGAAAGCCTCTGGGAAGAGCAAGATGACCAGAGACCATAATGGTTTCCGGAAGCTTCTCATTGTGCTCACAAAAGCAGGGAAAATATTTGCCTTGCACACTGGAGATGGTAGGATCATCTGGTCTCGGTTACTGAACTCTCTACGCCAATCAGCAACATGCGAGGCCCCAACTGGGCTCAATCTGTTCCCCTGGCATGTTCCTCATCACCATGCGCTGGACGAGAATCCATCTGTTCTTGTTGTCAGCCGATGTGGACCGAGTGATGATGCTCTAGGTCTACTTTCTTTTGTTGATACCTACACTGGAAAGGAGCTTAGTTCAGCAAGCCTTGACCATTCTGTTGTGCAAGTCATTCCTCTGCCATTCATGGATTCAACTGAACAACGCCTACATCTTCTAATAGATGCTAGTGGGCAAGCTCATTTGTACCCCAAGACCTCTGATGCTCTCAGTATTTTCAGACCTGAGTTGTCAAATGTTTACTGGTATTCAGTTGAAGCTGAGACAGGTATTATTAAGGGGTATGCTCTAAAAGAAAAGGCTTCCGATAACTATTCTTTTGACACTAGAAGTATATGGTCGATCGTCTTCCCCTCGGAATCGGAAAAGATAATCAAATCTTCAGCCAGAAAATCGAATGAGGTATATTTCTCCTATTCAGCTTCTTCATGCATAGATGATATATGTCTGTATGTGGGCTGTAAATGGAAACTTTCTTTGGGTGTCCGTAGGTTGTTCATACCCAAGCAAAGGTCATAGCAGATCAAGATGCAATGTTCAAATATATATCGAAAAATTTACTCTTTGTTGCAACTGTTGCACCGAAAGCCAGTGGTGATATTGGCTCATCGACCCCAGAGGAGTCATGGTTGATTGTCTACCTTATTGATACAATAACAGGCCGCATATTGCAACGAATGACTCATCATGGGGCCCAAGGTCCAGTAGAGGCGGTATGTTTCTGCATCTTTTCCTGCTGTTGGAATGGAAGGGAAGTTACAGGCTTTGTTTATTTAGGCTAACTTATAACTAACTCTTTTTAACTTTTTGAAACAATCGCCAGAAAACCTTCAAATTATCGAAAACGTAAAAGCCACTCACTAAAAAATTAATTGTTTTTTAGCAAAAACAGAAACACTCCTAGTCGGCTAGTCTAATCACTTCTCAACATCTGCAGGTTGTCAGTGAAAACTGGGTAATTTATCACTACTTCAATCTCAGAGCACACAGATACGAGATGTCAGTGATTGAAATTTATGATCAGTCTCGGGCGGTACGTACATAATAATATTTTACTGTTTTGTTGATTGTTGATTTGATGCTGATATTCTACTAGGGCTCTCATTGTGTTTCCCCCGGTAATTATAGGACAACAAAGATGTTTGGAAGCTTATCCTGGGGAAGCATAATCTGACTTCCCCTGTATCTTCGTATTCTCGGCCAGAGGTCATGACAAGGTCACAGTCTTACTTCTTTACCCATTCCGTAAAATCAATAGCAGTTACATCAACTGCAAAGGGCATAACTTCGAAGCAGCTACTTATCGGTACAGTTGGCGACCAGGTTAGTCAAACTAGAAACCGATGTCAATATGAGTTTTTGTTCCACTGTATGCAAGCTGCAGCAACTTACGTAACTCAACTGCAGGTTTTGGCACTCGATAAACGATTCTTGGATCCTCGTAGATCTGTCAACCCCACGCAAGCAGAAAAAGAGGAAGGAATTATTCCTCTCGCCGATTCGCTGCCCATCATCCCTCAGGTAAGCTGCCTCTACTTCTCTCAAAACTCGAACTATACTGTATGGGTCTGCAACTATTCAGTTGACATTGTATATTTGGACTGTACCGAGTATAAGTTTGATTCTATAAATCATCTTAAAATAAAGAAAAGTGTGGATTTAATCTAAACACCAAACAGGACTCAACCAGGTTGGACCAAATGCACTTTGATTCGACTGTTCCTCATTTTCCCTTTGTTTGTTATCTGCTAATTTTCAGTGCAGCAGGGCCATGCACCCTCTATTTTACATGCTTTCTGCTGCTGCTTACCTTGTGCTCATATTTTTCCGCACCCGAACTTTTTGCAGTCATATGTTACACATGCCCTTAAAGTGGAAGGCCTGAGAGGCATTGAAACCGTACCGGCCAAGCTGGAGTCAACCACTCTCATTTTTGCTTATGGAGTTGACCTCTTCTTCACCCGGTTCGCACCATCAAGGACCTACGACTCTCTCACAGAAGACTTCAGCTACGCGCTCTTGCTCTTGACCATTGTCGCCCTAGTGGCCGCCATCTTCATAACATGGATTCTATCGGAGAAGAAAGAACTCCGAGACAAGTGGAGGTGAAAAGGATATAGAATGCTCTCCATCCTGTGAAAACCTGTGGTTTCCACGTCCCTTTACATTCACCTCACCGTTTTGAGTAGGCTAAACTTGTAGGACATTACCTCTCAGACTGTATAAGTTTTTGTAGATTACATTCTAATTTCTATAGAGTTTTTCTACTTTGCTATTCAATCTCTCATAAACTCTTACTCATCATGTTGCAAGTTCGATAAATTATAGGACCTAGGGGGAGGAGTTACCCCGCCGTTTTTTAGGGCATTCCCAGTCTTCTTTTTGGAAGGATACCTGATTTTCAGTTATTGCCTAGTCGTTGTGCATATGGTACAGAACACTTGAATGATTCCCAGCAAGTTTTAGTACACTACCGAAATCAACCATAAGATAGATTTTGGGTATTGTTTAACTATGCGGCGCCATGACCATTCATACATCCATCTGGATAATCTCTTATCTAGACAACATCTCAAAATTACATAATAATATGATTTGTTAAGAGTTATTCCGACTTCTGCTCCATGATAATAGTCCTCAGCCCTATATTAGAAGAGCCATTGAAAAAATAACGCAACACTTGATCTGGTATACTCGGCGGCTCTTCAGGATACTGCATACGCAGTGTCTTCAATCTAGTAAAAGGAGAGGCTTCCGATTCCAGTAACAGCTTGATTCTACTGAAGGGAAAGTGGTGATCTTCCCAAGGTACGCTATAGATCCACTCCGGCTTCTAAGAAACACAATCAAATGGAAAAGCTGTCAAGGAATGACTTTGGATACGTTGTTAGTATGAAGCAAAGTGGTTTATTTACATATCCTAAATGAATTATGCCTTGCAGCAGAACCCGCGTACCTTGCCAAAATGAAAGTTGAGAGACTCAGCATTGTGCAAAGCAGGCAATAACTTCATATATTCACGACTGAAATCTTCAGATAGTATAGGGTTGTCCTTCGAATACCAGTCTTCGGGCCAAAAGCGAATGTCTGCATGATCCAAAGAAGGGAAGTCCAACCTATGGAGGTCTAGCAAATAGTACATACTACAGCAAAGACGGAAAGATTTCAGCTTTGGAGCAAACACTTCAGCTCCATCGAAGAGGTATGTGCTAAAGCATGTGATTTCCAGGTCCAGCAGTTGGGGTGCCGATACTACTAAGCAACCTTTTGACGAGCAGTCAATTAGTTTCAAGGAGTTCAGACAAGATGGGACATTAGTTGCAGGATCAACACTATTAGATCGTTGGCTTGAACGAGAATTCGTCAAATAGCATTCATGCAGCTCCAGGGTTGTCAGCCACTTAAAGCCCGGCGAAGACAATGCAGTGGCCGCAATTAAAAATCCTTCCAACTTGAGTGTCTTGAGTGATTCATGACGAAGACAGGCCGTGATGGAGGCAACTATGGAACTGAAACGACCATCGGTACAGCTGATGGACAAATTGTGAAGCTGGCCACCTTGCACTGCAGTAACATACCTCATGACACTATCAAACAACTCTAAGCGTCTTCGTTGCCACAATAACTCTGGTCCAAAGTCAAAGGTAATGCTCTCCACAGCGGCAGAGCGGAACCGAAGAGATAGAAACTTCTCCACGTAATCTCTGAAACTTGATTCCTTACGGAAGGAGCGTCTGTTGAAATTGAGTGCAGGAACTGCTTTCCACAAGCATCTCCATGTCCTTGACAGAATGCTTGTTTGAACTGAGGATTTGCTGTCGAGGAAGGAGAGAATGCTGTGCAGAATGCTGTCCGGGAGATCGCTCAGTCTGTCAATTTGTTCTTCTTCCTCTTCCACATCATGGCTCCTAAGCTTGGGTCTCTTCTTCTTGAAGTTCCCCATCATATCTTCTTCCTCCTTCCAACAGTCTATAATGATCAAACAGAGTTGAATGCCTGAAACTTTAATCATCATCACCACACATCCCCATCACAAAGATAAACTCTTTGCTGCAAATGTGAACAGAAAAGAGGAAAAGCAGAGCTCTCCAGCAGACAAAAGAAAGACAAACAGCAAGGCAAGATACAAAGTCAAAGTGGGGGATTTTGTTACAGGTCCAAAACAGAATTTTATGCCATTCGCTTATGCGCATTCCTAATCACATACTTAATTCAGCCATTAACATTAGGAATCCCAGCAGTTCATCTTATACCATTTAGGCATTTACTTAACCAAACCAGCTTATCATTATGGTACACACATGACCATGAGAATATACTAACCCTAACCAGTCGAAGCGACAATTAATTCAAAGGTGGGAAACAGGGACGAAACCCTTTCTTAAACAGCACAGTGAGAGAGTGATCAGTTCGTTCTGGAATGAAACGATTCAGAGAACAGAAAGCCACAAACCGGTTTTACTAAAGGGGGAAAAGTTGCTCAACCTTGACCAACTAACTACCCGCCGGAAGGAAGGATCCAAGCCCAACCCAGCTGCCGGAATCAGCCGTCGCCGATTTCAGCTACTTCTTTGAGGCATTTCCTCATACGGTTGGTGAACTAATGAATGTGGAGGTCGGGGGATGAGGTAATGAGTGCCGGAATGAACGGGTGTGCGCCGGTGCCGGTTCGCGGTAAGGTTGAGTTAGTCGTAACAGGGAGAGGGAGTGGGCGTGAGAGAAGGAGAAAGAAGAAGAAAATGGCCGGCGGTGAGGATCCAAGCGGAGACGGTGGTGGGAAGGCTCAGGGGAAAAGTGGGTGTTGATGGACTTTAATTTCACGGGCCTGACTTGGACTTTAACTTCATTGTGTTTTGGGCTCTTGGGTGGTTAACTGGTTATGGGTTAATAAATGCTCCACCAAACCAATTTAATATCTATACAAAATAAATAAAACACAACAAGAACTTCCAGTATCATTTATGGATTGGCTGAATAATAACTACTAGATAATTGTTATGTCTTATGAGTTAGGTAGCGATGAATATCTAATTGAACTGTATTGCATTTAATTAGACTAAATCAAAAAATTTATTTTAGTATGATTTTGATCGTCAAAATCATGCAAAATTAGTAATTATTTATTTTTATTTGAGAATATGTTGTTGTAGCTTCTTATAATCTAAATGTTCCCGGAGAATCCTAAATCATTTTTGTTGGCTTGGAAAGGTGCTAATTGTACATCACGGTTCAAATTGTGCAAGAATATGATGCCACATGCAACCATATATGGTTTATTTGGTTGGTACGGAACCAAAGAGTGTTTAGGGATAAGGAATTATCTTCTCGATCGGTTTGCCAAAGGATCATCATTGATGTCGGAAAAAAATATCTCGGGTGTCATTTAAGTTTGAGAATTGGAGTAGACATATCATTTAAATATGAATAGCATGTCGGGTATCATTAAAGTCGTCAAAATGTGCATCCGTCTACTTTTCCATCCAACCCAACTTTTTAATTACTTATTGATACCCAAAAAATTTTGAAAACATCCAAAACTATATTTCGACAAGTTTTATCTAATATAATAATTATAAAACCTTCTAAACATATTATTAGTAGAATGACTGATCAAATTTTTTCAATAAAATAGTAAAAATAGTAAACGAATATCAAGAAGAAGAATAAAGATACTAGAATATAATAATAAATATTTAAACCTTGACGCACGGCGCGTTACAATATATTTAAACCTCAACGCAACGCCACGTACCCGAAAACAGAGTTGGTTTCGGAGGTGGCTTTGTCAAGAACCTGTTGATCCCAATAACTCGAGTTGTTGGGAGAGGTTCAATAATGGATCTTATGCCGCTCACTAACACACACCGTCTCAAATGAATGCCAGTCAACTCATAAGGGCTTTCGTTTGCACGGGTATGAATACAAAAATATCATGTGCTTCGCAAATGGAGATCACCAAGATTCGAACACATGACCTTTTGGCCACAGAATACTCCGATACCATGTCAAAATATGAAACGAAACGCAAGAACACAAACAAAAAAACGTGATACCATCAGGATGACACTAGTATGAACTGCTTAAAACCTCAACGCACGACACGTTACAGTATATAGGGTTTTATGCATGGTAACCTTTCCATGTCGTAATACAACTAGGAGTATAATTAACACATTAATTCCAAGTGTACGTGCCGTTCAATAACGTAACTCGCTCGTCTCTTTTGGAATCTGGAGTGATCACCAGCATGCATGCATGCAGCTATTTATCGACGCATGTCATTCGAGCTTATGGCTAGAGATCAGTAGTGTGGATGATGTTTATGTTTTTCTCATCGATCATATGCATATATAGCTACTGAGAAAACAAGAACGGCGGCCAGGTCGATCAAATTTAAGCGCTAACCCAAGTACTGCGCGCGTGCGTGCATGCATGCTTCGCGGAATGGTCGGCTTGTAAAGAAGATACACAGAGAGGAGGAGCAAATCAGAAAGCTAGCAGCGTCAGAATTATATACAAGTACTGATCGAACAACAGCACATACTTGGAATGCCCAAGGACAAGCTAAGAGAGCGGATGTCTCATAATAATAGTATACATATATGCCCTTAGCTTTCTTTGTTTGTAATATCATGATGATCATAAACTTGGCTTCCTGCTGGGTTTGAGTTGCGGATCAATCGGATTAAGAGGCTACATCTCGAGGTTATAAATTAATGGTTTTCAGCACTTCTGGACGTTTTTTAAGTGGTTAAATAACATCAATAGTTTTATGCCGGAATGGCTGAATTGGATTGTACTAAAAGGTCGTTTGGTATTTGAAACGTCTGGAGCGCAAGCCAACAAGGTCGAGGGCAAAAGTTAGGGCGGTATTCAGTAAAAGTTGGAGCGACGTTTAGCCATTCTTGAATAGAAGAGTGGAACATCATCATATATTTCCCGGGGAAAAGGAGTGAAAATAAGAAGCAAGCAAGAGAAGAATACCAAAGTGATAGCAAAAGGTTCACTATGATGAATTAAACATTCATTCAGATCATCATTAACCTGATGTTAACAAGCTTTTCAAGCAGCTAGCTAGCTAGCTACAACTAAAAGTACTCCCTCCAAACTTATTCGCCTTTCTGACAGCATAATAACATACTACTGGGCTGCTGCTGCTGCTGCTGCTATTACAACTACATCTTCATCAACAACAACATCAAGACTAAATTCTACAGCTGTTTTTTTGTTCTGTATGGCTGGCTCCTTCAAACAAGTCAGCTTCTAAATGTTTTCCAACATCAAAACATAACACCATCCTCTTCTCTCTGTTTCCTGCTCAGAGGGGGTTGAGCACAAAGCCTTCATTGAAGTCCCTTTTTCCCAGAGATGAAGCGAAGCGAGGTTCTTTCAACCAAAAACCTCACTGCAGGGTACACTACAGTTCTCTCTCTCTCACACACACACCATACTTGTAAAAGAATCTCAGGAAGAGAAACTCCAAAAACCACAAACTTTGCCTAAAGTCAAGACCTTTGCTTTGTGGGGATTATATACAAATTCTTCTGATACTTCCCACCCCCAAGGAATGATTGCTTGGTCACCTTTAATCAAAAGACCTCGATCATGCAAAAAACCAGTATGATACTTCATTTGTCCAGTTCATTTCTCATAACTCCTTTCAAAATCTTCTCATGTATGTACCTTGTTCTTTATTTTGCTAAAGGCAGCCAGCCACAAGGTTCAAAGCTTTCACCTTTCTGCAACCAGTACAACATATTGTTAGAGAAAGAGAGAAATATGAACGAAGAAGCTGGCGAAAAGTATTCAAGAGGTGACCATATATTGATTACCAGCATCAAAATATCAGTAACCTGTCTACAGGTTCAGATGATGTTTCCCACGTCCTCTTATAGCAACAAGCTTCTTCTGGCGCTTTTGCTCACCTCCATCTGCATCCAGGAATTTCAAATCTTTTGGACCTATCATGTAAGGGTTTCCAGGCCCTGGGTAGCTAAAATCAGCTGGATTCCTGTTTATTCTGCAGGTTTCTTGAAGCTCCAGGATGCGTTTCTGGGGCTGACCAGTTGTGTTAGTCTTAGAACCCGCCTCTAATCTGTATACCATTGGTGATGGGAGCTTTGATGCTTCTTGCATTTGAAAGGGAACCTTAGAAGAAGAATCTGAAGAACCAAGAATCTTCTTTCTAATATGAACTGGACTATATCCAGAATGCTGAGGGATACTACCATGCCTGTTCTCTGCGAGTGAATCAAAGTCTTCTTTTCTCCTCCTTGTCTCTTGAGAAACTTGGCTGCTGAAATCGATGGCCTTCTTGAAACCTCTACTATCAATTTGAAAGGAAGCAGAAGAACCGATTCTCTGGGAATTTGCTGAACCATGTTGCTGGAAACCCCTTGTGAATTGGTTTTCACCGTCATAATCATATGGCAGAGTTCTCATCTCTGAATAATGTCGATCACGAGAGGTAGACGGGCTTTCCTGATTCACTTGTCCATTGGATCTCCGTCCTGCATCCATGAGGCTGAGTAAATGCATAGCTGAAATTGACTCGTTGGAATATATGTCTGTGTTCCCCACTGGCTTCTGATTAAGCTCTATCAAGTTGTTGTTACTCCTACGAGCAAGTGAGGCCTCCAAATGTGATCCCCTCCTTGGTGTTTCAGAACCAAAGCTGTTATTACCTTGTCTCTGAAAGCTTGTAGCATTCTGATTGTCATTATCCATGTTTGGAGTTGCCTTGCGTATGATACTTGGAGGAGGAGGAGGAGGAGGAGACATCAACTTGGGGTCATTAAACATGAAAGGTAAGTGATGACTTGGTGCCATAGTTGGCCACGAGCGATTTGCTTCTTCACTCCATGACCTTGTGTTGTGGGAACTATTCTGAACCGGAGGTCCCTTCGCTGAAAGGTTGCGTAACCATTGCAAGTGTTGACCACCAATATGCCTCCCTGCGGAAGAAGCAGAATCTTGGGGCACACCTGATGGATTCTGGCGCTGTAGGAACTCTGCGTAGCCCAAGGGTGGGGGACGACTTTGTTCTGCTTGGTTTATGAGGAACCGGGGTTGATCAGGAAACTGAACAACTGACTTCTGTTTGGCGGGTGGTCTTAGCTTCTCGCTCCACTGAATCATTCCATTTGTTCCATTTTGAGTCAGTAGCTTTTCTCTGAGAGCCTCCTGATAAAACGGGTGCGTAGCCACAACATGTCTGTTACCAAAATCCAATGTCTGATGACCCCTGCTGCTACCGGCTTGAGCATCAGGAAGACACCTCTCATACTGATTCTTTGCCATGAGTTCAACAATTTCCATAGGGATGTCGTCTGAAACGGGAGCTTCAGATGCTCTACTACCAGCTCTCAGGTCACTATCCCTGCTTTTGCCAGCTGCATGTGCCTGAATTCCAATGGACTTCTCATTTGAACTTGTACTGCCAAAGTCCTGGAACAAAGAGAGGATCACAGATCTTAAATAATAAAACAAGGAAATGTAAGAAAGGTCAATAAGCAGGAATCAGAATGCGTGGAGCTAGGAAACAATACAAAACCAATTCATGAAGATTAGGATATACAAGGCTCCTTCAATCATCAATCTGAGAGAAGTGAAATTCAAAAGGAAAACATCATGACTACCTTTTTCTGCATACGGATACCTCCCACCTCGACTTGGGAGCTATAGTTATGCGCCACACCAAGGAAAGGAAGTCCATGCATGGGTTGCTTCCTTCTCACATCACTTTGTACTCCACCAAAAGATGTAGGCATTTGAGATCCATGACTCAAAGAAAACATTCCAACATATTGTGTCTGATCATCTTTCCTCGTAACCCGATCGTTCGAGGTCATTCTGATATGCTCACCGGACAAAGAGCTCTGCCTGCCATGGACACTACTATACAGCCTTTCAGGTTGATGCGTGGCTGTGTAAATGTCAAGAGAAAGATTAAGCCCTCTTTCACTGGACAAATCTTGGTTACCTTGGCCATGCATAGGCCTAGTTTCCATAGTACTCTCGGCTTCCTGTGCTACTAGATCATCTCGAAGCATGCTGAGATTTTCACCAAACTGACCCGGCTTGGCTTGCTTATTCATAACAGAACTAGATTTTCCATCAACCTCTTGAGTACGCAGAGGGAAAAGATCTATCTCTCTAGCGGCATTTGGATTCTCCATGCGCTTTGGTGCAGCATGACCAGTGGCATCGGCCACCACACCAGCATTATCTCCAATACTAAGCTCGGTTACAGTTGGAAAATTTTCCAGAGATGCTGGCGCCAAGGACAGATGCTCATCAGCAACCACAACATGTTTATCTTTCTTCTTGCCCATGACACCACTTTTTTCAACTCTTGATTTGCTTGAGTTGCTTTTTGTACTACTTTGCTGGACCATTTTGTTTCTCACATTTGCAACTAATTCAGAATCGAAACCAGCCTCAGTGTCTGAAACCTTCTTACCCGTCATAGCACTAGTTTCGCCTCTAACTTTGCTAGAATTGCCTTTTCTACTACTTTTTATGACCATTTTGTCTTGCACATCTGCGACTAAGTCCGAAGTCAAAGCTTTGTTCTTCTTGGGAATATGATCAACAGCTTTCTTCGAAATCCTGGCTTTGCTCACCTTACTTGAAGAAGGATTCGGCTCAGGGGTGCTCCACTGATCATCCCGAGGAAATTTTCGCTTCTTGTATGGAACCAAAGTCTTTTTGGCAGAACCAGTTCCTTCCATTTCCACTTGATCATTCAGGGAACCAGAAGGTTTATCATCAACTTCTACAGATGCATAAGGAACGACATTTATGGAGGGAAGAGAATCTGCAGCCTTGGGGGAATCAGCATTTCCGTGTACTCCATTCCCACACAACAGATCGGTCAGTAATCGGATCTTCCGAGTTTTTCTACGACGAGGACCACTTGAATGATCACGACGAGAAGCCTGAAGATCATGATCATTCTTGACTGCAGTTTTCTCAGCATTTTCAGAAGAGCCATCACCTGCTTCCATGGTATCTTTAGCACTAGCATTATCATCTTTCTCTCTAGTGCATGCATCAGCAACTTGACCAGAAGCCACAGATTTTAAACGAACTATCAGGCCTGCGTGTTTTTCATGCCTAGAGTTTCCTTTTCCTGTTTCAAAAGTTCCGACGGAATCCTTGATCACCATCGAATCGAGGTTCCTACTGGGATCATCAGCAGCCAGTTCATGATCCGCACAGCCTGCTGTAAGCGAGTATAAACAAATTAATTGAGCTGATCATAAAGAAAACCAATTTCACAGAAATGACCACATAATCCACAGCCAGAATACAAAGGCCAAAAGCCAACAAGTCAAGGGACTTACTCGAGTCATCTGCACGAAAAGTAATCTGCATATTGCTCAGAGGAATTTCGGTTACAACCGTCTCCCCATCCATATGATGCTTTGATCGAACAGTTTCTCCTGGAGAGGAAAAGAGAAAGTGTAAAGTACAAAAGAACCCACAAGGTCGATTCAATGAGTAAATACATGTAGACACTGACAAACATAGACCACTGAGATCAATTACCTGAAATTGATGTTCCTGGGGAATTCATTAACTTATTCTCAGTATCATGAGTGCTCAAAGGATCATGTTTCGAGGCATCATGCAAATGCTCAGCACCATTTTCACTCGATCCTTCCACATCATATAATCCCGAGGGTTTCTGTGTCGACATTAGCATTGGAGCAGCAATTACTGCTGTTTGTATGGGAGAACTAGTAGTTCTTTTCCCAGAACTAGAATGCTTAAGAAGAACGGCAGAATGCTGTATGTTCTCAGCAGGCCCAATTTTCTGAGAGCAGTTCTCACAACGCCAGTATCTAAATAGCCGTTCATCTAAAGGAGGAAGCACTTGATGATCATCCTCACAATTATCTGTAGTATTGGTTTCAACTGATGAATCAAATGGCCAACACTTGTTGATGTCTTCCTCTCGGACTTTAGATACATAACCACTGCAATTTTTTTTTTAAAAAGAGAGATCAGCTGATTGCTAGAGAGTCAAATCAATGATTACTTTTTCTTGTTGGACGATTCTATCTTTTGGACAAAGGAAAGAGAAGCCACAAGTTCAATATAGACATTGATGAACATTACATGCAGCACAGCTAAGTTTCAAGTTTGAATCTGATACTACAGTAGTAAAGGGAGTCTATTTCATCAATCCAACTGCATGAAGAGAGTTTTTTTAACCGACGGAATGCTAGATGTTAACTGCATGTTGTAAGTTAACAGTCACCAAAAAGAACTATCTTGAAGGAAGTATGGCTTGTGAACGATTTGATTGCAATATACAGAAGTTCAGCAGCTTATGGAACTTGATGCATGGTAATAACCAACTCACCTAGTAATCAAATAGGGTCATTCTAGTAGGCATAACTTGAACTTCATACAGCACTTTCAATACAAAACCAAAGCATAATACAGTGCTGCCGGTATAGAAGAAGGTAATTAACTTTCATATGATCTCTACTTACCGGATAGAAAAATGATGGCACTTTTCTGCAGCAGTATTCTTCTCCTTAGGAGCAGTGAGCTCTATATATATAGAGTTAATCTTAATGGGAGACTCCATGCGCTTTTGTACAACAACATGATCAGCTTTGCTACTTTGGTGATTCTCCCCCTCCTCCATATTACAATCACTTCTCTCCATGTGATCACAAAGTCTTCAACCACTCTACAGGCATAACACAAAACTTTAGCAGAAAGCACAGCAACCAAGCAAGCAAGCAAACAAATCTAGGGTTTATGAATAGCTGACATGCATTCCTTCCAAATTAACATTCGGATTGGCTCTACTACTTACACAGCATTGCATTCTTTGCTAATAACATTGTTCTATAACGAGAAAATAATTTAAGAGGCAATCACTAAGGGTAAGTAAGAGGCAAATTCCTCACATAAAATGACATCTTTAAACCATGGGAAAGTTAAACACAGCATGCAACTAACAAGCAAATTCAGCAAAACCCTAGATCTTCAGTAACCACTTCATTTGCATTTATAATCCCATGAAATAACAAACCAGGTAACTGCCCACCTGACTTTTTTAGCTGCAGAAATGAGGGTAAGCGAGTCTTGAAGAGGCACACACAAGGGACATTAATTAGGGTTAAGATTTCCCTCCAAAACCCATAAAGCTATCGAATTTCCTCAATCATAAACCAAACCCACATATCAAAATCCAGTCTTTACCGCTCAAAGCAGCAGAATCACAGCAAAGAAACAAAACTAGGGTTTTTCTCCCAGCTCATAAAACGAACGAAAACAAACAAACAAACAAACGAGTTGATGAGCTGCCCAAAGTAAAACCGAAATATCAGCTCTCCCCCACGACCCAACCCAAAAAATAAATTCACACTGCATGAAATACCGCCGTAAATTCTTTTACTCCAAAACCCACCGAGAAGTCTAAGCGTCGAGTTAGAAGAAGCGTACGAAATGAACAGTGGAAATGAAAATGAAATTAAACGAAATGAAATGAGAAAACAAAAAAAAAATCCATACTTTACCCCCGGGAGCCCGATATATACTCAGCTAAGGAATCCGAAAACCCGAATCCAAAAAAACCCACCCGCCAAATCAAAACCCCAGCTCCCAATCTTCCGTAGCTAGCCATCAAGAGAAATTTTTTAAAGAGAAGATAAGAAAAGGAAGGACCTTTACATAGACTTGAGCGGCGATCCACCACGGCGAGCTGAGAAACCGGTACTGCCCGATACAGAATCCGTCGGCGGCGCCTCCTGAAGCCTCCGGCGGCTGAGATTCGCAGCTGCCGGGGAAGAATTAGAGTGCGAAGTTCCGACAAACCCTAGAGAGAAGCGCGCGCGGGGAGAGGAGGAAGAGAAGAGGGGATGGAGAGAGGTTTTCGATTCTTCAGGGAGAAGTGTGTGTGTGAGAGAGAGAGAGAGAGAGAGAAAGAAAGAGAAAGTGTGTCTTTTTTTTTATCTTTCTCTTGTCCCTTACAAAAAGCAGGTTTTGCTGTCGTGATTTTTACAAAAATGAAATATACCCGATTATTAAATAATTTTTAGGATTTATTAAATATTAGTTGAAAGAACAAGGAAAGCAATTGTTAAAATAAAAATAATAAAAAGGGTTTTATTATTTTTTTTCCCCCAACGAGCGTCCCATGCCATGTCATAAATTAAACGCCCTTCTAGAGAGAGAAAGGACTCAACGAGGACAGAAAGGTTGAGAGAGAGGTCTCAACGAATGAACTCTCACCACGTGCCGTGGATGTGCGGTTCTTATCACATCTCCATTACACCTTTTTCCCCTTTTTTTCTTTCATTTCCCCGAGAAGAATTAATTAAAAGGAAATTATTAATAATAATAAAAAATAAACCCTAGCGGAAACAGTGGAAAGGGAGACGCCAACTTTTAGATCCGACGCGCTTGGATGGGGGATTGACCCGATGGTGTCACGTCGGCGTGGGGCCCAGAGAGGGGAAATGGAGGGGAGAGTGAGTACACGCGGTACAGTGGCGAGTGGTTGGAGGAGGAGGAGGAGATGATCTCTTTTTGGGTTGGACAAACCCTAAGGTTTTTTCCGGCATGTAATGAGAAGGAAGGACGCTACATAATTGAAAAAGGCGATATAGGGAATAGAATAGGAAGGGAGGGGCATATTGGTAAATGTAGGTCCGGATGGATCTATGGGCATATATCTAACCCTAATCAGGTTAGGTTGTGTGTCTGGCCTGCGTTTTCTAGGGGGATATTATTTTTGGTGCTTGGAAAGTGGCCACGGTATGGATCTCACTACTAATACCCAATTTAAAAAAATAAAATTAAGATAGTTCCAATGACGTTTTCACCTATTGATATCTCATAAAATAAATAATTTCAAATGGGTATTTTGTATGAATTAGCGTTCTCAAAGACGAACTCGCAAAAATAAAACATAGATCTGGAACAAGACGCTCGATCTAAACAACAACGAATTCATTTACATACACACACAAAGGCAGACGAAAAAACTAGTCAATGAACAAAAAGACGATACCGAGTGAGTTGTTGCAGATCTGTAGCCAAAATTGGTTGAATCGTCTCTGAAGGATGTGAATTCGGGTTGACTTGGAAGACGAGTGTCACTATCCCCCCGCTCCGGTGTGAAGATTTTCTGTGCAAATGTATTCAGATTTGACAAATAAATACTATGGAAAAGAAGAAAAAAATTCAATGAATTTCTTCTTTTGTGGAATCTATAAAAGGGTTAATTTTTATTTCTGGGCTATAGTTGTCATATAATTTTTTTCTTTCTTTCCAAATTTTCAGAGCAACATTTTTATAACAATGGTTGGGTTATGTAATATTAACCTGGTCAATGCCTCAATGGATTTTTCCCAATAGAGATAATATATAGCACAACTTCCTAATATGTATTTTATGTTCATTGCATCGGGGAATAACACAACATAAAAGTGTATCCATTTATCAAGGGTTGATATTTACACGAGTCTATGTTATACTATTTTTTATGCGTAAACACTTCTGATTTTTAAGAAAATGGTGAATATATCGTCTCGGTCTCGGTATTGTCAATTGAGCGGGATGCAAAAAATATCAATATTCATTGATAGCCGCACAATTTAACATAATTGGATAAGATAATACATGAATTACAGGGACTATTTTTAGTGGGTTTGAGTAAATCTTTAAACATAACTGAAATGTATGGTACTTGACACCACAACTCTACTTTAGGGTAATAACACTTTTCTAACATAACTGGTGTACCCATTTAAAATCATAAAAACAAAAATACATGAAAGTTAATCTAAATATTGAAAAAAATTATTTTGTTCTTTAGCTTTGCTAAAGAAAATACCCATACCACGACTACACTAAAAGGTGGTTCGAATCCAACATCCCGACTTTACAAATTTCGGTATGATACTACTTAGATCAAAATTAAAGCACGCTGTGACATATATTAGAAAGGTTGTCCACCTTTGAACAACATTACGTTGATCAAGATTAAGTTTGATTGTGATCATATAAGCTTGCTTTCTAATCAATAATTACCATGTGCAGATGATAGAATGGTGTTCGTTTTTATTCCAAATTCCAAACTAGTTGAAGTATACATCTTGGTCACTCATTGCAAGCGAGCTATATGCCTATATCGTGAATTGTGCCTAGATACGTACGAGATAATAAAACCCACTAATCCAGAAAAGTAGCTAATTAAGCTTGTTTTGGCGTAAATTTATTTATTTTGATGACCTTAATTATTTGGCCTTTACACTGGAATAAAGTGGTTCGTTTTATGGAATTAATGATTATATTTATCACCCGCAAACACCATAATGAGCGTATCCGATACCCTAGCTACTGGCTACTGCACATATATGGAAAACCTAAATCAAATCATCATGCCTCAGTGTGGACTGCACGTCAAACCATAACTTTAGTTATATAGTAGAGTATCAATTAGGTTAACAAATTGCATATCGCAACTATTAATCGAATTAATTATCAATTGAGAACATAGTCTTCTTTTGATTTAGTTGTATGTTAACAAGACATAAAGCTAGCTAGTTGTTTTGTGTTCTTGCTTACTGCAGATCGATGAGTGAATAGCCCAGGGATGCAGCTGCTTGGGTATTCAATCCAAATATATGTATATTCGGAGATGCATATATATCAGAATTATGTCATAATTAATCGTTTTTTTTTTTTTGTTATGCTATTGGTATAATCTCGCAACACTTTTGCCTCATCTTTGAAAGATTGTGCTTGGATCTACTCCATGGAGCATTTGGATTGAAGGTAACATGATGATTGTTAGGGATACTCATGGTATGAAATAGATAGTTTGGTATGTAAAAAAAAAATGTTCAATGGGCAGGTAGCCGATCGAGTTTGGGTGTTTGGAAATGTACGGATAAGGAATTGATTGGTTGGATATTGGGATTTTCAGTAGACCTCGACCTTGAGCATGTCCGCTTTTTATATATGGTCATTAACATTGTGTGCGACGAGTTAGCTTGTTTGTGCTATGTACAGGGAAGAGTCATATTTGACTTTATGATATTACCTTTTTCGTTGTACGACCCTCTTTTTTATGTTTTCGGCCAGATGCACACATTGTGCACCTCTTATCATTCATAATAAGTAGTCCACATTGCGCACAAGTCCAAGTTATAGTTTTACCCCTTACGAAAACGTAAACTTGAGTAGATTGTGTAATCAAGAAAATTTACTCATCTACAAATTACGTAAACTGCCGCCGTGCGCAAATGAATCATCCCGGCCGGCAAGAAACAAGTCCTGGCCGGAAATGCATGCATGTAATGTTATTAACGAAGGACACCGGTCGCGGTTCTTAAATGACTTGCTAATTAATACTAAAATACTGATTAATTGACAAACTTGATAATGATTTAGCAATTAGCAGGAGAACCGACACCTACATACGAATCTTGTTAATTATATATATAATATAATATACTTTCTTATCATGATATATAAATCGAGGCATTGTTTTGATAATGAGTTGGCTGATTTTCAGGAGATTCCGCGCCCACTCCAGTCGGCCGGCCAGCCAGCCAAAGATTCATTGAGGAGGTATCATATAAGCGTCGAGCAGGAGAGACCACTCATTTTCCTTATAACGCAGTTAAAATTTAATTAAAAGCGGGCGGTAAATGAAATGATTTTGGTTTAATTGAATATTTAGGTCGTTTATAGGAAAAAAAATATATTTCCCCCCTCAACTTATAATATGTGAAAGTCGATCGATATTACTAATCAACGTAATGTTTGAGGTTTTCGATGTGTCAACCTAACAAAAATCCGCGATGAGAAAATCCGTTACACAAATCTTGTTCCTTGTGAAACTCATGGGCCAGCGAGCGAGGAGAGAACATCTCAATTGTCGAACAAATTATTATGTATACAATGGTACGTAGTCCTGTCAATAATAACATAGATCTAAGAAATTGAATGACATTGTAATCACGGTAAAATCCATAATACATATTTTGAACTATCTTTTTGAATCCCGACTCTTAAACTATAATATTGAAACGAGTATACAATTCCTAACAACCTCTAGTGAGTTTTCACGATCTCCAGATGGCCTATTAGTGAAATTAGTCATTCTCGTCTCTAACTATCCATCTCTAAGTTGATTAACATTAATGATGACCCATTTAGCTAGCTAAAACATTCCAATATATTAAAAATCCACTCTCTCCATCTCTGTGATAGACTTATATCTGTGGTGGGGGTATAAGTATGTAGTAGACAGAGAGAGGACAGGAGAGAGAGAGAGAGAGAGAGAGAGAGAAGGAGAGATGGGAAATGTCGCATTGCCATTACCATTCGTTGTTGCTTTGCTTTGCTTTCTTTACTTTCCATTTCCATTACTATTTGCTGCTGCTGCTGGTGGTGGTGGCAGCAGACCAGAGGCCCATAGTGGCAGTGAGAGCCATTGATATCCGTGTTGAAAATCGATTATTATTGCATCTTTTTGTTGTTTTGCTTCATTACTTCTGCTTGTGTTGTATATCTAACCATACTGGGGAAAAAAGGGGGGTAAAATTCTCTGAAGCGTCACTAAAAGTCGAAACCAACCAACATTTTGGTGGAGACATGGAGTTAAAGACCATGGGTACCTTCATTTCACAATGGCATCAAGAACAAATAATGAAGGAAGGAAAGGAAAGGACCCATGCATTGGCTATAATAATAATAATCTGTTGCATTGCATGTGGCCCTCGATCTCTCTCTCCAATGGAATGGAGGCAATAATCCATATTATCGATCGCTTTCTTCCAACTTTTTCCACTACCTAGTTTCTTCCTTTTGCCAATATCATCATCATTTCCCCAGCTCTCTCTCTCTCTCTCTCTCTCTCTCTCTCTCTCTCTCTCTCTCTCTCTCTCTCTCTCTCTCTCTCTCTCTCTCTCTCAAGATGTTGATATATATAATTGAACGTTATACATGGGTCCATTCCTTCTCTAGCTAGCTAGGTTATCTACTTCCAACTAGGGCTGTTTATTGGTTTGGTTTGATTAACCACATATGGAAAGCCACAAATCAAATCAGACGACAAATTTCCCAAAACAAAAATCAAAACCATTAAGGATTGAATAGGTTTTCGGTTAACCGATGAGGTCCTTATCAGTTTTGGTTTGGTTTTGTTTGGATAAACCAAAATTTAAACCTGACATAATTTGGAAAGTTCAAATATTGAGTAAAAAAATAGGCAACAATAAACATGAAGATGGGAAAAAAGTATACAAGTTATAAGTTAGTGACAATATGCGTGTCGTTGATGCGTATTAACTTATATAGGGTATTATTGATTTTTCATTTTTAACCAAAACTATTAATATTTTAACGATTTAAATTCAAAACCAAAACCATTAACCTTCTTATGGCCTCGATTCTCTCAAGAACCAGTTGATCCAAATAACTCGAGTTGTTGGGAGGGGTTCAATCGTGGATCATGCCCCCTCAAACGAAAGCCGCTCACAAGGGCTTGAAGTTTGCACAGGCCTGAAGACAAGAATACCATGTGCTTAACAAATGGAGGTCACCAGGAATCGAACACAAGACCTCTCGGTCACAGAAGGCTCTGATACCATGTCAAGAACCAGTTGATCCCAATAACTCGAGTTATTGAGAGAGGTTCAATCGTAAATCATATACCACAACACTAACAGATTCAATTAAAATGGAAAAAACAAACTGACGGCCCTAGCTACTTTCAACCAAGTTCATACACAATTCCATGGCCTTTCTTAGCTAGTTCCACGTCATTTTGCAGACATCTCGTAGGAAAAAACATAGCCTCATCAGCATTATAATTATAATTGAATGTTGATTATTAAACCTTTTATTTCTTCCTCATAATATCATAACAATCCCCCCTTGCCTAACATATAACAAGATCTATAGCTCCCCTCCTTCAAAATTTATCCGTAAGAAAAACAAATACATACATAATTATTCAGGTCGCGAGATGACAACTCTTTTGTAATCTTGTGGAGTACTAAATTAAATAGCAGGGGGACTCGTTGAAAGGAATCTCCAAACGAGGAGAACATTTATCACTAAAGCACCCCTACTGCATTATGAGTAGAATCTCTGGCTTCTATTCGCATACAGAAAGATGAAAAGCAACGGAGTGAATCTCTACAAAACTAACAAACAAGATAGCATAAAGCGCCTTCAATGACATCTACAAAAGCCTATTCTTCTAACTTTTAAGTGTTAAAACGCAAAACAGTGAAACGAATTCATACAAAACTAACAAACAACATAACGTAATAATAATGTAACGTACACTTATAACGCATTATTTTTGTTACGAGACCTAGAGTTGGGCACGTGGGTGTGGTTAATTCGTGGATTGATATCGATCCCCTACTGCAAACGTTGATGGATTGCAGGTCACCCGAATGATCCGCACCATATTTTCACATGAGAATTTTTTTATTTTTTATACTGTAAAAAATTCATCATATTTCTACTAAAAATATTTGTCATGTTTTCTAACCGCACTACACACTATGACACTAACCATCTACTTCTAAAGGTGGAGAATAAAGAATATTTTTGTACTACAGTTATTGGTTATTGTGTTCTGAAATATCCATTAGATTTTATGATGCAAATTATAAATTATTAATTATGTAAAAAAAACTACACAATTGGTTGATAGAGTAATAAAAAAAACTATGCAAATATTATATGAGACAAAGTGGGAAGTGTCTAAATTGATATAATATTTACTAATTTGCTAAAACTTATTATAAATGTTACTCAATTTTCTTAATAACTAGTTGCCTAATTGGAGAATTGCTTTTGCGAGTTAAAACATAACCCATCCGTCACCTACCCAACCCGCAAAAGAAGGTGGGTTGATAGCGGGGTCACAATCTTATCAACTCGCTAATAACAGGTGTACTAATTGAAAATCAAAATTCACCCAACTCGCCCATTGCCTTGAGATAAAGACAACAAAACCCAATAAAAAAAATATGTGGCGGTCCAAGTAGGTAACACCATGATTTTTAGCCATGCATTTACTCATATAGTTTAGCTTTATCACCATAAATGATGGTTGTGGCGGGTGGGGTACTTGACGGAGAAATTAAGGAAGGAAGGAAGGAAGGAAGGAGAGAGATGTGGGATCGGAAAGTGCTTCTCCCCACCACCACACGCCACCCCAAAATTAGACCTACCTACTCACTTACCCATTTCTTTAATTATATAAAATATTTCTTTGTGTCCCGAAACCGCCGGCCGGCGGCTTTCCAATACATTAATCCAACCGCCGTTACCATATTTAGCGGGAAAAGAGACACAACGCAGATCACTAATCAGCACATATTAAATACAAATTCATGTGCTGTCATGCATCATCATCGCGCGCTTCATTCCGCATCCAAACAAAACAAGAAACAGGGCGCGTGCAGGAAGAGGACAAAAACACATGATGGAACAAATTAAAAAAGAAAGGGTTTCACTCACATGTTACCGCAGGCCGCCGGCGAACTCCGCCGACTGCAGGACGGAACAATGATCTGACTCGCCGGCGGCATTGTATCGCGCTGCATTTCAATTACCAGAGACTCAAGAGAGTAATATTCGTAAGTAACGAGTAGCAGCTTTTTCGAAATCCAGGTGTTAGGTAGCTAGGCAACAGAAACCAGGCTTCGTTGCCAGTTAAACGGGTCAGTAGTTAAGCCAACCGGCTGGTTTAAGAACCCGACCCATATGGGTCAGAGCTGCTTCACCCTGCAAATGAAGTTGTTTAAGGAACAGAGCTAGGCAAGGGATCCTCTCTAGTGGTCATTAATTAGTAACACACTTTGGTCCCTGTTAGGGTTTGCAAAGCATAGGAGGAGAGCAAAATTTAATCTCTGATATAAGAAAGGTTTGCTCAGTTTCTCTCAAGAACGCACAAGATCGAATCAGCTGGCTCGTAGTTATATGGGTTCCCTTTAGAATTTGAGTACCAAAATTCTAGCCTTTTCGAAAATAACGTCTTTTATCGCTCACGGGATGATGATGAACTCCGTCATCTTTGCTGGGATCCGATTCGTCTTTCGATCGATGGCGCCGGCGGGCGTCTGTTGCGACAGAGATTCACGACCTCCAACAGACAACAGTGGTCGGTGCATGTGTATTTGATACCAACACGGATCCTGTACCCGTAGTTATCAAAGTAACACAACAAAGAAGAGGGATAAAACGATAGAGATAGGGTGGAATTGAAAGTGCAACGTCAACACGGAATCGGGAAAAAAGGCTCAATCAATATAAAACGGTAGAATTTCGACCACAATCAAGGGGGAAACTTGATTCATACAGAGAAAAGTTCAAACCTAAAGCTCAAAACCAAGATAAAAATCAATATTCTACTAACAACTAACCATAAAACCCGAGTCCAAGCTTTTATACAAGGTTTGGACAATTAAAGATAACAAAAACAACTTAAAGCACAAAATCCCGTCAGTCAGACCCGAAACCCGGGCAAAATACCCGGTCGGGTATTTTGGGCCGCTGACGGAGAGAAATCCCTGGACATATTCCCCAGTCTCTCCTTCCATTTCCCCGATCGGGGAATTCTCGTTCCTCAAAACCCCCGTTCCCATCTGCTTGTCCCACCAACGCCTTTGCTTCTCGGTATTTGATGTTGGGCGGAACTGGGGTTGCTGACTTGCTGGGCTCGCATCAGTATTATATGGCGGTTTACCTAGTCAAACTATAGACATAACTCATTTTTCCAATTTGTGTTAGCAACTCATTTGACCATTATTTTAACTTTTCTACGAAACCTAATATTCAACCCTAAATTTGTGAATCTCGTCCCCTACTTCATTAATAAACCATACTCCATCACTAAGTAAAGACGATCGTATCTCCATATGACATTATGTTAATTTTTATGGCGTTATATATGATGTAAGTTTGGTTGCCACTGTTAGAGTGTGGTATAAGATCCAGCTTAACCTTCTCCCAACAACTCGAGTTATTTGGGACCAACTGGTTTATGACATGGTATCAGAGCTGGTTTGACCAAGTGGTCGTGTGTTCGAATCTCCACGATCCTCAATGCTAACAGTTGATTATAGCACAAGGTATGGTGGGCCTGTGCAAACTTCAAGCCCGTGAGTTGGCTTTCGTTTGAGGAGGCGTGTTAGAGTGTGGTATAAGATCCAGCATAACCTTCTCCCAACAACTCGAGTTATTAAGACTATGACAGCCACGACCTTGAATTTTCATTGTTTACTTTGATTTATAGTATCAAAATTATGCATACTTGTTATAGGAATTTATGTTTTAAGTAGGGCTGGGAAAATAGACCAGACCGTTAGAAAAACCATGGTCCAAACCGGATCACACTTTTTGGTCTGGACCGTAGACCGTTAAGTATGGTCATGTATGGTCCATGGTATGTATTATCTTATGTTTTCATCTCTTGGTCTGGTCTAGTCTAGACCCCGCGGTTTACCGGACCAAACCATGGACCCCAATCGACTTGTCAATACGTGTTAATAGCCCATTCGACCACTCTCCCAACTACCACAACAACACCTAAGTCTCAACCTTAATTTTGAGAATCTCGTTCCTCCTTCATTCACAACCACATTTCACCAGAGAGTAGAGATAATTGTGTCTTTATATGACATTATGTTAATGTTTATGACGTTATGGTGCAAGTTGGGATGCTTTTACTTTGTATCTTTGTTAAGTACTAAGATTTAGGGTATCAAAATTATTCATGCATGTTAGGATTAATGTTTTAAGGCAAAAAAAAATTATTTTTTTTAGTTATTGGTTCAATTTTTTGTGTGGTTGACTAAACAAATTGTTCATTTTTCATTGAGTGTGGTTTATCTGGACCGGACCAGACTGCATAGGCGTGGTCTGAACCGGGCCGTATAGTCTATGGTCTGGTCTGTGGTCTATACTTCAGCATCTTGGTTTGGACCATAGACCGTATATATGGTCCACACCGTTTCCCAGCCCTAGTTTTAAGGGGAATAACAAATTTTTTCTCAATTCTTGGTTCGAATTTTCGTATGGTCTATTAAAAAAAATATTCATTTTTGCTCAATCTGGTCTACATGGTCCAGATCGTACCAGACTAAACCGTACAGACGTAATAAGGTATGAATCGTGTAATATTTGATCTTGTCCTTGTTCTATACTCAAACAGTCAAGCTTCTCGATTTGTCTAGATCATAGACTGTATGTATGGTCCGGTCTGCACCAGACTGGGCCATTTTACAACCATACTTGTAGATCCAATTATTAATAGTTATTTGTTTTGTTTGTATGCTCTGTAACTTTTTAGGAGAAAGATAGAAACAAAGCACGTTTAGCATGTATTGACAATTTAACGTTTTTGGAGAATGTCCATAATATTATACTCTGAGTCGCTCACATCAAATAATTTTTTGCCAAAAGTCCATTCATAATCCTTACTAGCTAGGCAGCCCGTTGCAAAGTTACATTTGTAATTAACTGAATGCTATGTAGTTAAATTTGGTACTATGAATTCATAGTCACACTAGAAAAAGCCTATATATGATTTGGGGATTTCATAATGGTTTAGACCAACGTTTGTAACTTGTAAGTTTAAAACCTATGTAGAGTTCATGTTAGCAAAACAAAATTACAATCCAAGTGGTGAATGGTTAAAGATTTCACAATAATATATATTGTAGTCATGTAGAGTACA
Organism: Linum tenue; assembly: GCA_946122785.1. Taxonomy (NCBI): domain Eukaryota; kingdom Viridiplantae; phylum Streptophyta; class Magnoliopsida; order Malpighiales; family Linaceae; genus Linum; species Linum tenue. Next base: position 598,064 of record CAMGYJ010000005.1, on the reverse strand, counting down.
TGCGATCTTTTTTGTTTGAAATATAAATATCGAGCATCGATCATGAAGTGTGTCATATTTGTTGAAACTCAGTATGCTGTATTGTTCTATAGTAGTTCATTGAAAGCAAATGACGAGCCCAATCATGCATTTCACACTCAAATTCAATTAGATGCCTAGACATATCACTCCCTTAGTTATTATCAATATCAAACACAAGTCGAGTTGCTATCTCTTCCACATTTAACATCTATGCTCAATATTATTTTACTACTCACTCGATCAAGGCCACAGAGTATATAACAAAGCTTGTCACAAAAGTGGGTAGTTAATACGTATCGCCATCAAGTTACAAACTTTAATATGCTTGCTACCTGCTGCTAAGATCACCTTTAAGTTCAAGTTCATGTAATTCTTCAACTGATATATGGATACTAGAGTAAGGATAACATAATACAACAAGACTAATTAACCTACATGATCAAGAGGGTTGTGCAGTATGTCAATATCTACTGTCCATAAGAGATTTATATGCAACAAAAACATGCAGTGACTGAAATGTGAAAGAAAATTATTTGAGGGGCTAAAGTTGGAATAAAGTTGAATTAGTGGTAGTTCACGCGCATCCCTAAAATTGTTTAAAATCGTTTGAAATTTCAAACCTTATCCGTCGATCAAAAGTAACCCTTTTTAAGTGCACAGCCAACCAACGCGAGCCGTACACGTGTCCTCCCAACAGAATCTCCAGCCTCATTCGGAGTCGATTACCGCCAAATTCCCATGGAAAGTCATCAGCGAAACCCTTTTTTCTCAATCCGACGGCTGAAGTCTCTCTCACCGTCAATCCGGAACTTTCAAGCTGCACCGTCGGATGAAAACAGTCAGCATCTCGCCCTCCGATTTCGCAAAATTAAAATTTCAAATTTTGTGACGAGGGAGCAGGAAAAGGAAAAACGATTAAATAAAAGCAAATCCCCAAAACCTTGTGCTTCCCAGTCCCCCCTCTTCCTCGAACTCCGGCTCCTCCGTTCCCACTTCCACCGGCGTCCATTGATGATCTCCCGCAGACGGCGGACCTCTTCTTCTACTGCATCGTCGGTCTGGTCCGGAACTTTCCCCGACTTCACAGCTCGCAGAGATTGACGTGAGAAATTGAAAGGACAAATTCTGAATTCGGCTGCAAGGGGTGGGGAAAATAGCTCCAGAAGAGATAACTTTTCGCGATTGATTGCTTGGTGAGCGATGGAGCAAGGAGAGGCGGTTTCGGATTTTGCGCCGAAGAAATTAGCGCGGCAGCTTGATTTCACGGCTGTTTGTAGAGCGGCGACGGAGCATCACTCTCAGCCGGTAGCTCAACAGCCGTCGCAGTCGGATTCGACGCTGCAGCTGCATTTGCAGTTACAAACGCCACAGCCGCAGTCACGAGAGCTGGCTGGAGCGGGATTGGAATTACATTTGCATCTGCAGCCGCCGCCGCCGCCGCCGCCAAAGCAGTTACTGCAATCACGGCCGCCACCACAGCCTCAGGTAATGCCGCAGTTTCAAGCGAGGTTTCAGCAAGTACCGGCTGCGGTGTACCGGATCCCTCATCCTGTTCATAAACTGCCACTGCCTGCGCTGCCGGTGTAAGCTTTCAGACTAGTCGAATTGGGGAATTAGATTTATCAATTCGGTATTCGTGGTGTGCTTAAGAGTCTTGACCTTGCTTTGGTTAACAGTTAGATTTTCTGTTAGTCATTCTAATTGTTTGTTGCATCTTTAATCATTACTCCTTCAGCAAGAAGCAAGAATCTCCTAGACCACGTCCAAGGGTTGACACTGAGGCAAAAGATGTCAATGTTACTCCTAACAAGCCTAAGCAGTGCAATTGCAAGAATTCTCGGTGCTTGAAGCTGTAAGTGACACTCGATTAGTAGCATATGGATGAACTTTAGCTGTTGAAATGCTTCACATTGCATCAATGCTGTTGGATTTCTCTTCAGTTTCTGTTGATAAGTATCATTCCTGGTTTCCATTGAGATGTATGCTAGACAATTTGATAAGGCTGCAGATTTTATTACTCGGTTTTGATGCGAATTTAAGCTTCTAAGAATGGAGAAATGAAGTTTAGACTTCTAATCATGTATGGACTTTGGACAATGTTCTCTGTTTTCCTTGATTAGCCAACTCTTCCGTGTGTTTTAGGTATTGTGAGTGCTTTGCTGCTGGGCTATATTGCAAGGACTGCAACTGTGTAAATTGTTATAATAATTTGGAACATGAGGGTGCTAGGCAAGAAGCTGTTGGGCTAACCTTGGAGCGCAATCCAAATGCTTTTAGACCGAAGATTGCTAGCAGCCCTCAAGGGTCTAAGGCTAGTGTAAGTATGCTGTGGTGTTTGAGTTTCAGATCCTTGATCCCAAACTCGATGATCTTGATGAATTCGTTTGAGTAGCCATTTTGTTTTCTATTGAATTTGGAGAATGAAAGCTAAGATTAACTTGTAAAAGAAGAAAAGTTCATTTAAACTATTGTGTTTACGTGTTGTTTGATTGTAGCAAATCTAGGCCTTTAAAATAGCTTCTGTATGGTTATCACTGTGTGATTGATTCCATCAATCAATAACAGGGGAATACAGGAGCGGTTCAAATGATTGGAAAGCATAATAAAGGATGTCACTGCAAGAAATCGGGTTGTCTAAAAAAATACTGTGAGTGTTTTCAAGCAAACATTTTGTGCTCAGAAAACTGCAAGTGTATGGACTGCAAAAATTTCGAAGGAAGCGAAGAAAGAATGGCTATCTTTTGTGGGAATTCTAGTCCCAACATTTATGCTCATCAAGCAGCAAATGCTGCCATCAACGGAGCCATTGGTTCTTCAGGCTATGGGACTGCAGTTTCATCCAAGAAAAGAAAGAGTGATGATATGCATGGTATTGGCACCAAAGATTCAAGTCTGAATTTCAGTTTAAAGTTCCAGCAGGTGAGCTTTTGTAGCCTATTTTCGTTCTGAACTGCTTGGTGAAACACAATACTGTGCCTATTTCTATTTGTCGACGTGGTTTGCAAAGATAATTTCTTGTTCATTTTGGTCTTGTTGCAGCCAAAAGTGGCCTCTCTTATGTCGAGACCCAGTCAGTTTAATAATACTTGTGAAAATATTTAATCATTACCTGTTCGCTTGGGCGTCCCTTGTGACTTTGAAAGTTAAATGCCTTGTTTTGGCTTCTTCTTGCTTTTTCTAACTAGTGATTGCTACCAGGAAAAATACCTGAATAGTTCTTCTCCATTGCCTGACGGGAGATTGCATACTTCTGGTCCTGCTCGGTTGGGATCTTCAAAATTGACATACAGGTCTGCTTTGTCGATTAGAGTTTATGCAAGTCGTCGATCATAATTTTTCCTTCTCAAGTTAGTCTTCATTGGAAATGATTGTGTGTTCCCCATCTCCATTAGGTCCCCATTGGCAGGCATAATCCAACCGCACCATGTCAAGGAGTTGTGCTCGCTCTTGGTAGTACTTTCAAGAGAAGCTGGAAAGGAAATATCAGGTTTGACTTCCTGCAGCAATCTTTCAAAACTTTCATATGTTGCTTTTTAGTTTTTACATTTCATTTCACTCTATAGCTTGTGCTAAGCATCTGACTGTGATTTGTAGAATGATTTTTCTTCCAACCAACACGACTAAATCCCTGCTGCATTCTTCACACCTCACAACTCTACCCGAAGTAACAGCCTTTCAGATTCAACACTTATGAAATATCCATTAGATACCATGTCCTGTAATTAATTTGAGCAGAACATGCTTAAGTCAAGTGAAAGGGATGTATTCGATACCCTGAGCTGAAAAACTTGTACCCATTGTTAAGAGCAGACAATAAGTTGTGAGTTTGTGACAAAGAATGAATGGCAAGGGCTAGAAAAGACCGAGGAGGAAAAGTTTGTGCTGTGCATTGTTGTAAATTGTCATATAAAGCCGTAGTCTGATTTAAGTAAGGTTTTGGCACTCTTTGTAAGGTGAATAGGTTGTATTAGATTGATTTATTTCCATAATGAGCATCTCACTCTGACTTGAGATTTTTCCAGGTAGGGAAGGCAAAACGGATGGATTACACGAAGCAATAAGGAGTGACAAGCCTTCTGCTTCACCCGCTCAGGAGAGGCAAGAAAGGGATTGCTTCAAGCAGACTGCAACAGAAAGAGAGAAAACCACTGATTATCAGGCAGGCATGGAAAATGGAAGACTGTCCTCTCTTGATTTCGATCCAGCCACTTGTGAAGTGAAACCCACCCAGCTGGAACAACCACCATCCACCACTAGCACTCCTGATTACTCCGAGGTCTATGCCGAGCAGGAAAGGCTCGTCTTGACCAGTTTTCGAGACTTCCTAACCAGACTCATCAGTTGTGGAAGCATAAAAGGTTCCTATCTATGATCTCAGCAGTCAGCTCTTCAAGTTGTTCACTCTTTACCCCCTCCATAACAGCAAAAAAGGGGTTCTATTATTTCGCAGAACAAATGTGCTCTCCACCAGCCAAAGGTAAAGTGGGGAACCAACAACAACATGAAGTAAATGGTACAGGAATTCACTGCAGTCCTTTGTATACTAATGGCATCATCAAGCATCCAGTTTCGAGGGCTTCTCCATCGAATGACAATCGACAACAAGCGATCTCTCCTGCACCATCTCCTATCAACGGTAGGGCACAAACTCCCAATGACAAGAACTGAGTTTGACTACAATATACCTGGTTATGGGTTCCATTTCCAGTGGCAGGATATAAGCAGAGTAACTCTCGCTACATAGACTGAGAAGAAAAAGGTAAAAGAAAAGACAAAATGAAGGATGCTAATCAACAGGAATTGACTGCACATTTTTACAGATCATTCTTTCACATTCACGTCACCGTCCTTGGTGATGTTAGATTGCGTTCATTGAACTCCAGTGCCTCATTGTGTTCTTGTAAATTTTGGTAAGGGAGGGATTCCAGCTTTAGTTGATTTACAACTAAAAAGTAACCCTTTTCTTTTGTGTTTTTGGTTACTTCTTCTTAGTAGCCTAACGAAGTAGACTTCCTTCAAGAAGATCATGTGTTTCCTTTTTGTCGAGGACTTGTTTGATGTGCTACATGAATAGGCATACTATACATCATGAAACATGGATATGGATGAACAACTACTCGTAATTGTACGCTAATTTCTTCGACCGCTTAGACTACAATAACTTTGGAAAACTAAATCTTTTCGTATGTTAAGTTCAAGTTTTGTAGCATCTCATTTCAAACGTTTTGTCGAAAACGATGCAACAATGAAATTATGCATTCTCCTCCTAAGCAAACATCTGAAGTGAAATTGTACCGCTCAATGGGAGAAGTTGTAAGACGACCGAAGAAAATGCGATTTCAGGAATTGTTTTGTTACGTAGCACAGGAAATGAGAGACACCAACTCCTCCACTTCATCCTTCAGATTACCTGCCAACAATATCAGATGAGCATTGGCGCATCGGTATCCAATAGCGTACCTCTCATTGCCGATGAAGCTCACAGAGCCACACATTTATATGTTCTCTTGGAATCATCCAAAAATACAAAGTCGGGAAGGTGGTGAAGCTGGAAGAGCAATCCTCTGCACCCAGCCGAGAAACTTGGAAAAAGCAATCATGGAACTTGGAATTGAAGGCTGCCAATCCGAGAAGATGAATCTTCCTTGTACGTACTCCTCCCTTTCCTCCGTTGTCTAGTCAGCAGTTAGGGCTGCCAGTCAGTCACCACCCACCAACCCATTTTGGCATTTTGCTCCGTATCTCATTCGTGCAAGCAACCACACGCTGTAATTTCTCCCTCCTTCCACCGTGCGCATGGCGCCGCTCTGCTGTACCTTTTACCGTGCCGTCCTGATTACGTTTCCCGCGATCTGGCTGTTCTCGTCGTCAGGCGGAGGAGCCTGGACGGTGATTCTTCCACCACCACGAACACTGACGGAGGCGGCCTCCTTCACACGTGCGCACCACTACCCAGACTCGCACGTGCCACCGCTCGTCGTCATTCGTCCTTCTCTTCCCCAGTCCCACCACGCGCCCGTGGCAATCTCCCCGCCAAAGCAGTTTCCCTTTAAATTTCCAGCTCCTTCTCCACTCTTCCTCCGCCGCACTCCACCGACCTCCGACGATAAGAAGAAGAAGAAGGACTTCGGTCTCACTCCCGCCGCTGCTACAGCCATGGATGGTGAAGATTGTCTCATCGACGTACACAAGCTCCGCTCCGATTTCCTCCGCGTTCTCTGCTCCAGGCGAACCGCCGCAGGTTTGACTTTTGAATTTTTGTGATTCCGTACTCTTTTTTTTTTTGTTTTGTTTAATTTTTTTTTTCGTCGCTCCGTTGCTGAATTGTGCTTCGGTGGAATCGGAAGTTCCGTTGGCGGTGGAGCAAGCGAAGCCGGTCAAGCATCCTTTGTTTCAGGATGAGAAACCGCCGACGTTCAGTGAGGTCGGTGACTGTGTCTCCGATTCAATGGCTTCTCTACCTTTGCGGTTTAGTTTCTCTTTGTTTATTACCGAAATGAAACTTCTCCGAGTTTTAACTGACAGGCAATGGAGTCTTGTCCGAAGGCAGATATACCTAATCTGAAGGAGAAGTTGAAGGAGGAGAATCTTCACTTGATCACTGAGGTAATAACCTTTTGAATGAATTAACCTCTCGATCTCTGTAGAGAAATTTTCGGTTTCGTTCTCTAGCCGATTCAGAATCAGAGTTTCTAAATTAAGCGGGTGATGTTGACTGATTGCTGTTTTGGGGGGGATGAAAAATATGTATGTAGGCAGGGGAGCAAGGGCGCTTGCCTATTCTGATTCTGAGTCTGAAAGGAGGGAAAGAAAGGAAGCCTGCCGTTGTGTTTCTGCATAGCACGCATAAGAACAAGGAATGGTTGCGCCCATTGCTTGAGGTGATCATCATCATCATTGTTGTCGCCGTCAATTCGTTTTCCCACCTTTTGATTGAGCATTTCAGTACACAGAATTGGAAAAAGCTCTGGTAACTGATTGTGTTTTTGTTTTGAAAGGCGTATGCTTCACGGGGATATGTGTCTATCGCCATTGATTCTCGCTACCACGGTGAACGAGCTCACAACAAAACCACCTACAGAGATGTTAGCTAGCTCCATAACTTAGCTCTTCTGTTTCTTGTTGTTTCGAATAGAGTGACCAAGTGAGTGAATTTGAAAATGGCAGGCTCTTGTGGAATCATGGAAGAAAGGTGACACAATGCCCTTCATATTCGATACGGTAAAATGGATCGTTTGCTATTTCTTCGGGTTGGCTAGCTTCGGCACAAGGGATGATCACTTGATCAGTAGCCAAATCAACTCCATTTTTGCAGGCCTGGGACTTGATCAAGCTTGCGGATTATCTCACACAAAGGGAGGATATAGACTGTACCAGGATTGGAATCACTGGCGAATCATTGGGAGGTTGGTTGGTAGCGGAGACCTTCAAACTTTAAAGCGGATTTGCTTCTAGTTGCATGGTTTATGAATTAAGTTGTTGATATAGTGGTTCCATCATCCCCAATTTTGCAGGAATGCATGCATGGTTTGGTGCTTTTGCGGACAACCGATATTCAGTGGTTGTGCCCATAATCGGTGTCCAGGTATACATCAATGAAGGAATTGATCAACGTTTTGCCACATAACAGAAACGAATTAGCTTTCTGATTAATCCCTAATGCAAATATATTGTCAGGGATTTCGCTGGGCCATAGACAATGACAAATGGCAAGCTCGTGTTGATAGCATAAGAGCAGTATTCGAAGGTATGACAGTTCAGGCAACTGGTAGTAAATGAGGATTTCATGGTTGGGAAGTTCTTGTGTTGATTTGGTCAAGCCTTTTTTTGTTGCAGAAGCGAGGATGGATTTGAGCAAAAAGGCTATTGATAAAGAAGTGGTGGAGAAGGTCAGTCACCAGCTAATGAACAGAGTTCTTCTGCTTCACTCCGTTTAAAGAGCATTGATCATTATCTTTGGCTTCCTGGATCAGGTTTGGAACAGGATTGCCCCTGCCCTGGCGTCTCGCTTGGATGCTCCTTACACCGTACCAGCTATGTCGCCTCGTCCTCTGCTTATTCTCAATGGTAAGTTGGCAACTAAATCTAGAAAGTCTGCAATTTGACTTCACGAACCATTCAGAAATTCATTAAGATTGCTAACTAAAGTTTCCAAGTACTGAAGTATTTGGTCGTTGAATTTTCTGAAACTACAGGAGCAGAAGACCCACGTTGCCCGATTTCTGGTATACAGACTCCAATGCTGAGAACTCTAGCGGTTTATGAGGAAGCTAATGCCGCAGACAAGTTTAAGGTATACGAGCTCATTGTACCTCGTCACAATGTAATAGAAAAAGAATAAAAATATATAACAGCCTGAAGCTTCTACTTCTGCATCGAATGCAGGTAATTGCTGAAGCTGGAATTGGGCACCAGATGACAAAATCCATGGTGAAAGAAGCAAGCTACTGGTTCGATAAATACCTCAAACAATGAAAGCTCTAGTCAGGATGCATCATGTTGATAATACCTTGTACTGAACACCAGAAGCTGTCTTCAATTTGATGATCGTCGAGAAAGATGTGTTAAATAAAATGTAACTTTTGGCAACAGTACGTGTAAAATATACTAGGTTCTTTCCTTTCTGTCTCAAACATAAGCTAATTACACGAAATCAGCATTTCAGCTTACAATACAAAATCAAAGTCCAGAAAACCAAATGATTAACCATATCAAGAATTATAGTAGTAAACAAACAGAGCATACAATAACGGTCTTTTGTAGTTTCAGCCTTTCTTTGGTGAAGCTGCGAGCCTTGTGTACATTCTGGCCATGGACTGATAACCTCTTACATCGCCAGAGCGCAGAAGGTTTCCTGAATCACAACATACTTTGTCTTAGGATATCGGAAACAACAGTGTGGCGGATGGATCTATAAGTTATAATCAGACTAGAAATCTAACTTGCCTGAATCACAGTTCAGAGGGCTATCAGGCTCTGGGTGAGCCATAAGAGCAATTATAGCCCTACAAACCGATTGAAGCGTCCATGCTGGACTCCACGCATTCTTCAATATGTCCAGACATATCTCCCCAGTCTGCAACAGAAAAATTATCCCCACTAAGCCACATCAATATCAGCTTGATAATTTCTTAAGAGGCTCTTGAAATGCTCACTGTTTTTCATATCTCCTAAAATCTAGGTCACCTGCCTTACTTCAAAAGACTGCCAGAGGATTCTAAGTTCTAACTGTACTCTGCAATAACTCATGTGCATTCCCCTAAGCCACTAACAGTAACTGACTCAACACATAATGAAAGCTTATCCATGGATAGTTGGATACAGAGATAAATAGAGAACTGAAGGAACAACACACCTTGAAATGCACATTTGGGTGGAATATTTTTGTCAAGAAACGAACTTGAGGAGGCTGCAAGGGATACTGCTCCGGCACGGCGAAGGCAAGCTGGAAGACTCCACCATCAAACGGAGTCTCTGAAGGCCCCTGCACGGTGACGAAATTCAGCACACAAGTAACATCGAGCACAATCAAATCACCAGTCATCTATCTATCTCCATCTGAAACCAAACAAAAAAGAAGAAAAAACTCACCTTTATCAGAGCAGTCCATTTGAAAATGTTGGAATCATCACAAACCAATTGGATATCCGGATCGGCCGATTTCTCCCTTTGCACCTCTTTGTATTCCTTGAACAACCTTGCCCTTGAAGCCTGGAACAATGCGTCCCAAAATTGGAAAATCATGATTCATAATTCATCAAGAAAACACGCAAATCTACCACCCATGGAAGTGAAGAAACTAACCTGCATGCTTGCCAGTAGCTTTTAGGAACCACGATAACAACTGCAGTCAGTGAAAAGGTGGATCTTTTGGTAAAGATAAAACAGAATTCCCACTCTAATAGTAGCGGAACTGAATATTTCCATTAGAGCTAGCACAAAAGATAGATGAACCAGAGGTCGAATTCAGCGCCAATTCAAACGCCATCGCCGATGCACCCAAGCGATATGACAATTAGGTTTCCGGGAAGCATCTAAATCTTTCCCGGCGAAAATTGAGGATCGTGTATTGTCGGAAGCAAAAGGTAAAGGAGGTATACCTGATCTGACACCTCGCCCGGCGCTGATTCTAATTTCTAACAGAAGAGAGCTGATAAATGGAACAGAAAGATTTTTCGGGTTTTTCCGTCTCGAGAAGTAAAACTGGAAAATCAGAGAAACAGATTTAACAGAACTCGAGCAGCCATCCCCTCCATTTTCGCTTTCGATCGAGATACCTTCGTTTTGGGCCGCGGTTGGCGAGCCGGGCCACAAGCCAGGCCCAATTCGTACGAGGAGAAAGACAAAAAAAACTCCGTTCATCGGTGGGCCCTATGTTGAATAAGTATCGCTGACGTGTACCGTGAACCGCCAGTTCTTCTCTCTCAGGTCTCAAGTCCATACTACTGCCACCTCATCGCCTCTCAGCTGGCGCTCTGTCCTAACCGCAACCGCCAGTTCCTCTCTCTCGATCTCTCTTCCTTCTAATTCCACCGCCGACTCCGTCTCGGCCGCCATCTCCACTCTCAAGAGCTTTCTCCGATATCGAAATGGAGACGATGATCATCTCCTCTGCGGCGTCCTCTTTTCCCGATTTTGCGGGTCTCTCCCCTCTTCTCTCCCGCGCCCTTAGTAAACCTCTTTCTTCTCACTTCCCCAACCCCCACCGCCGCCGCATTCCGCCGCTACGGAAACCTTCATCTAATTCTACATTGACGGCAGCGCAAGCAACTTCCGATAGCGAAACCTCTACTCCGGATTCAGGGAACAAACCGCCAGCGGCGGCTTCCCCAACTGTTTCTCCTGTTTACGTCCCCACGCCTCGGAATCGGGACCTGCGTACTCCGCACAGCGGCTACCACTTCGACGGGACGACGAGGAAGTTCTTCGAAGGGTGGTACTTCAAGGTCTCCATCCCGGAGAAGAGGCAGAGCTTCTGTTTCATGTACTCGGTGGAGAATCCGGTGTTTCCGAAGCCGTTGTCGCCGTTCGATATGCTGCAGCACGGGACTCGATCCACCGGCGTCGGGGCTCAGATTCTGGGTGCTTATGATAAGTACATTTGCCAATTCTCTGAAGAATCTTACAATTTTTGGGGGAGTAAGTTTCTTTTGTTCTGCCATGAATTCCAATTTGGAAAATTCCGTTTGGAGTTGTTGATGAAGTTTGTTGATTGGCGTAGGTAGGCATGAGCTGATATTGGGGAATACTTTTGCTGCCCAGAAAGACATGAGGCCTCCAACCAAGGAGGTTCCCCCTCAGGTAGATATATGATCTTGCGGGTGTTCATATTGATTAGATTCTCCAGTTATCATTCTGCCTTGAGAGTCTTGATTTAGCTTAGTCTATCAATCATATTGGTGAACTTGTTCCTGCCATTTTTTGTTTTGAAGTTTGTCTTAGTCATGGACGATGATCCTTAGATTTGTTTTTGTTTATTTGCTGATTCATGGAGGAATTCAATAGAAGAGTTATGGAAGGTTTTCAAGTAACCCCAACCTGGCATCAAGGTTACATATGTGACAATGGCAGGTAAACTTTGCTGTTCGTTCTGCACTTTGGTAATTCGAAATCGAACTGTCCTTTCGTCATAACAAGTTCGTATAGAACCTATCTGTAATATACCACTAGAGAGTAATAGGGCTAAGCAGAGAAACAAATGGTTTTCCATTAGATGCGCAGTGAAATGTATTTGCCCTACCTGAGGTTTGTGATTAAGTGATTGTCTCATAATGATAGAGGAATACCCAATCTTTCGCCTACTGACCTCTGGAATCAGTATGGAAAAGACATAACTATGGAGAAGTGTACTGCCTGAAATGTTCTCCCTACATTTTCTTCCTTGTTTGTTGAATCAGTGGTATTGTTTTGTGGCATCCAATGTTGCTGAGTACAGGACTGATTATGCGGAAACTGTCAAGACAGCTCGATGGGAGTACAGTACCCGGCCTGTATATGGATGGGGTGATGTAGGGTCGAAACAGAAGTCCACGGCAAGCTGGCCTGCAGCTTTTCCTGTATTTGAACCCCATTGGCAAATATGCATGGCTGGCGGACTCTCAACAGGCATTTGCTACTCACTTTGTGTCCCATTTCCAATTCTTATGACCAGGAATTTGAAGTCCGAGGAAGAAGTCCAATAACCTCTAGTATTAAATCTGTCGGTTACAGGTTGGATAGAATGGGATGACGAAAGGTTTGAGTTTACGGATGCCCCTTCTTATTCCGAAAAGAATTGGGGCGGTGGCTTCCCCAGAAAATGGTTTTGGGTGAGTTGTTTTTCTTAATTGTTGATTATGCTATCAGTAGATGTCGTGCCATTTTGAGTATATGATGAAGGCAAATAGTGAGAGTTCTCCAGAGTCTCTTGGCTTGTCCATCCTCTGTGGAGATTAAAGATGCATTTCGAATTTGCTTAAATTTTGATGGTATGGATTCCACATCGCAGGTTCAATGTAACGTCTTTGAAGGTGCGGATGGAGAGGTGGCTTTAACATCAGGTGGCGGCTTGAGGCAATTGCCCGGACCAGGCGAGATTTTTGAGAATGCTGCATTGGTACTTTGTGAAGATACTTCTTTTTACCGTTTGGTCTCCGCTTCCTCATTCTCTTTAATATTTTTGCAACACAGGAAAATTTGGTACTGGAATGTCGGCAAGGCCTGCAATATATAGTTTAACCATTGAGATTTAAGAACTATGTTTTGTTATACATTGATGCAAACAACCAAAACTTTTGAATTTTGATGGTGCAGATTGGGGTGCACTACAAGGGGGTTTTCTACGAGTTCGTACCATGGAACGGGGTTGTGAACTGGGAGATTGCTCCATGGGGTTCCTGGTACCTGACGGCAGAGAATGAGACACACATGGTAAGTAATAACTTGTGGTATAACTTAGGTGGAGTTTAGCAGTGCTCTCTCCGAATGCATGCCTTTTAGGGATGATTTGGCTGGTGGATTGTCTTAAATGAATGGATTGTTTGAGTAACATAGATCTTAAAATACATCTAGATTTTGAGAGATTAGTTTATTCAAATCCAAATCCTAATGTTTTGTTCTTCCTACACGATGAAGAGTATTGATCCAGTGTCCATGCTATTTTCTTGGCAGGTGGAGCTGGTGGCAACAGCGGACGATCCAGGAACAACATTACGGGCTCCAACCACGGAATCTGGATTTGCTCCAGCATGCAAAGATACTTGCTTTGGCAACCTCAAATTGCAGATTTGGGAACGTAGATACGATGGAACAAAGGGGAAGGTCGGGCTCTTTCCTCTTTTATCAGGCTTTGGGGCTTCCATGAACCTGTATTGTATTGATTGTGGTTGTGCGGGAAACATGAAATATCTTATTTGCTGTTAACCATCTCAATCTGGGGGCCTACGCAGGTGATTTTGGAAGTCACAAGCAACATGGCAGCACTGGAAGTTGGAGGAGGACCCTGGTTCAATACGTGGAAGGGGAAGACGTCATTGCCGGAGATTGCCGGCCGTTTACTTCGTGCTCCCGTCGATGTGGAAGGAATTCTGGGTTTTATTCCATTTCTAAAACCACCTGGCTTGTAAGAAATGATGCTCTATATATAGAATGGGATGATGATACATTTGATACCACCAGTAGTATTATACGATGGAGGAAATGCTAACGTCCTGTTATATTATATATGGTAGAATTACTGTATGGAGTTCCATTTACATTTACCGCAAGCTGTCCGTCTAATAGTTATCAAGCTGCAGGAGGCGTAAATGCCCTGCAACAGAGCAAGAAGTACACAAAATTTCCCAGGCAGAGTCCAGCTATGAGCCAATAGTAGTAATCCAAGTGGCCCTCTTCGAGATCGGTCGACAACCAGCTCGCCTTTCCTCCTCCGGAGGTTAGACCATCCACCGCGTTGATCAGAAAACTCGAAACCAGGCTCCCAATCGCGGTGACCATAGTGTACAGAGACACAGCAATGCTGGCCATGGATTTCGGCAGCTGCGAGTAGTAGAACGCGATCTGCTCGATCGAGTTCAGAGTCTGCGCCATCCCGAGCAGAAGCAGTGCCGGCGCTAGCCACAACACGGACATGTCCACCGTCGTCGCGTCGTCAGGTTGTTGGATTGCCATCCCCCTCCTGACGCTCTCCACAACACCTGACATCAGTGATGACAGAAATTATTCTTTAATTTGTTTCCCTTTTTGTTGTTATGATTAAAAAAAAATTTCATCTCGTACCTGAAATCGCCATGGCAACCACGGAGAGGACCATCCCTGCTCCGAGCCGGACGTTGGTGCTCAGGCCACGGGGATTCCCGGTGATCCTCGCGAGGATAGGGACGAAGGTCGAGTCGTAGAGGACGATGCAGAGGGTGAAGCTGACGAGGACGAAGCAGTTGAGGGAGCCCGGTGGGAGCTGGAAGGTCGAGTTGGGGAAGATCTGCCGGTTCATGGTCTCAGCTTGCAGCGTCATGAAAGGGTACTGAGCTAAGGTGACGTAGTGGAGGATCCCAGTGGACCAAATGGGCAGGACTCGAAGGATTGATTTCACGGCTTCTACTTCTTCTATGGTGCATAGGTTCCATGGGTCCGTTGCTGAGCCGTCTGCAGGGTTTATGTCTGTCTCTGGATTGGCTATGAAGCAAGCTTTGTTCAGGCCCCTGCATGCAAAAATAAAATCATGTTGCGAATTCAGGAATTAGAGTGAGGGCAGCTAGGGGTGACACTAGTTAAAACCCAATCCTCATCCTTGAACTACCATTGAATGATCTGGTCTTATAGAATATAGGGTTAAGTTACAAATCTGGTCCGATTCGGTCCTATTTTTCCACGATCTTGTTTGGTTTGATTGGATGAGATTTGGCCGAGTCGTCAGAGGGGTCGACTCAATTTTTTTTTAAAAACAATTTTTTGAAATTTATATTTTTTTATATCTAAATTTATATTTTCTTACAAACATGGAAAAACTATGTTTTAGTACTTCTATATATTTTATCATTATCGTACCTAAAAATTTAAAACTTTACAAAAAAAAAAAGTCCAATGTATTGGTATGTATAATTTCATATCACTAGCTAGGTTATTGTCATGGGTCATTAGAACCAAAAAGTGACTCTATCATAATAAGCTGATCTTATAGACAAACTATCTCAGCCCGTCCCAGTCGGACCAGATCAATGGGTATCTAGAACCAAGCTTTCACCAAGTACTACAAATCATAACAGTCTATGAACATTTTCAACGATTTGATGTAAATTTTGAAGATAGAGGCTAATATAACTCCCATTATATTATACCACTTTCTATAGTATTTCAAGGTATAAATACTCACATTATAACCTTGGATAACTAACTGCATGATGAAGAAAAAAAATGTTACCTAAAGTTAGGAGTTGGGCAGGTAATCGTAAAGTCGCCGGAACCAACACGACCTTGGAAAAACCGGCCACCACCACCATCACCCAAACTCGCCACCTCACCATCACCAACCCTAGCCGCCTTCCTCCCCGCCGCCACCACAACCCGAAAGCAGCCCGCAAACAAGCTGCTCTTGGCCTCGTGCTTCACGTAGATCGAAGATGGGAGCAAGAAGAGCAGCGCGGAGAACAGGATGAGGAAAGCAGGGACGGCCAGCCCCACCTCCCACCCGTAGCTGTCCTGGACGTAGACGAGGACGGTGAGCCCCAGCAGCGTGGCGGCTCCGGCGACGGCGTAGTACCAGTTGAAGAAGCGCTGCAGGACCTTGTCGTTGTCCGGGTTGTCCTTGTTGTCCAGCTGGTCGGCCCCGAACGCCATGGAGCACGGCAGCAGGCAGCCGGCGCCGAGGGAGATGAGGCCAAGGGATGCGTAGAGGACGGAGAGCTGGAACGGGGTCGCGGTGGCGGTGGTTGTCGCCGGCGGGTGGAGCTGGGGCAGCATTGCCGTCGACCAGAATAGAGTGGTTCCCTGAAAGACAGAAAGAAAGAAATGTATGAACATTAGTTCATTGATTAATGTAAGTACTAATTCCAGCGGCGGATTCAGAACACAGAAAAGCACTGAGCCGCATTTCATTAGAAAATAAAAACTATAAAAAAATTATAGTTTTTTGCAATTTAAATTGTACCCAATAGTATTTTAATTTAAAGAATGCATCAATAATGGAGTCTACAGAGCAATCGGTGAGGAATTCATCGCTCATTTTGTTGAGCAAATCAGTTCTCGCACATTTCATTGTTGAAAAGGTTCTCTTCGTAGTAGCTGTTGAAACGAGCAGCATCAACACTAGACAAATCAATCGACTAATCAATTTTCATTGTGTGTCCATCGCTGCATCCACCAGCTGCTCTAGTAAATTTTTAAGGGAACAAAGCTCATATTTCTCTGAGTCTTTTTCATTTTAAACTTTTAGAATTTTAGGTTTCATTGTTTTTTTAGACGCATAATCTTTGGGGCTGAAATTTCTAGGCTAAATTTAGAGTAGTGATTTGAACATGTTCATCTGAATCATTTTTCTAGTTATACTCAATCTTATTATAAAATAAGACTGGATCGAATGCCTAAAATCGAAAAATTCATAACGATTATACTAACTACGGATCCAGAGGAGGACTGGGCCGGGACCCGGGTGGCCACCCCGATCCACCACCGACTAATTCAGGTTTTGCTAGAAAGTAGTGGTTAGGGTCGGCTCTGAAATTTTGGAGGTACTATTCAAAAATTAAATGTGATACTAATTTCTTTTGTGTACGTGTAGCAATTACTAGTAGTGGACCGAGTCCACAAACGAATTACAAGTTAGGAATTCAACGATAAAAATAGGCTACCCAACTATTGTTTATTGACAGCGGCGGATCCAGAACACAGAAGAGCACTGGGTCGCATTTCGTTAGAAAATTAGAATCGTAAAAAAATATAATGATTATAGATTTTTTTACTATGTCAATTGTACACGACGGTATTTTAATTTAGCGAATGCATCAATAATGGAGTCCACATTTCAAATAAAAATACTTGAGCAATTGTTGAGAAATTCATCGCTTATTTTTTTCCGCAAATCAATTTTCACATGTTTCATTGTTGAAAAGATTCTGTCCGTAGTAGCTGTTGAAACGAGCATCGTTAACACTAGACAAATCAATCGACTAATCAATTTGCATTGTGTGTCCATCCCTATATCCACTAGCTGCTCTAGTAAATTTTCAAGGGAACAAACCTCATATTTCTTTTAATCTTTTACGTTTTAGACTTCTAGGTTTCATTATTTTTTCTAGACGAATAACCTTTGGATCTAGAATTTCAAAACTAAATTTAGAGTAGTGATTTGAATATATTCATCTAATTCATTTTTCTATTCATACCAATCTTATTATAAAATAACACTGGACCGAATGCCTAAAATCTAAAAATTCTTAAGGACTATACTAACACTGAATTCAGAGGAGGGCTGGGCCGAGGCCCGGGGTGGCCACCCCTAGATCCGCCCGTGTTTATTGACTGAGCCCTGTGCCATTGGACCTATTGGCACAGTTGCAGGGGCGCCCCTGAAAGTGGTAATGGTAGGGGTAGTAGAATGTCACTAATATGTGGTTGGCACGTTAACTACCTGTTCGTCGAACTTTATGATCAATTTTCAATATCTACGATGACTACATAAAATTTTGCGTTCCAAAAATATGAAAAGTAGCATTACTTTTTGGAAAATTTTGAGTAACTTTCGTTGAAGGGTCAAATTTTTGAAATCTTATGGAGTAGTGTAACTCTCTACCTATGAAGATCATATGATTCCCGTGACAACATATTAAAGCCCACCGCCACTTGGTTTTTCTTTTGGCCTCTTTGGTATCAATTGTTGTTTTTCTCAATTAAAATGAGCTAATGAATATGGCAGGAATTTATTATATATTTTTTTTAAAAAAAAATTGTACAAATTTAAACAAATCCAATAATATTTAACGTATGATCTAGAAAGCGTTACGAGTACGACTCATTCAACTTATAGCCCAAGGTTAAATTATGTGCATGTATATGTTTAGCAAGAGCTTCTTATACTATACTGTATACTCCATTAATGAAATAAGGACAAAAATATTTTCAATTACTCAACAGAATCTCTAATATCTACATCATGCAGTAGTAATTACACCTAAGACTCTACAGAGCAAAGAGACGTGGAGCTGCAAGGCAAGTCGACAACTCACATGTACCATCACCAACGTCAAACACACATGTCAACATTCGAAAGAAAATAGTAAAGGCACCTAATAATGAAAAAGGAAGAAGAAGAAGGAATCCAAACGGCAAAAAGGTAAAAAGAGGAAAAATAATTAAAGAAAAGAGTAGCGGTGAAAAATGAAAGGCAGGGAAGGAAGGGAATTAAGTGGACTGACGAGAAGGGAGAAGCAGCAGCCGAGGACGATGACCCGAAACCGGCCCAGGAAGGAGTCGGAGAGCGAAGCCCCGAATACGGCCAGCGCGCTGGAAGCCGCGGCCCACAGAGAGATGAAGCTGGAAGCCGCGGCGGCCTCCATGTGGAAGGAACTCGTCAGGTAGATTACCATGTTCGCGTTCAGCCCCGTGCTTGCTAACGTATGAAACGCCTCGTTCACTGCCGCAACCAGGGGAATTTTTTTTTTTTATATAAAGAAAATCAACGGTGGAAATGAATTTGATTGGTGGGGAGGAAGGAGCAGAGAAAATTAGGTTGGAAATCGTACGTACGTATGATGAATGGAATGGTTCGGAAGCCGCCCTTATTATCAGCAGTCGTCGTCTTCTTCTTGGGATCGGAATTGAGGAGGCTCATTTTGATCTTCCCGTCGTCGACATCGCCGGCGAGTAGCCTGGTGCTGGCCTCCTCCATTTTCGGTTTGTGATGGGAAGAACTAGAAGGAGTGATGATGTAGTTGAAATGCGGAAAGTGTTGGAGATATATATGTTGAACTATATATGTAAAATGGAGAAGATGCCTAGGTGTCAGCCATGCGAATGCGATTGGGGCCCATCCTGATTTATTTATTTATTTTTAATGTTGAAGTGCATGTGATGCGTCATGTGTGGTAGGGTGTACATGGGTCGGATGGTTCGGATTTAGTCATTTTAATCACCCGACTCAAAACTTTCGTTTTAGCGATAAATACGGATCGGTTGGGTCGGGTTGGACGGGTGGGTCGGTTTGCGGGTGTGTTTGTTCACCCTAATGTGTGGTAGAAACTTTACTCAACCGTTGGTTGACTAACCAGTCAGACGTTAAAAAGTAGAATAATAAGTTATAATATATATGTTAATAAAGTCGAGTTGGTTCGATTACACAGTTTAATCGGTGTAACAAGTTGATTTGATAGTTTTATTTGTTTGTGTCCGTTGCAAGTGTCATATCGACCCTCTTTTAGTCTACCAATATGTTAGAGTTTAAATAGAGAAACTCTATAATATTATATGATATTGGAAATCGATTGAGTTGGGTTAGGCCTAGCTAGGTAGGTAAAACAATTTCTATATATTTCTATTGGCAAATAGGGAGGTCATCGAGGCTTCAACCTTGAGCGACTTCGGTCTTGTGCAATCGTGTGTCAATGTTTGTCGTGGCCTTGCAAAAGTACTATCGATGGTATATGCGAAAACTTCATGACGATATTGTATATAGCATTTGTAGACCGTTGTGCCTGAATGAAATTTTGATATAGATCGAGAGAAAACTCAAATCATACATACAACACTGTTGGGCATGTGACTCGGACCTAGCCACGTCAGGGAGTGGGCGCGACTGGATGGACTCCGACATAGCAGCGCGAAGACCCCGAGCGCGACACCTCATCGTGGTCAACCATGTCCTGGCGCGAAGAGTTGGTGCGCGATACTAGTTACAGGCGCCGAGGAAGAGCATAGCGCAGGCCAAGCCAAGAGAGGAGGGAAGCGTAGCTTTACTCCCCAGGAAGTGGTCACATCAAGACCAGTGGCAAGTCTCTGACACGTCCTAGGTAGAGGGATGGCCTAGACAGAGCCTAAAATCCTTAGTATGTGCCAGTGGTCACATCGTTGTATCCCAATTGTCACATCTTGTATCCCCACTTGGGTCAACCACTCACCCACCACAATGAAGCCTATAAATACGGCATTTACTACGGTGGGTGAGGGGAGGGCATTTTTCACCACTCTCTCTCTATAACAACTATTTCTCTTTCTAGAAACGGGACTCCCACTCTCACTCAACTTTCTGATCTTTACCCTCTCCGAGCAATCCCAACGCCTGTGTTTCTTCTTGACCCAAACCCTCACTCGGACCTCACTCCTACACTCAGTTAGGTTCAAACAATTGGCGCCCACCGTGGGGCCAAGAAGAAACACTAAAGGAAAATCCCCCGATGGCAGAGCGCAACCCCGACCAACCTGACCAAGCAACACCGATCAAGGCAATGACTGACCCGAGGGTGTTCGCGGAAGCCAGCAACCTCAATGCCGTGCTCATTGAAGAAGAAGAGCCCGAGCTGACGGCAAAAGAAATGAGGGATCTAGTGAGAAAGCAGAACAACGTCATAGCCGACATGCAGAAACAAATGAGCCAAGTTATCGCGCTCATGATGAGCAGGGATAGCGCGCCAACGACAGGTGCGGTAGCGGACGCGCCTCAACGAACCTTCGCGGTAGCGCCACAGCAGGCTTTGGGAGAAACGTCGGGGACAGTCCAGCCACCCCAACACGGGGCGACGGAAATCCCCGCGTGTGAAGCGCCGGGGATCGAGCCACCAGAGCGGGCGGACCTCAGCTTCTTAGAGCAACACCTGTCTCCGCAGTACCGACCCAATCCGCCCAAAAGGGTCCTTCACCAGCCGCTGAGCGCGCAGATAATGGCAGAGAACCTAACAGGGGCGACGCCCGCCCTCCCGACATACAACGGCACGACCGACCCGGAAGACCATGTAAGCACTTTCTGCTTGCGTATGCAACTCCAAACCAACTCCAACGCCGCGCTATGCCGGACCTTCCCGTCGACATTCACCGGCATATGCCTCGACTGGTACAACCGCCTCCCAAATGGAATCATCCGCTCATTCGAGGAGTTCATACTCCTGTTCACAACGAAGTTCGCGTCCCAGAAACGGCGCCCGCTTCACCTCAAGGCCCTGATAGATATCAGGCAAAAGGAAGGAGAAAGCCTGAGAGCTTTCTATGCCAGATGGTCCAGAATAGCAATGGCCGTCCGCGATCTCACCCCCGAAACAGCCGCCCATCACCTCATGGAGGCCACCAATAATATGGAGCTCAAGCGGGCGTTGGCCAAGAGGCCCGTCACGCTGTCAACGGAGTTGGAGATGAAGATCGAAAAGGCGATCACGTTGGAGGAAACCCTGGGGGCAGGGTCCGTAAGGCGCTTCGAACCGGCGAAAATGCCGCGAGAAGAACAGGCGCGTCGTCAGCCTCCAGCCACGATCCCACGAGACCACTTGCTGCAAATGCACAGTGGCCCGAAGCGCGCCCCTCCTCCCCCACCAGAGCAGGCGCAACGCGGGCGATCGCCAGACAGGCGCGCGCATAACGCCTACACTCCCCTCAATGACTCAATGAGGAATGTGTTCCATGTCCTTCGCGAGAAGGGTTACAGGATCAACTGGCCTGCCCCGTTGAAATCCCAACCCTACATGCGCGATCCAAATAGGCATTGTGAGTTCCACAGGGCAACGGGGCACCGAACAGAAGAGTGCCGAGACCTGAGGTACGAAATAGAGGGCCTCATACAGAGAGGGCTGCTGGCCGAGTTTGTTCACGTGAAGAAAGAACAAGTTGAGCCCCCACAGCACCCGCCGCCGCCACCACCCCAAGCCGAATATAACGAGGACGCAGGCGCATACATAGTGCGCAAGGAAATTGGGGTGGTGACGGTCGAAGGGGATCGCCCCCAAAAGAAGACCAAACGGGAACGCGCGATGGAGTGCGCGACCACCGACGCGCCGACAAAGTTCAACCTAAGCTTCGACGACGCGGAATTCCCGCAAGGAACCCCATCAGAGGAGCCGCTCATTATCACCGCGCTAATCGCCGCCTGCAAAACCCACCGCCTCCTGGTGGACGGAGGTAGCGCGGCCGACATCCTCTTCCAGAGTACCATTGACAAAATGGACATCGATCGGCGCCTAATCAGGCATGCGCGTGGCAACCTAGTTGGCTTCTCTGGAACTAGAGTCCCGGTCACTGGGTTGGTCACCCTCCCTGTGGTAATTGGCGACCAGGAGCCTCGCGTCTCCAAACAGATAGAGTTCACGATCGTCGATTGTGAATCGGCGCACAATGGCATTCTAGGCCGGCCATTCCTTGCGAAGTTCCTGGCTCTCCCGTCGACGTGCCACCAGAAACTCAAGTTCCCAACACAGAGAGGAATAGGAGAAGCCCGGGGAACGACATGGGAAGATCGCGTTGTGACTCGACAAACCAACATCGTCGACACAAGGGCGGAAGAGCCCCGACCGGAGTCGATGGATTCCGATTTTGAGGTCGCGCTGGACCCAGCCGAGCCGACCAGGAAGATACGCATTTCCACTCACGTCAGCAGTGACGCAATCGAGCCGCTCGTGGCACTGCTGAAGGAGTACAAGGAGCTGTTCGCTTGGTGCACAGAAGACATGCCAGGAGTACCCAGGGAGGTAGCCCAACATAGCCTTGCAGTGCCAGCCAACGCGGAGCCAAGGCAACAAGGGCGGAGGTCCTTCACGGGCGATAAGCTGAAGGCGATAGAAGAGGAGGTAACGCGCCTGCTAGCAGCCGGGTTAATCCGACCCGTAAAATATCCAAAGTGGTTGGCAAATGTGGTATTGGTCAAGAAATCATCAGGGGCCTGGCGGATGTGCGTCGACTACACCACGATCAACAGAGTATGCCCAGGAGACCCTTACCCACTGCCGCGCATCGACCAACTGATCGACGCAACCGCAGATCACGAGACGTTGTCCTTCCTCGACATGTTCTCCGGGTACCACCAGATCCCCATGTCCGTGGAGGACGAAGAAAAGACGGCGTTCATGACGCCGTTTGGGAACTTCTGCTTTGTGGGGATGCCGTTCGGGTTAAAGAACGCGGGCGCGACATATCAGAGAATGATCGACACGGTCTTCTCGCAACAGATCGGGCGGAACATCGAGGCGTATGTAGACGACCTCATCGTCAAAACGAAGGCCGGCAAGTCGCACCTGCAGGACTTGCGTGAGACTTTCGAAGCTCTCCGTCAACACAGCCTTCGCCTCAACCCACTCAAGTGCGTTTTCGGAGCGGAAGCGGGGAAGTTCCTCGGGTTCATGATAACTAAACGCGGCATAGAGGTCGACCCGAAGCAAATCACCGCAGTCCAACAGCTGCGGGCGCCTCGGAACGCGCTGGAAATCCAGTCTCTGAATGGCAAAATAGCAGCGTTGGGGAGGTTCATACCGCGATCTGCTGACAAGTGCGCGCCCTTCTTCCAAACGCTCAAGAACGGGGCGCGCTTCACATGGACTCCAGAATGCGAGGCAGCGTTCCAAGAGCTAAAGGCGTATCTTGTATCCCCCCCTGTACTAACGGCCCCCAAGCTTAATGAAAAACTTTTCTTGTATCTCGCCGTGTCAACAAGGGCCGTGAGTGCAGTGCTAATATCTCGAAGAGACGGCAGAACCGAGCAACCAGTGTACTACACCTCGCGCACCCTTGTCAGCGCAGAAACAAGATATTCCTCGATCGAGAAGGCTGCCTTAGCGCTCGTGAGCGCTTCGCAGAAGCTCCGCCCGTATTTCCAAGCGCACCAGATCACCGTCCTGACAAACCTCCCGCTGAAAAAGATTCTGACATCAATGGAAGTGTCGGGGCGCATGGTCAAATGGGCGGTCGAACTATCCGAGTACGACATTCAGTACGCGCCAAGGCCAGCAATAAAGGCACAAATCCTCGCAGACTTCATTGCGGAGGGGGTAACCCTCGAAACAACGCCGGAGGGCGTCTGGGAAGTCTACGTCGATGGGGCGGCGAGCAAACACGGCGCCGGGGCAGGGGTCGTAGTGCGCACACCTGCTGGCGTGGTGCACGAAATCGCGATCAGGTTCCGGGCGTTGAAAACAAACAACGCCGCGGAATACGAGGCCATCTTGGCAGGGATGACAGCCGCTCACGACCTAGGGGCAAGAACGATACGGATACTCTCCGACTCCTCCTTGGCGGTCAACCAACTGAACGGCGCGTTCGACGCAAAGGAGGACGCCCTGGCACACTACATGGAACGCGTCAAAATAAGAGCTACAACGTTCGAAGCGGTAACGTACGCGCAGATCCCAAGAGAGGAGAACGCGCATGCCGACGCATTATCTAAACTGGCGACGGCCACCGACTTCGAGTCCACGCGGCTCGTGTCCGTTCAAAAGGAAGAGGAAGATACCCCTTCGGAATCAGCAGTCAACACGACACAGCTCATGACGAACGAAGACTGGAGACACCCAATTGTGGAATACCTCCAAGATGGGACGGTACCGGAGGACCCTAAGAAAGCTTGGGCGCTAAGGCAAAAAGCTGCTCGTTGCACACTTATCGAAGGGAACCTGTTCCGAAGGTCATACTCGGGCGTATACCTCAAATGCATCGGGCAAGAGGAGGCACACGACTTAGTACGCGAACTGCATGAAGGGCTGTGCGCAATGCATGCAGGGCCACGCAGCATGGAGCGCACCATCCTCCTGCATGGCTACTACTGGCCGAGGATTAAGAAGGATACGAAGAATTACGCGAACCAATGCCACAAATGCCAGGTCAATGCGCGCCAACACCACTTGCCGGCCACCGAGCTCCAAGGCAACTTGAGCCCATGGCCCTTCGCGCAATGGGGAGTTGATCTATTGGGCCCTTTCCCAACGGCAAAAGGGAGGCGCAAATACATAATCGTGGCGGTGGATTACTTCACCAAGTGGATCGAAGCCGAGGCACTGGCATCCATAACTGCACAGCAGGTAACGCGCTTCTTACGCCGCAACATTTTGTCGCGCTTTGGGGTCCCAAATGCACTCGTCTTCGACCATGGGAAGCAGTTCGATTGTGCAGACGTGATAGACTTCTGCGATGAGGTGGGGACCATTGCAAGATTCGCATCGGTCGCTTACCCCCAAGCCAACGGCCAAGCCGAGTCCTCCAACAAGGCGATCCTACATGGCCTCCACACTCGCCTGAATGAGGCCAAGGGCAATTGGGCGGACGAGCTACACACGGTGCTATGGGCGCACCGCACTACATACAAAGTGGCAACGGGCGAAACCCCCTTCGCCCTCACGTATGGCACTGACGCGGTGATCCCCATCGAGACAACAATACCGACCTACCGAATCACCGGGTACAGCGAGGAAGCAAACGACGAGGCACGCCTACTAGAGCTCGAATTGTCTCAAGAAAGGCGCGAGTTGGCAGCCATCAGGCTAGCTGCAATGAAAGAACAGGTAGCCAAGTACCACAACGCGAAGCTGGTCCCCCACAAGTTGATCCTGGGCGACCAAGTATTGCGGCGGAACTTCCGCCCCGACCCCAAGCACGGGAAGCTCGCCTCAACGTGGGAAGGTCCTTACCTAATCCGCGAGGTGGTGGGCGCCAACACATTCAAACTCAGCGAATTGGGGGGCAACAAGGTTCCAAGAACATGGAACGCACAGAATCTGAGGAAGTACCATCGTGCCGGTTAGCGTGTAGCACGTTTGTAACAGCGCATTAGCGCAATAAATAAAAGGACATGGTTCGAAAGAACAAAAATTAGCAATAGTCTAGCACTATTCGCGCAAAAGGACATGGTTCGAAAGAACAAAAATTAGCAATAGTCCAGCACTATTCGCGCAAAAGGACATGGTTCGAAAGAACAAAAATTAGCAATAGTCCAGCACTATTCGCGCAAAAGGACATGGTTCGAAAGAACAAAAATTAGCAATAGTCCAGCACTATTCGCGCAAAAGGACATGGTTCGAAAGAACAAAAAATTAGTATGAGTCCAGCACTCTGCGCTCAGTTCCACGGAACAAAACTTAGCAATAGCCCAGCGCTATTCGCGCCTAGTTCGAAGGAACAAAGATGAGCACCCAGCTCGCACATCCTCCGCGCGAGAGGACAGCGAAAGCAGCGGTTAGTCCAGTACTACTCGCGCCTAATCCGAAAGAGCGAAGAGCTAACGACAACCCAACACTATCCGCGCTCACCCAGTCCGCGCACCCTCCGCGCAAGCAAACGAAACAAATGCCCACCCCCGCACGCGAAGTTATCAAACAAGAAGTTAAAAAGCAAAGAGAGAGAGGAGCAATCACAGTCGAGGGTCAATTGGCATAATCATAGAAGAAGCCGAAATTTTGTTCGCAATTACACGGATAAACAAGGATAACAGCTAAGGAAAAACGGGGCGACACTTAGGCAGAGCCAGCGTTGGGCTGCTCGTCCTCCTTGCTTGACTTGCGACGCACCAAGGGGCTCTCCTCTTCCTCATCCTCGTCTTCATCGGCCACCTCGCCATCCCTCCGGGCGCCTGAAGCCTCCTCCCCGTCCGGACGATCTACCTCCTCCCGGCGCTCCCCCTCTTCCTCCTCCTCTTCCTCGGATTCGGAGTCAGAATCCAAAGGACGCTTCCCGCCGATCCAAGACTTGACGTGCTGGACCATCTCGCGAGTATCCCAGTGCATCCCTGGATTCTCGGGGCGAACCTTCTTGCCGACCGCTATCACGGCCTTGGTCATGGCATCCGCCATGATCTTCCCGAAAGGTTGGGAAGACTTGAACTGGCGGACAGCCGCGACCTCAGCTGCGCGAACGGCCTCAGCCTTCGCGACGGTATGAAGGCGGACAAGGTCGTCCTTCTCCTTCTGGAAGTCCTCGCGAGCCTTGCGTAGCTTCTCAGAGAAGGAGACTTCCAATTCTTCCCGGAGGGCGGAGCGCTCTTCGTTCCGCACCTTCTCTTTAGCCGCTTCCACATCCGCGGCCAACCGGCTCTGCAAGAGGCCGAGCGACTCCAATGCCTCATTGGCCTTGGACGTCGCGTCTTCGGCCCGGTTGTTTGCCCCCAGCACCTTCCCCTCCAGCTGCACGATCTGCGCCTCGTCAGCCTTCATCTTCGCGCGCATCGCGGCGCGCTCCTGCTGCGCTCGGAATGTCGCCGACAGACCCTACGACGCCACGAGCCTTAGCCAAATGCGATAGCAATAAAAGGGAAAACGGAAGAGAAGAGAAGAAGGTAAAACCTAAACTACGGGGGTCTAACTAGGACTTACCGCGAAGTGGATCTGCGCCAGATCATGGAGAGGGTCTGTCTCCTTCACCCGCGGAGGAACGGTGAGAACGGGCCCGATCGCCCGGAGCGCATGGTTGGCGGAGACCAGGTTGCACGCCGCCGCGGTATGGATCCGCACGTCTCGGACTTGGTGGACGGCGGCGGTAGCGGGAGTAGCACTGGCGGGGGCAACATTGGCGGTTGCTCCGGAGGAGCTGCTCGCCCCACTCCCATCCCGACGACCGGGTCTGGTCACCGTCGCCTCCGGCTGGGACAACGCTAAGGACAGCTGCTGCGCGGCGGTCAGCTGCGGCGCGGCAGGTGTCTGCTTCACCGCCAGAGGAGTCGGCTCCGTGATGCGAATCGTTTTGCGGGGCCTCTCAACAGCCTGCGCGGGCGGCTGCTCAATATCCTTCCGCTTCGAAGCTTTAGGCGCCGCGACGTTCTTCTTCTTCTTCTTCTTGTCAGCGCGGGGCGCGACGTCGTCCACCGACATCATACTGGCGATGTTGGAGAAATCAACACCTGCGCCAATAAGTCGTAAGAGAGCGGTTAATAAGATAGAATACAAAGGAAAGAAAACACAACTAACCATCCCCAAACAGCTCCTCCAAGCAGGCCTCGCGGACTCCCTTGGCGTATAAATTGATGCGATGAGGCATGCAAGCCTCATACTCGTCGTTCAGCCCGACATAGAACCCGACGTCCGACTCGAACCCATGTGTACTGCCCTTCTCCCAGGTGGTGGGCTCCGCCATGGTCCCGCTAGCCCATTGCCCGGGGGTAGGCTTAACATAGAAGAATTCCTCGAACCAGGTTTTCTTCAGCTTGGGCGAGCCATACACAAAACCATCGGGGCGGTGGTCGCGCCGCATGATGGAGAGACAGTCGCTCACCCTGGTGGGCTCCTTGATTTTGTACATCTTCCTGAACAGGCCATACGTAGGCTCGATGTTGAGCCTTTTGCACGCGAGACGGAGGCAGCTCGCGTGCATGATGACTGAAGGAGAGAGCCGCCCGACGGAGCACTTGAGGCGCTCATAGATCGCGCACAACAGCGGATCGATGGGGAACTTGAACCCCATCGCCCAGTACTCCGTGTACACGCCGAACCAACCAGGGGGGCAATTGCCCACCATGCTGCGCACCGACGGCGCAGCGTACTCCCAATGGGGGGGCAAGCCCAGCCCGCGGACCAACTCCTCCACGTCGTCCACGTCGTATGATGAGGAGTGCTCGGGTCCGCGCTTAAGGTTGTCCGAGGGCGCCGGCTGATCGCCCCACATCTCGGCCCACTCGATCACACGGTAGGTCGCGCCGACGCCTTGCGGCCCCAGACGGGCGAAAGATTCGGAAACGCGCTCAATGGCGCGCGGCGCGAATTGTGCAGCGATATCTCCTTGCGCCATCTCGTCCGCGGCCTCATCATCGACGACTTCATCGTCGGTAACCTCATCGTCGATAACTTCATCGGCCCCTACCGGTCGACCACCCGGAGTACGCCGGATGATCATCACTCCTCGAGCCTGCTGCATGGCTTCCCCACTGCCGGAGGGAATATCACCCACGTCGGAGGAGCTTCCGACACCGTCGCCGGACCTGGCATCGTATGACGGCGTCGCCGGAATCCCACCGTCACCACCGTCACGTCCGCCGCCAGACCCGTCATCCCAACCCCCAGAACCACCGTCCCCGTCACCGGAACGGTCAGAAGAAGTGTGCGAGAGAGGGGAGAAATTACCTTCTTCGCCTTGCACGACCTCGGCCTCGTTGTTGTTGTTGACGCCGGACATGATGTCGACTAGAAACTTGGCAACAGTTAAGAAGGATCGAGGTTGCAGAAGGAGGAGAAAGAATCTCAGAGAAAGCAAATCTCAGTGAAAGCAAAGGAAAACAGAAATCAGAGGAAACAGATGAGTCCTTACTTCTCACAACAACCCATTCTTATAGTGGGTCGGAGGGAAAATAAAGGGCCAATAGGAATGCAAGGGGCCAATGTCGGCTAGCGGAAGGCGAAGGGTTAAAGCAACATAGGGATCCGTAACCGTCAGATCCTACCAAATCTTTTTGAAATTCAAAAATCCCCGCCCAAATAACCTAACCACACAATGACACGTGGACACCTACCAACATAGGCACTAGTCGGCGACGCCACGAGTGCCGCGCACCGCCTGGGGGGCAAGATATACCCGCGAGGAAAGAAAAACATGCTTCACGCAGCACCGGGTATCACGCGACGCGCGAGTGCGCGATGTGCCGCGGGCGCGCGAGCGCGCGAAGTTCCCACACATCGCGCGCGTCGAGCCGAGCCCAATCGCGGGCGCGCGCCAGCAATCGCGCCGCTGCTTCATAATATCGCGCGCGCCTAAAAACCTAGACGCGAGCATGCGCGGGAGCCAACCGATCACGACGAGCGGAATAGACCCAAGAAACCAGCACCACGGAGACCACACAGGCCCGAGTCATTCAGGAAAAATCCAAACAGGAGGTGTTCGCAAAACACCCCCTGATGGGGGGCAATTGTTGGGCATGTGACTCGGACCTAGCCACGTCAGGGAGTGGGCGCGACTGGATGGACTCCGACATAGCAGCGCGAAGACCCCGAGCGCGACACCTCATCGTGGTCAACCATGTCCTGGCGCGAAGAGTTGGTGCGCGATACTAGTTACAGGCGCCGAGGAAGAGCATAGCGCAGGCCAAGCCAAGAGAGGAGGGAAGCGTAGCTTTACTCCCCAGGAAGTGGTCACATCAAGACCAGTGGCAAGTCTCTGACACGTCCTAGGTAGAGGGATGGCCTAGACAGAGCCTAAAATCCTTAGTATGTGCCAGTGGTCACATCGTTGTATCCCAATTGTCACATCTTGTATCCCCACTTGGGTCAACCACTCACCCACCACAATGAAGCCTATAAATACGGCATTTACTACGGTGGGTGAGGGGAGGGCATTTTTCACCACTCTCTCTATAACAACTATTTCTCTTTCTAGAAACGGGACTCCCACTCTCACTCAACTTTCTGATCTTTACCCTCTCCGAGCAATCCCAACGCCTGTGTTTCTTCTTGACCCAAAACTCAAATCATACATACAACACCTATGATGATCACTTATCTTTTCTCTATAGCATAGTCACATAATTGTAGAACCAAATATTAACCGACGCAATATATACTTGGATTCTTTCTTCAAATACCAAACACCATCATATTCGTTCAAGTATTTTTTCTTCTAAGAATTCGTATATACATGGACAATGCTAACATCAGTTCGTGTCTCCCCTCAAAATCAAATAATTAATGTGTTAGACCCACCATAATTATGAACTCCAGCGCAAACAAATACTAAAGGCTGTAAATAGTCGTCATTAGGATAATGAAGGTTTGGACCCAATTATAGATGGACACACCTCCTCAACCTAAATGAACGGTCTATATTAATAATAATGCCGCTGATTTAGTTCCATAATGCCCACGAAGTTTGGAAATACTCCAAATTAACCCAAGGGTTTAGAAGAACCGATGAATCTTTACTCGAAATTTACACCCACGATGAAGACAGAAGGGTTATGCGCCGCTGTTTGTTTGCATGTACATATGTAGCCTTGGTGGGTCTGAAGCTGAGACAAGTACGCAATTTCGAAAGCTTTGTCGTGGCGTGTAGTGTAGGGCAATTTCCAAGTAAAGTGGGACCGTGAAGTTTGAAGAGAAATGGAGCTTCTTTGTTCGATAGCCGGGCGTCAAGGGTTGGTGACAAAAGGGAAATTAATGACCAAAATGAAGACGAACGATCGATAGTTGCGTCTTGGACGAGGTATACATACATTTGAGGAGCGTCAGAGTGAGAGTACAGTACGTAGATGAGATGGTTGGGGAAGTTAACTTGTGTGGCGGCAGAGTGCTTCGGGGGAAGATATTTTCCTATCCCATATACTTCCACTTTAATAGTAGTTTACACAGGCCTATCAAAATATGGATTCGGTTTTTGGGTTTTCGGTATTTAACCAGAAGTTGCACCGAATAAGAGTTCATATATAATGTTTATGTGTCGAAACCTGCATATATACGTCTCGATCGGTTATTTTACACTATACTTCATGTTGTCTTTGTAGGTTTCAGAATCGTTGGCATGGATGGTTTGGTTCTGACTTCTGAGTTACATGTGATAGGGGGCTTAGCTAGCTAGATGGGGATTATTTTTTGGTTACTAATTCGATAACCAAAGCGAACCAGTTCGCCAAACCCTAGCTCCAGCTGCATAATGATTTTAATTTTTTTTCCACAAGGCTATTTGAGATCAACATATTGGTTTTCGGTTTGAATGCTTTTCGATGAAAATTACAAATATTCAGTAACCAGAAGGAAGGGACCAGAACCTGTAGTATACCCAACATTTTCCGGTTATTTTACTATTCGTGTTGTCCTTTTAAGTTTTGGTATAGTTGACATTGATGGTTCGGTTCTGAGCTACACGTGTGATTGGGGTTTCTAGTTGGTTGGGGATGGTTTTTCGGTTCCTAGTCGGATAACCAAAGCGAACCGATTTATTTGCCAACCCTAGTTCCAGCCGGATGGGTTTTCCGTTTTCCTTTTTTTCCCCACAAGGTCTTTGGGCATTCAAGTAAACGCAAGATCTTTGGGCCGCTCGGCAACTTTGTAAGCCCAAGAACGCACATTCATTTTCATTCAACGCACCGAAAGGCGAATGATTTGGGTCGTTTGGCAAAATTTTAAGCCCAAGCCCAGTGCAGTCGGAAGCGCGCGCTGGAATGGAGAGGCACATGCAGATACAGAGGGAGATCGGAACAGATCATGCACGTACGGAGAGATCTAATTAGGCCCGGGAGATTGATTATTCATTAATTAATAACAACTAGAGGCTATTAATTAAGTAAGTAAGAGTTCAGTGCTGCAGAGGCTAATTGTTTGTATATATACTCTATTAAAGATCCAAGATTTGGTTTTAGCGGCATGCCTGTGCCTGCCTATAGCTAGCAAGATAGCTCATGGAATTTCATAATGGTCTCTAAATTAATAAAGTGTGATCCAGTACTCATAATTCATGACATAATTAGTTACTTAATTACAACAATTCTCTCTTCATAAACAATCCTGCTGCTTTCAGCTGACAATTAATTAGGAGATGATCTTGTTCTTTAATGAATGAATATACCTATTTAAATATGTGAACGTATTGGTGGACAGTAGCTTTGTTCCACACTCTATAATTTGCGCATGTTGGGTTAAGTACTATCTATATAATAAGTTACTTAGAATTTGTAATAAGTGCATGACCGATTCAAATGCCTCCGCCCACGGATTTTCGACGGATCGATGCTGCCAGCTAAATGTAAGATTAGAATATAAATGATCTAGTAATTAAGAAAGAACAAAGAAGGCTGAAATCGGTGGAATTTAAATTTATGACTTCAAACCCCATGAAATTATTGAAATAATTTTGTTTCGATAGAAGATTTGATATAAGAAATTGTTTTAAGTTGTCTTTTCGGCGATGAAATCGGCAATATCATCTTATTGGGAAAAGAATTAGGGTGACGAAACCAAGAGTTTGAGAATTAGGAATTACATCAACTTAAATATATAAATTTTCCCCATCCAAACGCAAGAGTTCTTTACTAAATTTAGAGACTCCATATATGAAATTTAAACACGATTCCATCTTTCATCTCTTTCGTCCAAACGCCTCATGAGTAATCTCATGACGACAGTTCAAATTCATTAACTAACAATTTCGCTTCTAGTACATATATAGTTTGATGAAATTCTTGATGATTTGATTGGGATGGAGAGGTGTTTTGCCTTTCCTTGCGTCAGAACCTCGATGTATATGTATTCGAGACTACTCATGATGAATATTCGTGAAATCAATCCATGAGTTCAAGTAAAACAATTCAAGAACCCATCGTACTAACCATGCATCAATCAGTTGTTCATTGTATAAGTGGTGTTACCGCTTGCATTGATTATGCTCATTCATTCCCTCCGATCTTGAGCTTGAAATCGTCCCAGAACCTTGAAGTGTGTGCAATATTAATACTGCATGGTAATCATAACTTGGCAATGGTGCCCAGATAATATAGAGTTCGACACTTGGGCTGGTAATAGTAAGTGCGGTTTGCAGTCTTGGAATCTATCCATCTCTGTCTGGTTGACGCCATGTCCGATCATCTTGTTAATTCCATTAAGCCGCCGGCCGGCGGGGTAACTGATATCCAGCGACCTCCCGCAAGTACGCCATAATTGCCACCAGAAAACGTCTTATCATGAACAACTTTAGTATTCCACATCTGGCTAGCTAGTACCATTGCTTTCTCCATCATTTATTTCCTCTGACTGTGGCTTCAAATTGTGGGGTGCAAGGAATTAAATTGAAGGCCTATAAGAAGATTCCTACGTACATTTGCTTTTTATATTGCTCATTTACTATCTACCTTTTTCTTGGTGTGAAGTGCTATTTAAGTTATGTTGGTAGGGAAGACCAGTGCAGTGCGGTAATGGAAACTGATAAAACAACTGGGTTAGGTTACCTGCTCTAGTAGTTTTCTTTTAAGATGAAATGGTGCTCTAGTAGTTTGTAACAAAGAGATTTATAAGGGTCATATATATTTACATTTTATGATTAGATACTACTTAAGATATTGGAATTTTAGACCTTCAAATTTGACAATCTTTCTAATAAATTTTTTATATTACGCATTTATTTAGTCCGATCTCATCATACCATGAAAATTTCTATGTGATCCAATTACAACATTTTATTTTTATTTCAATGAGTAATCTTATCTCTGATCTGATCATTAATTTCTGAGTGTGGACTTTGACGCCTAGTGGCAGCTAGCTGCCAGTGGTCCGAGTAGCGAGCAAGTAGCAGCAACTAGCACAGGCCCCATGTTCCCTTCCCCACCGCCGATCACATGACGCCCGATCAAACAATCTCATCTCCTTTAGATTTCCACCCGGCGCCACCCACCATCCCCACCATTCACATTTGACATTCCCACTATTTAATCCATACCCTCCTCCGCCTTTTTTCTCTCCGATCACTCCCAAACCCCCAACAATGGCGTCCCAAACTTCCACAATCATCAGCTCAAAGTTCACAGAGCAAGACTGGATCATCCACATTGAGCGCACCATCGCCCTCCCGGACCTCGACGCCGTCGCCCAGGCCCGCCCTTCCATCTTCCACGTCCCGGAATCCGTCCGCATCCGCAACCGCCACTCCTTCTCCCCTCAGACCGTCGCATTGGGGCCGTACCACCACTGGGTCCCCGACCTCTACCGCCTCGAAACCCTCAAGCTCGCCGCCGCCAAGAGGGCTCACTCCAAATTCCGAGTCTCCGCCGAGTTCAAGCACTTCGTCGACGAGCAACTGGCGGAGCAGCTCGCCCCGGATCTCCGCGCCTGCTACGACGCCCACCTGCCCATGAGCGACGCCGCTCTAGCCTGGATTATGGCCGTCGACGGGCTCTTCCTCCTCGATTTGCTCTACGGAGATCTGCAGGACGAGGGTCTCACGAGAGACGTCCTGTTGCTGGAGAATCAGATCCCGATGATTTTGTTGACGGAGGTGGTTTTGGGGAAATTCAGTGGCAACACTGACGGGTCAATTAGTCCGACGGGTAGGGATTTGATTTCCGTTTCGGTTGATTTCTGCAGACGGGTCTCGCCCCTGGAATTGGGATTACCCGACCCGAATCCGGAACCAAAGCATTTGTTGGATCTCTTCTACCGCCTGCTCGTTGGTGCGAAAGAGAAGCCGAAAGTCAAATCGGAAGGATACTCCTCCGACGAAATCTCGGCGGAGAAGCCGGGCAATTGTGTTCAGAGTCTCCGGCGGAGGGTGCTGGCGTGGCTGCGGAGGGTAGTTTCGGAAGAGGACGCCGCCGGTTTTATCCCGTCTGCTTCCCAGCTGCGAGATGCAGGGCTGAGATTCCGGGTCGTGGAATACGGCGGCGTTTCAGGGATATGTTTTGACAAGAGGTTCAAAACGCTCAGCCTTCCGTCGTTTAGCTGGAAGCCGCACTGCGACGTCGCTTTGCGGAACCTGGTCGCGTACGAGGCTGCGGCGGAGCCGGAGCGGCCGATCCTGGCGCGGTACGCCGATCTGATGAACGGGTTGCTGCAGTCCGCCGCGGACGCCGAGGTGATGGAAGAGGAAGGCGTTACCGTCGCTGCCGCAGGCGGCGGAGCGCTGGAAGTGTTCGGGCGCGGGATGGGTTTGTCGAACGTCGGCGGAAACTGCTCGACGGCCTTAGACGGTACCATTGAGGCAGTGAACGAATTCTACAGGGAGAATCGGAAGGTGGAGGTGTGGAAGACGGCGAAGAGGTACGGGAAGCGGGCGACGGAGATCGGGACGTTCGTGGCGGCGCTGGGGCTGTTGGTCTTCTTCTGCCTGCAGATTGTTTTGGGGATTTTCGAAGGTGGGATCTCCGGTGTTTCTGAGATGACGCCGGCGGCGGGAATTGCGAAGATGTTGCCGGGGAATTCCGGTGGGTCCTATCTGCCGGAATCTCAGTAACGTTGACTCCGTTAGATTTGGGGTTTTGTGAAAAAATTGTACTGATTTGATTTGAGTTCGTGATTATTAATTCCACGAGTAATGCTAACTGAGATGTGTTTGTTAGATCTGATCCCGTTGCTAGCTGTTTCCAATTGGATAATATTTTACTCTGTTTTTTGGCTGCCTCGCTGTGACTCAGTTCCTGTAATTCTGTTTCTTTTGGATCGGTCTGCCACTCAGTGTTTGTTTCACACATGATCCACTGATTAATTAGTTGCGATTGGGTAGCTTTGCGACAATGATTTGTTTATGGATGGGTGGTGGGTTTGGATTGTCAAACCTAATCATAAAAGGTGGCACTTGGTTTGATGTAGTTGTTCCTTCAGTGACTTTGCCATGATAATAAGTGCCATTATTGGGGAAACGGCAAATGGATTGACCACTATTACTTGGCATTGGATTAGCACTTGTCATGTCGGCCAACAAGACCATGTCCAACATCGAGTTTTGATAAGTACATCATGTTTTTCTATCCAAATTTGCTAAAGATATGAGTTTTAGAGGGGTTCAAGCTAGTTTGGGAACTAGGGTTCGAGAAGGTGGTTGCCTTTCACCTTAATCAACCAGTCGGTGAATTGGAAAGTGTATCTTACTCATGTGTAAGATATTCACTCATGTGTAAGATATTCGCCTTTCACCTTAATCGGCTAGTCGATGAACGATTATAAACGATTGTTTATGTTTATGATTGAAAAGTGTATCTTACTCATGTGTAATTCTAGAATAACAATTTGTTGCACTATATTATTAAGCCCATTATAGATTTTTTTTCCTCTCGATTTGGTTGTCATGAATGATATAGATTTTCATATACTTTCTCTCGCCTATTGACTTTTGTTGTATCACTTTTCAAATATTTTTCGGGCCTCGGTTGATTTTCATATCATTAATTGCATCTAAAATTTAAAATTGACATGTATCAAATACATATGTTCCAATTGTACTTGAAGTTGTTGATATCGCGCCCATACTGTTACTTGTTTGCAGTTAAGAGCGTTTTTTGAGTGTACAAAAGTCCATCAAGAATAAATAACAATTTTTTTGAGACGAAAATGTTTGACTCAAATAACTTCACACCTCATAAGGATTTAGTCTTCTATGATGCTCATTGATCATAAGAGAAAAATGACCAACACACAAAATACAATTGAGCATGCCGACAAATCAATTTGTGAATCGAGAATGTAAGTCATTTGCATGTAGTTGGCCATTGCAAATTTCACCTCTTTCGTAAAGGGTAAACATAAATGCCACGAAACATTCGGCCCAATATGTCTTACATTTTCAGTATTTACAGCTACCAAAAAACCTCGCTTTTGTCGTGGGAGTTTTGCCGTTTACAAGTGGTAAAATCTTATCTAAAACCCATGCCCTACACTAGAAAAGGAAAACTCAAGCTCCACCCTTGAAGTCCACGTCATCATAACCCACAACGACGTCGGCCTGCTTCCCCATCCCTTGGGCCTGCGCAGGCCCATAGGCCCCGGAGCAGCCCAAATAGTACACGAAGTTCGCCAGGCTGAGCACCGCCAGCAGCCAGTAATAGTAATCGTACCGCCCCTTGTCAATATCGCTCGAAACCCAGCTCTCCCCTCCTTCCGCCGCCGTCACCCCGTCGACGGCGTTCATGATGAAGCTCGACGCCAGGCTGGCACCGGACATTGCCACCCCCCACAGCGTCGTCGACACGCTGCTCATGCTCCTCGGCAGCTCCTTGTAGTAAAACTCGCTCTGCGCGGTGCCGTTTAGCCCCTCCGCCAGACCCAACAGCACGAGCGACGGCATCATCCACATCGCCGACGACCGCGTCCCGAAAACGCTCTGTTGGCGGCGGCGAAACGTTTCTGCAGCTCCCAGCGCTGCCATGGAGAGCGACGAGAGGAAGATCCCCGCCCCCATCCTCTCCTTTGTGGTGAGCCGGGCCGGTTTGCCCCGAATCCGTGACCCGACCGGGATCAGGACCTTGTCGTACACCACTACCCACATGGCCAAAGCCGCGACCATGAACACGCCGAACGATCCCTGAAAAAAAAAAAACTACTGCATTAAAAAAAAATTCACTTTTTAAAAAAATTACTATTAATTGATAACATTACCACTAGACTGATAATTTACCGCGGGGATCTCGATGCTCGGGGTGACGTGGCGGTCCATGTTGGACGCCATGATGGTCTGGAACGAACCCTGGCTTATGTCGATCGCCATGATCATCCCCGTGGACCAGATGGGGACGATCCGGAGCAGGGATTTCAGATCCTCGACCTGATCGACGGTGCAGAGGCGCCACGGGTTGGACGCGGCTCCCTCCGCCGTCAGATCTTGGTCGGGGTTCTGGATCCTGCAAGCCCTGTTTAGGAATTTCACATTTTCGGAAGGGAGGAGGCGGGTGGTCCCCACGGGATGGTGAAATCCGTCCACGTCATCGTCTGGAAACGAAACGCTGCGTTTTGTGAACGAAGCGACGAGGACCTGAGCGAGTCCCGTGAAGAGGCTGGAGTTGGTGGGGTCGGACGTGACGTAGAAAGGGGAAGCGAGGAAGAAGGAGACGGCGGCGAAGGACATGAGGACGACGGGGACGCCGAACCCTACTTTCCAGCCCATGGTTTCTTGGATGCAGACGATGCAGGTGAGGGCGAGGATGACGGAGACGGAGACGAGCATGTACCACCAGCTGAAGAAGCTCTCCAGGATCTTGTTGTTGTTGTTCTTGCTCGTCAGGGGAGTTAGTTGGTCGGCTCCGAAGGCCATGGCGGAGGAACGGACGCCGCCGCTGCCGATGGACATGAGGATGAAGGACGAGTAGAGGAGGATGAGCTGCGGCGTGGTGGCGGTTTTTTCGCAGGTGGCGGCGGTGGTGGAGGAGTGGACGGCGGTGCAGGGGCCTGGCCT
Organism: Linum tenue; assembly: GCA_946122785.1. Classification (NCBI taxonomy): domain Eukaryota; kingdom Viridiplantae; phylum Streptophyta; class Magnoliopsida; order Malpighiales; family Linaceae; genus Linum; species Linum tenue. The sequence goes on along the minus strand of CAMGYJ010000005.1, from coordinate 559,337 downwards.
TGCTTGTGGGATCATTGCCGTTAGCCATATCGTCACCAACCCCTGTCCAAAATGGGCTTTTGTTCAGTTGTTTTTTCCGTGAGGAAAACTCTGTTGTTTGAATTCAATTAATGCGCATTAACTTAGTATTTTAAGAATTTGAGTATGCTAAAAAGAGTTTGAAGAAGAAGAAGAGTTATATGAGAGAGGCTTAATGCATAATGTATGAATAGTCGATTATTACAAAGAAGCTGAAGCATTTATTGTTTGTAGAATAATGAAAAGTTTTTTAATGTTATAATCAATAAATAACTATCGTAACTTTCGTTCTCGACCCATCATAATTAGGCACAATCATAATAACATTAGCTACACATAACATTGTTAGTAAATTATAGTCGCTCATCTGCAGCCACTCATTCTGTAAGGTAAACAACAACAAAATCTACATTAAAAAAAAAGTTCACACTTCTTAATATTTAATGTAGCCTCCAAATTGGGAACCTTGTAACATATATGAGGCTATGCTGTAATGTTCGTAGGCTCCGATAAAATGACGCGTTAATTAATTACTCGCAGGATAAAAATCAGTCACTCATTCGGACCAGAACAGGCAAGTAATATTTGAGTGAAAAAATTGAATTGAGAATTTACCATGAGGCTGAAAATGGAGCCTAAGGCGATCATACGGAACCTGCCGACGTAAGAATCGGCGAGAAAGGCGCCGAGGACCGGCGTGAAATTGGTAGCTGCTGACCACAAGAAGAGTAAATTGGCGCCTTGAACGTTTCCCATGCCGTACTCCGTCGTCAGGTACAGAATCATGTTCGGCATCAGCCCCAGAGTCGCCACCTTCTCGAACGCCTCCGCTCCTGCAGTAGTTTCATCATTTCACCAGCCGGAAAATTCGCCGGAAATCAGTTCACTTTTTTTTTTCTCTAGGTCCGATAAACCCGGAATATTTGACCGTGGACTCAATTGGTAGTGGCAGGTGATGGATTTGAGCATGTACCTATGATGAACGGCAGAGTTCTGAAGCCACCCTTGAGGTTATCGCCGTCGCCGCCGTGGCTAGGGAGGAGGAGTGGCTCCTTGACGGCGGACATCTTGTCGGGTTGGATGATGCTTGGTGCTCCGGCCGGCGTCCTCGATCGCTGCGTTTAAGAGAAAAAAGGGAATGAAGCTAGCTCAGGGAGAGGACATTTCGTATTGTTAATTTGTAATGCTTTGATTCAACATTTCGTATTTATATTTATCACTTTGTGAGTTATCTTTGGTGGAATTTTATTTATTTATTTATTTATTTACGTGAGATATTATATGTGTAGTCAATAATGGAGCTGGGGGGAGGGGAATGTACGTAACGTAAGGTATGAGATATTTATTTTTTGCTTTCCTCAATTACATCAGAACGTGAGGTTGATGGTGAAGTACTGTAAATTTGTTATTTTTGTTGTCATCGAAAATTCCACGTAATAATGAAATATAAAAAAACAAACAAAGAAAGAGTGATGGGACAGTGATGGGACATCGTTGCCTGCTTCATATTTTTATTTTTGGGTCTTTGAGTTTTGCAGGAAACTTAATTACGGTTCTATTTTGGACTTAGTAAGGCTGAATTTAACCATGATGGTTCAGGTTCACTGGACATATCATTATATAGTTTACGGTTGAATAGGTAATTACCTGCGTACAATGCACAGTGAACATAAACCACAGGTTTACCTTCATGAATTAACAAAGATCTTGGATACGAGAGGTAGGTAATATGATCTCTCACGAGTGTAATCGTTATCGATATTGTAAATATAATCGTCGTGAACAGATGATCGGTTGATGTGATGTGATTGATGTACCAGACATGGTCTTTTAAACTTAAGTTTAGTTCCAAGTCAATGTGATTGTTTTATTACCGATGATTCTTTAAATCCCGTTTGGATGCCATTCAAAATTGATAAAAGTTATTATTATATCCAATGGTCCTAATTGAAACGAGAACTAAATAAGTTAGAATGAGTTTCGAGGAGAGAAAATTACATACAATCTATATATTTTCATCATTTACAACAATTTGAGTTATTAAGATGTGGTAGTCCTTCTACTGTAAAGTTTTTTTTTTCATAAAAAAAGTGTTAATAAAAACATATGATGTTTGAGTCGTGATAAACTCATGCAACTCTACATAGCCTATGTTTGGCCCGGCTTTTAGAAGTGCTTTTCGGCTTCAAAAGCTTAAGCAGGGCCAAACACCTCTAAAAGCTCGGCTTTTGAAAAGCCGAAAAGCGCTTTTGTATAACATAAAAGCAGAAGCTCCGATTTGGAGCTTCTGCGAAAAGCTGTTTTGAAAATACAAGATTATCCTTACCATATTTTAATTTTATTTCAGAAAATATAATTTTCCTTCATTTATATCATTTTAAAAATAAAATAAATTATAAAATCATATTATTTAATATAAAAGAAATCTAACAAGATCCATTTTGACTACTTTTTATTGTTTCGAATTTTTATTTATATTTTATATTATAAGTCCTTTATAGTCATTTTACACAACCTCTCATATTAAAAAGCACTTCTAATAGTTTTACAGCCAAACACTAAACTGCTTTTTTTGAAAAGTACTTATCTAAAAGCTCCAGCCAGAAGCTGCTTCTGCAAAAGCTACAGCAGGGCCAAACTAAGCTATATTCAACTTGACAACAGATTTGTACAATTTTCTAGCAATCAAATGAATTTTTTTATTTATTTATTACAACATCAATCAATAATAATACACATGTGACATGACCAATCCGTTACACTAACACTAGTTTCCTTTGTGATCAATGGGTTGTTCCCCTGCATCCAAACCCTGGCCGAGCTCAGCTTTACAAGGCCCATAAGCCTTAGCACAACCAAGATAATACACAAAATCAAGAACAATCAAACCAGCAATCAGCCAGTAGTAGTAATCGTAATGCCCCTTGTTGATATTCCCAGCAATCCAGCTCTCCCCCTCTCTCCCTCCTTTCGTCAGAATCTCCACACCGCTCAGCACAAAACTGGCCACCAAGCTCGCCATCGACAGCCCCATTTGGTACAACGTCGTAGATATGCTAGCCATGCTCTCAGGCAGCTCACTGTAGTAGAACTCACTCTGTGCAAGGTAGTTAAACGCCTCTGCAATCCCAAATGGGACGTAGTAAACCACGAACCACATCGCGGACATGTCCACTATACCTGTTGGATCATCGGTTAGCCCCTCGTCGATGGCCCTTTCGCGGCGAATCATCTCCACGATGGCCAGTGCTGAAATTGCTGCAGAGGAAATCAGGATTCCCAGTCCTAACCTCTGCTTCATGGAGAGGTGGAAGGGTTTGCCTATGAGCTTGGAGGTTATGGGGGTGATGATTTTGTTGTAGAGAGGAACCCATATCAGTTGCGTTAGCACGATGGTTAGGCAGAAGGAGCCGGCTGGGATTTGGAATCCTGTTGGATTGAAGATGTGTCGATCCATGGTGTTGAGTTGGAGCAAGTGGAATGGGAGTTGGGTTGTTGGTAGTGACATAATTACTCCTGCAAACCATATGGGAATCACTCGGATTACGGATTTCAGATCCTCCACTTGCTCTACTGTGCAGAGGGTCCATGGATTTGTGGCAGTTCCATCAGGGTTCAGCTCTTGTTCAGGGGAGTCAATGATGCAGGCTTTGTTCAAGAACATCAATTTGTCACTTGGATGCAGGGGAGTTGCAGGGGAATTGGGATTGGAATGGTAGGTATGAACTTCAGAAGGCAACTTGATCCATCTTTTTCTGGAACCAGCAGCTGCAACCACTACTTGAGCGAGTTCAGCGAGCAGGCTCGGTTTGGTCTTCTGCTCGAGATACAACGAGGAACCCGATACGAAGATGAGGCCCGACGACACGATGAGAATCAATGGAACCCCAAAGCCAACTCTCCAACCTGCAGCTTCTTGGATGTAGACAATGACTGTTACTGCTATTAGTATGGCAACTGTTGAGGAGATGAAGTACCAGCTGACTAGACTCTTCAACAAGGCTCCTGAATCGTCATTTGTGGTGCCATCTTTGTTCCTGGGGATGATTTGGTCAGCACAGAAGGCCAAGCTGGATGATCTCATGCTTCCAGAACCGATGGAGATGAGGGCTAAGGAGGTGCATAAGAGGGAAAGTTGTGGCAGTGTGGCCTGTTTGCAGGTGGTGTCAACACATGGTTGAGGCCTAGCTTGTGGGATGGTTGCAGTCAGCCATAGCAGAAAGGTACCCTGTAGTGGAATTTGCAGAAACTAGGGATTAGTTTATGATTTCAACACTCAATTTTTGGTGGTTGAAGATACAAATTGCAGTCATGAAGTCAGGAAAATGAAAGCATCTTGTTTATGAATAAACTATTGAAGGGTAATGAGAGAGCATCTTCTGAGGTTGAACGCCTAACCAGTGGTTGCAGCCTTTTGATGTCTGTTTCTTATAAAAATGGATTAATTGTATAAACGGTCACTGCAATTTTTGGATAATCGATAAGCTGATCACTAAAGTTGATTGATTGTGATTGCAATTGACAATGACTAACAAATTGTCCCTTAGCTCATCGCTTTCAAGTTCTTCACACAAATTTGTCCATATTAAGGTGTCAAATTCATCCGATTATCTGACAAAAAAAAAGTTAATGCAAGAAATTTTGATTAATTTCCAGAGGGGAAGGGAATTGATTCAGGTGGTTACTAATAACACAAGTTCAAATTGAATCGAGTAAAGGTTTGATTTGTATCTAATACTAGGTAAAATAAATATTCCATTACATCTCAATTTTGCCAATGAGGATTTTTTAGTATAATTTTAGTAGTTGGCACAATAAGCCGAATAATTTGGACGAAAAAGTTGTCACCGGAAGATCGAGAGAGTGACAAATATTCTAAATATTGAAGTCCACTAACCCTTAGTTTAATGGCTAGTTGTGTAATTGACCCCTTATTTATATATTTAACCCATTGCAAATTGGCAAAGCTAATGAAAGGAAATTGCAGGTACAACAAGAAAAGATTATTATTTTATATGTGCTGGTGGTGACAGGCCAGCATCTCAACCAGAACCAGGTATGGTCACTAAAGCAGAACTCAGGGGAACTTAACTAAAGGCTCTATCTAATTAAGCAGCAGAGACTACTGCTGGAGTTATTGCCCTTACTGGTAAATTCAATCAGTTTCGATGAACAAACACTTACATTTGCACAGATAGACGTGTAAGTAAATGATATAAGATCGATTTACCGTTTACTGACCAGAGCATGGGCGAGGGAGCCGAAAGCAATCATCCAGTATCGGCCGACATAAGAATCGGCCAGAACTGCTGCAACGACGGGCGTGAAATTGGTGGTAGCAACCCAGATGAAGATCAGGTGGGCACCATCGCTGTTCTTCATCCCGTACTCTGTAGTCAAGTACATGATCATGTTGACCGGAAGCCCATAGCTCACCATTTTCTCCAATGCATCAGTTACTGGTTTGAAGATTACATAGAAAAAGGGGTTTCATTAGAGGAAAAATGAGTTAAAGAAGGTAGAATCAAGAAGGTGATTAGATATGGATTTGCAGTTGCAGTAGCCCACCTATGATGAAAGGCAGGGCCCTGAAGCCACCGTTGCTGCTGCTACTCTTGGTGGCTAAAAGTGGCTCTCCACTCGTGATTTGACAATCTGCTGCATTTTCCATCGCCATTCCTCTCTCTCTCTCTCTCTCTCTCTCTCTCTCTCTCTCTCTCTCTCTCGGACTGAGGAGGTGGAGAACGAAGAGAACTAGCTTAAATATATTGGGTCGTCAGTCGTCGCTAAACTTTGTGACTTGTTGTCATTTACAAATCACTCAGCTGGATTTTATTTCTCTGCAAACTCATCGTTGAAGTTAGACATAATAGACACATTTCGTCCAATTTTTTTTTTGGATTTCAGTCACAGTTTCATTGATAATATTATATTCCGCTCGCTATCGGTTCGCGTTTGAGCGAGTACGTGATATTTTAAAAATTAATAGTTTGAATTTTGCCCTAAAAGTAAAGAGATTGTCATCAACAACTCTATGCAGTCGACGCTATAAGCCCAATTCCCGTATGTGACTAGGGAACAATTGTGGCCAAAGTGTAATTATCATTTAATGGTTTAATATATAAGGTAAATCCTATATTGATTAGGTTAATGATAGGTAAATTCCTAATATACCCTGATGGTGGGTCTATATAAAGAAGCTCTAGGATTGGTCCTCTCTCAACCCATTACGTAGAATTTCTTAGCCATCACAGAAATCTCTAAACCTAAAACCTAAAGGGGTCAAGAGGGAGAAACTCAATTCCGGTGATTACTACTCCAGCGCCGCCGCCGCTCTCGTCATGGATCGAGGTAGGTTTACCCGATCTATTATCGATTCGTGAAATCATCTAATTCTAAGATCCATGCTATTATGATTTATGTTTACAGACGCAACGACGAACTTTAATTAGATAAAAAGATCGTCGAGCAAATGATTTTTATGTTTAAGTTGTAAACAGCGAATTCAACCTGCTTTGGTGGTATTGAATAGGTTGGATGTCAAATTTTATTAATCAAGACATCTTATATTTGATTCGTGATAACCTCAAAATGAACTATATTAATTTGTCTGCAACTCTACATATTCGACATGGTGGCGGACTTGTACAATTTTCTGCAACACTAATTTCCTTAGTGAACTATGGGTTGTTCCCCTGCATCCAAACCCTCGCCACCAAGCTCAGCTCTACAAGGCCCATAAGCCTTAGCACAACCAAGATAATACACAAAATCAAGAAGAATCAAACCAGCAACAAGCCAGTAGTAGTAATCGTAATGCCCTTTGTTGATATTCCCACCTATCCAGCTCTCTTCCCCACTCCCTCCTCTCGTCAGAGTCTCCACACCGCTCAGCACAAAACCGGCCACCACGCTCGCCATCGACAAACCCATCAAGTACAACGTCGTAGATATGCTAGCCATGCTCTCAGGCAGCTCGCTGTAGTAGAACTCACTCTGTGCAACGTAGTTGAACGCCTCTGCAATCCCAAAGGGAACGTAGTACACCACGAACCACATCGCGGACATGTCGACCACACCTGTTGGATCGTCGGAGAGCCCCTCTTCGACAGCCCTTTCGCGGCGGATCATCTCCACGATGGATAGTGCTGCCATGGAGGCAGAGGAAAGCAGGATTCCCAGACCTATCCTCTGCTTCATGGAGAGATTGGCGGGCTTGCCTCTGAGTTTGGAAGCTATGGGGGTGATGATTTTGTTGTAGAGAGGAACCCATATCAGTTGTGTCAGCATGACGGATAGGCAGAAGGAGCCGGCTGGGATTTGGAATCCTGTTGGATTGATGATGTGTCGATCCATGGTGTTGAGTTGGAGCAAGTGGAATGGGAGTTGGGTCATCGGTAGCGCCATTACAATTCCTGCAAACCATATGGGAATTACCCGGATTAGGGATTTCAGATCCTCCACTTGCTCCACTGTGCAGAGGGTCCATGGATTTGCAGCGGTTCCATCAGGGTTCAGCTCTTCTTCAGGGGTGTCAATGATGCAAGCTTTGTTCAAGAACATTAATCTGTCACTTGGCTGCAGGGGAATTGCAGCAGAGTTGGGATTGGAATGGTAAGTATAAGCTTCAGAAGGCAACTTGATCCCTCTTTTTCTGGAACCAGCAGCTGCAACAATTACTTGAGCAAGTTCAGCAAGCAAGCTCGGTTTGGTCTTCTGCTCGACATACAACGATGAACCCGATACGAAGATAAGGCCCGAAGACACTATGAGAATCAATGGAATTGCAAAACCAACACTCCAGCCGGCAGCTTCTTGGATGTAGACAATGAATGTTACAGCTACTAGTATTGCAATTGTTGTGGAGATGAAGTACCAGCTGACTAGAGTCTCTAACACGGTTCCTGAATCGTCATTTGTGGTGCCATCTTTGTTCTTGGGGATGATTTGGTCAGCACAGAAGGCCAAGCTGGATGATCTCATGCTTCCAGAACCGATGGAGATGAGGGCCAAGGAGGAATATAAGAGGGATAGTTGTGGCAGTGTGGCCTGTTTGCAGGTGGTGTCAGCACAAGGTTGAGGCCTGGCTTCTGGGATAGTTGCTGTCAGCCATAGCAGAAAGGTACCCTGTAGTGGAATTTGCAGAAACTAGGGATTAGTCTATGATTTCAAAGCTCAATTTTTGGTGGGTTAAAATCCACATCATTAGGTCAGGAAATTGAAAATGAAAGCATCTTGTTTATGAATTAACTATTGAAGGATAGTGAGAGAGGATCTTCTGAGGTTGAACACATTAGCCAATGGCTGCAGCCTTTTGATTTGTGTTTCTTATAAAATGGATTAGTTGTATGAACGGTCACTGAAATTTTCGGACTAACGATAAACTGATTACTAATGTTGGTTGATTTAATAAACTTGTGATTGCAATTGACAATGACTAACAAATTGTCACTCTGCTCATCACTATCAAGTTCTTCACACAAATTTGTCTAAATTAAGGTGTCAAATTCATCCAATTATCGATAAAAAATATAAAAAGTTAATGCAAAAATTTTTCGATTAGCTACCAGAGGGGAGGGAAGGGATTCGGGTGGTTACCAGTAAAACGAGCTCTTCATATTGGATTGAGTATTAGCTTGATTTGTATCAAATACGAGTTAAAATGAATCTTTGATTACATTTAGTTCGGTTAATCAGAATTTTTTTTAGTATAACTTTAGTAGTTGGCAGAAGAAGCGGATAATTTGTACGAAAAGCTTGATATAAAAGTTTGAGAGAGTGACAAGTATGCTAAATGTTTAAGTCCACTAACCCATTGTTTATATTAAGCCATTGCAATTGGCAAAGCTGATGAAAGGAGATTGCAGGTACAACCGAAAACATTGTTATATGAGGTGGTGACAGGCCAGCATCTAAAGCTAGCAGACACTCAGAAAATCACACACAAAAAAATCCTTTTTAACAGAAAAAAAAGGGTTGCTGAAGATCCAAACCAAATACTCCAGTCTCCAGGGGAACTTGCTGAATGCTCTAAGCAGCAGAGACTGCTGCAGTTACTGCCTTACTGGTAAATTCAATCTATTTCGATGAACAAACTTACATTCACATAGACGTGTAAGTAAGTGATATAAGATTCCAAAGAATGATTGGTTGGCTATGGAAACAGTTGAAGAAAAAAGTGGTAAAAATTAACCAGAAGAAGATTGTTTACTAACCAGAGTGTGGGCGAGCGACCCAAAAGCAATCGTCCAGTAGCGGCCGACATAGGAATCGGCCAGAAATGCTGCAACGACGGGCGTGAAATTGGTGGCAGCAACCCAGATAATGATCAAGTGGGCACCATCACTGTTCTTCATCCCATACTCTGTAGTCAAGTACAAGATCATGTTCACCGGAAGACCATAGCTCACCACCTTCTCCAATGCATCAGTTACTGGTTGTTTTACAAACAAGGAAAAAGGTTGTGATCATCTTTATTTAGCCAATGAATTGAGGAAGGTAGAATCAACAAGACCGTTTGGTTATGGATTTGCAGTTGCAGTTCCCACCTATGATGAAAGGCAGGGCCCTGAAGCCACCGTTGCTGCTGCTGCTGCTCTTGGTGGCTAAAAGTGGCTCTCTGCTCGTGATTTGACAATCTGCTGCATTTTCCGTCGCCATTCCTCTCTCTCTCTCTCTCTCTTTCTCTGGGACTGAGGAGGTGGAGAACGAAGAGAACTAAGCTAATTTATTGGGTCGTTAAGTCGTCACTAAAGTTTGTGACTTGCTGTCATTTACAAATCACTCAGCGAAGTTTGAACTAATTGATACATTTCGTCCATTTTTTTTTTTTGGATTTTAGTCACAGTTTCAGTGATAATATTATATCACCATCATTAAAAAAAAATTCTTTCTTCCATTATACCTGCTTTCGAGTTTAGAGCCATCTTTAGCAGAAAATGTTTATCCAGGTACTTAAATGATAAATATCTTAATCGGATTATTCATCACTTAGTACACAAACACCGATCAATTAATTTGAATAACTCGATTTATTGGAGAGAAACTTAATAGGCTAATATAGAATTTTATCATGTTATCTTACATACTCTTTCAGGCAAAATTAATGTCACAAAAATTTGTTTATGCTCATCATACAACATACGTACAAATACTCTCTCGATCAAAAACTCTAATACCATATTAAGAGCTTCTTTAAAATGGAGAGGTTGAGATCAGATGCCGATCTCTTAATTTGGACACACACTATGGGAATAAGTTTTTAAATGTCCCCTCTTGTTGGCACTCTTGCTAGACAACAACTTGGGAATTATTTTAGTACTCGCGTATAATATACTTCAATCATGATTTTGAAATTTGAACCAACTTGAAATATGTGAATTTTGATTAAGGTTTGAAATGCACAACAATTCAACATAGTACTGCCACTAATATAAAAATTGCAAGCGCTAATCCTATGATAAGCCATCTAATCTCATGTCTAAACACCAGCTCTAGTACCCCAAAACTTTTTATTTAATATGCAAGTATATAATTTTGATTGTTTTTGTGATATTTCTGTGCTCTTTGCCTCTTTCATGAGTTTGTGTATAGAATATACGATGGTGCTCAAATGAATTGAAAGGAAATTAAAGTGGATTATATAAGAGTACGGAATTAATTAAAATCCAATTGTACAAGTAATGATATAAAACTATGGAGTCGTTTGGAGAACAAGATTTGGATTATGGATTTATTGAATCCATAGATTTAGTAAAATGTTATGTTTTTTTGTTACTTTTGTATCGTGGATTGTAGGTTTAGAGATTTTAAATCTCTAAAATCTAGATCTATCAAATCACTCATAATTAGAGAGATTCTACATCTTGATTTTGGAGATTTTCTTTCTCCTACTATATCTCTTCTTTTTTTTCATTTATCCCACTAAATACCCTTACCAATAAATTCTAATAGTTTTCGAGCCAATCTAATTATGTTGGTTAAGAATAAACATGTCATTTAATACAAAAATAGAATTTCTTTTTTCATCGGATGTTAACAATCGTAGTTACCAAACAATGAACATTTTCAAATCTTTTTTCAACAATCCGGAGAGTTAAAATCTTTGGATTGTCTAGAATCTATAGATTTAGACTTCAATTCTCCAAACGAGCCCTATGTTCCATTACCTGTATAAAAATCTAGATATTTGAAGCAAAGTGACTCATATTCAGCTGTACAGGTAATGTAAAATTTATTTACGATCAATTCTTTTCCTAATAAAACTAGGAATCATTATAGTACGAATTCCTTAGACAATTCACAATCTAAAGTTCCTTTCCTAGTTTGATTACAAGTCTTAATTGGAATAACAAAGTAGAACCTCATTCTTGTTCTACTAGAAATCGTTATATGATTACTGATTATTATCTATTAAATAAAAGACGAATCCTTACATGATAAAAGATTTCGATTCAATAGATAACTATCCCAACCGTAAATAAGATGAGTTTTCCTCATCGGAGTACCAATTTTATTTTATTAAGAATCCTTATCCTAATAGGATTAGGAATGCTATTTGGACTAGGTCATGGCATCATGTTCTACTAACCTCTACTGGTTTTCCCCTCCATCCAACTCCTCCATTATCACCTCACCCTTGCATGGGCCATAACCCTTGGAACAAGCCACATAGTACACAAAATTCCCAACACACAAACAAGCCAGAACCCAGTAGTAGTAATCATAATGCCCCTTGTTAATATTGCTCCCAACCCAGCTCCTCCCTTCTTCCCCTCCATCACCACCACCTCTCGTCGCATGATCCACCATGCTCAACACTAAGCTCGCCACCAAATTCGACACCGACAACCCCATCTGGTACAGAGTTGTGGAGATGCTGGCCATGCTCTTCGGCAGCTCGCTGTAGTAGAACTCGTTCTGTCCAATGTAATTGAACGCCTCTGCAACCCCAAACGGCACGTAGTACAGCAAGAACCACATTGCCGACATGTCCACTATGCCGTTGGGATCGTTGGAGAGCCCCTCGTCGAGCGCCCTGGCTCGACGAATGCTCTCCACTAGGCCTAGTGCGGCCATGGAGACAGAGGAGAGCAGGATCCCAAGTCCCAATCTTTTCTTCAGGGGCAGAGAAATGGGTCTGCCTCTGAGGGTTGAAGCTAGTGGGATGATGACACGATCGTAGAAAGGGACCCATATGAGTAATGTGAGCATTAGGAAGATGCTGAAGGAGCCTGCTGGGATTTCGATTTCGGGAGTGATGTGGCGGTCCATGGTGGCGAGTTGTAGCAGCTGGATGGATTGCTGACACGCTGTGACGGACATTAGCATTCCTGCTGACCAGATGGGGATCACTCGGATTACGGATTTGAGGTCTTCGACTTGTTCTACTGTGCAGAGGCGCCATGGATTCGTTGGTTTGCCTTCTTGGGTTAGATCTTGTTCAGGGTGCTGAATGATGCAGGCCTTGTTTAGAAACCTCAAATTCTCAGTTGGTTCTGAATTCATTATTGCAGCATTGGAATGGTGGTGGTGGTGATAAGCTAGTGTGGTTGATTGAGGTGGCTGCAGCTTGATACTTCTCTTTGTCCAGGCAGCTACAACAACTTGAGCAAGTTCAGTGACCAAGCTTGCTTTGGCTGCTGGCTTCACGTAGAATGGAGAAGCCAAGAAGAAGGAAAGTGCAGACAGTACCATGAGCACCACACAAACTCCAAAACCAGCACTCCAACCAGCTGAATCTTGGATGTAAACTATGACGGTTATGGCCAACAGAATCGAAATCGATGTGGAAATGTAGTACCAGCTGAAGATGCTCTCTAGCACTCTTGATGTGCTCCTTTTGGTGTTTCCCATCATCTGATCAGCACCAAATGCCATGCAGGATGATCTCATGCTCCCTGAACCGATCGAGATGAGGCCTAACGCCGCGTATAAGAACAGCAGCTGTGGTGTCGTGGCTCGCAGTCTGCAGCTGTCTGTGGAGTCGGGATCAACACAGGGTTGAGGCCTGGCTTCTGGAATTGCAGCTGTTAGCCATAAGAGAACATTTCCCTGCACATGATCGAAGAATCAGTTCGTCTTAATAATTTGAATTGATGCTTTGAGAAATATTTGAAAAGAGGCCCTACCCTAGTTGATTGATATGATTGTGTCAGCATCTTAAGCAGGCTTGTTCCCTAAAAGGACAGGGAATCTAAGGAAGAAGTGCAGACAGTAGCAGTACCAGAGCAGACCAATTATTGGGACTCTAGTTTTCATTTCTTCATATATTGGTCAAACTGTTCTTCCTTTTCCCTGTAGAAATATTCCCCATGTCAGTTTCTGTTCCTGAGGTAACACCTAGTGAGTTTGATAATTTGAAAGCTTATTTATGTGTAATGGTGAACCGACTACTTCTTTTCCTACTAACAATAGACATTTGATGATCTCTTTTAATCTTTGTCACTACATTTTATGTCGAGTTCTTGTCTACATTTCCTCCGCAATATGCCTTGTACTATGTACTGACCTAAGCGTTGGAGTGCAAATTTAATCTACACCGAGAGAGACAGAAGCGAAGTTCGAACAGAGCTGGAACCGGGATCCAAAACTAATAATGCTTGACTGTCTCATCAAAAGACCAGAGCAGAGAGGAACCATGTTCTTACCAGAATGGAAGTAATGGATCCAAAGCCAATCATCCAGTAGCGACCCACATAAGAATCAGCAAGGAAGGCCGCGAGAACAGGGGTGAAGTTAATAGCAGCGGTCCATATGAACATCACTTGGGCACCATCAGCATTTTCCAGGCCATACTCTCTCGTCAAGTAGAGAATCATCGATGCACCGAGACCGTAAGTCACCACTTTCTCCATTCCATCAGTTACTGCAATGCAGTAAGAAGGCATTAATGTAACTATTAACACCAGAATATGATGCTTTGTAAAGTACCCTAAATATGTTACCTATGATGAAGGGCAAGGCCCTGAAGCCACCCTTTGCAAGATGATTGTTGTTACAGGAATTGACCAAAAATGGCTCTAACCGTGAGCTATCCATTTTGGTTTCAGCTGCCCAGGGAGCTCTGTCTGTGCTTCTTCTACTGTGGGAGATGGAGAAGAGTTCATGATAAAACCAGTAAAGATTTTGTTCTTTCCAGGTGGTATTGGTTGGAGAAGTAATGCAAATGTAACCCACGTTGAAGCTGACAAACTTGTCTGTGGTCCAAAGTAAATGGAGCTAATATTAAAGGAGAGATTAAGGTTATACAAATATGCAAACAGTACGTGATAGTGAAGCAACAACCCACTTCAAAGGGATTCCAGAACACTTCAATACATCTCGAGTTCATTGCCACGTCACAGTTCAAATCCTCGTATGATTATTCGTGTTTTCATTGATTTTGTCGTTTCAAACTCTTGTCGAAGTTAGTGGCACAAACAGTATTGATCGAATAAGAAATTTTGAAAGACTGATTGCCAAAAACAAGTTGGGAATGGTCTAAGATGTCCCTTTTGAAAGTGTTGAAGACATGATGAGATTTAAAGCAGGCAGGTATGGAAAAGCAGAATATATTTCAGGAAAGATGCAACTCCAGGTGGGTCTGCTGCTGCCTTGGAGTCATCAAAACAGCAAAAAAGCAAGAACTGCTTTTTCCTTTCATCCTGGTGTTGCTGTGGGTGGTTGATTATGGGTTTCGAACTGTGGACCTCTCAGGCATGATGATTATCGACCTTCAACCCGTGCAAGAGGGAAGCCAGCACCATTTGGTTAAAGGTGGTTAAGAAATCAGAAGAAAAATAAGTGTACTACAGTACAAGGCTTTATACTAGTGGCCAAATGATGAAGGCCAACTACACCAGCAGCAGCTCCAAAATCCAGCCTTAAGGAAATTCGAGACAAGCTTTCTATCTTGCATTATGAGATTTGTTCTGAATATGGTGCCAAATATTTTGTTCTTTTGGAGTCGAGAAAAGGAAAAGGAAATCAGTCAGCAGCACTCATCTGCAGCTGTCATAGTACAAGTCAAGGCAGAAAGAGAGGGGGAATAAAGCCACCAAGTCCACTTCTCATTCACCATAATTACTGGCTTGCTTCCACTTTTCTTCCTTTTCTCCCAGCTTTTAAAAGCCTTCCATGTACTAATAAAGAAATGGAAAAAAGCTTGCACTTAGCCTAACTTGGGAGCAAGAGCCCCTCTCCCTTCCTCATTCTTGTGCACCAGCAAAATTCAATATTGGTTGAGCAACAAGGTAGCAGCATAGATAGTTGAGGCGTTGGACTCACCTGCTAGACGTTCTAAGTCTCAACTTGGATATCATTCTGCTAAAATTTTCTTACAACCACTTGATCGACGAAACTAAGAAGATGATAATCGCCCTTTCTCATGAGGTTATTGACTATTCATATGGACAGAAACAGAAAAATTCACCTCGATAAAGAACGTAGAACTAAATAGTATCTGCAGATTGCATTTGAGTACGAGTAAGGAGCGGCGGACAAAACCCACCCTCAACTTATTCCCACGACCTTGGTAGATTACAGGTAGAAATGTCATCCTTTAACCTGATCGGAGACGCTGAGTCGAAAACCTGCGATTACAGGTAGAAATGTCATAGAACGGAACACCTAAGTATGTCAAAAGGCTAAAAAAAGAAACAAAAGGTTGAGTTATAGTGGGAAATAGGGAGAGTGGAGAAACAACCCCACCTATTCCTTATTTTTTCCAAGTGACAATGGTAAGTGGTAACAAAAGTGAAGTGAAGCCCCCCCACAGCCATGATTATTCCCGCCGCTTACAAAAGAGTCGAACCCATACCAAAACCCTTCTGCTACTTCAGTCACACCAGCATATAAGGGCCTTCGGCTATGATATAAAGGCCAAAAAAAAAAACAACCTGACCTGCAATCTCCTGCCACTGCCCCCAACTTCTCCCACTCCATAGCATATATTCCTGCATTTAAACACAAACATCCTGCATTTCGCCATGAGAAGTTGCACCAAAGCAACCCTGACACTTGACCAAGAAGAAGGAGAAGAACCAGAAGAGTCCCCAGGACTCAGCACAACAAGAAGTAAGTAAGAGTAAGAGCTTAATGGCATTATATCAAAGGGTTCCCTCTTCTAACTTCTTTGTTTGTGACCTTTTTCTTGATCAGTGAGCTCTTGCAGCACAAAGAGCCTGCTGCAGAAGCTAGAGAACATCGACGAGAACACTCCTGCTGCCTGGGTACCCCTACCATCATCATCGTCATCTGCTGCACCCCCTGAGACACCCACCGAGTCCATGGAGTTCCTAGCTAGATCATGGAGTCTCTCTGCCATGGAGCTCTCCAAAGCTCTTTCCACTGGTGGCACACCACATCAGGCACCCCCTCCTCTTCCTGGTAGTCTCCACAAGTCGGTGCCTCCAGCTCCTCCAGCTTCTTCTGCTGTTGGAAAGGAATCTGTAAGAACAAAACAAAGTTTGAAGTGATTCTGTAAGCACTGAGATGTTTACATCGCTTGTATTGTTGGAACTGAAACACTTTATATTCAGCAGTTGCCTAGTGCTGGTACTGGCAGTCCCCCTATATCTCCAAGAGACAGTGAAGAACTCAAGGTAATTATCTCCTCAAAGCAAACACATTTGCTTGTTAATATTAGAGTTGAGAAATGAATTGGGTTTATGGGTTTCACGGTTGGGTTAAAATGGGTTCATAGGTAAAGGGTTGGTGGTTCGTTGGGATCAAAGGCACTCTCATGAAAATTTGAAATGCTTTGTAAAATCCTGAAATTTTAGGTACTGAAGTGCAAGACAATAATTCTTAGATCCCAAATAATAAATTCACCGAAACCATTCAACCTGACCAAGAATTTGGACCAATCTGGGTAGGATGGAGTTTAAGTGCATTGAGTTGATTGGTTAGCATTTCCCACGTCTAATGCTATCATAATCACTTGTAAGAGAAATACAGTCTGTGCAGGAGTTACTTCTACTTCATCAAGCACTGAACCCAGAATTCATCTACAGTCAGCAATTGCTCAAACATGGGGTACCTTGTTTAACTTGCAACCTTTAGCATCCAAGTAATCTATATTTTGTCTCTCATGTTATCTAATGGCTTGATAACATAAAAAACAGTTATACAAGAGCATCATGAAGGGTAAAACGATGGGGAGAAGGCTGAAGGATCATAAAGAGAGGAAGAAGCAGGAGATCAGAACCCATAACGCCCAAGTTCACGCAGCTGTCACTGTAGCCGGAGTGGCTGCTGCTGTCGCTGCTATAACTGCCTCGAATGCCATGTCAGCAGAACTTGCAGCAGCAAAAGGCGAGACAGCGGCTTCCAAGACGCCAGCTGCAATGGCATCAGCGGCGGCTCTTGTGGCGTCTCACTGCATTGAGATAGCAGAGGACATGGGTGCTGAACATGAACAAATCATGACAGTTATTGACTCGGCGGTCAACGTGAGGACTAACGGGGATATCATGACTTTAACAGCTGGTGCAGCTACAGGTATAAGACTGTCATCAATCCCCAACACAACAAACCATGAACCCACTCAATTTGCCACATCTATTTCATTGCAATAAAAAAAAAAACAATAGAGAAGATTCAGAATAATGATATTGCATACAGCTTTAAGAGCTGCTGCGACCCTGCGAGCAAGGCTGCAGAAAGGATATGGAGCCCCAGCACTTCCCTTGACAGAGGACATGGATGAAGAAGGCAAGGAGTCCAAAATCTCAGCAGCATTAAAATTTGTCACCGAAGGGGAAGAACTTCTCAAGCGGACAAGGAAAGGTATGCTACTTCACATTTGTATCAGATAGGGAAAAAACGAATGTAAACTAGCCTTGAGAAATGAATACATATTGATAAACCATTGATGGCAGGAGCTCTACATTGGAAGCGAGTTTCTTTCAGTATCAGTACAACTTGTCAGGTATGAAAGAAAGAAATATATCAAAAGGATAAAAGTAATTGCTACACTGATTAGCATATCCCAGAGTGTTACAAGCCCCTAACAAAGGTTTTTTGTTGATGTACTGACCAAAAACAGGTGGTGGCTAAAATGAAAAGCAAGCACATGGCAGGGACATTCACAAAGAAAAAGAAATGTGAGCAAATTTCTCAATCTAAGAAAAGTAAAATTATTACCTTGCTCTCTTATGGTTGATTGACCAAACTTTAAGTTGAATCTGCAGGTGTTGTGTTTGGAGTTCAGACTGAGGTGGCAGGATGGCCAGGGAGGGAGACAGACGACTGCAGCGAGCAAAGAGCTTATTTTGGGATTAAAACATCAGAGAGAATAATAGAGTTCGAATGCTGGAGTAAAAATGACAAGCAGATGTGGGTTGAGGGGATACAGCATATGCTCAGCTGCCGAGCTAAAGTTGCATGAGTTCTAAAACAACATTATAGAGTTCCCATTTGGAACTTCAGTGTCATGTATCAGAAAAACGGTCAAAGGGTTTACAGCAATTGTTAGTCACGAAATGTACAGGTGTTTGGGTATAATGGTAACATTTCTTCCTTTAGAGGAGTTCAAAACCATTAATCAGAAATGGCAAGGAATGTTTGTTTGATAGTTTTGGCTTATTGGATTAACTCAGCTGCGGCTTCAGCTCACTCCAGTTCTCTAAGAAAATCCCCATTATCAACAAACACCTGCAAGGAGAAAGGCATCAATTGATTTTAGCTTTACTGCTCTCATAATCATTCATCGAAATCAATGAATAACCTTTGAACATATTCAAACATAAAAAGAATAAGGAGTATCCCCTTAAAGATACTGGATATAAGGAGTATCCCTTTAAAGATACTGGATCTCAAAGAGATTAGGAAACAGTGTTTTCATTCTTACTATTCAAGCATGAATCAAGGTCCATTGGTCGACAACAATGAGTCAAATAGCCAACTAAAGTAATGACAACCACTTAAAGAGAAAGCGTGCGGGACTAAAGAAAACTAGAAGATTTACCCATTTCCAACCCTCAGGATCCAAGCAAACAGTAATCTTGGTGTTAATACCAGGCAAGGGCCCAGGCTCCAGAACAATGGCTCCACCACAGAGTTTGATTGCTTCAGCACTCTTATAAACATCATCTGTCCCTATTGCAATCTGGTAAATACACGACAGTTAAACGACATCTCTGCCAAGCAATGGAAAATAATATTGACAGAATAAACATATCCTTTTACCTGTGCATAACCATTTCCTTTGTCATATGTGCTGATACCATAGTTATAGGTCAGTTCCAGCACCACATTATTGTCTTCGGGACCATAACCCATATAGGCAACTGTATACTGAGAATGCAGAAGAGCCACACGCACAAAAAAAGTCAGCAATGTTGTTAAAGTCAGAAATTTGCAAGGGTATCAAAGAACTTCAACCAACGCTACCTTGTCATTGGGGTAGTCCCGTTTACTTAGAAGCTCCATTCCAAAAGCCTTTTCAATAGAGTGGAAGGATGAACATCAGCAAAAATCAAGGCATTTCTCAAGGCAACGCAAGCACTGATTTGACCCTGAATACAAATTACCTTCTTATAGAAGTTAATGGATTGATCGAGATCACCAACTCGAAGCATCACTTGGCACAAGGGTTCACGTGCAGGCTTCCTCTCCAATAGCTCAAAGTTGTAACCATCTGGGTCTTTAACAAATGCAATTACTTGATTTCCTCCTTCGACAGGACTAATTCTTCCCCCTTTCGCCTTAACGAGATTCACAGCCTTCCCAACCTATAATCCAGAAACAAGAGAATGCAAACACTGCCTATGTTCATAAACTTTTGTTGCATCAAATGCCAATTAATACCACTGAGCAGGGGACCTTACATCGTCGACTGCAATGCCAAAATGACCGAAACCAGATCCAATGTCATACTTGTCAACGCCATAATCTGCACACCAAAAGCAAGCAATGACTAACCAGCATGGATGCACAATTTCATAAAGAGTCTACAAGTTTGATAGCCTACTGTAGGTAAGTTCAACAGCGAAATTCGATTCTTCAGGGCCATATCCAAGGAAGGCATTTCTATATCTATCTTCTGGTATATCACGTTGCCTCAACAGCTTCATCCCCAAGCACTCAGTATAAAATCTGATAACGTGAACAATCACACATAACATGTCGTCAATCGGACTCGGCAAGTAGCATTAAGAAATTCCATAGCAGAGAATTAGTGTAAAAGATGCGAACTTTATAGTCTTGTCAAAGTCCCCAACGCGGTAAACAACATGAAGCATTCTCCTTTTGTCGTTCTTAATCCACTCCAACAACGCATTAGGGTCATCGAGAATAGGAGTTCTTTCTTCTGCAATTGCCTTTTCAACCGCTCTTAAACCAAACAAATGCGACTGAGGAATAGCTGGATTTTCAAAACACATGGACTTCAATGTACAAAATTCCCCATTGTTGCAACGAAGAAATAGAGAATTATCTGAACTGGGAGCAAAATAGAGGATGTGGTGAATAGGGTTTGTAGTCTCACCGGCGCCGAGTTGAAAGAGGGCGAGTCGACGAGATGGATTCGGGACGGTGGTCGGAGTAGCATTAGCTCGGCCGTCGTCGGAGATGGAAGAAGAAGAAGAAGAAACCTTTAAGGAACGAGCGCGGAGAAGCGGGATGGTGATGGCGGAGACGGTGAAAACAGAGTAGTAAGAAGATGAAGACAACGGCATTGCATGTGTTGTCGACATTTTCTTTTTCCAGTCCGGTGCTTGCTTGCTTCCTCCAGCAGTCCAGCTCCTCCTTCCTACTCCGTGTTCCTCTGGGCTTATCCATCTTACCCTGATGAATCAAACGACGGTCGACAATCGTGTCTCTCAAAATTAGGATACCAAAATGAAAACGCTTACTTACACAATAATAGTGGGATAATTAGTACAAACGGTCACAAATCCTGTCATTTGTAAAATGATAGCACTATTTTTATTTTACACTGATAAAAATATGTTTGATCGAATAATAAAATGGTCATTTCGTCTATTTTTATTTAAAATTTTGTTAATAGTGGGACTTATAAAATTATTGTATATAAGATGCTTGAGTACATGCTACATGACCTTTGTACGTCAAATTTTCTCTTTACTCCAAAAATATTTAAGTGAGTATATTCTTCCAAATAAAAACTAATATAATATTTTGTAAAAATGATCGGTTAGAAAATATGAGAACATAATGGGATACATTAAAATGTAATAATTTTTTGTTTACTTGAACAAAATATGTTATATCGACCCGTACATCTGTATCCTTTAGCATCAAGAAAGAAATTCAAATATGGTAGATGAATTATGACACATGATCAGGACATTATTAATAGCTAAGATAATCCTCGAATCATCAAAGCAGTAAATGATCGTTCTTAACATCTTTAGTGTTGTTAGGACGATCGTGTGCGATGTATGATCAACTACTTAATACTTTAAACCCCATAAAACTAAACATTTTTCCAGTCCGCTGCTTGCTTGCTTCTTCCGACTCCTCCTTCTTCCTACCATCTATCTTACCCAGTATGCATCAAACAACGGTCGACAATCTCAAAGTTAAAAGGATACAAAAATGAAAAGAATTACTTGCAAAGTAAAAAAAAAAAAAAGATTAACAAAATACTCTCAAATGACATTAATCAAGAAATATAAAATTATGTAAATTTTGATATATTTCATGAATCTCGAATATCTCAATTCTCAAGGACATGTGCATGATCAGTCACGCTATAACATGTAAATATTGACTCATTGTGTATCTTTCTATTATCTTAGCAGTTTAGAATTCAAAACTAATGAAATCTTTTGTACAACTGATCGGTTAGAAAAGACAAGAACATTAAGGAATATACTTAAATACAATCGTTGCAACTTCACTTCAACCATATACGTTCAATCTATTGACTTCATATATTTTGCATCGTTTAGCACTACAAAGTTAGGAGATCAAACTTGGTAGATGAATTATAGCCACATAACCGAAACATCATTAAATATTCAAGATAATTCTCGAATCATCGAAACCGTAGAGGATCGTTGTTAACGCCTCCAGTACTATTATGATGATCATATGCGATGTATGACCAACTATTATTTTTAAACAATTATAGACCTATTACATAAGTGATGCACCGAATCTTGGGCTGAAACTCGCACATGTAGCAACAATCACAATTCACAAAGACAAAGAAACAAGACAGCAGTACTACAGAAAGCGGTGGTGGCGGGCTATAAGCCCTATAATATGAAAACCGGCCTACACCAGAATTATGGACATATCACCCTCACACAAAAGTCACAAGTCAAATTTGCCCAAGGGCATCCACGTACTTTCCCCACAGAGCCGAGGTCAACTTCCAGAAGGGCATCCACGTCCTTTCCACCAACATAATTATTTTTTGGGCGCATGATGATGATGGATGGTGCTGAGGTGTAATGGTGAACTTGTGACTGTAACGTGCACATCAATAATTTCACTTCCCTTTTCCATCTCGTCGCCTACTCTCTGTTGCCATTGCACTCTCTTCCTCCATGTTTATATAAGCCAACGCCACTCCACAAACCAAGCTGTAAAGCAGAGGAGGAGAATAAGAAGAAGAAGAATATTCTCTCTTCCTTTTTCGTCACCTTCTGCCTCGAAAACCCATTTTTTGTAATATTAAAAATGGCGAAAATTGCTTTGGGATGTTGCTCGGAGGTGACCAAGCCGGACTGCATCAAGGCCCTCGTCGTCGAGTTCATCGTCACCTTCCTCTTCGTTTTCGCCGGCGTCGGCTCCGCGATGGCCGCCGGTACGTGTGTAACATATATACATCAACAACTCGTCGCTAATATTTTCACACACAAAAACAAATCGTCGCTAAAGCTAGTTATTATGAAATATGTTGGTCACTATAGCTTTGTTAAATATTAATAGCGACGAAGAAATGCTTTTTTATGATTATTACATACATGAACAAGTCGTCGCTAAAAAAGATAGTTATTATCATATTAATAGCGACGACGGGGATTAAATTTGATGATTTGGTGACGACTGGTCGCAGATAAGCTAGAGGGAGGGGCGCTGGCGGCGCTGCTGTTCGTGGCGGTGGCGCACACATTCGTGGTGGCTGTGATGATCTCCGCAGGCCACATCTCCGGCGGTCATCTCAACCCTGCCGTCACCATAGGCCTTCTGTTCGGCGGTCACATCACCGTCGTCCGGTCGGCTTTCTACTGGGTTATCCAGCTGCTCGCGTCGTCGGCAGCCTGTTTGCTTCTCAAGTATCTCACCGGAGGATTGGTACGTTCATTTTTATTGACTCATCTATCAAAGTAGATAGATTTTCCAAGCCAATTTGTGGCTCCAAAAGATTTTTCCCTATAGAAATCTATTTTCTACCACTTTAGAGATGGATCTTGAACCAAATTTGGTTTTTGCAATTTTAACCAATTCCATTTTATCATTTTATATAGCTGTATTTTATCTAAAATTCGTGAAACCTTATCACAAATCAAGATAATTGCTCAAGAATCAAAATTCTAGCTAGTACTTGTTACAATTATTATATTTTCTCATCAATATCTTAATTAGCTAAAAATTTCGGTGATTCTGTGGTGCTTATTGTGATTCTTGGTTATAACCACCACAAACAATCAAAATAGTTTGTGAGATTATTAGTTTTATTCGTTTGGATCTAGAACTATCAATTCATCAATATAATTCATATATGAATACTTTGTGAGTTTATTATACTTTTCTTTCAATTGAATTTGATGTTTCGTTTGCGATATTTTACATGTTAAATATCGAGAAACTCATTTAGTGACGCAAAAGACCCACCATTATCGATCTAAATTTAACATATTTTGGATTTTGGTGGGTGGTGCAGGTGACGCCGGTGCACACACTGGCAAGTGGAGTTGGGTACGGGCAAGGCATAGTGTGGGAGATAGTTCTGACCTTCTCCCTACTCTTCACAGTCTACGCCACAATGGTTGACCCCAAGAAGGGCTCACTCGACGGCTTCGGCCCACTGCTCACTGGGCTCGTAGTTGGAGCCAACATCTTGGTTGGTGGCCCGTTCTCTGGGGCTTCAATGAACCCAGCAAGATCTTTTGGGCCTGCTCTCGTGGCTGGGGTATGGACCGACCACTGGGTTTACTGGGTTGGGCCTCTCATCGGCGGTGGGCTTGCTGGCTTTGTCTACGAGAACTTCTTCATCGTCAGATCTCACATCCCCATTTCCAGTGAAGATCCTATTTATTAACTGCGGGGAGAGCAGTACAATATTTGAGCGAGGCAGCAGTAAAAAAAAGGCGTCAAGTTCCTGTAGACTATGATTGTGTGATTTGTAGTACGACGTCGTGCAATCGTGTTGGTTGTGGTGGTAATTATGTACCTTTGGTTTCGTGTAATAATTACCGTGTCAGTATGTACTCTAGCTCTACCATTTCATCACAAGACAAGAGTTTACATGAATTCTGGTTCAGTAAGTTTTGGTTATAGGTTTCACAGTTTCAGAGAAAAGGGATACACAACTTATAAGAAGCAATATTAATGAGGTCCAAACATGAGATTAGAAGGCAACTATTCTCCGTCGAGAAACAAATATTAGTAGCTGACGTGAACATGAGAAGGACATTCAATATAGGAAAATGATCGACATTGTCACTAAAAAATTAATTATTTGTAGAATGTTCGTATAGAAAGAGGCACTTTCTAGCATTAGCATGTTCCATAAGGCTTTTTCTATCAACGTGCATATCCTCAACTGGCTTACCGTACTCAAGGGGCATGACGATCACATATGAACCGCATCTAAACTCTACCTCTCGACTCAAGTCACATAAGTATGATTGTATGAGAAATCACCCACCACTAATCATGCAAATCCCGTTCTTTACGGAAGACAAAACAACCCAAATGGATTGTACGTTGACAATGATATTTCTTCTTGTCTTATGAATTAATAAATGTAGCTAAATACTGAGTGATTATGTTGTTTCAAAATGAACGAACAATTTAGCGATCAATTTGATACATTTTGAAGTGGCTCCTCATTTTCTTACATGAAGCACAATTTAGTGTCCAGTTTATAGTTTTCAGATTGGCTCAAGCCTATGATCAGAACGGAAGAACTAGAAGCCCCAAAATAAATAAACTCCATTTCCATCCTTGTGTTTGATGTCATATTAAAGAACTACCCACCTGCCAGCATATATAATGTAAAATGAATTGATTAGGGAACTACCGGACCACTTGACTTATAGTATCGACATTATATTTTCCAACTCCTTTGAGCTACCACCCATTAATTTCCTAGTAATTGCCACAATGAATGTCATCAAGCCCTAGTTAATGTTTTCACCCGAAAAATACATGTCCTGCAGGTGGCAAATTACTTCATGGCTACACACCAATCTAACATATACGTTCCTTTCTTAATCTTCCTTCCATTTTTGTACTTCTCATCCACATATATAAGGATTAACTGATAATCATCTTAATCGTTCGATCTTGGACATAATGCATGATGATAACTGAGCAAGTTTGGACTTGTTGTCTCGTTATTGAGTTTTGAGCGTTTCCTTCTAGTTAGGTGGTCGCGGATATATATAGGTGTGTTCTCGTATTAACTCATTTTAAATATTTACGAGTTTAAATTTTGTTATTTTTTACAGAATTTTTCTCGTCCCGAACAAATTAACCATAGGCATTAAGTTAAATAATAATAAAAAAGAAGACAAATAGCAATGAAATATTTAATCAATGAACATATATTACATGGTATATATATATATATAGAACACAATAATCAATCTATAGAAAGTTGTCTTTTCTAAGCTTCTTCTCAACCCAAGAAGGAGATAGAACAGGACTAATCTCGTACTCCATCACCTTGCTACTATTACTATGACTCAACACCAAATCACCCACTGTAGTAGTAGTACTACTACTACAGCTGATACTCTCCACATTGCTGTTCCTCCTCTTCATCAACCCTTCTCCACTAATGTGACAATACTCCGTTAATCCCATCCCTAATTTCTCGCCACTATGATTATTAGTACGATGATGATCATCCTCCTCCATCAAAACCTTAACCCTCCACACCTTGAAACTCTGGTCCAACCCGGCACTATACACCAAGAACCCATTCCCAACCCTCTCGTTCTCCAAGCAAACCGCCAAACACCTCACTGGCCCTCTATGACCATCCAACACGGCCAAACACTCGTGAAACCCGCTCCCTCCTCCTTCCCTCCTCCAAACCCTAATGCTCGTGTCCTCGGACCCGCTGAACACGAGCCTCTCCGACACAGAGGCCAGGCAGAGCACCGCGAACCGGTGTCCCTGGAGGAACCCGGAGTGGTTGAACCTCCCGGAGAACCTCTCCTTCTCCCAGAAGTTGATGGTGCCGTCTGAGGAGCCCGAGTACAGGAAGCACCCGGACACGGAGCTGGTCAACGCCAGGGCGTTGACCGGGGAGTGCTGGAACCTGAGGGTCATGGTCAGGGTGTGGGAGTCCTGCAGGTAGACCCTGCGCCACACCTTGACCGACCCGTCGGACGAGGAGCTGAAGACGCACCCGTCGTCCTGGTTCACCAGGACGGACGTGACACCCTCGTCGTGGGCCTGGAACGAGTCCACGCACATCCTGTCGTGGACTCGCCAGACCTTCACGGTCCGGTCGTGCGAGCCCGTGTACAGCAGCCCTTCCGCGTGGTAGTACGCCATACACGAGACGTTGTCCCTGTGCTGCTGGTGACGTGGCGCGACGTTGCTGTTGTACCTGAAATCGATTAACAAAAAAAATTATTTTATATTTTTTTCTTATGCAACCAGATTTCAAATGAAAGAGTCTTTTCTGTCACGAGGTGGGCAACAACTTATTTGATAAAAATAGGCTTATTACTTGGTGGAAGAATTGTAGATGGTGAAGCGGCGGAAGGGGAACATGATTGGGGAAGAGTTGGTGCGGGGAAGAGTGGCGACCTTCTTGATCTTGAAGCCGTCGGAGGAGAGGGTGAAGTTCCAAATCCTGATCTTGTGGTCTTTGTGGGCGGAGAAGAGCGCGTTGCCGTAGGCCAAGACGGCGCGTACGTGGCCGCAGCTGGACTTGACGTAGCCACGCTCGGTGCAGTCGGGGTGGCGCCACGCGCGGATGCGGCTGCTCTCGGAGCCGGTGAAGACGACGCCCTTGGCCACGGCGATGGAGTAGATGTTGCCCTCGTGGCGGTGGAGGGAGGCGATGCAGTGGTGGAGGAGGGAAGGGGAGGGGCTGGTGCGGAGAGGGGAGAGCGACCACGGGGAGCCCGGGCTCGGCGGCGCCGCCACGGGGACGTGGATGATTGGGTTGGGAGGGGAAGGTGTGGCCACGGAGGGGGAGGAGTGGTGGGTGGTTGTGGTGGTGGTGGTGGCGGCGGCGGCGTCGGTGGAGAGGCGGCGGGGGGAGGTGAAGTGGACCTCGTCGTCGGT
Source organism: Linum tenue (assembly GCA_946122785.1). Taxonomy (NCBI): domain Eukaryota; kingdom Viridiplantae; phylum Streptophyta; class Magnoliopsida; order Malpighiales; family Linaceae; genus Linum; species Linum tenue. The sequence goes on along the minus strand of CAMGYJ010000005.1, from coordinate 531,887 downwards.
GGCTCCGGCGGCGGTGGTTAGTGGGGATGACATTTTGGTGGCGGGGGAGGAGTGGGAAGCTAAGCTAAATCGTGTTCTCTTTGTTGTTGCCATGGAAATTCCCATTCCATTGGATATAAAGGTGGTATATTGTTTTTTTGGTTATGGAGATGTGACATGATTGGTGAGAGCCCACTTGATATAGAGGAAAGTGTTGGCTTTTCCTTTTTCTTTCATTTCGTTTTCCTATAGTTGTTGTAAGGTCATTAGCATAGCAAATGAAACCCTAATCGGGTTATGATACGGTTAAACGTTTGAAGCTGATTGAATCAAGATCAGGTATGAATACGAATCGTTGTACGCTCCTATTTTTTAATGAATAGAGTTATTGGACATACTAGTATTACTAGCAGGGGTGGAGCCACGTTGTTGCCAGGAGGGGATATAACCCGTCACTGATTACCAGAACATATAATAGAAGGTTTTATGTTCAAATGACGGTGATTATCGAAATTACTTGGATGGTGGCCTCAATAATGGCATCCACTTCCTACAAATAGCGAAACACATGTATCTGTACAGTACCCTGTTTTGTTCTTAAACCAAAAAAGTAGGAATCCACATTCAATATGCAATGAAGGATGAAGAGAAATGGAGAGAGTGGTTTGGGAATTTGAGACCCACTAGTTCAACACAAAAGTACGTTGATGGTGGTGCCTCATGTGACACGAGCGAGCAAAAGAACTTCTTGGACAAAGAGTAGTAAACATTCCCTAAAATCAGTACTTCCTTAGGACGATTTCTTGCAACAACAGCAGTTAGAGGACCAATTTATTAGAGAAAAAGAATAACTATTCTTTTTCATTTATTTTATTTTGCTCCCACTCCTCACGTTTCCACTCCTCAACTCCCCTGTACATTCTCCTTCAATCACTCAACAAACTCTCCTGTATCCTCTGTAACAGTGTATAAATATTGCTGGAAACGTAAATATAAATAAGGTCTTTTGATCACAATAATACTCTATTTACAACTGCCTCTCCTTCTAATATGGTATCAGAGCTAGCCAAGTTCAGCTAGTTGATCCAATCTGCCCTCTTCTTCCGCAATTCCCATTTTTTTTTTCTCTCCCAAACCGAATTCACAACGCTCCTTCCGGCGTTCCTCTTGTCTTTTGGCAGGCCATTCTCCTCCCCTGTTTTTGTTCTTTCACTCAGGCCATTCTCCTCCCCTGTTTTTGTTCGTTCACTCTGTCACCATGTCTGGTAGCTCCACCGTCGACAACACGGCCACTTCGGCCGCCGTTCCAGCCGTCATCACGTTCAATCCGGCTGCTCAGCTTCCCCTGAAGCTCACCTCCACCAACTTCGCCTCCTGGCGTTCTCAATTAGACACGCTGCTCATGGGTCTTGATCTCTTTGGCTATATCGATGGTACCACTGTCGCTCCTCCTCGCACAATTCTGCTTGACTCAGTCGAGATGCCGAATCCCCAATATCAGCACTGGTTCAGGCAAGACAAACTCATCCTCCACGCCTTGCGTTGCTCGATCTCTGAATCCATTTACTCGTTTGTCTCTGCCGCTTCTACATCGAGGGCCGCGTGGCTCATCCTTGAAAAGCTCTATGCGAGCAATGCTCAGTCTCGTGTCATTCACTTGAAAGGAAAATTGGCGAAAACTTCAAAGGGGGATCGAGATGTATTGACGTTTGTGAATGATCTCAAGAGCACAGCGGAGGAGCTCGCTCTCATCGGGAAACCGGTCTCTGACATCGATCTTGTCGTCTATTGCCTTCGCGGCTTAGGCGAGGAATACACCGCCTTTGCCGCTGCTATTCGTGCTCGGGGACCTGGCCTCTGCCTCGAAGATCTGGTCGACTCCTTGGTAGAATACGAGGCGGACCTCAAGGCCCAGGTGCGCCAGTCTGTTCCGACGGCGTTTTATTCCCAGGGGCAGCGCAACTTTGGCGGCGGTGCGTCCTCTGGCGGGTCACATTCTTCTCGCTCCCCGCGAGGGTTTCCAGCGCAGCGGGCCTCTTCTCCACGTCCAGCAGTAGGTGCCCAGCGGGCTTCAGGCCCATTCCCTGCCAATTCTTATGGGCCGCCTCCTGCTGCTTCTGTTCCCCGCAGGCCCCAAGTGGTATGTCAGTACTGTGAGCGCTCAGGCCACTCTGTCCGTCAATGCTTCAGGCTCTTTCCTCAGGCTCGTCAAGAGTTTCAGGCCCGTCAAGCTCAGGCCCATTACACCACTGCCCCTCGTACTTCGTCTTCTAGCCCCTGGCTTCTTGACTCTGCCGCCTCTCATCATGTTACCTCTGATCTAGGCAATCTGTCTCTTTATTCCGATTACTCCGGTCCGGATGAGATCCTCGTTGGCGATGGCACAGGTTTGAAAATATCACATATTGGGTCTACCACATTGCACAACTCCACGTCTTCATTTCAATTAAATGATGTGTTATGTGCTCCTGCTATCAAGCGTAAACTTGTCTCCGTTGCCAAGCTTTGTCGTACTAATCCCATTTCGGTGGAATTTTTTGCTGATTGTTTTGTTGTGAAGGATCTTCGCACGGGGGCGCCGCTACTGAAGGGGGCAAATAATGGGGACGTCTATGAGCTACCTCGTGATGTGGACACTGTTCGTCTTGCTCTAGTTACCACGTGCACATCCTCCACGTCCTGGCACGCTCGTCTTGGTCATCCCTCTTCCTCTTCCCTGACTACTCTACTTCGCACTCATTCATTGCCAGTGTCATCCTCCCCCGTCAGTAGTCATTGTTCCTCATGTCTTGCCAATAAAAGTCACAAGCTTCCCTTTGCTCACTCTTCATTATTCAGTACTAGACCATTTGATTTACTGTATACTGACGTTTGGGGACCGGCTCCGGTCACCTCCATTGATGGTTTTAGTTATTATTTAATCATCGTTGATCACTTTTCCCGTTATACTTGGTATTACCCTTTGAAACGCAAGTCTGATGTTCTTCCTGTGTTCCTCGCCTTTCAAAAGATGGTTGAAAATTATTTTTCCACTACCATTCGTCGTCTCTACTCTGATGGTGGCGGTGAATTCCAAAAATTGTGCTCCACTTTGGTCGATCACGGGATCAGTCATCTGCTTACACCACCTCATACGCCCGAGCATAATGGCTTGGCTGAGCGTAAACATCGCCATCTTGTTGAAACTGGTATAACTCTCCTACATCATGCTCATTTGCCTTCGTCCTTTTGGTCGTTTGCATTCTCCACTGCTATCTATCTCATTAACCGCCTCCCTTCCTCTTCCTTGCGCGGTCTCATTCCATACACTTCTCTCTTTAATCTTGCTCCTAATTATCATAAGCTTCGTGTGTTTGGGTGCTTATGTTATCCTTGGTTGCGTCCTTACTCAAAACACAAACTTGAACCTCGTTCTCGCCCTTGCATCTTTATTGGTTACTGCCCACAACGTAGTGCCTATAGGTGCTTTGATCCCGACACTCACCGTATATTTCTCTCTCGTCATGTACGTTTTGTCGAACATTCCTTTCCGGGTTACACTACTAATCCTTCTGCAGATTCTCCTACTGTTGAGTCTTGGATTGCTGGTCTCGGGCCATCCATTGTGCACATTCCACTTCATGGGCCTCAACCCAGCTTGCCGGCCCAGCCCCCTTCCTCTCACGGCTCCCCCCGCGCGTCTGGTCCTTTGCACACAACATCACTGCCTGGGCCGCCCCTTACTCCTGGGCCCGTGCCTCTCCCTTCAGCCGACCGAGGCTCTCAGCCTGGGCCCGCGCCTCCCCCCTCCGCCGACCGAGGCCTGTCTTCCGCAGTTGGGCCGTCCACTGCTACCAAGCCCAAGCCTGCTACTTCAGCCGACCGAGGCTCCAGGACTGGGCCCGCGCCTATCTCTTCTGCCGACCGCGGCCTGCCTTCTACTCCTGGGCCATCCCAGCCGGCTGGGCTTGAGATCTCCTCGCCCAGCCCCTCCGTCGCTCAGCCCACTGCGCCTCCTCCGCTCCTTCGCACGCATCGCATGACAACAAGGGCTCAGGGTGGCATCTACAAGCCAAAGAAATTGTTCACCATCGATCACACTACTCGTTCCCCTCCGCTACAACCCCGCTCGGTTCGTGAGGCCATGCAGTACTCAGAGTGGGACGAGGCCCTTCGCAAAGAGCACTCCGCGCTGCTCCAAAATCACACTTGGGATCTCGTTCCCCGGCAGCCACATTTCAATGTCCTCGGCAACAAATGGGTATATCGCATCAAGCTTCACTCTGATGGTTCATTAAATCTCTTTAAATGTCGCCTGGTTGCGAAGGGCTTTCACCAGCGACCTGGTATTGATTTCACGGATACCTTCAGTCCCGTGGTCAAACCTGTCACTGTTCGCACGATTTTCACCATTGCTTTATCTCATCATTGGCCGATTAAGCAGTTCGACGTCAACAATGCGTTCCTTCAAGGGCCGCTGGATGATGAGGTTTATATGGTCCAGCCTCCTGGCTTTGTTGACCCCGATCATCCCACTCACGTCTGTCGTCTTCGTCGTGCTATATATGGCCTTCGCCAGGCTCCGCGTGCGTGGTACACAGCACTAAGCTCCTTTCTTGTTGAGTTTGGATTCCGGAAATCTCAATCTGATGCATCTCTATTTGTTTATCATCATTCTGAGGTTACTCTTTACTTCTTGGTCTACGTCGATGATCTCTTGCTCACTGGGAATGATCCTGCTACTCTCTCTGCCTTCCAGCTGGCGTTGGCTACTAAGTTCTCCCTCAAGGAACTTGGTGATGTGAACTATTTTTTGGGCATTGAGATCATTCCCACTGCCTCTGGCTATGTTCTGTCTCAACATCGCTACATGGTTGACATTCTCACCAGGTTTCACATGCTGGATGCCGCTCCTGTTTCTACCCCTCTGGCCTCCTCGGCCCAGCTCACCCTCTCTGACGGCACTCCTCCCACTGATGCCACTAGGTACCGCCAGGTTCTGGGGGCGCTACAGTATCTCGTCTACACTCGCCCTGATATAGCCTTCGCGGTCAATAAACTCTCCCAGTATATGCATGCACCTACGACCAACCATTGGCAATGTCTTAAGCGTCTCCTACGCTACATTTGTGGGACCCTCTCCTATGGCTTGTCTATTCGGCGCACCACCCTTCCTCTTCGTCTCACTGCTTTTGCTGATTCCGACTGGGCTGGTGACAAGGATGATCGGACTTCCACCTCTGCCTATCTTGTCTACCTGGGTTCCACTCTAATTTCCTGGAAATCGCAGAAGCAACGGACAGTGGCTCGCTCTAGTACTGAGGCTGAATACCAGGCGATTGCTCATGCTACAGCAGAATTAGAATGGGTACAAAATCTCTTGAAGGAACTTCACCAGCCGCTCCTCTCTTCCCCAACGCTCTTCTCCGACAATCTAGGCGCAACCAGCTTCAGCTCCAATCCTCGCTTTCACTCCCGCATGAAGCACCTTGCGCTCGACTATCACTTTGTCCGCCAACTAGTACAAGACGGCCGCCTCACTGTTACCTATGTTCCCACTGCCCAGCAACTGGCGGACACGCTGACCAAACCACTCCCTGCTCCGCGGTTCAATCTCCTTCGATCCAAGATTGGCGTCGTTGATACCTCCTCCATCTTGCGGGGGCGTATTAGAGAAAAAGAATAACTATTCTTTTTCATTTATTTTATTTTGCTCCCACTCCTCACGTTTCCACTCCTCAACTCCCCTGTACATTCTCCTTCAATCACTCAACAAACTCTCCTGTATCCTCTGTAACAGTGTATAAATATTGCTGGAAACGTAAATACAAATAAGGTCTTTTGATCACAATAATACTCTATTTACAACTGCCTCTCCTTCTAATACAATTTAGGGAATGAATCGTTGTTTTCACTTTCAAGAAAAAGAAGCCAATATTCCAGGGGCCGGTTGATTGGTTGTTTAGAAGATTTAATATGGTCTATTTTTTTTGTAAAGAGATGTCTCAATTTTTCATAAACAATTTAGAAGATTACTCGCTCTAAAATCATCAAACACAATTTTTACATGTTTTTTTTACTACAAAAATGATATTTGACATAAATTTTTGGATTTTTAGAATCATTTTATTTTTGTCCCTAATAGAGGAATAGAGAACAATTGTTTATGTAATTGGTTAAAAAAAATTCTTTGTTTTGGAGATGGCAATAATCATCTCGAAAACTAACTGGTTGATTCAGGTGTCTAGATAAAATTTTACAAGAAGACTACGAGAATAGAGCCCCGGTTCGCTAGTACTTCTCATACTAGCAAAATTTAAGGTTAGCATTCTAGTCTTGAGTACTAATAAGAATATGATTAGCTAGCTAATGTGGTATATTTATGTATAATTGAAGTGGGGAGTGGTTTCTTTTGTTGTGATAAATTTTCCCACCAAACCAGTACGACGAGAAGTGACTTGGTTGGTTGCTGCATAATAACTTCTTCATCATTGTGACAATCACACCATATCTCAGTTTTGGCCTTTGGGTGCATTATCTCCTTTGTGGGGAGGTGGGTGGGTGGGTGAGGGCTTTACATTACAACCTTTCTGCTGGTCCTCTACCTATTGCTGATTTTGGGTCCATATGGTTTCCTAGTGTTGTAACTAGGTTGAATCATTAGCTTATCATTTTGTTTTCTCTTTACATGCTACTCAATGGGTATGGAAGATGGGAAGTTCAAATGTGGAATCCGAATTCGAGATATATATTCACGTTGAAAGTCAATAATGATATCGGTAGACCAAACTCTCATTTATGTTGACTTATAATTTTAGTTATTTTTTCACTAACTTTAAAGAATTTCTAGATCATTATTTCGGAATTTGATAACGTTAAATCAACGACAAGGGAGAAGATTTAATTTATAGCTTCATTAGTTGAACAAGTTATCCCCAATACCAACTACAGTCCTCACGTCTATTGGGATTAGAACGTTGTCGCGCGTAATTCATGATCACTAAATCGTGTATGTCTCGATTCACCATTATTAGATACATGAGATGACAATATTGTACTGCTGCATGCATCTAATTAAGGGTTGTGAAACATAAAACGCGCAATTCAAGATCGTTAGCTCATTAGGAAGTCCCAACTAATGCAGGGCCATTATTGTTCCATGAACCCAAACTTAAACAAAAGCCAGACAGTTTAGAATGGTCTTATAATTGGTCCATTCTGCATTGATATGTTTGTCTCTGCCTCAAGTCACAAATGTATTAAAGAGACGTGAATGGTTAGCTCTGCAAATTAAGACACAAATAAATGTGTATGTTTAGTTTTTTTCAAGGTATTAGGTTGGGAAATGATGGTCAGTGGGTCTGGGCAATTAAGCCCTTTGATCCTCTATTAATCGGTCAGTTAAAGGACTCGTACGGTCTGATTTGAAGTTTGAACCATAAATGGCTTGAATCTAATAAGAGTGGCCAAGAATGAAGCTCATGAAGAGATACAAATCTAGGTAGTCGACTAAGGGATATTTAGGTGGAGAAAAGGAAATGGGGATCAAGATTTAAGATTGATCGAATCACAAGTGTATTTCATTAAGTAATATTCGAATGTGATATGTTTTTCCTTTTCACGAGACATGAGATCAAAATCAAATCAAATTATATTTGATCCAGTTTGGTTTGATTCAAATGTAAGTTATGTTGGGTTCATTCATTTCTCATCAAAGAGAACACAAGTGATATGATACAAGTACAACATTGAATTAATCTTGAATCTTCCCTAGCTGTACGTAGATCACATAAGTGGGAGTGACATAGGCATGAAGGCTCCATGAAAACCATATGGAACTCTGCAAGGCAATTTGATCTTGGCAACTGGCTCGCTGCTGAACTTCTTTGCGTCGATTATGTACACCTGCAGCCAGATCAGTCACCATTAGGGAGGAAACTTAATTTGCAGAGTTAGTTAGCAATAGAATGTTCATCACAGCAATCAATACAGAAATGTCCATTGATTTATAATCTCTCTACCATGGAAGTGTCAGTATCTTCATTGTGTACAAAAGTGATGACCCAACCATCATCTTCTTCACCACAGCTACTTGAGCTCCCTGCAGTGGCCATTTTAGGAACAAAAGCAGCTCCAGTGCAGAACGTGTTCTTCTCGAATTCATGGTACTCCACCTTGATCATCGCCTCTTCGCACCGGTCGTCGTCGCTCTGCAAAACCCTCCCCCAACCCACCAAAATTCAGCACGCTCAAATGTTGCGCTGTACGAGACAAGACGCGAAAGGAAACAAACATCCACCGCACCATGAGCTCAAACGAAGAATTTTTAGACTAGTTACCGGATTGCAATTTGTTGCAGCAGGTTCTTCAAAGTAGAGTTTGGCCAGACCTCCATATTTTGACATCCCTATTGGGACATCACACAACCAAAAAGAAAAAAAACAATTTTCAGCATAGCCATATTTAAAGAACAGAGCAGCGGAAGGAGGTATGGGAAGCTAAAGTTCACCTGAAGATGAGCTTGCTTCAGAATCAATGGTTTGTGTATACCCAAATCGGTTAGGGAGACCGTTGAAGTCAGGATGGATCATAGGGAAGTCCATGGAGGCCTCTGTTTTTCCAGTTAGGTATCTTTCCTTCACTTCCCCTGTTTCCAGGTTCAGTCTCCACTCGTAGCAGCGGGTAAACAACGATCCGTCTTCAGAGGAAGAAGAAGAACAAGTAGTACCATTTCCCTCGTTGTCAGCTGCACGTCTAAACCTTCTTGAAAACCAATCGAACTTGTTTTCGCCCAATTCTGGTCCTGGAATGATTGAATCAAGAGCCCTGCATCCCCTCACCACCACCTGCATTCAAACAAACTGTTAAGTTTCATTAAAACTGATCTATGAAACATAGATTTGACAAGTGGACACTGAATTCTCTTACATCAGTAACGTTTTTTTTTTATGTACTTGACATATGACTCCTTCTGACATTCTTACCTCGTTTCGGTCCTCGAAACAATTCACGATATGAAATGTGCAGTTGGGTGTCACGTCGAACCATCGAATCGACTCTGTATTGCCGTATCTAGGCATCACCCCGATCCTTGCATAATCTTCTCTGTTGTACTTGATCAACCTGTTCATTGATTAACTTAGCTCCTCAAAAGGTGATCATATGGAGAGAGGAATTCAATCTTGAGAAAGTGTGGGAGGAAAAAAAAAAAAATTCAACAGCTTTCCGTGCACTTACGGTCCTCCCCTGATCAGCCTGTTAACGTCTACAGTGAGTGGGAAGTCCATGAACACATTGTACCTGCAAAATCATGCCACCAGACCAGTAGTTTCTGAATCAAAATGCCTCAACAAACATCGTTCAACCAGCTCTCATCATGGGAAAATGGAAATGAGTTACATCATTACCTCTCCGTGATCCCAACATCGTGACAGAGGGTGCATCTGCTGAGATTCAGATCCACTTTATGGAGTAATCTCTCCCCGTCAGCTGAAAAAAAACTCAGGATTTTCAGTATCCATAACCAGAACGACTAACTAATTTGCCTAAGAGGGTTTTTCAAAACAAACTACAGTTTCATACCTGAAATGACTCCCAGTTCTACAAACGGTTTCGAAGCCTGCACCCCGAATATGACCAGCTCGCCAGTGCCAGGAACTTTCTGCAAATTATGCCATCAAAATGAAGGTACAATCAACTACCCATTTTTCCATCCTCCAAGCAAGAAACGCATAATGTATAATAAAACTACCTTAGGGTGGGCGGTGAAAGGTCGATTCCAAGCTCCATCGACGTCCCAATCCCCAATCGTATCCAGCGTGACAATGTCGAATTCTTGTGCAGCATGATTCTCAGCCACTGCGTAGAACTTGCCACCATGCTCCACGACGTTTGTGTTGCTGATGTACTTGTTCACCTTCCCAAATCTCATCTATATCCACCCATATTTTACATCAACAACCCAATTCAGAATTTGTAGCAACAGACTCACTCTCTCAATTAGCATTAATCGTTGTTGTTAATGAGTTTTGTAAGTGTTACCCACCAGATTGAACAAGTAGGCTGCTAAGATGGCAGGGGAATGGCCTTCAATTGCAGGCAGGAAGGAAGGTTTGGCCCTGTCTTTCTCCATCTTGTAGGTCTCAGTCTCCACGTGCCTGTTGTTGTAGAAGACGCTCCATTCCCCGTCGCTACTGCGCTTCTGGAAGTAGAGGACATGGAGCATCCCTTCTCCTTCTACCCATATGTGGCTTGACCTTCCCAACACGGATCTCGTTGATTTCAATCCTCCAAACAGAGGATTAGGCCCTACAAATGCCACTTTTCTCCCGATTTTAATCACGATTCGAGAATCGATCGTCCATTAAACAGTTATAACTTACAAGTACCGCCCAAAGCGTGTTATCGTCACCACATGTATACTTTTCGTATTATGTCACTATGTTCGTCTATAAACTTAAGCTAGAAAACAGAGTAATCCACATCAATAACGCTCTAGACTAGCAAACAAGTCACATGTCAAACCAACTGATAAGTCCGTAATATATTACAAACCTGACAGGCTAACTAAAGTTAAATCCACATAGTATTACAATGTCGATATCATCTAAAACTCGAATAAGTGAGTTTGAAAACAATATTGATAATGTAGTATATGTGCAGCAATACTTAATTAATTACCATTTCTTATATAAACGCCCTCGGAGAAATCATCCGGAATTGTACCCTCTACGGTCGTCACTCGAACAGCTTCCTTCAGTTCATCCACCGGCGCAAAGTTACTCTGTAATAATTGCAGAATGAAATCAGTTTTGAGGCCTCAACCCTTTTAGTGACGAAAACTGTTGAGACGAGCTAGTTTGTCTTTCGTCGCAGAAAGGTGGTTAGGAATTATCTTTGGGACGACATCCACGGTCGCAAAAAATAATTGTTTTAGCAACTAGTATTTGGGACCTTCAGCGACCAACAACGCCGTGACGAAATATGCAGTTGGTTGATTACGATCTGAATTGGAAGCTTTTCCGAGTCGAAAACCAACTGCTTTACCGTTTGGATCATGATGAAATCAGACACAAACTAATGAGAGTATGCATATAAATGTATAATAACCTGAGATGGGAGCAAGGGCTGATCAAGGAACTGGAAGACAGAATCAACAAAAGCATCCAACAGCTTCCCAGGAGCCTTCTTGATCTGATCATGATCAATTTTCTGGGGGATGATGTTCAGCTGTTGCAAGTCTCTCAACACTGGCTGCTTCATTCATCGATCGATCATACATTAAAACCCCAAAAATTTTGAAGGAAGAAAAAACAAACACATTGGTAATATAATTCTACGAATTGACATGAGATTTATGAGGATGAACAGAGGCAGAGACCTTGAAAGTGGAAGAAAGAACAGTGGTGAGATGATGATGGTGAAAGCTACTGTGGTGCGGCGGAAGGGACGGCGGCGGCCGGCTTTCTATTCTGCAGTTTAACAGATTGAGCGCCATTGATGTAGTTTATTGGGAGAATTGAGAGATAACTGGTTTCTTTGGTTAGCAATATATGCTTTGTAATGTACTACTGCTTTCGATTTCCGGATTTGATACCATTTTCTGTCGTTATATGTTGATCAGAGCTTTCCATGGACGAAAAATGTCCATTTTCTGTTCATGTTATACCAATCCAATTGGCACTTAACATTAGAGTATTGCTTACGTCTTTTCAATTGCTAAGTCAAATATTTTATACCTTTTTTAACACACTGTTAAGGGAGGAAAAGTTCATTTATTCTAATGATTCGAATATGAGATTTCTAAATTGAAAATTAATGATGGTATAATAAGGTAAATCAAGTCATCGTTTTCAACTTTTACATGATGTTAAAAATTAATCGGTTATAAAAATAACTCAAATCGTTGAGAAATGTTCAAAATTGAATTCAATCTCGCGTATCATTCATTTATCGAAACACAGGACTTCGGCCTAACCGCTGAGCAGAATGGACAAATTCCTGTTTAACGGTGGCTCTCATGAGTCATGATTGATACATCCTATGCAGTATATGTATATACACCACTAGCCACGGTCCAAAACTTTTTTTGATAAGTTTTTTGTTGGTGTTGATCACTTCAATAACCATATGTTTACATATGGACAAATGCAAGGGAAGTGGTGATAATAGAAAAATAACTAACCCAAAAAGCATAAAATGCCATGAATAAATTAAGCCGAACAAGGAGATTAATTAACCGTTGATGATGAGGTAATGATACTAATTAAACCAATCGGAATATTTTTATGGGTGCTGCCGGCCGAAGAGATATTCCATTCACGTCTTTTGTCTCTTTCCCTTTGGAATCTACATTTTTCTTTGAAAGGGTACCTTCTGTGGGATTTTATTACGTACAATTGTTCATGAAACCGTCGTACAAAGTGGTTAAACCACAATATACCAGTATCGGAGGTTAAGTCGGCAGACGGTATTAACAGTTGAATCACGGTTTGCCATAAAAAAAACGATAGAAAAGATGCAAATAACAGCCAAACTTTTGCTAACCGCAGGTGTGCAACAGGCTAGGAACAGGACCAAGCTCATGAGAACAGTGGTTTAATAGTGAAAGACATTTTACGAACAAAAATTAGATCAATAGTACTTTCAGTTCATTATGATTCGGTTCGAAAGTCAACCTGTTTTTTATTTAATATTTATAAAACATAAGTTTGATCGGGTATGGCCAAAAAAAAAAAACATAAGCTTGATCCGGAGAACATGGGCCTCTCGCCAATAGAACCCCTATTAATTATTAAATTATTAAGTCCCAAGTTCCAAAAAATTCGGAGTTACTGTTCCTTAAGAAATTTTCGGAGATTACTGTTCATGGTGGGCCACCGATAGACTGTGGTCGTTTTTATTGAATCCCATGTAAAACCACTTTGGGTTTGCCAAGCGGTAGCCATTGGATATCGAATTCCCAGCCGTTGGATCACTACCGCTAAACCTCCTCTTCCTTGCGGTTTCTTTTCTCTCTCTCCTTCTGTCTTTTCCCATTCCTACTCTCCAATTTGTTCTCCGCCCTCATAATCAAAAACCAAAACCAAGGGCTCGACAGCGGCGGCGAGTCTGATTTGACGATTCAAGAGGAGCTACCCAGATTGTGTGGTCGCCGGCATCGGATGCCGCAACCCCTCCTCTGTCGTGTCCACCTCTATTTTCTCTCCCTCTTTTGCTTTTCCTTCCTTCTTCGATTCAACGGAACTATGCATGAGAGAACTCAATCCCTCGCCCTCGCTGTCAGCTCCTCAATCTGTCTCCTTCCTCCCTTGATTAAGTTGAAGCAAGCAGGCATGAGGGAGCTCAAGCCCTCACGGCCACGCCTCCGCCTCCTCAACCTGTCTCCTTCTAGCCAAGCCTCTTGCTCTCCTGCTTCTTCCATACAAGATTTCCCCAGTTGAGAGTTGATGGAATTGGGTGAGTACACAACTTGGCTTTGTACTGTTAGAAATATTAATTAATTTTGCTATTGTTTGAATCCTCTAACTTCTTTACTAATCAATATCTTCTCCAGTGTATGTTCCATACCGCAAATAGCTAAGCTCGAAACCAATTTGATTCCTTTATTTTCTAATAGATATCTAAATAAATTGACACTGTTTTTGACAACCCTGTTTCATTTCACCCTTTGGCTGGATGAACTCAGGGATAACAGAACTATGGTTTATGGATGTCAAGGATGTGGATTTTGATTTGAGATTCATTGTGGTGGGTGGCGATAGAGCTCTGTGGTTTGTCCCTATAATCAATCGTTTGTTTGCTCATAAAAGATTCCTATACATTGAGTTACCTCTTGGACTTCCAAGCAAACTAGGTTTTCACATTCTTATTCAAATCGACTTTATAGATTGAATTCTTGAATATCTTCTTATGACTAGAGTTCTAGGGAAATGATAAAACTAAACCTTTTGAGTTCGATAATGAATGATGTGTGCTGGTTTTTTTAATCCAAGTGTTCTCATTTTACTTAGTTAGAGTTATGTTGATAATGAGATTAGTGCATCTGCATAATTATACAACAGAGAGGCATTATTTTCTTTGTTCCTGTATGTGTAATTAGCATGGTATTCTTTGTTGCAGTAGGTTTCATGTAAGTGATCATGTAATATTACAACAGACAGGAGGTTGGTAGAGCTAGGGAAGTTGTCAATCTCATGAGATTAACAAAGTCAGTTGCTTTTGATGAGATTGACAAAAGTCTATGAGGAGAAGAATAGAGGAATCACCATCACTACTGTGATTTTTCACAGAAACACTTGTGAGGTTTTTTAGGTTTGTTATTGATTAGTTAGAGCATGTTTGTTTTTTTAATTCCCCCGGATAGTGGTCACCTACTGTTATTTCTTCTTAATGTGCTTATTAGTTTGATGTTTTTCCCCTACATGCCCTCGACTTCTCTTGATTTTGGAAGACCTATGAGGTCTTTTTGGGTATGATAGGATGGAATCATAAGTGGGTTTCAGGTTAAGCTTGGGTTGTAGACGAGAATCTCCAAGCCAGACTCCATTCAATCATGAGTCGAGAAGCTGAGTGGACTTCGAGAGGTCTATAAGCAAGGAAATATCTACGACAGGCCTCCTGGAATGGAAGAGACTAAGGAATAATGAATAGACATTCTCCGGCAATGGACGTTTATTTGTGGCCAATGCTCGGCAGAGGGCTAGCTCGATGCTTACCATTATGGTGGCAGTGAAGATAACCACCTGGTGAGCTCTCTTCATAGGTCAGTTCACACACTATCCTTAGAAGTTTGAAAAATCTATTTTCAGCAGTGGTTTGTCTTGGTAGTAACTGATATTAGAACGCACAAAGCTCTTTACTTATGAATATGAAAGTTGGCTATGGACTGAGATTACTTTACCAGCTCTTTATGTTTTAGATTGCTTAACTTGGTTTGGGTGGATTATGCTCTTTCCTTATATGAATCATGCTTCTTGCTCTGCTTGGATGAATTGTTATTTTGGATCCAAGTTATGACAAATTGGACCACGTTTTTCCTCTGCTCCATTCGAACCAACAATCGGACTTGGTGAAGAGCAGTTCATTCATGGGAGGTATGCACTTGGCTTGCCAAGGTAAAGTTTGGATCCAAGTGTTCTCATTTTACTTAGTTAGAGTTATGTTGATAATGAGATTAGTGCATCTGCATAAAAATGACAAATTGGCTATGCACCAAAAGCTGAAGGCAAGGTAAAGTTTGGATCTTGAATTCTTGATCTATTAACCACATGTGTCAAATACATTTAGTAATTACTATATGTGCATCCGATTTGGCTTCTTTATATGCACCAAAAGCTGAAGGCAAGAGAAGCAAATAGCAGCAGCGTGGCCTTAGTTAATTAGAATTTGATAATGGTGTTCTTTGATTTGAATTTCAGGTAAATTAGATCCAGTTCACTATATTTGGCTCTTGGTATTGGTTGTATATGCTGGTTGATTAATATATTGGAATTATATATCAAGGTTTTGTGAGTGACAATGATGATTATCCCATCACTAATCAAGATTTTGTCGACTGTTATGGTTCTAACCTAAGTAGAGACTAGAGGAACACATTAACCATCATCTTGATATAGAAAAGTTTCACTTGCTCTGCTAAGCTTGGGGTTTATGTGTTTCTTATACATTTGGTTTCTTATTTATAGAAAAGTTTCATTTATTTGTTATATTTTCAGTTGTCCTGCCAGCCGCTATCTATAAGTGTTAGCAGTTAGGCAGTAACATGTCAAAGTGTTGACGTGATCAAACCAGAGGGCTCGGTTGTTGCTTTTGTGAATACATGTTTCTCATTTCACAATGGTAATTTGTTATGAAACTTTGGTTTGTCTATTTAAGGGATGATCATGAACCAGAGTTTTAAAACAAGTATGTATAACAATTTAGCATGCATTTTTCTGTCAGCGTTCTACCAAGCTGAATAGAGAAACAGTTAAGCTGGCAAGATTATGAGAGTATGATGTACAAAGGATTGTTGTTGTATGCATGTTTGGCTCCTTCGATGTTGTTTTTAGGTTCTTTGCTCTTTGCTACCGTTCTATCTTTGTTGCCGTTTTTCCAGAATTGCAGATTTGTCTTTAATGTTTATTTTGTGTTAATTAAATAAAATTACATTTATATTATAAAAATGATGATTTTTTTCACAAGTAAAATGATGGACAAATGGTAGTGCTTTACTGACCGTTGGATAATTTTCTCATTATAACCCAAAAGACCTTAGAAGGGTGTCATTTGGTTTTTATTTCCCGTTAGGTATTCAATAGTGGCTTTGTTGCTTAAATTGCCGCTCATTCACTCAATGTAAATTGATAATGAACATGCTTTAGCCTTTACGCATAATGTATCATGGGTATTCTGATGGTTGCAACCGTTCATTATCAATACATATTTATGAGTAATTCATGTTAGCAGAACTATAACAAGAATAAACACCTTTTCATGATTCTTTCAATCAGTGTATTTATGGTTTTTGGGTAAGGTAGATGCCAGTTCTATAATTGAGCAGGATCTGGAATATCAATATGGATGCTTTCAGATTTCATGGCAAGAAACAAGACACTGGCATTTAGCACATATCACTCTTCGTCTACTAAGTACGATTAGGATTGTGATTTGAAATGTTTAATATTAACAATATGTGTAGCTTTTAATTCTTAATAAGAAAATGAAGACTATAAACACCGACAAACCCATCAAGAACTGATTAATGATTTAATGATTTGCGAGAACTGTTACATTTGCTAATTAGAAAGAGTTGATGCATCCATTTGAAAAATGAATAATTCAATCGTTAAGTCGAGACTCCAAACAAATTGTGTGAAGGAACCAACTTGAGAATAAATTGAGGATACAAGGTTAATTTGGTGGTGAAATACTTTATATAAAGTGCGAAATAACACTACTATTCAGCTGAAAATATTCATCATAAAGTAAGAAATTTTTTTCACATTAATGACAATCCAATATTATTGGCGATTCATATTATCTTAATGGACTACAACCGTATTGTTTAAGGATAAAATTATATAATTTAATTCATCAATAAATATATTTTCCCTTATTCTTCACATGCTCTTAACTAACTATTGATTTTGAATAATTCATTTTCTCTCTAGATCACCAACAAGCAATTCGTATTGTACCTCCATGCGTCTGTGTTTTCAGATGTTCAAGCTGTCAGGAAAAGGAACTTCATTGTCAATCATGGAGAACAAGTTACCGCCATGCTAAGAACAATTTTAACTCTATTTTATAATTGTATTTGTATATAGAGATTTTGGTTTCTCTTTCCCTCAAAGCACAAACACTACCTTTTGAACATTTAGATTATGATATTGTTATTTTGTTCGAAGTAATTACTTCAGTTATTCATAATATTGGCGCACACGTTTTTCAGTGTGAGTACTTGGATTAAAAGATTGTTAACACGTTAAAACTTCCAACGTATTAACGTAATAGATACCCGTTGCGGAGCACGGGCTAAAAAACTAGTTTGTTTTTATTCAAGAAGTTACAAAAGCCCATGAAAGGAGGAGAACGTGAGCAGTCACTCAATTAGCAAGCCCATACCTAACATTCACTTGTTTATGGGCCGATTACGTTGGACCTGTTGTTGCCAATATCCATTTACCAACGAGCCCAAACTTCTGGAAATCAACCAATGTATATGAGTCAGACTGTGGATAATATCGCCTTTTGACGAAGACTTATGGACAGTGAGTCAGTGATGGTCGTCGGAAGTTTCTTGTCTTGGAAATTCCTGTGGAAATTCCTTAGCTGCTTGGACTTTTCCACAATATGCCTACTGCGGGTTCGGACTTGTCTTCTCTTTTTGTTCTATTTACGCCCACTTGATCAACTAGCAATTTTTTTCTCAATGTCCAAGACTTCTAATAATTATTTCCAATATACAATACTTAATACCAAAATTATCAAAATATACAGGTTTGGCACGGTTCGCTGGAGTATAATGCGAAACAATTTGGGTGGCGAACGACAAAAACGAACCAGCCTCGCACCAACACAAATCGCGGCTAACCAAAGCAATCCACCTGGATCGCTGCTGAGCCCAGCAATCTAGCCCCCCTCCAAAATCGCCAGAACGTCCCATCGATCTACATCTATAAGTCAAAACTTCAAACGGTAATAATTTTGCGCTCGCTTACCAGTATGACAGTATCATTGTGACTATTGGTGGATTTCATGGTGGCGGCGGCGGGGTTACATTTTTTCTTCCCCCCCACAATCGGTCAATATCATTCCATTGGCTGCTGCTGCTTCCAATATGTTTCCTGTTTTGTTTGTTTGTATCCCACATGACGGAACAAGTTGCCTCTCTTACCACTAGGCGGCGCCGGCGGCCGGTTTCCAAAACCCACGGGTTGGGACTTGGGACTGTCTTTTGGTCGTCAAATATAACAAACTACTCAAAAAGCTGCACTATATAAAGACCAAGCAGTGTCTAGCTAGAGAGCCACCCACCATTAACAAGGACCAAAAATGGAGATCAACAAGACCAACAAAGTCGATCCGTCGGCCCTTTACGATGCAGCAATGAGAGGCGACACCGAAACCCTTCAGGTATTAATTAGAGTATGGATAGTACGAAGAAGTAATATGTTATACTTTACGAGATTGTTTATGTTATGTTGTAGGAGATAGTCATTGTATTCTATGTTTAAGTTTTACGTGATTTCAGTAATATAACACGATAATTTTCACTGAATTCTGATTTCCCAACACAAGGAGATGCTCCGGAGGGACAATTTGATCCTGAAGAGACTCCCGCTCTCTTCCTTCACGGAAACCCCTCTCCACATCTCCGTCCTCGCCGGCCACCTCGACTTCACTAGAGCGCTTCTCCGCCACGACCCTGGAATGGCCATGGAGGTCGACGCGTCCAACTGCACCCCGCTTCACCTGGCTTCCGCCGCCGGCCACTGCGAGATCGTCGGGGCCTTGCTGGGCGGTGTGGGCTCGGATGCCTGCCTGGTCCGCGACGTGGACGGCAGGATTCCTCTCCACTTGGCGACGATGAGAGGCAGGAGCGACGTCGTCAGAGAGCTTGTCGGTGCGAGGCCGGAGTCTGTGCTTGTGAAGCTGGACGATGGAGAGACTGTTCTGCACCTGTGCGTGAAGTGCGGCCATCTGGAGGCCCTGAAGGTGTTGGTTGAGATGATGGTGAGTAGCGGCGGGAAGAAGGATGTGATTGAATCCATCTTCAGGTCGGGAGATGGAGATGGGAACACCATTTTGCATTCAGCTGCCATGTTCAAGCAAGTTCAGGTACTGATTCTTTCTAAATACAATCAGATTGGAACGATCTGAGTTAATGGACCAGCTCAAATCAATCAAATTGACGCTTTGTCATTTACTACGTTGTATTATAGTATCTAAACTCTTAAAACTTTACAAACATGTCCAATGTAATATGGGGAATTTCATATTATTCGTTTTTTTATATGGGTCATTTGATCAACAAGTGACACGACCCAATCCTTACATGATCAAAAGATAATTCAACGCTAAACTGACCTCACAGACAAATTGACTCAACCCGACCATATCAAGGTCGAATCAGACTGGACCTGGTACGGTGGATATCTCTAGGGCCAGTTTTTATAGCCAGCCCTATAAGTACGTA
This sequence comes from Linum tenue, assembly GCA_946122785.1. NCBI lineage: Eukaryota > Viridiplantae > Streptophyta > Magnoliopsida > Malpighiales > Linaceae > Linum > Linum tenue. The sequence goes on along the minus strand of CAMGYJ010000005.1, from coordinate 512,248 downwards.
TTAACCATTCATTTGGCTACTTAGAATTCAGTCTAACACGTCAAATTCCATGTTTAATTTCAGACCACAAGTTACCTGGTTTCACTACCTAGCGTGGGAGCAGCAGTGAATTCCTTGAACGGGTTTGGCTCGACAGCCTTGGACTGCCTGGAGCTATGTCCCAAGGACTTCAAGAGCCTACGAATCCGAGACCTTCTGGTCGAAGCAGGAGGTAAACGAGCCAAGGAGATCATGACTAGCAGCACCGATCATCATCATCTTCCACCACCACCACCACCAAAAATTCCTTCGTTACCAATATCTTCCTCATCACCATTAGCAACCAACATGGGCAGACCAGCAACGAAGTCGATGGGCCAACGGTTCAAGAACTTCCTCGACTACGACCGCAAGTGGATCGACGACATGAAAGGATCGCTCCTCGTCGTGGCCGGCCTCATGGCGCAGATGAGCTTCCAGGCCGCAACCAACCCGCCAGGCGGCGTGTGGCAAGAGAACGTGATGAGCCCCGACGGCGGCTTCGGCTGCCAGAACACGACCAGCGGCCTGTGCAGGGCCGGGACTTCGGTCCACGCTTACAGAGACCCGGAAGTGCTCTACGTTTTCATGGGGCTCAACACGATGGCGTTTGGCGCGTCTCTGTGCGTCATGCTTCTCATCATCGGCGGGTTCCCTCTGAGGAAAAGGTTCTTCATCTGGATGATGGCGCAAGCCATGTGCGCCGCCCTCGGCTGCATGACGGCTGCCTTTGCGGTTGGGGCGTTGTTGGTGACCCCGACGAAGGACGATGCGCGAGTTCGAGTCGCGGTGGTGGTGGCGTTTCTTCTGGGAGCCTGGTTGCTGTCGTCTCTGGTGATTAGTCTGCTCGACACGCTTCGGTTTTGCATCTGGATTTCGAAGAAGAAGAAGAAGAAGACCGGAGCAAGAGCATCGACCTGTTCTGTTGTCTAGAGCATACGTTATCTGGATTTGGGCGAGCAAGGATTTGGTTTAGTGATGACCAAGATTGGTGCAAGAGTTTGAGTCTTGATGGTGGTGTTGTTTCTTCTTAGAGTCTGGTTGCTGTTTGTTTCTAGTGATTAGTCTGCTCGTCACATTATTTCGATTTTTAATATGGATTTTGATTAAGTTGTGGAAGGTCTGAGCAAGAGCATTGACCTATTGTTGAAGGGATCAGAACCAGAGTTATGTTGTCTAAAGCATACGTGCGTGTTATCGACACCACATGTATAATTTTCGTATAATGTTGTTTTGTTGAGTTCATGTATAAATTTAAGTTAGAAAATAGAGTAATTCACGTCAACAATATAGACTAGCAAACAAGACACATATCAAACCAGCTGATAAGTTCGTATAGATTACAAACCCGACAGGCTAACTAAATTAGTTAAATCCCCATTGTTTAACAATGTCGATATTATCTACAAATCAAATAAGTGAGTTTGAAAATTATATTGATATAAACTCCCTCGGAGAAATCATCCCGAATCGTACCCTCTACGGCCGTCACTCCAACGGCTTCCTTCAGTTCGTCCACCGGGGCAAAGGTACTCTGCAAGTGCAGAATGAAATCAGTTTTGAAGCTCCGACCCTTTAGTGACGGTATATTTTTCGAAACAGCTAATATCTTTCGTCGCAGAAACCAATTCGCAAGTGGTCATGAAATATCCTTGTGACGGAACTTTGATTGGCAACTAATATTTGAGACCTTTAGCGTTCACACCCGTCGCGAAATGTGAATCTAATTAATTAGAATCTGAATTTGAAGCTTTCGAGTCCAAAAACAAGCTGATTTACCATTTGGATCATGATAAAAACAAACACAAGCTAATGATGAGAGTGTGCCGCATATATGTACGACCTGAGATGGGAGCAAGGGTCGATCAAGAAACTGGAAGAGAAAATCAACAAAAGCTAGCATCCAACAGCTTCCCAGAGCAGCGACGGATAGAGGACATAGTAGAGCACTAGATCGCATTTTGTTAGAAAATTAGATATCATAAAAAAAATCATATTTTTTTATACAATGTCAATTGTACACGACGGTGTTTTTATTAGCGAATTTATCGATAATGGAGTCTACGTACATAAAAATAGAATACTCTCTTTCAAATAAACTGTTAAGCAACAGGCGAGAAACTCATTGCTCATTAAGGCACGCAAATCAGATTTCACATGTTTCATTGTTGAAAAGGTTCTCTACGTAGTAGTTGTTGAAAGGGGCAACGTCAAGACTAGACTAATCAATCTACAAATCAATTGTGCGTCTATCCTATTTCCACCAGCTGCTTTATTAAATTTTCAAGGGAACAAACCTCATATTTCTTTTAGTCTTTTAGGTTTCGTTGTTTATTTGTTAGACCAGAATCATTGGAGCTATAATTTCTAAGCCAAATTTAGAATAGTGATTTGAATATGTTCATATGAATCATTTTTCTCGTTATACACAGTTTTATTATAAAATAACACTGAGTTAGAATGTCTAAAATAAAAAATTCATAATTACAGTGAACGCGTCCGCGCCCGACTAAACCTCTTAAGCAATTAGGCGCTTTATATATTCTAATTATCAAATGACTAAATGATACTTGCAAAGTTTATTTCATTTTAGCCATAAAATTGTTTAATTATTACTTTATATGTCTTCTATTTATGATCTTACCGATAATAAGGTATCAATTCTCTAATGGTTTTTTAATATTCTAATACTAGTTGAACTACTAAAGTATGAACCATTCACGATACTGGGTGATGTTCCGATTCGGATCTGACAATATTGGTTTTGAAGCTCCGACCCTTTGGCGACTGTATATTTTTGGGACAAGGCCGAGCTGATACCTTTCGTCGCAGAAACCAATGTGCTCAGGGGCGGAGCCAGGATTTTGAGACCGGGTGGGCCGAAAATAGTTAAATGTAAATAAAAGTAAAAAATTATTTTAATTATTTTTAAAGTATACAAACATCCTTTGAGATCATTGAAATATCACAAAACAGCATCTAAACTAAAAATTTTAGTTATCTTTCTTTCAATATAAATAACTAAATCATTAACAAGAAACTCATCATTTATTTTGTTTCGCAATCTATTCTTCACTATCTTTATACCTAAAAATATGCAAGATCACATGTAGCAGTGAAAAACTGGAAGAGTTTGAAGAAGACAAATCAACCTATCTACAAAATAGAATTCCTTGGACAATCATATTTCTATTGATCCCGACATAGATAAAAAAAAAGATCATATAGTTTCTATAGAGAGCTAAAATTCCCAAATGAACTAAGTAGAGGTTGATTTTTTTTCATTTGTAGTTGGATTAAAGTAACAAAAAAAAAACAAGGAATGGGTTTACAATTGTTGTGGATCGAACCTGTTTACTTCAAACTAAAAATTAGCTTAGCTATCAGTAGACCACATGACTATTCATGAGACTATGTATAGGCCGAGTACTACTTATTCAACTTTTATCTAAATATCCTTACAGTCGTAGGGGCCGAGACTATTCTCGGATGGGCCTATCCTCTAAGTAGCTCCGCCCCTGAATGTGCTGGTGGTCAGGAAGTATCTTTGGGACGGCATCCACGGTCAACAAAAGTAGCGTCCAACAGCTTCCCAGGAGCCTTCTTGATTTGAAAGAAAAAAGTAGATTCCGAAGGTATATATATTTTAGTGTTATAGTGTTGAGTATTATGATACGGCCTAAAGGCCAAAAGCCTTGTTATGTTGAAGGGCTTGGCCCATTAGGTCAAAATAGGATCGGCTAGGGTTAATGGTGATGCCGAGTGTATATATATGCAATGTACAGGAAACGTTGGTGATTAAGTGAAATAAGAAAGCTACGACCCTCCCGTGGACTAGTCTTGTTCGATCCCTATCGAACAAGGAAACCACGTAAATCCCGTGTCTTCTCGTTCTAAGTTCTTTTTGATTTTCTCTACGCAACGATCAACATGGTATCAGAGCCTATGGACTCGGACAGCATCAATGCACGTCTCAACTCGAAGAACTACGCTTTATGGGAGTTTCAATTTCGGACGTTCATCGAAGGACAAGGGTTCTTCGGGTTTCTGGAAGGCACTACAACGAAACCACTTGTTCCTCCTTCCACCGATCAAGAGGTAACCAAGTGGATGCAATCGGATGCAAGGGTTAGATCATGGATTCTGAAATCGGTGGATCCATCCATCGTTTTGGGGCTGCGTCTTCTTCCCACATCAGCTGAGATGTGGGCGGCGTTACGGGATACGTATGCTACGACGAGCGTTGCTCGCCAGTTCGAAATTGAGGTGGAGCTGGGCAATCTGTATCAGGGAGACAAAGATATTGCTACCTATTATAATGCGGCAAAACTCTTATGGACAGAGCAGGATCTCCTCTCGGCGGCACTGCTCTCCGGCGCTGCGTCAGCCGAGGTAAGGGCGGAGAAAACAAAAACTCGCACCCTTCAATTCTTGGCACGGTTGAAGCCGGAATATGAGGCTGTGCGATCCACCTTGCTTAATCGCGAGGGTCTCCAATTGGAACAAGTCCTCAGTGCACTTATCCGAGAAGAAACTCGGCTTCGTACTCAAGCCGGGATTGATGCGCGACCTGGTAATGGCGAACCCTCGGTTTTTGCAGCTGGGAATTCTGCTGGGAAGGGCGGCGACAATTCTGAAGCTGGGGATTCTGCTTTTGCTGCCTACAGGTCTCCGTCGACGGCGCGCCGTGAAGTGGAGTGCTTCCACTGTCATGCCAAAGGGCATACCAAGAAGTACTGTAGACGCCGGAACTTCTGCGTCTACTGTAAGCAAACAGGTCACATAGTCCCTGAATGTCCAGTCGCACCTCCGCGTCCAGCTCACGGCAGCGGTAACGGCGGTAGCAGCAGCTCGTCGCAGGGCGCTCCTCGTCATGCAGGCCAGTGGCGTTCTCCAACAGCAGCGGCTGGCCATGATTCTCGACCGGCATATGTCACGGAGGCGGCTCCGGGAACTGAAGGAATCATGGTGACTTCAGCGCATCTCGAGCAGCTCGTCAATAAGGCCATCACCTCGGCATTTGCTAGTATGCAAGTCTCCGGTAAGTCTCCTCGCTGGATTCTTGATTCGGCATGCTTTAATCACATGACGAATAGCATATCTAGCCTGTCACAATTATCTCCAGTTAATGGTGTTTCATTACAAGTAGCAAATGGATCACGTATACCGGTTGCGGGAATGGGGACAATTAGAGAACAAAATTTGGAGTTACCTCACACGTACTATGTTCCGAAACTTGTGCCAAGTTTGATCTCTGTTGGACAACTAACTGAGAGTGGTTGTCGTGTTGTCTTTGCACCGTCTGGGTGCTCTGTTCAGGATCTGAAGACGGGGCGGGAGATAGGCAGGGGTAGCAAGAGTGGGCGGATCTACTACTTGGAGCAACTCGGCAAGCTTCCATCATCTTCGTCATCGTCTGCAGTCTCGTGTCGTTCAAGTCCTTCGGTGTCTAGGTCTGTTTTTTCGAGTCTCGGTGACCGTAATTTTCAGTTATGGCATGCCCGGTTGGGACATCCAAATTCTTCTCGGTTAGGTACTATGTTCAAGAAACAGTTATTTGGGAATAATGTGCCTCATTTGTCCGATTTTTCTTGCACAAGCTGTGTGGAGGCGAAAACTACTCGAATTTCTTTCCCTTCGAGTCAAACCATCATTAGTGAACCTTTTCATTTGATTCACACAGACTTGTGGGGTCCCAGTCCTGTTACTTCTCGTCATGGTTATAAGTATTTTGCCCTCTTTGTTGATCATGCTACCAGATATACGTGGGTCTATTGTTTGCGTCAAAAATCTGATCTTAGAGCCATAGCTACTGAGTTTCTTAAAATGATTCAAACCCAATTCGATAGAACTGTTCATGTAGTCCGGTCTGATCCTGGAGGAGAATTCAGCTCTACTCCCCTTCTCGAGTTGTATCGCTCCCTAGGTATACTCTCCCAAAAGTCTTGTCCTGGAGTCTCGCAGCAAAACGGCCTTGTGGAACGGAAAAACCGTCATGTGATGGAGGTTACTCGAGCACTTCTCTTGGCCTCTCGGGTACCCTCTTCTTTCTGGCCTGAAACAGTCTCTACTGCTGTTCGCCTCATCAATTATCAGATTACCCCGGTCTTAGGTCAGGAAAGTCCGTACTTCAAGCTGTTTTCTAAACATCCTCCGTACTCTCGTCTCCGTGTCTTTGGTTGCCTGTGCTTCGTCCTCCTTCCTAAATCTGAACGCACTAAGCTCACTTCTAAGACTGCGAAATGTGCATTCCTAGGTTACAGTGACATTCATAAGGGCTATCTATGTTATGATCCTTCCCTTCGTCGTATCCGTATAGCGTGTAATGTAGTGTTTTTCGAGAACCTCATGTTCTACTCCACCCCGTCTGAGTCTACTCCTATCTTTGACACTTCCTTGGCCCTTCCTTCCTTCCCAGACGACGATGATGATGGTGATCACTTCTACGACATGGACCCACCGCCAAGCCCCCACTCGGATGCTTCGTCTCCCGCCCCCTCGTCCCCAGCATCATCCGACGCTTCCTCCTCATCACCGGCTGCTTCGCCTCCTGCTCCTCCCCGCCGTTCCACGCGCGCAACTCTGGGCCAGCCTCCTGCTCGATTTCTGGACTATGTATCATTTCAGGTTGCTCCGGTCCAAGTCCCTACTCGCTACTCGCAGGCCAAGGGCGACCCTCATTGGGACGGGGCAATGACAGAGGAGATCTCGGCACTTCATGCCCAAAACACTTGGGTAGTTGTTCCACGTCCTCCACCTGAGATCCCGGTTATTGGCAGCAAGTGGGTGTACGCGATCAAGGTTCATCCGGATGGGACTATCGAGCGGTTTAAGGCTCGGGTTGTCGCCCAGGGCTTTACACAGGAGTACGGGGTGGACTTTGAGGAAACCTTTGCCCCGGTGACAAAGATGGTGACAGTACGTACTCTTCTTGCGGTCGCGGCTCTCCGTGGATGGCCGTTGTTTCAGCTCGACGTCAAGAACGCATTTTTGCACGGGGAGCTCAAGGAGACTGTTTATATGGAACGTCCCCCGGGATATGACGTCGGTCCGCCTGATTCGGTATGTCTACTTCAACGGTCTCTCTATGGGTTGAAGCAGGCTCCCCGCGCCTGGTTTGACAAATTCCAGTCTACTATCCTGAGTTTGGGGTTCGTTCAGAGTTCCAACGATCACTCTCTCTTCACTCGTCAGACAGCTCGGGGCTTGGTGGTACTGCTGTTGTATGTAGACGATATGATTGTTACAGGTGATGATTCCGAGGGCATCACAGCACTCACGGAGGGACTACATAAATCATTTAACCTCAAGGAGCTTGGCTCGCTCTCGTACTACCTGGGTCTTGAGGTAACTCGATCTGCATCTGGCATTCTGCTTAGTCAACGAAAATACATTGATGATCTCTTAGAAGCTACTCGGCATGGTGACTGTACTCCAGTTGCTACGCCCATTGAGCTTAATCTGAAGTTGGGGAGGGACTCTGGTGATCTTTTGCCGGACGGTGGGAAACAGTATCGCAGCATAGTAGGCAGCCTCATTTATCTTGCTTCTACTCGCCCAGACATTGCCTACGCTGTACAGATTGTTAGTCAGTTCATGTCTGCACCACGTACGGACCACCTAGCTGCTGTTCACCGGATATTGAGATATTTACAGGGTACCAGAGATGTGGGTCTTCATCTTCCGTCGCAGGGATCACTTGTTCTGCAGGCATTCTCCGATTCTGATTATGCTGGCTGCGTTGATACGCGGCGATCCACTACGGGGTGGTGTATTCGTCTTGGGTCTTCGGTTATTTCTTGGAGGTGTAAGAAGCAGGACCGAGTTTCTAAATCTTCCACCGAAGCCGAGTATCGCGCCATGTCTGATGTGACATCAGAACTCGAGTGGTTGCATCGTTTATTGGGCGATCTTGGTGTGAAGTGTGTCACCCCGATGGAACTCTACGTTGACAACACCAGTGCCATCCGCATTGCTACTAATCCAGTTCTTCACGATCGCACGAAGCATATAGAGGTACACATCCACTACGTCCGTGATCTGGTTCGTGATGGTACTCTTCGTATCTTCTACATTGCTTCCGAAGATCAACTTGCAGATTTATTCACCAAGGCCTTTACGGTTACTCGACATTCATTCTTGGCGAGCAAATTGATGATGAGAACTCCCCATCAATTTGGGGGAGGGTGTTGAGTATTATGATACGGCCTAAAGGCCAAAAGCCTTGTTATGTTGAAGGGCTTGGCCCATTAGGTCAAAATAGGATCGGCTAGGGTTAATGGTGATGCCGAGTGTATATATATGCAATGTACAGGAAACGTTGGTGATTAAGTGAAATAAGAAAGCTACGACCCTCCCGTGGACTAGTCTTGTTCGATCCCTATCGAACAAGGAAACCACGTAAATCCCGTGTCTTCTCGTTCTAAGTTCTTTTTGATTTTCTCTACGCAACGATCAACATATAGTAAGCATTATATTTTCGGGTGGGAAAAATCCCTTGAAGTCTTCGTCGTCGTCAACGTTGTCTTAAAGCTGTAACCTATGGTGTTATAGTAAGCATTATATTTTCGGGTGAAGTCTTCGTCGTCGTCAACGTTGCCTTAAAGCTGTACTTACTTACTTACTATATCAGACGAAATATGCAGGACGTCATAGGTTACACTTTTCCACAACCGGCCGGTGAATCCCATTGGCTTTTGGCATCCAACTTGTTTTCCCCCTTTTGTTTGTTTGTACCCCACGTGGCTATATAAAATACCATGCACCTCATAGCTAGGTTACATTTTCCCGCAGCCGGTGGATCCCACGGCGGCGGGTTCCATTCCTCTACAACCGGCCGGTGAATCCCATTGGCCGTTGCCTTCCAACTTGTTTCCCCCTTTTGTCTGTTTGTTTGTTTGTGCCCCACGTGACGATGAACTAGGTGGCACTATATATAAAAGACCATGCATGCATTGTCTAGCTAGAGAGCCACCAATGCCACCATTAGAACAAGCAAACAATATAATGGAGATCATCAACCCAACCAACAAAGTCGATGCAACGGCTCTCTACGACGCCGCAATGAGAGGCGACACCGAAACCCTCCAAGGCCTGCTCCGGAGCGATACCTTGATCCTCAAGAAACTCCCGCTCTCTTCCTTCACCGAAACCCCTCTCCACATCTCGGTCCTCGCCGGCCACCTCGACTTCACTAGAGCGCTTCTCCGCCACGAACCTCGAATGGCCAGGGAGGTCGACGCGTCCAACTGCACCCCGCTCCACCTGGCCTCCGCTGCCGGCCACGTGGAGCTCGTCAGGGCGTTGTTGGACACTGCAGGCGGTGTGGGCTCGGATGCCTGCCTGGTTCGCGACGTGGACGGCAGGATTCCTCTCCACTTGGCGACGATGAGAGGCAGGAGCGACGTCGTGAGAGAGCTGGTCGGTGCGAGGCCGGAGTCTGTGCTTGTGAAGCTGGACGGTGGAGAGACTGTTTTGCACCTGTGCGTGAAGTGCGGCCATCTGGAGGCCCTGAAGGTGTTGGTTGAGATGATGGTCAGTAGCGGCGGGAAGAAGGATGTGGTTGAATCGATCTTCAGGTCGGGAGATGAAGGTGGGAACACCGTTTTGCATGCCGCTGCCATGTTCAAGCAAGTTCAGGTACGTACTTTTTGTCCCTAAAACTTTACAAACGGATCTAATATGTTAACATGAGCAATTTCATATCACTTATTGTTAATATGCGTCATAGCGACAAAAAGTAATCTGATCCTAAGTTGACTTGCGCGACCCTTAAAAAATCAAAAGATAACCCAACACTAAACTAACCATGCAGACAAACTGACTCTATAACCCGATCAGGCTTGACCAAACCAGATTAGTGAATATCTAAGGCTAGACATGCAGACTTAGAGGGATATAATTAAGTAGCTACTAATTCTCACAAGTCAAATTAATCCCATGCATGCCTTTTTTTTCAAGTTGCTTCGTGAGGTATGGTGGATCCAAAAATCCGTTGAAGTAGTGGAGCGGCAACATAGCTGGCACATACGCAAGTTGCAGATCATGTGATGACCATTGACCAAAGGCAGTGAAGCTGAAAACATTTTTAAATGTTGAGGAGCAAGCATGAAACGGTTGAGTTTGATGATGTCGCAGATTGGAGAAAGAAGTGGCGTGGATCGAAGATAGTGAACGGACTTCAGTTCAGGCGGAGAACATGTTGAAATGGATGTCTCGTGCTTCCGTTGCTGGAACTGGAAGAAGAAGACATTTGGTATAGGATGTGCTCAATATATTGTAGACCCCGAATGAGTTTATGATGTTTTCAAAATATGAAATCACGTTGTGTTTGGTTATGGAAGTAAAAATAATACCGTATTAGTAAAGCATCAAAATTAAGCGTTTCATTTATGTATTTTTTTTTAAACCTAAAGTTGTTTTTGTATTATTAATTTATCTTAAGATATACCAATTGACTCAAAGTCCGATTATGCCACGGCAAGAGCTCCGGTGCATTTCGCCTTGAGCATGGTGCTCCTCTCTGCCTTTGTTGTATAAAATATGTTTTTACCGGATCTGTATTACTCCATCGCATGCAATTTGGCAGCTTTGAGCATGTTCTTCCTCCATTTGAACCCATGTGACTACATGATGAGGATAATATATATTTATACTTCCCTCAATGCATATCAGGTTTAAAGTTTAAAACTTAGATATCTTGGTGGAATGCATTATTAATTTTGACCGACAAAGATCTAACTCTAAATATCGATTCACAGTGCATATTTAAAATTCTCCTAGCAGTAAAACGAAGTATATCCAAAGTTCAAATTATCTGGAGTATATGTTGATGTGACTTGAATCGGACTATAGTCGTTATGACTGTAATAGTCGGAGGTCTCGCTGCCCGGTTAGCGAGTGGGGTCCAGGGGCAACGCCCCCGGCCCGTGGTGTATGGGCTCAATGTTATATGAGTTCAGGTTCTGGGCCTGGTCTGTAACCGTTTTCTTTGCCAGATTAGATTAAGTTTAGACCCACATGGATACTTCTCATCTCCTCTGTAATCTGTAATCTTCTTGATATAGTGAAACTGGCTCTCTCTCGCCCGTGGACTAGGTAACACACATCGTGTTAGTGAACCACGTAAATCGTGTGTCATGTTTTCGATTCTCGCTTTCGTATTCTTACATCTCGATTCCAGCGATTTCTCGATCCATAGCAGCGCGTTTATAACAGTATATTTTAGTAATATGCTAGTCTTATCTATTCATCGTAAAAAGGAATATCCAACTAATACGAGTTCTACTTTCATACATACTCGTAATCTGTTTTCATATTCTGAAAGCTGCGTAAAATAAATTTATTTTCTATACTCTTAAAATAGGTAGTTTCAAAGTTGTGATTGTTAAACAGGTATATTGTTGTGAATACATGTATTTATAAATTTGATATATTGTGTATGTCACATCAACTAAACTATTAGGTAAAACAATCTCAATTCAACTATCTCAACAGTTTTAATTAAAATGTGAGATATAACAATCACTTATTTTAAATGTTATCTTATGTCACAATCATTGAAATAACTCATGTATTGTGTATGAAAAATATATTTGAAAAATTATATATTTTAAACAATGCAAGTATAATAACAATTTCATAAAAACAATTACAACTTCCAAACGAGAGCTTACATTAATATATAGGCTACGAGGCAATGTTTCGTAAATGTTCAATGTATCCAATTTCAACCTTATTCGTGATGTACCTAAAAAATAAATAAAGTATGGTAACATTGCGAGTTCCCACGAGGGTGTCAAGTCTTATACCACCTGGCTTTGCCTGTGTAGAGTACTACTTTGAGTGAGCCAGGAGCTAAAAGATTCAAGCTTTAGGGTTTTAATGGTGTTACTTGGGGAGGGGCTAAAAGGATACCAATTATATATTTATAGATGAATTTTATAATATTTTATAGTATCTGTGTTTAGCTTTACGAATTTTTTTTACAAATTAAATTTATATTTATACCTTTTAGTTAAATTTATCTTTTCTTACAGAACCGTACCTTTTAGTTAAAATTCGTTTATATTACAAACTTCATCTATACCATAATACAAAGGTACAAATTATTTTTCGGTAGAAATTGAATTTTTAAACTTATGTTATGATATAAACTGAACTTGTACCATAATATAAATGCACAAATTTTTTTTTATAGTACAAACTGAACTTATAGCTTTATAGTACAAATCCTATTTAATTATACCTTCAAGCACCAAAACTTTAGTAAAAGAGTTAATTCTCAAATTTATTACAAATTTGTACATGTATTAGTTTTTTTATATTATATATATATATATATATATAATGGTGATATGGGTTTGTTTTTCACTATTACGTGCTACCTAAGAGATTCAAAACTGAAAACTTCAAGTGCAAAACTAACGGCAGAACCGGCCAGCGGATCAATCCCTTGTTCCCTTTACATGTATTAGTTGAGGGTGGTAATATGAGCCCAGGAGGGAGGATATTAAGCCAGCTAGATTGTCAGGTGTCAACTGGGAGGGATCAATTGAATGGTCGGTTTGGTGATAATAATTAGTCATAATAACCATGCATGGCAACGTACGGCATGCAGGCCCCTGCTTCTATATATAAATGAGCACAACCCTGCTCACTCATTGACCACCAAACCAACCATTCTCCTTCCTTCGAGCATCAATATATATATAGCTTACCAAATATAGCAAAACGTACAGCTGATCAACCAACGTACGAACGATCGATGGCTGGAGGTCAATCCAATGTACTTGTGAAGGCTCATGGCTCCCCATGCACATGCAAGCAAGCAGCAGCAGTGCAGGATCGGATGCAGTCAGCTGTATTCCATCGCAGCCTCTGGGGGGATCACTTCCTTGCCGCCGCCGCTAATACTGATCTGCAGGTACCCTACTTACACATATATAACCATCTACATATTTATGTACATTGACAGAGTTCATAATTTAATTTAAATTTACATTGGCTTTTGTTCCTGTACAGGAGAATCGAGCTGGTGATCATGAGCTTGGAGATTATGAAGTTATGAAGGAAGAGGTGAGGAGGATGGTGACAGCGGGGGTTGACAATGACAAGGACAAGGTCGCCATAATCCAAAAGCTGGAGCTGGTCGATGAAATCCAACGATTAGGTGTTGGGTATCACTTTGAGGCGGAGATTGAAGAAGCTCTTGGAACTGTATATGTTCTTGGAGGGGAATCATTCGTTGAAAAACACTCGAATAATATTGAGCTAAACCATGCGGCTCTTTGGTTCCGACTTCTCAGACAACAAGGCTTCCGTGTTTCCCCCGCCGGTACATGTCTCGATCGACTAGTGTTTTCTCAAATATAATTGTTGTAATGAATTTTCAAGAGTCTGTAAATAAGCTAGCTTTTCGAAGAAATTAAAGTTGTGACTAAGATCATATGACGATTGAGGTGTAGATGGATTTCGGATGTTCAAGGACGATGAAGGAAAGTTCAAAGAATCGCTAGTGTCGGATGAGCAAGGGCTGCTTAGTTTATACGAGGCAGCACATGTGGCATTCCATGGAGAAGACATATTGGACGATGCCCTAGGCTTCACCATCAAGAACCTCAAGTCAATCATTCTTGATCACAAGCCCTCTTCGTTATTCAGGAAGCAAGCCGAGTTTTCTCTCAGCCTCCCCATATGGAAATGCATCCCCAGGATACTTGCTAGGCATTCTATTGAAGTCTACTCCGAATTCCACAGCCACGCCTCCCATGATCGAGCAGTAATCCTTAAGTTTGCAAAGTTGGACTTCAACGTGGTGCAGAAATGCCATCAGGAAGAGCTCCGCGAACTCACAATGTAAGTTGTCATATATATAGTTTGCTAGCTAGCTAGCTTCATAATTTCTTTCCTAACATACCATTCATTCTTAGGGTAGACCATTTACCTCCTGTGAATTTAGGGTGGCATACCCTTTGTTATCTGATAAACGATACCGCGCGTGCGTTCTTTAATTACTATATATATAGGTGGTGGGCAAGTCTCGAAACGAAGACCAGATTCCCATATGCAAAAGATAGACTTGCAGAGTGCTATTTCTGGATTAATGGCGCTTACTTCGAGCCCAAGTACCGTGTCGGAAGGCTTATACTCGCCAAGTGTGGAGCAGTGTCCACCCTCGCTGATGACGTCTATGATAACTTTGGTAAATACCAAGAGCTCCAACTCCTCACGGATGCCATCGACAGGTAGGTTAGAGACATTAATTGACATGCCTTCATAAATCCACTTTCCAAGCGTGCATTATATTTATATACATGCACGGCGGACGCTGGTAATTGTGTTCAACTACGTACAGGGCGGATATCAGTGACGTGGAATCACTTCCCGACACGATGAAGGACATCTTCCAGGCCATTATCATTAACCTCTTCAAAGAAATGGAGCAGGCAGTTCCAGAAACTGGACCCACTTACGGTGTTGGCTACTCTATACAAGAGGTGCGCACCCTTCCAATAACCCTAGCTCAGTTTAGGTACTATAGTGCAATAATAGTCGAGAAATGTAGGTACTAAATGGTATTTCCTAGGTGATTTTTTTGTAAATATTTCATTTGAACCCCCCATCAACAACCTTAGCGTGTGCGATGATCAATCGATGTACATCTCTTTTGCGACGAAACAATCACTCGTCATAGAAAAGACCTCGAGACTAAATAAGAGTTGTTTTAATTGGTTCTAATTAATATTTTATTAATGTGTATGTTATCAAATTTTTTCATACAATCGTCGTCCTTCTTGCTACTTGCATGCAGTTCAAGAATATGTGCCGAGCCTTCTTGGCTGAAGCCCGGTGGCGCACTGAGAGTCATACTCCAACTCTGGAGGCGTACTTGATTGATGCAAACGTAAGTGGTGGCTATCCTTTCCATTGCACGGCTGCATTGTTGGGGCTGCCGGCAGAAGCAGCTGCAACCAAAGAGGCCTTTGATTGGGTAACCCATAAGGCCAATAAGATGGTCTTAGCCTCCTCTGCCATTTGCAGGCTCCAAAACGACATCATGTCTCACCACGTACGCTAAACGTTTACTCTAACTCTGCTATATATATATAAGAAATAAGAATAATGCAACTTAGTTGAATGAACATGTGGAAGTTTGATATGCCTGCCTGAATGCAGTTCGAGCGAAAGAGGATGCATGTGGCGTCCGCCGTTGAGTGTTTTATGGTGGAGCATGATGTCTCGGACGAGGTGTCGGCGAATTTTCTGTGGGGAGAGATTTCGAAAGCTTGGAAAGACATTGCTGAAGAGTATTGCCAGAGACCGACCCCGGTTCCCATAGATGTGATGTCTCCGACTCTCAACTTGGCTCGGGTGATCAGCGTGATGTATGGGAAGGGCGATGCCTACACTCACCCTCATCTTCTCAAGGAACACATTGCTTCCCTCTTCGCCCATCCTGTGCCGCTTTGAATGCCACACCAATTAATCTTTACATGTATTATTATCATCTAGT
This sequence comes from Linum tenue, assembly GCA_946122785.1. Classification (NCBI taxonomy): domain Eukaryota; kingdom Viridiplantae; phylum Streptophyta; class Magnoliopsida; order Malpighiales; family Linaceae; genus Linum; species Linum tenue. The sequence continues at coordinate 496,716 of CAMGYJ010000005.1, read as the reverse complement.
TCCGGTTGAAAGGGTAGCAATTTGCATGTTTGGTTCTAATTAATGTTTGTCTCCAGCTCCAGTACTTACTACTGCTTGTTCTTTTGAAACTCATAGCTAGCTTGTTTCCCTCGCTTTTGTGTTTTTCGGATACAGCTACATTGTAGTAGTCTGTTTCATCATGTTCCTTGTGTGGTTTTTCAGCTTTACTAATAAACCACAGTTTCCTTTTATCTAATTAGGCCCCTGTGTGTTTTTTATTATACAATTTCCCAACTTAACTCTTCCTTCTTTATGAGTCTAGTTTCATTCTGATATTAATATCACAACAAAAAAAATCACTGCTAAAGAATCATTTTAGAGAACCAGTGATGGTAACTAATCCTCACATTTTGGTTGCCCTGGCCTTTACCTACGTACGGAAACTCTGGTTGCAGTTTTGGTCATATTCTCGTCACTAATCCTAGTACCCGTTTCATCAGTGAACCGTGAACCACTAACTATTTCGATTCAGCTTCCGGTCCGGTTTTAAAAACAGAGGGAGAAAGCTACTGCCCAAATTACAACATAGTTCACCAAACTCTATGGTCTTGCGACCGAAAATGAAATGGTTGAAAATTCTTTTTGGTCATTGATGTATCAGATTTCGTCACTAAAAGTAGGTGATTGATCACGATTCTGCCGGTTGCAAATGCATAAAAACGTATATTGTGGTTTTACTTAAAATGGGTTTAAAGGGTCGGGTGATTCGGAAACAAGGAGGCAGTCCAATGGGTTTAAAGGGTCATGCTTCTCATCATCGGCGGGTTCCCGCTCAGGAAAAGGTTCTTCATCTGGATGATGGCGCAAGCCATGTGCGCCGCCCTCGGCTGCATGACGGCTGCTTTCGCGGTTGGTGCGTTGTTGGTGACCCCGACGAAGAACGATGCGCGAGTTCGAGTCGCGGTGGTGGTGGCGTTTCTTCTGGGAGCCTGGTTGCTGTCGTCTCTGGTGATCAGTCTGCTCGACACGCTTCGGTTTTGTATTTGGATTTCGAAGAAGAAGAAAAAGAAGGCCGGAGCAAGAGCCTCGACCTGTTCTGTTGTCTAGAGGGTACGTTATCTTGATTTGGGCGAGCAAGGGTTTGGGTTAGTGACTAGGTAAGATGCACGAGTTCGAGTCTTGATGGTGGTGTACGTTGTTTCTTCTGAGAGTCTGCAGGTTGTTGTTTGTTTCTAGTGATTAGTCTGCTCGTCGTCACATTATTATTTCGATTTTTCATATGGATTTCGATTAAGTCGTGGAAGGTCTTAGCAAAGAGCATTGACCATTTGACCTGTTGTTTAAGGGATCGGGACCAAAGTTATGTTGTCTAAAGCGTGTTATTCGACACCACATGTATAATTTTTGTATAATGTTGTTTTGTTGAGTTCATGTGTAAACTTAAGTTAGAAAATAGAGTAATTCACGTCAACACTATAGACTAGCAAACAAGCCACATATCAAACCAGCTGATAAGTTCGTATAGATTCCAAACCCGAAAGGCTAACTAAATTAGTTAAATCCCCATTGTATAACAATGTCGATATTATCTACAAATCAAATAAGTGAGTTTGAAAATTATATTGATATAAACTCCCTCGGAGAAATCATCCCGAATCGTACCCTCTACGGCCGTCACTCCAACGGCTTCCTTCAGTTCGTCCACCGGGGCAAAGGTACTCTGCAAGTGCAGAATGAAATCAGTTTTGAAGCTCCGACCCTTTAGTGACGGTATATTTTTCGGAACAGCTAATATCTTTCTGTCGCAGAAACCAATTCCCCAGTGGTCATGAAATATCCTTGGGACGGAACTTTGATTGGCAACTAATATTTGAGACCTTTAGCGTTCACACCCGTCGCGAAATGTGAATCTAATTAATTAGAATCTGAATTTGAAGCTTTCGAGTCCAAAAACAAGCTGATTTACCATTTGGATCATGATAAAAACAAACACAAGCTAATGATGAGAGTGTGCCGCATATATGTACGACCTGAGATGGGAGCAAGGGTCGATCAAGAAACTGGAAGAGAAAATCAACAAAAGCTAGCATCCAACAGCTTCCCAGAGCAGCGACGGATAGAGGACATAGTAGAGCACTAGATCGCATTTTGTTAGAAAATTAGATATCATAAAAAAAAAATCATATTTTTTTATACAATGTCAATTGTACACGACGGTGTTTTTATTAGCGAATTTATTGATAATGGAGTCTACATACATAAAAATAGAGTACTCTCTTTCAAATAAACTGTTAAGCAACAGTCGAGAAACTCATTGCTCATTAAGGCACGCAAATCAGATTTCACATGTTTCATTGTTGAAAAGGTTCTCTACGTAGTAGTTGTTGAAAGGGGCAACGTCAAGACTAGACTAATCAATCTACAAATCAATTGTGCGTCTATCCTATTTCCACCAGCTGCTTTATTAAATTTTCAAGGGAACAAACCTCATATTTCTTTTAGTCTTTTAGGTTTCGTTGTTTATTTGTTAGACCAGAATCATTGGAGCTATAATTTCTAAGCCAAATTTAGAATAGTGATTTGAATATGTTCATATGAATCATTTTTCTCGTTATACACAGTTTTATTATAAAATAACACTGAGTTAGAATGTCTAAAATAAAAAATTCATAATTACAGTGAACGCGTCCGCGCCCGACTAAACCTCTTAAGCAATTAGGCGCTTTATATATTCTAATTATCAAATGACTAAATGATACTTGCAAAGTTTATTTCATTTTAGCCATAAAATTGTTTAATTATTACTTTATATGTCTTCTATTTATGATCTTACCGATAATAAGGTATCAATTCTCTAATGGTTTTTTAATATTCTAATACTAGTTGAACTACTAAAGTATGAACCATTCACGATACTGGGTGATGTTCCGATTCGGATCTGACAATATTGGTTTTGAAGCTCCGACCCTTTGGCGACTGTATATTTTTGGGACAAGGCCGAGCTGATACCTTTCGTCGCAGAAACCAATGTGCTCAGGGGCGGAGCCAGGATTTTGAGACCGGGTGGGCCGAAAATAGTTAAATGTAAATAAAAGTAAAAAATTATTTTAATTATTTTTAAAGTATACAAACATCCTTTGAGATCATTGAAATATCACAAAACAGCATCTAAACTAAAAATTTTAGTTATCTTTCTTTCAATATAAATAACTAAATCATTAACAAGAAACTCATCATTTATTTTGTTTCGCAATCTATTCTTCACTATCTTTATACCTAAAAATATGCAAGATCACATGTAGCAGTGAAAAACTGGAAGAGTTTGAAGAAGACAAATCAACCTATCTACAAAATAGAATTCCTTGGACAATCATATTTCTATTGATCCCGACATAGATAAAAAAAAAGATCATATAGTTTCTATAGAGAGCTAAAATTCCCAAATGAACTAAGTAGAGGTTGATTTTTTTTCATTTGTAGTTGGATTAAAGTAACAAAAAAAAAAACAAGGAATGGGTTTACAATTGTTGTGGATCGAACCTGTTTACTTCAAACTAAAAATTAGCTTAGCTATCAGTAGACCACATGACTATTCATGAGACTATGTATAGGCCGAGTACTACTTATTCAACTTTTATCTAAATATCCTTACAGTCGTAGGGGCCGAGACTATTCTCGGATGGGCCTATCCTCTAAGTAGCTCCGCCCCTGAATGTGCTGGTGGTCAGGAAGTATCTTTGGGACGGCATCCACGGTCAACAAAAGTAGCGTCCAACAGCTTCCCAGGAGCCTTCTTGATTTGAAAGAAAAAAGTAGATTCCGAAGGTATATATATTTTAGTGTTATAGTGTTGAGTATTATGATACGGCCTAAAGGCCAAAAGCCTTGTTATGTTGAAGGGCTTGGCCCATTAGGTCAAAATAGGATCGGCTAGGGTTAATGGTGATGCCGAGTGTATATATATGCAATGTACAGGAAACGTTGGTGATTAAGTGAAATAAGAAAGCTACGACCCTCCCGTGGACTAGTCTTGTTCGATCCCTATCGAACAAGGAAACCACGTAAATCCCGTGTCTTCTCGTTCTAAGTTCTTTTTGATTTTCTCTACGCAACGATCAACATGGTATCAGAGCCTATGGACTCGGACAGCATCAATGCACGTCTCAACTCGAAGAACTACGCTTTATGGGAGTTTCAATTTCGGACGTTCATCGAAGGACAAGGGTTCTTCGGGTTTCTGGAAGGCACTACAACGAAACCACTTGTTCCTCCTTCCACCGATCAAGAGGTAACCAAGTGGATGCAATCGGATGCAAGGGTTAGATCATGGATTCTGAAATCGGTGGATCCATCCATCGTTTTGGGGCTGCGTCTTCTTCCCACATCAGCTGAGATGTGGGCGGCGTTACGGGATACGTATGCTACGACGAGCGTTGCTCGCCAGTTCGAAATTGAGGTGGAGCTGGGCAATCTGTATCAGGGAGACAAAGATATTGCTACCTATTATAATGCGGCAAAACTCTTATGGACAGAGCAGGATCTCCTCTCGGCGGCACTGCTCTCCGGCGCTGCGTCAGCCGAGGTAAGGGCGGAGAAAACAAAAACTCGCACCCTTCAATTCTTGGCACGGTTGAAGCCGGAATATGAGGCTGTGCGATCCACCTTGCTTAATCGCGAGGGTCTCCAATTGGAACAAGTCCTCAGTGCACTTATCCGAGAAGAAACTCGGCTTCGTACTCAAGCCGGGATTGATGCGCGACCTGGTAATGGCGAACCCTCGGTTTTTGCAGCTGGGAATTCTGCTGGGAAGGGCGGCGACAATTCTGAAGCTGGGGATTCTGCTTTTGCTGCCTACAGGTCTCCGTCGACGGCGCGCCGTGAAGTGGAGTGCTTCCACTGTCATGCCAAAGGGCATACCAAGAAGTACTGTAGACGCCGGAACTTCTGCGTCTACTGTAAGCAAACAGGTCACATAGTCCCTGAATGTCCAGTCGCACCTCCGCGTCCAGCTCACGGCAGCGGTAACGGCGGTAGCAGCAGCTCGTCGCAGGGCGCTCCTCGTCATGCAGGCCAGTGGCGTTCTCCAACAGCAGCGGCTGGCCATGATTCTCGACCGGCATATGTCACGGAGGCGGCTCCGGGAACTGAAGGAATCATGGTGACTTCAGCGCATCTCGAGCAGCTCGTCAATAAGGCCATCACCTCGGCATTTGCTAGTATGCAAGTCTCCGGTAAGTCTCCTCGCTGGATTCTTGATTCGGCATGCTTTAATCACATGACGAATAGCATATCTAGCCTGTCACAATTATCTCCAGTTAATGGTGTTTCATTACAAGTAGCAAATGGATCACGTATACCGGTTGCGGGAATGGGGACAATTAGAGAACAAAATTTGGAGTTACCTCACACGTACTATGTTCCGAAACTTGTGCCAAGTTTGATCTCTGTTGGACAACTAACTGAGAGTGGTTGTCGTGTTGTCTTTGCACCGTCTGGGTGCTCTGTTCAGGATCTGAAGACGGGGCGGGAGATAGGCAGGGGTAGCAAGAGTGGGCGGATCTACTACTTGGAGCAACTCGGCAAGCTTCCATCATCTTCGTCATCGTCTGCAGTCTCGTGTCGTTCAAGTCCTTCGGTGTCTAGGTCTGTTTTTTCGAGTCTCGGTGACCGTAATTTTCAGTTATGGCATGCCCGGTTGGGACATCCAAATTCTTCTCGGTTAGGTACTATGTTCAAGAAACAGTTATTTGGGAATAATGTGCCTCATTTGTCCGATTTTTCTTGCACAAGCTGTGTGGAGGCGAAAACTACTCGAATTTCTTTCCCTTCGAGTCAAACCATCATTAGTGAACCTTTTCATTTGATTCACACAGACTTGTGGGGTCCCAGTCCTGTTACTTCTCGTCATGGTTATAAGTATTTTGCCCTCTTTGTTGATCATGCTACCAGATATACGTGGGTCTATTGTTTGCGTCAAAAATCTGATCTTAGAGCCATAGCTACTGAGTTTCTTAAAATGATTCAAACCCAATTCGATAGAACTGTTCATGTAGTCCGGTCTGATCCTGGAGGAGAATTCAGCTCTACTCCCCTTCTCGAGTTGTATCGCTCCCTAGGTATACTCTCCCAAAAGTCTTGTCCTGGAGTCTCGCAGCAAAACGGCCTTGTGGAACGGAAAAACCGTCATGTGATGGAGGTTACTCGAGCACTTCTCTTGGCCTCTCGGGTACCCTCTTCTTTCTGGCCTGAAACAGTCTCTACTGCTGTTCGCCTCATCAATTATCAGATTACCCCGGTCTTAGGTCAGGAAAGTCCGTACTTCAAGCTGTTTTCTAAACATCCTCCGTACTCTCGTCTCCGTGTCTTTGGTTGCCTGTGCTTCGTCCTCCTTCCTAAATCTGAACGCACTAAGCTCACTTCTAAGACTGCGAAATGTGCATTCCTAGGTTACAGTGACATTCATAAGGGCTATCTATGTTATGATCCTTCCCTTCGTCGTATCCGTATAGCGTGTAATGTAGTGTTTTTCGAGAACCTCATGTTCTACTCCACCCCGTCTGAGTCTACTCCTATCTTTGACACTTCCTTGGCCCTTCCTTCCTTCCCAGACGACGATGATGATGGTGATCACTTCTACGACATGGACCCACCGCCAAGCCCCCACTCGGATGCTTCGTCTCCCGCCCCCTCGTCCCCAGCATCATCCGACGCTTCCTCCTCATCACCGGCTGCTTCGCCTCCTGCTCCTCCCCGCCGTTCCACGCGCGCAACTCTGGGCCAGCCTCCTGCTCGATTTCTGGACTATGTATCATTTCAGGTTGCTCCGGTCCAAGTCCCTACTCGCTACTCGCAGGCCAAGGGCGACCCTCATTGGGACGGGGCAATGACAGAGGAGATCTCGGCACTTCATGCCCAAAACACTTGGGTAGTTGTTCCACGTCCTCCACCTGAGATCCCGGTTATTGGCAGCAAGTGGGTGTACGCGATCAAGGTTCATCCGGATGGGACTATCGAGCGGTTTAAGGCTCGGGTTGTCGCCCAGGGCTTTACACAGGAGTACGGGGTGGACTTTGAGGAAACCTTTGCCCCGGTGACAAAGATGGTGACAGTACGTACTCTTCTTGCGGTCGCGGCTCTCCGTGGATGGCCGTTGTTTCAGCTCGACGTCAAGAACGCATTTTTGCACGGGGAGCTCAAGGAGACTGTTTATATGGAACGTCCCCCGGGATATGACGTCGGTCCGCCTGATTCGGTATGTCTACTTCAACGGTCTCTCTATGGGTTGAAGCAGGCTCCCCGCGCCTGGTTTGACAAATTCCAGTCTACTATCCTGAGTTTGGGGTTCGTTCAGAGTTCCAACGATCACTCTCTCTTCACTCGTCAGACAGCTCGGGGCTTGGTGGTACTGCTGTTGTATGTAGACGATATGATTGTTACAGGTGATGATTCCGAGGGCATCACAGCACTCACGGAGGGACTACATAAATCATTTAACCTCAAGGAGCTTGGCTCGCTCTCGTACTACCTGGGTCTTGAGGTAACTCGATCTGCATCTGGCATTCTGCTTAGTCAACGAAAATACATTGATGATCTCTTAGAAGCTACTCGGCATGGTGACTGTACTCCAGTTGCTACGCCCATTGAGCTTAATCTGAAGTTGGGGAGGGACTCTGGTGATCTTTTGCCGGACGGTGGGAAACAGTATCGCAGCATAGTAGGCAGCCTCATTTATCTTGCTTCTACTCGCCCAGACATTGCCTACGCTGTACAGATTGTTAGTCAGTTCATGTCTGCACCACGTACGGACCACCTAGCTGCTGTTCACCGGATATTGAGATATTTACAGGGTACCAGAGATGTGGGTCTTCATCTTCCGTCGCAGGGATCACTTGTTCTGCAGGCATTCTCCGATTCTGATTATGCTGGCTGCGTTGATACGCGGCGATCCACTACGGGGTGGTGTATTCGTCTTGGGTCTTCGGTTATTTCTTGGAGGTGTAAGAAGCAGGACCGAGTTTCTAAATCTTCCACCGAAGCCGAGTATCGCGCCATGTCTGATGTGACATCAGAACTCGAGTGGTTGCATCGTTTATTGGGCGATCTTGGTGTGAAGTGTGTCACCCCGATGGAACTCTACGTTGACAACACCAGTGCCATCCGCATTGCTACTAATCCAGTTCTTCACGATCGCACGAAGCATATAGAGGTACACATCCACTACGTCCGTGATCTGGTTCGTGATGGTACTCTTCGTATCTTCTACATTGCTTCCGAAGATCAACTTGCAGATTTATTCACCAAGGCCTTTACGGTTACTCGACATTCATTCTTGGCGAGCAAATTGATGATGAGAACTCCCCATCAATTTGGGGGAGGGTGTTGAGTATTATGATACGGCCTAAAGGCCAAAAGCCTTGTTATGTTGAAGGGCTTGGCCCATTAGGTCAAAATAGGATCGGCTAGGGTTAATGGTGATGCCGAGTGTATATATATGCAATGTACAGGAAACGTTGGTGATTAAGTGAAATAAGAAAGCTACGACCCTCCCGTGGACTAGTCTTGTTCGATCCCTATCGAACAAGGAAACCACGTAAATCCCGTGTCTTCTCGTTCTAAGTTCTTTTTGATTTTCTCTACGCAACGATCAACATATAGTAAGCATTATATTTTCGGGTGGGAAAAATCCCTTGAAGTCTTCGTCGTCGTCAACGTTGTCTTAAAGCTGTAACCTATGGTGTTATAGTAAGCATTATATTTTCGGGTGAAGTCTTCGTCGTCGTCAACGTTGCCTTAAAGCTGTACTTACTTACTTACTATATCAGACGAAATATGCAGGACGTCATAGGTTACACTTTTCCACAACCGGCCGGTGAATCCCATTGGCTTTTGGCATCCAACTTGTTTTCCCCCTTTTGTTTGTTTGTACCCCACGTGGCTATATAAAATACCATGCACCTCATAGCTAGGTTACATTTTCCCGCAGCCGGTGGATCCCACGGCGGCGGGTTCCATTCCTCTACAACCGGCCGGTGAATCCCATTGGCCGTTGCCTTCCAACTTGTTTCCCCCTTTTGTCTGTTTGTTTGTTTGTGCCCCACGTGACGATGAACTAGGTGGCACTATATATAAAAGACCATGCATGCATTGTCTAGCTAGAGAGCCACCAATGCCACCATTAGAACAAGCAAACAATATAATGGAGATCATCAACCCAACCAACAAAGTCGATGCAACGGCTCTCTACGACGCCGCAATGAGAGGCGACACCGAAACCCTCCAAGGCCTGCTCCGGAGCGATACCTTGATCCTCAAGAAACTCCCGCTCTCTTCCTTCACCGAAACCCCTCTCCACATCTCGGTCCTCGCCGGCCACCTCGACTTCACTAGAGCGCTTCTCCGCCACGAACCTCGAATGGCCAGGGAGGTCGACGCGTCCAACTGCACCCCGCTCCACCTGGCCTCCGCTGCCGGCCACGTGGAGCTCGTCAGGGCGTTGTTGGACACTGCAGGCGGTGTGGGCTCGGATGCCTGCCTGGTTCGCGACGTGGACGGCAGGATTCCTCTCCACTTGGCGACGATGAGAGGCAGGAGCGACGTCGTGAGAGAGCTGGTCGGTGCGAGGCCGGAGTCTGTGCTTGTGAAGCTGGACGGTGGAGAGACTGTTTTGCACCTGTGCGTGAAGTGCGGCCATCTGGAGGCCCTGAAGGTGTTGGTTGAGATGATGGTCAGTAGCGGCGGGAAGAAGGATGTGGTTGAATCGATCTTCAGGTCGGGAGATGAAGGTGGGAACACCGTTTTGCATGCCGCTGCCATGTTCAAGCAAGTTCAGGTACGTACTTTTTGTCCCTAAAACTTTACAAACGGATCTAATATGTTAACATGAGCAATTTCATATCACTTATTGTTAATATGCGTCATAGCGACAAAAAGTAATCTGATCCTAAGTTGACTTGCGCGACCCTTAAAAAATCAAAAGATAACCCAACACTAAACTAACCATGCAGACAAACTGACTCTATAACCCGATCAGGCTTGACCAAACCAGATTAGTGAATATCTAAGGCTAGACATGCAGACTTAGAGGGATATAATTAAGTAGCTACTAATTCTCACAAGTCAAATTAATCCCATGCATGCCTTTTTTTTCAAGTTGCTTCGTGAGGTATGGTGGATCCAAAAATCCGTTGAAGTAGTGGAGCGGCAACATAGCTGGCACATACGCAAGTTGCAGATCATGTGATGACCATTGACCAAAGGCAGTGAAGCTGAAAACATTTTTAAATGTTGAGGAGCAAGCATGAAACGGTTGAGTTTGATGATGTCGCAGATTGGAGAAAGAAGTGGCGTGGATCGAAGATAGTGAACGGACTTCAGTTCAGGCGGAGAACATGTTGAAATGGATGTCTCGTGCTTCCGTTGCTGGAACTGGAAGAAGAAGACATTTGGTATAGGATGTGCTCAATATATTGTAGACCCCGAATGAGTTTATGATGTTTTCAAAATATGAAATCACGTTGTGTTTGGTTATGGAAGTAAAAATAATACCGTATTAGTAAAGCATCAAAATTAAGCGTTTCATTTATGTATTTTTTTTTAAACCTAAAGTTGTTTTTGTATTATTAATTTATCTTAAGATATACCAATTGACTCAAAGTCCGATTATGCCACGGCAAGAGCTCCGGTGCATTTCGCCTTGAGCATGGTGCTCCTCTCTGCCTTTGTTGTATAAAATATGTTTTTACCGGATCTGTATTACTCCATCGCATGCAATTTGGCAGCTTTGAGCATGTTCTTCCTCCATTTGAACCCATGTGACTACATGATGAGGATAATATATATTTATACTTCCCTCAATGCATATCAGGTTTAAAGTTTAAAACTTAGATATCTTGGTGGAATGCATTATTAATTTTGACCGACAAAGATCTAACTCTAAATATCGATTCACAGTGCATATTTAAAATTCTCCTAGCAGTAAAACGAAGTATATCCAAAGTTCAAATTATCTGGAGTATATGTTGATGTGACTTGAATCGGACTATAGTCGTTATGACTGTAATAGTCGGAGGTCTCGCTGCCCGGTTAGCGAGTGGGGTCCAGGGGCAACGCCCCCGGCCCGTGGTGTATGGGCTCAATGTTATATGAGTTCAGGTTCTGGGCCTGGTCTGTAACCGTTTTCTTTGCCAGATTAGATTAAGTTTAGACCCACATGGATACTTCTCATCTCCTCTGTAATCTGTAATCTTCTTGATATAGTGAAACTGGCTCTCTCTCGCCCGTGGACTAGGTAACACACATCGTGTTAGTGAACCACGTAAATCGTGTGTCATGTTTTCGATTCTCGCTTTCGTATTCTTACATCTCGATTCCAGCGATTTCTCGATCCATAGCAGCGCGTTTATAACAGTATATTTTAGTAATATGCTAGTCTTATCTATTCATCGTAAAAAGGAATATCCAACTAATACGAGTTCTACTTTCATACATACTCGTAATCTGTTTTCATATTCTGAAAGCTGCGTAAAATAAATTTATTTTCTATACTCTTAAAATAGGTAGTTTCAAAGTTGTGATTGTTAAACAGGTATATTGTTGTGAATACATGTATTTATAAATTTGATATATTGTGTATGTCACATCAACTAAACTATTAGGTAAAACAATCTCAATTCAACTATCTCAACAGTTTTAATTAAAATGTGAGATATAACAATCACTTATTTTAAATGTTATCTTATGTCACAATCATTGAAATAACTCATGTATTGTGTATGAAAAATATATTTGAAAAATTATATATTTTAAACAATGCAAGTATAATAACAATTTCATAAAAACAATTACAACTTCCAAACGAGAGCTTACATTAATATATAGGCTACGAGGCAATGTTTCGTAAATGTTCAATGTATCCAATTTCAACCTTATTCGTGATGTACCTAAAAAATAAATAAAGTATGGTAACATTGCGAGTTCCCACGAGGGTGTCAAGTCTTATACCACCTGGCTTTGCCTGTGTAGAGTACTACTTTGAGTGAGCCAGGAGCTAAAAGATTCAAGCTTTAGGGTTTTAATGGTGTTACTTGGGGAGGGGCTAAAAGGATACCAATTATATATTTATAGATGAATTTTATAATATTTTATAGTATCTGTGTTTAGCTTTACGAATTTTTTTTACAAATTAAATTTATATTTATACCTTTTAGTTAAATTTATCTTTTCTTACAGAACCGTACCTTTTAGTTAAAATTCGTTTATATTACAAACTTCATCTATACCATAATACAAAGGTACAAATTATTTTTCGGTAGAAATTGAATTTTTAAACTTATGTTATGATATAAACTGAACTTGTACCATAATATAAATGCACAAATTTTTTTTTATAGTACAAACTGAACTTATAGCTTTATAGTACAAATCCTATTTAATTATACCTTCAAGCACCAAAACTTTAGTAAAAGAGTTAATTCTCAAATTTATTACAAATTTGTACATGTATTAGTTTTTTTATATTATATATATATATATATATATAATGGTGATATGGGTTTGTTTTTCACTATTACGTGCTACCTAAGAGATTCAAAACTGAAAACTTCAAGTGCAAAACTAACGGCAGAACCGGCCAGCGGATCAATCCCTTGTTCCCTTTACATGTATTAGTTGAGGGTGGTAATATGAGCCCAGGAGGGAGGATATTAAGCCAGCTAGATTGTCAGGTGTCAACTGGGAGGGATCAATTGAATGGTCGGTTTGGTGATAATAATTAGTCATAATAACCATGCATGGCAACGTACGGCATGCAGGCCCCTGCTTCTATATATAAATGAGCACAACCCTGCTCACTCATTGACCACCAAACCAACCATTCTCCTTCCTTCGAGCATCAATATATATATAGCTTACCAAATATAGCAAAACGTACAGCTGATCAACCAACGTACGAACGATCGATGGCTGGAGGTCAATCCAATGTACTTGTGAAGGCTCATGGCTCCCCATGCACATGCAAGCAAGCAGCAGCAGTGCAGGATCGGATGCAGTCAGCTGTATTCCATCGCAGCCTCTGGGGGGATCACTTCCTTGCCGCCGCCGCTAATACTGATCTGCAGGTACCCTACTTACACATATATAACCATCTACATATTTATGTACATTGACAGAGTTCATAATTTAATTTAAATTTACATTGGCTTTTGTTCCTGTACAGGAGAATCGAGCTGGTGATCATGAGCTTGGAGATTATGAAGTTATGAAGGAAGAGGTGAGGAGGATGGTGACAGCGGGGGTTGACAATGACAAGGACAAGGTCGCCATAATCCAAAAGCTGGAGCTGGTCGATGAAATCCAACGATTAGGTGTTGGGTATCACTTTGAGGCGGAGATTGAAGAAGCTCTTGGAACTGTATATGTTCTTGGAGGGGAATCATTCGTTGAAAAACACTCGAATAATATTGAGCTAAACCATGCGGCTCTTTGGTTCCGACTTCTCAGACAACAAGGCTTCCGTGTTTCCCCCGCCGGTACATGTCTCGATCGACTAGTGTTTTCTCAAATATAATTGTTGTAATGAATTTTCAAGAGTCTGTAAATAAGCTAGCTTTTCGAAGAAATTAAAGTTGTGACTAAGATCATATGACGATTGAGGTGTAGATGGATTTCGGATGTTCAAGGACGATGAAGGAAAGTTCAAAGAATCGCTAGTGTCGGATGAGCAAGGGCTGCTTAGTTTATACGAGGCAGCACATGTGGCATTCCATGGAGAAGACATATTGGACGATGCCCTAGGCTTCACCATCAAGAACCTCAAGTCAATCATTCTTGATCACAAGCCCTCTTCGTTATTCAGGAAGCAAGCCGAGTTTTCTCTCAGCCTCCCCATATGGAAATGCATCCCCAGGATACTTGCTAGGCATTCTATTGAAGTCTACTCCGAATTCCACAGCCACGCCTCCCATGATCGAGCAGTAATCCTTAAGTTTGCAAAGTTGGACTTCAACGTGGTGCAGAAATGCCATCAGGAAGAGCTCCGCGAACTCACAATGTAAGTTGTCATATATATAGTTTGCTAGCTAGCTAGCTTCATAATTTCTTTCCTAACATACCATTCATTCTTAGGGTAGACCATTTACCTCCTGTGAATTTAGGGTGGCATACCCTTTGTTATCTGATAAACGATACCGCGCGTGCGTTCTTTAATTACTATATATATAGGTGGTGGGCAAGTCTCGAAACGAAGACCAGATTCCCATATGCAAAAGATAGACTTGCAGAGTGCTATTTCTGGATTAATGGCGCTTACTTCGAGCCCAAGTACCGTGTCGGAAGGCTTATACTCGCCAAGTGTGGAGCAGTGTCCACCCTCGCTGATGACGTCTATGATAACTTTGGTAAATACCAAGAGCTCCAACTCCTCACGGATGCCATCGACAGGTAGGTTAGAGACATTAATTGACATGCCTTCATAAATCCACTTTCCAAGCGTGCATTATATTTATATACATGCACGGCGGACGCTGGTAATTGTGTTCAACTACGTACAGGGCGGATATCAGTGACGTGGAATCACTTCCCGACACGATGAAGGACATCTTCCAGGCCATTATCATTAACCTCTTCAAAGAAATGGAGCAGGCAGTTCCAGAAACTGGACCCACTTACGGTGTTGGCTACTCTATACAAGAGGTGCGCACCCTTCCAATAACCCTAGCTCAGTTTAGGTACTATAGTGCAATAATAGTCGAGAAATGTAGGTACTAAATGGTATTTCCTAGGTGATTTTTTTTGTAAATATTTCATTTGAACCCCCCATCAACAACCTTAGCGTGTGCGATGATCAATCGATGTACATCTCTTTTGCGACGAAACAATCACTCGTCATAGAAAAGACCTCGAGACTAAATAAGAGTTGTTTTAATTGGTTCTAATTAATATTTTATTAATGTGTATGTTATCAAATTTTTTCATACAATCGTCGTCCTTCTTGCTACTTGCATGCAGTTCAAGAATATGTGCCGAGCCTTCTTGGCTGAAGCCCGGTGGCGCACTGAGAGTCATACTCCAACTCTGGAGGCGTACTTGATTGATGCAAACGTAAGTGGTGGCTATCCTTTCCATTGCACGGCTGCATTGTTGGGGCTGCCGGCAGAAGCAGCTGCAACCAAAGAGGCCTTTGATTGGGTAACCCATAAGGCCAATAAGATGGTCTTAGCCTCCTCTGCCATTTGCAGGCTCCAAAACGACATCATGTCTCACCACGTACGCTAAACGTTTACTCTAACTCTGCTATAAGAATGCAACTTAGTTGAATGAACATGTGGAAGTTTGATATGCCTGCCTGAATGCAGTTCGAGCGAAAGAGGATGCATGTGGCGTCCGCCGTTGAGTGTTTTATGGTGGAGCATGATGTCTCGGACGAGGTGTCGGCGAATTTTCTGTGGGGAGAGATTTCGAAAGCTTGGAAAGACATTGCTGAAGAGTATTGCCAGAGACCGACCCCGGTTCCCATAGATGTGATGTCTCCGACTCTCAACTTGGCTCGGGTGATCAGCGTGATGTATGGGAAGGGCGATGCCTACACTCACCCTCATCTTCTCAAGGAACACATTGCTTCCCTCTTCGCCCATCCTGTGCCGCTTTGAATGCCACACCAATTAATCTTTACATGTATTATTATCATCTAGTTCCGGTTGAAAGGGTAGCAATTTGCATGTTTGGTTCTAATTAATGTTTGTCTCCAGCTCCAGTACTTACTACTGCTTGTTCTTTTGAAACTCATAGCTAGCTTGTTTCCCTCGCTTTTGTGTTTTTCGGATACAGCTACATTGTAGTAGTCTGTTTCATCATGTTCCTTGTGTGGTTTTTCAGCTTTACTAATAAACCACAGTTTCCTTTTATCTAATTAGGCCCCTGTGTGTTTTTTATTATACAATTTCCCAACTTAACTCTTCCTTCTTTATGAGTCTAGTTTCATTCTGATATTAATATCACAACAAAAAAAATCACTGCTAAAGAATCATTTTAGAGAACCAGTGATGGTAACTAATCCTCACATTTTGGTTGCCCTGGCCTTTACCTACGTACGGAAACTCTGGTTGCAGTTTTGGTCATATTCTCGTCACTAATCCTAGTACCCGTTTCATCAGTGAACCGTGAACCACTAACTATTTCGATTCAGCTTCCGGTCCGGTTTTAAAAACAGAGGGAGAAAGCTACTGCCCAAATTACAACATAGTTCACCAAACTCTATGGTCTTGCGACCGAAAATGAAATGGTTGAAAATTCTTTTTGGTCATTGATGTATCAGATTTCGTCACTAAAAGTAGGTGATTGATCACGATTCTGCCGGTTGCAAATGCATAAAAACGTATATTGTGGTTTTACTTAAAATGGGTTTAAAGGGTCGGGTGATTCGGAAACAAGGAGGCAGTCCATAGGGTTAAATAAGAGGAGTACTGAAGGAGCTAAGGGTCAGAATCGTCGGATCGATTGAGCGATCGTCTGGATAAGTTGTGTTTGGATAACTCGATTTGTTTGAAAATATCAATTATATATTATATACCATTACTAACACGTCATTTCAAATGAAAATCTACTAATTAGAGTTTTAATTTTGCACAGGCATAAGATACCATGTTTTACAAATGAGGATAACTGAAGTTCGAAAATAATTATAATAGCTTTCATTCAAATCAAGTTTTGTTACTATATCAAGATCAATTAGTTTCAAACGAATTTGTGAAAGGAGTGACGGTTTATTTCCTTTCCATGTAATGTTTAGGAAGTTTTTAAAAATTAGTGTATTAACGTTGATTCCTTTTGATACTTAAGGTGTTTGAAATTGTAATTTTTGATATGTGATAGTCGGTGATTTCTAAAAGGATTTTTTACAAGCCATAAATTGAGTGTGGATTGTATATGACTAAATGACTTTCGAACCACATAATAATTTTAGTACATGAAACGATCCAAGTTGTCTTGTCATCATATCTAAAATAAATGAAATGGGGATGGTAAGGTAAATTATCCTTTAAAATGATCTTAAAATTCACTCAAACAACAAAATTTTGAAATATATAATAATCCAAATCCATCATAAATTTTTTATTTTCTAAAACCTTCATTTTAACTAAAGTTTTCATTTTTCAAATTCAGTAACAAAAACTATGCACCTTATCTTTAACATGGAGAACCTACATACAATACAATAACAGTGAAGAATATATAATTATTGACAATCACGTGGAAGGATATCATATAGCTAGGTGGGTGACCTTGATTAGTTCAGAACAAGTTGATCAGCCTTTTCCAACGTGCTCTCCAAATTAATTATGGCTGTGAGTTTTTTCTCATACTATCTCTTTGTGTTTGCGGTAGGTGATGGGGTATTAATTCGTGGGTTGATCCGTTTTATACCTATCCGATAAGAAAGTGGGTGACATACCTGTGGGTCAATCAATGGTAAGATTAATAGGTTGGAGGTTTCATTTTATATATATTATGAAATGCATCTCTTTTCTAATTTTTCTCTTGGCTTTGGCTAACCTTATCTTTGAAATTTAAGTTCAACCTTTGAATATTGATGTTATATGAATGTGTGAATTTTCATTATATGTTGGATACTAGTACAACATGTTATTTGATGTAATGTTATATGCCATTATTTATATGTTAATGAGATTTGATATAATTTAATGTATGACAACATAATGATTTTTTATATATATCCTAACTAAAGCGGTCGAACCATTAACTCTCAACTTACTTGTTGTATCAAATCAACTGGCTAAACCGGGCCGACAACCTTGGCCAGAAGTGAGGACAAATTCTATTTTCTTATCAAATATAAATATACCAATAAATAAATAAAAAATTATTACAAAATGCCTCACTTATAGTAAATCCCTTTTGATATTATCCCAGAAAACAATCATTTATAAACTAGTCCTCCATTTTATTTTGAATTTGAAACTTACTTTTAATGTAGCTCAAAACGGCAAAGGTTCCTTCTACACTTGCAAGCAACGGATAGAATAAAAAACAAACAGAGACTAACAAACTTGAGAGAGTTACATGTATAACTTGAAATCAGACCATCTGCCAAAATCTGCCCCAAACATACTGTATAAAACGTACGTGTAGTGTAATGTAAGTGAGGGACTGCACAGTGGCGGACCCAGGATTCTCATATAGGTGTGTCAATCGATAAAATTAAATAAAATAATAAATAATTTTTAATTATATTTTACTGTGAAAACAACGAGAAGTGGGATCGATAGAGGTAAAGCGAACACTAGGGTTTTTTTATAAGATAGTAGTTCATATGCAACTGGACTCTCGATGAAAGAGCATTTTTGTCACTAGGTGGACAACTACGTGAAAGTTACAAGGATCAAGAAGAAACGAAACTTATTCAGGTAGAGAGAAAAAGGAGAAAACTTCCTTACGATTACCCCTGCCTAAGACCTAAGAGCAATAAACCATTGCTTCTAAATGCTTAACCAATGGAAAGAACCCCAAATTTGTCATAAGTTAACTAAAAATTAAAATAAATAATATATATTTACGTATTTTGGAAACTTTTATGACACCAATTTCATCGTAGTGTATTAAAAGTGTGTCGTTTACAATTATTGTAGGTGTGTCGAAAGTTCTAAATTCCAAAAAATTATGCCGACAAAACATGGGTCTCTCACAAAATATCCGGGCGGAGGTGTGTCGCTTGACACACCTCCTTAACACATGGGTATATGTTGAAAAAAAAAAAAAAGAGAGTGAGGGAGTGCATGCAAATCAGCTGTAGATCTCTCTCTCTCTCTCCCTCTCTCTCTCTCTCTCTCTCTCTCTCTCTCTCTCTCTCTCTCATTAAGTCAGTAGTATGGAAGATAAACTAGCCATAGATGACTGGTCCTTGGCGGCCACCAACCAAATAGTACTAATCCTCACCATTTTCTTCATATCGGTAATCCTCCTTCTGAAAAGGTCAACAAGGTCGTCCTCGCAGTCGTCAAAACAACTCCCAGGGCCATGGACGCTGCCCATCATCGGGAATCTGCACCAGATGGTCGGCCCGTCTCTCCCCCACCGCCGGCTGACGGACCTGGCCAAGAAATATGGGCCTCTGATGCGACTCGAGCTGGGCCAAGTTTCCTGCGTCGTGGTGTCCTCCCCAGAATGGGCCAAAAAGTTTACGCAGACCCACGACGCCAACTTCGCCAGCAGACCACAGCTACCAGCTGCCAGCATCGTGCTGTACGGCGGCCGAGACATTGGATTCGCGCCTTACGGCGAGTACTGGAAGAAGATGAGAAGGATCTGTGCTACGGAGTTGCTGGGCCCCAAACGTGTCAAGTCTTTCCGGCCCATTGGGGAAGAAGAGGTCAGTAAGCTGGTGAGATCTATCATCATTAAATCCTCCGACGACCACTACCGTGGTACCGGCCGCCAAGGTAACGATGGAATCTCCCCCAATAATTTGATTTGTTGATATCTAATGGTTAATTAATGACATTGTATCGGAACCTTATGTGACAACAAAACATTGTGTTTGATATTCGGATTATCTGTGCAAACTTCAAGCCTTTATCGGTTGAGAGGGCATGTTAATATGTGGTATGAGACGTTATTGAATCTCTCTTAAACCACTAGAATTATTGCAACAAAATAGTTCATAATTAGTACTATTTTGTTTTCCTTTCTCCTTTTGCTTTAAGCAATTTACCATTACACCTGACATGAGTTATTACTGTTGATATTCATTGGTGCATCTTTTGCATGCATATATATATATATATATGCAGCTGTGAATGTGACTCAAATGCTGATTTCCCTGGGGAACTCCATCACTGTACGAGCAGCCTTTGGGAGGACTAGTGATCAGAAAAAGGTCAAAGCTTTCTTACCATTTATGGAACAGATCATTAAGAAGCTGGGAGGGTTCACCCTTGTGGACGTGTTCCCTTCCAGCAAGCTACTGCGTTTCATCACAGGATTCGACGCCAAACTGAACAAGCTTCACGAAGCAGCGGATGCCATCATGGAAGCTATAATCACCGACCACTTAGCCAGAAGATCTTCAGCAGAACATGACGATGAAGATCTGGTCGATGCTCTCTTGAATCTCAAGGAGAACAACGACCTCGGGTTCACTTACACCAACCTTGAGATTAAAGCTGTCATCCTGGTGAGTGTTCAGTAGATATTACATGCATCTGCTTTATAGTCCTCGTACGTTTTTATGCAAACAATATAATAATAATGTTAAATAAATATTGATTTTCAGGACATATTCCTTGCGGGAACTGACACGTGGAGTGTTACCGTAGAATGGGCAATGTCTGAACTGATGAAGAACCCGAGTATGATGGAAAAGGCACAAAAAGAGGTGAGACGAGCGTTTGACGGAAAAGGAAAAGTGACGGATGAAGCATCGCTCGCTGAACTACACTATCTACAACTAGTTGTAAAAGAGACTTTGAGATTGCACCCCGCTGGTCCTTTAGCCGTTCCAAGAGAAAGTCGAGAGACAATGGTGATTGATGGATATGAAATACCGGCTAAGACAAGAATCATCATCAACGTAGGAGCCATATGTCAAGATCCCAGGCATTGGAATGAACCTGAAACCTTTGACCCGGAGAGGTTCCTCAACACTTCCATAGACTACAAGGGACTAGATTTTCACTTTATCCCATTTGGAGCGGGTCGAAGGATGTGTCCGGGCATGCACTACGGGATAGCTCACGTTAATCTAGTGCTGGCTAATTTACTCTATCATTTTGATTGGAAGCTCCCGAGCGACATCACACCTCAGAATTTTGATATGTCCGAAAAATTTGGATTGGAAGTCAGAAGAAAAAACAATCTATTCCTCATTCCCATTCCATACTGCCTTAATTAGTTTTGCAGCTGGATGTTGTTGTTTTGAGTCTTTCAGTGAGTTAATTGAGTCTGTCTCTTTTAGATTGAGTGCGTATGTGTGAAGTAAGCATTAAGGCGAGAGGTTGTCTGAGTGATGGGGGTGCTTATGTTTTGTTCTTCATTCAATAAATAAAGCTTTTGTTAGTTTGTGCAATTAGGTTATAACCTGTATTGTACCCTACTCGGGTCTCGAGGCGTTGTTTCATCCCTTCGGGTGGATAACCAAATAATTCCGGAAAATGAATCAGTAGAGTTCACAATATTATTTAGATACAATATTTATATATCTCTTAACAATCATTTTTACAAAATAGATCATAAACTGATTAAATATTGTTTTTGAGTTTTAGACTAATATTCTATTTCATATCCTCAACATCCCCTCAAATTTGAGTATGGATATCTATTTTGACAAGTTTTGATACCACCAATTGGTTGGAAGCAGAAACATGAAGTAGGGATGGCAATTTCGACCAGACCCGATTTACCCTACCTGTTTGACCTGTTTTGGGGCGGGATGGGCATGGGTACCTCTCATCGACCTGACCTGCCCCATTCTCGACCCGTTCTTGCCTAAATTACATATAATCTTAGTGAAATTACTTAAGGTTTTCCTCTTATTACATTATATTTTAGCTATAATAAAGTTGTAAATAAGTGAAAACCTCAATTTCTTCAATAATTTAACTACATTATATCATATTATGATTTCTTTCTTGGTCTTTCAATGAAAAGAACGAATATTTCTAATGTTTTTCACATAAATTACATACCCAATGGGTCGACCTGCCCCGACCCGCGCCCCGTGATAAATTACCTGACCTGGACTCGACCTGCCATGGGGCGGGTATGGATATCAAGATACCCGCCCCGGACCTGCCCATTGCCATTCCTAACATGAAGTACTTCAATTAAACAAGACAAAACCTTATCTCGGGTAACATGATAGTGAAACTCGATATGTTAAGTACGAGATTTCATCAATCTTGACTGCAGACAGACTATATATAAAGAAAAGGGAGTAGGAACAGTAAACACAATATCCAAACCTATGAATAAATAGCAAATTTCACTAAAGCTATATGATAGTATCAGTTCAACGAGATGTATCATAGTCAGCGGCGGATCTAGGGGGGGGGGCCGCCCCCGGGCCGCGGCCCAGCCCTCCCTCGATCCAGAGCTAGTATAGCACGTGTAAATTTTCGATTTTTGGTGTTCGTTTAGGTGTTCGTTTCAGTGTTCGTCGTGTTACGGCCCAGCCTTCTCTGTTTTTTTCCAATGTGGCCCAGTGCTCTACCCAATCCTGGATCCGCCACTGATCATAGTTTTCGGTCCGGTTTTTTATTATATGATAATACCAGTTGATCGAGATGTATCATAGTTTTCGGTGCGATTTTAATTTTATTATGATCAAATAACAACAAACGTGTCTACGAAATACATCAGATCTCAAATTGAATATAGTAACTGAGCATATACGTACCTAGTTATGAATGATACTAAATTCCTTATCGATATTCTTTTGTTGTTCGGAGCTTTTACAAAATTGCCCAGTTTATTGCAAAACTTGCTCTTAACTTTAGTCCGATTGCATTACGAACTACTGCTTGTGAGTCTTATTACTGCGTTGTTCGGCTATCATGGTGCTTCCGGATGTGACTGGGCAGCTTTAAACATGTTCTTCCTCCATTTCCAAGTTCCGCCCCTGATGACCATGATGACACGAGGATAATATATATTTATTTATACTTCCTATAATTTGAATCCAAATCTAGACATCTTGGTGGAATGCATTATTAATTTCGACAGACAGAGATCTAACCCTAGATATTTATCCAGACCAGACCACATATTTTAAAATCCTTTTGCTTTCTGTGAGCTGTACGGTGAATCCAAGAAACCGTACGTTGTTGTAGTAGTCGATTGAAGCTGAAAACATTATCCATACATTGTCGAGGAGCAATTGCTTGGAATGATTGAGTTCGATGTTGCTAATTGGAGAAAGAAGTGGCGTGACGATTCGGCAGCTTTAAACATGTTTGGGCAGCTAGCTCTATAGTTCCACCGCATGCGACTGGGCAGCTTTCAACGTAACGTGTTCTTCCCTCCATTTCATGAACGCATGAGTCATGACCCATTATGATCACATAATAAGGATAATATATATTTGTTCTTCCTTCGAATTAATGCGTATCAGATCTAAACCTAGATATCTTGGTGGAGTGCATTATATATTAATTTCGACCGATGACAGAGATCTGTAAACTGCATGTGGCGGAAGGAAGATATGGTTGATGCTTTCTTGAATCTCATCAGGACAACGACCTCGATCGGGTTCACTTTCACCAACCTTGAGATTAAAGCTGTCATCCTCCTAGCTAGTGAGTGTTTAGCACAGATGTATAAAGCTCACTCCTCTATCCTCTTTTTTGTTAAGAAACACTCCTAAGTTTATAAATTGACTTATTGATGATGCCTAAGTTTATTATATGATGTTTTCAGGCTTTGACGTGAGCATATATGTTTTATATATAACATAAAAGCATAAATTATAAATCATAGATTGCTTAGATTTTAATTACTATTATATAACAAGATATGAAGTAGAAAATATGATACTGATAGAAACATGAGATCAATTAATGATGTATTTTTCATCATGACATTAGTCACACATATTATATATAACATATGAACATTAGGGCTATTCAATTTATTAATTTTTTATAAGGATAATGTTTGTGCCACGTACACTCACCGCCTCGGATGGTCCTCGCTCGACTCGTGCCTCGTCAGCGCCTTGTCTCCACGCCTGTCTCCTGCACACGAAGGCGTGCACCGAGCCCTCTGAGTAAGGGCTCGTTAGCACTCCGACGCCCAAGTTAGAACGGGCCTTCTAGAGAGAGAAGTAAGATGCAAGTTTTAGAGAGAAGTTGGAACCTGAGTAAATGAGCTCCACCCACTTCACTATCTATACTCGAGGTAGGGTCGACCAATGCCCCCCAAATCCGCCCCACGTCATCACCTCATTAAATGCACTGTAAATTACTCCCCACAGGCGCCCCGACACTCTGACACCGGCCTGCGCCACGGAGGCGCATGGCCCCACCCCTTGTCTCCTCCGTACGCTTCTGACCGTTGCCCCCCTTTTGTCGTCATGCGCCCTACCTTAGACCTGGTCCCACTGCTTGGGCCATGGCCTCTAGCCCTCTCTTGGACCGAGTCTCCCCCTTGCCAGACCCACACTCCCGGCCCACGGTGACACTTTGGCCCTTTACTTGGGCCCTTCCTTGTATGCCCCCAACAGATAACATATGTTGATTTGTATAACTTAGTTAATAAATCATTTTAGAGTTTGGTTTAGCAATTCTTTAGAATGATAAATGAGTTGAGGTTGAGTTGGGTTAGGAAGTTGGTTGATGAGCGGAAGTAGAGAAAAATACGAGTTAAGGTTTCAATAAACGGGCCAAACTCTTTTAACAAACTACACACGAATTAGCTAGGTCAAACTCAACCCAATTCGACTAATTTAAAATTTAAAATATCATCACTTGAGAATATTATATATATAGTAGTGGGAAAATCTCGTAGTTTATGATCATCATTAATATATATGAATTCCTACTAAAGATGAAGAAAATTTTTTTATGAAAAAGAGACGAAGAATCATTGAATTGATAAACGTAATGCCAATCCCGACTCAATAAACAAATGATCGTGAGCTTCTCAAAAAATATATGATCAGATTTGGGATCAATCTATTACTATTTTTTTTTTAGATAAGGGTGATATAGGTTATTTTTTGTCATTAGGTACTACTGAAGTGACTCGAACCTGGGACCTCCAGGTTCATGGCTAGTGGTATTACCACTAGACCAATCCCTTGTTCGTCAATCTATTACTATTATAAAAATTAAAAACTCTCAAGATCCATATATATCGCTCCATTGCTCTACATTACAGAAAATAAGAAGATGCCCTAATAATAAGATAATAATAATAATAAATTTAAGACGCGAGGATTAGGGGAAACCAAATTCCAAAAATTCAGCGGCATGCACGTTCAATTTTATTATCATTATTGTTATTTTTGGGTTAATACCTAGTTTGGCCCGAACTATAGACAAACTTTCTACTTGACCTGTGGTATCAGAAATTGATATTCTGACCTGAACTATGGAACATACTTTCTTATTTGGCTCGGAGGCGGGTTTGACCGTCAAATTGGACAGTCAATCGAGTTGACCGTTAGTCAAAATTCAGCTCACTTGCCACGTCAGCTAGCAAGGAATAAAAAAAATTTCTTCTTTTAATTTCTGTATTTTGTTTCCTTGTAATTTTTTTTTGTATTTTGTTTACTTTCTAATAATAATAAAAATTAATATTATAAAAAAAAATTCTAGAATGTCCATCACATCTTCCACACCAAAAAAAATAGTATGATAAAAAATTATTATTTTTGATAATATTATTTTTTTTATTATTAGAAAGTAAACAAAATATAGAATTTTAAAAAAATACCTGCTGGCTGACGTGGCAAGTGAGTTGGATTTTGACTAACGGTCAACTAATTTGACGGTCAAGCTCGCCTCCGAACCAAATATGTAAGTATGCTACATAGTTCAGACCAGAATAGCAATTTCCGATATCACGAGCCAAAGTAGAAAGTTTGTCTATAATTCGTGTCAAACTAAGGTATTAACCCTTCAATTTATTATTACTAACACTCCAGATCAATTTTGGCCGGTTCTATGGTACATAACAGGTAGAGGTGGCAATTTCAATCCAATCCACCAATCCAATCCATCAATCCATTAAAAATATCCACCTAATCCAATCCATTTAAATCCAATCCATATGATCCAAATCCAATTGGATTGGTGGATTCATGGATTGGATCCATGGATCATTGGCAAATTACAGTTTAGTACCTATAATTTTTATTTTTTACATTTTGGTACCTAAAATTTTATTTTTTATACGAAATATATCATTGGAAAATTATATTTTGGTACCTAAAATTTTTCATTGTGACATTTTAGTACCTAAACTTTTTACATTTTACATATTGGTCCTTGGTTGAGGATGTCATTTGGATTTATGGATAATCCACCAATCCACTTGATCCAATCCATTAGATCCAATCCATTTGATCCATGAATCCACCAATCCAATCCACCAATCCACCAATCCAATCCATTTGCCACCTCTAATAACAGGGCATCAAACTTGTATAATCAGATCTCCATCCTTAGTTTTAAATGGATCGGATCTCCATCCTTAGTAGAAGTACTGTACGGGAATAACAGAGAAGCGTACTGACTTAGCAAGGACCTGTAAACCCTGTCAGAACCAGCAATTTGATGATAACCTTTTACAGCCTAATCCATTCAGTCGCCTGCCAACTTTTGCAGTAGTAGTCAGCCAGCAGAAGCAGCCACTAATCCCCTTTCTGACGCGATCGTCTTGCTCCAGTACTGGCGCACGCCACGCAGAAAGACGCCGATAATCCAATCACATAGCCTGTCACTGCGCCGTACGTAACACATATCGGCCATTCCTGCGATAAAACGAATCCAAACTGCATTACTAGCAAACTGACATATTGGGTGTTCATGATAATGTAGAAAGTTAAACTGATCAGTGTAGCACATAAAACCATATTAGTTACAAGTATTCACAACAAACTCGGGATTGCTCGACATGCAGCCAACATTTAGAGACAAGGAAATGCAGACACAAAAGTTTACCTGCCATGGCCTTTCCCAATCAAGTGGCATAGGCCAAGCTCCCAACCAAGCTCCAATCGCCGCGCCATGTGCAGGTATGCAAAGCATGTATTCCAATAAATCATTTGGCCTGCCCCCAAAATATCTCTCATCAACTCATTATAAATTAGAGAACATTTGGTTTGATCATGTGATACAAGAAGGTTCAGTTCCATGCCTAAATGCATAGTTATATGTACATTCGGCTAAGACCCTAGGCAAGAAGATGAACAGTAAAGTGCATTGGAAGATTACTCTGTACGTGCAAATACGCGTTGCCAGTCTCTCCACGATGAACCAAATACAGAAGCTACAGGGACAATCTGAACTCATGTATTGTTAGAAAGTTCTGTGGGGCATAATAGTTTTGCAAGGCTAAAATAAAAAGCCAAACCCATTGATGTCATGTTAATGTTCTTTTTGTTCATAGACGCAGCGCAAATATACAAAATCCCTCGCAATGATATTACCAAACTGGTCATAGCATTTGGGATTCAATTCACCATATAGTTCACAGGTTGAACTAAATCTAAGGGAAAATTCTTCAGAACATCACTTAACAGAGGATTATAAAAAAATAATAACAAGTTCAGTAGGGTAAATGATTGTATTTACTCACTGTGAGTGATGACATCAAAAGAGACCAATTAATTGTCTTCAACAAGTACCTATCACCAACATGAAAAACAGAGTCGTGACCCAATCATCAAAACAGATTCACGGATAACCCAAGTTAAGAGAGAACTGGAATTATCAATGTGATTGAGGTAATGACTAGCAAAGATTAACATCAACCCTGGCAACTGTTTGGACAACCATGTGAAAAGTAATCAGTTTATTCAGCCACACAATACTACATACCAGGAACCAACAGGTGCGCCTAATACAATAGCTAGAGCAGCATGGATCAAAGCTCCTACATAATTCAACAGATATCAAGAAATGTCTGTGTTCAAACTTCAAACAATATTCTTATATAGAAAGCACAGTATAGATCAAATAGTAGAGGGAGGAAGTAAGAGACGTCATAACAATGAAAACATAAGAAAAAGGAACCCTAACTAAGGGCAGCTGAAGATAGTGACTTCTATCCCCAAACCTAGCCATCTAAGGCCTAATAGTATGCCTATATCCTTCTTATGACATGGCTACTGTCAATACTGATCTAATTTCTGCAGAGGCCACCACTAGTGACATACAAAAGCTCATTTCTACACCTATTGCGTCAAATCAATCTTGTAGCTCATATTTCACAAAAGAGGGGTTTAAAATACTTCAGGGTAGTGCAACCATAAGCATGTGACACGATTCTGACAATACAGAACTAATATAACCAACGGTTTGGCTCACAACAGAGTCAGCACATCAATGAGGAACAAAAAGAACAGAATACCGAAAATTAAGGGACACATTTAGTTCTAAGCAAAAAGGATCATTGTATTGGAATGACATGTGCAGTCTACAACATATAAACAGATTCCAATGCAAACACAACTATGTCATGGACTATCACGATCTCTAGTGCCTCATCCATGTAGAAGAAAACAAAAATATTTGGATATTGAATATAAACAAAAGAACAGAAATCAACACTAACCAATAGGGAAAGCGCATAAGCCTCGTCCAACAGCCCTCAAGAACTAGAAAAAGAGATGGAGAAAGAAGAAATTAAAAAATGTTGAAAATAATGAACAAATAAACCAACATTTCATTGGTAAAACATCCTAACCAACTGAATGATCTCTCATATGTCTATAAGCAAGATCTGTAAAGATTAAACATCTCAACTGATACAGTTTCCACATGTTAAAACATGTAAAAACGGAGAAAATAAGTAGAAAGCAAATGACAGACATGCAGCACCGAGCAAAAGACATAGACATGCAAATGATGAGGAATACCGAGTATGTTTCTGTATCTCTTCGGAAGTGACTATAAAGAAGTAGTGCAGCTGGAGTCTCGATAATCTAGCATGACAAGAGCGAGACATAAGAAAAACACAAATTATGCTTTCAGAATCAGAAAGTAAATGTAAAAAGAAGCAAAAAGAGAGCATACCCAAATCAAGCAAATCGTGCCTGAAGGATGAGAAACAAGATGGATGGAGTACCAATGGTGAGCAATCAATAATCCAATACCCAAACAAAGTCCACATATTGTATGGAGCAAGAAGACCTGCACAATTGAAATTTTGCATCCAGAGGATTCTACTGCTACAGAAGTATCCTTATTCTTGCTGTGACTTCTACTGTCATTCATGCTTTACAAATATCTTGGAGAGGAATGGAATACTACAAACCCACATCCAATCCTGCAGCTGCAAGTCTGACAATACAAGTACATCCTTAAGAACCTCAAATACCAAACTATACAATAAGATAAGTCAAACCGTAATAAAAGGATTTCACACCTCAAAGCACAATCAACTAAATACGAAGAATCAAATCAAAGATTGAAACTTTATACAGCAATTGTAGTCTTGAACACCAAATATTTGGCGTCAGAAACTTTAACAGTCAATTATAACATCTACTGACACCCTCCCATTGCCAATCTCTCCCGTATTATGTACACAATAAGCAGGCAGGCGAGATCAGCTGGAAAAAAGCTATTCAAAGGACAAGGATCCAAATGAAATGAAATCTTACCGTTCGTCTCCCACGGCACCACAAAATGAAATCTTCAAAGCAGAAGCTCTTCAGAGCTTGGAAAAACTCGGATGTCTTAGGAGGATAGCAAGTAGGACATGCAGCGGAGATTTGGCGCGACGGCGACGGCCACGGCGACGAGAAGAGAATTGGCAGTCGACGCTCGACGGGCGTCGAGTAAAACGAGAAGGCCAGAGCCCAGAAGGGAAGGGTGTATTTACGCATTTGAAATTGTTCTGCTTATGTGCTGTGAAAAGTCAAAATATGATTGGGCTCAAATGGCGCTAAGCCCAATTATTTGTTCTTGAGCCCAACTGTTAATCCCGCGTAAGCATAGCCCAAGGCGAGCTGGATGTGGCCAACTTCGGACCCGTCGGATGAGTGTGCCTAGGGTGGCTAACCGATTTCATCCGGTTAGCCGGAATCAGAAACCGAAATAACCAATAAGAAGCCAACCAATGAAATGGCAGACGATTTAATTGGAAATCCATTGATTCCAATAATATAGCCATCAATCGAGAAAAAACCCACCAAAAACTCTGGCTTGCTGATAATTTAACCACAATTATTAGTGTGCTTGAACCGAGAACCGTTACCACATTAACCACAGAACACAAATAACCGATCACCATCCGTACCTAAAGGGTTATTATATTAAACAGGGTTGGGCCAATCCATTAACCAGAGCCATCGAAACCAGTTAGCCACCCCATATGCAGAACACCGCAAATACACCACCATTAAACTATGTAATCATCTACAAACAGGAGCTTATTGCCTAGTATTAGTTACCTTCTACATGCCGCAAGTAAACCGAGGGTCTCTCCCCCAAATGTTCATTTCGAGAATTCTACATCTACTTCCACTAACTCAAACAAGTGCCCAACTCGGCGGAACGCGTTCCGACGATACTGGCGGCACCGCCCGGACGTTGACATCCACGGGCAGCAACCGGAACTGCATGTCCAGCTCCTTGAAAATTCTGACCATTTCTTCAATCAATAGTGATCTCCTTACGAACCTCTCCCCCATGTCTTGGTGGTTGATCCTGTGGCACGGCCACACCGAAATCCGGACTTTGTTCAAATCCTCAGCTTCCCTGAGTACGACCATCGGAGATGGATACCAATGCTCTTTCTTGTTGTCCACATATCTGCCAGGATCCAATGGTGTATATGTATAAGTTCATGCAGATATGAAACTAGTATAGACTTGAGTGTTCTAACGGCGAATACTTACGCGTTGATCCTTTGCCTAACTGCAGCAATCTTCTCAGCTGGAGTAGCCACATGAATGAAGAAGTCGATTCCATCGCCCATGTCCGGACTACGGTAGTAGTTACCGATGGCTTTCGTGGCAAGGACGCTATTCGGGATGATGATCTTCTGGTTATCGAACCTCAGGAAAATGGTGGTCAGAATGTTCATCTCCTCCACGACCATCTGAAACCAAATGGGACAAACAAATATTAGTATTCACTGCCAACTTACTTGCAGTAAGTGTGCGTGTGTATTCATCTTCGAAATTGAAAATTAGCTTTTGACTGACCTGTACTCCATCAATCTCACACCGATCCCCCACATCAAACGGGTGCATCACAAACAAGAACACGATAGCTTCAAAAACCGTTTTACAGGTGTTGCCGAAGACGAATGCTACCAGAACAAGTTGGGAGCTCATGAAAAGCAGAAATTTAGTGGTGGCGATTCCCAGCATGAGAAGCCATATGACAATGATCAGGATCGCGACGAGAACGTTCACCATCCGGTGCAATTTGTTCACTGCTGTTTTCGTGTCGTTGAGGGTCAAAGCCAGCGCTCTTCTTTCTCTAAAAGCATTGACCTGAAAACACACAAAGGAAAAGACCATGAAGTAGATTCCTTGTTAGTTAGTTCAAGGGCAACAATATAAACTGGTCACTAAGGTTCATACCACCCAGTTCTTCAAGCATGACTTGCTGATCTTCTGAGTTTCTGCAGCTCCTTCATAGAGACTCATGGCCTTCGTAGCCTCATCTTCTTGCATAAAGCGCAAAAGATCCTCAAAGTAGATGAATCTACATCGAAGAAGTAAACAGAGATTGTTACAGACTACAGTAATGGAACAAATGATTCAGTGAGAAGTGACACCCAAAGGTTTTGATGAAGTATCTAACAGACTGTTAAAATGAATTTTCCATGACATGGGAAGCTCACTGAAACATCCAGAAAAAACTACACTAGCACAGAGAATTACTCCTACCACTGCATCTAGTTGAAACAGAATTGATGATCTCGCAAGTAGAAAACATAAACAACAAAAGAAACAAAACAGAATAAAACAAAGCAATATAGCATCAGCTGCAACTTGCGTCAGCAAGAGCAGAAAACTAATATTGAAAAATATAGTATCGACTAACAAATAAATGCACCAGAAATCTGAATCACATGCACAGAGAAGACCCGACACAAATAGGCAAATAGTGTATTTCAATCTATATCAAACACTGTACCTAGAACCAGGCTTGGCCACATTCTGAAATATTTTCCTAGCAGCAGCTTTAGCTTCATATTCACTTCGAATCTTCGTGGTCGATTCATCATCATCATGGATCGAATCCTTTATCTGCTCGTCCAGAGTCGACAAAGCCCCATGTCTGATTATGTTCATCAGCCTCTTCATATTCCAGGCAGAGACATTCTGATGATTCAACTTATGCAAGTGATCAATCGTTATCCCATCATCACCCTCCTTATATGTATTAGCAAAAGTACCAGAAGCACCCCTGGGAGTACCGACTCTTGGGCTCTTCTGAAGCCGCCCACTCCCAATCACCTTGCTTGGCTGAGGTGATGGAAATGTTGCTGCCTTAAGAGCCGGAGGCACATCAACACCAGCATTCTGTAACTTCTGCACCTCTGACAAAAGTCTTCCTTCTTCCTCTTCATTCCTTTGGATTTCAATCAATGGAGGACCGGAGAGAGTCTCAATTACATATTGGTTGAACAACGACTCCTGAATCCGATCGAAGTAAGTGCTCATATGGAAAGAGGAAGCCAGGACCTTAACTATGAGGGTCTTCACCAGCCATATCAAAGTTCCCACCACTAAGCACAGTAGAACTTTGGTCACATATCGAAGAAACCTGCTTCCAGTTTCCTTCTCAACTTTCTTATCAAATAGGAAATGCCAAGCTATCAAGACAAGCCCTAGCCATAGAGAGTTCTGCACAGGCTTCTTGACTCCATAGACGAAATAGAGAACTCGTTTACGCAGCAGAAAGTTTCTCTCAATGAAGAACACTATGAACCTAATTACCCATCCTGAAACTAACCTCCCGCAGATGAGTACTAAAACCATTACTTCCCATTTCCATAGAGGAAGGTTCCACAGGTGCTTCTGCTTAAGTAGCCGAATGGTGAGGGAACAAACTAGAGCAGCAATGAGTAAGATTAAGCTCACCCATTCAAGGATAGTCCAGATGCCGAGTTTTTCCTTCAATCCTTCCGGCAAATCTTCCTCCAGCAACGGATCGTCTTCCTCTTCGTCGATGTGATTGCTTCTCCCTACATATCCAGATTTCAACTGCCCTGACTTCGCAGCGGGCATCCTTCCTGATTTCTCCGGCTGCGAATTCGGCTGCTGCTGCTGCGGTGGATCCATCAACCTGGACTTAGTCTTCTCCTTGAACAAATTGGACTTCCTCTTAAACGACGATTGACTAGAAAACGAACCAACGCCTTCTCTGGAACTGCACTTCAAAACCTCGCCTCCTCCATCACCAGCAGCAGGGCTCCCAACGTTCGATTGAATCCCGGGAGACTCCTTGAATCTGCTCGCCTGCCTCCTCCTTATCGACTCGCTCGACTCGAAAGAGACTCGCTGGTGAACCGCCACAGGCGACTCGGAAACCGGAGCGAGATGCCGGAGGTGATGCAACCCGTCGTTGTTGTTCCCGTTCTGAAGCTCCGCCATCTCCAAGTCCATATCCAAACAGAACTCCCCGGACGCCTGCTGCTTGTGCAGAAACTGTCCAATGAGCTTCGACGTCGGATCCTCCTCCGGAATTGCTTTCCTATTCTCCCCAGGACTGCTGCTTCTCTGAGCCGGATTGAAATCGAATCTGTAGCTCCCGCTCCCGTCGTCGTGACCCTCAGAATGCTGCTCCTTCTTCCTATCTCTATCCACTCCTTCCAGAAAATCGTAGCTAGATTCTCTCCATATGTTCCCGGCCGGGGCCGGGGCCGGAGCAGGAGGACGAGGAGGAGTTCCGTTGGGGGAAGCACCGCCGCCGTTCATCTTGAGGAGCACCTCTCGCCGGTCACTCGAACTCGCGGACATCTGGTGGGGGGAGGCAATGTAGGTAGTAGGGTGTTTGGAAGATGGGAAAGTGAAACGGCGATTTTCCGGGATTTGTTGCAGTGGGAAATTCAGAAACTGGCTGGCCTGGACTGGACGCGTGTGCTGTGGAGATGTGAGTGCTTCTATTTGTTTAAGAAGAAGAAGAAGCAGAGAAGAAAACTTTCACGAAATTGAGTTTTTGAAAAGAAAGGAATAATTAAAAAGGAGACTGCGAAGGGGAATTGATAGTAGAGAGAGAACCGAAACGACAGCGACGAGTAGGACGTACATATACAGGTGGCCATGAGATAGAGGACGCCTGACGGCCTGAGCCCTGACCCTAATGTCCATTTTTTATTCCGTTTTAGAGGACAAAGGTCATGAAAGCCCCTGAAATCTTTTGTATTGGTCGTATAAGTCCCTGAACTTTAATGTCATTCAATCAAGTTCCTATGCTACTACTCTATAAACAAGTGGATTATCAAGTGTATAAACTCTGGTAGATTGATGAGAAAAAAAAACTCTGGTAGATTGGTCGAATTATTGTAATTCGATCATTTAGAGTTAACTTTCATTGCTCTTCGCTCGCTCATTAGAGTATGCTCCGGTTGGAAATTCATTTTCGATTTAGGTGCGTGTCGAATTGAGTCGAGTCTAACAATCTTGGTTATAGACCTATATAGCTCTTGTTGATGGCTGGTTTGACCAATTAAGCTGGTTTAGTGATGAATCACTTTCCTTAGACCAACTTCAACTCTAAGTTGGCTTGACACAGGAGACTTTTGTGCAAGAGACAAAAGTCTAGGTATGATTCTAACAACAATTCATTACTAAATTTCACACATCTCAAACCATAATATATTACCATAAACTTTATGACTCATCTAGGGGTTAGCCATGCCCATGTGAAAGTCCACGTTCCAACACAAACAATCTGATGTAAAGAGTCAACCAAATTAGTTCGAAGGTAGTGCTTTGTCCCGTTGATAACGCACCTTGATCGATCTTTTCTCTGTTTTGAACTTCAAACTTCCTTCTGCTCCATAACCAACATATATAGGCCAATGTGTGCAAGCAAAGAAGATGGAGGATGGGATTGATTGCGCGCCACCACTCCAATACAAATTACAAAGCAGATGAGAGATATGTGCATATCCGTTAGGCTATGCAATAATCCGACCCATATCACAAATGGATTCGACGAATGTATACAAATTTGGTTAGATGAACTCGATCTACACACTTAATTTAGTTTCAATTCAACCGTAAACAAACTATAGATTATGATTTATATCATGTTTTAACAATTTAAGGAAATAAATAAATTGAAATCAAATCAAATCAAATTCTCACATATCGTTCTTATCAATTGAATTGTATCTCAACTTTCGATCCGATTCCAAATCAAACTAAATTGTGCAGGCACGCATTTACTTTGAATAAAAATGTGTCTTGGAAAAAAATTTGACGGAAGAGTATATCAGAATATACAATCTCTCGTGTAAGTTCAACAACTTAATCATTTGGCCATGTATGTAATCTTTTGAAAGAAAATAGTATATATTCTTTGAACTCTTTTACAAATTCAAGTTATTGGGTCCAACTTATTCTTGACATGATATCAAAATCTTTAACCCAGAGGTATCTTGTTCAAATTTTGATGACTCTCAAAATTAACAATTGAGATTTTAGTACATAATATGATGGGCCTGTATAAACTTCAAAAGACCCGTAAATTTGATTTTTTAGAGGAAAAGGTAGGGATATCAAATTCAATTTTATAAAATTTCCATAATAGCTTAAATTATTGGATTCAATCGGTTCTCGACTAAGTCATGCACACGATTGAACATGGGAACGGGGATCGGCCCCCCATAGCTGAAGTGGTATCATAGCCTTGAACTGAAATGTCATGGTTTCGAATCTTCATGACCCCCCAACAGGGGCGGAGCTAGGATCTAGTGGTCGGGGGGGCCGGATTTTATTGTATAATATTCGTAAAAAAAATTAAGAAAATATTTACATTGTGAGTCATAAGCTTCAAAATTTAATTATCTAGACTCCAAAATTTAATTATCTAAATTAGAAAAATATTATAAGCTCCAAAATTTCATTATCTAGTTTGAAATTAAAAAATATTTGAATAAGTATAAAAGTTAAGTGATCAATCTAAATTTTAAACAAAAATTCAACCAAAGTAGGAAAACTAAAAAAACAATGTTGCTGCCAGGGATTGAACCATGGTACTAGGTATTAACAAATATCAAGTAGCTACATTCCATTAGACTAGACCCAAACATTGTTGCATATTATTGCACGTTATTGTTATTCTACAATAGTTAACTTCTTCAGAATTTTCAAAATTTCCGATATTTTTACACGCGATTTACAAAATTCTCGGGGGGGCCGGGGCCCCCCCGAGACACAAGGTAGCTCCGCCCCTGCCCCCCAACTCAAATTTAAACAATGGTTTAGCACAAGGGATTGTACGACCGACTTGTGCAAACTGAAAGCCTAATAGTTTAGCAGCACACAAGTGATGACATGTTCGACTTGTGCAAATTGTAAAAATCCAAAAAGTTTGGCTTTCGTTTGAGAGGACGTATAAAAGAAATAAAAAAAAATTAACAGTCCTTTTACAACAACTCGAGTTATTAAAAGTAAGTGATTTGTTCGCTATTTCTCCATTCGTCCTTGTGAGATGTCGATTACTTGCACAAAACTTGCGACTGGAATGATGCAAACCTATAGATAGTCTTGCATTGCATCTATCTTTCCAAATTCGACAACAGGATGTTTGGGTCCAACCACCCATAAGAAGACGAAAGGGGAAGTGATATAGGCAAGATATCAATCCACATATGATAAATACCAATGGAACTTAGAAGAATTTGGACGCTAACTACTTCAATTAGAACAAAATTAAGTCGGTAATCTTGTCATTTAGTGGGGAAAAGTTACTTAAGATTTCCAATGTAACAAAACTAACCTTGGTTACTTTAGATTTTCTAGTCGTGTCACGTGTGGTGACCATTGTAGTTAGCTCATTTTATACATGTAGGTTAATTGATCATTTATTATGCTGAGGATCACTCACTTTCATTACCTCCTCCTCTCGTAGCAAAAGAAGTAACCCTCAGACTGTGTAGTCTTCCTATTAGTATGCCAATTTTGGGATTGCTAATAAGGGCCTGTTTACTTTCATTTCTGTTTCCTGTTTTTTAGAAAACAGATGTTGAAAATAGGTGAAAACAACATTTTGTCGTTTCCGAAAACAGCAGGAAGTTGCCACTTTCTGTTTTCATAGTTGGAAACGAATAGAAATCAGAATGAAAAGTAAACAAGTTTTCTCATTTCGGTTGCCAAATTTATCACATGAAAACAGAAAACTGGAAACGAAAATGATGAACA
Organism: Linum tenue; assembly: GCA_946122785.1. Taxonomy (NCBI): domain Eukaryota; kingdom Viridiplantae; phylum Streptophyta; class Magnoliopsida; order Malpighiales; family Linaceae; genus Linum; species Linum tenue. Next base: position 459,686 of record CAMGYJ010000005.1, on the reverse strand, counting down.
GGGCCTAAACTTTTTAAATAGATATAGTAAAACGTTGTACAGACTCTAACTAATTTATAGATTACCTATACTATTCATTTTAACAACTTGTACTCGATCAAAAAATCCAAGCCACATTACCCAAACCACATCCTAACCCCTCCATCCCTTGGTCGATAGCTACTCACGAATTTTACATACCACTTCTTCTTATTATTGATTTCGATGAGTTGTTATGTCGATCTGAAGTATCCAGACAAATTTAGTGGCGTTTATGTAAATGACCCTTTTTTTTCTGGTTTCATGATTACTTTCGGGCGAGTGTACGAATGTAAATGGGGAAACGACATTGATTGGCTGCGTGGGTACTGGGATGTGTCTGGTTTGGAACACGTATAGTATAGAGCATCATCAACCAATCAATCAATAATGGTGACAACATTCTTGGTTGGGAACGACTGAATCTTTATGGCATGGTGGGGGAATGGCTGAGAGGATTGGCTGTAACTTGTTAGCTTTATGATAGGGGACCGATATGGGGGAATGAATGTAAAAGAAGAAATTGGAGAGTTGGCATGGAGAATATTTCTCTAACGCGTATCAGCATCAGCCTGGTTGTGTGCCGTTTGTTTTGCATGGTCAGATTTATGACGAGTCGAAGTAGCCTCCATGTATATAGTTTAATTATTTGTCACAGAGAAAAATGGTACTTGCACTAAATAAGAATGACTAGCAATTAGCAATTACATCTTATGATGTATCATTCAAACCAGAGGAGATATGAAATTTAAGAGTCGAGTTGAGCGGCAAGACTAACTTTTTACATATGTGGTATGAGTAACATGCTCACTTACCAAGCATAAATCAAAACTCGTTGAACCAATGATGTGAAGGGATAGGGTTGGTACAACAATGCTCATACTGAAACTACAAGTACCATTCGTTCAGAATCATCAACTTTTGACAGAGAGTGAATTGACTGTTCGTTTTTGGAAAGCCATATCATAGTAGTCTACTCTAGTCGAGAAAGAAAATGATAGATTCTCCAGCCACCCAAAAAGACAATCCTGCAAGTGAAATGATTCTCATTTGCCAATTGCCAGCATGATTGACAATAACCATGCATGCCATGCGACGTCTACTGCTCTCTCTCACGCATCACTCACTAGTTTGATAAACTTCACTTCTGGGCCCTGTCCGCCATTCTTGCCGTCTAGTTCCAATCAACAACAACCCAGCTATTAAATTGTCAACGCATCCACTCAACGATTGCAGATCGTCCGTGGCTCTGAGATCCTTCTCAGTTGTCACCAATGAGCTGAGAGGAGGATAATAAAATCCCCAGTTAGCTTACTTAGAACAACGTCTGGTCTTGTTATATGATATATGCTTGCCGTTTTGCTTACTCAGCAACTAACCCGCCCAGGCAAAGGACCTAGACGATTAGGAACCACGATGACTTTCTGAAATGGTGAAGTTATGAAATAAGTCTCTCAAGGAAATCATCACAAAGACTAATAGAGTTCTACTTAAATCAAGTGAAATTGCAGAAGGCCAACATTCCTGAAACCGAGTTTTATAAAAGAATACAAGATGATCACTAAGTTAGGCCAACGGTTGGGGCTATTCTCCATTACCTTCCTGCACAAGCAAACTAGCGGAGCACTTTCCAGGCATCCAAGGAGATAGGAGGAACAATTGGTGGTGAAAACAAGTTCACGATGTTTGCCAGTTTTGGAGCAATGCTTGCTGCATTAAAACTGCTAGTATGCTCCCAATCGATATGTTAATCACATTCACCACATCATTGTTAAGCTGCCCAAACAAGAAAAGTACAGCATATAAAGATCAGGGTCATTAGACAAGGCCAAGCAACATGCTGGTATGAGAGAAACGATGACAAATTGTGCAGAATGGTTTGAGTTACTCACCCATTGATATCCTTCCTTATCTTGAAAGACAGCACCTATTATGCTCTCACCAAAGTTTGCGATTTGGGAGGCTACCACACATATGAGTGCTTCAGCTCCATTTATCTGCTTTTAAGTACAAAAGATTAGGGAAACAACTGAGAGATCTTTGCATAGGAAAGCTTGATAAAACAGATGAGTAAGACAAAGCTTGACAGGTAATGAAGTAACTAATGATCCCAGAGAAGATTATTCTTGAAGTACTTCTAAGATTATTGGAGACCTAATAGCTGGATATCATAACCCCACCTTTCCACTCGATCTAAGTAATCCTCTAATCGACCTTGTCATTCCCACTCCTATTATCCTCAGGTTTCCCTTACATCCACATTTAACTAATTTTGGTTGTCTCATCCACTAACGGTGCTGCTTTACTTACAGTTAATGGTTAACATGATATCTCATTGAAGTTCACATGAGCTTCTCCACTTCATCCTACTCACTACAAGAACACTTGAAGTTTAAATGGCCCCTAAATGGAAGACGCTCGAAACACGATTTGAGAAGGATGAGGATATGTGCTTCTGCCATATTAGGGGTACACCGGTTCAAATTGGTTGATTGGGAAGGGTTTGAGTAAACACTTACAGTACCTATTGATATTTTACGCTCGAAACACAATTTGAGAAGGATGAGGATATGTACTTATGCCATATTAGGGGTACACAGGTTCAAATTGGTTTATTGGGAAGGGTATGAGTAAACACTTAACAGTACCTATTGATAATTACGACATGCAGTTATGCTAACATTCTTTGGTTTGTTATCTGTGATTCAATTACAAAACCAGAACTTAAACTTGTTTAATGTTTGGTAGGCGAGAAGTTTAGGCAGGTGAACAGTACCTGACCCATAAGACAACCAATCGAAGCAAGAACCACTGCAGCAAGGAAACCAGCCAAAGTTCCCTCAATACTCACAGCACCTTCAGTTCCCCTAGGAACAACCTTGAATGTCGTAACAAGGTACCTGCCCATACCACCACAATTAATCAGAATTAACTACAGGCACAATGGAGCCAAACAAAGGCATCACAGTAAGATGGCTCCACCTAAAAGAACAAGTTGCAGAACTAGATAAACACATCCTCAACGGATGACAAAAAAATCCAATATAACAGCAGACATATTACATAGACAACAATTCTAAGGAAAAATTTCATCTTGTTGGATGCCACATCGATATTATCGTTGGTATACCTAACTTATTTGTATCTAACAAGTCTAAGTACGTTAGTCCGAAATTCTGCCAGACAAGATGCAACCTTTGAACCTAAAAACTAGCAGTTGAACCAATATGAAATCAACTAAACAATTTCTCACCATATCATAGGTCATTACTTACGTAGTTTTGCCATAAGCCTTCCCTATCTCACTAGAGACGGTGTCATTCAACTTGGTACAGAAGCTAGCAACGAATCCAAGCTGCCAAAGCTGAGCAACTTCCACTCCCCCAATTCCATATATGGACATGAAGGCACAGACACAAGCAGCAGCGCTTGAACCAATCACACTGCCAGGTCCCCTTCTCCCTTTCCTCTTCTCAGCAACACCCTGAGCTTCCTTCTGCGCCATTTTCACTTTCGTAACTCCAGTCCCCTGTGAACCGAACAACAGCACAACCCTATCCCACCCATTAAAATAAGAGAAAAATGCCCCCGTCATAAAAACCAAGTAGCCCAGAGATTTCCCGGGAAAATTTCAACGAATCAACGGGGTTTTGGTGGGTTTGACTCACTATGACGAAGTAAGCGGCGACGAGGAGGAACCCAGAGGGGCCGAAAGCGCGCCAAGTGAGGGTTCCGAGCACGAAAGCGGCGGAAATTCCCGGAAGGGAAAGCCCCGAAATCAGAATCGGCGACCCGAGCACGAAGATCAGCAGATTGTTGAGGAGAGCGGATTGCCAAGTCGGGTCAGGCGACTGTAACAAGCCGATGGCCTCCGATACGACCCCTTGCAATGCATTAGGCGGGTGAAGATGATCCATTCTAGAGCTGAATCGCTGCTTTCGGGCGGTTAATAAGCGAGGGACCGAGAGGGGTTTGGCGAATTTGGGGGAAAGTTTAGGAGATTGTGAATGACAGAAAATGGAGGGGGAAGAAGAGGTATTGATGTGCAAGAGTAAAAGAGTTGACTGCGCCATTCTTATTACAGTGTGGCTCTCTTATTTGGATTTCTGCCAGCAGAAACGTTGCTTGTGCCGTTGTGCGGCAACGGAAGCAGCAAAGCAATGCAAGCAAACTGCTCGCCGCTCGGGCTTCCGCTCTCTGCTGAAGATGAGCCCTTTGTTTCACTTTGGTTTGGGTGGGTATATTATTTCTGAAGATCCAAGAAGGGGCTTGCTCCATTAATAGCAAGATTTTGGATGCTAATTTTCGACTTTTACGAAGCTTACAGTTCTATGGACCTTCGTATCACTAAAGGTACAACTAAGATAAATATGGGGCATATAATCCACAAATCAATTACTAACAACTAATTTATCAAAATCCAAATTAAATCGTAAGATATGAATTTTTGAAATTTTCATATGTTTATTGTTATTGGCGAAATGGTAAGCTCAAATTGTTATCTTCATAACTTTATCTGATATGTTATGCACAATCGATTCGCTCATAAATACAAGACAGTTATTTCACTTTTAATTGATTGAGAAGAGTTTAGATCGAGTTAAAAGAATTATAAAAATTAAAAACTAAATTGGGCGCATCTGAGCCAGGGCAGATTACACTCCGGATCATGGGCTTCTTCCATCAACAAATTTGGAAGCACAACCTTAATGGGCTTTTAGGACAAACAACAATCCTCGTGGAGTTAAGCCCAGGCCCATTGAGAAGGAATGAGCTTTTTTTCAAGCACCTCAATGTTATCCAGTTCCATTGAGCAGAGAGGATAGTCTGGATAGACTATAGAGAGACGAACCAGGAAATAAATATAGCGAAGGAAGACAGCGATAAAATTTGGGATAGTGAGGTGAAGAAGGAAGGAAACTCACCCCAGCAGGCAGAAACCATGGCGCTGCTGCTACATGGCTCGTCCGCCATTGTCTTACCATCACCATCTTCTTCTTCGTCGGTAAATCCTAGCAGCATTTCCAGCTGTAACATCAGCAGTCCCTTTGTGGTCGGATTCTCTGTTCCGGCATCGACAAGGTCGTCGCAGCATCGGCGGGCGTCGTCATTGGTCGTTGTTGCTTCCCAGAAGAGTGCTTTCAACATGGATTACAGGATGACGAGGGATTTTAGGGATTTCAGGATGGCGTTGAAGGAAGAGGAGAAAGAGGAGGAGAGGAAGGAGAGGAAGGAGAAACCCCCTCATATCCCACTCGACCAACGCTGGATGTTCGAAGAATCTGAACTCGACGGTCCTGTAAGAAAATTCAACTCGCTATCTTTGTTGATTTGAATGGTGGACAGTTTGAAATCTTTGGGTTCTCTTTGTTTCTTTCGGTAGTTAGAAAGATTGGTTTCATTTGCCTGGTTTTGGTTGGTTGGTTTGGCAAAGGACATATGGAACACGACTTGGTACCCAAAAGCAGCTGATCATGTGAATACAGAGAAGCCATGGCTCGTTGTGGATGCCACTGACAAGATTTTGGGAAGGTTGGCATCGACCATTGCTGTTCAAATCCGTGGCAAGAATTTGGCCACCTACACTCCTAGTGTGGATATGGGCGCATTCGTCATTGTGGTATGTATTACTTGGCTTACCCATGCTTATCTCTTTCTTGCCTCTCTCAATTACTGAATTATTAAGATGAACAAGGGATGAACCAACTCTCGATAGAGCTAAAGTACATTTACTATTGTGAGGCTATAAATTGACTGGAATATCTTCTTTTAGAAGCCATGGGGCTGGAGTTGCATGTTTGGTAGTGAGAACCTATATCTCATTGATCAAATTTGTTTGAGGTTAAGAAAACCCTGTAGGTAATAAGTGAGTCCTGATGAACTTCACTAACAAGGTTGTCATTTCAGAATGTAAATATATATTGGGATTGGAGTGTGTTGCATGCTTCAACTTCAGTGACCAGTTTGATGAAAGTTCATACTTATTCTGGTTAGCTTGGCGATGTTATGCTAATGATTCTTGCAATCTACCAGACTTGAAAAGCTTATGGATGATTAGTTCCGTGCAATCTGCATCCCAAAACCTTATTTTTATCAATCTTTTCATGGTCATGGACACAATTAATTGATTTTAGTATTTTACATTTCACTTTTCAATTCTTTATTGGATGCTAAAATGATGCTGTTAATGTGACCACACCTCACTCTGCTGTGATATTTCACTATCTGGTGATACTTCTAACTGATGTGATATACCTTTGGCTGCTTCAAGGTGAATGCAGAGAAAGTTGCTGTATCAGGGAAGAAGAGAACCCAAAAGTTATATAGGCGGCACTCTGGAAGACCAGGTGGTATGAAGATAGAGACCTTTGATCAGCTGCAACAAAGGATTCCTGAGAGGATCATTGAACATGCTGTTCGTGGGATGCTTCCTAAAGGACGGGTAAGTGTTGAAGTTTTCAACTGATGAAAAGAAAAGAAAATTCTATTGAACAACTTAATATTGGCTTTCTAGAGTTGCAGAGTTGTTTTGAAGGTGGTATGTACGTTTCAGCAATACTGCTCAGCTTGGTGTATTTTTGCAGCTTGGCAGAGCATTGTTCAACCACCTTAAAGTTTACAAGGGCCCGGACCATCCTCATGAGGCACAAATGCCAGCTGAGTTGCCGATTAGGGACAAGCGAGTGCAAAAGCAGAGCTAGATTTTTGCAGCTTAAGTGACAAGTTTCAGATGGTAAAGCTTTGAGCAATTGCTAGTCGAATGCGGTCAAGCAATTGGTAGACTACCGCTGTGTTGTTTGTTTCATGTATGTAGTTTGCTGCAGGCTGTAGCCGATGTTTAAGTGCAGTTTGGTTGGTTCATGTAGGTTGAGGTCGTTGTTTGTATTTACCAAATGAATCTACATTGTATTTTGCCTTACAAGTTACAACACAAGGTAACCTTACATTGGATCAGAAAGATGAGAATTTTTTTGGCTTACCGGTGGAATTTAGCTATGGAATGGGGTGTGTTTTTCGTGGAATGATGTAGCAACGCCAGATATTTCCTTCTTGAGAAATTTTACAATGCTATATAGTATTGGTGCTATAGGTTTTTGCCTTCATAGTACAACTTAAAATTGTACATTTACGTTATGGTACAACTTCAGATTGTACCTATACTTTTTGTACAAATTCTTGTATGGTACAACTGGAACTTGTACCTTTATGTGATGGTACAACTTCAAGTTGTAAAGTTGTACCATAACATAATGTTACAAATTATTTTATGGTACAACCTAAACTTATACATTTAATGTTATGGTACAACTTTAAGTTGTACATTAAAACACCAATGCTATATAGCATAGTAGAAGTGCTCTTCCTTCTTTTGGTAATCATGTTTAAGAAATTCCATCCAAGCTTGCTCCCTTTTGTTTGTGGGATCAGGAGGAAGTTTCTGTTGATAGGCCCCCGGTACTTTTTTTTTTAGAAGTAGTTAGACTTAAAAATCGCTCATCAAAACGACAATATTTTGGGAAACATTCGTTCGAGTCAAATCGTCTCGACCATTTCAACAGCCGCAGAATTCAAACCGCCCCTGACGAGAAACAACAGGGACGGACTGCCTGTTACAGTGTTACTGACCGAAACATTACTCAGCCTCATTTGTAAGGCAATCATTCACATCCTTTCGATTCGGATTCCAAATTCCAAATTGAGTTCTACTATATCTATACATCACACATTGTTTCATTTCAAGTTGTCATGAAAACAAGCCATAGTTATTTATTTAATTAACACGCGACATTCAAAGGTATATTAATTAAAATACTTTGTGTACATGGAGGTGTTTATATTAACAGCCATGCCCCTGCCAGATGTTTATACAAATGAATGAATAGTATTTATTTAATTAACACGCGCCAGGCAGTATTACCAGTTAATCAATAGCAAATATCAAGAAGTTGACATTGTAGTTAGTAGTTTCAAAAAAAAAAAAAAAAAAAAATAGTTAACCTGTTTCTTTTTCTATTTAGAGAAGTCGAATCTTGAAAGTCTTCTTCTTTCTTTAACTTGCTCTATTTTTCGTTTCACATGTGCATGTTTTTCAAGGAGGAACAGCTGCATACCCAACTATCATTTAATAACTCGATTCTTTCCCTATTTATTGAGCTAACAACGAAAGCCTGCAACTGTGGAGACGACGACTAAGCTCAAGAGGAAGAGGAGGAAGAAGAAGTGTTGTTAGAAATGGCGGGACCGGAGGCTGGAGGTTCTCTTGCAGTTCCTAACGTTCAGCAGCTGGCTTCCAGCTCCAAGGACGTGCCGATCAGATACATACGTCCTGAACTCGAGCTCGATCAAGTTTCCAATGATGAGAACTCTCAGATACCAGTGATTGATATGAGCAAGTTAGGTGGTGGTCTTGATGATGACGATGATAGCGAATCGGCTAAGTTGCACTCGGCTTGCAAAAATTGGGGGTTCTTTCAGGTATGACTCGCTAGCCAAAATTGTTGATACTTTTCCTTATCAACTCAAGTTTTTGAATGATATGGATTTTATATATATATGTGGAACATGGGTCAAATTTCCCAAATTATTTTCATTATAGGTTTAAAAATGTTTCCCCTTTGGTTTTTTTCCATGTAAAAGTAAGTGTTACAACAACAGAAGTTTATAATTGCACAACAACTAGCTAGGTCAGATTGATATGCACTTAGTACGTGACGGGCATCTGTATTGAGAACCCTCCCACATGCCTTATTTCCATTCCTATAGTATGATATATATTTTTGAATGATATGGATTTTATATATATATGTGGAACATGGGTCAAATTTCCCAAATTATTTTCATTATAGGTTTAAAAATGTTTCCCCTTTGGTTTTTTTCCATGTAAAAGTAAGTGTTACAACAACAGAAGTTTATAATTGCACAACAACTAGCTAGGTCAGATTGATATGCACTTAGTACGTGACGGGCATCTGTATTGAGAACCCTCCCACATGCCTTATTTCCATTCCTATAGTATGATATATATTTTTCGTCTATCTTAGTTTTTCATTTTTATTGTGGATTTCATGAATAATATGTCATCATCATTTTAGAGACTTGTCATGCAAATAGATCCTAAATTTGATCAAAAAGAGAAATTGATATCATGTTAAAAAATCAGGTGATCAATCATGGAGTGGCAGAAGAGTTGATTCGGAAAATGAAAGTAGATGTTCAGGAATTCTTCAACCAACCATTGCAAGAGAAAATGGTATGTGCCCAACTACCAAATGACATTGAAGGATATGGACAAGCTTTCGTTGTATCGGAAGAACAAAAGCTTGATTGGGGTGACATGCTCTTCATCCTTACACGACCTGTAGATGGAAGAAGAATGAAGTTTTGGCCAAGAATTCCCTCTTCTTTTAGGTTCGTTCCCTCACATCACTATGCCAAATGGATATGCATCTTTACTCTTAAATTTTAACTTGACTTGCTAATAACCAATTGAAAGTGTCGCATGAAACCAAAAATAAGCCTGGTGTACGTGTTCTTGATATGAAACCCAACATGAATAGTTTCAACCATTGTTTGATAAATCAAGTCGTATGGACTGGATCATATAGTATATTCTTGTCAGGATTATTAACGACTCTTTTTCCATTAAACCTTAAAATGTGAACATAAAATCATATATATGGCTTCATAAACATTGTTTGAACCACTTAATTAGGACCCAAACTCGGTCGTCTAATCGACAAATATACCAAATTAATAATTTGTTTGCCTGCAGACCAAATTTTCCATCTCTGACACCCATTAACAAAAAGGTTCTGGTTTGCCATTTTCCCCACCAGGGAAACTATGGACCAGTATTCAACAGAGCTGGAAAAGCTGGCTAGTAGCTTGTTGAGTTCCATGGCTAAGAACCTGGGACTCGATCTAGAAAAGCTACTCACTTTGTTCAAACAAGGTATGCAAGGTATGAGAATCAACTACTATCCGCCATGTGAGCTCGCTACCAAGGTCATTGGCCTCGCCCCACATTCCGACGGCACTGGATTGACTCTACTCACTCAAGTGAATGAAGTACAAGGTCTGCAAATAAGGAGAGACGGGAAATGGATTCCCATTCATCCCATTCCAGGTGCATTCATCGTTAATGTCGGTGACATCATAGAGGTAATTAAGTAATAATAACATAAAATCAGGTCAATTGCAGCAGCAGCAGCTGAATATTCCTTAACATACTGAAAATCGACTCATTTCGATAATAACGTTGGGTATGCGTGGATGACAGATCATGAGCAACGGAGAATACAAGAGCATAGAGCACAGGGCAGTGGTGAATCCTGCCAAGGAGAGACTGTCCATTGCGGCGTTCCACAGCCCAAATTTCAACGCCATGATTGAGCCATTGCCAGATCTTCTCGTCAAGGATCATGAAAAGCATGCGCCAAATTACAAATCCGTATCACACCAGGATTATCTGCAGCTTGGAGCTAGAAGTAAAATCGATCGCGAAAGTCGCATTCATCAGATGAAGATACAACCGCCAAGCGGGGCAGTGAAAATTGAAGGCCCTCCATCCATGGTGGAAAAAAGTACGTACGTAGCGGGTGTTGGACTGGTGGAGGAAGACGAAGAGCGTGGAGGTTGTTAAACCATTGTTAACTCATCAGACTCGTTCAATAAATTGTGCAAGTCATATTGTGGTTCAAATTTTTAAGTATAATACATGAAAATGGTCGTTATTTTTTACAATAATTTGAAATAAAAAAAATTTATCAACTCTTTAATTTTTTTTTATTCTACGTGAAATTATTTCCAATCATCATTGTTAATCCATTAACAATTTCTTATGTCATTTTATAAGACAAATAGGATTTTAGAACACACATAGTACCTTAACGATGACATGATGAACAAAAATATAAACATGCGAATATTGACCGATGACTAGCACTAATATTAGTTAATAAATATAAATGAACCGTCATCACTTTAATAAATTAGTCATACACCACTAATTCATCGAATAATACACGATTGAATCCAGGATGGTCGGCCTTGTAACTCATATTGTTAATACGCCCCCTCAAACGAAAGTTTAATTGTGGATTTTCAGTTTGCATGGATTGAACATATCATCTATTGTGTTAAAACTATTGTTTATATTATAAGTCGTCATAAAGATTCAAAATCATGACCTCTCGGCCAATAGCTCTAAATCTGAAACCATATTAACAAACAAACTACTTAATCTCTATAACTCTAATTATTGAAAAAGTGTATTTAATTTATTTTGTCTATCATAGGGGCATAGCAGCTAAGTTAAGTCCTCCCAACTATGACTAAACCACATTCTAGGAAATGTATTGGAGATTCTTTAATGTAAATGTCGTGATGAAAGATGAGTTTTTGGATTACTTGTTGTGTCGTTGTAGAACCCATTCAGCATAAACATGTCTTATTTCAGAACTCTTGCAAAAATTCTTTCATTTCATTCTAAAATACATCTTGTCAATTAAAATTGAATTCTAAGTTCTAACCTCTAAACTATGAATCTTTCCCATGATTAGTCAATGTGTGATTTGCCCTTAGAATCATTATCTTTTTTATAGAAAAATGGTGGGGAGATAAAAATAAAATAATAATGTGAATGGTGCCTGACGCGACGCCGGGTTAAGGTAGCCACGCGACAAAGCGATGGCGCGTGGAGTTCCTCCCAAGGGCGCACTAGTGTGTCCGAAATGGACAGTCCATTCGAAACGTGATTGGATGATAAAAAATAGACTGCGTCACCAGTCGCCACCATATCATCCATATCCCACGCGCACCCGATAAACGCTCCTCTTCCTATTTTCACTTATACTATCGTAAAACGAAACGGAATCCCATTGAATAAGCAAAAACGAAGGGAAAACGATATCTGACTTGCCTCGGACTCCGGCGACTTGACAGCGGCGGCGGTTAGCTGCTCCAGGATTCTTTCTCTTACTTTCCTCATCGAATTTCCATCTTTGTTCCTCTATCCGCCATTTCTCCAATCGAAATGGCTCCACGCCTAAACTCTCGCGCCGCCGTGGCGGTGTTGCTGCTGGCAATGGTAGCGTCGTTACTCCCTGCAGCCAGAGGTATATGGTTGTCGATCCCTAGTTCGGGAACCAAGTGCGTCTCCGAAGAGATCCATAGCAACGTCGTCGTTCTAGCTGATTATTATGTCATCAACGAGGAGAAGCCGGAGCATGTGCCGAAGGTTTCTTCCCGGGTATGAAATGTTTTTTTTTTTGTTGTTGTGGAAATTGGAAATCGGTTTCTAGATTTTGTTCAATTGCTTAGCTTTGAATGCTTTGATTTCGTGTTATACCTTCCGGAGCTTGGAATTTTCATCTGGGGTTGACTCAATTTCTTCTTTGGATTAGCTCTGATTCGGAATTGTGATAAGCTTGTATCTTATTTTGTGTGCTCCTGAATCTGATAACCATACAGATACAAGTCCTTATTGATGTTAGTCAAATCACCTAAGATGATTTCTAGCATCTTGCTTTATAATCATCTAGTACTTAGAGGATTGTAGTGGATTGGCACTCAACGAAATGATGAAGCACAAATGATAAAGCATTTGAGATTGGCTCAATGAGATGGCAACATTAGTTGAACTGCTAGGCCAAGCTCTTACTGGGTAGATCCCTGGTCTACGCGGTTGCCAGTTTGCAGTGCAGGCAGCATGTGATATTGTTTGATATGGTAGGGAGGAAATGAAACTATGGATTTTGTGGAAGAACTTATGCAGGAACAAGAAGTAGCCCACTTATTCATTGTATCCTTGTAGGATTGCGGTAGAAACCCATTAAAGTTTTGTTTTTTAGCACCTCTCGAGTTTTCTGGTCCTCTAAAGCAGCCCTCCATAAAAATAACATGCGGATGCTTTAAATGTGTTGTGGACTTTTGCTATATCTCAAAGATCCAAGTTTAGGCATACATTATGCAGCCTGTGTAATATGGTTCTCATCAGGCTCTTATGTCATGCTTTTCTTTGGTTATTGATTACCTACTGGTGTACCCTTTGCATCTGTTGATAAACATAGCCTTCTCTTATATTTCCAAAACTATTCTGGACACTGTATTGAGTGGTTCAGCTGTCTTTTATGGATGATCTGTAAGTTTCATTTTCTCTTCAGGTGAGCTCCTCTTATATTAGCTGCAGAAGTATGCTTACAATCCATTCCTCATGTGTCGTTTTCTCCATGAAATCTTATTTCACATCAGCTCTTTTATTGTTTTCTTTAGCAAATTTACACAGAGAAGAGTAATCTCTCTATGATAATTGATAGCTAGCCCTTTGGTCCTGTACTTGGAATATGAACGATTTTCAAATATTTGTTGTACAAAGTCAGCCCATAATCATTCCAGGATCCGTGCTTGATTTCCAAAATGCTGCAGCAGTTTCTCCTGATATGATGACATAAACCAGTAGTAGAAATGACAAAGCTTAGCCTATAGCTAGCATCTAGACTAATATTTTGGGAACCTGTTTCATTGTGCTTAACATAAGTCTCTGTTTGTTGTAGGTGACATCCCCATATGGGACTGATCTACACCACCAGGAAAATGCGACACACGGTCAGTTTGCCTTCACGACCAGCGAAGCGGGTAACTACATGGCATGTTTTTGGCTGGACGAACATCAGGAACATGTCGCAAACGTAAGTTTGGGTTTGGAATGGAAAACTGGTATTGCTGCAAAGGACTGGGATTCAGTGGCGAAGAAAGAAAAGATTGAGGCAAGTCTATTATCAATACTTTACTGCTGCAGATTCTGCTGTGGAGATCTCGTCTATCTGAGAGTTACTTTGTTTCTCAATTATCTGTTTATTGATGTGTTTTACTTATGGTGTAGGGTGTTGAGCTTGACCTAAAGAGGCTAGAAGCATCTGTAGAGTCGATCCATCAAAATCTGATCTATCTCAAAGAAAGGTACACACTTTTAATCGATATATTTTACTTCAATCAGGTGTTATCAGTTAGCTTAGTATATTGCGTGGTAACTAACTTGTCCATCCTGCATACTGGTTTTCTTGCCGTTCTGTGACTTTGTTACCTCCAATTCAGTAAGGCAAGTTTACAGACTTAATAAAGCATAAGTTGTTTGCAAAACCGTGAAACTAGTTAGTATATTGCTGGGTTAGTAACATTAGTAGGCCTTGTACAATGTTGTTTTAACACACTAGTCTTTATACTATGTTGTTTTGACAAGCATGCAACTGGTATCGAATTTGGGTAGAAGTTTTCATGTGAGGTGCTTGAAACGAATGCAAGCGTAGACAAAAGGAGCTAGCATACTAGTATCTTAGTTTTGTAGCTGTAGAATTAGTTGAATGTGTGAAGAAGGATATGGAAAATGGCTTAGCTCACATCATCACCCAAGGTTAGAACCTTGACAACGCATGACAGTTAACATATCTAAGCATCTATGGTTACTTACTCCAAATTCATCTGGCTTATTGTGGCTTTTAAATTGACAGGGAAGCAGAGATGAGGGAAGTGAGTGAACAGACCAACGGGAGAGTGGCTTGGTTCAGCATCATGGCACTTAGTGTGTGCATTGCAGTTGCGACGTTCCAGGTGTGGTACTTGACGCGGTACTTCCAGAAGAAGAAGCTAATCTAGATTCCCTAAGCTCAGTTCATACTCTTTTTTTTTTTCTTGATAGTTTGATACATGAATAGTCAGCCCTACCTTCTCCAAAAGATTGTACACATAATGGTCTTTCTTTTCCCCACCTTGATCATACTTCTTTCATTACTGTTGCTTGCACATTTCTAGATCTTCCTTCATGTCTAGGTTGGGACTTTATCTCCTAGTCAAGAACTAAATTAGAATTGCAACAGAAAATGCTGATGAGAAGGGTCAGATGAAAATAGACAGATCAAGTGATCATGCTGTACTGATCTCAAAACTAAAAAAAAAAACAAGGGCATGGTCCTATCGGTCCGATAATCGAACTGTATGCCTGAATTGGCACACGACCAAATTTAGTAATCTCAATGACCAAATGTGTCCTATCGGTCCGATAATCGAACTGTATGCCTGAATTGGCACACGACCAAATTTAGTAATCTCAATGACCAAATGTGTCATTTATTCGCAATTTTTGCATTACTTTTTGTTATCAAACCAACTGAAAGATGTAAACGCGGACATTAAAGGTGTAATTAGGTTGAAGACATTTAATGATATGATTGATATTGTCTTTCTGTGTGTACAATTGTTCGAATATGGATAGACTCATTTGGGTTGGATCCATATGAGTTACTCCAAATTGGGTCCAATTCAAACCCAACCCAGAACCATTAAAAATACAATCGAATAGAGATCAAATTATCCAACGAGTATAGAGTAGTAGACCCATTTCCGTTCCTAATGGAGGGTTAGGGCACAAAATCATCATCAACACACGCTCATTAATTATACTGATCAAGAAAACCCAAAAGTTACTTCCAGAACCATATAAAACGATCCCAACCCCCTAACAGGATTGATCATGACTCCAACACAAACCACAGTAAAACAAACTGATTGTCTGATCACCAACATATTAAACCTAGCTTCACTTATGAGCTCACTTCAGATTAAAGAACAACGAAATTTAAAACACACATGACGCAAGAAAATTACAGAGATCTAGCTCCCAACCATCTCGCCCAATAACCCATTTGAATCACATCCATTGCTGATTGTTAATCAGTTGCCGCCATTATTGGGACGACCACCAGCACCGGCTCCGTTTCCAGCCTGCCTTGCCCTCGTTCTCTCCTCCTCCTTCCTGTACTTGATTCCACAAGCGTTGCACAGTGTCTGCAAAGAAAGAAAGAAGAAAGAAAAACAAACCATAGCAGCCAAAAACGTAACCATGAGTCCGTTTTCTTTTTTTCTGGATGATTGACATCGGAGGTAGGGCTTGGCTTCGGGTTTTTTTCCCCCTGGTTTAAACCGAAATTGAACCGATCAGAATCTTGTCAATTTTGTTTCTTTTGTCCCGAATTGGTTTGGATTTATATATTGATGCAGATCTAAATCGAAAAATCAATAAGAAACTAAATCCGAACCCGAACTTTGCTCTAAGCAAAACTTTTAAAAATGGGTGCAAGATTTTGTTTTTTTTTTGTTAGCTCAAACCGTTACTGAACTCGTTAAGAAATTTATTGTCTTTCGGGTAACCGACAAGCCCGTTAACGGGTTCGGTTTTGAGGAAACAGACTAAATCGGAGTTTTTCCATTTAAATTGGTTTCGATTCGGTTAACCGAACCGAACCGAGATGACGCCCCCCCTAGGTTTTGACGAAATGGTTAGGGGCTTAGGGCAACGAAGAATGCATACCTTGGGGCCATGTGGGCCGCGGCGCCACATGGGAGTGTCGCAGCCACGACAAACCAGGCACTTCTTGCCCGGCGGGAAATGGTTCCCCTCCCTACGCCGGCGAGGCGTTGCAGCACCAGCAGCAGCGCCGCCGTTGCTGCCGCCTTCTCCCGCCGCCACCGCCACTTGCGGCGGCTGGTACTGATGATAGCCGCTCACATTCACGCCCGCCGAGGGTGGTGCCAGCTGTAGCACTGGAGCAGCAGCACCGTAGTTGTCGCTAGTACCAATGTATCCGTTAGGGTTGTACTGGTACATCTGTGGGGCCCTTCCTGCATCAAACACGTGGCTGCCAGCTGGATTCACCGGCCCACCTGCACCCTGCTGCATCAACAACATGTTGAAGTTATCGGCCACCGCCGCAGGAGGAGAAGGAAGGTGGTGCATGCTGTGGCGGCGGTCCCTCGCCGCCGGCGTCAGCCAATTAGCCATCCCTGCTGCGTTGTTGTCGATCACGTTGCTGCTGCTGTTGACGGCGGGGGAGTAGATGTAGCCTCCAGTACTACTGGTGTGGTAATGATAGCTAGGGTTGCTGTTGGTGTAGTTTGGCTGTTGATCGAAGAACCCAAAAGCCGAGGGAGCTGGATGATTGGGGCTTTGTCCATAGTATTGCTGACTCATCCTCCTGCCCTACAATTTCAAAACAGTAATCGAGTTAGAACCATGGAAGCACACCATGCATGTCAAAAACAATCAGTTGTAAAGCCAGAAATTTGAAAGGGGGACAAGAGTCTTACTAACTTAGTCTAGTTTTCCCGATTCTGTTGCAAATTTTACATATGAATTCACCTACACTTTGAAAGTTGAGAGGGGTATAGCCTCTCCTGGATACAATCTAGATCTGCCACTGACACTAACTAGTGTATGACTCACTTCCCACTTGACAGTGATCAAGCCAGAAATTTGAACGAGGGCATCTGACTTGAATTGTGGTAATTAACTAAGAAAGATGGGGTTAAACCCCTCACTGATTATTGTAATTCCTAAATCTGTACAAAATTTAGTTGTAATTTTGTCTATATTTCAAAGTTGAGCAGCCTACAACATCTTTTAACTTCAACCCAGCTCCACCAGTACTGACACTTGAGTGGTGTGTTTGATGAGAATTTCTAGCCCAATGGAAAATGAAGAAAATGTATGTACCTGAGGATGAGTGTTTGGAGAACTCTGTGGAGCATGGTTGTGGTGGTTGGGGAAGCCCAACGACAGGTTCAGATCCAAGCTCCTCGATGTGGAATCTCCTGATGATGATGATGAAGAAGCAGAAGCAATTCCTTTTCCCTTTCCATCTCCATCATTGTTTTGATGTTGGGAAGCCATTGGAAACTTCGAAAGCTGGCTGAAGAAAGGGAAGTAGGAAGGAGAGGGGGAAAGAAAGACAATGGCAAGAGAGTTATGGTCTTAATCAAGAAAGATTGTATCCAAGTGAGGTTTACAAGCAGTGAGTTAAATCAGGGTTGATCGGCCTTCTCTTTATAGACAAGTGGTGGGAGAGAAAAAAATGAGATTATCTAGAGCATGTTTAATTTGATTCTACTTAATACTAAGTACATTTGTTTTGATTAAAATGTTGATAGGGTAATTAATATGTGCACAAGGGTGTCCAAGACGTGTAAAACATAAAGGAAGAGCAATAAAAGTGAAATTAAAAGCTATGAACCATCAAATTATTAGAACCAAGTTCCATGTGACAAGAAAAAAAATTGGTTCCAATTTTACCTGCACCCATAATAAATATTATCTCAAAATACATTAGATCTTTCTTTTTCAGATATACAAAGTATCGATCTACAACGGGCAAATCATAGTTTTCAAATTTTACGTTAAATAAAACACGTGCTAATAATACGGTACTGACCAGATGAGGATATGTGTCATGATCATTGATCAAAGACCAAACTAATAAGAGCATCTACATTGGTATTGCATTCTCAATTGCAAAATGACATGACATAGGTGTTTGCAATTGCAAAACCAATTGCATTGATGTGGCTACCAATTACATATTTGCAAGCTTGCAACAAATGCAATTCCATATGCAAGTCAAAAAAGCCTTAAAAAATGGGGGATTTTTTACTTTATATTATTTTCTTTTCTCTTTTACTTAATTTTCTATAATTTAAACATAATATTTAATTACATTTGCAACTGCAAGTTAATTGCATTGATGTAGGTGAATGAAATGAATGTGATGTGGATTGAAAAAAAAAATTAACAATAAAAACACAAATGCAATTTCTTTTGCAATTGCTGGATGCTCTAACCATCTTGCTTTTTTTTCAATATGATTCTCACAAAACTACACTAATAATCCCTAAACCATTAGTGTCCATGGTAATTTGGTAAAGAGAGAAAAAAAAAGCTGAAACAAACACACCCAGTTTGTTCTAATCCAAATCCTTCCTTGGATTCACTGATGAGCAGGGGGGTTTCTCACGCAAAGGCATGCATGGAAGGTAGTGGGGGGGAAAAGGACAAAAATTGAAAACTGGATGACTGACACCACTACTGGATTTTACTGCATAATGCCAAAGGAAAGGTAATGATGATCAAAAGGGTAGCATTTTGAACGTGAGTTAGCTAGGGTTTCTGTCTCGGTAATGCTGATCAGTTTTTTGGAGCTATTTCCATTCTGTTGAGTTCAACTTGTCAAAATTTACCGTTGTGGGATCCTATCCTTCATATCAGCAGCTAGCCCTCAAACAAGGGTTTCAAAGAAGAAGGGGGAAAAAAAATGGATCGAACTGAGCTAGGGATCAAATGTTACATAACACAATCGAAGAAACTAAGAATGAAGCAATCTATCTCATCACATATAGCACAATCCACATTCAAGATGTTACATTTCAATATCCATGTAGACATATACTACGGAGCCATTATATGTTTGTCTAGACACATATACAAGATGATGTAAAAAAATTCCCGTATATCGAGGGTTTTTTTCACGACAAGATGGATTCTCTGTCGCGATCTTTTATGGGATGTCGCGTCTAACTGTCAGAGACAAACTATACTATTATAGTGAATAAACGACAAAGTTTCGTGAAAACAAACAAACAACTGATCGCAAACTCGTTTCTTTGAAAGTAAATAAGTGTTTACTCTGTCCTAAAAGTGAATACCAATTTTTTATGAGCGATGAACCGTACGTATATAGAAATGTTTATTCAGACAGCCAAGTAGTTACTCAAAGCCATAAATTGTTATTCTTTTTTTTTTTATGAATTGTTATTCACTTAACAAAAGTTGTGAAGGTAAACATATTCACAAGAAAGACCATCACACATAACCCACCCAAAAAAATAAAGAGAGGATTTGCAGTTCTAAAAGGAACTCATGCAATTACAAACAAAAACAAGAAGAAAGAAAGAAAAGGAATCCCAAATGGAGAATTGATAACAAACATTGAAGAAGAAAATCAACAATTGGAGAAGTTCAAGGCCAATCCAACAACGAATCAAGATGAAAGAAATAACAGGGGAAGAGAAGTAAGCACATACAGGTTGATAACTGAGTGGTCTTGCTGGTCTAGCGTGAGTGAGATCTCACTGGTATTGTTGGTGCGCTAGCTGAATCAAATGAAATGTTTACTCTTACTAGTTAATAGTGAAATTTTCAAAAAGATGTCTTATATTACTACATCAATAATTTCTTTTTGAGTAGCAAGATGAATTTTCTCTTGCAATAATTGATAAAATCATGATTTTCTTCTCTTTAATTGTTTTCCATAGCCAAATATCAAGATTTTCCCAATTGGGAAATCAAATCTGTGACTAGATATCAGATTTGGAGTTTATTCTTTTAAGGTATATACCACTGAATTGACCAATATTGACTTGTGTTTGTGTGAAAAGACAATTGGAACTTTACAAGGAAAATTGAGAATAACGAACAAAGAAGACGAATCGATAACAATCACACAAGTACACAGATATAAAACAAACAAGAGTTAAGATGAAACTAATAAACGAACAGAGACTCACATGTTGATAACCGAGGGAGGGTCCTAGTAGTATAGCATGCACGAGATCTATCTTGGTATTACTGTGTACGTGGTCTCCACTGCATGCATCGTCCGCTTTTAAGAGCAGAGGCCAAGCATGCAAATATGGAAGATAAACTATTTTTCTTTAATCTTAATTATTAATTTTTTTCCCCAATACAGTTGTGAATGTTATTTATGACGTAAGCATCAATCAAAATGTCAAACCAGAATGTCATTCCCCTAATGCGATTCAGAATTGATGTGTTCAATTCCCGATAACTTTCTATTAGTATTTTTTTAGATAAGGGTGATATAGGTTTTTTTTTGTTTGTTATTAATTAGGTACACTACTAAAGGGATTTGAACCTGGTACCTCCAGGTTCATGGCTAGTGGTATTACCACTAGAACAATCCCTTGTTCGTCTATTAGTATTTTATTTTCCCGTTGTATTTAGATATACTAAATAATACTTGGTATTTTACTTGCGAAGAATATATATGTACACACTGACATGAGATAGAAAGATATTCATCCCAAAAAATAGTAGAACAATAGTAACCAACTCGAAGGCAAAAGAACTTTCCTCTTCTCTCTACTTCTCAAACTCCCTGCTTTCTCTGTACATTTTCTTTTGACAACTTCCCAAGGGTGTGTCGGCACCTCAGGTGACCGACGATATCTCATCGTGCCTCTTTCTAGTTTCTTTCTTCCAGTTTTACAACCTTCAATAGGCTCTATGTAGTCCTTGTTGGCTTTTTCATTTTCCTAAGTAAAACTCTTCCACAAACCTCTCCTTGTAGATGATTTCTTTTTGCCATATTTGTTCTGCTATTGTTTTGTCATTGATTTGGGTGTGGTTTCATAATAAGCAAGGAGATTTTCTCTTTGGTTTGCTTTCATTCTGTTAAGATTACGTGCTTCCTCCTTCTTGCTTAACCCGAACAACGTCGTGATTCGGTGGAGATTTGACACTCCTTTTGCGAGACTTTGAACTCTCTTGCTTGTAGTTTGATAGCAGGGTGGTCGTCTTATCATTGGTTGCTTGCCTCTTGTCCTAGAGTTAATCATTGGGTTGCTCCTTCTCGAGTTCCTTCTCTAGCTTCCTCGAGTTGTTGGTTTCCTGGTGAGTGCCTCATCTCTGTTGGTGTTTGTGCTTGTTGTCGCCCCCTCCAACCATTCGGTTGCATGTGGTTGCATGTGGTTTCCTGGTGGTTGCATGTGGTTTGTCTGGGGTCTGGTTTTGGAGGCGACTTCATCTTCTTTGGAGGTTGTGATTGCATTCGTTTGAACTTGCGGTGGGATGAAGAGAATGCTTTTGGGTTTCTGCCTTTGTCTTGTGTTAGGTTTGTTGTCTCAGCTTCTTGGCTTGTTTTTTATGGGGTTGCCTTTATTATATCTTCATTGGGTTTGGTTTTGGAGGCGACTTCATCTTCTTTAGAGGTTGTGGGTGCAGTCGTTTGAACTTGCGGTGGAATGAAGAGAATGCTTTTGGGTTTCTGCCTTTGTCTTGTGTTAGGTTTTTTGTCTCAGCTTTTTGGCTTGTTTTTTATGGGGTTGCCTTTATTATATCTTCACTGAACTTGCCCTTAATCTACAACCTTATTGTTGGTTTGTTAATTTAATGAACTAATATTTTCGTAAAGAAAAACTCAAAAGCAAAAAAGGAAGACACAAGACTCATATAAAATACCATTCCCCCCTTAATATATTTAGTTCACTAAAGAACGGCTTCATTCAACATTTCTATTAACTACGTCAGCAAAAATCCGACCCTGTAACGGATACTAACGAAATGTAACAAAGAATGACCCAATTTGTAACTAATGATAGTGATCACGAATGAAATAAAATATTTATAGTAACCAAATGTGTATTTTTATCAAATCGAGTGAGTCAGTGACCAAACTTACAATTTACCATTATAAAATCGTCATCTAGAAAACCGGTTTCGTCAAAAAGAGGGAACTAATGAAAAATAAAAATATAAGGATGAACATCTATGGATATTGATGGGCTACTCTCCCTTTCGTGGCTGCAATTCCCCATTTCGTCAATTTCGTTTTACACAGTCCCTTCCCCCCGCACTCTTCATTTGACGGGAGCACTTTTGTCTCCTGACAAAATCCATCTCCGCCATAGCCATTAGCCAAATCTCAAAGCTTTTTTCACATCTCTAGCACAAACGAAGGAACCCTAATTCCCACTCGCTTTCCCTTCAGGTGGTGCTGCTTCCAGCTTCTTACTTCTGGCAGCTCAATTCGCAGTCTCTGCCATTTAGTTTCTCTAAAGTCTCGAACTTCCGAATGAAGCTTTGAGGCACTTGTTGCCTGTGGCGATGTCGGTGGAGAGATCATTCGAAGCGTGGGAGGAGGTTCAACGGCAAGGCCATGACCTTGCGGATAGGCTGGCACAGGGATTCACGGGTCTTATTCAAACCCATATGACGAACCCACCTGCGATTCCATGGGCGAACACTCCCAAATCGAAGATCTTCGATCTGGAGTTCCCCGGCCACAGTTTTATTAGCAAGTCCATGGATTTGGGAGTATTGGCGGATAACAGAAACTCTGGGATCGCTGGGGTTTCTGCTATTCTGGATATTGGGAACAAGATTGGACAAGCTGGTGCTGAATTTGGAGCTGGCTTGAATGGATTGGTGGAGCAATTCTTCCGGAGGTTGCCTGTTCCATTCAAGCACAACGAGAGTATGGAGGTTGGGGTAAGGATAGAAAGCAGGAGAAGTGATGTCAATTTGAGCGTTGAAGGACAGTTAGACCTGGTGAATACAAAGTTGAAGGAGTTTGGGTTTGTTGAGAATGAAGGGAGATACATCTGTACAGCAGCTGGTGAAGCTGAGGGAGGAACGTCTGATGGTGAATTGGGGACGTTTGATTTGAAGTCCATTGGTCTTATGGGTGGTAGTAAGCCTCAGGTAACTGAGCTGTGCTCTTTATGCTCCTGTCCCTTCCAAAAAGTGGCTGCCTTGATGAACCTCTAGTGTGCTGAACCATTATGATTTGGATAGAATATATGCTATTGCTTTACTACCGTTGTTTCCTTTATGAATCTTTCAAGTGTTTGTCTGAAGATTATGCCTACACGCAGTTGGACGGGAGGTCCTAGAAATCATTGTTCCTGTAATACAATTCCTTTCTAGCCATTATTCCTGTTATGTGGTTCCTTTCTAGGATGTAACATCGAAAAGAAATGCATTCCAGCGAAGTCTGGCCTCTGGAGTCCATTTGATTGAACGGAAGCTTCATTCTCATAACTGTATTGTAGATAATAAGATTATAGTTTGATAGTCTGCTGCTTGGATTTACGTTCTGTTATTACTTACTCGACTAAATAAAAATAATGCATTCTGAATATACACAAACTCTTTGGGTAGGGGAGAGGTAGTTTCTCCAATCAGTGTTCACAAGTGAGAGTTATCCAATTAATAAGTGGTTTTAGTTGGAGCCTTCAGTGTATCAGACCTTCAAACTCATTGAGTGTTGCTGATTTGTTCTGCATCTCTAGTTTTCTGGCTATAACTTACCGAAACCACAGTAAGCTGGCAGTTTTAGCTTATTCCTTGAGTGCAGTGTATTTTGATGGAGGAGCTTATAGTTCTGCTAATAATTACCTTATGACAGTTTTACTCTGCTGTCCTTGTGTCACAATATTGTTTCTTTATAGTTTCATGCTTTATGCATATTCTATTTTATCTTAATTTCTCTCTATATTTACTACAGGGAACCTTGAATTTTACATCGACTTATGAGAGTAGAACTGGTAATGTGGAGAGCTCTATGGTTGCTAGAGGAGATCTATGGAGAATGGAGGCATCACATGACAGTTCGACATCAGGAAATGAGAATTCGTCTCTCTTCCTAGTTCAGCTTGGCCCAGTACTTTTTGTTCGTGATAGTACACTTCTTTTACCTGTTCACCTATCAAAGCAACATTTGCTTTGGTATGGCTATGATAGGAAGGTATAAATGTTTTTCACTCTGCAGAAACAACCAATCTCGATTCAACGTGCTACATATTTCTGCAAATCCGATGGCCAAAGAATTTTGTTGCCATATACTGTTTTTTTTTATCAATGTTCTCCTCCCCTGTTTATTCTGCTTTCTTCTTTTGGTAGGTAAATGGGTTCCTTATGTTTGAGCTTGGATGCTTTTATTGTATGATGTATCCTGGCTTCTCTCTCTATTTATTGATGTGCCCTTTTCCTTGAGACCTGATGTGCCCCATTTTGAATATGATTTCCTAACCATAATTCCAGTAGCTATATTCATTGCGTTCATAAGATCTCTTCCTTTCGTCTCTTTCAGAATGGCATGCATTCTTTATGCCCGGCGGTGTGGTCCAAGCATAGAAGGTGGTTGCTGATGTCGATGCTCTGCCTTAAACCATTAGCTTGTGTAAGTATAAGGTGACTGCGCTTCCTGGTTCACTCTCACTACTTGTGAAGTGATTCAGGTGCTCTGGTTTCTTTCATCAATAAAGTTCATCATCACTATAAAAAAAAAGTATAAGTTGACTGCTTAGGCAGAAATATGTAAGACTTCGAATCATTTGTCTGTTCCATGTAATTGTTACTATTGGTTGAAATGAATCTCGGTTGGGCGTCAGGCAAGTTTCTCTTAAATTATAGAATCTCATAGCAACTTAGAGAAAGGGACTGCCTCAGCTTATACAATGCGTTAGAGAAAGGGACAAGGAATGTGTGTAAATGTCATGAGTAATCTTTCTGACTTTCCATGATTTTCAAATATGAGCCACTTGGAGCAGTAGTAGTTAAGATTGAGAAAAGCTTTATGGTTTTTAGCATTCACAAGTCACAACTATAAATTATGCCACATGTTTTGAATATTTGAAAATCAATGTGAATCCAGTATCTTACGTTTTCA
The DNA here is from genome assembly GCA_946122785.1 of Linum tenue. Lineage (NCBI taxonomy): Eukaryota > Viridiplantae > Streptophyta > Magnoliopsida > Malpighiales > Linaceae > Linum > Linum tenue. The sequence continues at coordinate 434,376 of CAMGYJ010000005.1, read as the reverse complement.
AGAAGCATGTCCCTGCGCTGGTTTCCTGATAGTTCTCTTGTCTACTTTGTTGTCCGTGTGCAGTCGTTTGTCGATTTGCAATTTCCGAATGGGCAGTTAACTTACATATCCGGGGAAGGTCTAACAACAAGTGCTTTTCTACCGGCCTTTGGGGGGCTTCTGCAAGCTCAGGGCCAATATCCTGGTGAAATGAGATTCAGCTTCTCTCACAAGGTAGTTGTCCATGGTAGCTGACTGGTCCTGGACCATGTCATGATGCTTAAAACGATATTGTGGTTTTCATCTGGGATTGGAATATGAAATGTTGATGTCATCAATTAATTAGTTGTTCTCATCTTACCAGAACAAGTGGGGAACCCGTATAACCCCGGCGATACAGTGGCCTGACAAGTCATTTTCATTGGGTTTTTCACAAAACTTAGCATGGCAGAGATCTGGTCTTATGATGAAACCAACAGTTCAGTTCAGGTTCGCACTCATTCCCATTCATTTCGTTAAATCTCACTAGAAGGGATCGCTGTAATTTCATCAGTAATGTAAAACTTAAATGATTCTCCTCAGTTTGTGCCCTTCATTTGGTGGAAGCAATCCTGGCTTGAGAGCTGAACTTCAGCATTCACTGAATGAGCAGCTGAATCTGATATGTGGTTGTGCGTTCGTCCAGCAGCCTTCTGTATTTGCATCAGTCTCAGTAAGTGCTCAACTTTTCCTAGTGACCCCAAAGTTGAGTGGCTGGTTATGTCACTGGCACGTTTAGTGAAAGTTGAAAAAAGGTTATTGAAACCCGTGCATGCCTGTAATTTGACCTGTTTGTCTTTTGGATTTTGTTTACAGATTGGCAGGTCTAAGTGGAATGGTAACATTGGGAGTTCAGGGATCGTTTTGAAACTGGAGAGCCCTCTATCAGGCGTTAGTCGACCGGCCTTCTCTGTGCAGATAAACAGTGCTGTCGAGTTTTGAAGGTCATTCATCAGTGTAAACCTGCAGTTTCTCCAAAGTGTAAATATTGGTGTAGAACTTACTGCCCACAAAGGTGTGAATACAGACGAACAGACTTTTATCTTGAATGAAAATAACCCATCCTGCAGCTTAAATGGTTACTAGATTTTGATACTAGTAGCAAAATGATCTCTTAACTTCAAAAACTGACGAACTAGTCACTAAATTTCATTTTCTTTTTAGCGAATTGTTCACTTGCCTAACTCCGTTTTAGTTCTCGTGATTCAAACTGCTAACAATGCTGACATATTGCTAAGCAGCTGACCTGGTATGCACATTACTAATATGACAACTATCAACATGCGATGGATGTCTCTGGGAACTTGATGAACGATGCATAGGAGAATTACACAGCAATAGGGAAGAGCTGTTCGAGACGGTGTTTGCTTACAACAGGTTTTAGGTAGCCCAGAACATGGCCGCTGGCACTGTCAATCCATCATTCCCCATTCTTACTGTTATCCATTGAGAGGATAGTAATACACTAAATATTCTGCAGAAAACTAGAAGATGAACCCAATGGACCAAATCAACTTTCTTCATATACAATTAGCATCTTTCACCAAATTTGATAAGCCAAAAAGATAAGAAACTTGAAACTCTTCTCCACAAATATATGTATAGTTGAGACAAAACTTAACTAATTGATTTGAACTTGAACTTCTGCATTCCTCCTAAAGAAGCCTGGCGGAAGAGGATGGTTGAGAGAGATGGCTAGCATCATCATCATTATCATGGTCATCATTGCTCAAGGCCGAAGATGTTGAATTCATTGTCCACGGTCCATCAACCATGGATATGCTCTTCTGACCTGGATCGCTGCTCTCCCACGACGCATTTGTGATGTTGGTATGGCTGTCCTGCGACAATGTCTGGAACGCTCTGAACCTCGCATCTGCGCTGCTGGCGTCGCTCTCACCTCGCTTGATGATTGGAGCTTGCACCGGAGCTTTCCCTTCCATCATTTTCACGACGGAGGACGTGGGCGGCCTTAGTGTGGGTGATGGGTTGGTGCACAACAGAGCAATGTTCAGCAGCTTCCTTGCTTCCTCTTTTGAGTAGCTTTTGCCTAGTTCTGGATCAACTAGCTCCAGCAGGTTGCCTTGCTCTTGCAGCACATAAGCCTGCATTTTGGTAATGGATGTACTTTCATTTTATATGTGATGAATATTATATTACTAACAGGTTTAAGTTATGGTATGGATAACCTACCCAATCAAGAAGGTACACAAATTCTTCTTTTGGCCTATAGTTGGTATTGCTCGTTCCACTCATGGTCTCTAGAATGACAATACCAAAGCTGTAAACGTCTGCCTTGTCCGTCAAGTAACCCCTCATAGCATACTCTGGAGCCATATAGCCTCTGCAGGATGGACAAAAAGAACAATGAACGAACAAGAACTGCAGGAATCTGGAAAACATGGCAATGGTACTTCTTTTGACAGAGGGTGGTGGACTAAAACTTACATGGTTCCAGCAATTCTTGTGCTAATGTGGGTGTTCTCTTCTTCATCAAGCTTGGCCAACCCGAAATCCGAAATCTTGGCATTGAGATCTTTATCGAGCAGGACGTTGGTTGCTTTTATATCCCTATGCACAATTTTTAGCCTCGACTCTTCATGAAGATAAGCCAACCCCTTTGCAATCCCCAGCAGTATCTTCTTCCTTGTTTGCCAGTCCAGCTTCAGCTTGTTTTCATGCTTACCAAACAATGCGCGTGCCAGACTATTGTTCTCCAAGTACTCATACACAAGCAAGAGCTGGTTTCCTTCTATGCAACATCCATAAAGCTTGACAAGGTTTGGATGTTGCAATGCAGATATCATCCCAATCTCGTTCACAAATTCACGGTTTCCTTGTTTCGATTTGGATGAGAGCTGCTTCACTGCAATCACACCTCCATCTGAGAGCATACCCTGCAAACATAGCAGTGAAAGGATCTGAATGTTTGACCATAGCATTATTCATTTTCTTGGGATACAAGCAAACCATTTAAAAGAAAATTAGCTTCACCTTGTAGACTGGGCCAAACCCTCCTTCTCCAATCTTATTAGTAGGATCAAAGTTATTAGTGGCATATTTGATCTGACGTAAGGTGAACATGCCAGTTTGAAGATCAAGCCCACGTAGTTCTGTGGAACACAAGGAAACTGCATCTCAGAACAAAAATGTAATGCTCTGATGTTTTTTTCATGAGAATGTGGATGTGTAACTGTACCACTATTTCCATCGTCTTTTCTTCTTCTTCTCATGAATATGAAAATACAAATGAAGAGAACAACCAAAAATGAAGAAACTACAATCCCGGCTATGGCTCCTCCAGATAATCCTCCACCTCCTTCATCGACAGGGAAGTCTGCAGATCATGCACAGGGCAAAGCAAGCAATGTTTCTTAAATGCAAGCTGAAAAAGATGTCTAAATTACTGTCTTCTTCATTACTATGAATCACATTGCACTTACTTGGAGTTATCGATATGCCAGAAATGAGAGGTCCATAGACACCTCTATCAGGAATAGCTGTAGTGCCTTTTCCAGACCAGTAAAGGTGTATCTCCAAAGTGTTACCGTCCACAGTTACATTGTCGAAAACCTCAGTGATGTCAAGACCAACTCCTCCAGCTTCTTTCATGATATCAAAGTCTGGTCGAACTACCTTTCCCTATAAGAAAGGAATACACTAAACTCGTCAAAGGTTGGACATACAGAGGTACTTACATGAAAGCATATCTGATCAAATCTCCTCACCTGAATTGAGATATCAAATATCCGGCTTCCAAGGCTGCTAAATGTCTGATCATTGGAGTACATAATCTCAGCAAAATGAAGCTTCACGGTGTAACTTCCTTTAATCATGCACAAGCCATAGTACTTGAGTGATTGAGGAGCTAAGCGTGCAGTTGAATAAACACCAGTCACATTGTGGCCAAAAGTGTTCCTTGCTAAATAATCAGCATCAACTTTGCCTAAGAAGATTCCAGTACTACTATAACCCCATCTTTCTGATACTGAGAAAAAGTTAGATCGGCCATTGGATGTCAGGTCTTCCTCATAATCCTCATCCTCAAACCTTTCCCTGGGACCCCCACAGTTGATAAAGAAGGTATGTTCTGCACAAGAATAAATCAACTATCAACTTGCTGCTATAACTTTCCCAAGTAGACAAGGAATTTCAGAGGTGTGCTTACCCTTGGGATTCCTAGGACAAGGCAGGTCTTTTCTTAAGCACCAAGGGACCCTGCCAATCAAAATGTTAAGGAAATATAAATCTAACAGTTCCTGAAAGAGGGAAACAGGAGCTTTTTTTAAGAAAGCAAGTAGCTTACGAGTTGCTCACAGAAGATGAATAACTGGAAACCAAGTTCCTGTAACATACCAGACACATAATGTAAGCAGTTAGCTTAACTCCTTTCTTGCCGTGAAATGAGGAGTATCATTGAGGAAAACAAATGAATTCTTACACGTCTAGTTGCTGACAACTAGGCTGAGCTCTCCCCGTAAAATTGTTGTAAGACAAGTCACTGGAGAGAAAATTGCAACATCTTAATTAGGGTTTTAAAAAGAGGAATAGCTGCATGTTATCCTTAAATTTGGATTTCAAAGTTGTAAATAACAAGAGCAAAAGACTTACAAGCTATCCTTACTGTTCAATACCCAACCAGGTACTTCTCCCGACAATGAATTGTTATTCAGAAACCTGCAAGGTTGTTAAACAAAACATAACTCGATGAACATGGCAGTAAAGATTTGGAAAGAAATGTTATTATTAAATTTGGGTACATCTTACTCACATGTATTCCAGACTTTTTGGACTTTGGAGGGTGGCTGGTATGGTGCCTGTCAAACTGTTGAAGCTCAAATCCCTGCCAAAACAGTTGAACATAAAGACTCATAATTATTCGTATGGACTAGAATAGAAAGACAATATCAAGACTTAATCTTTATTAGCTTCTGACATCACTTCTAAATCTAAAAGTTATCAGGAAACTGCCGAAATGAAGCAATGCCTCTGGTGAAAGCTGCTCTCTGGTGACTTACAAAGTTTTCAACTTTGTTATTTCTCCAAAGTTATCTGGGATTGGACCAGTGATCAAGCAGTTCCTCAGTACCCTACGAGAGAAACAAAATGTCATGATTTGACACAATTCACCAAGGGAAGGGCACGGTTTGAGCTTCAGATTTGGTAGGGATTTAACAGAACAACTCACAGTTCTTTCAGCTTTGACAGGTTCTTAATATCAGGGAAAACTGAACTTGGTCCACTTAAATCAGATATTCTCCTGTTAAACGTGACTGATCTCAGGCACTATAGCAAGAATAAGATGTATACGCAAAACAGTTAAGGAAGTGCAAGAAGTTACTCACAGCTGTGTCAGATTTGTCAGCATGGATACAGCAGTAGGAATAGGACCCTGCATTGACGTGCCTTGCAAGTCACTGAACAAAAATAAGGTATAATTTTTGCCACAACAAGAGGTGTAACTAAGCAAGTGGAGGAAGAAAGGAAGAAACTTGTGCTGTTTGGGGTATAAATTCTCACAGTCGATCAAGATTGGACCAGTTGCCTATAAATTCTGGCAGCTTTCCGGAAAGACTGCTCCCATCTATCCTACTGAGATTCAGCATAAATTTCTATAGTGAGCATATGGTGAGAATGAAATCAGGTTTCAAGTGAAAATGGAAGAAGATCAAACTTACAAGTCTTCTATGTTCAGTAAATTTCCCAAGCTATCTGGTAACGAGCCCGTGAAATTGTTTGCAGAAAGAAGGCTGCAGCAAACAAGAAGCCAAACAAACAATCATTGACCATCAATTCTGCATTGATAGTACAGACTTAGGTAATAGGTTTCTGCAAAGTTAAAGACGCAGAGGCTTTACAGTCGCTTCAAATTTTTCAAATTCCCAAGGCTTCTAGGAAGTGGTCCACCTAATAGATTATCTTCCAACACCCTGAAAATGCAAACTCTGTATGAGAATCAACGGTTAAAACTGTGACTAGTGATTGTAATAAAGCTCCATAAGTAGTTGCAATGAACATACAGATGCTCCAAAGTAGCAATATTCCCAATTTGTGAGGGGATAGGGCCACTTATTCGGTTCCCCAAAAGAGACCTGCCAAAGAGTCCACAGAAGAGCCAATCAAACAACTTATGGGAAGAAAGTTGCATGGTGAATAATTTCTTTAACGCAATGGGATCCTCGTCATTTACTTACAGAATCGTTAAGTTGCGAAGCTGTGCAAGACTTGGAGGGATGGTTCCATTGATGTAATTGCGAGTAAAGTCTCTGGTGAAAACAAAAACAAACTGGATCTTTACATGGTATCAAAACTTTTAAAAACCGAAAAGCCATGCATCGAAATCATGATAATTAACCCCGTTTAACTTAAATACAAGGTATTGGGTGGCCAGTACAAACTTCAAAGGTGCCCGATTGAGCTTTCGTTTCGAGGAAGCATGCATGTACCAGAAGGAACATAAAGATCTATTCTTGAAACTCTTAAGTTATTCCAGCAACGTCCTCTAACATTAATGTCCAGCAACATGAACCACCCCATTTCAAAAGTGATCTCAACATGCAACCCAAATTATTAAGACGAACAGTTTGTTTTAACATAATACTCGAATTAAAAAGGACAATGAGAGACTTTCCATTCACTTACAGCTCAGTAAGACGAGTAAGGTTCCCAAGTTCAGGTGGTAGAACTCCGGTTACATTAAAGCCTTTCACCGCCCTGTGGAGAAAGATGATGATCGCCATAAGATCAATGCACCATTTCCTTCAGCGGCCAAACTGGGCAAGAAGAAATGGAAGAGATAATCAAGCAAGAATGCTTACACGTTGGTGACGTGACAAATGGTCCCTCTAGCAAAAGAACAGTCGCATGTAACATTGCATTCGATGTCGTCGCTGAGGCTGCGGTTCCACTGTGGGCTGCCACAAGAATTCCTCCTCACATTCCATCCGGTGTTCTGCAGCTTCCCAAGTGCTTCAACTGAATCATGTATATTAATTCCATCCACATGAAAACAGATGAGCTTAGATTAACAACACAAACTACTTACTGTACAACATAACCACACAAGTGTACTTGGAGCTCCTGTATTTCTCAAAATACGACATTATTCATTACGAAAATCTCAAACCTTTTTAAGTTTTTCAAATAATTTTGTTCTCCAACTACATATTAATGTTGTCGATTCGGTAATGTATAATCAATAGTATAGTGATTAGCGAATGAGCTCGAGTCAACTACATATAATCAAAACACTTCAAGCATGTGTTTAAATGAAAAAAGAGTATCTATATTTTGACCATTCATAATACATTAAACAAGTTAGCACATGTGATGTTCCTCCATAGACCATAATTAAATTACTTTTTCGAAATGACAAGGAATTATAACCGTGCCAGACTATATGAACATGGTATTAGCAAATAATTGATTGAAAAAGGGGAAACAAGGCAAAAGTATGATGGCCCTATACTATGGCTCAGCCAGAGGAAAGAAGAAGAAGAAAACTGGTCGTAATTAATTCCTGGTTTGACTGGTTGGTAGGGACCGGTTCATTCCCCAAACTCCTAACCACTCCCAATAATGAACTGTGGAGGCTAGCTAATAGAATACTAATACCACCTTGATAAGAGTAAGCACACAAAGGAGATGTGATCTGGCAATTGGTTTTGGATTGGACCCGGTATTGCTTGCTTCCCGAGCCAGGTTGCGGGTCAACGAGCCAGCCAGCCAGCATTCAGTGAAAAAACCGTGTGCTCAGATTTTCCCTTATTACTTTCCTAACTACTCTCTCGTTCATGCATGCAAAGTTGAAAAGTCAAAGGGGAGTTTTGTTGAACCAGCCCCAAAAAAGTTCATTAACGTTCGCTATTCATTGTGGAAAATTATCAAAAGAGCCAAGGACAAAACGATCCTTATCCCTAAACTCCCTGTGGATTTACTCTTTTCTTCCATAGCTGTGGAAACTACATTACACTACTAAACTAAACTTGGGAGGAAATCAAAGTCACCAGAGCATTCATCGAACTTAGAAAGACCGATTTTGGAATTATGACACTATAAAGATATTATTATTATTATTATTATTATAATAGTGACTTGATTCGTACAATCTTCTAATGTGAGACTGGATATGACAAAGTTTAGTCTAACTATGGATAATATCTTCATCCTAATTCGCCTCATTATTTTGATTCTTCCATAAAATAGAATTTCTAATTTGAGCAAGCTTCCATTTTTCTCAAATAAGTTTTCCTGCCCTTCTTCTTATTTGAAAATTACTCACCCCTTATTTTCTTTATTTATGTAAAGATCTCCATATAACACATATTTCTTTTTTTTGTTTACGCAGTATATCCACACGAGTAATACCCGAACTAATTATCACTAACACCGATAGCTACTGAAACATTCTCTCCAGGATCTCAAGTGAATTACTTCACCACCCAAGACATTATTATTGTATTGTTGATTATTATCATTATTTTACAGCTGATCGCCAGAAAACACTACAAAATTAAATTAAAAAATAAAGGCAACACCACACCACCCTACCATTCTGCTAACAGACAAGAAAGACTGGTTTTCGAGAAAACGACTGTCATTTCAGATTATTTTTCCCATTAATTAATTCTAGTTCATTAAACGTTTTGCAGTTTTGCATTTTCCAATCCCAGATCCCTCTCCCTATCCATCCGAACTCTGTAATTCCAGGGATTTGTTTTTGAACTGACAAACCAAAACAATCTTCCTTCCCCCAGGAAATCACGAATTGCCGCAAACACACATTATGCATTTTGGACGAGATGAGTAAACTACCAAGCAATTACAAGACGGGAAGGACCTAACCACCACCGGAGAAACAGGAATTCCAATGAAAGCGAGTGAAGGAGAGTTGCGTACCTTCTTCTTGTGGAAGGAGGGGTGAGGAAACTTGAGCAAGAGAACGCAACTCAAAGCATATGGACAGGCAACTCAGCGCGAACAGAACGGCCGTCGCCGTCGGAAATGGCATCGTATTCTGCGTCTCAACCCACCGTCGGCGCGGATTGACAGCAATTTTACAACAAAAGTAGCGAGATCTGTAGTAAATGGAGGATATGACGAGAAGAGGAGTTAACGATAACAGTTGGGGGAAATGGAAGGAATTGGAAGGGAGTAAGAGAGAGGGCGTCGGGCGTACTACTTGCTGCTGATACCAAGCAGAGACGAGAAATTAATTATAGGAGAAGGAGACGGAGTCAAGGAGGGATGGGGCAGAAGCAGAAACAGAGTGCTCTGTGTTTTTTGCACAGAGAGGGGCGGGGCAGGGACGAAATTGCAATGTGGTTTCCTTTTTCTTCTTCTTTCTTTAATCTGTAGGCTTTAGCATTGAAAAGGAGGCGACTGATTTGGCGACTGTACTGGAAAAAGTTTTTCCCTTTCGCCCACCCACGTTGCGATATGAACATTGAAATGTAACAAATTTCATAGAAAAAGATAGTAACAAAATATATACTTTTATTCCGCTTGTCCAAATTTTTTTGAGAAAACGTAGAAACTATATTGAAACCGTTGTCGTATTACTGTGGTATTGTTCGTCTTTGCATATGAAATACAATGGTGAGTATCTGTCTTTTTTAGTGGATTTCTCAATTTTTTTACTTGATGTTTCTCCTAATAAGAGGGAAATTATTTTTAATTTGTAAGTCATGTTATCCCGACATGTACTTCATAATTTGGGTCATGGAGCGGGGTCCAATAACATAAACATAATTGGTCAGAGTCGTAGAGTTGATTACTCAAATAAAAAATTAGAGAGCATATTACAGTTTGATATGTTGGTAGATTGATATTATTTATCTCAACCCTACAAATTAAACCAAATTAACAGAATCAAATGGGTTGCTACTTGCTAGATCGCGTTGGGCCCGTTAAGTACCCAGAGTGATTCACTATCCACGACATGGGCTACACATTCTCGAGCCCAATGTGGTCCGCCAGTCGCCAGATGCGCTGTATTACCTGCTAGGAAACTATCCGCCTCATCAGTGGGCTGGGCCTGGGAGACAAGGAGATGGGGGTCTAGGATGGGTTCGGCAGGGGAGGCCCGTTATCTATTACAAACTTAGTTTAATATTAATTTGGTACATGAGAACAGTGGCACACACTCACACTTGAACTTGAAGTCCTAGATACGAATATTACGATTGCCTGAACGTGTGTGTGACCCTTTTTTGTTATGGGTTTTTGAAGGGCAAACTTCTGACATATCAAACTGACACTAAACTTTTCTCGTTGAGCTAAAACCATATGATATATCATATTCCCCCCACAGAATATTGAACCCAGATCTAACCTTCTGCACCCTTCCCCATCACTTTTGACCATCAAAAGATTCTGGTCAATGATCTGCCTCAACCAAGCAAGAAAATTGATGCCCTTTCTCATACTCAACGAGGGTTAAAAACCAATCAAATAATCAAAGGTTCAAAATCGAGGTAATTTCGTCATCTCAACAATAAACATCTTCGAAAAGTTGGTGATAATGCATAGAATATAGAGCTATAATTGTATGAATAAGAAGCTTTAACGATAATTTTGTTCAACTATAACTCCATTAACTATTCGTATGAGATGTAGACATACTTGTCGAACCAATCTGAAGTTTCATCCTTGTTCATGTTTCATTTCTTCTTTGATTTACAAAAGCTTAACATGATTAGGGGCAAACAAAATGAATGGTATACAAAACAAAAAAAAAAGTAAAATGGTGCATTCAATGATACACAAACAAACAAAACTGCAAAAGTGAAAGCCATAGATAAAAGGGGGGAAAAGAACAGAGGATGTCATGTAAAGAAAGCGAAACTAAAAATGGAGGAACTCTTCTAGTCTTCTTCACCACTGTCACTAGAATCGACATCGGTGGCTTTCTCTGAAGACTGTGCGAAGAGAAAGAGATAAAAAAAGGATAGGGGAAAAGGTCTAGAGAGAGAGAGAGGGAGAGGGAAGCTTGCCTTAACTTACGTTTGCCGCTTGCTGAAGAGAGAGAGAGAGAGAGAGAGAGGATGGTGGGCTCAGGAGGAGGAGATAGGAGCAGCAAAGAAGCGGTTGGGATGATGGCACTTCATGAGGCCCTCAGGGCCGTCTGTCTCAACTCAGACTGGATTTACTCTGTTTTCTGGACTATTCGTCCTCGCCCGTACTCACCTCTCTCCCTCTCTCTCTTCCATAATTTCTTCCACTCTTTACTATCTGTCTCTCTGCTTTTTCCGATTTGAGCTGTTTCCTTAAAATGGGTAACACAAAGCAAACCTAAAAACCCACCCTTTCCCTTTCTCTTTGTGGCAGGAGAGTCAGGGGAGGCAATGGTTGCAAGGTTGGGGACGACAATGGAAGCTTGTAAGTTCCCCTGCCCTGCAAAACTCATACACACGAAGCTCTGTTTCTTTTTCATTCTTCCTCTTGTGGGTTTCCATTTTCCTGTTTTCCCTGCACACTCTTTGAACTCTGTCAGAGAAAACAGAGAGGCAAACCTCTGTTTGTTCTAAGTGAGTCGAACTCTAAACAGAGGAAAACTGTGGTGGGAAGGGGATATCGGAAAGGGACAAACTTGAGGGGAATTTTTCTGTTGTTTCATGCCTCACAGATCAATTGGGTGAACCGCGCCGTGATCGTTAGTATATGGATTAATCCCTACAACCAATTAGTACGATATGATATCACAAACACGATCATTGATTACCATAGCATTATTTGGTGGAAAAAGTTTACTTTGTACAATTAGTTGTTTGTGGCCACCATTGACAGCTTCAGGTTTAGCATGATTAGTGTTAGTGATTGAGAAACCAGAAAGTTTTTAAATTTGAAGGATGTTGATGTGGGAAGACGGATATTGCCGTGGAAGAGCTGGAAGAGATGGATTCGACGACAACATCGATCATGGGGAAGAAGATCCTGTACGCAAAGCATTCAGCAAAATGTCTATTCAGCTATATAATTATGGAGAAGGGTGGGTATTTATAGGTGGCTTTTCTCTCTTTTCTGTTTCAGTCTGTATGTTGTGATTGATTTGTGCTGTGATTTTGTTTCTCATGAGCAGATTAATGGGGAAGGTTGCATCAGATAAGTGCCATAAATGGGTGTTCAAGGACCCATCTGAATCTGAACCAAATGCCGCCAACTACTGGCAGAGCTCTTTTGATGCTGTATGTAATACCAATTGATTGACTGTATCATAGATGTGGGGATTTCTTTGCCTAAAAGTTTCCATAGTTATTTGGATCATATTTGTGAACTGTAATGGGGATCAAGTTGGGGAGACTAGCCATCCAAGGTATAGTAACAAAATCATGTATGAGTCGCGATAAAAATCGTAATAAGATCATACCAACTTAACCATCGGTATACAAATTAACAGATACATCTCTATAATTCCATGGCTGATAGTCTGATACTGGACTGAGATGGGTGTGTTGTGTTCTTTTTTACAGCTTCCCCCTGAATGGACTGATCAATTTGACTCTGGGATTCAGGTCATTCTCAAACACACTTCTTCTTCATGACACACATAAGTGTTGTTTGTAAACTTCAGATCTAACGTCTTCTTGTGACAGACCATTGCTGTGATTCAAGCGGGTCATGGCCTACTCCAGTTGGGTTCCTGCAAGATTGTGAGTACTCTTTTATCTCTCTTTCTGAATGTTCTGTATATGCCATGAAATTGGTGGGCACATTTCATGACTGGAAGCTTGTTTCTGGTTGGCTTATCAGATAGCTGAAGACCTGCATTTTGTGCTGAGAATGAGGCATACATTTGAGTCACTAGGCTACCAATCTGGCTTCTACATCTCCCAGCTCTTCTCCTCCACCACCACCAATAGAAACAACAATTCATCGTCACCTTCAATCCCTTCCAAGCAGTCTCTAATGATGCCCACCAGGCCTCCACCGATTTTCAACTGGGGCCATGGCCAAAGGCCCCTCCCACCATCTGCAGCAGCTTCCATGCTCAGCTCCCCCAATTTCCAGCACCCAGAGAGATCGATGGGGTTCCCACCACAGGGGAAAGAAGAGCCACCGCCACCACATATGTTCCTGCTCCCCCATCCGTCGGTGACGTCGGAGCCTAATAGAATGGAGGAGATGATGATGGGGCCAGGGGAGCATGAGAGCGACATCAAATGGCCCAATGGCTTGTCTTTCTTCAGTGCTCTAACTGGAAGAACAGATGTGGATGCCAAGCTCTTGTCAGGAAACAATTCTGAAGCTTCGGAAATGCATGATTGTAATCCATTTTCCTCCTCTGGCTCTCGGCCGGATGGCTGTGCAACAAGCTCAAGAAGCTACTTGGAATGATTAAGGAGAGTGTCTGACTGAGTGAGTGACAGAGAGAGAGGGAGAGAGATTATGATGATAGGTGCCACCTTTTTAAGAGTTGAGCTTTTGTTTCCAGGTTCAGTTTCAACTATAAGACGTACTGTAGTAGTAGTAGTACCGTCCTTTTGTTAGTTTCTTATATCATGTAGCTGATGTTTCTAATGTGAAATCATAAGCTTAGGGTTTAATACTATCAGAAACTCAGAATGTGTGAATTTTGCTCAAATTATCATTTGTGTCGTCAAATTTCTGAAATGACTTGGAGAGTTTATAGTCGATCGAACTCTGGTTAAACTCTTTTGTTGAAGTTTTAGTATCATGCCATGGCTATAATGGTTAGTAAACTCATTTTACTCCAAAAACTACTTCTAAGAAGATTAAGCTGATTTTTACTTAACGGACAATATCGATTTTAATGAACACGCTAAACACAACAAAATACCACTTCGTATGTGAGGATGTCCAAAACAAGAAATTCAATCATACACGAACATCACCGCTCAGAACCGACTTTTTCACCAAGTATCTTGAAACTAATCGTTTTAGTTACTTCATTCTAAAGCAACCACTGGCATCCCACACCAAATCAACTTGAGGGGTAAAGAAAAACCAAAAGCAATTTGTATTTTTCCCCTTTTGTTTTACAATTAGATCACAACACAAAGCCAAAACCTTCTCAATCAGAGGTAACTCTGTTTACAAGTTCTCCCAACTGAAAGAAACCGCCACCACCACAGCGACATTAAAACAAGTAAACAACAAATTTCTTCAACTACGTGACGGTGAAGGTTCCAGAGCATGGCATTCTCTACACGCCACCAACAACCACCGCAGAAGTTTCCGGCAGAACCCATCACCACCGCCACCACTGCTGCCAGCCGGCTGCTTCTTCTTCCTCGCCGGCGGGGATTTTCCTCCTTTCCCCACCACCCTACCGCTGCGGCTCCTCAACGGTGGCACAAGATGCTGCCACCTCTGGGACGAATCGCCGTAGAGCTGGGCCATCACCACTTTGCTCGCCACCGGAGTACTTGTAATAGTACTCTGTTTCCGGCCGGCAAGTTTCGAAGATGACACCAGTCTCCTGTTGTGATCCGATGATGACGACGACGATGACGTGGATAATGATGACCTGGCAGTAGTGACACTGCTGCTGCTGCTGCTCACACTGTTGCTTCTGGAGGACAAGAGGGAGAGATCAGATGGCGGGGAAAGAAAAAATTCCTTCTTGTTATTGTGGACCAGCATTGGTAGTGGGAAGGAATGAGGGAGGAGGCGGCCGTTGGAGAAGAGGTGATCGGCCGGTGAGGAGGATTGATCCGTGCTCTGGCCGGTGGGTGAGTCCGGCGGGAAGCGGCCGAACTCGAACTCGTCGGAATCTGGGTGAGGCTTGGTGGTTTCCTTTGGTGGAGTCATGATCTCTGCTCTCTCTCCTTCAGAGATACTCTGCTGCTGCTTTTTTAGGGTGGCAGCTGCTTCCACCATTTATATATACACATCGAGGGAGCGTACGTGTAGTTTATGAGTCAGGGTGTGTAATGTGTATGCTTCCGTGTGGGTTGCTATGATTGGAAGCAAGGTTTAACAAACTTTATTGTATAATGGGTAGCTCGGACGGAAAAATACTGGATACCGAATCAAAATGATAGGTGATTTGAGCGATAGAAAATTGTTGAACCACGAATAAATCACAGTTTTAGTATAAAATACTTGTACTGTTGATTTTTCCGATACAACATTCGATACGATTTTACAATCATTGATTTGAATACGGATTATCTACCATGGACGGGAAGTTACGAGGATGTATATATATGTATGTCACCTTGATGAAATTCACATCAATAAACGTGAGCACGATGGATTGAATTAGAGGGCCACTCAAAATTCAACATATGATCATGGATTCATGATCGAAGTTTAATTTAACTTAGAATGCGGCGTTGTAGGATCGAAACTTGGGTATCAATCATGTCTCATTGTGAAGGCTACGTAGGGAATAACTGGGTGGAGGAAATGATGACACCAACACTTGGATCAACTTATATCCTTTATATAATCCTCTTTGTAAAAGAAAATAGGGTTTTGTTTTAGATCAAATTGGCATTGGGGCTCTTGCTTGAGCAAGTCGTCCACATGCTCTTGTTGCAAGGATCAGTGGACGACACAGCCCCCCAAATATGCTCTTCTTCTCTGTATAGAAAAGGCTTAAAATGGCCTCTAGGAGAGGCTTTAGACGAGAGACCAGAGAGCCAGGGAGGGACAGGGAGGGACAGGATGGACCAATCAACAAATTAACAAAGTGCTAAACCTTAATTAATTAGGGTTTGTCATGATGATGCCATGGACCAAATCTTTAACATGTTCTTTGTACATTTGCTTTTGTTTTTGTTTTGCAAACACAGGTAAGAAAATGATAAAGTTTTTTTTATGTGATTTATGTTTAATAATATGAGCTATATGTTATAATAAATTGAGTTTATAGCATCTATTTAACTTTACATTAGTAGAATTATCGGGGGGAAACTTTACAGGATAATCACAAGTTATGACACATGTTCATAGGATAAACAGAGAATTGTGTGTCTCAGATCCACCTTTTTCATGATATGTACGGGCTAGTATTGTTGCTTTAGATACTATGTTGATAATCAACTCATTCTAACAATTTGAGTTGTTGGGAAATACCCAAAACCGTGTCTTTTACCAATCCCTAATAAGTTATAAGCCCCTCAAATGTTAGATAGTCCATGAGTTACAAGTTTGAGCATAGCCACAATACCATACACGTTAATCGTTAATTGATTTTGAGGGTCGACGTAACTAGGTACCTAAATACATAATGACAATCTTTATTCGATTATTTTATATCATATTGAGAATCGATTGATCTCAATAACTAAAATTTAAAGAATTCCAAAATAAAATCTTGAGTCGTCCCAAACCAGTAGCCCAAATTGTCTTTTGACAATGGAACCCTTGTTTAATATCAAAAGAATTCAAGAAGAAAAGGAATCTTGAAACCATGAGTAGTCCCATAGAGAGGACACTTTGGATCAAGTCCCCTCCTCGAAATGAGGCTCTAGGAAAAATTGTGCTGTCTCCCCTTTGGCCATCTTTAGGGAGGCGTTAGGGCCCCATTTCAACTCATCATGCCCCAAGGACCACCGGTCAGCTCCAGATTCTGGTCCACACTTTCAAACACTGCCTTCCCCACCAAGCAAGCCCTTTGTTTCCCCTCTTCCAATTTTTTCTTCTTCTTAATCCTAACCGTGTCATGTGCTAACTCGACAGTATCCCTTCACTATATACCATCCAGTATCCACATCCCAATTCCCACCAAGGTTTCTGATTAGTCTATTGACAATACGACACTCAATCCATCGTAACTACTTGTTTATCACTTCATACAATGATCTATAATATGAAGATTATTCACTGTTATCGTCATCGACACCTACCCTTAACCTCATGTGAGCGATAGTTTAATGTTGTTTGGTGTTCAACCAACATTAAATCATATAAGAGAGTTGTATAATATCTTTAAGTAATCCTCTAACATTGATTCAATTTATTGAGACCTACTAGTTCTTGACAATCCAGAACTATTTTATTTGATCCGACACTACCATCTCACACATCAGGCTGGAATTAGAAGCTTTTTTCATTTTATATGTACCTTTTTGTTGTATGCTTGTTTAACCTAATCATCACTATTAAGGGTTAGTATCGTGTCAAGAAAAAACGTAACACATTTCATTCATAAAAGAAAGAAAAAACCCGCTTGATCCACTGAATTGAGTTATTGGAAGAGATTGTAAAACAAATTTGACATTTTTTGGGTGCATTACTATGAGATCCAGTCCATCTACTCTCTTTGTAGTTGGTAAGAAATGATAAATCTCCATACTACTCAGAAATCAATTTTCTAAAGACGAGATGATCAACCACCACATCCACACACCTTTCTCTTGCATCATCGGCCCAGCCCAGTCAGCCCCTTCATCCATAACCCAAGGAGAGCGGATCTGGTGACTAAGGGGGGTGCTTAGTCACTTGACTAAGCCCCTCCCAGCCCTTAGATCTGGACACTTCAATCCAATGGTTAAAAAGTGGGAAGGGCTATTTAATTAATGACAGGGGTAGTTTGGGTATTATGGAAAATTACGAAGTATACAAACCTGATTTACAATCAGTACAAACCATACAAACATACGAACAGTACAAACTAGAGCGACAAAACATACAAACATTACAAACGTATGAACTGTACAAACAATACAAACTAGACCGACAAACAATACAAACCATACAAAAAGAAAAAACAACCGGGTTGACTTTTGAGGCTCCATCCCTATATAGAGGGGCTCCTTCCCAAAGTCAACCCGGGTGTTTTTTAGACATACAAACAGTACGAACATGGTGGACAAAAATGACAAACTAGACCGACAATCCATACGAACGGGAAAAAACACCCGGGTTGACTTTGGAGGCTCCATCCCTATATAGAGGGGCTCCTTCCCAAAGTCAACCCGGGTGTTTTTTAGACATAAAAAACATTACGAACATGGTGCACAAAAATGACAAAGTTTACAAACATGGGTAACAAAAATAACAAAGTTTACAAACATTACAAAAAAAACCGACAAACATTACAAAATAACAAAGCATACAAACATTACAAAATATGTCAACAAACATCACAAAATTAGCGCTGTCGTCGGGAAATTTTTCTCCGGCGACGATGTTCGCCGGAAAAAATGTTCCGATCAGAAAATTGTCCGACCAAAAAAATCTCTCTCTCTCTCTCTCTCTCTCTCTCTCTCTCTCTCTCTCTCTCTCTCTCTCTCTCTCTCTCTCTCTCTCTGGGCGTACAGGAACTCTGGATGGGAAATAATGGCGCGCCCATGCCCAGGAATTTCCTGGCCGCGCAATTATCGGACGGAGGCGGGACGCGACGGGGACGGGGACGGACGGCGGGCGCTGGGTTTTTATTTTATTTTTTTATAATTAAAAGTTAAAAATAAAAATGCAATTACTACATTGCCCTTCATTAAATTGGATTGATAGGAGCCATTGGATTTTAATGAGGTGCAAGGGTGGAGATTCACTTAGCCATGTGACTAAGGGGAGATCTTAGCCCTAACCCAAGTTCACCAAGCCCAATTTCCTTCCTCTTCCCCAACACTCCACATCAGCGTGTTTAGCTATGGGCCTGATTGGATCCGAACAATTATTGAGTTTGAGCTGTCTTGCTGACGTGTATAGTAATCCAGTCGCATTCGACACCTGTCCTTCTTTATGCATTTCTCTGTTCTCACTTCCCCGACACGTGTCCCTCTCGCTCTCTCCCGTCCTCCTTCCCCTTCCATCTTTCTTCTTTTGTCCTCTCTGTCGACTCTTCCTTTCCCCAATATCTCCCTTCGCTCACCCTCTCTGTCTCCTCTCCCTTTCCAGAAGTAGAAACCCACACGTACATAAAACCACCTCTCCTTCCCTTCCAAGATGTCCGAAATCATCCACAAGATGAAGGTTCTCTGATCGCGATAGCCGGAATTTGCAGTTAATTTGAATTTCCTCTGTTATTGATAATGGATCAAGTATTTAACTAGCTCTTCTTCTTGTACAGGAGAAAGTGGGATTGGGGTCTTCGGCGGCGGACTCAGGGAAAGGGAAAAGCAGAGTGGACAAGCACGTCACCCATGGCTACCACCTGGTGAAAGGCAAATCGCACCACCCAATGGAAGATTACATCTTCGCCGAGTTCCGCAAAGTCGACGACAACGAGCTCGGCCTCTTCGCCATCTTCGACGGCCATCTCAGCCACACGGTTCCAGACTACCTCCGCAACAACCTCTTCGACAACATCCTCAAGGAGCCCAATTTCTGGTCGGAGCCGGAGAAGGCGATTACCACGGCCTACCACGTGACTGACACCGACATCTTGGATAATGCAGGGAATTTGGGGAAAGGCGGTTCCACGGCGGTGACTGCCATTCTGATCAACTGTCACAAGCTGGTGGTTGCCAACGTTGGGGATTCTCGGGCTGTGATTTCGAAGAATGGCGCGGCCAAGCAGTTGTCGGTAGATCATGAGCCCGGTTTGGAAAAGGAAGAGATCGAGAACCGTGGTGGCTTTGTCACCAACTTCCCAGGTACCAAAAGAGTAGAAAAAATACCTTATTAAGAGTAAAAGTTTGGCTTCCCCTGTTTAGATGATCCTCTTCAGTTGGTTTATGAAGTTGTGTGCCTTCGGCAAAATAAGGGACAATGGTACAAGATTGATATGCTCCCAATAATTGGGAAAGACTGGTTTAAGGGTGTGTATGTAAATGTAATCAATTTGGGTTGAATTCGCTCTCCATAGACAAAATGCTCAAAGCATGTAGATTAGATTAGATGAGTACTTCCCTGTTTGGTGAGGCCAAGGTTAATGATCATCAGTATCGAAACTATAGATGTAGTGGCTTGTAAATATGGGTTTGTGATAATTTGAATGAAAGGTTCGAACTTTGGGGGTGACAAGTATGTACAGTCTGATACAATGTGATCGATGTTTTTGCAGGAGATGTTGCACGAGTCGATGGACAATTGGCAGTGGCGAGAGCATTTGGGGACAAGAGTTTGAAGAAGCACCTAAGCTCAGACCCAGACGTCGTGGTTGAAATGGTCGGCGATGACGACACCGACTGTATCATCCTAGCCAGTGATGGCCTGTGGAAGGTTGTACCGTCTATCTGTGTCCTTGGTTATCTTCACCATTATTAGTACTGTGTCTGTGATTGATCCCTGGCAAGTGTATGTAATGGCTATACAGGTAATGTCGAACCAGGAAGCAGTGGATGCTATCAAGGGCGTGAAGGACGCTCGTGCAGCGGCCAAGCGGCTCACTGATGAGGCACTCAATAGGAACAGCTCAGATGATATTTCTTGCATAGTCATTAAGTTCTAGGCTCTTATAATTTCATCCCATGTAAGATTCACTTATCAGAATCTCGTTTTAGCTCTACTATTGTATCCTGTTAGCTTCTGGCTCTCTTTTCTTTCATGTTTTTGTTTTTCTAGGAACTCTACTTTGTTCTATAGTTGATTGAATGTTTCTGCTAAGTTTCTTGTTAATTCGGGGCAAGTCTGTAATTTCTGTATAGTATGAAGCACAAACGAGAGTACAGCGATGTTTCTGCAATTTTGTGCAAATCAGATCCAGAGACCAATTGACAAAATGTGAAACCTAGAGAACAAGCATGCCAAGGAACTTCAACCATCAAAGAAACGACAGAAATGAGGTGGATGAACATAAACCCATCCATCAACCGTTGCTCTATTCTTCTAATCCTCTGCCCATGAAAGACCAAATAAGAACAATTTGATCAATGGCAACAGACTCACAAGTGCAGGAAGGAAATTGAAACGCTAACTCAAATCTGCAAGTTAACTAATTTGCAGCACTGAATAGTTTGGGTGGGTCTTATCTCTAGTCCACCATGAACCACTATGACAATCCTCTATTTTTATTGTTTCGAGTCCTCCATGTTCTGCTCCATGGCTCTGTACTCCGCCATATCCACCGGCCCGTCCACCTTTTTCATTTCCTCCACCACCTGGTCAACCACCGTCTCCTCATCCTCTACTTTAACTCCAGTATCCCCACCGCCGGCGTCGCCAGCCACCGTCTCCTTCACCTCCTGGTTCGCATTGCTACCCGCCCTCCACGCACCATCCACCGTCCTCTTCACCCCTTCCCCCACCGCATCCGCTACCTCCGTCGCCTTCTTCACCCCTTCTTTCAGAGTGTCCGCCACGAAGGCCGCCGCCCCCTCCTCGCCGGAGTAGTTATGATCATGTTCCCTTATTCCCCTCCCTTCCTGCCTCCTCCCCTCGGCGGCGGGTAGGGTAGCTAGTCCGCATAATCTGGAAGCGGAGGAATCGACGCACACGGCCGCTGCGGCGGATCTCCTCGCCAGGAAAATTGCTGCCATGGTTTCCTATGAATTGTTTCGTTGTTTGTGGCGATTACCAACAGTTTTTGAAAGATACAGAATTAGTACCGAGTACTCGTCCAAAATGGTGCGCCATTTATATACTCGAGCGAAAAGGTTGATGCGTTTAAAGAGTGACGTGTCGATTTTGTTCTGAGCAAAGGATGGACAGGAATCGTCAGCCGATGGGGGAGATGACACGTATTGAACACAGAGAATCGAATGCAGGACACGTGTCCAGCGTTTAACTGTTTTTTGTTTTTTACGTCGCGGTGAGAGGGAAGATTGATTAATTAGCCCAACAATAATCAATGACAAAGGCCCAAGCCCATTAACACGATCTTGGTCATCGAGCCCATGGGCTACAGGCATGATACACACCCATCTACCGTTGCCAGGGTTGTCACGCCCGCCGGCGTGCCTCCGGTTTTGTACCTGGTTCAACCTGTACCGACCATAAAACCGGCATGACACTATCGGTATGACCGGCATGATCGATATACGAATCTTTATGTAAAATAATCTTATTTTAGTGACTTTAATTGTTAAAAATTATTTTATTATTTATTTTATGAGTATAAATGTTAAATATTGATGTTATTTGTTGGATTCAAGTATAAATGTTTAGGTATTGACATTAAATGTCATGTTTAAAATGAGTATTTATAATTTCATTTGTAATATTGACCGGCATGAACCGGCACAAACCAGTATATGCCACCGGTCGAACCATTCCACTTGCTAAACCGGCACACTGGCATAAACCGGTTTGACAACCTTGACCGTTTCCCAATGTGATCAGCATACATTACAAGTATACAACGCATGTAACAGTAACACTCAGTCACTAACACTCAACCAACCCGTTGAAGTATTAAAGTGGTTTGTTGGGGAGATAATCAAAGAGGTCACATTCCACTCATGACTTTTTGTTTAGCTTCATTTCATTATGTCTGTCTCACCACACCAACTTCCTTTTTCACTAGTCATTATTATCTTTTCTCCCCCACATGTTTCAATTGTGTAATGGGACATTATCAATGATGATGTTAATCCTAGAAAGTCCCTTTTTCCCCCACCAGTTCATGGGGAAGAAGAAGATGGTGGACAGAAAAGGAGGAAGAAAAAGTCGCCATGAACATCCATCCAACCAAACTCCCCAAAGTGGACTCTCACCAATCTCCACTCTCTGTTTCATGGCATAAGTCAGAAGGGAGGTGAGAAGTTTAACTAATAGCCACAACTGTGCCAAACCACCCCCCACCACCACATAACTAACAAGACATTATGGTTTTTCATCACCAAACATGAAAGTCCCACGACAGAGCAGGCCACCAGATCCTGAAAATCTTAACCTAACAGAACCACCATTGTGTTTTTCTTTTCTTGAAATGGGTTTACAGCAGTATCCCAATACCTTAAACATATCTAGGTAGGGCTTGTAATATGTTTTGGCTCGGTTGGCCATATTGGACATCGAGAGGATAACAAACCCCGATACCATTAAGGCCATATCATAATCGAGAAACCGTATGTTCAGTGTTACTAGTAAAACAACCCGAATCATTTCGCTTTGTGTGTCGGTGTGTCGCCGGTCTGGGTTATGTTTCTTAACGACCATTGATGGTAACTATTCATGCTTAGTAGCGAATGATCGTTAAGAACTCCTAACTGCTTCATTTCAGCGTAAGTCGAAACTGCCTTGTCAAAAAAAAAAAAAAACACTACGTCATAGCAAAGTTCGACTGGCAACATCATGAGCTAGTTTTCTCTAAGAGCATACAATTGCTCGATAGAGAGATGGTAGGGTTGTAACTTGTAAGTGTATATGACCTGTTAGCCGTTAGCATTGCTGCAAACTGGTACCTCTCTAGGACAGTCCAACGAGTTATCCACCGGAATCTGGTTGGATACTGCAGGTTTTCTTGTTGCAGTTCAGTTGAGTCCAAAATAAAAATAAAAACAGAACAATCATCATAGAAACTGATGGATGGAACAGCTCCTTGTACTGGTTGGTATTTCTTAATGCTGAACTACAAGCACATTTCTTACAGCCTATCAACTCTCTTATAGCTATTGAAACATTCCAAATGGATTCATATTGCAATGTACTAACAGGAGACCTATACAAAAACTGAAAAAAGGAACTAGTACATTTCTGATGACGTTTTTATTTCAGACTGAAGGAAAACACAACACATATGTCAGTATACATAACTTATAACTATATGTGTTTATATGAGGAAAATAACTAAAAAAACTAACAAACAAAAAATGCAGTCACCTGGTCAAGAATTCTTTTCCAACTTGATTTACAGGTAACACCTTCACATTCCAATCCCATCAAGGCACGAAACAACTTCATCGATGGAAGGTCTCCGTCTTGGATCATGATCCAAGCACCGACAAGCGATCTCAAGCATCTCGAGTAGCTCTTTCTCCTTGTCTTTATTCCAGATTGAAGAGGCAATAACCTCAAACTCCCTCTTCTCAAACTTCATCTGGAAAACCCACGACACCAGATCCCTACAGTTCTTCCCCTTGCACACCTCCACAGGCCTTCTACTGGTCAAAAGCTCAAGCAACACAACTCCAAAGCTATAAACATCACCTCTACATGTGGCAATCAACGACTGACTATATTCTGGTGGAATATAACCCAACGTCCCAACCAAATCCGTCGTGACATGGGTATCATATGGTCTTAGCAGCCTTGAGAGACCAAAATCAGCCAAATGAGCCTTGAAGTCTTCGTCTAATAGTATGTTACTAGACTTCACGTCTCGGTGAACAATATGGGGCTCACAGACTTTATGAAGGAAAGCTAACCCTTTGGCAGCACCTCTAGCTATCTTCAACCTGGTCTCCCATTGAAGAACAGAGGACTCATCCACACATTCATGCAGCCAATAGTCCAAGCTTCCATTCTCCATGTAAGAGTAAACCAATAACCTGTCATTGCCATGCCGACAGTATCCCTGGAGAGAAACGAGATTTTGGTGTTGAGCTCTCGAGAGTGCTTCTACTTCTGCTTGGAACTCCCTCTCTATCTGGCCACAATCTCCAGAAAGCTTCTTGATTGCAGCTTTTTTCCCATTAGGGAAGTTGGCCTTGTAAACAAGGCCAAACCCTCCGCAGCCAATAATGTCAGCTTGGCTGAAGTTATTTGTAGCTTTTAACAAATCGGAAACCGTTAGATCCTTGCATTCGGAGTTCTGGAAAAGGACCAACTTTGATGATGTCATAAGTGCTGCTGATGATGACACGTGAGACCCGGTTTCTTCCTCATTGATGGGATCAGCTCTTCTCGACATCTTAACAATAAGAAAGGCGAGTATCAACGACAACCCAACTCCAAGAGCGACGGTGATTCCAAGAATATTGGATTTAGTCCTCGAGCTGCCAGAGGGTCTCCTGGGGGTCATGGCAGTCTCTATATCCTTGCAGGGAGAGACTACCCCTCCACAGAGTCCCAAGTTACCTTCGAAGCTTGAATTTGAGAAGCTGGAGAACTGCCCTCCAGCTGGAATCGGACCCTTCAAGTGGTTATTAGCTACATTGAATCTTGAGAGGAAAGTAAGCCTCTCGAGTGAAGGTGGGATTGAGCCATACAGATCATTGGAACACAAGTCCAGCACTTCCAAGTTGAGCAAATCTGAAATCGAGCTCGGTATGACACCTGTTATGTTGTTGTTGCTCAGGTCTAAAACATGGAGTTGCTTCAACTGCCCGATCTTGGGTGAGATTGTTCCATTGATCATATTATAGCTCAGGTAAATTGATGGAGGGAAGCTTGATACTTGCTTGTACTGCAAGCCACTACCAGTCTGATTTCGCTTAACGTAGAGTGGAATACCAGCAGAAGGCGAGAGTCCAGGAGAGCTTGCACCTGCTGAAGTGAGGCTCTTTAGCTCCATCAGGGTCTCTGGGATTTCTCCAGAGAGAGAGTTGTTGGAGAAGTCTAAGTAGAACAGTTTCTCCATCTGGCCCACCCATGGAGGAATGCTGCCATCCAGATGATTCCATGACAAGTCAAGAACCTGTAACTTCTTGCAACTCATTAACCACGGCGGGATTCGGCCCTTGAGAGCACAGTTTCCAAGTGCAAAGACCGACAAGCTATTGAATCCACTCACATTCACTGGCATTTCCTCGCCATGGAAGTTTCTTGTGAGAATTAGTGTGGTGAGATTCTGGCAATGCTGCAGCACTGATAACGCTCGATTCAAGTCAACAATGGAATTGTTCGACAACGAGAGGAATGACATTGACGAGAGCTGAGCATAACTCTCTGGTATGCTTCCATTCAACACATTCTTGGCAAGGCTCAAGGTCTTCAATTCATGGCAATGAGACAGAGACTCTGGAAGTGAGCCAGAGAGCCGATTGGTGGCAAGATCAAGAATAGTAAGAAGAGGCATTCTGGAGAAGTCAAGATCAATTGGACCAGACATGGAGTTGTTTCTAAGGCTGAGGACACGAAGATTGGAGCATAATGACAGAGATGAAGGCAATGGTCCAGAAAATGAATTTGAATGAACATCAAATTGCTCAAACTGCATCAAGTTATGGAAAGCATCTGGAATCTGGCCTGAAAATCTGTTCCCATAAGCAAGAAATATAGTAAGGCTGGTGAGCTTACTCATTTCGCCGCTTATTTGACCAGAGAAATTGTTGTTGGAGATCGATAGCTGCTGCAAAGAAGACAATGCATACAAAGCCTGAGGAAGAGAGCCCGAGATCATATTGTTGTCCAAATGCAGCTTCTTGATTGATGAGCTGCAGTTAGACAAGGTTTCAATGCTTCCCACGAGATAATTCATTGACAAATCAACAACCTCAATCACATTAGATAAGCTGCAAATAAAGGGACTTATACGCCCACTGAATGAATTGTTGCTTATGTTGAACCAAACAAGATGAGGAAGCTCCTTAATACCAAACAGATCATTGTCATCAAACCGATTGCTGGAAATGTTGAATGACTGAATGGAAACAAGACCAGAGAGAACTTCAGAAACCTGTCCTGATAACATATTGTAGCTCAAATCAAGAACCTCCAACTGTTTCAAGCTGGAGAGCTCCAATGGAAGCTCGCCTTGAAGACTATTCCAAGAGAGATCGAGCGATTTTAGCTGATCCAAACCAGCTAGAGCTCGTCGAACCGGGCCTTGGAGGGCCTTGTCTGGTAGAGTAAGCATGGTCACTCTGCCGCCATTCGAGCCACAAGAAACACCATCCCATTTACAGCAATCAGTATCCTCAGACCAAGATGTAAAGAGTGAAGAAGAACCATTTGTGAAGCTGCTGGAGAATTCCTTGAGTGCTCTCAAGTCCCTGGGATCACATGCTGCAGCTAGAGTGCAATAAATTTGAGAGGAAGAAAGAAGAAGGAAGCCAAACAAGGCTGCCCATTTGAGGAAGCTTATCAGAACCCCCGGCTCCACCATTACTGAACAAAATCCCAGCTTCCAAAACGTTAACAAATTGACATAATTTCAGCAGCGGAAGGAAAACCCTTGCAGTAAAAGCAGCTTGCTTTGTTCAATTCCCCAAAAAGCACGAAGCTTTGCAAATGAAGCAAACTGAATTCAACGAAAACCCAATTACTATATCACCGATCCTCCAAACCCCAATAACTCAAATCTCAAGAACCAATAACTACTTTGGATTGGGAAACAGAAACCCGCGAAGTTTGCTTCTCAGCGCAGAAACTGAAGCAACACAGAACGAGGAGAAGAAGAAGAAGAAGAAGAGAGAGAGCGAGAGAAGTTGGTCAAACCGAAAACTGGAGGATCTTGTCTTTAGTTTAGTCTCCACCGGAAAGGTCCAAAGATAGGGAGAGGGAAGAAAAGCTTCTCGTCAAATATGAACAAAACAAAAACAAAGAAGAACCCTCCAAAAACCCTTCTCTCTAAGTCTGCTGTATAATAGTGCAGAAACTTCCAACGCGCATCCCGAAGCTCCCCTTGTCTGTTAAAAATAAGAAAGCCCACCGAAGAAGGAAGTAAATCAAAACGAAATTAAAGCCGACCCAAAAACGAACAAAATAAGAAGAAGGAGAAGAAGATAGAAAGATGGAAGCTTTACCAGTCTGGTGCGTTGTTCGGTGCTTTTCTTTCTTTAGCCTTTAATGAGCAACTGTAAACGTCACTTGGAAGTTATATTAAAGCATCCCGTGAACCCAACAAGACATAGTGGCTCGCTTTTTGCAACGAGGGAGAGAAGGAGATGGGTTTGCTTCAGTTCTTCTGCCCAAATCCAAACTGTTTAAAAGCAGTAGTGAAGTAGCAAAGAAGTCCCACCCGACTCACACTCACTGAAGTCTGAAGCCACCTTTTCGACCCGGGGAAGGGGAAAGGAACTGGTACCCGGTGAGAAAGAAAGAAAAGATATGATGGGAATCTGGGACAACGGATTAAACAAAAGAAAAGAGAAATGCAGGGGAGATAAATAACAAGAGTGATAGACGGAGAGGTAATCAACAGACAACAGTGTTAAACATAAGATCGATATTTAAGTTTGAAAGGGAAAGTAGTCTCTCTTTCAGCAGATTTGGAAATAAGAAAATTAATTAATATATAAAAGCCTTGGTTACAATCACTGTTCATTAGTGGCCCTCAGTTTCTCTACCGCAAGTGGGCTTCGTCCATCTGTTACTCAACCACTCAGTCACCAATCCAACTCCCAAGACCCAAAAGCTAAGAGAAAATTCTCTTACCCCACTCGCCAGCTTAGAACCCTTGGATCTATTTATTATCCAATGGGTTTGTGTGTTGTATTCTACTTCCTGTCACTTTCTCACTCATAGTTGCTTTTCACCAACAGAGACCACCTTTCTCCATCTCCTTCCACACCCACACGCAAGCTCCTTCATCTTCTTTGCCTCTATTCTTTTGCCCTCGCACATTCTTTTCACAGAATCACAGCTATAGCTTCTCTTCCGCCCTTAATCTCACCTCCTCATCTCAACTCGGTGGCTGAATCCCACCTCCGAAGCTCTCCGGCTTATGTCACGCTCGCCGGAAAGTAAATCGTTGACGTTGAGGAAGAAGTTGAAGAGGAGAACATGACGGCGGCGGAGGTTCACTTATCGCTCTCTCCCTTTTCGGCGGAATCTCAGGTTCCGATGTCTTTGCTATTTAAAAGAAGACGAAGAAGGGTATCGCTGGCGCTGAGAAGTTGAAGAGGAGCCCATGGCGTCGACGGACTTCTTCATGGAGGAAACACGAGGAAGATTTGAACTCAGCGGAGTCTACCAATGCCAAAAGGGATGCAGGAATACGCACCAACGCCAGCTCGAGATCCTGCTCTGGCAGCTCTGTTGCGGAAGGTGACAACGATGAGAAGAATGCCGACTGGCGACTACAACAAAGTTCTCTGCTCCTCTCTCCATTCACCCAAATCAAAGTGATTCAGATGATGGTAAGGTTGAGTTCCATTTTGTTGATTGGTTGTATGATATCTGCTTTTGTGCCTTATCTTAGTTATTGTGTTTCCCCATTTTAGAATCACACCAAGGAACACTTGCAGCCTCTACCATTTTTCCTAAGTTTCCAGCAAAGATTCTTTTGTAGACTTTTACTTTGTGGTTAGGTTACAAGTTCAGTGTTCAGTTGCTTCTCACAAATTTTGGAGTTTGTATATAGTAACATCAATGGTAAGTACTAGGAAGAAACCAGATTTTGCAATGGTTCCATTTTAATTCAATAGTATACAAACATCATGGTTGTGTGCTGATGTTCTCTGGGTAACAGGTTTGCTAGAGCTCCTGGTGGGTGGTTTTGGGAGCCGCCTAAGCTACAAGTTTTGGACAGAACAAACAGAGTGCGTTATCATGTACAAACTTTATATGAGTATGAAAACAATCCATTTGAGATTTGCTAGGAAAAGGCTGTGTTCAAGGATCAACGAGATGTTGGCAAGGTGATCTTCTCTTCCTTATTTTAGCAAGTATGTTCATTTGAACCTGATTATGCAATGAGAATTGTGCTGCCATAGGTGTCATTTCAACAATTATGTTGCTGTCTTTTAAGTTGTGCCTATATGGTCAATTCAGTAGGTTATACATGTTTTTTCATGCTTCAGCCAGATAATGTTTCAGGGGGAAAAAAAACAGGTTATAGTTAATTGTATTATCATTTTAACCGTGTATGTAAGCATTCATGCTATAGGCCCCTTTTATATATGCGTTTTTAGTTAGATCCCAGGTGGTTTGCTGCAACTACATAAAGCATTTTGTTTCTTTCTATTTAGTTGCTTTTGTTCCATGGGTTATTGGATATCTCTCAAACTTATGTACACCACAACGAATGGGGTTATGATGAAGCTCCTGCTTTTCTCTATCTGTATCTAATTCCTTTTGTTTCTTGAAGCCAACTGTAAAATCTGAATTAATATGTTAGTTCTTTTTTCTATCATAGTTGTATTCTCAAAGTTGCATAGACTTTCAAGATTTCCACGATAATAGCAAAATAGAAAGAATTATATTCTATCTATTGGTACGATGGATTTCATTGCTTAAACCTCCAACCTATTACTCTGACTTATCTTCTATGTTACTGATCTTAACTCGCTTTCATAGCTTATGATGTAGCTTTTGGGTTGCTGTAGCTTTAGTATAATTACTATCATGGAAAGAAAGACATAGGAAGTATTGCTCCATCGATCAATCATACCAGGATGGTATACTGCCAGAAGCATGAGCCTCACATATCATTGCTTTCTTTAACATATGAATTATTCAATTTCTTTGCTTATCAAAATAAGAAGAGGATGGCCTTACTTACAATGATTTAGGGGGGAAATATGAGAGGATATCATGGTTGTTGCCTAAGTAGTAATGTTGTTATAATTTTACCATCGACATGTGCCACCTGATAATCACATTTGCTGCTGCAGATGGAATGCACCAGTTGGAGACTTCAAACAAGTTAGCATTTGGTTCGTCCTTCTATTCCTTATTGGATTTTAGTTTGTATTTTCAACCTCTCTCATGCCAGGTCTCTTCCACTTTCCCATGGTTGTTGGTTTTATTCCAGGATCCAGTTCGAGTTCCAGTTCAGTTCAATGCTTGAAAGACTTCTGGATACCGAGGCTAACGGAAACCCTTGAAGTAAGGTGGGGTATTAAAGTGAAAGTAGCATGTTCAAGGGAGTGTGGTGGGGGAATTGACAAGACCAAGTAATTCATTTCCCCCTTTCCATTTACCTATGGTATGCAATACATTCATATTTAGTGTTATAAGTGCCATCTGATTCAAAATTGATTTGACAATGTTATTTCCACAATCCATTATGTTGACCTCTATTGTAACTATCGTAGGTTGGATAGTGAACTCTTATCGTCCTCTATTTGTGAAGAGCGCTCGCGGAGTGGGGAAAGGTGGTCGGGTTGGGAGAGGCTCATCAAAGGCGCATGTAAAGGGGATGATGATATAATCCGAACTCACTGCGACCAAGCAAAGTTCACCAAACATGGATAGATTGGAGCAAAAGAATTCAGCAGGAAGCTCGAAGTGAGTTTGTGCCAATTGGATTGGGTCTAAAGTGGATGCTTCTGCCATCTGGAATTTCCTAGCACACTTTTCAGCAGTGGTTAGTTTCTTCCCATCTTTTGTCATTTATGTTCTCTCTCAATTCTGGGTTTAATAGATTTACGACCTTGACTGATTGGAGCAGCCCTTATGATTGATCAATTCAAATTAGGTCTTTGGTTTCTTATTTTGAAGAGTACCAGTGAAGAAAGTTGTTTCATTTCATGGTTTTGTGTTGTTTAAATTTGTCTTTGATTGCTGCTGATACTACCAGATTGTCCACTACTTCACTTTCAATTGAAGAACCAATAAAATGCTTTGTTGTTTTGTTCACGGGTCATGGTTGTTTCTTGAGGGGTTTTTATTACCATTGCTTTTGAAATGGCAACAGATGGTGACTTGTGATTCCTCAGTTATTTATGCTATAAGAAATTGTTTAAACTGAAATGTTTTATTACCATTACTTTTGAAATGGTAGCAGATGGTGACTTGTGATTCCTTAGTTATTTGTGCTATAAAAAATGTGTAAACTGAAAAATAGATATATATGTTTCTGCTAAGTACTGGAAATGATGTTAGATGGAGGTTTTGAGACTCTTTTCTTTTTGTGTGTGGTAAAAAAAACAGGGTTCAGACGCTCTTGGTTACCTTGACAAAATGTTTTTTGGCAAATAAGATAATATTGAAAGCATGTTTCATGAATGGTTAGTTTGTGGCAAAAGGACTTTCTCCTTTAACATCCGTTAATTGCATCCATATCTTTGTTATAGTAAAAGTAAATTGAAGATGCCTTAAGTTAAATTTTCCTGCCTTCTCCCTCTAGAATGTTGAATGGTATGGACACTTTTTCAACCCTCCTTCATTTACCTCTTCAGTTTTGCTGTGGCCTTGGAATTATTATTAATGTTTCTTGAGCTCCCTTTGAGCCTTGGAAATTGTTTCAGCTCCTTGGATAGGAGTTAATTAATCCCAATTTGATGGTTCCTTTTATTAGTTGGATCTGAGACTTATGAATACTAAAGCTTTACATTAGTAAATACTTAGAAGTAATTCAGAGTTTAATGGAACGGGTTGCTACAAATGGTTAGAGGATTTGAGTTTTTTTGGCTCTCCTATTACTTCTTTTAATTTATTGTGTGTTTGACGAATTTGTATTCAGCTCATGCTTTGATCGATTTCCTAAACACGGTTGTGCTAGATGCCTCTTTATCGTTCCTTCAGGAATAGAGAAACACAAGCTTCTTCTCTGTGTGAATCGGCTCTATGGAATTTCTTAGACATTGTTGGGCGTGTATATTTTCTCAATTAAACCCAATCATCCCAGATTATTAAGTAAAAAAAAAAAGTGGAAGAGGCCATCGATTCCCATTAGCATCACTATCATTGGATATTTTGTTTGCTCATTGTGTTGGTTGCCTGATTCTACTTCTTCAACCATTGCTGCAGGTATATAGTTTGTCATTGATTTCCTTGGGTTAGGGTTGTGTATGTATCTCCAAAATGCTTCTTACTATCATGTTCTTGCCATATGTCTTGATTGCTTGGTTATCCAAGTTTACGCACTACTACAAAGATGTAGGGACCTGTCCTACCATCCTATTGTGAGGTTTCTTTCAGGATGCTCGCTGTATACTCTGGTTTGCTGCAGGGACTCCCCACCTATAAACAAAGCACCTGCGCCTTATAAAAACAATGCTTATTCCACATCTACAAACCTTCCAACAACGTCTGCATGCCATTGTTTGATCTGGTATCAGTTCTGTTGTTTGCTCGCCAACTTACGCGGTATATCTTGCCCTCTATTAAGTCTTCATTAGTTGTTAAGTCCGCCTGCGGCCTGTCACTATGACCTGTTCTGCCTTCCTCCACACGAAGTTCGGTTCTTCAATGGTACCTTTAAAATACCAACGAGTTTTTGGAATGGTTTTATCTTATTCTTTATGATTTGCACTTTTTTGTTGCACTCTTATTTCAATTTACTTTCTTTACTGATGATAATAATTATGTCCGGTGTATTCTACCGCTCATTTTATTATAGAAAGGTGGCCTTAATTATAGGTCCACTCTTTTGGTGCCTTTGTGCAGAGTGTTAAGAGTTGCTTCTATTTTTACCATCTTTGACTAAACTGGACTCTGCAGATTTTGTTTTTCTTTACTCAAGAGTCCTCAAGTGTGCCATGTCAGAACCATGACTAAACCAAACTGAGACTTTGCTTCACTGCTTTTGTTTTTTTTACTTAAGAAGCTCTGTTTCTTGATGTTTATGTTTGATAATCATGGATTGACTTAGTGTTTATGTTTGATAATCATGGATTCACAATAATATGTATTCTTTTCCATCTGATATTTTATTTTTGAATATGCGCGAAGCGTAGCGAGCGGGTCTTTGCTAGTAGTAATAACAGAATGGTTGGTCAACCACACAAAATCTAGAATACTGATGTTCTTATCTGCATTATTGCTCTGTTCAAAAAGAATCTCAATCACCTTTGGATACAAGTATATGCTACAACTTATTAAGTTTCGATCTATGGCAATTTAGTTGTAGTAACAAGGTCAGTTAAAATTGTCAGATATAGGAGAGCCTACTTCAAGTTCAAGGCATGTTAGCTCAGTACACGATTTCCTTCCTTTAAATAGAGTGACTTCCTGCTCTTCTGTCTGTCATCTGTCAACAGATAAGGGTCGCATCTGTCCAGTAACTATCCTGTAGGTGGTTCAATCGCTCATCCGTCCATGCGTCCTACGAAGAATATCCTCTAGCTTCTGTTATGAGTGAATTTCTATGTACCAAGGTCATTGATATGATTTTTAGCGTAATGCGATATTTGTATATTTTTATTAGATAATGTTACTTGAATGTTTGAATTAAGCACTTGTCTGTTTTTATTGTTGATGCGGTGTAGCATTTCAATGTAGAGTAACGTAGTTCAGTCAACAAATTAGAATGTACAATGCAAACATGTGATAGCGTATTGTCAAAAATGACAACTTACAAATGAAAATGTGTCAATGTGGAACAAGTAAATAGTACGAGTATTTAATTTTCATTGAATTAGTACCAGTATTATATCAACTTTGTTTCACATTCTATTTTCTTGTTAGATCAAAACTTTCCATCTTCAACACAAAAATATTGGACAAGTACAACAAGACAATGCAATGACAAGGCAGGAATGCAAGCACCTCGTCTGCAAGTCCATCCTTTTTTATATCCTAATTTAGTAATTTTGACTTAATCACACCAGTATGATGATTAATATCCTAATTATTGACCGGCCGGTCGAGTTAGCAACCAATATATATTTAACCCTTTTCATTTGAAGTGTAGGATACCAAATCCGACAACTAATCCTGTAATTAAGTGTAAACCTAATTGTTGACCCAAGAGAGGGAAACTTAAGGCTAGATTTCCATGCACATTAAGCTCAGTAGCTCTCTAATTGAATAACCTAATCCTTTGTCTCCTACGAAAACAGAGCACCTAACCGTTTGTCATTTCTCTCTGGACAGACCAAAATTCAAACTTTGGGGTGGAAAGTTTTGACACCCACAGAGTTGACGTCGAGAAGGTTTACCAATGAAAAGTTTAAAAATAAAAGGGGCCAGGAAACCATAGCCAGTTGGTCGTTGTTTGGTGAGGACGCAATAGGCAATGGATTTCCAACTTCTCATTTCCACATTTCAACACAATAGCGCGTCAATAGAACACTTTGGACTCTCATCCTAGTTTTCTTCCCTCATAGTTTTGATAGACGGGTGGATTTCGACAATACCAAAATAAAAGAAAATAGTGTAAAATTACGAATTTTGAAACTTATATTGTTTACTATTCATGTTTAATTTATCTTTATTATGCATGCACTAAGTTATGCATCATTTATTCATTTATGTTCAATTTATTTTACTTCATATGTTGATGCACAGATTTATAATTTATTAGTGATGTATGGTTAGATTAGGATTTCAATATGTCACAGATCCCTAATAAACCCGGGCCTCAAAATCTGCCAACAAGGAGCCCACCACTCTTCGGGCTCCGTCCTCTCCTCATTCTTCATTTCTATTCGGCCCAAATAACTTGTAAGTTACCCCAGCAGCCCGGCCTGAGGCCACTGGCCAGCCCAATTCCATCCATTCTAACTTCTCACAAGACCAGACCGGCCCGGCCCGGCCAATTTAGATAGATAAATATTGAAGTCTCCGCCACTTGCATTGCATATGCAACTCACAGTTTGGGTCCCCTGAAGATAAACCAGAAAAAAGAAAAGAGGAAAAGTCAGGAAGAAGAAGATGAGGCATTTCGTGCTCGTCCACGGCGCGTGCCACGGAGCGTGGTGCTGGTACAAGGTGATCGCGGAGCTCAAGCAAGCCGGCCACAAGGTCACCGCCCTCGACCTGACGGCCTGTGGGATCGACCGGCGGCAGGTGGAAGATGTGCATGGTTCCGTCGTCGAATACTCCAAGCCGCTGCTCACCTTCATGGCCTCTCTGCCGGCGGCCGGTAGTGACGATGAGAAGGTGATTCTGGTGGGGCATAGCATGGCCGGTTCCAGCTTGTGCATGGCCATGGAGAGGTTCCCGGAGAAAATCTCTGTTGCTGCCTTTCTTGCTGCCGGAATGCTGGGGCCTGATTTGACATCGCAAATGGTGGATGAGAAGGTAAAGTTTTCGACTCTCTATTCTCGCAATTTAACCGAAAATATGTTGAATACAAAATCTCTTTGTCAAATTACGTTTTACTATCAAGTCGAGAACCAATTAATTTGAGTTGAGCTCAGTATTAGAGATAAGAATTTGAATGAAGGGTTGTAGTAATTAAAGGAGGGTTAAGGCGTTATTAGTGAAGAGAATGGGGCGGGATAGGGCGGATGGGTTAATTTTCATATCTGCCCATACTAAACGCGGTCAGGTTGGATGATACCCGTGCAGGTCAAATCGGGTTTAAAAATTCTTATGTGTTATTTGAAAAAAATGTTAATGTTTTCTTTCAAAAAAGATATAGAGAAAACAATTTCTAAATTAACTAGAGTAGAGATATGGTATAATAAATACTTGAGTCTAAATAATGGAAAAATAGAATGTTTAAAATGTATTTGCGATGGAAATACGATTTTAAAAAAGTCAAATTTTAAAAAAGTCAAAATTGAAGAGAAACACATATAGATATTGACACAAAGCATGATAGAACGAGTCGAACCGAAATGAACAAGTCGAAAGCATTATCCATATTCCGACTCACCCTACTACGAGTCGGGTAATACCGGTCACATATAGGTTGGGAGACAGGTTATATAATTTGCCATCACTAGTAGTCATCTACTACTCCATTGCCTAAATTAGCTATATTATAATCCCTTTGAATCTCTGACTTCAACTTCACTGGACTCTGATCAAAGGATCCCTGTGTTCTTTTCAGTTTGTTGAATTGTCGCCGACGGCGGACACAATGGATTCCCAAGTGATATATGGGGATGGCCCAGATAAACCTCCAACAGGCTTTTTGCTCGGCCCCAAGCACATGGAGACGCATCTCTACCGCTGCTCTCCCCGCCAGGTAAAAGTTACCGGCCGGCCGGCCGGCCACCACAGTTACAGGCATATCGATGTTGACCTGTGCGTCCATATATTATACGCAGGATCTGGAGCTGGGAATAACGTTGGTGAGGCCATGTCCGATCTGGGACGCAGAAGAAGCTGCGAGAGACACGGTGCTGACCAACGACAGGTACGGAACCGTTGCCAGGGCGTACGTCGTGTGCGACGAGGAAAAAGACGGCGCTTTCCAGTGGTGGCTCATTGAGAACAACCCTCCGGACGAACACGTCGTGATTCCTGGTTCCGACCACATGGTCATGTTTTCCCAACCAAGTCTCCTGTCTGAATATCTCCTCCAACTTGCCGCCAAGTACATTTGATCACAAACATATGATCACCATGTTGTTCAGGATTCAATCTTGAAGGAAATTTGATATTTGAAGCGGATCCAATTCATTCATGGATCATGGTATTGATTATGATGTGAACTTTCTTCCCCAGCGCTGTCACAACTCAACATATGCATCCTAGCCTAAAAACAGAATCATTGAGTTATACTGGTTGGTTTCGTACCGCCACATATGTAACATGTATGAGCCATTAGATGTAACAAAACGCGAATTCGAAGACCCTTAGGACGGACAACATCTATACGAGATAAAATCACGGAGACTTTCATTCACTGGTAACTGGTAAGGCTTCTAGTGAAGAAGTACAAACATCAGTACGTATTCATTCAATTATGAATTGGATGTGAAGAGTGGGTAAGAAGTAAGATCTTCACGGTTTGTAGTTAGAGTTTCGTGATTGTTCCGATTATCTTTAAATCTACGAAAACTGCATCCAAACAATAAAATGTACAGAATCCGTTAATTCCACAATTCTCCAAATTACAGCATCCTACGAGCCAGACTAACCACTAGTAGACTCTATGATTTGAGCTTCAAGCTAGTACTGGAGTGCACTAATGTCAACGAGAGCCAACCCCACCCTCCATTATTGTGTCTCGTGCAGAGTAGGCTAGCTAGCGCAGAAAGCTGGCTGCCATTATGTCTCATGCCATAGTATCTACAGCAAAATTCTACCGCTGGAAAGCGACTGGATCGGAATCCTATATCGAAACCACTAGACGGTAAGAAAGAAAAAAAATGGTAAAGCTATCACTTTATCCACACATTACCATTTCAGTCGGTAGTTGAAAG
Source organism: Linum tenue (assembly GCA_946122785.1). Classification (NCBI taxonomy): domain Eukaryota; kingdom Viridiplantae; phylum Streptophyta; class Magnoliopsida; order Malpighiales; family Linaceae; genus Linum; species Linum tenue. The sequence continues at coordinate 396,748 of CAMGYJ010000005.1, read as the reverse complement.
GCAAACTCAGTGAGCAATTTCAGAGAGAGCAGAGGGAGAGAGAGGGGATAATGAAGTTCTTGTTCCAGTGTCCATGCTGCTCTTGCTTTTGCTTCATGAAGCCCAAGGCAGGTGCCAAGAAGAAGGAGCCATCTGATGATGTGAAGCAGAAGAAGGAGGGCAAAAAGGCAGCTGCAGCTGCTGAAACCCCAAAGGTGGAGGAAGCTGCTCCACCTGCTGCTGCTGCTGCTGCTGCTAAAGAAGGAAAAACAGAGTAGCTGCCACAACAACACAAGGCCAAAAACAAGTGAAGGAGATGAGTAATGATCGATAGTGAGGCTTAATAATTGATAATGTGTGGAGATGTTGTAATTGCACCATCTGGGTTCCAATGTCTGTCTTCGTTGTTTGCTGTTCAAGCTATCAATTATTTGATTAATTGTATGCATCGCCTTCCCCCTCTTATTATCCTGTTCTGATCCAGATTCTGGAATAATGGGAATGATGCAATTCTATTCCATTTGATGAATTGTATCGGATGTGAGTTGGTTTGATCAGTTCCATTCGGATCCACAAGGGATCTCATATAAGAAATTGTTCAAGTTGTCATGCTAAGGTTTTCAAATGATTTACATGATTCACATTGTCCTCACAACTTCATCGGCCTTCATCTTAGTTCTCGCCTAGTTAACCTATGTCGATGTCTCTCGTCCCATTGTCAAATTTACACAGTTCTGGATATCCCAAGGCTAGATCTCCTTCGGGTCAGCTCAATCAAACGCAAATGAAGAAGGAACATGATGATCTTCCAACTTCACAATCCCGGATCTGAACCAAACACAGAAATCATGAAATAGGAGCTTCTATATGATGAAAAGTTGGCAGATGTAATCTGTTGAGAAAAATTAACCAAGGTGATGGAATCGAGTCTGCCACAGGTTTGGTCATCAATGAAATTTTGTTATATAGACTCATCGAGTTCATTGACCGAATTCCAGCCAACGTCACTAGATTCGAATCCGAGGCCTTCTTCAGGACCAACTCAACCACCTAGGCTAGTTTTATTTTTGCCACATAGCAAGACATTATAACATATCAAATTACCAGAAGATGCAAAAAGCTCTCAGAACCTTTGAACAACTACCCTTTGCTGCATAACAAGTCACCCAAAAACAAACATCAGAACACAAATGAATAAAATATAAGTCACTTCTCAAAATTTGAAAACAACAAAATCTGAACAAAAAGAAGAAAACACTATATAGTTACTGTCCTAAATTGTTCCTTTTTTTATCTCCTGATCTTTTAGCAGCCTCCCTAACTACTCTGAAAACTAAGCTACTCCCTGGTCATCATAAGTCGGCTCTAACCTCCGGACCAAGTTCCCTTTCACCACTGCAGATGCAAGCTGAATGAGACCAAGCCTCCATTACCCTCTCTGTCTGTAACTCTACTCCATTACGAAAAGGACAGCATTAGTTAGTTACACCATAACTACTGCTCACTGCCGCTTCATTTAGAGAAGACAGCAGCACGCAAGGAACACCAAGAAAACAGCTAGCAAGGCAGCAGGAGCAGCCCACAACCAGTAGTTGATCGACTTCTTCTTCTTCAGAAGAGCTCTGGGTACCGCTTCCAAGCTCCTGGGTCGGTTCCTGTACCTGGCAGGATTCTCCTTCTTAACTTGCTCCTTCACAGGGGCAGGGGCAGCAGCCCCCTTTGTTTCTTCCGGTTCTGATTCCTCCACAGATTCTTCGCCTACTTTATCCTCCTCATTCCACGATCCAGAGCCTGCGGTCTTCTTCTTCAATTTCTTTTCCCGGTCCTGAAAGAAACGGGCAAGGACAAACATTAAATATGGAAATGGGAAGAGGAAAGGAAAAATACAACAAATGAAATCAACAAAAAAGACCAAATGTAATCTCTACCTTGAGCTTCTTCTCGGCTTCCTTCTCAGCCCTCTTGGCAGCTTTAGCAGCAGCTTTCTCAGCCAGCTTCTTCTTCCTCTCCATGGCTAGCTTAGCTTTCGCTATCTCCTCTTCTCTTTTCATTTCCTTCAACTTCGCTGCATCAACCTGTGGTAAAGTCTTTTGTTGTATCTTTTCTAATCCTGCCACCTCATCCTCGGCTTCCTCGATTTGCTCCGTCTTTTTCTGGACCTTTTTAGCAGGTAAAGATTCCTCGGGCCTTTTAAGGGGCTTGACCATCGGTTCAACCTGGGAAGGGGCCGGTCTCATGACTACCGCTATAGGCTTCTCATCGGGGTTCCTCGTTCGGCCATCACGAGTCAATTTTCGTTCGTCGAGGGACTCATTCCAAATAAGTCGCTTCTCGTAATCGTCCCTAAAGGCCTTCTCGCGCCATTGCAACATAAACTTCTCCATCTTACAGGTAGAATTGAGTAGCAAAAGTTAGAACCTTGGTATTCTGGACCAAGACTCAGGGATCTTGTTTGTTCCAGCTAAAAAAAGCTTACTAACCCTAAACCCACAGGTAATTCAATACTAAAAGTCGCTTCAAAAATAAAATTAAGATATTGCACCTTTCTGGTTTCTTGTTTGCTTCTAAAAAATATTTCACCACATCAACTCTGCTTTTCCTAATCCCACCAAATGCACTTTTTTGCCACTTACCTTAAACTAGAGTTTTAGAAAAACGCTAAAACAGACGCCTTTAATCCCCTGATAAAGACTAGACAAGTAGTAAATGATGAACATACCTCTGCATTTGCAAGCTGCTGAATACCCTGCGCATCCTTTTTAACAGCAAGTTGTTTTGCTTGGTTCAGGATCCCACGCAAAGCAAGATGTGGTGCGTTCTGACGAAGAAGAGAACCCAATTAATCAGTGTGTCATAACCAGAAAGAGACTATTAGTAAGAACAAACCAAAAGACTTTCTGGATTGTAAAACAAATAAAGAGTAGAGATGCAACATCAAGAAGTCTTTTTCATTGATAGGTTGAAGTACTCAGAAATCAGCCAAGGCTAACATTCAAGCTGCTCTTTTGCATAGTATAACTTCTATGCCGGACAACAATAGAGATGTGAACTCATATAACAGGACAAATTAAGGTCGTTCTTTTTATGTAGCATTAAGACTCAGACACTGCAAAAGTACAGTATCAATGTACAGCACAACAGCAAGGCCAAATGAGAGACTACAGACCAGAAGGGAACTAAACTAAACCTTAGACAAGTTTGGATGAAAATGATTGACAAAACAAACTGCTGTAGACCAAATGCATTTTGCATGCCTACGAAAACCATTCAGTTGCAGCACTGTCAAATATGAGATCCAAAATAACCAGAAAGCAAGTACTGCATCTAAAGCCCGCCCCTAGTTTGAAGAACATGGTGGAACGCCAAAACCAACTTGAGAATGAACAAGGATCAACATAAAATGAAAGGGAACTTAAGGAGAAAGATAGAGCTTGAAATGTTATAACTAGCTACTGAAGGAGAAGATACATACCAATTCATCACTTAGTGCCCTTAATTTTCCAAGCCGCACAAGAAGCTCATCCCTCTTCAGCCTAATAGCTGTTTGTTCCTCCTCGATAACTTTAATCTCTTCGTCTAAAGCTTCAACTTTTGCATTCAGTTTTTTAATTTTCTCCGACATTGCATCACGCTCCTTCTTCAGTCCATCGAAATCAACATTCATATGCTACAACACGACGTTCAACGAGATAAACAGGCGTGCCAGAGATGAAAGAGATAAAATAAATAGCACATCAGAAGTCAGATAACACAACACTTTGTTTTATATATGTGAGCTTCATCATGGTTCCAGAAAGGTCATAACTGATCGAATATATACACAGAGAAAGGAAGGAGACAATAGCATAAATAAAAGCACACAACACTTACTTTGACCTGATCTTGAATGTCATCTTTCTGACCCATTGATTCCTGAATCTTCGCTCTCATGGCAACATTGGCAATAATATTTGGTCTTTGTCCCTTTAGCTGTGCTATTTCTCTGAGTACTTGCTTTTCCTCAGACAACGGGATGCTTTCATGCTGAATGTAGTACTGCAAGCGGCGTATCTGAACTTACAATGTAAATTATTAAGAAAAGTTAGCAACGAAAATCAGAACAGTTATTTATTAAAGCTATGGAAATTGTTAGATAAGATGACAAATTATCCTACAAATCCAAGAGCATACAACATACAGCTTCATCGAGCTCTTCCTCTGATGTGAATATACCACCATGACCATTACTATTGTTTTGGAGCTTCCCCAATGCCTGCTGCAGAGGCTGCATTTCCTTTCTCTTATCACCCATGATGTCCTTTAGGTCATAGAACCTAGTTCTTAATTCCTTCAGCTCGCCAACCACCACTGATCGAGCATCCTGTACAGCAAGCATGATCACTGACTACTACGCAAACTAAAAGTCGCCTCTCCATGGTAATCTTTTAGCTCTATAAATTTCCAAGATGCCAAGAGTGTATACCTTCCCACATCCAACGGTTTATATGGAAAATAAGAGATTTAGCCCACTAAGGTGAAGATTTCAGTATCATCCACACTGCATCAGTTTTTTTCTTTTGAATTCTCTTTACTTAAAACATATGCACCAGTTTTTAACACATTTACATGCACATAAATTTCACTATAACTACTGACCACTACATTTTGTACAAGGATCTTATGGTTCCCAAACTTCCATGAGTGAGGGGAAAACACCAAAACGGGACATGATGCCCCAATCATAAGCTGGAGCAAAATTCAGCAGCACAGGTGCCAATGGCTCTAAAAAGAAAGCTTGGAACGCATGCATGGAACCTAATAATTTTTTAACCATAAAGTAATCATGTTAAAAGAAATTAAAAGAAAATGTTTTGGTAGGTTATCGTGTAATGCATCTGAGCTCGTGTAGGATCACAAGCTTCTGAAGGAATCATCGCAATAAATGATAACATGAAGAAAGAAAGAAAAACTGACTACGGCGATTAATTAGTTTACCGATGACTAAATCAAGCAGATAACACATGATATACCACAAACCAAAACTAACCAACTTACCTTTAAGGGTCTCAGACGATCCCTAGCCTGATACCAAGACTCATGATTCTTTGTTATCTCCCTATCAACTTCTTCAATTTGGAGCCTATATCTGGAATTATCGGCCTTCAATATCTTTGGGAAGTAGAAAACATGGACCACGTCACTAGTAGGCCACTCACCAACAGCGTTCCTACGAGCTTCGGTATCTGCATCGGTCCCAACTCCCTTCTCTACCTCCCATCTATCAGAACCGAATTTGATGGCCTCATTTGGTGCCGACCCTTTATTCATTTCCCCATTCTCCATTTCATGCAGAATTGACTTTTCAACTTCGGTCACAGCATCAATTGGAACTTGAGCGGCCACATCAGATGCTACAACAACCTCAACGCCCATTGTTCTACACCAAAAAAACCAGCTTTACAAGATAAGAGAACACCAACATCCTCAAAATAAAAATAAAAACTCCTTTATATCCCATACTTTCAACTACCCCTTCATATAAGTATTTGCACAAGTTCTCGCACAAATACAAATAGATCAATAACATGCACGGAATACAGACCTAAGTAAACTAGCTACATTCCGTTCATATCCCAAAGGTCTGAGCACGGACCATGAATAAATCATGGACAGGAAGATACAGAAAATCAGCCGACTCATCGTATCATGCATGTGCAAACACCCAAGTCTGAACGAGAAAGGATTGTAATTGAACCAGTAATATCAATGTAACACCCCAAATCGAAACAAACGAAAGCCCAATCACCATAGATCACAGACCAAATTCGCATCAGAGAAAACCATAATTCTAGAGAGATCAACCATCTATAGGCAGATAGAATCAAATACAACATTTGCGACAAAGTAATAAGAACCCATCAAAGCTAAGAGAACAAAGATGATCCAAAACCAGCTGATGTACAGAGCAGAGAGTGAAAAAAAAAAAAAAAGACTAGAAAGCGGAAAGAAAGAGACTCAGAAAGGGCAATTGGGGAAATGAAACGATGACGCGAATCACAGAACAGTGAAGAGTATTACCAGCGCACAGCAGGGAAGGAGACGGGAATCGGGAAAGAGAGATTCGGAGAGAACAAGAAGACCCTCTAGAGAAAGGGCGCCAAAGTATCGAAATTTTGCCTTGAAATGTCTGGCAAAGCACAGCGAGGAAGATCTCAGACACCACTCCCCATCTTACTCTCTCTCTCTCCCTCCTCTCTCTTAGCTCCCTGAGTGTTCTTTTTCCCTTTCCCTGAATTTTTAGTGATCTCTGCCCGTCTCTACATAAAGACGAAGAAAGGGAGCGGCAAGAGAGAGAAAGCGCAAATGTTAGTTTCATACTTTCACTTTCAGTTTCAGTTAGAAGCTTTTCCTTTTTTTTTCCTTTTCTTTCCTTTTTACAGGAAATAAATAAGAAAGAAAAATCTCAATATTAAATCTATTATGTATCCAATATCCATCTACATAAACTTGCCTAATAAAAAATTTGACGTTTCTTCTGAAAAGTAAATGTAATACAACAAAAAAATTATTACATTTAAGTAATCTAAAAAAACAATAGACAAATTAGGAAGGAAATATTACGAAATAATGCAAATACTTAGCATTAATCTATTTAAATTGTATATGTATTCTAGTATTATCTACAGAGTTTGCTCACTTATTATTTAGTTCAAACTTCAAATAGTGATGGGGTTAAGTGTGTTTGGTTATTGACTAGTCTATATAATGGGGTCGGTAACATTGCATCTCCCTTTTTATTGTGGATTATATGACAAAATAATAAAGTAAAGTGACTGTTGAGAGAGAAAAAAATGTTTACATTACTCTTACTCGTAATATTTTTATAAAATTATTACTCAAAATGTGTAAATAGTATTGATAAATTTGACAACTTATTCACAAACTCTCATATATTCGAAGAATGGGGAAAAATGCTCAAAAATTATACAAAAGATCTTAGGTGTTGGATGAGCTTGATGGTGGTGGAGAATGCTTCAATAAACACACCAAACGATGAACGGCTATGTCTATTTCGTGGGAATCATGTACCGTCAACGATTGTCTCTCACGATTAACGCTAAAAAGGGGATGGATGATTGAATGCTTACTTCCGGACTAAGAATCTTTCGATTATTGATAATTGTGCGTCTTTCTCAAAGCAACACTTCTCAATTCTCACATAAATTATATCAAATTCGTGAATCTACTCAATCTAATAAGACTACCTTTAATAACTTATTCCTTTGAGTATTCATTTCCAATAACTTCAACTTTACTTCTCAAATTTAAGATAAGGTTAACAAAAATAGCTAAGACGTAACTTTTCCAAATCACTTAGAACCCAAAGTTCAGTTGCCGTCTATGCAATTGATCCACCCGTGCTTTCACCAAAAAAAAAAAAATGATCCACCCGTGCCGTAAGGCCGTAATAGCAAAACCGGCTGGTTGAACACAGAATCCCCGCTAAATAGCTCTGCTTTGGCAATTGCTTGCGCCGTCCCACTACAACTTGTGGTTTGGCTGGAAAATGGTCTTCACCCTCTCGACTGCAGCCCCGTGGCTTCTACGGAAGGCATTTCAACACTTCGCATTCGTCTCTCAGCCTTTCCCTAAGTCTTCGAATCTCTCTTTCCATGGAACCCTTCGCTTACCTCCGGTGGCCTCGCCTCCTCCGAGCCGACAAGTATCAGGTTCGCGATTTGTGTTGACCGCGTTCTTCCTCTGTTTTATTGCCTGTTGTGGTCTACAAATTACGTCCAATCGGGCTGCCAATGCCTCTTCCTCTCGAATTTGATTGAAACCTTCGGTGAGATGATGGTGTTCGATGAAAGTCCTTTCGATATCAAGTTTTCACAGTCGCATAGTGATTAAAGGGGTTAGCTTAACAGTGCAAGTGATTGTTTTTGCATCTTTTATTGCGTTTTGTTTTTTTCAGGCATTTGTAGCTCGGCACAAGCTATGAAGAGTCAAGTTGATGGGTTGCTCAACGGTGTAGCAGATAAAGCCGTCATTGAAGAAGTGAAACACGTTCTTGAAATGGTAGTATTGTATTTTGAAAATGGTCTTGTTTCTTCCATTGCATCATATGCATATCAGAAAGCTGTCATCTTTTCCACCCCACCGAAGTCAAAATTTCAGGTTCAGTGGTATTCAGTTAGGGGATTCATGGTTGACTATTCTATATAATCTTCACAGGCTACAAGGGCTACACGTGATAGACAAGTTCTCCATACCGATTTTCTCACACCACCAACAGTGAGAGAGTCAATGCTGGCGTTGGAGAAACTGGCTGACATTACAGCAGTTGTCCAAGGAGGATATCCGCAGGTTAAAGCTATTGGTTTCGGGTTTGTGTTGTGCCCTGCTGCATCAATTCTTAGACTTGGGTTAGTTGCTCATGTGCATCTGAAAACATCCTAGGCTGAGCGTTGCCGGATTTCAATTGGGCATCCTGAAGTAATTGCTGACGAGGATGCAGATGCGGTTGCAGCATTGAGGTAAGCCACAAGCTACCTATGTTTTCATTTTTGGAAATCGCTAAGGTTTCAAGTGCTCCTGTCCTTAAATGTATATTTTCATGGATATTTATGCTTTGTTCAGTATAACAGGAAACTTTGGATTCGTATCCTGTACTCATGGTGACTTCTTAGGTTCAATTCTTGGTACAGGAATTGTCAGGGAAAAGTTTGGGGATGTGTTGCTATTGGAGGTATGTTGTTGAGCTATATTGTTTGCCCAACTTATCAACTTCTTCTCGAAACACTTTTGTGTGTGTGTGTGTGTTTGAAACCACTAGAAGAAGAAGTAGATAAAACCTGCCAGTTATGAGCACAACACAGTATAAATTGACTATCACGGCATGTGAACATGCATCAACTGCAATATATGGGTCAAACTGGATCTTGTCTATGGATATGCTGTTTGCTTCGCATTTGCTTTTCCTTGCAATGACATTATCAATTGACTTAAGACAATTTTCTAACAAGTGGGATGGGCCTTGTGTGAATTTGGGGCAATCCATAAATATTGCTTGCAACCATCATCAACATTGAGTTTAGGCTGGAAATTAGTTATACTTTAGGTTGGTGGTCCTGAGATTAGTCAGGTTGAACATTCTGGCTGACAAACTGCACATGAAGCTTCGCCATTTCTTACCTGCTGGCTGGATTTACTATTTAGAGAAATATAACTGCTGCCAGCATATATAAGTTCCTGATGGCTGATGATTTCATAAGAAAACAGTTCTTGATGGCTAATGTTTTTGTTGATACCTCATACTAAATGTTATCGCGCAAAGGGCACTATGTAATTACTGGATACCCGAATGTAGAACAAAAACACTGGCTGGAACACAAAGATGACAATTCTTCTTCAGTTTTGCTTGAAAATGTTGCTTGGTGGCTAGACACTTATTGTTCCTCCTTTTCTCTTTGATGAAATATTTTCCAGGGAGGTAAAGGGGCACAATTTTTAGTGGTTCCAGAACTTGTTGACTTTATGACTTCCTCATTAAACAAGGTATTGGTTCGCCACACATTACTTCAAATCATATTGCTTCCTTAACAATTGTCAAATATTGATTTGCATGACCTGTGTAACATAAGAGCAAGACCATAATTAATAGCCAGACCATAGTTATGATGCCCAGTTGATACATGATGTGTTCCTGTCTATCTGGTATCTGCATTATTATTTCAGTCTGATAGGTATGATTAAATTCAGAACTTTTGTGTGTTTTTAGTTCATCAAACTGCTATGTCTTGTTCGCTCCAGAGTTCTTGCCACTCAGTACTCTCTTTATCTGTGTCTTGGGCACATTTCTCCTTTGTCAGGTCGGAAGTGTTTCAGTTTCATGTACGAGGATACCCCTGCATGATCTTGATTATCAGCCTCCACAGTGAGATATCCTGAACTGATTGCTGGCTCCTAGTGCTTTCATTCTATTGTTGTCGTTGAGCCACAGAGTACTAATAATGTTCATCTCTTACCCTTTTCTTAGGACCAAGACATTTAGAACAGTAGAAGCATCACTGAGGTTAGATGCCCTGGCCAGTGCAGGTTTCAAAATCTCTCGGTCCAAGCTTGTCGATTTGATCAGGTACCTCCTTCATGAATCAATCTATTACTATCATAAAGCCACCTCAGGGCATTTCCATGATATGAACTTAACCGTCTGCAAGTTAAAATTGTCTGGAGTTGACAAACCATGTATGTTCTTGCAGCAACCGGGATGTGCGAGTGAATTGGAGCACGGTCACGAAAAACAATACAAATTTGAAGAGTGGAGATATCATCTCAGTCAGCGGGAAAGGAAGAATGAAGGTCAGCAATTAGCTTTTCTCGTCCACTAGATTTTCCTTTTGGGTTTCATACTGCATTTTCTTCTCTGGTTTTCGCTTTGTTGAATCAGTTGCTGGTTAAGCTCAGGTAGGTGAAATAAACAATACAAAGAAAGGGAAGTTTGCCGTGGAGCTCATTCGATACATATAAACCAGCCTCAATCAAGCAGAGCTCATTCCTTCCGTCAGCCGGGTAAAAACTGTTATAGATGCTGAATTGTCTCGAGACATTGGTTGTTGTACCTCATATGATTCTTGTTAATGCAGATTCTGTTTCATGATCATATTACGACCGATGAAAATACGTCACACCCGGCAACTGCATGTTCATTTTGTGTTAGTTTGGACTTTGGAGGTAAGGGGCCCAGTGGATAATTTTCCTTTGGGCCCTCGCTCCCCAGTCTGCACAGAGGACTCGTGGGCCTTGAATCTTTGCAGGCTTGTGTTGATGGGCTTGGACCCAGTTTGAGCGTCGAGTAATTTCCTAATCCCACAAAAGTTTTAGCTTAACAATTGTAGCCTCCCGCCCTCCCCTGTAGGATAAATACCATACACCATTGACGAGAAAGCAAATTATTTATTAGATTATTAAAAATATCTATATTGATAAATGATAAGTAAGCTTCATTACATACTAAGTTACAACAAGATGGGGTTAAATATCGGTTGAATTATGTAACCTGAATCACATACTGACACCGTCATAATTAAATTGTATGTGCTCGAAATTCAACTTAAAGTTAGAATCATACAAACATGAGATTTAAACAGTAATTCAAATTATTAAAACAAAAACAAAAACAAAGTGGCCTTTGTTTAAATTATTGTACATCCCAAGGATGGATTCAAACTTCCTCCTGATTTATTACCTCGCTAGCCACAAAAATATATAATCAATACATGGGTAACATGTACACGTAAATGTACAATCCACGTACGCTAAGCTACTACCCCAAAATCAAAACACTCAAAACACCAAACTCTCTTGGCTAAGTACCAAAAGCAGCCCACTTAACTAGTTTCTCACAAGTGTAAACTCTTGTGATATGCATGCTTGTACCTAAACCCCAAATTTCCAACGTGTATACAAATGTCACAGTAGTAGTTCATAAAAATCTGATAAACGTAGGTAAATCGTAAATCAAAATGTTGGTGATAATGACACGAGTTTATCAGATCTACAGATCACCACACGTGACATTAATTTGTATGCACCCTCAATCCGATATGTACTCTCCGTAGTAAAACGTATTCTTTTCTCCCATCTCTTCAATCCCCTAATGAAACCAGAGATTTCATCAAGATCTCTTACTATAATCTCTCTCCCCCCCACTAACCCCGTCCGAAAACTAAAGTTTTCAAGCGTACCCACAAGAGCCGTACTCGCACTTCTGGCCAGGAGAGCACCGCTGGTTGCACTCCCCGCAGTGGTTGGTATCATACGCCAGGCTGATACACGCGCCGTTGCAGCAGCTGCGGCCGAAGCCGCACTTGTTCCCGCACGCGCCGCAGTTGTTCTCGTCCTGGTACACGTTCCGGCAGTTGTTCTTGCAGCAGTAGAGGAGGCTGGTCCCGTTGTTTGCGGGGACGCCGTCGCAGATGTTGCCGCCGCCGGGGGAGCAGCGCATCCCTTTCCTGATCCTCTCGTTCAGGAACAGGCTCCGCGACCGGAACCTCGTCGTGGTCGGGTTGTCGAGGGTGTAGTACTCCACGTCGTCGTCCACGTCAGCCGCCGAGGCTGTTGATGTGTGAGGGTGGAAGGAAAGGGAGATGGCAATGGCGGCTGCTAGTGTAATGAGAATGGTGAGGTGGTTAAGTCCGGCCATTGTGCGGGAAGGTAGAAAAAGGTGGGCTTTTGGTTTGAGAGGGAAGGAAGGGAGGGATCAGTGTCGCCGACGAGATTGTAGGGCAAGGGATATAATGGTTTTGTGTATGTGTGTGTGTATGTATATATATATAATTGTGAGGGTATTTGTTAATGGTGTAATATAATTATTAAGTATTCCATGATCTTAGGGGAAGGAAGGTGGTGGTCTGACAAGACTCACTTGGGCATTGCTAGATCATAGATGGTGTAACATTATTATAATTAATGGAATTGATTAATTGAGATTCGAGACAAATGGCAGAAGAAGACTGGGTATATTTGAGTTGTAGTTAATTAAGTAAACAATAAATTTCAAAAGTCAACAATAAGCTAAAGCTAACACTTCCAAAAAAATTGTTACCTTGTTAATTAGTGTCCAGCTCTATGGTAGATTAACAGTTGATGGTTTCCATGTTATGCGTCTCTTTTTTTATGGTGGCATAGTATTGTGTCTCGTGTTGTTGATGTGTTTGATACATTTGGGTTGGTGGGAGTTCATGTTTTTGGTGTACGTAGTGCGGTCATATAAAAAAAGATCAAATGATGTAGATTTGGCAACATCCTACGTATAGCAAACAAGAGCAGTAGTACGAAAGTGTTTTCTACACGTGTAGGAGGTGTAGAACATGCACATTGTACTCTGAGTTCGGTTAGAAGATTGATTAGAGTTTGTGTTGGAGCAAAAATTTTGATCTTAGATTTGACCTCGTCCATACAAATCACATAACGAAATTATATACATGAAATTTTGAACGATTAGAACCATATATAGTGCAAGTGCATGATCTAACGACATCATCCTTCGGCCAAAGCAAGATTAGTTAAAAACAGCCCTTATATATATTAGTAACATGGAAAAGGAAAGAGCTCATGGTATCCAACTTGGACACGTATAGGTCAACCGATTGTTTTAAATTTCGAAGTAATTAAGAAAGGCAAGCAATTCCATGTTTACATTACAGATCCTTTGCCGTACTAGAATGAAAGGCTGGCACCTGCGTGCAAGCGTTTTGGGGTTTGAATTAAACCAACTAGAAATCTACAGAGACTGACAGCACTTTCTGGGTTGATTCATGAACTTGACCTAAATTCCCATTATTATTTGCCCCTCTCTATAGCAAGTACATGTATTTTTATTGATTAATGAAAACCCTAACTCCATTTCTTCTTCTTGTTGTGGGTCGGTGAGCAAATAACTATATTTTTTAATTAAGAATGCAGTTGACGATTAGTGCTAAACTGTAGAATAATACGCACCATGTTTGGCAATTGATTAAGTTTTGAAATCGGGCTCTACTACCTCATTATGCATGATTGGACGACGTTGGATTTGAAGGAAGCAGAGGGCAGGGGTAATATGCCGACAAAATTTAATTAAGGTAGGAGGTGTCAGTAACTAATCATGCTAGATTAGCTAGCTAGTGTGCAGTTAATTAGGGAAGAAAGGGGGTTTTGGTTAATCATTATAGGCTTGTAGTAATATACAGCTAATTAAGTAAGGTGGTTTAGTTTATTGTAACCTACTAGGTACAATTAATTGCTTGACCCAGAAGGCAAGGTCGCCGGTGGCAACGTGGGGAGGATCTGCTTTCCCGGCGGCAAACGCGATCGACGTAGGCGACTGCAGGCTGGGCGCCGCCTCGTATGCAATTGCAAATTGCAATCAACAACACCCAACGCGCTAGCTCACGATGGAAGTCCCACGTGGGGAACGGAAAGGGAAGACTTCTCTCTTTACGAAAACCATTAATGGTGCCCAAAAGCCAACACCACTTTTGCCAAATTACAGGTATTGTTTAATCTTAATTAATTGATTATTGATTGTCATTTCCTTGTTGCGAAAATTGAAAGTTGAAAAATGTTAGCTTGGGATTAGTTCTAATCAAACCTCCTCAAAAGCCCTAATCTCGAGTTTCTACGTACTTTCACTGGAATCAATTTCCAAATCTTTCGAACCCACACTTTCTTTGTAGTGTTATTCGTTGAACAAAATGTTCCACTTCCACCTAAATAGTTAGTGCATCATTGTATGGTACGTAGGTACGACGATGCAAGTGTAAGTCTGGAAACATATAGAATATATTTTTTTCCTTACTAAGAATAATTTGGATTTTACTAAGTTTGTATTTTATTTCATATTCATACCCACACAATAATTGAATAGGAAATTAATGCACACTCCATATCAAGTTTGGGATATCGACGATTAATCATGAGTAATATTTTCTCTTCATAACTTCAACAAACATGTTTGACATTTAAACGTACATTGACATTCTACATATGAAAAAGTACAACAATAAATCACTAGAATGAAGAAAATTAGTGGGGAAAATAAAATGTTATGAAAATGTTATGAAAATATTATATTTGTATATTAAATATAAATTATGTTGAGAAAATGATAACCATTTCTAAAATAAAATACACATGTATGCATATATCGGAGAGATTCCTATTGGATAACGAGAAATCATGTTCAAGCATTACCCAAATATTAGAATTCAGGTTTTATTTATTCCGCTAAAATCCTTTTTAATTTAAATTTTATGACGCCAATTTAACTGGAATTCGCGCAAATATCCGTAAATTGTCTTCCCAAATTGCTACCCGTGAGTCCTATAAAAAAAAAAAACAAATTGCTACCCGTGAGATTTCATCGAAGGCTCCAACAGTACCAACACTGCCCGGCTGCCCACCCAGAGCCCGTGACACTTTCACGAAAGCCAACCGATTTGCGGGCCCACAGTATCGCTTAACCCTTCTCCAGCCCAATTAAGGAAACGCACCTGGCCCATACAAGGTTGACACGGCCGAAAAGCCTCTTTCCGTAACCCAATTTGGATTATTTAAACACTCTTAGACCATGATAATATTGGGTGGATTCAAATTCCTAATTGGAGTCATTTTACCCTTCTAGTCCTCTTGTGGTTGATTGCGTATTGTACGTTTGATTTTGATAGAGGAAGAGGACTTCTGTGATTAAAACCTAATATTAACCAGATAATTTTGTAAAATAATGTTTGATTCAAGTATTGTAATTGACAAAGAAAACACGAAATATGTGGCATTACTTTAACCAGTGGTGGATGTAGGATTCTTCGACACGTGTGTCGACCGAGAGAAATGTGTTAGTTACAAATACAAAGTTGATTGCACACGTGTGTCAACCGTTATTTGATTTTTTTTTGTACCGACGAATTCTAGATTTCTAAAAAAGAATCGAGTGGAGGTGTCGAGCCGACACAACTCCTTAGTACTTGGGTTCGCACTAAGTACTTAGAGTTCCATGTCCAAATACTTATGCTAAACTCTTCTCGTGATATCATCATGAAAAAAAAATTAATTCCTCATAATTTATCAATATATGTTACGTATTCAGACAATACCTCATATCGAGGCTACCTCAAAATTAATATCAGTTCATCTTATCTTCATCCAGAAAGAACATAAAGCGAAGACGGATGGACATACATTCTTGTAGTGCAAGCAAGACTATACGAGAACTGCATGGTGTCAAGAAAGGCAAGACAGACAAGATAATGACAAACGATTTCATTAAAGATTGATATGAATGATTTGCAAACGAAAAGTCGCAATTATTGCAAGCAAGGAAGAGATTAGATATGCATGTCCTAATAAAGCAGGGGGAAAAGGTTAGTAATCAGATCTCAAACCAGCCATCAATGTGCATGACACTGAAATTTCAACCGCAACAAAGAGGCATCATTTCAAGGGGAGAGCTAATTAATCAGGCCACTCAGTCATTCTCAAATGTCAAATTTCCAGTAGAAAATTTCCCCAACAAGTGTGGTGCAAGATCACTGGATTAATAATGATATATGTTGCTGTCGATCCACTCTTTATTTTATCCACTTCCCATGAAAACTGTTCTCTGCCTTTTCCTCCCCCCTTTAACAAAAATAAGAACCTCTGATTGGCCATAAGAAAATAGTAGGCTAATTGTAGGTAGCTAGTGATGCAAATTTCAGACCTTATTCGTGTAATTTGATTTGATCCAATTTGGTTGGGTCGGGTTTCATCGTATCCGTAGTAGTATGGAGTGTAGAACGTATACTACTTCCGTCATATGTTCTGCTTCATCCTCCTTATTTATTGTTGGCGCATCCTATATTGATAAGACTCAATATCTACATGTATCTCTCTTCTAATCATTCTTATTTTTTTTTTATGAATGATGAGAATATTATAAGAAACTAACCAATCCATGAAAGTACAAAGGTAGAAAATAACAAGTCAGCAGCTCAACCAGTAGTAGAGCAAGCAAGCAATGAAAAAAAAACAAAAGAAAAAACTAATCATTCTTATTAAATCATATTTTTACATTAATGAAATAAATAAGTGCAAGACTTATTTTTTAACCAACTAAACTCAATTATTCAATACATTATCTCTTTTTTTATTTTGTGAAGTGTATTATCTTTGATTTATCGCAAAATAGTTAAGAGTTTTTTGCAGTTTTTCTCTCTCTCTCTTCACATTACATGTGAAACTGGGTCAACATGTTCCACACCTTTACCCATGCGAATGATATCCAACTCGCGTTTAGTCGGAGATTAGTATGAGTATTGAAGTATCAGTCCATTTTTCAATTAGTGTGAGTATAGTATTGAACTTGTTTTTCTTCTTCTTTGTCTTGTTCTTGCTCTCGAGGGCCTTAATACCGCGTGGGGCTAAGAACGACCATGGTGCATGTTTACTGCGTATATAAATCCACTGTTCACGCCAGGATTCACCAATAATGTGGTTGATCAACTTACAATATGGACAGAAATGAGCATCACGGGTCCCTCCGAATTGTTGTGTCCTTCTCCTCCCTCTCTAGTGTGCACTGAATCCAGCCGGCCGCAATTTCCCCCTTAATTCCGGTGGTTTAGGGTTGCTTTTGCTTGTGCTTTAATTAAACTACAACAATGCTCTCTCTAATCCATACTTTTTATTTAATTACAACTTGTGGCATTACGATACCGCAGTATTCTGGGCATTAATTGACGACCATACAAAACGATGATCAACTGATTCTTTAGCCTACTTTTACAATATAGTGAACCACTCGCTTATTAAAATTGTTAACTGTAGTTATTTTATTAGTCATTGTGTATATGAAGAAATGAGCCGGATGGAACGAGAATGGGACTGTGTTCAGAAAATAATTGTCCTCTCGACTAGTAATGAACACCAGATGTCTATCAGGGCCAAATAAATGAATTTGAGAGATGACTCCTAAAATCTTCTATAAGTTATAAACGTACTACGTTCATTTTACTTCAAAAGAACACCTGAAATAAATTCAAAATATGATTGTAATCGATCATATGCTTTAACATCACTCATTTGAATATTTTTCTAGAATCCAAACACCGAACCAAAAATTGTCGTGATCCGGAGATAAATCGGTAATTAACGTCCTATCTACCGGAACACAATACTATATATCAAAAACAACAACAACACCTCATCTCTCTCGTGAATGGATCAGCACTTGATCTTGAATTGGAGCATAGCCATGATTAACGACATGTACAATGTCAAAAAGGAGAGTCTGTGTTGTGCTCCACAAACAAGACACAATGATTTGGGACTCTGAAAAACAAAAAGAATTCGATCCCCTTCTAATTTTTTCTCCAGCTGCCAATAATATTTGCAGTTAATGGGAAAGTATCTGGTCCCCAAATGTGCCCTTCTTCTTCCTCCTCATCCTCTTACCATTTTGAACTTAATATATTCTTCTTTTTAATGTGGCCTCTTTTTCTAACAATCAAAAGGGAAAGCTCATCATCTCTCCATATATGGTTGGGAATTCGATTCTCACTTCTCCTTTCCTTTTCCACCCGTATGTCAACGATGAACAATCACTATCTTTAGCAACGAAACGTAAGGAATTAGCGACCAGTAAATGAATACCATAACGTACTTTGCGACCTTTCCTGACTCGGCGACGGTTTTCTCCGTCGCTAAAGATAATTGTTTATAGCCATGAAATACGGTAGAGGCGCATCACATTCTTCCATCAAAACTAAGTGCATTCTGCATCAGCAATGCACACTCCCTGATTTTAGTTGATTCTGCCTGCACTGAATTTGGGTTGCATCACTCTGTAGCCAAATTCGGCAAACGTATGCTAAATCAAATGTCAGGCTGGGAAAAAAGGAAAGAAAATGCTACCTAATATTCCTACAATGGCCACTTAGTAAGAAATGCTGAACAGTAACATCTAAACAGTAACAGTATCTGTGATAGTGAATATATGAAGGGAATAACTTGGAGGCTGAAGAGAAGTAGGAACTAACACTAATGGCATTGCAGAGTAATCGATCATAGGCTTAAACATACCTACGGGGAAGAAGAGAATGTTCAATGCTCGGATTGATCATCTCCCTGATCATTCAATTACGCTATTGCGTTCCAAAAAGAAAAAAGACGCGCAATGGGTGTAAAATACGGTTTCGTTTCACCATGTTTGTGATCCTTTATCCATTGGTGCAATTACTGCGTTTGGTAATTCTGGCGGTGTGCGCCCAGAGCCTGCTTTTTGATGGCTGTGTAGCTTGCCCTCATAGGAGATCTATTGTTTGTTCGTTTTTGCAAGTGATTTGCTTCATCGGTTGTTGGGAGTGACTCATTTTCGTTTTTAAGGGGACGTGTAAAAGTAGCAGGTGAATGTTGTGGATGGAAAACAACACTTCGAACATTTCTCTATGTGGCTAGGGCAATGAGAAACAACCAATTTATGTGCATCAAATGCAACCTATGGGAGGTTCATCTATAAACAATTCAAGTACGAATTATATTAAAGGTAGACACAATGGATCGAGCGGCATAGGGTGGAAGGAAAACCCATGCACGCTCGATATTGCCTCCCCAAACCATATTGGGGTAGAACAGGTAAAAGGAGAAATCATGTGTAGTTGTGTACCACGTCACATTCGAATTGTAATCCTTACTTTTCTTAATAGCACCTAAATTTTTATTTTTTGTGCTTATCAAGTCATCAAAATTATCGATCAATAGCTGATAATGACAAACCCTTTACACAACTTGTATAAAGGAAGTGATGTGTAACATCAATTTACTCATCACACAACTTGTATAACGTGGTAGCATCAATTTAACCAAAAAGGAGACAAAATGCACAACATAGTGTGAAGTGTAAACCATTTAATAATTTTGTATTTTGGTGGATTTATTCCAAAGTAAGAGGTAGCTAGGGAGGAGGGAGTGGTGTGGCACATATGCTCCTCCAAGTTATAGTCCAAAAGTAATTCCATTTTGCAGCAACCAATCCTCCCTTCTCTTCTTCCTTCCTTCCTTTACACATTTGAGTCTGCAATATATATACTCATAACACACAACTTAAAATTCTCCCTTCCTCCAACCAAACAAGTCACAACCCCCATTTCCCCCCATCTTCCACAACCCCATCTCAGTTCCATGACCGGAACTTCCAATCACGGCGGCAGCAGCGGCGGCTGAGCAAGAAAACAGAGTGAGTGAGTGAGAGAGTTTTGGTTTAAGAACAAATGGAAGGCAGTAGTAGTAACAGTGCAGTAGGGAGAGCACTAATGAATAACAATGAGAGCCAAAGGCATCACCTTTTCCCACAATCATCTCCATTGGCTTCCCCAAACGGCAATTTCAGCAATACCAACGGCGGCGGCCACCAAATCCCCAGATCTGATTATCACCACCACCACCACCACCATATGAATCCTTACCCAACAACCTTCGTCCAGGCAAACACCTCAACTTTCAAGCAAGTCGTCCAAATTCTCACTGGATCCGCCGACACAGCCAAACAAGCCTCCTCCCCAAGACCCCAAGATCCTCCTCCACCGCCGTCGATGAGGGGCAGCACCAATTTCCCCATTCCTCCGATCAGAAGCATACCCAACAAGAAACAGCAGCAGCAGCAGCAGCAACAGCTCTACGAGAGGAGGAGCAACAGCTTCAAGCACCGCAGCCTGATGATCAACACTCTGCTTCCGGCCGCCGGCCGTTTCACCTTCAATTCCAATCTCATCTCGTCTTCTTCCCCCTCCTCCGCCTCCGCCGCTGCGGAGATCTTGTCGCCGAGTATGCTGGACTTCCCCAAGCTGACTCTGAGCCCGGTTACTCCGTTGAATCAAGACCCATTCTTCCACAACCACAACAGCTCCTCATCCTCCCCCTGCCCCTCGTCGGCGGGGAACTGCAGCAGCAGCAGCAGCTCGTCGTCGCCATTGGAGGAGGAAGACCGGGCGATCGCGGAGAAGGGGTTTTACTTGCATCCGTCGCCGTTGTCTACACCGAGAGAATCGGAGCCGCAGCTGCTGACGCTGTTCCCTTTGACGTCGCCAAGGGCAGCGGAATCGCAGCCTCCGGAGCCCTGAATTTTCTTTTACATTTTGTGATTCTCTTGAATGGGTTATGGACTTATGGTTATGGTAATGGTTTTGATTTTTGAGGGAGAGATTAAAGATGTGTTCTTTATTTGTTTGTTTGCTTGCCTGTAGCATTTGATGATTGTTCTATCTCTCACTCTGTTTCTCATAATATTATTATCACCAATTATTAAGCTTCGGTTCCTTCATGTTCCTCCTGATATGATAATTTTTTTAAGAAACAATACTATCGCAACCTATTCAAACGGCTACAAGATTTCCTTCTTCTGAAAACGCTTGAACTAAAAGACGGATCAAACTACAAGTTTAGTAAGATTTCATATATAACGTGGATTGAACGAAAGCTCAATAATGGTTTTACCATAGAAGAGATTGGACAAGGAAAAGAGAAGAAAAAATTGATACAAGAAATGAGAAGAAGGTACTGTAAAAAAAAAAAAAAAAAATGAGAAGAAGGGCGGGGAATCGCTACAGACACAAGACTGACAGACAAAAATTTTGACTTTTAAATCTGACTTCTGCACCCATTTTTTCCTGACCCTGTCTATGGTTTCAGTCTGCAATTAGCTTGCCGACCAGGCAATTACTACTACCACGACTACAAGCTGGTTTCCACAATGAGAACAAAACAACTGACGCAGAGGTTGTCCTCGACCTACATTCTGATATAATAATAAGATTTGCCGTTCAAGAAACCTCGAGTTGAGGAGTGACAGCATGAACAACATTTGAAAGATCAAACCAACTAGGTAGAGATGACAATTTTATCCGTTATTGTTGTTACTCAGCTCTTCTATACCGTAACAACATTGAGAATTGCCGTGCAGATTAAGTGAGACCAGCATGGGAGAGTGCTCCGAAAATGATAAGGATGGGACGGAAATGGATTTAGCTACCTTCGTCTCGTCAAACTCTGTAGCTAGTTTTATTTTAACAATCTCACATGGAAACAGACCTTAAAGTCGTAAGATTTCGTTTGTACAATAGTTACCCGGGGCTGGTAGTGTTTTACTTAGGTGATACAACAAAAGCAGGTTGATGCCAGTTCTAGGCCAACACAGGGCACTAGATCATACAATGCAGAGCAGCACATAATGGAATATATGTGTCATATTTCCAGAAAAGAGTTGATGGTCTTGAACCCATGATTTTCAGGCAAAGGTGCATTCCCTGGCCGGACAGAGATCATCACCTTCAGACCTGATTGATCATCAATGTGCATTTTGTCAGCAGGATTGATCACCACTTCCGATCGTCTCAGGAAGAAAGAAAATTTGAATATACATTCTAGTCATGCAGAAATTCTGCCAAGAAATTGACATTCACGGTCCGAATTGCTAATCCAAAATTTTGTGACCGTTTATGTACTAATTGATCACTAGTACGACGAAGAAAGAAGGCACGCTAAGGCCTGCAGTTTGAGTCAGTAAAAGAGATAATTGTGTTACCTGCTGCTTTAGCTGCTACTGCTTCTTGAACAACGTCCGTCAAGAACAAGATTTCAGACGGGCTATCTACTCCCAACGATTCAGAAATCTGAACGTAGCTGCTTGTCTCCCTCTTGTTCCTGCAGAGCCAACGGAAATAACAAGAGTAAGGTTGTTCCTTGTACTGCAAGGTGTCACGCAGAGTTGAAAATATGCCGAGCTTACCCAATATTAGTGTCGAAAAACCCAGACAAATATTTCCTCAAATCTCCAGACTTTGTGTTCCCGAATACAAGTCTCTGTGCCAACCTGCTGCCGCTGGAATATATATATACCTGAGACATAGAACAGGGTAGATTACTACATTGGGACATTATTCCGTACCTCAATCAACTGTTAATATAGAAAGTTACTACGATTGAAACATGAGATATCTAGGTCAATAAGGCTCTGATAACATAAAGCAAGAGAGGTCCAAAATAGATGTCATGCTGTCATGCAAACAATTTAATTGTTTGGTAGTACTGAAGAAACAACGCTACTCAAGAAAATGTTACCTTTATGCCCAAGGCATGCCAGCTCTGCAATGCTTCAGGTACATCATTGTAAAACTCTCCTTTCAATTCATTGTTCTGAAAGCCAGTTCTCCATATGTGCCCCTGCATGAATGAACGATTTCTCATCAAATTTTGGAGGACATATGATTGATTCGAGTTAAGCAGAAGATCCAACCTGTGCACGAGAATACATACTTGTAATTGTTTCAAGGCAGTAATCTTGCGATCTGCTCTTATCATTGCCTCTACGTTAGCAACCAGTGCTGCAATCACTGCATCCTTTCCAGCACCATCTGGTGGAATGGGTACAGCGCCATCAATGCCATGTGCCAAGTCATCTTCAACCTGTTAACACGTAGCAAAGAAATAAATTGAAGGACAAGAATGCCCTACTAAGAGTCATCTTTCAATTTTCATAAGGAAACCAACAGATACTTTTTACCAAGTCTACCCTATGCAAGAGATGGCAACATAAGCAACATGCATTAGATTAACAAAAAGAGACTTCATAAATTACCTGAGATCGCAACAACTTTATATCCTCTTGAGTATCCTCAGTCTCGTATGTTGCTGACAGATGCTTTCCCACATTGTCACGGGCATACGGAAAAAGGACATCAGCAACAAACGTTATAGGCGTGGTAGTCCCTTCAATGTCCAGGAGGATGCAGCACTGAAAAATACAGTTATAGATATATTTCACAGAGCTTCCGAAGTAGTGATGCCCAAGAAAGCCTTATTGTACACCTTTCCAAGATCAAGACATATATACCATATCAAAATAGATGCTTGAACTAACTCTATCATGCACAAAAGAGCTTACAGGAAATGTCTCACTATTGTGACTTGAATCCTTCAATCCTGCCTTCACTGGCGCACTTATAGCTCCTCTGGCCTGCTGGATCGGACCATGGCTTGGGGTAGACCAGTCCAGGCCCATTTGATGAAGTTTGATTGCAGCGTCGAAGAGATAATGATAACATTCAGACTGCAAAAAAAATTCCCAGTCCATAAAAGAACAAATGAATGAGTGTAGGAACACAATAAAGTACCAAACTCCTGAACATAACTGCTATCCATCTACCAACTGTTAATTTATGCGAATATTAGAAGTACAAAATATTGTGCGGCCAATATTAGTATGAACAAAACATTAGATAAAAGGTCATCCCCCGAAAATTTCAAACCATACAGTGTGTTGCACAAACCTGAGTTTTGGCGCTAATCCATGTGTCCCCCCATACATATATTCCATGGTTGCGAACTAGCACAGCAGTTGTCTTTGGGTATGCTTCTATCTAGCAGTTGAGAACAAACTGTTAGCCCAAGGATATATCTGCGGAAGACATAAAACTAACATTTCAAACAAAATTATCAGAAAGAAAACATTAGATATGGTTATTGGGTATATATCAGTTATCCTACACTAAAACAATGATCAAACAAGAACTCGAATTTATGCCAATTATAGTAAACACTAAGCATTCAGTACACGAGTGAGAGACCATGACTAAGGAGACTGCATCTAAATAACACAAACAGTCACCCACAAGAAAAGCATACAACTTCAACAGAAAATGACAAGTCTCTGCACATTATACCAGCCATTCAAAGACTGACTATAGTGTTTAAGTAGGGTCAGCTAGTGTGACGCATAAAGATTAATATGTGCATGCTAGAATCACTTAACAGATAGTACAATATTTAACTGGTAAGAGCAAAGTGGAGTAAGAGAATTGCAAATAACAGATATTTACAGCTTTCGTAAGAGATTCTGTCAGCTCGTTCTCATAGGCTGTATTCTCTATTATTGGAACAACAAGTTCATCATAATATCCATGACCCTTAATCCCTTTTATCATCTCCATGTGAGTAATCTGTAAGCAAACAAAACACAGAGTAAAGTCATCTGAATATAAAATGCTGCGAAATATTAATGATTGATCTGATCCAAGACATAATTCCGTCAAAATTTGTGCTCACAAGATTGTGAAAATACACTTCAAAACGATCTCTAAATGACATGCTATTAACACAAAAAAGAAAAAAAAGTTCATATGGATGGTCATAGCTACAGCTTAATTCTCTGATGCCCTAGCTGCAATAAAAGTGAAAGCTATTTTTCAAACTTGAGGGAGAAAATAATTTCGAAGGGAAGATCTCCCCTCAAGTTTCGAGTATTCTTATTCCTATTCTGTATCTTAAATTGATCTCCTATTTTAAGATAAGGGTGATATAGGTTTCTTTCCATTATAATGTGCTACTACAGAGATTCGAACCTGGGAGATCAATTTGATCTCCTTGTTCGCAAATTGATCTACTATTTTGATTGCTCTTGTTCCTCATTGCACAGAGCACAGGCAGTCAGGCACACAAAAATCATTCTCAGATATAAAAAAAAATCAATATTTATTTACTGTTCTGTAGATCTTCAAACTAAAGGCATGGCGTTGAGATTCTAAAGATAATTCACACTATAGACCTTCCCACTGCATGGTAATAATACCTTCCACAACAGGTTGGCTGGTCAGAGGATGGTAACCCATTGGGAAACTAGTAATTAATTGTCATGCAATAACATTCTCCCGCACCCCGTATCTCTGTATTTTATGTCCACAACGCACTTCACAGATGGGCGAGTGGCTAGTTCAGTTGGAAATGCATAAGGAGCTTAGGGGGAAAGGACAAATCTTCAAAAGCAAATATAAGAAGAATTTTAGAACTTGTTAATTATTAGTACTTAGTAGACAACATGGAAACAATTACCTTGAATTCTTTTGCCGATGGATTGAGCATTGTCACCAGGCAAGACTCCATTCCATGACTGTGAATGACGGCTCCAGCATCACGCATCTCATATGCCTACATCGCAGCAAAAAGAATCATCAGCACCAACACACAGTAGCAAGATGGGTACCCTAACTTAAACAGAAACAGATCAAGTAACTGAGCCATACTAGAGCAAGTAACTACATCTTCAATACAAGACCAAATGTAAAATTAAATTGGTACATTTTCTATACAGAACAGGAAATCCTCCTGACCTTCATAAATAAAGGAGCACAATCAGAACACTTGGGAGGCTTGTGAGGGTAAGGCTTCGGTGATGGTGCATACAATATCGAACCATTTCCTGACATGACATACATATCCTCTGCTTCCATTCTCTCCTTCTGAACACCTGCCAAACCACAATCCTAAAATCAATCGAAATATGATCAAAGGCTAGTGTAATTGGCAATGCATATCTCTCCAAAACACAGGAACGGAAACTGAGAATCAGATTTGGAAGTAGCATTTAGCAATCCAAAATGACCCGGAAGATTCAAAATTGTGCCCTAGTAACAGTTGGTAATCAAGGAGCGTAAATGAATATCTGTTGCCCACACCAGTCGAAGTTAAGCTCAGATTACAAATCTAACAACCGCAAATCCATATCCGTTGCCACAGCAGTAATGGTGAAGCCCAGATTACAGATACCAGTGAAAATAATCCACAAAAACAGAGGAAAACAAACTAAATCAAGACTCTTGATGAGGAATTTTACCAGAGGGAGACATAAGGATGAGCTGCTGCGGTTTGGGGATGCAATCATCGTGGACCTTGATGGTGATGCTGCCCCCGGTGCCGGAAACCCAGCCGAGGCTGTAGAATTGGCGGCAGAGATCAGCGACCAACGCCCTCGTTTCCTTAACAGCATTCCCCTCCATGTACGCCTGTGAAGCCAAGCTCACTCCGCTTCCATTCACCGCCGCCATCGATTCTCCCTTTGCAACTCCACAGTGAGGTATGGCGTTTGTGGTACGCAGATAGAATCTAGACAGTGGCGTGCGCGAGGCTGGAAGGAAGGCTGCGGCGACTTGCGGCAAATAGCGAATTTGATTTCTGTCTGTGTGCATTAATTTCTCTAATATTAATTAATTATTAATTGATTAAAGTCTGGAGTTGGTTCTACCAAAAAAAAAAAAAAGTCTGGAGTTGGTGACTGAATAGTTTGAAGAACCTGATTGGTCAACGTATACAGTACTGGTTTTCGTGCTTTGACTGCAGCTATATGTGTTGTGGACCCAAGGCCCATGAATGAAACAAAGACAAAAGTCACTTGGGTTTGTGAAAAAGCCCACAGAAAATGAAATACAAGCTGAATCAAAGCCCACAAAATCAAAACCAAACGGATTGATCGCGTCGGACCGGATTTTAGTGCCGGCAGAGTCCATTCCGACCGGGCGATATAAATTGAGAGGAGCCGAAGAAGTTCCGTTCCGAGCTGGAGCTTTTACTGCTCAGTCCTCGCCTGTTCTTCTCTTCACGGCTGCGTCTTATCTTTAGCCGGGGCAATGTCCAGAGGGCCGGGCCGTCTGATTGATAACGTGAAGAAGTTTGCCGACACGCAGTACAAAGAATTCACAGCTCGGTATGGCGACCAATTGGTGGACGTTTTCGAGTTCCCCATTAAGCTTGTGCTGTCCCCTTTCACCCTCGCCTTTGACATCGTTGGCTCCGCTCCCCGAGGGTTCGGCGTCCCTGAACTCATCTCGAAGCTCTCGTATGCTTCCGTCTTCGTAAGTTATCCATTTTCCCTGCCGTGACTGGAACATCAGCAGGATTCTTTTATTCTCCTGTAAATTCTGTTTAGCTGGAAATGGGGTTTACAGTAAATGATTCAGCTTGCTTTGGGTTGCTTGAAAGTCGTGTGCTTTGCCATGAGAAAATTTTATGGCCTCTTGGTGTTTTATGCGTAAGAATTTGAAACCTTGTGTCTGAGTTTGCAGTCTTAGATATTCTACTGGTTTTCCAAAATTAATGTGGTGATACTTATATCTAGATTATGGAGGCAGCTTCTTCTTCAAACTGAAAGTGGGAATTTTGTATTGGAGTTGTAGAATGGATAATAGTAGCTGATTTGATATTTCTTCCTGTTCAGTGAAATTGCATTTCAGCGGGTTCTATTTCTACGTCGGTGAGGTTATTGCTGTCTTCTGGAATTGCAATGAAAACTACTCAGGTTGTTTGATGCATTTCTGGAATTGAAGTCGCGGGGTTCTCGATCATTTGACCAAGTGACCACACATAGTTGTAGTTTCCAATGTGCTACATGGCTTCTTCTGCATTTCGTTCTATGGAAGCTGATAAATGGCCTATTAGGCTGGGCTTCAATGCTAAATGATTCTCTCGTTTTCTTGATTGCAGGCTGTGGCTACACTTGGGACGTATGATATTGCTTTGGAGTTGGGAAAGAAGGTTATCTGCCAGAGGTGCTGATTCTTGCTTTCAGCCTGCTGTTTGCTGTCATCTATTCTGGTGGATTATAAATTTGTTCCCTAATGTATTGGTAGAATTGAATGGAATGCGGAATCATGAAATCCAGGAACTGTCGAACTTGCAATGGTTGGCAGGCATTGCGGTGTACCATGTGTAGAGGATCAGGAAGTGTGCAGTACCAAGTGAGAAATTACTCCTTGAGAAGGTATATACTTCTGCTGAGCTAACCCAAATAAAGATCTGATGTTCCCTCGGCTACAAATTATGGCGGGTGCAAAGCCTCAAAGGGTGAAACCAGACTGAGAAAGTGGTCTGATTGTGCCTTCGACATTGGAATTTATGTAAATCTGGTCTTCTGTACTTTGATCATGTTATTTATATGTTTGTTGTATTTTATGCAGAGGGGAGAAGCCCACTGCTGAATGTGTTGCAGATGCAATTTCTGAAAATCGAGCTGAAGTAATGCATTTTCCAGCTGCCGTGAATTCTGATGTGCCTTTGCCATCTAAAGACTGTCCAGACTGTGACGGGACGGTGGGCCTCATCTTTGCACACCTTTACAAACTGCTATTGTACTTTTTCTTTCACTGATTTTAATATCTTCAATGTGTGCGCACACTGATAGAATGGATGCCCATGCTTATTGGTCATTTCGCATCTCACCGATATTAGATAATTTGTTAATCATTATCCAGTGGATTTTTCATTAGGTACTTAGATAGGGGTACTGAACTTGGCATCCTTGCTGAGTTTTTTTTTACGTCTGTTGATGTGTCTGTTGTAACCGTTGGATTACTGATGTTCCAGGGTGTAATGGGGTGTCCTGAATGCAAAGATAAATTACAAGTCAGGATCTCTGCGGATGATGTGAGAAATTGTTGGATTGCTTGTTCTTTATGTATCTCTTTGGTTTATCTACACGTCGGGGAAAACAAAACCCCTTGATGATGGTTCTGATATCTGTTCCACAGATTATGGAGCCACCATGGAAAGCATATAATGTTCTGCGCAAGATGGACTATCCTTATGAGGTTAGTATAGATTTCTTGTCCTGGATCAATATGTTAATAGCTGCTATAATTTGGAACTTTTCCACCTGGTTTGTTATATTCAATAGTCACCCTTTGGTTCACCGAAAGGATGGTTGACTTGGTACTTTCCCAATAACAATTTGATTCTGTGTTGAAATTTAAGTTAATGCTTTACTCATGCTCGAAATGCTCACTGGTTGTGCTCGTTGGGAAGCCCTCCCCGTGTTTGTTGCTCACATATAACTACAACAAATACTGTATAAGGCTTCTTGACACCATATATTGGTCTTCTATAACCTGATTTTTGCTCATTTTTTGTTTCAGCATATCCGTGACAGCATGAAAGATCCTAGTATTGCTGCTTTTTGGTTGTTTACCTTCCCCCAGGTCGTGGGTGGGTTGAATTATGATGATGACATCAAAAGGAAAATTTGGTGGCAGTACGAGGTTTAAAGACCTACTCTCTCTAATCAATTTAGTCTGTTTGCTACTAAGTTTCTGCCCTAATTTCCAAAAGTGTGATATAAACTTTATGAATATATTACCCTTGGCTGTAGGAATCATTTCGATATGATAAATTACGGGATATCGTGGCTAAGCGAGCTCCTGGCTGGGAATTATTACAGGAAGTAAGACATATCTAGTCTCATTTGTCCTTGTACTAGTCATTGACATTTAAGCTTGATGCTTCCATATTTCATTTCACCTTCTCCGAAAATGTCAATAAGGCTAGAATTGTAGAGACAGTTTGAATGCACTCGCTGAAATTCACATATGGTTTATTTTTCCACCAAAAGTTTATTTATTTCCTCATTACCTATCTTTCACAGGCCTTGATCACGATAGACCCTATTCGTGCCAGGGAAGATCCAGTTATTGTGAAAAATCTTCCACACTACAGGGCCAAGAAGGCATTGGAGGCAGAGGTCATGAGACTTGATCCACCACCACGGCCAGAAAAGTGGGGAGTGAGTTACTTGCTGTCTTATACTCTCTCTACTCAATTAAAGATGTCCTGAAATTGAGATGAGATTATTCGTCTGGCAATAAACCATGTGTCTCATTAACTCGTCTTGCTTCGACTCGTGTATCAGGAGCTGGACCTTCCTCTGAATTCTTCATCCTGGAGTGAGGAAGATCTAAAAAAGCCAGAAAAGTTCTATGAGATGACCGTTCTTCTTAATGCACAAAGAGAAATGTCTGATAAAATGCTGGATGCACAATGGGAAGCTAAATGGCGTCAGGAAAAGGTCGGTAAACCTTTCATCAGCTTGACGCAGAGCCTCAATGGCCTGGTTTAATGGGAATAGACTAACCTTTCAAATTGTTTCTCAATCTTTTACTTCTAGATGTCATTTTTATCATTTTAGTAATGAAACTCTCAATGAAACTCTTTGCTTGATATGTAGATGGGGAATTGACTAATCTCTACCACCAATGCAGTTGAACCAAATGTTGGAGGAGAAGGTGCAGCCATACATCAAGGATGCCGACAATGGCATTCTCTCGCAACCAATCGTCTTACAACCACAAAATCAGCAGAAAGAGGTCTCACCTTTAGTCCTCTACTTTCATTGTGCAGAAAATGCATCGACTTAAAAGTTGCCTAGGCTGTAATGTGCTCTGCGGTCAAATTATCGCCCCTGAAAGTGCATCATATAATGTTTGGTTCTTTGGTTGCAGAGGAAGAGGCGAAAGAAATGGTGGATTTTCTGAGTTCGTGTGTTGTTCATAGGTAGATGGTGTTCTTATAGAGCCAATGACACGAGAAACCAGCGCAGTATCTGCAGTCTGCTTCTTCCTCCCGTGTCTGCATCTAGCTCCTGCAGCTAGAGATAACTTCCTTGCAGCATGCGAAATCAATGATGGCCAATCGTTGTAATGGTCGACCAGTTACGCTGATGTAAAGAAAGACATTATGAGGAGAAAGTGGTATATCTGTGCAACACTCAATGCATCGAGCAAGTGTGTTACTACAAAACAATTTTGTTTGATCTATATCGCTGTCACACGTACGTGGTTGTTTTAGTCTACATGAATATTTGACGAATTCATAAAAAGTTATTGATAAATGTATAACATGAACACCCCACCAAGGTGCTAACTCTGGATGGTGAGTGCGACTAGAGGGATGGGATTAGGTGCTATAGGGGTTAGCACCGTGATAACTAGCAAAAAACGCTACTAAAAACAACGAAATCACTACGGATTATTATAAAATCAATACAACATCTAAGCTAAATCACTACTAATTCAAACTATTAGTAGTTTTATCCTTGATTAAGACGGTGCTAACTATTGTACAATTAACACCGTAACGGCGTAACTCCTCCCGGGACTAGAACGTAGCCGCAACTCTGCAAGCCATCATAAACCTCCCACTGCACCTTTACCACAGCGAATATCCCACTGCACCTTTACCACAGCGAATATCAATACACCTCCACGAATTTGCGGTGAAATGCTGTAAAGTACCCGTTAATTTTGGCATTTTACAAATGGATCCTATCCTTTCTTTCTTCTGTCTGTCTTCCCCAGACAAACATAAATGGGAAAATTCCGAAAAACACCAGACCGAGTCACAAGGAATACTCTATCAGTTTGTTTGGTCTTCTGTTTCAGAATATCAGTCTAAAATTGGCTTTGAAGCTGAATTCAATCACCACCTCACAAAAAAAAAAAAAAAAAACAATCACAATTTTCCCCCGCCATGCATGCAAATCACGTCCACGTATCAATCACCAAGTAAAGCACACAAATTAAGCCAAAGAACCACCTCACTCCCCCCTTATATCCCTATCCCATCAACAACAGCAACAATCAATCAACAGAAACAAACCAGACACGAACATCTCTGTTTCGTTTCGTCACAGATCGAATCGATATGCTTCCGAAACTGCTCCTAGCCTTCGTGGCACTAGTGGTGGTGATGCTGGTGGGGACGGCGGAGGCCCAGACAGGGAAAGCAGCAGGGAGCCGGATGGCGGCGAGTCTGGAAGAACAAGTGGGTGTGGCCGGAATTAAGAAGATGGCGGAGGAGTTCATCCAGCCGGCGGCGGGCCGAATCTTCAGGAGGAAGCTTCAGCAGAGGGATCGGTACATTACGTACCAAGCGCTGAGGGCGAACAGCATCCCTTGCGGGTGGAAAGGCAACTCCTACTACGACTGCAGCTACCGCATCCGGGCTAACCCCTACACCCGAGGTTGCACCGAAGCCACCCGCTGCTTCCGATACACCCATTGATCAACTGCTCTTTTTTTCTTATTAATTAATAATTTGTTTTTTTAGATTTGGGATGGAATTTTGATTGATTGGATTCTATCGCGGCGTAGTTTGTAATGCTTTTTTTTTATGTTTGATTAGGGTAATAATAAATTGCTTGCTTTTATTTTTTGCCTCTAAATCAAGTCGATTTCCCTATACCCTTCCTCTTCTACACCAGTAATTTCTTTGTTTTTAACTAAATGAGAATGATGATGATTCTATTTATCATGCAATTGTGATTGTTGCTTTTCATTCTAGTACAAAGCTGCAACATTTGAATGGGTAAGGTTTGATGGAAATAATTAACAATGTGCGAAAAGAAATTCCAACATGATATTTCTTCAAGCCAATTCATTACGCTATACGCTTCGCTCTGATAAATAAGTAGTGCCCGTCTATCACTTTTTCCGGTCGATATCAAGTGACCGAGAAGGAAAGAATGCTCAAAGCAGTATGCAACAAAACAAATTCATAGTTGTACATATTATCACTCCAAAAGACGAAAAAATAAAAAGAAAAAAAAAACTTACCTCACGGTGTGTCGATTAACAATTGTTTAATATATGTTATTCTGATCAAATCGGATTGTATGTGATTGTAAATAAGATCTCCTTTTCCAAGGGAAAGGAAATCACCATAATGCATGAGACATGTCCAATTCGAAAGCGAGCCAGCTTTACCACCATCATCGAAATGCATTAACATGTGTAGAATAATGAAGGGAGATATCGTTGTTCGCTAGCTGTTGCTTTTGATGCATAATGAACCGCAATGATGCAGCCAAGTTGCAGCTACAAAGATGTCGAGAAAGCTAGCTCGAGAGGCGCCATGGCTACGTTGGAGATGATTAAGATTCGATTAATTTGTATTTGGAACTTGGAGCTTTATCGATGATGATCTCTAGCTAGCTCTAAGCATCATTACGAACGCAACGGCAACATTCAGCAGGCTGGCTCCCCCGGCCAAGTTTGTATAATGATGATGACAATTGTTTGCCAGGAAGAGATAATGTAGTCAATAATAGATTTTGGGATATGTTTGTCTCCTTTGAAAGGCAAAGCTAGGGTCAGTTTGTGATGATCATTAACTAATTCAACTACTACTTCACATCTTCTTTTTTGTTTCTCAAAGCTATCAACATCCTACTTCCTATGGAAGAAAGAAAATGGATCATTACTTCCACATTGAGAATTGGTTCTCTTCTCCAATGCTGGAGCCATAACTTTAGAAAAAAATGGATCATTATTACCATCTTGTTTGATTGGAGAAGAGAGTGGGAGAAAATCCAAATCCATCATGAAGGGATTAAACTTCTATAACATCCTATGTTTCTAAGTGATGGTTATTTTGTATAATATATAGTAACTTCATTTATTGGTATATTTCTGTATGTAGTTTCAAAATTCCCAAAAAGGAGTTTTTCTCGTCAAACCCATTTTCTCCTTATCTCAAATTCAATCTATATTACCATAGCCATGATTATATACTAACAAAAAAAAACTACCATAAATAATAGAACAAAAAAAATGCAACCTAAATTTGAGAGATTTTGCATTGATTTACTTGGCCTTTTTACATACCCCACAGAAAAAAAAAATCACAAGGCAATAATATAGAAGTAGCTAGACGAATACTTTTCCAGAAAGTAGTTCATCATCATCGACATCAAAAAAGAAAAAGGAAGAATCGAAACACTCTCCCTCGCAAGTCCCATCACCAAAGGGCCCCAATTTCCCGATCAAAAACCACATATTAATAATCCAATAGTGTACTAACTCTGTCGACACACACCGATTCGGACACGGCTTTCCTCTATTAATTAACTTCCGTAGAAGAAAATTAGTAGATTAATTAAGCATTTAAGTCTCTCCAAATAAATTCCCATAATCATCAATAAATCTCTCCTCCAATCTTTGCTCTCCAACCATCACCCAAAGGACAATGACAGCCTTTCACAACACATCACATAAACATATGTATATGGTCTTAAATTTGGCTTCGGTCTAATATCTCATTCTAATTATCCGGTTTGTTTCACATCAATTTTATAAATGGTGAACTTCATGATAATTAAATGAAAATCATTTACTGTTTGTTTGTATGAAGAATTTTTTGTTCGTTCAATTAACATTATAAAAACAAAATCATAAACACTACACAAACGCTGAAAATTAAAATTTTAATGATTAATTTTTGGAGTTTAGGCTAAAATGTATAGTACATACATGGTATTGATTAATTAATTCATACCAACTCTTCTCTCTCCATATCACTAGATTTGCTAAGCTCATTAATTCCTCCATTCACCGCCCATTAAATTCACCTTCACCAAATTTCCTTTCCTTTCTTTCTTCCCCCCTTCAAATCCAGTCCTTCTATATATATCCCAATAATTCTCCCAACCAAACCCAACTCCAACCTCACCTTCCATTCCAATCTTTTTAATTTTCTCTTCCCTTCCCCCCATATACTCTACCAAACTCTCCTCTCGGGAAAACACAAAGAAAGAAGAGAAAATGGCTTCTTCAAGCCACAGGATCATCACCCTTCTCTTAGCTTCTGTGGTGGCTGCTTCCTTCTTCCTCCCCTCCTCCATGGCCCTGAGCTTCGACGTCGGCGGTAAAGACGGTTGGGTGGTCAAACCTTCCGAGTCCTACGATCACTGGGCTCAACGCCTCCGCTTCCAAGTCAACGACTCCCTCGGTAATCAATCACTCCATCCTCCTCCAACTACATCTTGCAACGAGAATTGAAACGCCTGATTAATTTTCTTATCAGTTTCAAAATTTTATTAGATACCATTATGTCGTTGTTTGTCACTCAATCAGCCGTGAACACTTTATTACCCACATAATTAAAATGGGGATTATAACGACAATTATTGCACATAGGTGGTTCAGAATGAGATCCATCTATTCTGGCAACTTATTACTGCAGTAAAAACCTAATCTTTTTTACCGTTAGGGGTCGGGGTTAATTTTGATTTTTTACTGATGTATGGGTGGCAGTGTTCAAGTACAAGGAAGGGTCAGATTCAGTGGTGCAAGTGAAGAAAGAGGATTACGACAGCTGCGACACCAGCAAGAAGCTGAAAGTCATGAAATCAGGAACCTCCGTCTTCAACTTCCCTCAATCCGGACCTTTCTACTTCATCAGCGGCAACAAGAAGCAGTGTCTCGCCGGCCAGAAGCTCGTCGTCGTGGTCCTCGCCGTCCGATCTCCCCCGGCGACCCCCAAGACGCCAACAGCGCCGCCGTCCCCTGCCCCTGCTCTGCCTCCGACAGCATCTCACCCGCCAAGCTCCGCCCCGGCAGGAACTCCCGATCTGGCCCCACAGCCGTCCGGCGGTTCTTCTCCTCCTGCCACCGCGCCATCGCAGGGTGCTGCTGCTCCCGGTGGTTCTCCCGCCGGCGCTCCCTCGAACTCCCCTGCCACCGCGCCTTCACAGGGTACTATTTCGCCCGCCGGCGCTCCAGCTGGTACCTCGAACTCGCCTGCCGGACAGCCGGGTAGTTCCCCTCCTGGGCCGCCGGGGTTGCCGGGCAGCGCTGACCAGACTTCCCCGCCGGAGGCGGCTAAGAATTCTTCATCGGCGGTGGCAGTGGTGATCGCTTCGCCGGCGTTGGTGGCTGCTGGATTGGGATTCATAGCGATGTTCATCTGATCATATCTTTCCTATTGAGTTATCCGTAGATTAGAGTTTTTTTTTTCCTTCCTTTTACCTTGTTCTTTTTCCTCTTTTCCTTTTTGGCTTCTCGTTTTCATGGGGTGTTGAATTTGGATTTGACGATGAGGGGTTTTATGGATTTGTTGAACTTGTGTTCATTCGGTGTTACATATTTCATTGGATCATGGTATCTCTTCTCGTTGTTGTTTATTGCACCTTTGATTTTGACCTCTAGACCTTTGGTATTGTGTTTTGGCACAAGTGACACAAGTTTGTGAGACTTCAAAGTGCATCACCAATTAATTCATTTGGCTAAAAGCAAATGCCTGTCAATTGTAGTACCCCCATCAAGGCAGCTTTATGAATTATGAGGGCTCATGAATGTGTTTTTCAAGTTGGATATCTAGCATTAGTGACGAGACTTGTCTTTCGAGTTTCGAGTCATTCACTACCACTATGTATACATTGTATACTCATGTGGTTTTTGAACCAGCGTACACTTTCTTTCCTTTCATTCTATGCTTTTTGCAATGCTTTTTTTTTTTTTTACCTATGTTCCATATGGAATATGTACACACAGACATGGTGAAAAATAAATGAGAACAATAAATAAATAGTAAATAATTATATTAGTATGATCCAAATTCGAAAAGAAGTTGAGCAAAGCATGATGAGATCGGGAGACATGGCTAATTTTGATAACAAATCTCATAGGTGTTGCTCATGTGCAGGTATTACCCTAGTTTGAAGGAAAAATTAGTTGATAACTATATGCTGTTAGTTATGGCAAAAGAAAAGCATGTGATGAATTGATGATGTATAGTTACGGGGTTAGCTGTAGGAAGTCCAACATCAACATACGAGGAAGGATTGAAATATGGTACAGTACCCGCGGTTCGACCAGAAAATTATCTCGTACCAGAAGCGAAACTATTAGGCGGCATTTAGAGATATAATACGATTGAACTAACGTTAAACTACGATTTCGACATACAATAACTTACCACTAATTTTTCCGATACGACCTCCGGTACAGTATTTCAATCCTTACATATGAGACGTAATATGTATTATATATATATACACACTATCCAGCCGCTACGGATATAAACAAAAGCATACATACATACATACGAACCAAACAGAATTTTGTCGGCAAGTTGCTGAATGGATTGGATTTATATATTAACGCAACGCAACGCAACGCAACTATGTGGAGAAGATAGAGACGTTCTGATCGTTAGAGTTCAAACTTCAAAAGAGAGACTGAGCGAACTCCTGATGGATTGTGTGGAGCAGCCAAATGCATGCCACGTACAGTTACACTTACACCAATTGACCCGCAGCTAGCTAGCTAGGTCGCTCTCTGTTTTTGTCCGGCGCCCTTTCTCCATCAGCTAGCCCTCAACTCATCATATCATATTCATATATACCAACCAAGTGCACTGCCAGAGTTTCTGCCACGTTTTTTTCTTTATTCATTACACTAACGACTTAGACCCTCGTTTTTAAGTACTTGTGGACAGATTATTCTGCCAAGTCACATGTCAGTTCAAGCTTCTAATTACAGATATCTATTCTATACACTTCACTAAAGAGATATCATTGAATCTATACGTAACAACAATATAACGACACCGATAGATACTTGCACTAATGACGGATAATATATTTCGGCCGGGCGTCGCGCCGGCCGCAAAAAAGTTTCGGTCCGGCGGCGCACCGTCCACAAGATTTTTTCGGCCCGGCGGCGCACCGGCCACAAAATTTTTTAGGCCCACCGTGTTTTTTCGCCGGAAAACTGGAAAATTTGTCGGAAAATTGAAAAACTTGCCGGAAAAAGTAAACTTACTTGTTTTCCGACGATTGAGGACGATGGGAGGTTGACGCACCTGCTTAGTGATGATTCATTGATGCGTGTCCGCAGTTTACGTCGAGGATGGGCTTTCCCGATGGTTTTCCGGCGACTTTTCCGACGAGCGTCGATTTTTTCTTATTCAATACGTTTTCTGAAAGTTGGATATGTTGTAGATTGTGAAATTTCTTAACCAAAGATGTACATATATACTTTTTTTTTTTGGTTGGCGGCAAATAGCAATTTGGTTGGCGGCAAATAGCCGTTCACCAAGATAAACCCATTGTCTCGAGAGTATCTGCCGCCAATAACCTTCAATTTTTTAATTTATCGATTACCATTGATAGATCTGCAACGACAAATCGTCCGATCTCATAAGTTTTTCGGAGGTTCATGGAATCAGGTAGTCTCGAACATATAGTTTTTTTTTTCAAAAGATATCATGTATTGATCGAAAAAATAGGCAGTTACACCCTGGAAACCAGTCAGGTCTGGAAATTAAAGAAGCGACTCATAGTCGGATACAAAGAGAGGGTTTTCCTAGCTACCAAATGAGCTACCCTATTGTTCTCCCGACCTACAAAACGCACACTAAAGGCCCGGCTGAGTATGAAAATAATGAGCAATCTCTTCCAGAACAGCACCCAACCGGCTGTCCCTTGTGTCGGCTTAATTTATTTTGTCAATAATTACCTTTGCATCGCCCTCAAATCGGACCTCCGACAAACCTTGCTACACACACCAAATAATAGCTTTCCCGAAGCACAAGTAATTCCACCACTATAGGATCATCTAATTGAGAAAACTGAACCCCTCTAGCCATAAGTTCGAGTAAAAAGACAACGCTTTTATTTTTTATATTTCGAAAACTATTGGAAAAGGTTGCTGAAATTATCGAAGCCCAGTAACTTTCTATTATGGTATCCGGCTAATAAACAATTACCTGTATTGGCCCAATACAATAACGAGGCAGGCCCGGCCCAGCTTCAATGTTTACTATGGACCTTACGACCCGTTTGCGCGGTGCGATCTTCTATTCGAGGAGTTCCGCCATCCATTCCATCCACCGCTGCCTACTCCTCTGTACTCCGATCTTCGTTCCGGCGTACCTTCCCCCGACGTTCTCCAGCTGCCGATAACAGTGACTGTGTTTTGACTGCTTCTTATATCTGCTTCCTCTTTAGTTCTCCGCCGCAGACCGTGAATTGATCCTTTCATCTTCGTTGCAGAACCCTATAAGATACTGGCTTCGCTTCCGCTGCCGTTACTCCTACATTTCCAGTGGTGGGTTATCTCCAATCAATTAGTTTTTAATTTCCCTGGTTATCATTCTGCTCGTCTAATAAATTTAGCAATTTTGGTTTCTGGGGTGGGTTCCGTTTAGCCCAATTTGTTGCATTTCGTTTTCATACAGAAAACTCTATTGAATCTAGGGATATGTATAGGGTAGTGAAAGTAGAAGAGTGGCAGAAAAGGCCAAGTCTTTTCCATGAATGAGCTACCTTGTTAGTAACTATTATTTTATCTCTGCCTCGACCGAATGCTTACTTTCTTCCCATTTCATGTCAGGGAGTGTGATGCTATACAGTTGGGAAAAACTGGAATGAATCTTCCTAGAGTTCTGTCCCGTAGGCTTTGTTCATGCTCGTCATCCTATTCAACATCTTCTATCTCATGGATATCTCCCCTGCAAGATGTCGATGCCATCAAGGACCCCCCACCACAAACTCATAACACTCTCCAGGAACGACAGAGAAGACGGCGTAGTAAATTCATATCTCATGACTCTGCCGTAACCTTAATCCAATCCGAGCGAGATCCCCAGCTTGCATTGGAACTATTCAACAGGGTAGGTGAGCAAGATGGGTTCAATCACAATCATGCAACCTATTCCACTATACTGCACAAGCTCGCACGATCCAAGAAGTTCGATGCTGTCGATGCAGTTCTCCATCAGATGACCTATGAGACGTGTGATTTCCACGAGAGCATGTTCCTCAATCTTATGAACCATTTCTCCAAGTCCATGTTGCATGATCGAGTGCTAGAGATGTTCTATGCGATTCAGAAGATTACTCGTGTTAAGCCCTCTCTCAAAGCTGTGAGCACTTGCCTTAATCTCTTGATTGAATCACAGCAGGTTGATCTGGCCAGAACTTTCCTTGTTAATGTGAAGAAGCATCTGGATTTGAAGCCGAATACTTGCATTTTCAATATCTTGGTTAAGCATCACTGTCGGGTTGGAGATCTTGAATCTGCTCATGAAGTGATGAAGGAGATGAAAATGTCGAAGCTTTCTTATCCCAACTTAGTCACCTACTCAACTCTCATGGATGGTCTTTGTCGGCTTGGCAGACTCAAAGAAGCAACAGATTTGTTCGAGGAGATGGTGTCAGAGCATCAGATTGTACCTGATGCTCTTACGTACAATGTATTGATAAACGGATTTGTTCAATCCGGAAAAGTTGATCGAGCCAGGAAAATTATGGAGTTCATGAAGAGCAATGGATGCACTCCAAACCTATTCAACTACTCGACCCTAATGAATGGGTTCTGCAAGGAAGGTAAAGTGACAGAAGCCAAAGAGGCTTTTCAGGAAATGAAGACTGTAGGATTAAGACCTGACACAGTTGGTTATACGACATTGATTAATTGCTTATGTAGAGGCGGAAAAACCGACGAAGCCCTGGGGTTACTTCAAGAGATGCAGGAAACACAGTGTAAAGCCGATGTTGTGACATATAATGTATTGCTGAGAGGGTTTTGTGAAGAAGGAAGGTTCGCTGATGCCCTAGGGATGCTAAAGAAGGCAACTTGTGAAGGGGTTTACTTGAACAAAGGGAGTTATAGGATTGTTTTGAACTGCTTGTTGAAGAGAGGTGAAGTGGTGGAAGCTGCTGTGTTCTTGGGTTTGATGCTTGATAAAGGATATTTGCCGCATTATGCGACTTCAAACGAGTTGTTGGTGAAATTATGTGAGGAAGACAGGGTGTATGATGCAGAGATGGTGTTGTCAGGGCTGATGGAAGCCGGATTCAAACCTGGAACCGAGTCTTGGTGTTGTTTGGTCGAGTTAGTTTGCAGAGAGAGAAAGTTGCTGGCTGCATTTGAGCTACTTGATGCACTGGCTGGAGGGTAAGTATTTATTCTTCATTCTTTACAAACAATCAGAAATAAGAAGCAATGAAAGAACTCTGCTGGATAAGGTAGCTTGTAGGACTTTATCATATTTCTGGTGCTATAACTGGAACTCGTCTTACCGAATTTGCACACTGACGACAGCTGTTTTAGCTATATGACTTGTAGGACAGTACTAGGCACTTTTCCATGTACATCAAATGTAGGTTCCAAAGATCAGAGAACTTATATGTGTAATGCTGTAAATGGCGATTATAGAGAGCAATAGGAAGTGGTGAGTGGTGGGAGAATCCTATGATCCCATTATTATAACATGGCGACCACCATCTTCGATAAAATAAAAACATGCCGACCACCACCCATTATTCAATTGGCAAGGATTGGCTTAGTTACGAAAGTGTTTGCTCTTCACGTCGCACATGACTTGGTTGCTGTCTATAAAAGAGCCATCTTGTAGGGCATAATGATCACACCAAATCCAAACTCACCATTGTAGTTCTCTATCTTCCTGAAGCTTCTCTTGTACTTTCCTAATGGCTGCAACTCATTTCTCAATGGGTTCATTGGTCCTGGTCTCGGCCCTGTTATTAGTAGCCATCGCCGCTGCAGAAAACTACAACCCTGCTACTACTACTACTACTTCAGAGGGAGCTGCTCCTGTAGTTAAGCCTGATGACAAACCAGCATACCACAATGGATACGTTTCCACGCCGGCGCTGGAGAAGCTGAAGTCGAAGATGCACCAATACGAGCATGGCTGGAAGCCAGAAGAAGCTGACCACCAACCCAAATCAGGAAATGGATACGGTTCGAAATCAGAGTCCGTGCATCCCGAGCCACGAACCAATCAGGTCAAGCCATCCATGCCGAAAGCAGAGAAGCCAAAGGTGAGCTCCGAGAAGAAGTCGTCGAACTATGGAGCGTATGGGCTGAAGCCGGAACATGGTTTCCCAATTGGCGTTGAAGGAGTTGTAGTGTGCAAATCAGGATCTGACTACCATCCCCTTCAAGGTACTTGAACCACGAGTAAATATTTAACAATCTGCAGACCATTTCTTCGTACTTTCTTTTGTTCTGTTCGTATCTGAATTCTGACTGCGTTTGACATGCAGGAGCTGTGGTGAGAATAACTTGCTCGGGCGAGGAGGAAGAGCACAAGGTGTTGTGCTCAACTGACGAAAAGGGGTATTTATTCAAGACTCTGCGGGCTTATGGTGGTAAACCGGAGCTATGCAAGGCATTCCTGGAGAAATCGGCGTCGGAGAAATGCGGTGTGCCGACAGATGTGAACAAGGGCATCAATGGCGCCCCCCTGTCTTCGTACAAAATTCTCCATGACAAGCACGTCAAGCTTTACCCTATCGGCCCTTTCTTTTACTCCGGTGGTCAGCCCAATGCTCAGCAACAGCGACCGTCGAAATCTCCCGCCGGCTACTGATGCCCAGAATTTTATTTTCTTTACCTTTTGATCCCCCAAGAATTTTTTGATTCTTGAACAAATCTAATCTGTTATCATTTGTTCCTATGCTCTGTCTGCATGTATTTCATTGTATTGTTTTTCTCTGGTTCGAGAATCGACCATTTCGTTTGTTTTGTTACTCAACTTAATTGAATTGCTGCTGGTGTTTAAATCGGACTCTTTGGTGTACTCTGTTATACCTTAACGCTCGCCTTACTGGTTTAATCACTCATATGGTTTCACAATCCATCGGTTTAACTGAAGGTACTAGAACTGGGATTAATGAATTGTAGATTAGGCTACAAATAAATTATAGTGACAAAAAATAACACAGACAAGCAGGAAAAGGAAAACAACTTTCTCACTTCCCTTCCCTCTCAATGTCAAAACCCAGAATCAGATCTCCATTAGCTGGCAACTGCAGCAGGGGCAGGGGAAGAAGTGTACCAGCCATGATGAACCTCGACAGCCTTTTTAGTCCTGGCAAGCCGTGATTTCCTGCGTGCTCCTGTGTTCCTGTGCAGCGTCCCGACTTTCACAGCTTTGTCGATCACCGAATAGGCTTCTGCAATTAGTTTCTCAACTGGAAGCACCTCCTCGGGTTGTGGCTCTTGTTTCTTCCTCAAATCATCTAGTGCTTCCAACACCTGCAGCAGCAGCATTCAGAGAGATAAGCAAATGCTTCATCACAATGATTCCTTTGCCCCCAGTTGAATCCCACGAAAACTTATGAGTGATGCCAGCTGCTATGAATTTGTTCCCTAACTAGCATCAGCTCTCTATAGGATGATGGGGCACCATTGTCTAATCTTCAGGTCAGCTCAGCAGATATCTTATAGAAATTGTAACAAGGATACTTGAAGACCAAGCACAAAAAATGAGTCATGAACTACCATGAGAAACTGCTTCAACTCGAACCATCTAGACCCTAGTATAAAATGGTTTCTTGCTTCCCAAACAATTGCGAAGTTCAATGCTACAAAATTTCCCAGGTATGGCTAGTTCCTATTCTACCCTGAATCTAAGCAATCGTTCACTTTATGTGGAAAGGTACAGAGAAGGGTTCACATAAGAAAAGGAATCCTACTAGGAAACTAGATAAAAGCTTGCTTCTAAATATAGCTTTATGTCCTTGTCAAAAAAAAATATAGCTTTATGTGCAGCCACTTGGCTTGCAGAGCTGCAAATATATGCTATTAAAACACACAGACAAATCAATGTATTTGAACGAATAAATATGAGGGGAAAATGCAGCGAATAACCACAGGCCCATAAAGGAAAAGAAAATGAAACAGAGAAGAAAACCTTTCAACTTTTCAGCTACACGGAGAGCAGCTTGCAGCCAATTAAAGGAGTAAGGAGCTCAGATGCACCTTACTCAACCGTAGGGTGAGACCATATGAGATACTCTGAGAGCAGTTCCATACCCAGGGTACCTCTGAAAACTTATATAACTGTGCGGAACATGCTTTGGCAAGAAACTGAGTTAACCTACACCTACTCTCCCAAGAGGACATTTTCAGTCCTAAGAACTGATGAAAACATCCAACCCATCCATCATTCGAACTTCGGGCCAGCATTCACTCCCATGTATCCGATGAAGCTATTTCACCAAGCTCAAAAACCCCTTAATCCATTTCTATGATGTAGCTAACCTGCAGCGCAAACTAGCACACATACCACTTTCCAGTCTGATGCATACCCATCTTCCTACACCTCAATTTTACTCCCCTTAATTCCAAAATGGAGATTGAGACATTGAAATCTAAGCCTAGATTCTATTCACCTAGAATGTTAAGATCAAATACTACCACACACAAAAAAAAAAAAAAAAACCAACCCAACAGATAAGAAAATTTGGTATAATCCCATTCCGAGAAACCAAGTTGACAAAGGTGTAGCTTTTCATGTTGCAAGCAATGTCACACACATGGACCTTATCCAAGTCTCGACTTTGATTCTGAAACAATGTCACACACATGGAGTACAATCTACAGTCCAAAAACCCTGCTTCACTATTTTATTCCACAAGAGCCTAAAATAAAATTTCCCAAAGTTCCAATCTTTGGAAGCACAGACTGTAGAGAATGAAGGGGGGAGAAGAAGAGCAGGGTTACCCACCTTCCTCATCCGGGTTCTGACTTCA
Organism: Linum tenue; assembly: GCA_946122785.1. Lineage (NCBI taxonomy): Eukaryota > Viridiplantae > Streptophyta > Magnoliopsida > Malpighiales > Linaceae > Linum > Linum tenue. Next base: position 352,335 of record CAMGYJ010000005.1, on the reverse strand, counting down.
GACTTGCGCGCTTTATTGTAAACGCGTCTCTTCTCGGCCTGGCGAGCTCTCTTGACCGCCGAATCGGCCTTCCTGCCCGGTGCAGCCTCGCAAACAACTGAAGAACGGCGAACAGACCATTCTACTGGCCTCATCGACAGGCATCCTAAAACCCAACAACAAAACAGCTCAATCAAATCAAAACCCCCGACAGAATGTAGTAACCCAAGGAAATTGCCCAAATCGCCAATTGGAGGAAAGACTAGTTGCCTGTACTGAAGAGACTCGGATTATGCGAAACGGAAGAGGAGAAACTGATGGACTTTGATTGAGATGGAAGAGAAGAAGAAGTGGTGGCGGTAATGGAGAGATTGTTCAGTCTGGAAGTAAGGGCGGAGCAGCAAGATAGAACTGCAGCTGCCATGGCAATGGCTCACAGAGTGTGTTGTGCTCTAATGGCGGGGAGGATTGAATTCGGAATTCGGAAAGGCTTTTCGTTTTAGGAACTGTTTCCGCTATCTTTTTTGCTTATCCACTGCACTGCCACTGGCGGGGGGCGAAGATAGAGCAAGCACGGCATCCACGGCCGCCGTTAACGTTATTAACGGAGAAGGATGGGAAGGTGTGAGGGGTAGACTACATACCCTGCACCCGTACAGATGCATTTGGGCCGTCCGATGCAAGGGGACCAATGTGCGGTCCGGTCTTGATGATTTCTTCAGTCTCCCAAACCGTGGCTTCCAGTTAAGGTAACTTACCAATGTAATTAACTGTCCATAACAGTTACACTTACATCAACTAAGTGTGGGATTATCCTCCACTCAGCGCCTTTGATTGACATTCGCAAGATTTCTCGTCGTTTGAATTTCAGAGCTGACTGGATTGCTCTGTCACAAGCTCGTCGTTCTTTCCCAACTCCCAAGTGATTGGCTTACTATTTTTTATTTAATTTCAGCCCATGTATGATAGTTGTTTCTATGTATATGATTTTCGAAGATGAATCAAAGTTCTGATTATTGTAAGAGAAAAAATCTAAGTGTGGGAAGTTTTAATATGACTTCTGAAAAATTCTTAGTGAAAAACCAAGGGCACAAGAATAAATTTAGTATATTTAGTATGTTCTAGGACAACATTCCTTATGGTATACGGCGTAACTTCAAATGAAAGTCAAAATGGTCATATGATTACCTCCAAAGCGAACACAAATAACAAGGCCTCATATCACTGTGTTTATCAATGTCTTGAAGCCTCTTGAGGGTAGGATTAGTAGTCTTATATCTCAACTTTTTTTTTTTGTAGAATTATATCTCAACTTTTAGTTGTGATAGTTGAGTTGAGATTGTTTTGTCTCAGCTTTTAGCTGATGCGACATACACAATCACACATACCAAACGTTGTATTCTACAATGCATCAAATTCGACAATACATGTATAATATTATACATGCATTCTCAACAATACATCTATTTAACAATCGCAACTTCCAAACGACCCCTAAGGATAATTTACTACTATATAATATATTGTAGTTCTATTGTAATAAAAAAAAAATCTATTAAAGTATCGATAGAATTACCCCTTTTTTCTAATATTTTCTAAATACCCTAATCTCTAATTCTAAATTACTCAACTCCGTCTAATTATTCTCTCAACCAATCTAAATCTATTTCTATATTCTAGCTTACATTAACATTGGGAGTTAAGCTAACTGCCTACAACAAATCCCTAATTCAAAGGACTGGTCCCTGGTCACTGTAACTAGCTACCCATGGTAAAGTATGAGTGACAGTAGTAAAGTAGTAGTAGCGGTTCAACAAGTGAAGTGAGAGCTCATTGGAACAGAACAGGAAGGCGGTAAAGGAAAACCCAGGAAGAGAGAAAGAAAACGAGGAAGTTGAGTTTCTATTTGTGTAGGATCCAAAGGCCAGCTTTCTAAGGTTGTGGGTTTGGATGTTTCTCTTTCAGCTCTCTATAAGTATCATGATGATTATCGTTATCCTGAGATCAGATATGCATCATCATCGCCATCATCAGCTGCTGGCCTGGCTGGGAAGCTAGCCAGAGAGAGAGAGAGAGAGAGAGAGAGAGAGAGAGAGCATCGTCGTCATGATCATCATGAGAAATGAAGATATGGCCATGGACTCCCAAACCATCATCATCATCAAGGGATCCCCAAACTGCTTATAATTACCACCCATATTTTGTTTGTGCAGGTAGGAGTAGGAAGGAGGAGGTAGCGCGTGCTCTGCTGCCCTGCCATGGCTATTTCTCCATGCACAAACAAAAACTACTCAATTCCCACCGTTGGACCCTACGAACCTTGGCTTGATTCACAGTTTCACAGCCAGAGAGAGTCCAAATTCCAACCAAACAAACCGGGCCAGGACAAAGTTGTTTCCGTTTGGGATACCCTGCTTTTATGAACTTCTGCATTAGTCAATTGTTCCTTTTTGTTGTATGTAACCCCCGGCCGGCCGGAATCAGTGGGGTGGAAAATCTTCTTTGCAATTGATGCATGCTAGCTAGGGTCACATTTTGATTTGTCACAACTCCTCTAGTTTAGTCCAATTCATAACTTCTGGTTCTCCCCGGTCACGCGGTAATCATAATACTTTTTTTTCCCCGTAGTTTCAATCTCGATATTTATAAGAAGGTTGACCCGATGAAATCGGTAGTGTTATAAAATCATTTGAATTTGATTTAAGATAAGGCAGGAAATGATGATAAAATCCATTGCAAACACGAATATTGAAGGAAGAGCATGACGGTCGACAAATAGTATTTTTCTTTATTGATGTTGTAAGTCGAGTTTAGCCTGTTGGCCCGATCCGGCAAGTGGGTTGTGGGTCAATGGTCTGATTGTTTTGGTCCAATTTAGCTCGAGTATATGAAAACTTCATTATATTGTTCGTGCATTTTTATACTGTATCAATCATCATACAACATATGGGTAAATAACATACGACATTACACCAAAGCAGCATTTCGTACTTGGATCCAATGTATAGCGAAAATTCAAAGACACACGCATACTATAAATATTCAAAGTTCAACTTAGAATTCTCAAGATAGGGTTAGGAGAATGGGAAACCCGAAAAAGAGTCGCATTTCGCAAACCAAAAGGAAAAACAACATCGTGTAACTGATATCCAACCTGGGAACCTTGCTAAGGGTCGACGACCCACAAGTGTGTGTCCCTCATTTTCCTCACCGTGTGAGGGGTCAACCTGTGGATTGACAACCTTGATGCTATAGGGTGTGGACTTTTTGTTTGTTGGGGTTGTTTGGTTTAGTTGATAGTTTAGGCGTGATTGTTACCGTGTGTGCATTGTTCATAATGCATAATTATTTTTAATTTATACTTTAATAATTCTACCATTGTTGTGTTGATGTGGAAAAAAAAAATATCACTCAAAATAAGTGATAGTAATATGTCTACTAAAAAAATTGAGATTATTGAGAATACATTGTTAGGTGCTTTATTTATTCCAACTATACCCCCAACTTTTTTATATGGTTTGTTATCTTACATTAAAAAACAAAAGGTAAAACTTCTATTTCTCTCCAAAAGTAACATAATATTCTTAAATACTACAATAATTATCATCATAATGAAATAATGTAAAATATTATATATTAATTTTCTTAATATATATATATATGGTGACTACTTCGGTGCACTCACAAAAATGGGTGCGTTCAATGCACCCAACTCAAAAATTAGTCTTAAGGTGTCGGATGTTGAATTTTAATTTGTAGAATCAGTGTAATATGATGATATAACATATGATAACAACTAATTAGCCGATTACCCTAAGCCTTAGACCTCCAATTTTGAGTTCTATCACAAACCCCAAATTGTAAACCCTAACCCTAACCCTAAATCTCTAAACTCTAAATCCTTCAAATTAAAGTAAATCTTCAATGGTTTTTGTGCAAATTCATGTGCGTTATTGTTCATCACATCACAAGTGATGATTGACATAATTTTTACATAAATCGCATGTTTAAAATGATGGTTATGAAGTGAGTGCACTGAACGCACCCAAAAAAGTGAGTGCACTGAAGACGCCACCATATAGGTGATGTCTTCGGTGCACTCACTTTTTTGGGTGCATTTAGTGCACTCGCTTCATAACCGTCATTTTAAACATGCGATTTATGTCAAAATGATGTCAATCATCACTTATGATGTGATGAACAATAATGCACATGAATTTGCACAAAAAACCATTAAAGATTTACTTTTATTTGAAGGATTTAGAGTTTAGAGATTTAGGATTAGGGTTAGAGTTAACAATTTGGGGTTTAGGGATAGATATCAAAATTGGAGGTCTAGGGCTTAGTGTAATCCGCTAATTAGTTGTTATCATATGTTATATCATCATATTACAGTAATTCTACAAATTAAAATTCAAAATCTGACACCTTAAGACTAGTTTTTGAGTTGGGTGCATTGAACGCACTCATTTTTGTGAGTGCACCGAAGTAGTCACCATATATATATATATATATATATATATATAGGTGGCTACTTCGGTGCACTCACTTTTTTTGTGTACTCAGTGCACCCAACTCTAAAGTGTATGTAATACATCAAATTTTGAACTTTAATTAGTACTCCCAATCTATTATGATGATATAACATAGAATCATAACAAATAAATCTATTACGCTAACCCCTTAACCTTCAATTTTTAATTCCAACCCAAAATCCCAAATTGTAAACCTAAACCCTAACCCTAAATTCCTAAATTCTAAATTCTTCGAATTAAAGTAAATTTTGAATGAATTTTTTTCAAATTAATGTGCTTCTTGTTCATAATATCATAAGCAACAATTGATACCGTTTTGACATGAATCGCATGCTCAGAATGACAATTATGAGGCGAGTGCACTGAGTGCACCCGAAAAAGTGAGTGCACCGAATACGCCACCATATATATAAAATATTACACTTGTATGGTTTACAATGTATCAATTCAGCCATCACCAAAATCAAACCACCCGTAAATGAGTATATCATATATGGTTACTTAAATCAATCAAAATAAACTGACTTTTGCTATATTACTGTGTGAGTGAATTTTTTACTTCAACTGAGACTGACTAGTGAAGCAGCAGCCAGCCCAGCCTGCCTGCCAGCAGGATTGAGAAGAAGGCTGAGGAAGAAGAAGCAGAAGAAGAAAAGGTAATAATAATAATAATAAGTAAAAACAAAAACAATCTATTCTCTCTCTCTCTCTCTGAATCTCTGGTTCTGGTCTGGCCCTCTGCTGCACACTTCCTCACGCACGCACGCAAAAATCCTATCTCTCTCCATCTCTCTCTCTCTGCAATCTGTGGCGTTGCAGGTGCACTCTTCTCTTCTCTCTCTTTGTTGCAAAAACAAAACGCCACAGACAGCCTTTCATACATCACTCCCCTACTCCCTATACTTCCCCTGACCCTGACCCACCTCGCTCCATTGGAAACCAAGAAGATAAATTTGCCATTACCCAATAGAATAGAATTGCCAACAAGAAAAGGTGAAAAAAATGAAAAGGCTGTGGGAGGGAATAGGACAGAGCCGCTCGGTTCAGATTTCATTTCAGAATGCAGAAGAGGCCTCTCTTTCTCTTTCTCTTTCTCTTTCTCTTTCTCTTTCTCTCTGCCAGCAGATCCATATGATATCCCCACACACCACCACTCACCAGAAGAAGAAGAAGCAGCAGAACACGACAGTGGGAAGCAAAGCAGCAGATTTCATTTCAGAGATTTCTTTCTTTTCCTCCCTGATATCCTAACCCAAGGGCGCTGATCACATAATTACATGGTGAAGTCATACGATATTGATAAATTTCAGGCACTTGAAGTTGAAATGACCAACCAAATAGTCATTTCCATCATCACTAACCATCATCAACAAGTGTTTCGTCTAAATCAGAATCAATGAGTACGTAGTAGACTCATTCGAACTAGTAATGCATGGGGAGAAAAATAAAAAAAAGTGCACATACATTGAGAATTGCAAATAGACCCATCTCATGTTGCACAGGATGAATCAATGTTGGGGGTGAGTTGAGTTATGTTTGGGCAAGGAGAGTTGGTGCAAGACAACACATCTTGATATGAAATACAAAGAACAAATCCAATGATATAAAATTTGACTTCTACACATAAGGACACACATGATACACTAGAGATGTACACTCACTCTTATTCTAGAGTTGAAATATGGACATGATATATTGGGTAGGAGACTTGTTATAAATTCACACCTCCAAAACTCATTCACTAGTCACCCACAAAAATTTAGCATATGTAATATAAATTCACACCTCCAAATTAAAACCGTCAAACCGATTTAAACCATTGAACCAGTAAAGTAAACGGTTTGAAGATCATTGGCAAGATCAGGGCTTGATCGATGTAAACCGTTAATACATAATATATACATATATGCGTATTGTTTATATAGTAATAAATAATAATTTATAATTTTAATACCTTGAATGTAATTTTTTAAAGTACCGTACAACGATTAACATCACTTTCCATAACGGAGATTGGAAGAGAGTAAAAACGCAATATTTAAACCCGAAAAACCGATACATCAATTCGGACCATTGAATACTTCTACGGTTTTAACCAACTAACGATTCGAACACATAATAACTCTACGATTCTATGATTCATTTTCAGCACCGACTTTGATCGAACCCGATCCAATTAACCAGCCATCTTGACTACACTTGACAACACTACTACCCCACCCCACACATGAATGCACTTTTTTCTTCTTCTTTTTTTTCCCCGTTAAATTTAAATCACCTTCCTTCCTTTCACTCTCCACTCTTTTAAACCTCCCTTTCCCCTTCATTTCCTCCACTCCATCCATCCTATCCCTCTCATTTCCCATCCTCCCCGCCTTCTCCCTTCCCACCATGGACCCCCAGCTCCTACTCGACTGCTTCCCTCACACCACCACCATCACCCACCGCTACACTGCCGCCGCCGCCGCCGACAACAACAACTACAACCCTAACTACACCACCACCACCACCACCGCCGCCGCTTCGCAGCAGCTCCTCCCACCAGGCTTCCGCTTCCACCCGACCGACGAGGAGCTCATCACCTACTACCTCCTGAAAAAGGTGATGGACTCCACCTTCTCCGGCCGCGCCATCGCCGAGGTCGACCTCAACAAGTGCGAGCCGTGGCACCTCCCGGAGAAGGCCAAGATGGGTGAAAAGGAGTGGTACTTCTTCAGCCTCCGCGACCGCAAGTACCCCACCGGCCTCCGCACCAACCGCGCCACCGAGGCCGGCTACTGGAAGGCCACGGGGAAAGACAGGGAGATCTACAGCACCAAAACCTCCGCCCTCGTCGGCATGAAGAAGACGCTCGTTTTCTACCGCGGTAGAGCTCCCAAGGGGGAGAAGAGCAACTGGGTTATGCACGAGTACCGCCTCGACGGCAAGTTCGCCTACCACTACCTCTCCCGCTCCTCCAAGGTCCCATATTTCTTCCCTTCTCTAAGTTCTAACTACGTGGTTTTCTGTGTTGTTTTTTGTCACTGGCAAACCGTGTTTTCCTCGCCTTACTTGCTCCATCCCAACAAGCAAAACCAAAATTACCCAACAAAAAATAATGAAAATTAAAAAGGAACTGTACGAACGGGGTGATATCTTGGCTTTACCGTTATTCACCAGGGGATCATCAATGCTTTTATTTATTATTATTGTTTGTATGAGAAGGGTGATAATAAGGAGCTATATATTATTGGTACTACTACTACACTCTTCTTTTTAACTAGAGGAGTACTGAGAATAAGTGAGGGTGCGGCCGGCTTTTGATAGTTAATGATATGATGTTTCCATTCCATTATTGGGTTCCGAAAGTGATTACTCCTTCCTTCCTGGAAACTACGAACGACGTAGTTCAGAGTTCGATCACAGCATTATTTCGCAGCAACATTTATGTTATGCTAGAGTACTAATAAGTGTACCATTTTTCATGGGTGGAAACTGGAAAAAAGGGGAGATGATGAGATCGGAGATGAGATCTCGGGGGTCCTTTTTTGAAATAATTGCATATCCCATTTGCCATCGTCACCAATCATCATTATCTCTTTCACCATAGCTAGCTAACTACACTTCACATTGCCCTAGCTATAGCTATGTATAGGCTCGCCTGTGCCTTTTTTTGTTTTCATCTTCCTTGTCCTTTTCCGACTCTCGCTAATGATGTTTTGAAGTTTTAACTCTCTCATTTTGATCGAAATAGGACGAGTGGGTGATCTCCCGAGTGTTTCAGAAGTCCGGCGTGGGTGCTGGCGGGAACGGCTGCACGGCGAGCAACAACAACAGCGCCGCCGCCTCCTCCGCCAAGAAGCCGCGCTCCAGCGCCGCGGCGATGAGCAGCGGCAGCAGCGCTTACCAGGAGGTGAGCTCGCCGCCCTCCGCCGTCTCGCACCTCCCTGCTCTCCTCGACCCCACCACCGCCGACAGCTACTCCTACGGCGGTGGGCGCCACCACCAGCAGCAGCACGTGTCCTGTTTCTCCACTGGTACCAATAGTACTACAACCACCGTTGCGGCGGCCGCCGCATCCGATCACCACCACCACCAACAGATGATGACGACGATGTTCAACAACAACGGGCTGATGATGGCGCCTGATCATCATCATCATCATCACTACCAGAGGAACGTTCTCTCCTCGACTACTTCGGCTTTCCCCAGCCTGAGATCTCTGCAGGAGAATCTGAACCTCCCGCTCCCTCACCACCTCTTCTTCCCTCCTCCGGCCACCTCTGCCGCGGCTGTCGTCCCACCGCCGTCGTTTGGTGGCGGTGGGATGATGAGCTGGATGGAGGAAGGGAAGGTCGCCACCGCCTCGGAGCTTGATTGCATGTGGACCTACTGATCCTCATCATCATCATCATTAAACAATATTAGCTATTCTAATAAATAAAAGCGTTTTGTCTGTTTGATGATGATTAGGGTTTCGTAGGGTTTATGTAGTAGTAGCCTAGTAGACAGTGTAGCTGTGGAGGCTAGGGTTTGTGAAAAGTAGTGAACGTGTTGAATAATTCCATCCATGGGATTTATTAATTTGAAGAGTAGTGGTGGTTGCTACAGATGGATGGGATTGGGTGGGGGAAGGGTGTTGTCTCGTCTCTCATGTCTTCCTCCTATGTAATGTTTGATGTAATGGGAATGGGTGGTGGTGTTTGTAATTTCCATGAATTGTCTTGTCGTTTGATTTCCTTGGACTTTGTTTTTCTTTCCTTTAATGACTACTTGGTGTGATTTGCTACATCGACGACTTGAGTTGATCGATGATGATGTTATATGCAGTGTCAGTGGCTAAAGTCATCACTAGTGTGTTATCTAGTGTTCCTTCTTTCTTTGCTCTTTGGGGAACGTTGCTAGCTAGGGATTTGGTTCGACCGAACTCATTAATATTTGTATCTTGTATTTCCAACCATACCGGAGTAGGGGTGTATGTGGGTCGGGTGAGTAAGTTTTATGCATTTACTAGTTAACCGACCGTTATTTACGGTTTGAAATGTTACATTACCCAAATTTAATTATCTTATGGGAGCAATTGATTTTGGGTCGGTTTGGGTGAAGAAATTACAGGGTCAAACAATAACATTCAATCAGGGGCGGAGCCCGGATTTCTACACCGGGTGGGCTGAAGATAATTAAATGTAAACAAAAATAAGATGATTATTTTAATAGTATACAACGTTCTTTGAAATCATTGAAAAATCACTCAAAATAGCATCTAAACTAAATGTTTTGCTACCTTTCTTTCAATATAGTCTAAAAATTATTGAAATCACTCAAAATAAAACAAAATGTGAGAAACTAGATTAGCAATCAGTAGACTACATGATAATTGTATGAACTAATGTTCGGGCCGAGTCCTACTTATTCAAATTTTATCTAAATATCTTTAAGGTTCTAGGGGCCCGGACTAATCCCGGGGGCCAAGGCCCACCCTACCCTCCAAGTAGCTCGGCCCCTGCATTCAAGAGTTATGTTATTTCTTCCTATTGATTAGGATTTTATATAAAATTTGTAACTATTTACTTGGGAGGTAATTAAAGAACCTAACATTCAATTTTTATATATGTTTCTTTCAAATCAGAAAGTAATTAGAATTCACTATAATATCACTGACATAGTAAGCCTTACATGCTAACGGTTAGGCATGACCTCGTCTTCATTATATCAAGGAACATAACTTGGGGATTATCATGTCTTTCACTATAACATCTTAAACAATATGTATGTTGGGCTCGGATAATGGTTAACCAAAGTTTAACGGTAATATATATTGGGTATAAAGTGGGTTGTGCAAGAATTATATGGGTAAAAGATACATATTGGGTTTCTCCAGACTTGTCGAAACCAAAATCGCGTCCACCCAACAACGTTAACAAGTGACAATAAAAAAATTCTAGCCCACCCATATATTTTCTAACCCTATGGCCTCACGGTTGGTTCGGTTTGGACCGATTTTATGGATCTATATGTTCATCGTATATTGGACTGCCCCACGTTTTATCTTGTCTAGAATACAAACCAAGGTGGCAAGAAATTTGTTTGTTTTGCTCTGCATTTTGGGGAAAATATTTATGTTTCCACACAGATCGACATTCTAGCTTTTCGAATATGTATAGTTATAACAACAACGAATTATTAGGTTCAGTTTGACTCTGGTCGGTTGAATGAATCAGAAATACGGATGGTTACTAAGTGTTTTACTTCGTCTAACGATAATTTATTGATTCATCGTTGATTAGAAGATTGACAAAGTCGGCCTAGTCAAAACCTAAGAGACTGAGTGTTCACTCGAGGCAATTTGGCCGAACTTGGAAGGCTATATCTCACTAAAATGCTTAATGACAACTTAAACATCATTGGTGATTGATGACCCGTTTGGATATTGAATTCTAATGAATTGAATTATTGGACGAAATCGAAATATAAAATATTTGTACAATTTGATAATTTTACTTTCGACTTCAGACTAGTTGGAGAGACGTATGGAAGAAATATTCATTCTACTAACAAGACACGTCCCTCCCAACCCAAAGCCCATCATGTGAGACTCATGACAAAAAAAAAAAAAAAAAAAAACCCCAAACAAAAGAGAAGAACTCTGCTGAATCATTGACCTTATCTTATCTCCAACTCCAATCCACCCATACAATTACATATATATACAAGGAGGGAGAGAGCCCCAAATCGATTTTGATCATCCTCTACCAGCTACCAAGATCTACGTGTCACAAATTGGGCGTTTTCGTGGAGGTATGTTCCATATGGTTTCCATTTTCTTCTTTTACCCTTTTTTTTAATTATTATTTCAACTTTCAATTACAGGTTTCTGTATGTAGTATAGAGAATTCACAGTCAATGTAGAAAATTCGTATTTATAAATGGCTTATTGCATGTCTAACGAAAGCGATTTCACTGATTTATACCTCGTATGGTAGCATAGTGATTCGTCCTTTGAGTGTTTAAGTTACTACGTATTCATCTGCATACATCTTCGTTTCCTCCTTCTCTTGAGATGTGATATGGATTTATCAAGATTATTTGGAAGGAAAAGAAAGTGATGGATAAGATCATTTTCCAACTAGACTTGGAAGATTTCACAATATTTTGAAGTCAAAATTTAATGGAAACAGCGTTGTGAAGGCCCATGATCCATGATCTACGATGCCCCAGGCCCGTTTAGAGCCCAAGGCCCAATCTCCGCTCCCTTCGTGGACAACCGTTAACCAATCACCCTCCTCAATCGTCCTCATAGGAAACAAACCTTCCCCCCCCCCCCCCCCTTTTTTTTATCTTCACAAATTACATAATTTGAAGCGTGTGCTCTTTGGAAATTTGCAGCTAAGCTAAACCTTTTGAGATGGAATGGAATAGACACTAAACTAGAGAGAAGAAAGAAAAGATGGTCACTTAACTACAATGACTTCCCCAAAGCAAATTGAGCGTCGCAACAAAAACCGAAGAAGTTCAGTATTGTCGTTTATCTGGGGAAGGAAGAGAGGCCATAAAACTGCCAATTGTTCCCACTTCAGCCCATGCAAAAGCTTAGGCAAAGGACACGCGACCGCCAAACTTGACTCACTCACTGCATCCATCATCTTGTGTGGTGCTTAAATGCCAGGTAAAACTCCCGCCCACCTGTAACTGTGCTAAACCCCCATCCACCATTCCATTTCCCAGATCGCTTTCTCTTGGGTGCAGTTTAACTACCACTTCCCAATTTCTTCCCAAGGCCATGGAGGCTCCAGCGAACATCACCATCAAAGGGATACTGAGCCTGTTGATGCAGAGCATCGACGACGACGACGACATGAAGAAGAAGAGTGTGATTTCGCTGGGAATGGGCGACCCTTCTGCTTACTCTTGCTTCCAGGCTCCTCCTGTTGCTTCTCATGCTGTGGCGGAGGCTCTTCACTCTCACAGGTTCAATGGCTACTCCCCAACTGTCGGACTCCCCCAGACTCGAAGGTAGGCAAAAACAGATTCCAAGATTTGGGTTTCGGTTTTCCCCATTTGGGTATCTGAAATTAGAGAGCTTTTGCACCAATTTCACTTTTCATAATAACCTTCTGCAGTTTTGGTTGTGTTAGAAGTTAGAACCCGTTTCACCCTTTTTTAAAAGTCTCACTTGATAGACTAGCACTTGCGCTGGAATATACCGAATTTGGTGATTGTAAAATGAACTGGGTTCTCCCTGGTTAAGGATGAATTCGTTAAAGAGATATGTTTTTTCCATTGATTTTGCATTAGAAACCAGAAGGATTCATTCCTTTTGCAATGAGAATTACATGCTGATCTTTTGACGGGTTGGTCATTTGAGAGCAGTGCTTTTGTTCCAAAAGACTGGATTGAAATTGAAATCCAGAAACTGGAGCTCCTATTTAACTGAACTGGATTCTCCCCTAATAAGGGGAAACTGGTACGAAGAAATGACTTTCAGACGCAGCTCCTTTGCAATGTGAATTTTGTAATGGTCTTTTAATGGATTGGTTCAAATGAGAGCAGTTTCTTTTGCTGTTTTTTATTTTACACAGGGCGATTGCAGAGTACCTATCTGGCGATCTTCCTTATGATCTATCTTCGGATGATGTCTTCGTCACGTCTGGATGCACACAAGCCATCGACGTGGCACTAGCAATGCTTGCTCGCCCTGGTTCGAACATATTGCTTCCAAGACCAGGTTTCCCTATCTATGAACTCTGTGCAGCCTTCAGGGGGCTCGAAGTTCGACACTTCGATCTCTTGCCACAGAATGGCTGGAAGGTTGATCTTGCTGGAGTTGAAGCCCTTGCTGATCAAAATACTGTCGCAATGGTGGTGATCAACCCTGGGAACCCTTGTGGGAATGTCTACTCTTATCAACATCTGAAAGAGGTAAAGAAGAAGAAAAAAAATCATAGCATATTGGGAACATTCAGTAGGTAAATGATCAATCAAACCAGCTCTCATGTTTGTTATTTGTCAACTGATATAGATTGCTGAAACTGCTGAGAGGCTCAAGATACTCGTAATTGCTGATGAAGTGTATGGGCATCTTGCCTTCGGGCGTAACCCATTTGTCCCCATGGGAGTTTTTGGATCCACCGTGCCTGTTCTCACGCTTGGCTCTCTGTCGAAGAGATGGATCGTGCCAGGGTGGCGACTCGGTTGGTTTGTCACTTGTGATCCCTCTGGCTCTTTTAGAAAACCAAAGGTCAGTTACCTGGCTCCCTAGTTTCTTCCCTCCCTTTCTGTTTCCAATATCACTTTGCTCTGGATCAAATGGTCTTTCTGATGTTCCCTCAGATGGTGGAGCGAATCAAAAAGTACTTTGACATATTAGGAGGACCTTCGACATTTATCCAAGTATGCAACTTTCTTTTTAACTATGCTTGAATATGTTAAGTCAGCATGATGGTTTCTTGCAGAAGCTAATTTCAACATGAATCTGTAAGTGTTGGATCTAGTATCAAACGTCACCTATGTTGTTTTTACATGTGATGTAGGCAGCGGTTCCTCGTATTCTGGAGGAAACTGAAGAAAATTTCTTTAAGAAAACAATAAAGGTGTTGAAGCAAACTTCAGATATTTGCTTCGATAGGGTGAAGGAGATTACATGCATCACATGCCCTTACAAGCCGGAAGGGTCCATGGCTGTAATGGTAAGTTGTAAATGTTGATCCTGTGTGAAGGAACAAGGTTTACTTGCATCTTTGTAGGAAACAAGGTTTCCTACGGGATGGGAATTGGAGAATTTAGCTAGATCAATTAGGGATTGATCTAACTAGGGATTAGAATTGGGGATTAGAACAAGAAGAGGGAAGAATTTGGGCTGCTGCTGCCGCAGCTTTGGAGGGAGAAAAGAGAGAGAGGGAACTCGCAGGAGAGAGGGGAGAGAGAGTTAGGATTTAGGTTTTTGGTTCTGTAATTGCATAATTCCCAAAATAAGACCACTATTACAGATTATATAACCTGTCTAATTCCTATCTGCTACCCGAATAATAAAACGTAACAATGAACTCCCTGTTTATTCCCGAATACCCCAAATAATACCCTAAATCATAAAAACCAACGATAATCCGAACTAACAAAATACTGTAAATAATGTGTTTCCCACATCCCCTCTTCCTTCGAAAAACAACCTTGTCCTCAAGGTTGACCAACTTGGACCACACCAATGTCTTTCTCGTGCAATCCAGGAGTCGAATCATCCGTCGCTTCCTTTTCTTCCCATTGGGGCTAGGCACTCGAACTCCTCCCACACAAGGAGCTCCTTCGGACTTGAAGTCCTTCACGATGGCGGCCAAATTAATTGCTCCCTTACTGTCATCCCACCCAAGCTTATAACCGGGCACAACGTTATTCCCACAACATCTTGAAGTCAATCCCATGATTGTCACTCCAAACCTCATTAACATTCCCTTTCTTAGACAGCATCCAGGTAACCCCAAACCTTTAATCCACCCACTAACTGCACATACAATCCTCAATGCCCATGGAAATGGCCAAACGCCCACCATTAAACTTTGAAGATTACATCCCTTCCGTTCTTTCCATGCGGCCACTTGTATGAGAGCATGACTACCGAGGTCGCAGCCGGTTCCACCGAGGAAAAATCCATTGTTGTAGTCTCTCGCGGACTGATCGAACCGCAACCGCTCGCAATGACACATACACCTTCCAGTGTATTCGCTCGAGAGCACACGCTCTCCCTCAAACCCCAGCCAGCCGTTCCTCCAACTTAGCATACGAGCTCCTGCAGTAGAACTCGACTCCCCAACAAGTTCTTTTCCATTGTCTTTTTTTGGTTATATCCAACTGCTGGCCGCACCCCTTCTCTGCTTCACGATTCCTTCCAAGTTTCCCACATGCGACCAAATCCCATGGAGTAATGTAGGTAAAGCAAGCAGTTACCTGCTGTCCTCCTATTTCTCCAAGCAATTGGCCGCCCACTAGCTTCCCCTGTGTGGGACAGGGACTCATCCTCTCTTCAGTGTTCCACAGTACTTCATCAATCCCTGCAGCCTTACCAATTTTGCCTCCCATTGGACCGCCCCTCGTGATTGAGGGCGATGATGAATCGCCGGCCTCATCCCTCGTCGCGTCCCTCACCATCGTCATCGCCATCTCCATCGACTCCTCCTTCGGTTGCAAAGAGCTTCCCCGACGGCAAGTCCAGCCAACTTTCGACGCCACCTCATCATCGGTCAACGTCGTCACGACAACCACCATCATCTTCTGCCTCGTTTCCTCCTCCGACCATATGCAGACCATCAGGTCGAGTTTCCCTTCGCAAGGCACCTGCGTCATCCCCCTCGTCATTGCCTTCTGCCCCTGCTCTTTTGGTTCAAAATCAGGGCCATCTCGCGGTCTCGGCTTTCTCCTGAATTTCCACCCATCAATTGGCCGGTTCAATTGAACGAGTACCGATCCGGAAATAGCATGGGTTAGGGATCGCACAACATCAGGGGTTGGTTGTGCTGCGGTGAGCGCCCGAAGCTGCTGTAGGTCGACAAAGATCTTCTCAAACGGGCCTTCTTCTTCAATCCCAGTTGGCGAGAGTATCGTGGAAACCTCCGTAGCGGCAGGCTGCTCTATGGTTATTGACCCCTCCTCAACATTCTTAGTCTCGATAAGGAACCCATCAATGGCAGGGGTGATTTGTGATGCTCCATCGTGCTTGTGCGGTGCTTCTGCAGCGGCCGGGGACAACGCACTGGCCTGCGGTGTTGATGATGGAACGACGGTAGTGGAGACAGCTTCTATTGCAACGGCCTGAAGGTTCGACTGCTCTGCCGCCCCCATTGTTGCGCCGTCGTCCGCAGCCTCCTCCACCGGTACCCTGCCGACGTCTGCATCTTCCTCTGCCTTCTCATTGTCGGGACCAGTGGCAGGGACAACGCTGCCCGTGGGAACAGACGCGCTCATCGCCAGGTGGAGCTCCTTCTCAGTCTTCACAGCGGTGGCTCCTCCCTCTACAGCCGCACACAACGTGTTTGTCGCGGTGATGACGGCTATTGGCGCGCCATCTCCCCTTCCGCCCGACTCCCCGCGGCGCCCACCAGCGACCGCCTCGGCCACCACTCGCCGCGCGCCTGACAGCTCGACCGCCGGCTCTTCGGGCAGCCAACGGCGGCCGATGCGACGGGCTCTGTCCCGCAATTCTGCCCACGACAGATTCGAGAGCTTTGAAGAGCTCATCGTCGAGCCAGTTGTAGAAATCGTCCCCGGTTGAGAGTTGTGGTGAACTCAATTCTCGAACCGGGCTCTGATACCAGATGTAGGAAACAAGGTTTCCTACGGGATGGGAATTGGGGAATTTAGCTAGATCAATTAGGGATTGATCTAACTAGGGATTAGAATTGGGGATTAGAACAAGAAGAGGGAAGAATTTGGGCTGCTGCTGCCGCAGCTTTGGAGGGAGAAAAGAGAGAGAGGGAACTCGCAGGAGAGAGGGGAGAGAGAGTTAGGATTTAGGTTTTTGGTTCTGTAATTGCATAATTCCCAAAATAAGACCACTATTACAGATTATATAACCTGTCTAATTCCTATCTGCTACCCGAATAATAAAACGTAACAATGAACTCCCTGTTTATTCCCGAATACCCCAAATAATACCCTAAATCATAAAAACCAACGATAATCCGAACTAACAAAATACTGTAAATAATGTGTTTCCCACAATCTTGCTGATATGAAGTAACTTGCTACTTCTTCCCCAGATGAAATTGAATCTCTCAATACTGGAAGATATCAGTGACGACATAGATTTCTGCTTCAAACTGGCTAAGGAGGAATCTGTTATCATTCTTCCAGGTGAGAAGCCCTCAGAAAGTTTGTTTACTAGCCCTCTCTTCTCCTGCAAGGAACTGAAACAAAAGAATCTGACCTGAGAAAAACATTGCAGGAACTGCTGTGGGATTAAAGAACTGGCTTCGAATAACATTTGCAGTTGATCCGGAGTCGCTTGAAGAGGGTTTAGCGAGGTTGAAATCCTTCTGCAAAAGGCACACCAAACAACAGCTAGGGAGTTGAGAAGATTAAACGTGTTCTTTCCCTCTAGCTATTTCAGCAAACCAAAAATTTTGCAGGTACATTGCAAATACAAATGAATGTTGACAAGTTCAGAAAACTCTGTTAGAATGATAGGCAGCTTGCAGCTGGCTCAAATATATTCAGTCTGTGTACAGACCTCCAAGTTACAGAATTGTTAATATAGGAGAAGTTCTTACATGTTCTTTGTTGGTTATATTATATACCCAAAGTTGAGTGTGTACTATAGACTTGTCCATCTTAGTGAAATGAAGTTGCAAGATTCCACTTAGGACATATTTCACAAGTTTAGACTGAAAATTTAATCTTATTTATGTTGCATTGATTCCAAAATTTACCATGTACTTTGTGCTAGTGTTTTAAATTTCGAATGACAAACTTGAAATAAAGTAAAGATCTTGTGATATCCCTGAAAAATTTACTCAAATGCAATAGCCAATCGAGACTTTCAAGTGGAGAATCCACTGAAAACAACCGATACAAAACAAATCAACCATCACGGCCGGCCGGCCTAAAGAACTTTACTGTGTCAGCCTCCTTGTCTCTTATGCCCACTGCCCACCAGAACCTCTGCAAACCTCCAAAAATGCAGAGCCAACAGCCAAAGTGCCAAACTGCTTGAACAACCCTTTGGCAGCCAGCAGCAGATTAAAGTGGATTCCACATCCACATTCCCAAAAAAGACAAAACTCCATCACTCTACTCTATCTCTAACCCCACTAAAAACCGCACCAGAGTCCTATCATCCTCCTATTAAATCCCAGGGTTGTAGCTGTTCCCTTCAGTTCATCATCCCTTCAATAATTTCGCCAACATCTGAACACAGGCAACTACCCTTTTCCGTAAAAGCCACTGTTTCCCCCCCCCCCCCCCCCCCCCCCCTATTTAGAGCTCTGAGTTTCTTCTGCCTGACCTTTTCCCTGTTGGGTTTTCACTTTTATTTGCAGAAATGGAAACTGTTGCTGCTGCTGTAGAAGTACAGAAAGGAGACGACTTTAAGGTTCATGTGTTCTCATCCTCGGAGGTTTGTGAAACAGCTTGGAAGATTCTAACCTTACAAATAAACAAAAAGCAATTGTTTTTATGATCTTGAATGACTTCTTATTGTTGTTTTTGGTTCCATGTGATCAGTTGATCGAGACGTTGAATGAGAAATGGAGGGCAGTGAAGAGGAAACCATACCCAGCAATGTACTCGAGCGTCTATGGTGGGATCATTCTCGATCCGGCGTTGATGGTGATTCCGATTGATGACCACATGGTACATCGCGGTCATGGTGTTTTCGACACGGCCATAATCCTCGACGGGTAATCTGGCACATATAGTTCAGTGACCTTTGAAGCATTTAGCCCCCGCGTCATGAATCTAATTCTGCAGCTCTCGTGTTTCAGATACCTCTATGAGCTAGATGTACATATAGAGAGGATCCTAACATCAGCCTCAAAGGCAAGGATATCATCTCCATTCACCAAGGACAAACTGCGCACCATCCTGATCCAGTTGGCAACAGCATCAAACTGCAAGAAAGGCACACTGAGATACTGGCTGAGTGCAGGCCCAGGCAACTTCCTGCTGTCCCCATCAGGTTGCCCAACTTCAGCATTCTATGCAGTCGTGATCGACGAGGAGTTCTCCCAGCAGAAGGAAGGAGTTAAGGTGATCACATCTAACATCCCCATGAAGCCGCCTCTTTTTGCAACTGCAAAGAATGTGAACTATCTCCCCAATGTGCTGTCCATCATGGAAGCCGAGGACAGAGGAGCCTTCGCCTCAATCTGGGTCGACGAGGAAGGGTACGTCGCTGAGGGTCCCAATGTGAACGTAGCATTCATTACTCAGGAGAAAGAGCTGATCCTGCCTCCATTTGACAACATACTCCGTGGATGCACTGCTCTGAGGCTGCTTCAGCTGGCGCCCAAGCTGGTGGAACAGGGGAAGCTGAAAGGGGTGAAGACCGGTAAACTCACTATTGGAGAGGCGAAAGCTGCTCCAGAGATGATGTTTGTAGGGAGCACGCTCCCCTTGTTGCCTATTGTGATGTGGGATGATCAGCTCATTGGAGATGGTAATGGGAGATTGTATTCATTTTCTAGAGGTAGATACTTTTGCTTTGAGATAGCTAATGGATATTTTTGTTTGAAATGCAGGGAAGGTGGGAGAATTGACAATGGCACTTTCTGATCTGATGTGGGAGGACATGGTTGCTGGGCCTACTACTCAGAGGATTCCTGTTCCATATAAGCAGTAGTACTGAATAAAGAGAGAAAACGGGTTTATGGAAGTTGCCTGAAGGAATCATGTATAGAACATTGTTCTCTTTGGGTCAACTCACCAATGGAGTTAAAGATCATTTTGCTGTTCAAAGCTCCTCTTGTCATCTGGAATAAAAATCTCAAAACTGTTGTGTTCTTTCTAGTTACAAAACTTGAATGAGAAAGTCCTTCCAAGAACACTACACTGGTCGCGCTGCTTATTTACACTATTGACCATCGTCCGTATTTTCATCCATCTGACTGCTCTGATCGCCATCAGAAGTTGAGTCGAACGGATCTGAAAACCTTTCTCCTTCGCCAGCTTCAATTTCTTCCCCTTCCATGAAAGAGTTCATCGTGAGCTGGGCAGAGTACAGGATTAAACCGACAGAGTTAAGGCCGAAAACAAACGTGGCAAGGTAGCACAACCCATTGATGATGGTCCTGCAAAAGTACAGGCAAAACAATCAGTGATGTGCCACAATTTGGATAAGTTAATATTGCATGCTTTATACTTTGCTGTAGTTACCTGATAGTAATTGTTATTTGGCGAACCTGAGAGAAGTAGGTGAAAGTTGAAACCCAGATTAAGTCAAGAACTTCACAAATCATTAAAACAGTTTATAGCAACGAATTCCAAAGAGATGAGGAAAAGGAAACTGTGGACCAACCGAGAAGTTATCTGATATGGTCTGCCGGTTGAGAGATGCCTCAATGGTGGTGGTGAACTTGTAGAGAATAAGGGCTATGACACCTGCAGATATTCCACCTAGTAGTGCCTGCACAGGTGAAGTAGGCTTCTTACCTTCTTCAACTGGAGCCGCGGCTCCCATGGCCTTCAAGCTTTCCAATGCCTCATCTTTCAACGTCTTCTTAGTAGCCCCTGATGATCTAAATCTCTAAAAACATGTTCCACAAGTCACAAATCGGCATATAAACATCAGGCTACCCTATTATTATAACAAAATGATACAGTTTGCACAGAAATTAAATTGCAACACGACGCACAGATGGAAAACTTATGTTGGAATCCAAAATGGGTGACACTTAGCATTACCCATCAAAATTTCCATCCCAAGATGAAAGCTTTTCAACCAAATCAAGAATCACAGAGAGCTAAAATTTGAACCAACCATACTCAAGCGCTATCCAATTCAAGGGTAAGCGAAATCAAATGCAGGGCAAATGCAATAGGGCAAATTGAAGGGGTTGGGAGTGATACCAATTCCTTGGCGCGCTTAAAACGGCGGCGGATGGAGCGAACGAGGAATATCAGGATTGCCCCAGTGAGCAGCACGCTGGTCGCAATCTGCAGCAGGGAAGGGTCGTCGGTGGTGGCGAAGATGGAAGGAGCAGTAGGGAAAGGGAGCTCAATAGGGCCACCGCCGTCTTCCGGCAAGGGGACGGGTACTTCAATCGTGGTGATATCCGCCAGCCATGGCTCCAAGAAAGGCCGCGGGAGGGCTGATAGAGAGGAGAAAAGGGCCGCCGGGTTGGGGTTTCCGAGACAGCAGCAAGGAAAAGAAGAATAAGAAGCTCTCTGATGGCGGTGTCGATAGCGAGGTGAATGGAATAATTGAGGAGAGAGGAGAGTTGAGGAGTAATGGTGGTTCTGCAACAACAACAACATCTGAAAATCTCACAAGAAGAAGGCGGCAACGGAGGAGAAGAAGGGAATTCGGAAGGAATGGAGTGGTCGTTGAAGTGAAGGGAGTGGACTAGCGCGCTGTGGCGGGAGGATTACGGGGAGGGAATATCTAACGAGAGAATTGGGCTAGCCCATTGAGTTGTCCTTTTCTCTTAATGGGCTGAATGACCTAATGGGCCAAACAACGAGCCCATCCAGATCTGGTAGTCATGGATGATGGGGTCAACAAATTCATCCCTCAGCTGGAAACTGGAGAATAAATAAGACGTAGAGAAGCAAAAACATAAAGAACATTCTTCGAAAATTATTTCAAAAAATTACGGAACGTATGAATGAGTATGGCGGTCAATCTGGACAATATTGTTTTTTTTCTTTCTTTCTGCCGCAAACAACTCTGTATAACCAAAACTTGCCGTCTGTCACCGAAAGAAGTCAAGACGAGACAAGAGAGCTTCAAAGTGGGCAACAGACAAATGTTGTTCTCTTCTGTCTCTGCTTAAGTCGATTAATAAGTGACCCAACCAAAAAAAACCACATGGGAAAAGTTAGATAGATGCATGCATGCTGGCACTATGGGAGAAATTATTAAATATGAAACCCCTAATTAGTAATGGCTACCAACCAAATCATCTATCTTCTCTGTGTAAATCCGTCCAACTTCAATCGCTTTGCTTTCCTACCTGGCCCCTCTTTCACCTCCAATACATTACAGCCATCTCTAGCTGTTTTCATTTTAATACACAAACAAACTAACTAGGATCTTCTTCTTTCTTAGTCATGTTTCGTGATTGGAACAACCTTCAATCTCATTGTTTAAAACTGAGTGCCGCGAAACTACGTACCGTTAGGTGACATGTACGTAGCATCCTCTCGTGTTATCAATATTGTTACCGGTATAGCTGATTGTTATGGTTGGGCAGCTCAAATTATATTTAATATCGTTATCTTGATGTTCATCGATTTCTTAATATGTTCTCGAATCCAAATTATACCTATTTGGTATTGTCTATGGCAAAAAAAAAAAAAAAAGACGCACGTGTAGAAATGTGAAATGAGAAAATTGGATACTTTTAAACCAAAAAGTAATGATTGGTATATATAAGTTACGATCATTTAGATCACGTGTTCTTCTAGAACAACTGAAGAAGTGCGAGTACATCGTAACACAATACAACGTTTTTGCAAGGTATCATTCACTAACCATGTTTAGCTGGTTTTTGTTTGAAAATAAGAAACTAGGATCTCATCCCTTGCCCATGTTTCATGATTGGGCAGAACCATCATCATTATGGAGAACTGAATGCCACGAAACTATAGCAAATTGTTGTACTAGAGCTATTCAAATTGTAGTTAATAATGAGATATTGTATTATCTTGGTGCTCATCGCCTTTCTAATATGCCACCTGAATCCAAATGATACTTATCTTGTATCATTTATCACAAAAAAATAAGGAAGATTGACATGAATGTAAAATACAAAGTAAAAATTTTAGGATTTAAAAACCAAAAGGATAATGACGAATAGAAGTTACAATCATTTAGATCATGTGTACTTTTAAACAATAATAAGTGAACCATAATTTATTAAAATATTTTGACGTAGTGTAAAATAAATACAATACTATTTATCTCGTAAAACCTAAATATCAACCAAACAATTATCTTCACGATCGACATAAAGGACGCGTACTTCCCATTAAGCTCCAATAACAAGAGCTCTCCTCCTCACTACATCTTTTGAGATAAAAAAAGAAATGATTCCCTTGGATACTTTGTTCTCATCCCCAATTAAGTAGTAATCAAGTGAAATACCTTAACCTGTCACCGCCACCCACCCAAATTAATAAATGACAAGAGCTGAATCAGTGTCACATTACACCTGTAACATTGTCATTAATCAAATGGGAATTACTAATTAATTAATTAATTGGCACTCTAGTCAAATAATACCCAATAATTTGTTACAAGTGAAGCACATGCAAAGGTCCTCTTTTCCTGTCCCACCAAACTTGATTGATTGCCTGCTCAAATCCAACCCATTCTTCTCCATCAATCCCATCATTATTAAGACAGCAAAACCAGGGAGAGACAGAAGAGAGATTGGAGGAGGAGCAGAGAAGAAGAAGAGAATCATTCCAAGTTGTAGCCTTTAATCAAAGCCCATTTTGCTGCACATCAAAACCAGCAAAACCCTCGAACCAAAACGAACAAAAGCTCCGCGTGCTAGCTACAGAGGGCAATATGGGGTCACTCGCCGGCGACCAATTAGAGCGAAAAGAAAAGGGCAGTGACAGAAACGGCGGCGTCCCTGATCTGCTGGAAGAAGCGTGGTTCTTCAGGAAGCTGATCGATGGAAGCAGCGGAGGGAATAACAAGCCGGCGTCAGGCAAATTCATGGGGAGGTGTTTTTCCGATCCCACTTCTTCACAGAGCGTCGTCCCTCCGGCGCCGCCGAAAGGCGAGGGTGGTGGCTTGGTGAGGGCGCCGTCGTTGCCTCCCGGTATCGGGAGAAGAGGCGACGGTGACTACGCCGCTGAGGGCAGGAAGTCTGGTGGGAAGAGGAATAACGGTAAATCGTTGAAAACAGGGGATATGACGGTATCAAGTAAGAAGGGTAGTAAAATTAAGCCATCTGGCGGCGGCGGGAGGAATCCGGGGAGCTTGGCGAGAGCGCCGTCGCTGCCGCCGTGGATAGGGAGGGAGGAAGAAGAAGAATCGGATGGGGAAGAAAGTGGTATGAGTATGAGCAGATTGATTCAGCAGGCCATGTCCTCTTCTCTCGACGATATCTCTACTCTTACCAAGCACTCTGTTTCTTCTCCAAAGGTAAATCACTTAACTTTCTCCTCCTCCTCTAATCATATTAGTATTTGATTTGATTCGGGTTTGTTGTCTCTAAACAAGTTGGAGTTATTAGAATGAATTGGTTTGCGACATAATATTAGAAACTATCGTTTTATTTGAACATTAGTTGATTCAACCGTAGTGCTTCTTACTTTGACATGTAAAAGTAGTAACATAACCTTTTGATGTGATTGAGCTGCTTGGGTTCGAATTAATGTTACGACCATACTTTCACCTCTCTTTGTTTAGATTAGTGATAGAGTTACATGTTCTCTATATGATCATTGGAGTTCGGACTCAACCAAATTAACATTGATTTCGAGATAAGTTTACGTTAAATGATTTAAATTCCATCTCCTTGCAATCACGTTTTAAGCCCTCTTTAACATCAAAGTTACTCTGTCCATGGTTTGAATAAATGCAGAGCATGATTAGGAGTTCCAGGAGCATGAGAAACGAGGTGAGAGGTGATGGGGAAAGAAGAAGACCAAACCCTGAGGCAAGAGATGACCAGAGGGTAATTAGTAGGCAAAGTGGAGTAATTAGTACGACTAATCACAACAATAATCCTCCTCCTTCTCCCTGTAATCCCAAGGGAATCAGGAAATTGACCAAGACAATGAGCAACCTTGAGATCCACCAAGATCAAGCAAGTTACTACGAGTCAAAGAAGGCGGCGATGAGGCCACAGAGGCCCAGTTATGACTATTTGCTCAGGTGTGGAGGCCCACCGATCCCGACGTGGGCTCCGGGGCCCACTTCCAATGCCAAGGGGACGACGGCTACTGCTACTTCGTCAGCTGAAGATATCAAGGCCCATCTCAAGGTCTGGGCCAGGACTGTGGCTGCTAACATACACTGATGAAAGTGGATTCCAATTCAGTTCTACGGGTTTCAAAGTCTGAGTTCTGACCAAGACCAAAATCAAAGAAAATTAATTATTTTTGTATGGTTTTGGTTTAACCGTAACCATCACAATCATTATAATCAACAATCTTATTATTGTTCAAGAGTTCATCACAGAGAACAATAAATTCTTTTTGTAAACATTTTGCTCATATTTAATCTGATTTAATAATTTGCTTTTCGCTAGTTCAAGCAAGTGATTTGAGAACCCTGAAGTGTTAATCTAATGACAACGGAAGAAGGTAACATTAACAATCATCTAAAAAGTATTCTGAGTTCAAGCTTTTGCTGTGATAGTCCCTATTGTTCTTTTACAATGCCAGTCAGTTCAATGTAAGATTACCTTCCAGTTGAACTTGAACATGCTCAAGAACTGCTGCAGTACAAGACTGAAGCTTTCTGCAGAACTTTGGCAACCACAAGTTAAGCCACTGATGTTGGTCCAAATCTTCTTTTCCATCCTTGTTTGTCCAGATCAGTGTATAAATTAATTACATCAGATGACATGAAAAAGTGTTTCAACTTCTAAAGGTCGCACTAGTACCAAATCGTCTTCTGGTTCATGGGAATGCAAATCATAAAGTCATCTACAATGTCCTAGTCTTCATCGTCAAGTCCAGTGAAATCTTCGACGTTTTGAGCCTGTTCGGTTTGTTGATTCATTGAGCGTAGTTCGTCAATTTCAGTCAGCAGAAACGGATCACATACTAGCCTATGGGCTTGCAGGAACTTGGGACAACCTGTTACAGACAAGAAGAAATAAAAAAAGGTTAGGCATAGAGACAGACGGAGACCCTTTCTACCCTTTAATGGCGAGAAGACTTTTGAGGAGAAGGCTATAGTAATAAGTTATTTGTTTGACCCACCTGCTATGCAGCATTGTTTTTTATTTCCATTCCGGGGTAAGTAAGCGATGACGGCCTCCTTCTCATAGATGTGCTTGCAGTCCATACTACACATCAAAAAAATTGTTATAGCGAACACTTTAGACTGAAAAGGGTGGCCAACGAAAGAAAGCACTGTGCAGCACCTTCTAACTGGTTCTGCTAGGTCAGTAATCATTTTGCCACTTAAAGGACATTTCACATTCAGCAGGTTGGACTGGGTGCTCGTCATCACGATATCCTCCTCCTCCTCACCCGGCATTGGCTGACCTTTATGATGAACATTCTGGAGGCCAGTACAAGGTAATAATCAACCACAAAAAGAGTGGGCAGGAGTTGGAATGCAAGATAAAGGGAAAAAATAACGATGTTAACTAAAAGTAGTAACAGAAGACAAAAACCATACCCAAACAGCTTCCTGAAATTGACGGATTAGTCGATCATTCTGTGAAGGCATAGCCTTGAGCTTCATAAATTGCTCATCAAGCAACTTTTTGAAATCAGTTAACTGCAGGAAACGGAAACACATAGTTACCTTTATAACAAACACGGTCTGAAATGAAGGGAAGAAAGAAAAGCTAAAATCCGTGGTTAGGTAAAACCTCTGAGGTAGGCTGATATTCATTTCCCACAGTATGAATTGCTGATGCATGACGGATACAGTTATCACAAGATTCTGACAACTGAACTGCTAGAGTTTCAAGCTCCTTGACCTGGAGAGAGATACAAAGCAATTACCAAATGGAGTCAGTTCCATAGCAAACATAATTCAATCATGTCTTAAGTGCTGTTTTATCAGGGAAACACGATAAAGTCCTCCGTGGCAGGTGAATTTGTTTCATTTCTATTCTTGTTGCATCAGAACAAATACACTTGCACAAGATCAGAAACAAAAGGGTAGGCAAAATACTCAATAGTAAAACTTCAGAAGGCAAGGAAGAAACAGGCAGATAAGCAGACCTGAAGTCTATATTACAATAAAAAGTGGCTGTTAATATAGACATCCGGACTACAGGAACACTACACACCTAGGAGTCAGATGTTGAGAGTGGACTTCACTTCCGCCACTCGCTCCAGAATGATGTGGACAAGTATGGAAACAGTGTTCAAACTTATTCAACGGTATACATAAACATAATAATTAACCACTAGCACAAGCATACTGAGACGGGCAAGCTTCATGCCTTACTTGACTAGGCAAAACCGAGGGGAGATTATGGTTCAAACCAATTGTATACATTCAGCCTTTTCTTTTGCTATAGGTGCGCACATTTACATTCTTGGCAAAGAGAACCTTATGATCTAGAATTCACTCTAGAAGAGAATATCCACAATCATAATCCACTAAAAGAGTGACAAATGAAGATACTAGCCACCGACATAATATCCCGAAAGAGAAGTGAACACAAGCATATTTCACTTCGGACAAAGAACACACCTTTGTCGATTCTTTCTCTCTTTCCAGATCAACTGCAATATTTTTCACCATTGTGAAGGCTTTTTTGATTTCCTGAAAAAGATCATATCAATAGAAAGCAGATTTTCCAGATCAATGTTCTCCTCCACGGAAAAGGGAGACAAATGGAAGCAGATTAACAAAAGCACCAAAAAAAGATAGCACTTGCAATGATGAAAACCCTAGTTACAGGCTTACAGCAGGTTCTGCAGCAACCGAATCACCGGCGTGGTTATGAGAGAAGAACTTTCTCTCTGACGGTGCTGATCATGTTATTAAGAAATCAGGACTTCCAAAACAAAAATAAGCCCACTTCTACTTTTATCTCCTGAATGAGCTATTAGGGTTTAGCACCAAATTATCGAGTCGAATTCACTTTAGACACCTAGGACCCCGTATAGCAGATTACAGTGAACAGAAAGCGCCACATGCCTGCCGTTTTAAATCTTCCGATGCTAGAAACAGTAACTTTCAACGCCGAAATCCATACAGGATTAATGAGTGAGACTTACGCTGACGAGAGACTGCGTATCCTCGGCGAGAGTAGAAGCAGCCCTCTTGAGCCTTCCGGAGGCGTGGTCCCTCACAGAGGGAGTCGAGCTCGACGCCATTGAGACTGGATTGGGCGTAATTTGAGTTCTTTTCACCGGTGTCCGGTAGCGGAGGTGATTCGACGGCAGACCTCGATCGGCGTGCGACTGGGAGTCGAAGTACTCTCTTTGCACTTTGGAGGGAGAATAGAGGAGGGAAATTCAATCGAGAACTGCCACTTGTCTTTCCCACCTTTTCTCTGGTCCCACTTTTTTCTGGTCACGAGACAGTTATTTGCGGGCCTGGAGCTGGGCCGGGCTCAATGTTTGTGTTGGACCTGGCTCAAATCCAAGCGCTAAACCTTTACATTTGGCCCAAGCAGATGTGATAGGGATATTCCCATTACTTGAAGATTAAAGCAAAAGATGTGGTTAATTAATAATTATCTCGTTCTTTACTCTATGATCAGTTGTTTATCGTTTTGTGTAATTGTGTATGATAAGTAGTTAGTCATTGCTTCATGCTCAAATGTAACAGAATTGTCCATATGCTAACGAAACATAGTTTGTGTATTGAATTATTGATGGATCCACTCTCAATAAACCTGTATCTATATTTATTTGTTAAATTTAATTTGTGAATTGTTACACTTACATCTTTTATTTTTTCCCTTTTGTATCATCAACTCATTCCAATATCTATGGAGAAAAGAAAATTTGTCCAGCCGTTATTTTAACATTTTAACTTTTAACGAAACTGTACTTTCATTCAAGATAAACAAACCTTTTGTCACGTACCGATTTCTGAAGAAAATATACAAATATAATAATAAGTAATAAGCAACGGACATCAAATTAATTATTAAATAATTAATTAATTAATCCCAGCTGCTGGTTGATCCACTGCCATCGCCACCTCCCATCATGAAAGAAGCATACAGCTCATCCTCATCAACCTCCAAAACCTCACCACCACCATTATGAATGTTATCATTCATAATGCTGGCCGAGCTTCCCCATTGATGATCAGACGAAGAGCTACACGAATTGTTCCGTGCAATATTGACGTCGATCGGACGGCTCGCCGGATTCTCCAGATGAGAAGACGGCGGCGGAGGAGGAGGAGGAGGAGGCCCTTCCGCTGTCATGAGAGCCAGCTGGACCATCTCGTGGGCCCTGGCCAGCTCGTGGCCGAGCCGAGCCACCTCCCTCTCGAGCCGGCGCCTCTCGGCCGCGGCGTGGTCCAGCTTGAGCTGCAAGGTGTTGTAGTCCAGCTCCAGGCTCTGGGCCTTCCACCTGGCGCGCCGGTTCTGGTACCACACCGCCACTTGCCTCGGCGGCACGTGGAGCCGCCTCGCGAGCTCGAGCTTCAGGTCCGGGAGTAGCTTCTTGTTGGCGCCGAAGCTGCTCTCCAGCACTCCCACTTGCTCTTGCGTTAGCCTCTTCTTGTTCTGGTTTGCTTGTAGCTGTGGGTGGTAGCGATCCTCCTGTTGCTGTTGCTGGGTTTCGGAGTAGTGGAAAGGATACATGGTGGTAGTTATGTTGTTTGTTTGTTGCGGAAAGTGGGGAGAGAAGAGAAGAGAAGACTTTTGGGAGTGAGATATGGGCGTGTACTATATACCTTGGTTTCCTTGGACGTAATTTGGATGGGCTCATATATATGGGAAGATTAGAGTACTGTAGATGTGAGATGTAGTAAAGAAATGTTCTTAAAATCTATAGGGGTTTCCAACTAAATTTGACTTCAGTAATTGGGTAGAATTAGTCGTACGTTGATATTGTTATATATTATAAGAGAGGCAATCAACATGACAAAGAAAATAAATGTTAATTTTGTCTATGGTTCAAACTAACATATATGTAAGGTGTACGTTCATTAAGTTTGCTATCTAGATAATGACTTGACCGGAGTTTGGGGCATGATGCTATACTCTAGTCTTTTAATGGGCAATTTTGTGTCCCTAATTCTCGAACCCAACAAATATGAGTTAATACCTTTGACCATGCATGAGGGTCTCTCGTATTCGAACCTTCATGACCGCAAATATTAACAACCGATCCGAGTACAATTAGGGATAAAGTTATTAGGTCTGTACAAAACTTTGAACACATTAGCTGTGTTTCGTTTGGAAATGTGAGTGAATATGATATGAAAATGATATTAGGACTAGTTATCGAACAGTTCGATTTATTGGGATAAATTGGTTCTTCGAAATAGAATATGTCATAACCGGAGAGCTCAATTAGTACGATATGGTCTGTTTTGTATTTCTAATGTGGTACGTGGATTGTCCTATAACAATCATCCCCTCAAGACAAGGACCACGAACTTCGTGTCCTCACCTCAGCGATTATCTTGATCTGCCAGACGCCTTGTATCGATTGGCTTCTCGGTACAAGGACTTTACCAGATGCAGAACTCTCTTTGATCTGCCAAACAGACGTGGATCTCTCCTGGATCCACCAAACAGCCCAGACGCATAACTCTCTTTGATTTGAAAAAGAGACACCTTGATCTGCCAGACGCCTTGTATCGATTGGCTTCTCGGTACGGATCGCAAATACCGAGGTCATCAAACGAGGGTCCACCAAACTGACGTCCACCACCCCGAACCAGGCTCTGATACCACTTATCATAACCGGAGAGCTCAATTAGTACGATATTGTACGCTTTGGGCCAAACCCACCCAAAAAGGCCTCGTACTAATTGGGTTAGGTGGACATTAATATACAAGAATTCCTTCTCTTGTATTTTCAATGTGGTACTTGGATTGTCGCATAACAAAATACCATCAACATTTTTTTATTTGTTTTCCCCCTCAACTGCTCTCGTTATAGGGTCCAGTAGTTTATTGAGACTGGGTTAATTTCTATTATTATACGATTGCTGACCAAAAAAAGAACAGTGTACGGTAGACAAGCCAAAAATGATAGGGACCCTATCTCATTTGATGCTTTAAACGGAAGGTGGAAAAAACGTCATTTCAGTATTAATTAGTTAATTAGTTGTGCTGGTACTAAGCTCACTGTTAGATCTTTAAGAGTCCATTGACGACCTCCATTTTTAGTATTTTATGACCCTAAATATGTTTGAATTTAAGATAAGATACTACTGTTGAACTTCTGAATAAGGTAAGGGGAAGACCCTACCTAGGCGACAGGATTGAATATCAAGGGGTTTGAAAGGAAGGAAGACAGAGACAGGCGAGAGGGATGGCGAAAGAAGTTGGGAGAAAGGGAGGAATGCGAGATGAGAATGGTGGCGGCCAGCGGCTAATAAACTAGTTGAGAAAATCGTCTCGTCGGAGATGGCCTGTGGGTCTTCACGTGAAGTTGGTCCTACCGACGGACGGACGGACGGACGATTGCCAATTAATTCGCTCCCAAACAAACACAGAATTGACCTGGCTATCTTATAGTTGATTAAGGGACACTTACCTGGAATTTTTTTATAAAGAAATGAAGTAGTTAAAATGTCCAGAAAGACAGATCTTCTATATCTAAGTGAAATAAATTAGCTTAGCTTTGTATTAGTTGGTCACTTTGATTGGCCATGTAGATTGCGGATGAGATTACATGACTAATGACTTCATTCGACGTATTAGATTACCGGTTAATATAATTTTTCAAGCAAAGTCTGTGTACAACAACCTCTAAATCACACCGGTCACATCTACCAGTCTCGACTCCGACGACCGCTAAGCTATCCCTAGCCGTTGAAGTTTGAATTGGTGGGTGCTCTTCCGCTGGCCGCCTATTTTTCATCTCGATATGCCTCTTTTCTTCGGACCGCAATTAATCAGTCCATCCTCTGTTGCCGGCGGCGGTCAACTGGTCATGATTTAGAAGAAAGACAATAATGAGCTCCATCTTCTCGAAGATTCGCCCTCCAACGCAAAACTTGTCTTCATGGGGAGAGTGAAGTCCAAAGAGAAAGAGACGAGAGCATGTAGATAGACCGTCCATGGTCGCACGTAAATGATAATCACACACACAAGTAGAGCAGTAGAGAAGTAGTATATACATTAACCAACTCTTTTATTACCTGCGGCTGCATGCATCATTGCTAAGCTAAAGGTGACTAGAAAAGAAGAAAGTTACTCACTTTTTACCTCCTCATTTGACAATTTCGTAACCTGCCTGCTAATTTTGTTCAAAAGGCTTTGCCTCAGTCGAGTTCAAGTACCACTTTACCAGGGACCCCTCTGCTTTCTTTTGCTTCATGAGCATCCCTCACTTGCGCGATCGGGAATGTCTTCTCCACGGAATGTCTTCTCCACTGGCATTTTCAGCTTCCCGATCTCGGAGAGTCTGCGTATTTCAGCTAACCCGTCCGAATCAGCTCTCATGTACGTCCACCAATACTCTGTACCAGCAGATGAATCCGATAATTTTTAGTTCCAAGTATAATACTCTATGGCCGGTACACGAGAAACAAACACGTTCACTTTCGACCCAAAAGACCTAATAATGTTGTCAAGCCAGGAATTATCAAACAGGTATAAGATGTTTCAAATGAAAGTTTGAGGTTGGGAGGAAAGACCTGGTAGAAAAAGAAATTTACATACCTATTCCATGAGAATAACGATACTGAATCTGTTTCTTCCATAATATTGAAGTGGCGAGGGGAAGACCTACAACTAACCCGTATCTATCTGTCAAAGCTGCTGCTTCGCCCTACAATAGTAGACATGATACAGATCAGTTTCAAGACTATGTGGAAGGTATAAGCGTCTACATTAACTTGCTTCCCTAAAGGTGCAAAGTATGCTTTCATCAATTACCTGAAGAGTCATGTAGTGGCCACCTCTCTTCAGAAAATTGATTCCTGTCCTTTCTGTTTCCGGCAATCCGATAGTGTCAAAAACAGCGTCAAACTTTCCTTTTATAGCTACCTCAATATCCTGTACGTTATAACAGTTGATTACTAAGGGTGAACAAGCAAGCAAATGTGTGTTATGTAGATGTTTATGCCTTTAAATAGCTGGGATGCACAGTCACCTCAGCAGTGTAGTCAACAGCCTGTTCTGCACCAGATTCCAGCATTCGAGCTACACTGTTACTTCCACAGGTGGTTGTAACATAGCACCCAGCAGCAACACCGAGCTGGATGGCAGCAAAACCGACAGCTCCACCACCACCAATTACTAACAGCCGTTGCCTGTAGCCACACCACAAGCATAATAGAAGGTCATTAGATAGTATATCATATTACCATAACTTCATTTTACACAAAGCATAGGAGGACTTCCGGCAATACATATTTTAAGCACTTTTTTGCTAGAGCAGATTAACTGCCTCCCTCAGTGAAACTAGGAATCCAAATGGAAAATACTGCATGGTACCTAAATGTTCGTCTCCCAAACAGCATAGTTGCCTACCCATGTATCTGGTCCTTCAGTCATTTCAGTAATTTTCCAACCTTATAATTGTTTTATCTTCTTTTAGTACTTCTATTAACCCAAAGAAAAGTTAAAGTGCTTGCAATACCAAGTAGCTATGTGCAATAGAATCTGTATGAAATAAGTTTAAGGTTAACTATTCAATTGGGTGTGAAAAGTTTATAAGAATCAAGTAACATTTTCTGGTCAGCTTGCCATGATAAGGTCTTCTAAATATTTCAAGCAGACCGTAAAATAAGTCAAACACAATATCCTAAACTTACACCATTACTCAAATAAAGCAATTCCTAACAGTTCAAGCAAGTACCTGCCTGCAATCTTTCCTTTGGACCAAAGCTTGGCTAACATCAACCTTGATGTGCCTTGGGTTATTCGGCAAATATTATGCAGAAATTAGAGGGTTCTCAGCTGGAAATTCCAGAAAACAATAAAAAAAGGGACAGTTTAAGGGGTTGCCATCCAATCCAGGAGCAGGACTTTGCTAGGAAAAACACTCAAAAGGGGTTTGAGAATCCACTGAAAGAAAACAAAAAGTTGAAAGACACACGTAAACTCATAAAATTCTGCTATATTGTGCAGAACAGCTTACTTTTACAGGAGTTAAGAGCTCGGTATGCACTATGCAAGAAAACTAATCCTGTTCTAGTAATAATTCCTCAAAGAACTAACAAAGACTTCCTGTTTTGAAAAGAAAGAACTAATAACGTGCTTAACATAACTAATCAACATTTCAAACTCAACGGATGTCAGGTAGTTTTCCGACCCAAACACTTGCAATATCGTCTCACCAAATTCTATTGGTTTTGGGTAATTGAACAGCACGGATAAAAATAACGAAGTAACAGGAATAGCAGACTACTTGTGAGTAATACAGCAACATGATCAAACCAAATGCAGCAGTAAAACATACCCCTCAGCTGCCAAGCAGTCAGTGCAGCAAAAGGAATGGCACTTGCTTCCTGCAACAGCAGAAGAATCATTACAAATATCATTACAAATAGGAACTGGAACTGAAGATGATCAGAATAAAAGTTCATCATAACTGCAATGATTTCAAGTTCAATCACTATCAATCCCAGCTGTTGCTCATATGACTAATACTTGACAATCTTAGTTTAAAATCCCCTTATGCATATCCAAGTATATTTAACAGGTCCAAATGTGCAAGCAAGTCAGCAAATAGAGGTTTCTTTACAGTTTCGCCTCAAGGAGAGGGGTGAAAAATGAAAAAATTGAGTCACTTTTCCACATGGGAAACTATAAACACTGCATTCTGTACCACATGAGTAATTGAAGCTGGTTTTGCAGCAAGTTCTTCCTCTGAAAGCACCGCATAATCAGTGTAAGTGCCCCTGACAGCAGTTGGATGCAGAGCACCAAAGACTTCTTGTCCAACACTCAACGAATGAACAGAGGTCCCAACAGCTGCAACTTCCCCACTGACATCTCGACCTAAGACGAGAGGTAGGAGTGGTTCAAATACCGAACGACCATAACCTGCTCGCATCTGGAAGAATTATGATCCCCGAAAATGGATTGATTAATGAACAACTCCTTGCAACAAATAATTCCGTAAGTAAGGACATCATCTACTTGAAAAATTCAGCATTGATTTAATACAGCGTGTTGTGTGTATGATCTAATGACAAGAAATGGATTTCCAACTTCTGTTTCTTAACTTCCATCATCATTCATACCATTAGTTACCTTTTAGTCCCTTCCCTAGCCTTCCAGTCCTATTCTCATACTGAAATGAGAACTTAAAATTTAGGTTCGTTCTCATGCATATGACCTAATCACAATTTCCACCCAGCAAAAACAAAATCTATTCATTCTATCGAGAAACTACGTCCGATCGGAACTTACTCTGGTATCCAGTGGATTAATCGAAGCTGCCCGAACACGAACGAGGACCTCGTTGGGCTTCAACGTCGATGTGGCGGCACATCGACGTTGTCCCGGAGCTCCAGCACTACCGGGCCTCCAAACCGAGGAAGTAACACTGCCCTGCAACTAGTTAAAATGTGTCTATCAAAACCCGAATGCCAGAGTCGGCTGGCCACCGCCTTTCTTGAACTGAAGTGAGGTCTCAAGAATCGCATTCTCCGCGGCGTTGGTTGGCTCGGGCTTGGCTGCTTCTATTCGTCGGACAGCGGTTGGGGTTTTACCAAGTGCATGAGAAATCGATCGGAGACGGACGATGCTGTGAATGATTTTGGGGAGTTACTGGAAAGTGGAAATGAAAGCGCGAGGGCAGGCAGTGGGCCGCAGAAAGAAGAAGGAAGAGGAGCAGATGACGTATGCTTGTTTGCATCCGCCAGAAAGCGCCTGCCTGATGACGGAAAATCGGACAACCCAACCCAAGCCACCGGTTCGACTTGCGACCAACCATGAAACTGAAATGCAAATGGGCCCAATTGTACCACTACAATCACTTGTCTCAATGGCTCGTAGTCCAGCTTGGCTAAGTAATGGAAGGCCCAATTGGTTCGTTATCATTGGTGTGTGGCTCGTAGTCCTGCACGGCACACATTTGGATAGGGCTTTACTAGACAGACCGGGTAAATGCCACATTGCTGAAATTATTAAATCGTGTTATGTTTATTCATTATTAAAAATTAATATAAATTTTGGTCATTCTAATTACTAAAACAGGTCACATTTACGGGTCGTTTGCTTCATGGATTTGAAAAATGAGGGTTTTGGTAAAACCTGGGTTTTGGAAAACCATGGATATATGATGGAATTGGTGGCATTATGAATTTGAACAAGTCTATTGTTTGCTTGATGGATTTGATTATGGACTTTCTTTGATTAGATTTGTGGATATTAAATACAAATTACCTAGTTACCCTTATTTAATTATATTTCTATATTATAATCCAAATCTTTCATTTAAAACTAATCCAAAACATAAAAAGAAATTTTAAAATCTTTACCACTATGTGGATTAATAATTCAACTACAAATATAGAAATGTATTACAATATGGCACTAATTAACAATTCATCTTGGCACTAATTAAAAATTCATCTAATAATCCTTCATAAAAAAAACAATTCATCTAATAATGTACGCAATATTATGTATCAATTGTAGCCAATTGCTCGCTTTATTGCTACAACTCATCATCTTCTTGCTAACTCACCGATGTGGAATCCGACAATCAATCAAATAATAATGTACAAGATGAGCATAAAGTGTTTCTAGGTGAATCTAAAAAATCACATATACATTCATATTTAAATAAAATACGATATTACAAAATGAAATGATAAATTCTCATATTTATAAAATACGAAATTATAAAAGTTTACATTGCATGACCATTGAATTAAAGTAGGACAAATTTGTAATCAAAGAAATAATTAAGGGTAGAAAGGTAATTTACCATCATGGATTTTAATCCATCACCCAAATCCCACCTCAAGAGGTGGAACTTCCAAGTCCGTGGGGTCCACGGATTTGGAACCCCAAAAGTGGTGGGCCCCACAAATTCCATCTCCCTAATTCCCTAAGGCAAACGATGGATTTCGATTCAAGTCCATGATGGATATATTTCCATGACCAAATCCATCACCAAAACCCTCAAGCAAACGACCCCTAAGTTACTCTTCTGTTAGCCTTCGTCCAACTCCTTTCACTCGAATTACTTTTTGTTTTATGAATGTCACTCGAATTACTAAAACATGTCACATTTAGTCACTCTCCCGTTAGCTTTCGTCCAATTAACGAGAGAGTGACTAAATGTTACATTTTCAGTAATTCGAGTGACATTCATAAAAAAAAAGTAATTCATAGAAACGTAATTCGAGTGACCAAGTAGCACAGATTTTCTCTTGGGAGGGTGGTCATAGAAAGCGAATCTAGCATCTTAAGTAACCTCTCCTAATTCTTATTATGAGTCATCATAAATCTTCAATCTGAGTCCAAGTCAAGGGCAACACACATCTCCGAAACACTAAGTTCTACTTGGTGAAGCAAGGAGGAAGACGAAGAAAAAGAAGTGGCGGAGACAAGCTGGCCACAAACAAATTCAGCTTCCTTTGATAGTTGATACTTAGGATGAACATCTCTATCTCCGGTAGATCAGAACATAGGACAAAAGTACTTGCCAGTTGGCACAGAGAATGGGCTATGGTGTTACATTGGTATTAACCCTCTGTTTAAAAATCATAATAATGTGTGTTCGACTCCTAATCCTAAACATTTCTTCGCTTCCACCAATCCTCGAGTTGAATCACGATGGTGAATACAACGACACAATACATGACTCGCATCAAAACCGTCACGCCACCGGTTAAAGGGTTAATTGCACAAGTTGCCATTTAAGTTCATCATTTGTTGCATGATAACCACCCAAGTATGTTTTGTTGCAACTAAACCACTTACGTCAACTTTTGGTAGCACTGTTACTATTTCCGTCTCGATGGCTAACGATAGGTACCGAAATGTAAATAACCATTCCAACTCAGACTGCCACATCAGCGGCGGACTGCTGACTCATGTTTGGCCCTACCCCCATTTAAATCCAATAAATGACACATCCTCCCTCCCAAAAAAATCATCCGACCCCTTCCTCCTCCTCCTTCCTTTCCACCCCTAAACCTTCCCTAATATCTGACAAGCGAACCAAAATCTTCTTTTTCCATCCTTTATTTTTTCCTGCTTCATTTGGCGATGAGCGTCGGCGTGGGCGTTGGTTTAGGGTTGGGGTTGGCGTCACTGTCGGTAACGAAGTCCTCACCATGACCGACGAATCCTACATCCCGCATCTCATCCCAGCCCTCAATTTCATCCATGTCACCGTCGTCTCCCTCGGCCTCCAAAACCAGGACACTGTCACAACCCCCCACTCCCTCGCCATCCTCCAATCGTCCTACCCACCCTCCGCCGATGTGTTCCGCCGAGATCTGACTGGCTGCAGATTAGCTTCTGGGCAATATTCTGGTTCAGCGATATTAGAATAGAAATTTTGTTGAGGAGTGAATATGCCAATTTAATCCGTTTTAGAGCCATAAAATTTGAATTCTAGAGCGACGAATAGCGATTCAGTTATTAGTTTCTGAATTTGAATAGCCCGCTGTTGATGTTTCACTAAGCAGCCAATCTTGAGCTTACCAGCAAGTAATCTCAGTACTATATGCAGAAAGGATGCAATCTTCAAAATTTCGCTTCGATCGTCAATACTCAATAATAAGTAAGCTTTATTAACAGACTATTAAGCACATGAACTAATGAACAAGGAACCAAAACAGAAATGGTAAAAAGCTGCTTCATTTCTAACCATCAAGCTCTGAGAGTGAAGCAAAAAGATGAACAAGAAAACCGAACAATTATTTATACATAGTACAAATGAAGTAGAAGAAGGAAATTATTGAAAACAAAGATTTTGGTTGCTGGTTTGATAAGAGGAAGGTTTGGGGTGGAAAGGAAGGAGAAGGAGGAATGGGTCGGATGACTTTTTTGGGAGAGAGTGGGTCATTTGTTGGAATTAAGTGGGGTTGGGTCAAACATGAGTCAGTAGTCTGCCGTTGACATGGCAGTCCGAGTTGGCATGGTTATTTACATTTCTACACCTATCATTAGTCATGGAGACGGAAATGATAACGGTGCTACCGGAATTTAATATAAGTGGTTTAGTTGCAACAAAACGTACTTGGGTGGTCATCATGCAACAAATGGTGAACTTAAGTGGCAACCTGTGCAATTAACCCCCGGTTAAACAAAGAACAAAGTTGTCTAAAAATTTATCTAGCTATTTTGTGTAAAGTTGAGGAGAAAGGCGTGGGTTGAGAACCACCTCTAGCGGGATGGCTTTGGGAAGTGTGATCCCGGACACTTCACTCATGTCCACGGGCTTATCTCCCGGAGTAGTCCAATCAAACCCTTGGAGCAGTCTGGCCAAAACCAATTCGGTCATCTGCATTCCAAAATTAATCCCGGGGCAACCGCGCCTGCCCGACCCAAACGGGAGGTACTCGAACTGCTGCCCGAACACCTCCCGGTTGGCGTCGGCATTCAGGAACCTCTCCGGCTTGTACTCGTCTGGATCGGACCACAGCCTCGGATCCCTGTGCAGCTTCCAGAAGTTGGCCATGAACCAGGTCCCCTTGGGAACACGGCGGGACCCTCCGATCACAAAGTCCTCCGACGCTTTTCGGGGCACCGAAAGTGGACCCACCGGATACATCCGCATGGTCTCCTTAATCACGGCTCTCAGATACGTCAGATTTTGAATGTCGGACTCGTCCGCCCATCGATCTTTCCCAACTTTATTGTCGATTTCCTCTTGAGCCAGCCTTAATACCGACTTGTGGTTCAGCAAGTTCGATAGGATCCACGTCACTGTAATCCATGTTGTGTCGGTCCCTGCCACGACTACAGACTACCCAAAAAAAAAAACAAAAACAGGGGAAAACAGGGGAAAAGGTGTAACTTATAGGTCGTTTGGATGTGGAAATGTAATGCAGTAATTGGACTCAATTACCACATAATGCAGTAATTGGGTTAAAAACCCACGTTTGGCAGAGCAAAAAGGGTATGAGAATTGGACCATGGAAATTGGCTCCGATTACCACATTCATTGTAATTGAGAATACTACATCTCCCCCTAGTAATTTGACATTATCACGTTTTCTTCCTTCTATTTCCAAATGTGTCCTTATGTCCTTCCTCTCCTTTCTTCCTTACTCCTCCGATTTCGCCTAACTATTTCTTACAATAGTAGCTCCTTTTTCTTCATTCATCAATGACACCTCTTCTTCTTCATCTCCCTTCACCTTCGTATATCTCCTCTAATCCGTCGTCAATTTCTTAATTTTGGATTCGCTTAATTATCTCATTCACCGTCAATTTTCTTGCTTCTCCTCATTGAATTCGCATAAACACTTTTAATATCCGTATTTAATGAATTAAATTGTTAACTTTATTATAATTTATATATGTACTTATTATTCAAATAATTAAGTTTATATATTTATGGCTTTTAATGTACTATTAAATGTAATATTAGCTTAGAGATGAAGTAAAATAATTGTACGTATTTTATACGTAACTTTTCCATATCATATTTTTCTAACTATGCTTAAGTTAGCAACAATTAGTAGTTAGTATAATACAATAACAACCTTTAGGAGGGGTATATGTATATAAACAAAAGAGGGCATTTTTGTATTTTTACCAAATTCCACACCATCAATTCCCACAAAACTAAACCCTATCCAAACGTGGAATTTTGTTCAATTTCCATAAGTCAATTCCTTGGTTTTGTAAAACATGGAAATTCATACAAATTCCCACGTTTTCAAATTTCCACACCCAAACGACCCCTTAGAATCCAAAACTTCGACGGGATTCAACTTCATTGATTGCTCATACGAAAGGATGGGGTGAAAACTGAAAAGTACCAGAATGGTGGCCTTGATGACATTCTCTCGCTGGTGGCCGTGGAAGAGTTGGTCTTTAAATTCCGAGAGCATCATGTGGATAAGGTCGGGATTTGCATCGACTTTGTTCTTCTTCTTCTTCCTCTCGTCCTTGTGCTCGTCGATCCAGGTTTCCATGATGGCATCCATCTCTTTGCTCACCCGTTTCATGTCCTTCACAGCTCCCTGGAACAACCCGAGCCACCCGAGGATCGGAATCGAGTCGGAAGGGACGAGCGTACCGGTGAGCACTACAATGTCACTCAGAACCTGACCAATTGGCCTCCCCTGCCCCGAAGATTCCTTGTCGTAGTATCCATACCGCTTCCCGGCGATCATCCGAGTAATTATGTTGATCACCGTGCTCTGGACTACCTCCCCGATCACAACAACATTGGTGGCCTTATCATCGTTTCCGCCTCCGCCGGTGCTCTGCTGGTAGAGGTCGGCGATGAGGAAATGGATCTCGGAGATCTGGACGTGGGCGAGGGCCTTGATCCGATGGACGGAGAGGAGCTGGGTGGTGAGCAGCTTCCTGATTTCGCGGAGGTAGGTGCCGTAAGGCGCGAATCCGATGCCGGCGTAGTTGTAGCCGA
Organism: Linum tenue; assembly: GCA_946122785.1. Classification (NCBI taxonomy): domain Eukaryota; kingdom Viridiplantae; phylum Streptophyta; class Magnoliopsida; order Malpighiales; family Linaceae; genus Linum; species Linum tenue. The sequence goes on along the minus strand of CAMGYJ010000005.1, from coordinate 310,819 downwards.
GGATCTTGGCGTGGCTGGAGTCCGGCCGGAAGGCGAGGATCCGGTCGTGGGTGGTGAAGCAGTCCTTGACGTCGTCGTAGTCGCTGACCACGACGGTCGGGTTGTTGGCGCCGAGGCGGACGGTGAAGACGGCGCCGTACTTGTCGGCGAAGGAGGCCAGCTTCCGCGCCAGGATCTGGTTGCCCCTCAGGAGGTGGAGGTGGCCGACCAGAGGCAGGGCACCGGGGATTTCGGGGACAATGTTAGTATCCTGCTGCTGGTTTCGCTTGTTGGCCAGCCGGCGGAGGTGGAAGAATACGACCACGGCAAAGGCGACGAGGATTTCGGGGAGATGCTCTGAAATAATCATGCCGACGGCGACCGTGTGTTCTCCTTTCGTTCGTTGCTGGTTGGAACAGAGATGGGAACAGCCTTGAACCTGGACATCTCAGGTTCGAACTCCTTTAATAATACTTAATCACAAAAAATTAACATATATCACTCTTATTAAAAAAAATATTTATAATGACAGAAGTGAAACAATATAGTGAATCCAATGATCAAACTTGTAATTTATCATTCAGTTTAATAAATCTACCTTCTTGGTATTTGTGCCTTTAGCAACGTACCAAGCCCGCCACGGCGAAATTAATGGGCAGCGTTAAAAATGGATCTACTGCACACCGTTAAAAATGGATATATTATAATTAAAAGGATTATTACAGATAAAAAAGGATTATTACAGATGTTGAACACGGTCAACGAAAATTAACCTAGCCCGCTCTCCAAATTCCTAGAAAAATAATTGGGTTAATTACATGGTTGGTCACTGAGATTACAAAAAACGTTCATCTTTGGTCATTGAAAATATTTAAATCCAATCTTGGTCACTTAAATTAGTTAAATAGTTCAAGTTTGGTCACTCTCCATCCAACTCTGTTAAATTTGTCTGATGTGGCAGTCAACTATCAAAGTTGACCGTTAAATCAGTGACGTGGCAATTAAAAAATAAAAAATAAAATAAAATTGAATATTCTACCTTTTCTAACTCATTTTCACAATAAAGTGAAATAAAAAAATAATTATAATTACAAATTGAAAGGGAGCCGACTGTCTGCAGGTGATTATGGCCAGGGAGCGGCGGGGACGGCCGGCGGAGCTAGGGATGGGAATTGGGAGCTAGTTTGGTTGCTGGGATCACTTCATGATATAATCGTGAACCAATTCGAGCAATCGAACCCTAGGTCGTGGATCTGCTCTCTGTTGCCGCTCCCTGCGGTGTAGTAGTTGGTCTGGACGACGGTCTCGTCCTTTCCGACGAACTCGAAGTCGATCTCGTCCTGGGATTTGTTTCCTTCCAGGGAAGATATCTGCATTATGGTGGACATAAAAAGAAGGATCAGTCCAGATGGATTGGACATGACGGGAATCATTATTGGAGTGATGATCCGAATCACCAACAGCAGCAGCTCGCACTTCATTGATCACCCTGCATCAAGCTGCTGCTGTAAGGATGAAGGCAAGCTTCCCACGAAGTGCAGATTGGGTCCAAGTCGGAACGACGCCGTTCTTCTCCTATCCATAAACAGGGATTGAAGGGAAACGTTGTCGTTCCGTTGTATGAAGAAACGTGGAGCTCCAAGCCGCTGCCGTTTTGATTAATCATTGTTAGAAGTTAGTTAACCAGCTGTACAGGTTTTAGGGATGACAATCAAACCCATGGTCGCGGGTATCCGACCGTCCCCGACCCAGTCAACGTGGGGTCCCCGTATTGATTGGGTATGGGGCGGGTATGGGTAAAACCCGCAAAACGTGTGATGGGTATGGGGCGGGTATGGTTTTAGCCTCCCCCGCCCTATACTCATACCCATACCCGCCCCACTAAGAACATTTCTTCACATATAACAAATATATGAATAAAATTGTGATATATGAATGATAGTGAGGGTACCTCAAGAAAATAAATATTAGAAATGCAATTGAGTGACCACCCAAATCAAAATATAATTCCTTTTCGTCAACTCTCCCTTAACTCTTTCACTTTTCCCCTCGTGTTTACTAGATTATGTTAGTTTGTTATTAGTTAGTCGATGTATCAGAGTTAGAGAAGAATGATTTGTATTACATTATATTGTACTCTATCTTATGGATTAATGGATTGTTTAGGATAAGATGCTTTGAATCATATAAAGAATGATAGTCTTTTTGTCAACTTCACGATAGTAGGTGCGTTTAATGTTATAATTGAGAATGTACATTTAAAATTTTAGGTATTATAATGTCGGATGTACGGGGCGGGTATTACCCATGGGTAACCGAAACCCACAGGTATGGGGATGGGTTTGCAAAACCTTCCCCCACATGGGTATGGGGCGGGTATGGGTATAGATATTTGATAGCGGGTATGGGGATGGTTTAGGCAAATCCGCCCCAAACCCGCCCCATTGCCATCCCTAACAGGTTTTATTGGTTAGTTTGAGTTGTTAGTTTTTACTGTAGATTAGTCGTTGCTTATCAACTTTACCTTCTCTGTACAACTTTGTATATAAATGAAAATGCAAAACCAAGGAGCTCTCAGTTGAGAATCCTTCCACAAAACCCTATCTATTCAATTTCTTCTCATGGTATCAGAGCCTGGTTTCTCTATACCTTAGATCTCAACCAAATTTTGATCAATCTTAGCGATTCCCCTTTGCAATGTCTACTCCTCCTCCTGGCGTCGATGGCCATGTCTCTGATGGCTCTAAATCGTCTGAATCTGGAAACCCAGGTCAGACTTCTTCCACTCCACCGCCGATTCCAGCACAACCTCTTCAACCCCTACCACAGGTGCCGCCTTAGGTACCCAAACATGAGGATCCATACCTCAATCCTTACTACCTTCCTCCTCACGATGGAGGCTTGACCACCATCATCTCCATGAAGCTGACTGACCAGAACTACAATCTTTGGAGTCAGATGATGGAGCTTGCTCTCAGCACTAAAAAAAACTTCTTTTCGTCAATGGTATGATCCCTGTTCCTCAACCCACTGATCCAATTTGGCAATCTTGGCATCGTTGTGACAGTACAGTGCGATGCTGGATATACAACTCTCTTTCTGATGATATTGCGAATAGTGTGGTGCCCTTTCGTGTTGCTAAAGAAGTATGGGACAATCTACGAGACAGATTTAGTCAAGAAGACTATATTAGGGAGTATGAGCTCAAAGAGCATGTTTCTAAGCTTGTCCAAGAAGATCTGACTGTTTCACAGTATTACACAACCCTCACTACAAAGTGGCAAGAATACAAGATGTATAGACCACTTACCTGCTGCCCTTGCCCTAATAGTCCATACCACACTATGACCAGATATCAGGAAGAGGATTTTATCATCAAATTCATGCAGGGGTTGAATGATACTTACCAATCTGCACGTACCCAGGTGCTTATGAGTGCCCATTTACCCAGTATTGAGTCTGTTTTCAAGCAGATGGTTCAACTTGAGCGACAGCTCAAGGGTTCTGCTACTAAGCCTGGAGTGAATTCTTTGGCATTGCTAGCCCAAGGGTCTTCCTCCTCTGGACTCCCCAATGCCACTGCACGAAATCCTCGTGATTACACCACTGAAGGCAAGAAGTGGTGCCGTTATTGCAAAATGGAAAACCATACCATCCAGGAGTGTTATAGGTTGAAGAACAAGAAATCTAGGGAGGGTACAGATGGTACTCCCTTTGCTGGTGTTGTTGATGTTTCTGGTTCTGATGGGAGTAGCAATGCTAGCTTTGTGGCAACAGGATCAGAACCATCATTGAGTTCCCTGCTTACCCCTGATCAGTTTGAGCTCAAGACTCTTCTGAATGGGTCTCCTTCTCCCTCACCTCCACCTCCCAGCTCACCCCATCTACCTAACGTCAATGCACTGATCAGGGCACCACCACAAACACCTCATTTTGCAGCCAGCACCTCAGGTACTACTTCCTTGTCTCCAACCTTGAATGAAACAGTCTGGGTGTTAGATACAGGTGCTACAGACCACATAATCTGTAACCTGTCTACCTTCATCAAGTATAAACCTATGGAAGGTGTTAATGTGTCTCTACCTAATGGACACCATGTGAAAGCCACTCATATAGGCATAGTCAGGTTACCTTGTGGATTGTTTCTTACCCAAGTCCTCTTCATTCCTTCCTTTACTTACAATCTTGTTTCTGTAAGTAAATTAACCAAAAATCACCCTGTCTCACTAGTTTTCCAATCCCATTTTTGTACCATTCAGGACCTTATTACTCGGAGGAAGATTGGTTTAGCCCAAGTTGATAAAGGCCTCTACCTCTTTTCTGATTCCAAGCTTCAAGAATTTCATTCCCCTGTTCCTTCTTCCAGCTTTGCAGCAGGAGTTTCCAGTTCCAAGCCTTCTACTTCAGATATTTGGCATGCCAGACTAGGCCATCCCTCTTTGTCTAGGATGCAAATTGTTAAACATGTTTGTAATGATGTTGTTCTTCCTTCTTCCAAACATTGTGAGACTTGTCACTTGTCTAAACAAAAACGACTTTCATTTTCCAACAGCACTTCTGTCAGCTCAAATGTTTTTTCTTTACTTCATGTTGATATCTGGGGACCCTTGAATACCATTTCCAGGGAAGGTTACTCCTATTTCTTTACCATTGTTGACGATCACACTAGAGCTGTTTGGGCCTTTTTAATGAAATCCAAATCTGAAGCCAACCCTCTTTTACAATCCTTCTGTATAATGGTTAAAAACCAATTTTCCCAATCCATCAAAACCATTTGCACTGATCAGGGTCAGGAATTCCACATGGCTGACTTTTATCGCAGTCATGGCATTACTCATGAGATGAGCTGCGTTTATACAGCTCAACAAAATGGCCGTGTTGAGCGCAAACATCAGCATTTGCTCAACGTGGCTCGTTCACTCAAATTCCAGTAAGGACTTCCCCTTTCCTTTTGGGGCGACTTTGTCTTGCACGCAGCCTATCTCATTAATCGAACTCCAACACCTCTCCTTAACCACAAATCACCCTATGAAATGCTTTACCACGTCCCTCCTGATTACATGAGCCTGCGTGTCTTTGGTTGCCTGACTTATGCCACTACTGTTGGAGGTCATAAGACCAAATTTGCACCTCGTGCCAGGAAATGCATCTTCCTTGGCATTCCCACTGGCATTAAATGCTTCAAACTTCTTGACATTGACTCTGATCAAGTCTTTGTCAGTAGAGATGTCCTCTTTCATGAAGCCATTCTACCATTCAAACAGTCCCAATCTACCAATCCTACACATCTTCCTCCTGATCCTTCTCCTTCACCTGTTGTGGATGATGATGTTTTTCCATTCCCATCTACTGATATTCCTACCACTTCCTCTCCTCCTGCTGCTAGTCACTATCCTTCTGACTCTGATAGTGACAATGACCAACCTCCTCCCTCACCTAGTCCCTATCATCCCTCACATAGTCCTTATCATCCCTCACCCAGTCCCTATCATCATCACTCTTCTCCTTCTTCCATCCCTTCCACCTCTGCCAAACCTGTAGTTCCCCCTAGAAAATCCACAAGGGTACTTGTCTTTCCTAAGAAATATGATGACTTTTATGTTGGTTCAGTCCAAGTCAGTATGTCCCATCTCACTCCTCCTCAGCAACATTTTGCTCTTACTCTACTCACAAATGAGGAGCCAGTGAGCTATGCTGAAGCTGCCAGAGATCCCAGATGGAATGCAGCAATGAATGAAGAGTTTAGTGCACTTCAAGCTAATGACACATGGGACATTACTGAATTGCCTGGGGAGTTAAGCCAATTGGCTCCAAATGGGTGTACAAAACAAATTACAAGTCAGATAGAGCCTTAGAAAGGTTTAAGGCAAGGGTAATTGCTAAAGGCTATACCCAAATCTATGGGATTGACTATTGTGATACCTGCTCACCAGTGGCTAAGATCACTTCAGTTAAGATGTTATTGGTTGTTGCTTCTGTTCAGAAATGGCATTTACACCAAATGGACGTTAATAATGCATTTCTGAATGGAGAGCTTGATGAAGTGGTCTATATGGAATTGCCACCTGGATTAAGGGATCTACTTGAGTACAAAGGAAAGGTTTGCAGACTCAAGAAGTCTCTTATGGGCTGAAACAAGCCAGTCGAATGTGGTATGCAAAGTTAACTGAGTCTTTACTCAGTAATGGTTTTAAACAGTCTCTTGCAGACTATTCCATCTTCCTTTCCACTGTTCAGGGGCATTTGGTTGTTTTAATTGTATATGTTGATGATATAGTGGTTGGAAATGCTAGCCTTGAAGCAGTAAAAGAAGTTAAAAGGATGCTGATGTCCTTGTTTAAGATGAAAGATCTGGGAGAATTACAGTACTTCCTTGGCCTGGAAGCTAGCAGAACAGATAAGGGAATTCATGTATGCCAACGAAAATACTGCATTGAACTCTTAAAGGAAGCTGGTTTTGATGAGTGCAAGCCAGCAAAGACCCCATCAAGTGTCAAACAAGTGCTCTCTGCCTTAGATGGGGAACCTTATCTTGATATTCCCTTGTTTAAGCATCTCCTTGGGCAACTTCAGTACCTGAACAGCACCAGACCTGATATAACCTTTGCTGTGCAACAGTTGTGTCAATTTCAAGATGCTCCAACAACTGTGCACAACAAGGGATTACATAGGGTATTCAAGTACCTTAAGAACTCACCAGGCCAAGGCTTATTCTATCCCAGTGATTCTTCTATGCAGTTAACTGGTTTTAGTGATTCTGAAGGTCTATCACAGGATTCTGTACATTTCTTGGTAAAGGGTTGATCAGTTGGAAAAGTAAGAAGCAGAGCACTGTATCTAAATCATCTTCTGAGGCAGAATACAGAGCTCTAGCCCACCTTAGTTGTGAAGTTCAGTGGCTAGTCAGATTACTTGCTGACTTTGGCATTAATCACCCTTCTCCTGTTATGGTGTTCTGTGATAACCAGTCCGCCATTCATATTGCAAGAAACCCTGTGTTTCATGAACAGACAAAACACATTGAAGTGGATTGTCACGTTATCATGGAGAGATTGACCAATGGGTTGATCAGTTTACATCATTTGTCTACTGTCCATCAGCTTGCAGATCTACTGTCCAAGCTGGGAGTTTCTGGACGACCCTTGCCAGCTTGCGGGGGTATTGGAGTGATGATCCGAATCACCAACAGCAGCAGCTCGCACTTCATTGATCACCCTGCATAAAGTTGTTGCTGTAAAGATGAAGGCAAGCTTCCCACGAAGTGTAGATTGGGTCCAAGTCGGAACGACGTCGTTCTTCTCCTATCCAGAAACAGGGATTGAAGTGAAATGTTGTCGTTCCGTTGTATGAAGAAATGTGGAGCTCCAAGCCGTTGCCGTTTTGCTTAATCGTTGTTAGAAGTTAGTTAGCCAGCTGTACAGGTTTTATGGGTTAGTTTGAGTTGCTAGTTTTTACTGTAGATTAGCCGTTGCTAATCAACTTTACCTTCTCTGTACAGCTTTGTATATAAATGAAAATGCAAAACCAAGGAGCTCTTAGTTGAGAATCCTTCCACAAAACCCTATCTATTCAATTTCTTCTCAATCATTCTTTGAAAACAAAGCAAGGAATAAATTAAATGACATAAACAGTAGAGGAAGCGGTTGGTGCTCCGCCAACGCGAGCCGCCGCCCGCCGCGATGGTCATAAGTCAGGGTGATGGAATTGGTTTCCAGGCAGTGGGTGCACGCCTCCGGCGTGTAGTCGATGATGATCTGGTTTCGGGGAGATGCTCTGAAATAATCATGCCGACGGCGAGTGTGTGTGTTCTCCTTTTGTTCGTTGCTGGTTGGAACAGAGTTGGAGATGCTCAGTTCCTTTATAGAAGAGTGAAGCTTTTGTCAATAAATTGTCGGTAAAAAATATTTATATGGTAATAGCCAAACGTTTTATTAGAGGTATAATCATTAATAAAACACTGATGGAACGTTAGTGCGGGATGGCTACGCTTTTACTGTGACGTATCACAAGTTGTATTATTTATTGTTCACTGTTTCGTGGCGAAAAAGTGTAAAATGAAGTTTGATGAACGACTACAATGACCTAGTCGCAGATTGTGCTCGTCACCTAAACGTCGGGACGAGATTCTTGGAAGGGGGAGGAAGCATATGACATTTACTTGTTTGCATTCACCAAATAGCGCATGATAACGGAAAATTGATAATCCAACCCAACCCAACCCAACCCACCGGTTTGACTTGCGACTAACCCTGAAACTCCAATGGGCTCAATTTTAATACTACAGATATGGAAAGCCCAAATGATTTCCATTGAGTTTATTTTTTTTCCCCAATAGATCACTCTTCAAAAGAGGAAAGGATCCAGATACAAAGATACCGAGTACATCAATTGTCCCTACTACGAAACCATGAATAGAAGTCGAACCTCCTTAACAAGGGAGGCGACAAAGATAGAGCATGACAAGCCACCAATGAGTAGCTCTGTTTTGAACACTACCAGTAAATTGAACTAGAGAAGAATCCATCGCGTCCAAGAGTGCAATAATTTCCTTCAGGATTGAACCAATATTGTTGTCTGCAGAATCCCTTGCTGAAGCCTTGTCTATAATGAGTTTTGCGTCACCCCCAATGCAAATCAAACTCTGCTGGACTCGGGAGTAACAATCAACAAGACAATCCCGCAAAGCCAAGATTTCCAAGACGTACGGATCATAGATAGATTCATATCTACGAGCACCAATGAACATACCTGAAACATAAAAAAAGACAGAACTTGTGGTTCCATACCCAGCCGCGAAGTTGCAGCATCAAAGGATGCAGAGCATCCATGAATACCAGCCATAGTGGACTGAGTTTGAAGAGCCAGCCGCTGAGGAATAGTTGGAGTAATTAACAGTGCTTGCTCATTCTCCTTCACTTGGAATAGCCATTGATTAGCTAGTACATCTAGCCGAAGTTGCTTTTTCCTTGAAACACCACCATACACCGATTCTTCCACAACCTGCAAAGCAAACGTATTACATACAGAATAATGTAATATGCATCCCCACAATTAGTTTGACTAAGAGAGTTGCGAATGAATCCTCCAAAAGTTCTCTTCACCGACTGCCGCCAAAGGTCCTGCAAACTAAGAAGTCTCCAAAACTTTCGAGCCAATAAACAATTAAAAAATAAATATTCAATCGTTTCTTCCTTCCGACCACAAACCGAACACATTGGAATTAAATCCATACCCCTAATAACCAAAGCTTCCCTAGTAGGAAGAATATGATGGAGACATTGCCATAAGAAGAACAAAACTTTTGGAGGGACTTTCCTATTCCAAACTCATTGTCATAGCTTAGAATCAACGAAGCAAGCAAGTTGCTTAGACGAAGGAGGAATATGTAATTGGCTTACGAGGAAATAGACAGATTTTACTGAAAAGATACATAAAGCTTCATGATGCCAAAGAACTTGATCAGCTATGCGTTGTAGAGGTAATGGGATTCCACGGATAATCTGAACCGTAGGAGCATCAAAGTACAATCGTAACATAGCTATATTCCAAGAGCGTGTACCTAGATCAATGAAAGCCGAGACGAAAGGAGAAGCAGCTGGAGCACCCGGCCGAGTCGTAGGGGAAGAGGGTGGAGAGGTTGGGTGCCAATGATCCGAGAGAGCTCTAATGGAGATCCCATCACCCACTTGCCAACGAAGGCCCTGGTTGAGCAAATCACAGCCAAACAGCACACTACCGGAGCAAATGCATGGCCCGGCTCGTAGGAAGTTATTGGGCCCACCATGGTCCCTTATTTCGTTTTGCCCAATGTGCTCGCGGAATAGGTAATCACTAGGCTAAGGGCTCTGTTCTCACTAAACAGAGCCGGTGGGCCGTCGTGGTTCAATTCCATTGAGCATGCATTGCAGTGGGCCGGCTTTCACAATGTTCAGATGTCGTTTTCCCATCACTAACCACCAGCCAGCAAATAAAGTAACTATCATTTGCGCATCAAACAACTTAAATGGATCCAAGCGTATCAGTCCACAAAAGCGCAGAGCAGCTAGCAGCATCATCAGGAACGAAGAACACTCTGACCGAGGGCTCCTTATCGACAATACCGCAGGGCACCATACTTTCTCATTTATGGATGGATTTTCGGGGTATAATCAGGTCAAAATGTTTGAGGAAGATCAAGAAAAGACCACTTTCGTAACTCTATGGGGGACCTTTTGCTACGTGGTTATGCCATTTGGGTTGAAAAATGCGGGGGAAACCTATCAAAGGGCCATGGTCACGTTATTCCATGACATGATGCACAAAGAGATCGAAGTATATGTGGATGATATGATTGCTAAATCAAGGCCGGGGGAGGACCATGTGGAGGTCCTACGAAAGTTGTTTCGGAGACTGAGGAAATACCAATTGAAATTAAACCCGACAAAATGTACATTTGGTGTTACATCGGGGAAGTTGTTGGGTTTCATCGTCAGTCAAAGGGGAATAGAAGTTGATCCAGAAAAAGTCAAGGCAATAACTCACATGCCACCACCTCAATCACAGAGAGAGGTCAGAGGGTTTTTGGGGCGCCTAAACTACATTAGCAGGTTTATCTCACAATTAACACCGACATGTGAACCAATCCTAAAGTTACTAAGGAAGAACCAATCTGGTGAATGGGATTCCAAATGCCAGGAAGCTTTTGAAAAGGTAAAAAAATGTCTGTTAAACGCTCCAGTCCTGGTACCTCCAATCGCCGGGAAACCATTGATATTATACCTGTCGGTGTTTGAGAACTCTATGGGAGGGATGTTAGCCCAACTTGACCCTACAGAAAGAAAAGAGCATGCCATCTACTACATTAGCAAGAAATTCAACGATTGCGAGAGCAAATACACAGCGTTAGAAAAAACGTGTGGAGCTTTGGCATGGGCGGCCAAAAGGCTACGACAGTACATGTTGTACCATACTACGATGCTGATATCAAAAATGGATCCCATCAAATACATTTTCGAGAAGCCCGCTCTTTCTGGGCGCATTGCGAGGTGGCAAGTCTTATTGGCTGAATATGACATTGTTTACACAACGAGAAAAGCAATAAAAGGGAGCATAGTGGCGGAACACCTGGCGGAACATGCCATAACAGATCCCGAACCAATGATGATGGAGTTCCCCGATGAAGGAATAATGATGACGAAGGAGGAAGATGAGTCCACAATTCGTACCGCTTGGATCATGAAGTTCGACGGAGCTTCTAATGCTTTGGGTCAAGGGGTAGGAGTCATCCTCATATCCCCAGAAGGGAAAGTTTTCCCAATTACGGCTAAGCTGGGTTTCGAGTGCACAAATAATATGGCTGAATACGAAGCATGTGCTTTTGGTATCCAGACTGCAATCGAAATGGGTATTAAAGAGCTTGAAGTATATGGTGACTCTGCCTTGGTGATTTACCAAATAAGAGGAGAATGGGAAACCAAAGACTCGAAGCTGATACCTTACCGACGCTATATAAAAGAATTGATATCCAATTTTAATCACGTAAAATTTGAACACGTGGTCAGAATGGAGAATCAAATTGCCGATGCCTTAGCAACCTTGGCATCCATGTACAAGATAGAAGAACATGACAGTAGACCCAGCATAAAAATTCAAAGGCATGACCTTCCGGCTTACGTGGCTTGCATCGAGGAAGAATTAGATGGTAGGCCGTGGTATCATGATATAATGACCTACATACAAAAGAGGGACTATCCAACAGGGGCTTCTGAAAATGATAAGAGAACGATTAGAAGACTCGCAATGGGCTTCACCTTAAATGGCCCATTCTTATACAAAAAGAGCCATGATGCAGTGCTACTCAGGTGCGTAGGGGCAAAGGAGGCTCAAAGAATAATAGAAGAAGTGCACAATGGGATATGCGGTACACATGCTAATGGGCACTAAACCTCCAGTCTGTCGCTAATGCCGGATGTGTTCGGTCAAATTTTACGGGAAATGATTGGTTCTCCTCCGACTTAATTTACTTAAAAAAACTCGTTTCTGGTTACAGTAACTTAATTTACCCTGCCCTTGTTTCTAACTAGTTTTCCTGATCGGTTGGTTCATCACAGATTCTACAACCTTGACCAGCTTTGTGCTATTATGGTAGAGGTCCTCCTTCCTATAGAACAGAAAGAACCCTTTCCACAACATATCCCTCACTCCTTCAGGAACCTCACTGTAATCATCTTCGCCCGTAACCGATCTCACCATGTCTCGCGTCAACGATTTGATCACGTTTTCGACCTCTTCCACCGCTTCTTCTGTGCCCATTCCTCTTTCCGTCACCCGTAGCGACACTGCATTCACTTTTCCTTGCTCAGCTTCTCTCTGTACGTAAACACACGGAACTTATTATGGACAATATATATAGCCCCTTCAAAATTGTGGTCATGTGTAGCCGTGTAGGGATGGCAAATTACCCACCCATGGGTAATTATACCAAACCCAAGTAGACCCATTGATAATGGGTTGGGTATGGGTGAAGTGCATATGGATTTGGGGGTTTATAGATAGATTTGGGTAAGGTATGAATATTGCTTCCATAATCTAAATGGGTATGGGTTGGATATGGATATCCATTAACTTGAGGGTGTTTTAACTACACATGCAAAAATTGGACCTATTTGTAAAACTTGAAAAGTTTAGGTACCAAAATGTAAGACCAAAAAAATTTAGGTACCAAAAAGTAATTTTCCATTGATATTTTGAGGACTTGTATGCAAAAAAATAAATTAATCAAGGTACTAAATATGCATATCTATTAAGTTTGGGTACCAAACTGTAATTTGTATTTGGGCATGAGTACAAACCCAAATCCATTTGATATAAACCTAACTCAACCCAAAGTAAATGGGTATGGGTACAAACCCATCAAACTCTACCCATATCCATTTATTTAGATTTCATACCCAACCCAATTGGGTTGGATAATAAGAAACCCATAGGTATGAGCAAAGTTGCCATCCCTGAGTCATGTGGTCTGCATTCGCACGTACCTCGAAGCCTACTACGTCGTTCAGTAAACGACCGATGGTGGTGTGGAGCATGAACAGCCCTTGAAATTGTGGGCCTCGAACGACGTCGTCTTCTAGCTTATGCCCGGCTAGGTACATGGCTGGGAGCAAGAAGGCTCCTACACCGATCGAGCGTAATGGGTGAATTCTCCATGTACTCATCAAGTGTTGGGGCCAAATTCATCCTAGCCCATTCTGCTTCTTTCAACATTCCTCTCAGCATCTCCACCCACTACATTTATCGATGTACGATTTTGATCACTACGTAATGTTGTTAAGTTCATGTGATGATCACGTACGATTTTGATCGATGTACGTACGTAACTAGCTAGACTTACAAGCTCAACGACGTGGTCCATAACATTACGCTCTTGTAGCGGGAAGGCTTTCTCCACGGTCTCACATATGGTGCTGTGAATTGCTCGGTACAGTGTTTCGAGCTTTGAGCACAACTTCACCTTTGGCCCCTCCACATCCCACCTGGAAAATTGCACAACTACTAGCTTTACATTATTGATCGTCGCATCGCGTCGATCGGATCTAGCTTAATTGATTAAGATGAATCCGATGACGTACCTCTCCAAGAGATGGACAAGGTTCAAACACTCCTCCGGAGTTCCATTAATGTCGAATAAGTCATCCACTAGAGAAATAATGAGGGCGTGTTTGGACAACAAGATGCGGGCATCCGAGTGGTCAGGGTCGGAGAAAGTTGCTGAACCTTGAAAGTGACAGTAGCCTGTTTTCACCTTGGCCAACTTCATCTCGTACAGTTCCTTGTCTTTAAGCCACCTGCACAGGCAGACGCATACAGTAAGTACAAGATTGTTATACACATACTGAGGGACTAGCGCTAGCTCTGAACGTGACGATTGACTGGTATACGACGTACGACATAAGTTGTTCTAGCTCTTGGCGGTGCAATGATTGACGAGAGTTGAAGTCTTCTACTGCTAGTTTCAGCAGAGCTTCGTCCCCGAAGGCCGCACAGCTACAATTCAACATACGGTAACTAGTCTGAGATGATTGAACGACGATGGATGGATGAATGAATGTATATAATTAAGTGTCGTAAATTAATTAATAAGAATCAAACCTGATGGAGGATTTGAGAAGTTTGTTCTTGGTCTTTTCTGGACGGTACTGTTCGGTATTTCTCTTGTGAGCCAAGAGTTCGACGTCAACGTGGAATGGATAATTGAGGACATCATTCACCTAATCAAAATATTTAATTAAATCTTGATCATGTCGTCGTGTTTGCTACAAAATATTTGTCGCCTTATCAAAGACTTCCAGCGGCGAATGTTTATTTTTCGCGACGGACAAGATTTTGGTCACAAATGTATGGGCAACGAAAGTTGTCCCCTTTGGCAACGGATTCAGTTCGTCGCGAAACACTTGGCGACCAATTTAATGCTTTCTGCGACGGATTGTGTTCGTCGCTAAACATTTTGCGACCGATTAATGCCTTTCTGCGATGATATTTCGTCGCCAAATATGTAGTTTTTTTGTAGTGATATATGCATATCAATAATTATCGGAATAAAATTAGCTACCATAATGGTTAAATATAATTATATATGTACGTACCTGATTGACAATATTGGGTGGAGCAGGACTATGATCATGACTGTATTCCAAAGCTACCTGTGTTAGGAACTTGGCTGTCCACATCTGCTGGCTATCAAGGATGGTTGAACCGTGACAGCCATTGATTCTGGCCGCTTTGTGCAACTCCAACACTGCTTTCTTATCCTTCAAATACCCTTCCATCGTATCGGTCCAGAATCGACCCTCTGCGAATCGATCAAACACGTCTATACAGCACATCCCATGAATCACACATACATATGGATCAGTACAAATTAAAATATTACGTACGAGGCAACTAGCAATAGTATAAGTGACTTAACGGTTATTAATTACCAGGCGTGACTGGACGTCCATTGAGGCGTAATATCCGGAATGCCATGGCACAAGTTGTGGCATCGAGGAATATCTCTTCTTCTCCCTGCTGCCAGCTGTTATAAACGCGCTGCTACGGATCGGGAAATCGCCGGGATCGACAAAGCAAGAATACGAAAGCGAGAATCGAAAGAACACAGACACACGATTTACGTGGTTCACTAACACGATGTGTGTTAGCTACGTCCACGGGCGAGAGAGAGCCAGTTTCACTATATCGAGGAGATTACAGATTACAGAGGAGTATGAGAAGTATTTATAGTACTTCTCCATGTGGGTCTAAACCTAATCCAATCTAGCAAAGGAAACGGTTACAGACCAGGCCCAGAACCCGAACCCAAATAACATTGAGACCCCCGATTACCAGTCGTAGCGGCTGATAGTCCGATTCAAGTCATATCAACACCAGCATTTGTAGATCTCATCCAAGCTCGTCTGAATTTCTTCCACAAAGTGGCGACCGACCCCAGACTCTCCACAGCATCAATCAGACAGAGCCGGGCATGAATTTGGTAGGGGGAAAGTGCTGGAACTGGAAGCAATATAGATATATGCAGAGCAACTATATCAATGGCTGCAGTAGAGAGGAGTCTAATTGATTCGGCGGTGACAAGAACTTGGTTGTTTCGCAAACCAAATATGTTGGTTACGAAAAAACACATAATCGGTCACTAATACTATTTTCGTAAACTGGTCGTCAGTAAAGATTTTAAATGTCGTCGCAAAAAAACCAACCTCCAACTGCGTGATCAGCCGTATTATTGTCAACCAGTGACTGGAGGTAGCGAAGTGCCCCTGCGTCCTGAAGGCGAACAAAAGCCGCGGCGGTCGCGGAAGGCGAGTTGAGAAGCGAACCGTTCTTCCTCTGGAATTTCATTGCCGTTTCCCAAGCACGAGTCGACGAGTTCCCGATTCCTTCTGAGATGTAGGCCAGGTAGGCGTTTCGACCATGGGTGTCGCGATTCGGACCGGTCATGAGCGCAATTTAACTGTCGCGGATCATTGTCTCGACGTGCGCTGCATCGATCGGGAGACTCAGATTGAAATCTCGAACACACGTTTGGATCATGGAAGGGAACACTACGTCGAACCCAATTGGAGTTTGCTGCCGCGAATCCGCGAGGGAGCTCGAATTCGCCTCCACGAAAGCCAGAGCTGTGCGCGCGGTGTGAACACGGCGTGGCAGCTGTTAGACTCTCCGATCTAATTAATTACATAACAATGCTCGTAGTATAAGTAACATTCGACGGGATGGATTATTATACCGTTGTGAATGTGGTCGTCACCAGGCCAATGCCCCAGCGCTTGAGCGCGAGAATGCAGGCCAAAGTGGAGGAGAGTGCGTCTTTCATTAGCGTCGGGTCTCTGGTGTGAACAGGCTGCAAACTCCAGGAACCATCACTGTGCTGATTCTTTAGTATCCAACTAAGGCAGCCCGGGAAGCTTGGAGCGCTAGAAGCCGCTGCCGCGGGAGATGGAACCATGGCCACCCATGCGGTGTCGTATGGGGAGGCTGACAGCTCGAGTTTTTGGAAAAGCTTCTTGATTCTCTCCTTGGGATCGCCGGTAGCGCTAATCTGCATATGCATTCAATTTAAAATCAATTGCGATTGATTGATTGATAACAGTACAAGTCACTAGCTACATGAGTGATCATTAATATTACCAGCTGCGTTAAGGCTCCGGGCTCCACTGTTGTTGTTCCATTCAGCTCGGTGGTGGTCAATATTGTTCCGTGGTTCGTTGAGATGCTGGAACTCAAGAGAGAAGAATGCATACTGATTGTACTGGGAGGAGCGAGCGAGCTAGCCAGCTAGGGCTGGATGCACAACTTGCTGTGTCGGATTTCTGTTCACAGGTAATTTGCTTTTGATGAAAGAAAGAAGCAGCATATGGGTGTGTGCAGTGTAGTGTGTTGTATTTTAAACACATTAAGGGTGCGTTTGGATAAGTGGATTTTAAATGTAAGGTATTTGAAATATTAGCATTTGAAATGGATGTATTCGAAATATTAGCATTTGAAATACATGTAATTCAAATTCATTGTTTGGATACTCATTTGTAATTTGTTTGTATTTTGTATTTAATGATTTTCAATTTCAATTTCTAATTTTCTGGTCACTTACTACAAATTTTGGTAAATTACAGTCTGGTACCCAAAATTATTTTTTCTTACAATTTAGTACCTAAACTTTTATATTTTTACAAAAGGTCCTGAAATTTTGATGGTAATATTACATTTTGGTACCTTTATATGTTTTGCCTCACACTATAGTACCTAAACTTTTCATATCTTACAAATAGGTCCATTCTTTTGTTAGGAGGTATTTCAAATCACTAGTTGTTGAAATGTATTTGAAGTTGACAAAAAATACACTAGACATGTATTTGGAAATCACCCCATGAATTTGACACAAATCCAAATACCAAATGTAATTAATATTCAAACACATGATTTGGTATTTGGAAATCCAAATCACAAATACCAAATCCAAATCATTGTATCCAAACGCACCCTAATAGCCAAAATTATGAGGTATTGCTCGTTTGAGGTTTTCTAAATTGAGTGAAAACATCAAAACATTTTCTTTGTGATTGGTCCAAATAAATTATATTAATTTTGGCTAATACCCATGAATTTGGTCCGAGAGCTTTATTTTCCTTTTAGTCGTGAATTCACAAAAATGAGTGTATTTGAAATAGTATTAAGACATAGAATTTTGGATTTTAATTGGTAGCATTAGCCTGAGACATATGGTGCCTTATTAGGTGTACTTACAAAAATGTGTCCATACAATGCACCAAATTCTAAATGTAGCCTTAAGAAATTGAATTTTGAATTTTAATTGGTAGCATTAGTCTGATATGATGATATAACAATATAGGATCACAACTAACCAACATTGCCTAAGACGTAAACCTACAATTTGAACCATACCCTAAACCTCAAATTCTAAATCCTAACCCTAAATTTCTAAACACTAAATTCTTCAAATCAAGTGTTCGAATTCATGCACTTCTTGCCCATCATATCGTAAATGATGATTGACATCGGGGTCGTTTGGATGAGGAATTGTAACGGATCAATTTGAAATGAGACAATTGTACCAAATTGCCTTGTTTGCCAGCAAAATATTTGGATGGATCAATCTGCCTGAGGTATTTTGGATTGATCCGTTTTGAGTCAATTTCAATTACCTGGGTGGGGGTAGGTAATTCGAATTGACTCGTTTTAATTGCCTCATTTATAAAACGAGACAATTGATCAAATTGACTCATTTCAAGATTGATCCATCCAAACGACCCCGATTCGTTTTAACATGAATCGCTTGCTCAAAATGGTGATTATGAAGCGAGAACATTGAATGCACGACAAAAACATAAATATATATATATACAAGTGGGAATAAAAAAATTAACATTAATCTGACTTACTTTTTTTCTCATCATGCATAGACATGCAGACATACATCACGTGTATTATTTATCACCAATAACGAACCTCCATTTAATGTCAATATCGAATTAGGTAAGCGACTTCGCTTTCTTGGCAACGTGCAAGTCGTTGTAAACAGGAACTCCGAGGATTAGGTAAGCGGCTAAGCGCCGGTGGCGGACTGAAAAGTTCCGCTCCCCACGAGGCCGATGAAATGCGGTATGCGGATGATCCACACGAAATAATGCAGAGACGAAGACAAGTTAGACAACAAAACAAAAGCAATAACTACCAACAATGAAAATGGGGTTAAAGACACATTTGGTCACTGAGATTACAAAATCGGGACATGTTTAGTCACTAGAATAAATTAATATCAAATTTGGTCACTACAATTACTAAAATAGGTCATATTGAGTCACTCTCCGTTAGTCTCCGTCCAACTCCGTTAGTGGAGTCCGTTAAGTGCTGACGTGGCTAACGGATGCGCCTAGTCAGCATCGTTTTGACCCAAAAATCATCATACCCGACCCGCCACGTCAGTTTCACCCGCCATGTCATACACCAACCCAACCATTAACCCAACCCGACCCAAAACCAAACTCAACCCACCTAACAAAAAAAAAAAAACGCGACCTGTCCCCGCTCAGCCGCGCTCCAAACCAAAACGCCGCCGCCAAACTCAGCCGCAGCGGCAGCACTCTCCCGAAAACACCAGAAAACACCACCGATCCAACCTCTCTCTCTCTCTGTTCTCTCCTTGAATCTCTCTTCCTCAATTCCCTCCCTCCCCAAAATCTCTTCCCCTCTATTTCTCACCACAAGATTCTTTTCCCCCTTTTACCTTCCCACCATTTCTATTTAATCCCATCACTTCTAACAATCACCACCCATTCTTCCTTCCTCTCTCGTTTCTGAATTCTTTTTGATTCAATGGTGGACCGGGCTAAGATCTGCGAGCTCTGCGCAGGAGCGCCGGACGTTTACTGCAACTCCGACGACGCCTTCCTCTGCTTCAACTGCGACGCCAGAGTTCACCAAGCCAACTTCCTCGTCTCCCGCCACCTCCGCCTCCTGCTCTGCCGGACCTGCCGCTGCCTCACCCAGAACTCCGTTTTCGGACCCAGATCCCTTCCTCACTCCGCCGCCTGCGCCTCCTGCTCCTCGTCAGAGGTGGAGAGCGTTTCTTCGGAGCAAGAGATGGACTCGATCTCCTGCTGCTCGTCCTCCAACCCTTCCGAATCGGGGAGTTCCACTGCGAAATTCCCCATCCGCTGCGGCGAGACGGTGGACCAGCGGCAGGGACCGAGGAGCAACAACGCGCCGCCGAGATCTGGAGCCTGCGAGGGGAAGATCGGGGCCGTTTTCGCGAATTGGTGTAGGAAGGTGGGTGTGGAGGCGGATCTGGTGGAGCCGAGGGCGGTCCAGGCGATGGGATTGTTGAGCGCGGGGCGGATCGGGAGAGTGCTGCCGCTGCGGCTGAGTTTGGCGGCGGCGTTTTGGTTTGGAGCGCGGCTGAGCGGGGACAGGTCGCGTTATTTTTTTTTTTTGTTAGGTGGGTTGAGTTTGGTTTTGGGTCGGGTTGGGTTAATGGTTGGGTTGGTGTATGACATGGCGGGTGAAACTGACGTGGCGGGTCGGGTATGATGATTTTTGGGTCAAAACGATGCTGATTAGGCGCATCCGTTAGCCACGTCAGCACTTAACGGACTCCACTAACGGAGTTGGACGGAGACTAACGGAGAGTGACTCAATATGACCTATTTTAGTAATTGTAGTGACCAAATTTGATATTAATTTATTCTAGTGACTAAACATGTCCCGATTTTGTAATCTCAGTGACCAAATGTGTCTTTAACCCATGAAAATGGAGTAATGATGCATGTGATATTTTCTACCTTAGCTCCTGTGTTTGCTGTCGATTCATATTGTGATTGTGACAATTCACCTCAGGTTGTGTCTTTCTCATCACCTCAAACTTTGTGCCACCATTATTGGTGCATTCACGATAACCAAATCCCTACCATGTGAGACAGTGAGAGTACTGTTTTGGATAAGGCTGAATCGCCAACAAAGTAGCAAATTAAAGTCTCACCAAGAATACACTCGATTTTGTTCCTTGTTATAAGAACGAAAATTTTGAGCTCTCAATTAATCTAGTTTAATTTTTCTTTTTTTGCCTGATGCGTCAAATTCCAGTGAGGGAAGCAGATCAATGGAAGTTGCGGTGAAGTCAGTGGAGAATGTGAAACCATCATGTCCATCACAGCTGAAGCCATTCAAGCTCTGCCTTCTCGACCAGATGATGGGCAGAGGTTACATTGGGCTCGTCCTCTTCTACCCGCCGACGCCGGCCGACGGCGAAAAGGAGACGGTGGAAGCTGGCGGCGGTGATCAGAAAGTGGAGAAGCTCAAAGCCTCGCTGTCCAAAACCCTAAACTCCTTCTACCCGCTGGCCGGGAGGGTGAAGGACAACGCGCGGGTCGAGGATTTCGAAGCTGGCGTCCCATTCGTTGAGTCTCGAGTGAAGGGATACGACACCGTTTCAGAGTTTCTCAAATCTCCAAACTTAGAACTCCTCAACAAGTTCCTCCCCGTGGAGCCTTTCTGCCTTCCCAACCCACACCACGTGCCACTCCCCCCGCCGTTGCTCGTCCAAGTCAACACGTTTGACTGCGGCGGGGTTGCCGTCGGCCTGTGCTTGAACCACAAGCTCGCTGACGGTGTCGCTACCAGCTCCTTTCTCAGGAGCTGGTCAGCACACTGCAACCACAACAAAGACACGAATCATGATAATGATTCGATAATAACATCTCAAGGTTCTTCAGTTTTCCCTCCTCGAGAATCGATGCCTCCTCACGTGGAGCGACTGCACGACAAGATGTTTCTCGAGGAGGGGAAAAATACTGCCACGAGGAGATTCGTGTTCGATGCGAACGCGGTAGCCTCAATCAAAGCAGATGCCAGAACCAGTTGCCAGGTTCTCGAGAATCCATCTCGAACCGAAGCGATGCTAGCCTTCATATGGAAATCCATCATGACAGCAGCGATTTCGACCAGCCCTAGCCCTCCTCCCCCGCCGCAGTTTCTGTTGCAACCGGTCAATGCGAGGCCTTGAATGAATCTTTCGGAGGAATGCTTCGGGAACCTCTTCTGCATGGCGATGGCATACTCGAGCGATCCTCCGAATCAGCAGGTGGGCGAGCTAGCTCAACTCATAAGGGCAGGAGTGAACAGGGTCGACCACAAGTTTCTTAAAGCACTATCCAGCGACGATGGGTTCGAAGCCATGGTCGAGATGCTAAATCAGTTGAGTGAGGTCAGCCAGCCTCAGATGCTGTGCGGGTCTAGTTGGCTAAGGTTTTGCTTTGACGAAGTCGATTTTGGGTGGGGGAAGCCGGCATGGACCGGTGTCCTTGGGGAGGCTAGCGCCGACTACCCTTCATACAGCAACTTAATCATTCTGAAGGAGCACTTGGCGCACCGCCAAGATGCCGCCGGCGTAGAGGCTTGGATCAGGTTGGATGTGGATGTGATGGCTACTCTTGAACATGATCCTCACTTCTTGCAATTTGCTTCCCCCAATCCTCCTATCTTTTGCTCCTCATCATGAGCTACAGTTATTCGATCAATCGAGCTTTGTTTTTCTTGTTTTTGTCTATTGATAGTTTTTAATTTCGTTTCATAATTCTGTGCTGTGATATCATATAATAATTTCTAGAAATTCTACTGAGATCCTCATATTTAATCTCGTATGAAACAAATGGCGTTCGAATCTCAACCTCTAGAAGCGGACAAATTTGTTTTGCCGGTGTATTGTAATAGCTAAATCAAGAAATTGAATCTTTGTGAAGGCATTTTTTTAATATCTGGATTGAAGGGTGCTCATGCATGATGCATCATATAGTGAGATGCTAATATGTATTGAAGAGTGCTCGTATAACTTGCTTCATGTTTTCGGTTTTGTCGTCGTCAATTCCATCGTCTGTTGGAGCAAGTTATTATGCATTGTCATTAATTACCCAATTAAAGAAACTTTGATCTACATATGTATTATTGAACTCCATTGTGCTACTAGCTAGATGGAGCCAACGTCGGTTTCAATTTTGATTGATGATGAGAGATGGAGAAGCGGAAAGAAAGATAGAAAAATGTTGGAATGTGAGGTCATGTAACCATTCATTTACCCCTCTTAATATTTTCCTTTTTTTGCATGGGTTTATCATAAAACTTGCTAAGACTTACCTTAAAAACATTATTTTTCTCCTTAACTCATGTTTTCCTAATTGTCAATTATGAAAGATCCGTTTCTTTCCGAATGATGCTCTTCCATACAATACAAATTAAGAATAGTTGATTAAACAAAGATTATGGGTTTCTAATTAACAAAAACCATAATATTATTATGAAAATGATATAAACACTAACTCTATGATTAGGGAAGATATGTACATGACGATGATGATAATTACACAAAATCCTCAAAAGAAAAATTAGTGCAAAAAATCAACGAACCTAGCTTCAATTTTTCCTCGTAGTCAACAAGGAATGAAGTCAATGAACATCTCCATAATCATGAACGGGAGTTTGACGAGGCTGACGGCAAAATTTGCAATTCCAGTGCAACACATGCAACAGCAGGGGCAGATGCAATTCAATATGCTCCTGCAATAAGGATTCGTATATAAACAAGTGCAAATGATCAATAGGTTGACGATGAATACGATCGATCTCGCATTAAATAATCGACATATTTGCGCAAATACACAAGATATGAAGAAGAAAACGGGAAAGGAGAACGGCTGCGTACCCGACAATCCAAAGAAGAGCTCCAAGAAGGGATAGTATCAAAGAGACGAACGCAAAAGGCAAGCTCAAGAGGAATGCAAAGGGTCTGCAATGCCCCATACCACCACCAACAACAACAATATCTTGGCATTTGCTTGCATACTACCATTAATTATTACAAAGTTTTCTTTCTTTTTAGGGTTTCTCTATCTATTTCTCTTATGCATCGTATCATGTTTTGTTATGGCCTGACGACCTAGCTAGAGCTATGAACAGCCCCTAGAGCTTTTCGCCACGAGAGAATTGTTTTGCCATAATTGGATTGGAGATCAATTCAATTCCATTCTTTAGTTAATTTAAATGACATATTTGATACTTTGTTCGACTAAAACATCGATCGATTTCATTTAGACTAGAAGATTTTAGATATTTTAAATTTGAACCGATAAACCGGAACTCAGCCGTATGACCAAGAAATGCTAGAAAACTCCATGTACATAAGATCAAGAAAAGCTAGAAAACCTAATTGGACTTCCATTAGTGATGAGAAGATACAGATTTTTAAGCGAGCTGTCAGAAGAACTTAAATACAGCAACGCCCTGTCGGGGCTAAGAGGAGTCCCACCCA
Source organism: Linum tenue (assembly GCA_946122785.1). NCBI lineage: Eukaryota > Viridiplantae > Streptophyta > Magnoliopsida > Malpighiales > Linaceae > Linum > Linum tenue. The sequence goes on along the minus strand of CAMGYJ010000005.1, from coordinate 286,989 downwards.
TGCATGGAAACAATGTGGGCTGTCTATACATGGGCCAAAAGAGTGAAAAGGGCTCAGTCTATGTACATGGGCCATACAGATGGACTATATCGACCAACAATATCAACCGATAGTACCATATTCAGGCCCACCACAAAAAAGAAGGCCTCCCTCATCCAGTCATCCTCTTCTCGCCGGGTCAGCACCAGCTTTAAAGTTTAAACCGTCAACCTTCCTCAAGTCAATGCTTCTTCGTCGGCTTGGGCTTCTCGTTGCCGCCTCCAAATCCCTTGCAGCGGTGGTCGTTTTCTCCGCCCAAACGTGAACTTCCAATACGTACAAGAACCGGTGCAAAGAGCAAAGGCCTAAGAGGACAAGACTTCACACAAATCGTATATAATAAACTTATCCCAGACAGTACAAGAACCAACACAAAAGATTACAAACTTAGAAGTCTCACGGGGAAACCCATCCAAACTTAGAAGATGTCGCGAACACGTCGGACACTAGATTTTACGCTCGCGCAGTCTAGATTTCTTGACCACGTGGGGCTCTAGATTTGACGTCAACGCGGTCTACATATCACGACCACATCGGGCTCTAAATTTGACGTCAACGCGGTCTAGATGTCGCAACCACGTCGGGCTCTAGATTTTATGCCAACGCTGTCTAGATATCGCGACCACGTCAGACTCTAAATTTGACGCCAACGCGGTCTAAATATCGCGACCACGTCGGGTTCTAGATTTGATGCCAAAGCGGTCTAGATCTCGCGACCACGTCGAGCTCTAGGCTTGACGCCAACGTGGTCTAAATCTCGCGACCACGTCGGGTTCTTCAACTTGTGACGAGATTAGCTCCTTCCCGGAGACTTAGTGGTTTGTTAAAAGTAGATATTTGATAATGTGTATATTTTATTGTTTGTTAAAAAAAATTAGATGAGTCATTTATATAATCATTTTGTTTCTACATGTAATATGTTCTGATTTCTTGTATGTTATCCTAAAAGCGTCAACCACGAATAATAAAATTCATTTTGCAACCAACATAGAATATATTATTTTAGTGTTTGTCATATGTAATGATACTATTTTTTATTTTTGAAAGATAACTTTATGTCAAATTTCTCTACAAACGGTACCGATTACAAAAAAATATCATTTTATAACAAAACATAAGTTATTTGAAATCAACATTCAAACTAGTAACAATTATTTTACTAAAAAAGTTTGAAAATTATTAATAAAATAATTGAAAAGAATGGTTTGAAAATTATTGGGTTTATGATGTCAAATAAAGAAGAGTTAGTACTGGATTCACAGAAAAAGAGGTGGATTAAGTTCTTTTTTGTTGACAAATGAGTCGATTTAATATCAAATGACTCATGCAAATAACCTAAAAATAAATATCCAAAGGGTACAATAACCTAGCGCATGAGTCCAAGAAACAACTAAAAAAAGTAAAGGAACAACCCAAAAGAGTTAAAAAAAAAACATCCAAATAGTAAAAGAACCACCCAAAATGGTATAACAAACAACCGCAAGATTATAAGAAAACCAACCCAAAAATTACAAGAACCAAAATCAAACTTAGAGACGTTGTCGAGATTCGAGAAATACAATCCAAATCTCCACGAACCATAAAAGGTAGGCTGACTCCCCTTTGTTGGCTATTGGATTAGCCGGGCTCTGCGATTCATTGCTGCCATCTTTGGTTTTACCTGGAATGTGACCAACAAAATGTCAATACTTACTTGATAATTACACCAATATAATTTTCAAATAAAGAGCTTTACTGAACGAGGTGCACACCATGTCACCATCTTCTCATGGTTTCATCTTGGTGTCGGAACAACAAACAAGGATTTGGCTTTCTGTAAAGAAATTCCAAACGCCTCCTCCATATCCAACATCTCTGGTACGATCTCGTCCGGTAATTTCCAATCAAACCAATGTACGAGTGAACCCAACATAATATGCAACATCCTTGTTGCTAAAGGTAATCCAGGGCATATCCTTCTTCCGGCGCCAAATGGGATCAACTCAAAGTAGTTTCCTTTTGCATCTACCTCTGACCCCAAAAACCTTTCTGGCACGAAGGAATCAGGATCATCCCATATTGATGGATCTCGGCCTATAGCCCATGCATTGACAAGAATTTGTGCACCTTTGGGAACTGTGAAGCCACATATTTCCACGTCTGCTCCTGCCTTGCGAGGGATTAGAAGTGGAACTGCCGGGTGTAACCTCAGAGTTTCTTTGACAATTGATTGTAGATAGGGAAGTCGATGGATGTCTGATTCTCGAATATGATTTCCTTTTCCAACCACTTGGTCAAGTTCTTCTTTGACTTTAGCAAGCGCGTAAGGATTACGAAGTAGTTCTGCCATTGCCCACTCTAGTGTGCTTGAAGTTGTATCAGTTCCACCAGCAAATAGATTCTGATGTGCCAAACACATGAATGTAAGTGAGATAGAAAGATAAGAAAATCATTTCCAGGCCATAACCATTAGTTTTAATGTTGTCAAAATAAAATAAAAAAACAAATTCAAGATTCCTAATGTAGCCAGATTTTCCTTTTGCATATCTATTTCTGTCTTTTTGCCTCTGTCTCGTTTGTTTCGATTTCAATGAGAGGTTTTTCTACGTGGATTTGATGCTAATTATGTGTTCTTCGATATTTTATTTGAATACAAAATTTTTAAGTAATGCAATACATTATTGATCGAAACGCTAATGATTTTTGCAATACAATAAATTATTATACACATTAATATTTGCAATATTTATTAAAAGGAATTTTAAAAAATATTTGAAAAGATCAAGGATCAACTTTAACAATTATCTCAATGAAGAATGGATAAAGACATTTTGTAAGAGGTAGCATATGATACAAACAAATGTATGGACGACGATGAAGAGAAATATAAAGATAGATCAATATAAATATATGGTATGGAAGTGTGAGTTTGTTCTTTGGTATATTATTAAACTAAATCGGTCAACGGTCGGAGCCAAAGCTAATTGACAAAAATGGACACGTGGCCATGGATATTAACAAATTGCCGGCCAGAATACCCACCTAATCTCTATTCCTATGGTTATTAAAAAAATTACAGTTTTAAAATTTTAATTAGATTCCTATGGGAATAGTAGGCTTGTTCATAAACACATAATCAACCCACTAGGCCAGTCGCCAGTAGGACAAACATATTAACAAAATCGTTCAATATTTTCCCTCTGTTAATTAAGTTGACGTAATTAATTACTCACCAAGAACAAATGCTTGATGCGAAGTGGATCCATGGTCGTCTCCTCCCGACTGCGGTTGTTGTCGTCCTCCCCAATGTCCAGAAGCGTATCAAGCATGTCGTTGGCCGATACATAGCTCTCCGACTTCCGCTTCCGCAGCCGCTCGTCGATCAGCATTCCAAACATATCGAAAACCCTGACCTTATAAGCAGCCGACCGCCTCTGTATCCCCTGCAAATCCAACCTGCCCAGAAAAGGAAAATAATCTCCCAAATTGGGCTTCCCGGCTTCCTCGAGGATCCCCCTCGAAGCCTCCTTAAACTCCCTGGCGGCCTCCGACCTCTCGTCGTCCGCCAGATCCAACGAAAACATCGTCCTCGACACGGCGTTCAAGCTAGCCCTGAACGCCGCCCTCCCAACATCCACCGCCTCCCCTGGCCTCTCAGAGGCATTTCGTCGAACACCTTCCACGAGCTCCCGAACCATCTCCCTCCGCAGCTCCTCGTTGGAATCCAGCTTCTGGGTATTGAACAGATGCGAGTTGCAGATCTTCCGGAGGTTCCTCCACTTGGGTCCGACGGGGAGCCACGCCATGCCCAGCAGGTGGTGGTCCAGGGCTTGCGCCGCGAGGACGACCTTGCGGTTGGAGAGCACCTGGTCGTGCTTCTGCAGGATTTCTTTGGCCATGGCTGGGGATGAAGCCACGATAGTGGTGATTTGCCCGAGCTTTAAGGTCATCAGCGGACCGTGGATCTTGGCTAAATCGGCTAGTGATCGGTGGGGTTGGTTACCCAGATTGTGGAGGTTGCCTATGATCGGAAGCCTGGCAGGGCCCGGCGGGAGTTTGGCCGTAGTAGCCTTTCTTTTTGCCAGGACATATTGGAGGATAATGGTGAGGAGAAGGCAGAGCAAGCAAACCAGAAGGACTTCCATTTCGCCGGCCGCTTTGCTTTGTTCGATCGGCTCCAGCCTGCAGCTTCATAAGCATAATATATGAATTTTACATATAGAGACAGAGATCCAGAGATGGATTTGTTAATTGGAGTCTCCCTTGAGGCAAACAAAGAGCCACATTCGTACTTTCCAATTTCATTAACCAGCATGAGATCAGCTACAGATGCTTTTAATTAATTGTTGAGAGATGACAGCTCACCTTGCATGAACGTTGACCAACTCAAATGTCACAAACATGTACATATTATCCACTAAACGTAATTATAATAACTTGGGCAATGTCTATTTTTTACCCAAACCTTTTTCAGATTCTTTTATTTTAACCAAACCTATAGAAATTCTATTTATTATCCAAACGTATTATAATTTATCAAAGTCTGGGCATTCATTCTGTTACCGTTACTTATTTCGTCCACGTGAGAGGTGGGATTTTGTTTTGTTTTTTGATAATCTTTTTATTAAAAATAGTAAATGATGGTATTCTGACCGCCACGTAGGAAGTCAACTCATTATGGTCATACTTAGTCAGCATTACTAACAGAAAAGTTGACGGAGAGTTAACGTTTGGATAATTTTTAGGAATTCAATAGGTTTGGTTAAAATAAAAGAATCTGAAAAAGGTTTGGGTAAAAAATAGACATTGCCCTAATAACTTCATTAGCATCAGAGTAACAAGAGCAACAAAGTATGATAATGGGTTTTCGGAGTATGATCTATAGAGTTGAACCGGCCTTAATATAGCTCGAATATGATATTGATGTTATCGTAAATGTGGAGATGCTCTCATCTATTCAATTCGGGTAAATGTCACATTTTGTCACTGGTATTACTAAATCGTGTTATGTTTAGTCACTAGAAAAAATCAATATCAATTTTGGTCACTCGAATTAATGTGACATGTTTTAGTAATTCGAATGACCACAATTTATATTATTTTTTTCTAGTGACTAAATATGATATGATTTAGTAACCTCAGTAACCAAATGTGGCATTTACCCATTCAATTCATCATACTTTTACAATAGAACACAAGTCTCCCTATTCATACTATCTCATCAAACTCGAGTTCTGGAATGTGTGGTACAAGGGTCTGCTTATTTTATTGCTTGCACCTCAATGATGTGTTTAGCTCTCTAGTGTGATTGTTGCCTTCTATGACATGTTTTGCATAATTTCATCACATCTTTCGCTGTTTTAACTTGGATTTGATTGGTATTTACTCAATGATCCATTTAGTAGCTTATAAGTGTATTTTCATACATTTGAAGTCTTTTTAGCAGCATTTGCTATTTTCAGACAGTGAGACCATAGTGGACTACCTTGGACGAGCAGAAGACAGCAAGATCCATGAACTAGAAGTTAGAAATGCAACTGGAAAACCAAACCCAAGTTTGCTATTTCCAGCTGGAAGACCCATTTACCAACATAGTTGTCGTCCAACAGTACTAAAACGTCTTCATATTAGAGAATTCACAATACTACCGTCCGCCTCTGAGAACATGCTCACAAACATGCACAACTATTAGTCGCGTGCTAGACATTATTCGACTGTTGGATGAATGCGGTGACAATTTTGAACTGTAAGCACCATAGTAGACAAATTAAAAGTTACAAATTAATTCAATCTAAAATCAATCCCACAAAAAATGTTTTACTTTACAACTTAACATTATAATAATTTAATTAATAAATTTATACATTTTATAGTCATTTTTCCTTCCAATTTACTATATATTAAAATCACTATCCACCATCTCATTAACAACCTTTCTATTAAAATACACACTTTCCATCAACTTCAATTTTTCTAAACACTTACCAATCATACTTTTCATCAATTAATAAAATGTATTCTCAGGCATGAAAAATACACCCTATCATAGCTCAATCTTTATTTGTGAGAAAGAAAAGCACAGCCCATTTCCAACCACATAGCTAGGGGTGTGCAACGTTTCGGTCCGGACCGGACCAAACTCATGAGAACCGCAGTCCATTAGTGAAAGACATGTTAGGACCAAGGACCGGACCATTCTTGTATTTGGTCTATTTGGTCCGGTCCAAATATGAGCTCGGTCCACCATTTCTTCAGTAATTATAAAAATCAGGAGGACCAAGGACCGGACCGCATTTTACTCGGTCTGGTCCGGTCCGGTGTGGTCCGGTACAGACTGGACCATTGCACACCCCTACACATAGCGAGAGAATCATAGAACCAGAACGCCTGCAACGAGGCTCTTTTATGTACCAATTTATTAATAAGGGTAAATGACACATTTGGTCACTAAGATTATTAAATTGTGTCATGTTTAGTCACTAGAAAAAATTAATATCAATTTTGGTCACTCGAATTACCGAAACTGGTCAAATTTAGTCACTCTCCCGTCAGTTTCCGTCCAACTCCATTAATGTAGTTGGACGGAAACTTTTGGGAGAGTGACTAAATGTGACATGTTTCAGTAATACGAGTGACTAAATGTGACATTTTTCAATAATTCGAGTGACCGGAGTTGGACAGAGGCTACAGAAGAGTGACCAAATGTGACCTGTGTCAGTAATTCGAGTGTCCAAAATTGATATTAAATTTTTCTAGTGACTAAATATGACACGATTTAGTAATCTCAGTGACCAAATGTGTCATTTACCCTTATTAATAAAAAACAATTATAAATACATACCTCACAGAGGTGAGGTGGTCGCTCAATTTCATCGACACTATCACTCACCCCAAGGCTCAGGCTGTGAGAGAGTACACGCCGCTCTCGCTCATTTCCCCCCCAATTCCCAATCTCCGGCCACCAGTTCCCGTTTCCTCCGAAGATGAATTCGATGCTCAGATCCGCCAGAACCCTGGCCACCACGGCCTCCCGATCTTCCGTCCTCCGCCGCGGCTACTCTTCGGAGTCCGTTCCCGACCGCAAGGTCGCCATCCTCGGCGCAGCTGGAGGTATCGGCCAGCCGCTCTCCCTGCTCATGAAGCTCAACCCTCTCGTCTCCAACCTCGCCCTTTACGATATCGCCAATACCCCCGGTGTCGCCGCAGATGTCAGCCACATCAACACCAGATCTGAGGTACTCGATCGCTGTTTCCACTGTTGAATTCCGTATCGATCTCCTAGTTCCTTTTTGTTCCTCGTCATAATTTTGTTTTTTCTGTTTAGCCGTCGATTAGGGTTGGCTTTTATTTCATTATTCGATTCCTTTTCTGGAACTCTGCTGTGAAATTTCCATCTAAAGTCCCGACCTTTGGCAGTGCAATTTACATTTGGGATGAATTTTGATTTCTTGCCTGTGTTATGGTGGCTTTAGCTTACGAGCTCCTGATGAACTTTGTACTCTTATCTCGTAATTTTTTTTGGAGATGAAGTTCAGCAACAGTCTGTTTGATGTTGCTGCCTTACGTGTTGAGAGAAATGCTCCCATGCCATGTTTGAGATTCTTTTTCCCCCCGCTGTAGTGAATTGTGATTAATGATGTATGTCTATCTCTTACGTGTTCAGGTTACAGGATACTTCGGTGATGACCAACTAGGGAAAGCCTTGGAGGGAGCAGATGTTGTGATCATTCCAGCAGGGGTGCCAAGGAAGCCTGGAATGACACGTGACGATCTGTTTAACATTAACGCTGGGATTGTGAAGGGTCTTTGTTTAGCAATTGCTAAGTACTGCCCACATGTGAGTCTTGAATTGCTGATCTGGATTGTTAGCACCCTGGTGATCCTTTGCTCTTTCTTTCTTATGATATGTGTGTTGACTTATGTTTGGAATTAGGCCCTCGTAAATATGATCAGCAACCCAGTGAACTCAACAGTTCCAATCGCTGCTGAGGTTTTCAAGAAAGCAGGAACCTATGACGAGAAAAGGTTGTTTGGGGTTACTACTCTTGATGTGGTCAGGGCCAAGACTTTCTATGCTGGGAAGGCCAAAGTCCCTGTTGCAGGTCTGTTTTCACAACCCTTCCTTACTGGGTGCATGTCTTTTGTAAAGTTTGACTGCTGAAATAAATTCCGGGCTTAGAAAGCAAAGAAGGACGCTTTATCACTATTAAAGTTTTGGAGGCTGAGAAGAAGGGAAATAGAACTGCGCTATTTCACTACTTGATTGTTTAGTTTCTCTCTTGATAACAAGTTCACTGGTACCATCTGTTGATCTTTGTTGCTGAATGGACCCAGTAGAATATAATGATATCACTCAGTGGTGATAACTTGTTTTGTGCATCTTTTTGTTCAGGGGTTAACGTTCCAGTTGTTGGTGGACATGCCGGTGTTACCATTCTCCCATTGTTTTCACAGGTAATTATCCCTTGCTGTGCTTCCTTTTCTCTCTCTTTCTTGTTCTTACTTTGATGTTCCTCTCTACTCCACCCTCTCTTTTGTTATTGACATACTTTGTATAGTCTGGCTAATAGTATTTACTTCTTTCTGACTATCTAGCTTGCTGAGTTTACAATACTGTCTGTTTTCATCATAGGCTACCCCAAACGCCAACGTGTCAGAAGAGGAAATCGTTGCTCTTACCAAGAGAACACAAGATGGTGGCACGGAAGTTGTGGAAGCTAAGGCTGGAAAAGGTTCCGCTACTTTGTCTATGGCGTAAGTTGCACTGTGGATGAATGTCCATGCCCTGCCTGTTTGAATATTGTTATTCCTGTTTCATGTGTGAAGGGGAAATTTACCCATTTTAGGATTGTCATTGTTATTGTTGAAGATATGATAGCATCTGTCACCGATTCGATGCTGGTTGAGCCAAAAGTTTGACTGAAAACAAGAACCAAGCGTAAATGAGCATGTTTCTGAGAATGATGATCGTCAGTATCCTTTACTAATGTGTGATTTTTCTCTCCAGTAAAATATATTATTGAGACAATATGGTTCTTTAAGTTGGCATGTGCCTTTCTGTCCTTTCCGGAGTTTTCTTTTCTCCAACCATGAATTGAGTTGGCAAAGATGCATGAGGATTGCAGTTTGGATTCTATTCAATCCTTGCATATATGTGTTGCAATTGGCATGTGTCTTTGTGTCCTTTCCTGAGTTATCATTTGAATGCTTCTGGTTATGACCACCGGCAATGTTCTTTTTCAGTTATGCTGGTGCCCTTTTCGCTGATGCGTGCTTGAAGGGGCTCAATGGCGTTCCTGATGTGGTTGAATGTACATTTGTTCAATCAAATGTCACGGACCTTCCCTTCTTTGCTTCCAAGGTGACAAAATAACAGTGTTGGCTAGTTAGTCTCTGAATTTATTTCACGGCGATTTTACTGCTAGTTAGTAATTGAACGGATCTTTATGATATATCTTTGCAGGTAAGACTTGGAAAGAACGGTGTTGATGAAGTCCTTGGATTGGGACCTTTGTCCGACTTCGAGAAAGAAGGGTTGGAAAAGCTGAAGCCGGAGCTGCTTTCCTCCATCGAGAAGGGCGTCAACTTTGCCAACAAGTAAAATGGGATTAGCTCAATGCTCGACAGTTTGCACGCAGGCAAGAGAAGTTTGCAGAATCAAGATTTTGTGTCCGTCTTTCAGCATTCGTTGTAGCAGCCAACAGCATTGGCTCGAGATCTCTTTTTGTTCAGAAGAGTTGATGAAACCTTTAAAAGCGAACAGTCTCTGACAAATAATCCCAGTTGTGTAGGGAAACAAATATTGTTGCTGGCTTTTGTTCTACATGCCAAAATTGGAAGTTGATTCTCCCACATTCTGTTGGTGGTTTAAACTGGGAATGGTTCTGCAAACATGCTCGGACTTGCATTTGGAGCCCTGAAAAGCCTGTTACTTTGGACTTTGGAGTATATTTGGATAGAGCTATCATTTTCTTTTGGGTAGGAAGAGCTATCATTTTTAGTATTCAATTATACAATTAAAACTGTTGGTTGGAAACACATATTTGGCTTGGCATAACTCTACTAGTTGGACTCAAGGAAACGAACAAATACACAGTTTTCATTACACCTCTATGACAATGTTACATATGGACTATTATTAAAGTCACATTTCGATGGCAATTGACAAGCATCATCCTAAAACAGGCTGTTGTCAATTGAGTCAGAAACTCTAATACATGTTGATTAGCATCGGATTTCATTTCTTTTGTTTCTGGCAGCTTGGATCTGGTCAGCAAGTGAATCTCTTTTCAGTTCTTCTCGTTCTGTAAGCTCGAAATCTAGCTTCCCCCATATTGGAGTACATGAGATCTGTTGACCTCCATTGTTCACTTTCCTACCTGTTGGTTTCCTTCTTCGAATCTGGAAAACAAGAACGAGTCAACATGCACATGAAAAATCGGAAACCCCAATGAACTAGTTTCTATACCATTCTCATTTCTTGAATTCAGGGTAAGCACAATGCACTTCTTTAAAAGCTGCACTTCTTTAAAAACTCCTTGGCAAAGTATATTCAGACATATTTTTCACAACTGCACATATATAGGAATTAAGTATGCTAGTGAGATTCATTTTCATTTAACGTACCTTCACCAATTTCTGCTTCAGTATGAACTCCTGGGTAACAGGTGACTTCTCTCTATTCTTGGCACTTCTACGCCTCTCTTCGGCCCTGGCCTTTTCCTTCTCTTCCCTCTCCTTTTTCCTTTGAGCAATCTTTTCTGCCTTTTCTTTTGCCACAGTCGCTGATTTTATCTTTGTCAGCTCCTTTGCAAACGCCTTCTCTGTGGCGAACTGCAGCTGTTGGCGAGTTATTTCTTGTTCTATTTCATTATAGCTATTCCAACTCAACCTTTGTTCGTCCAGGCCTCCATCCTTGGCTGCTTTTGCTATGCTTACCTCCCATGAAAGGAAAAATTTAATTCCCAACCTTTTCGACGTCAAACGCTTGTTCCAGAGTCTTTTAAGTGAAGAGCTTATCTTAGCCTTGATTTCAACACTGGGAAAACAACAATTGTGTTAGCCAAAATGCATGTGAACCCAATATTAGTAAGTTTAATCATTCATAAAGTAATGAAATTAAGACAAGGAACTAAAATAGTAATGAATATATGCTTGATGACGAAATCCATGAAGAACACTACATGCTTCGTGAGAAAAGCACACCACTTGTTTTCACACAGACAGCTCTGCAAGATCTCCATTCAGTACAGCAATATACAGAAAATTCTAGCACAAAGCTCAGTTTACTTTAAACTAGAAACAATCTGCTAGCAACCATCAATCAATGAAACCCAACATGTGAGCCGATATGCTTGATGGCAAAAAATACTACTTTACTGTATGTCACATATATCATGTCATAATTGGAGTATGTAAAACAGTCACAGGACTATGCAGGAGTGTGAATATAAAGACTGAAAACACAGCATTCTAAGATTACCTATGAGTTCGCGGCTGTTTTCCCTTCTTCTTTCTAAGCTGAAATAACAGGAAAGAAACATCAGAAAATCAGACGACTGAAAAGAGAAAGGTAAAGCAAATATGATCCTGTGCCACTGTCGATTGACCAACCTTTTGTGATCCAAACACTACAGCATCAATTAATAACAAGGCTTACTGTGCATGATTTTGAAGCCAAATAATTTCTTACATGCCTTCACCTGGGGGTCTCGCAAGGCTTCTATTGTTCTTCGCCTGATCAGTTCCCGAGTCTCTACAGCATATTAAAAATGTCAAACTGTATAATGTAGTTTGTTAGAGACTCAAAATATTAGTTAACGTACAAAGGCAGGTGAGCTATTTCACTTCTAGCCAATAATTAATCAGGTGCACAATCTGGTGGATTCACTAACTTAATGGAAAAAAGACATACCAGCGGAATGTTTTCGCCCTTTGTTCCATGGAACCTTTCCCTTATTCCCATGTTCAATCTTTGTTTCTCCTTCCGTGGCATTGAGGTTGCCATGATCTTCATGAAAGTTGGTATAACCACCACGCTCATAAGGAAGCTGCTCCTCAGCTGTATAGAGGCCAAGTTTTGAGAGGAAATACTGATCGAATTGCAACGTTTGTTGAACATCGAAACCAACATTTGTGGCTCCAGAGTTCTGAAGTCTTCTTGAGGAACTAAGCGAGGAACACATGGCACATAAGCTTGATGTGTAAGGCGTGTGATGATTCAAAGGCATCACAAGGGGAGAATAAGTAGCTTCCATCGCCACGTGAGCAGGACTGCAAGGTAGATTAGGTACTGATGTTTTCCTGCTAGACAACAATAATACGGATCTCATGGTTATGTTTTTCATCTTATTATATCATGTCCTACAAGCAGAGGTTGATGGTAAGGTGGAAGCACAAGAGTCAGTGTAGGACTGGATGAATGAAGGGATTGCAAACAGGGCTACTTCCACTTCCTAATCCCCCTTTGGCAACCCCAAAAAACACAGCAACCGTTCATCTTGTTCTGGCAAGGCAAATTATCTCCACATTGCCAACTTTTCATCATTTAAGTGAAACTGATTCAATCTTCTCGAAATCATATACGACTCAAATCATGGTGAAGAAAAATGGCCCGGGGAAGTCATCCAGATTGTGTTTCTGCTTAAGTTCAGGTACCATTTTGGTGGATACCCGTTCTGTCTGTCATCCTGTACATACACACTCCTTAAATTCATAGAAAGTAGGAAATTCGCTGGCCATTTTCGTTCCTACAGTTACAGCTTCAGGAAATTTCCATAAAATGGGAAAAGGTTGAGCCTTTTTTCATCCAAATTGATTGAAGGTTGCTGCCATATGAAGGCATTTAGTCACTAATCAGTATCAGTAGTTTTACTGTAACTAACAAACAGAACCACAACTACATTGTTGCCTTCATTCAAATTCCCCAACTTAAATCAATAACATTGTGTCCAACAACTCCAAAACTGGATGATGCAACACTGCCATTTCAGAAATGGCAGACAAAAAGGGCAAGGAGGACTGGAGGAGAACACTAGAAATTCGGTCCAGACGATTCAAAGGCAGGAGGGAACGAAAGAAAGCCATTGCAAAACCTCAGGAATTAGAAAAAGGGGATGAAACTGCATTGAGAGAGAAAGCATAATTCACTTACAAATGAAAGAAAGCCATTTCCGGTGGGAGAGCAGTGACGGGTGAGGGCGACGAGCGAAGAAGGTGACTGGGAACTTGGAGAGGGAGGGGAAATGGTCCGGCCAAACGCGGAAAGAGATCATTTTGGGAATCGACAATTCGATATGGGCCACTCACTCGAAGATTGGCTCGCCCTCTTGCCTTTATTTGCAGTTTGGTACTTCAATTTCTTACAAAGGACGATTCTAGTTACAAAAATAAATAAATAAATACCAATTTGATCCCACATCCAACTTCTTATCCAAAACCGACTAACGTCGAAGTGGCATTAGAAATATACTGCATGGATTGAGTCGACGATTAGGGATAATTTTGTTGTTTGAATCGGATCATAATTTCACCCATTTTGCGCCAAGGTAACTTTTAGGTTATTTAAATTGCAAAATTTTAATCTCTTATCAAGTGAACCGTGTTTTCTATATTATCTCAAGTCTTATTTAATCGAGATAGTTATTTTTAATACCATTTTGACTAAGTTAGAAATGAAATATTTGAGAAGACTCTTCCTTTCCATTTGTTCCTTCCCATTTATCATCATTCAAAAAATATAGGGGTCGTTTGATGAGGAATTATAACAGATCAATTTGACACAATTGTCTCGTTTTGAGACAATTGTACCAAATTGCCTCGTTTGCCAACAAAAAATTTGGATGGATCAATCTACCTGACGTCTTTTGAATTGATCCGTTTTGAGTCAATTCAAATTACTTGAGGTGGATGCAGGTAATTCGAATTGACTCATTTTAATTACCTCGTTTATAAAACGTAAAAACGAGACAATTGATCAAATTACCTCATTTCTAGATTGATCCATCCCAACGATAATATATTACTGATAACTTCCTCTCGATCTGTTCAATACTTCAATTTCTTTATTACCAAGATCGATCGGTCCACCAACTGGTGGTTGGCCGGGATGACTTCCACCTCAAGGTATAATTTCATATCCATGATTTCCCTTTTCCTCTCCAACAAATTCTCCCACACCTAACACCACAGCTAGTCTAGTCATCAACAAGTCTCCCGTCTCCCCATCTCCCAAACCACCACCACCACCATGATCCAACCAACACTCCTCCAGCCGGCCGACCGCCGCCTCGCCGCCGCCGCCATCTCCTCCATCCTCATCTTGGGATCCGCCAGGCTCCTCCTCGACATCTTCAAAACCAACCACCAACCCCACCTCTCAACCATCCACAACAAACCCTCGCCACAACCAATATTCCTGTCCCCGGCCGACCGCCGCTCCTTCTCCCCGGCCAAATGCAACCCCTTTGAAGGCCAATGGGTATGGAACGACGACCACAACGTGACGTCATCATCGTCACCTTCCCCGCTGTACACGGAGGACAGCTGTCCCTACCTGGTGAAGCAGACGACCTGCCAGCGCAACGGGCGGCCGGACGGCGCGTACCAGAGGTGGCGGTGGAAGCCCGCGGGGTGCGAGCTGCCGCCGTTCGAGGCGGCGAAGATGCTGGACGTGGTGAGGGGGAAGAGGGTGATGTTCGTCGGCGACTCGGTGATGCGGAGCCAGTTCGAGTCGATGGTGTGCATGGTCCAGGCGGCGGTTCCACGTGGCGCGAGGTCGTTCGACAGGGTGCCTCCGAGGAAGGTATTTAGAGCCGGCGGGGAGTGGGACGTGACGCTGGAGTACTACTGGGCGCCGTTCATCGTGGAGTCCATCTCCGACCACGCCACCAACCACACGGTCCACAAGCGGCTGGTGAGCCTGGACGCCATTGACAAGCATGGCGCCACGTGGAAGGAAGCGGATGTTTTGGTGTTCGAGAGCTACGTTTGGTGGATGCACAAGCCATTCATCAACGCCACGTACGTAACACCTCTCTCTCTCTCTCTGTCTCCGTCTTTCTCTCTCTTGGTGGCCTCCTAAATTGATCGAGGTCCGGTTTGATACCAATAACTCGATAGGTTAGCAACGGTGAGTAACTAGTTATTAACATAGTATCAAAGAGTCTTTTAATACAGTGAGGTTTTTTGTTCGAGTACCGATGGTCTCATATGTTTTGTTACCATACGTATGCAAACTTTAAGCTCTCATATGAGTCTGCTTTTGTTTGAGTGGGGTGGGTGTGTAAGTAAATGATATATGGTCCATAATTGAAACATCGCCCGACAACTCGAGTTACTGAAATCAACCGTTTGTACGTTAACACATATACTACTTATTAATACACCCTCACCCCCTCAAATGAAAGTCAACTCATAAAGGTTTGAGGTTTGTACAGGTATGAGAATATTATGTGCTAACATATGGGATTCGAACGGATTGAAGACCTCTCGGTATCAAAAAAGTTTATTATACCATGCCAAGAATCAGTTAATATCATAATAACTCGAATTATTAGAAAAGAAGATATACCACTTAATACATATTAACAAAATATTCTCTGAAATTATGACAGGTATGGCTCGCCGGAGAACATCAGGGAATATGATGTGGCGACGGCATACAAGGTGGCGATGGAAACATGGGCAAATTGGTTGGAAGCGAACATCAACCCTCGCCGCCAGTCCGTCTTCTTCATGAGCATGTCTCCCACCCATCTTTGGTACTTACTTATCCATCATTTTTTTTTACCTCTGCAAAACTCTCGATAAATTTATAAATCAGTAATTCTCCAGTTTTTATTTGGGCCAATGTAAAATATTATAAAAAATCCATTATTGTCTTATTCGGGCTTAATTTAAAAATAAAATATATGTGGATGGTGCATGCAGGAGCTGGGAATGGAGACCAGGAAGCGACGGGAACTGCTTCAACGAGACGTATCCGGTCGAACCGGCGGGACGGCCGTACTGGGGAACCGGCTCGAATCTCCAAATCATGAACATAATCGGAGA
The DNA here is from genome assembly GCA_946122785.1 of Linum tenue. Lineage (NCBI taxonomy): Eukaryota > Viridiplantae > Streptophyta > Magnoliopsida > Malpighiales > Linaceae > Linum > Linum tenue. The sequence continues at coordinate 270,918 of CAMGYJ010000005.1, read as the reverse complement.
CGTCATAGGCCGACTCCGGCGAGTAAAGGTCACGTTTATGAACATCACGCAGTTGTCGGAGTACAGGAAAGACGGCCACACCACGGTGTACGGAGAACGGAAAGGCAAGCTCCTCACCGGAGAACAGAGATCCGACCCCAAGAATTTTGCCGACTGCATCCACTGGTGCTTGCCCGGAGTTCCTGATACCTGGAACCACATTTTGTACGCCTATTTGTTGCACAGTTATCGTAGCTAATTACTGGTAAATTTACAGCGCGACAAAGCGAATTATTTGAACAAATTAGTTTTCCAAAATGGTAAAAAGAGTTTTTGAACGAGAAGTTTCGTGTTAGAATATCCTTATGTCTACCATTTTAATTGTTGATTTATGCATATGAGTAAGAGATGCAGACATGTGCAAACTCTGGAGTTTTACTTATACATTGGCATTATCTTACATATATAATGGAATAATGTAAGATTCATTTTTTTTTTATTATCTCTCCGACAATTCGTGAATTCTAATTGAGATAAAAATATTTCTATTTTATAATTTTGGAGTCATTTTAATAGTGTAGCTGAGGTAAATATGTCAAATAGGAACGTTAATGTTAGTGACTTGTTAGGTTTATTATTCTTTTGATCATCCGAAGGTTATCTTTCGAAACACCTTACTGTTGTGGTATTATTCATTCCATTACGAAAAACAAGGCAAATCTCTCTCTTGTATACCAATTTCCAACCAACTCCATCAATTAGTTTGAAGTAATTCAAAAAAAAAAATGTTTAAAAATACTTCAATCCAAAACTCACAAAGAATTTATAATTGGATAGATTCCTCGCAAGAACTCATTTATTATAAGTCGTCATATCCAGTCAGACAATAAAATTATTAACGTGCTCTATTTTAACGTTAATACTAATTGAATGAACACGATACCAATTGTACCATAACAATCATTAATGGGAAGAAGAAGAAAAAAATTATAATTTATTGCCACCATCGGAAACATATGCATACAGCACACATTCTGTGTGTATGTGACTATGTGTTAAACATCACCATTAATTTATGTAATGCCCCATGTAGGTGGACTTTAAGGTATACTTGATCAAACATTTTGAAGGACAAAGAGCAGCATGCAGCCTATAAGCTGGTAGTAAAAGAAAAACAAACAAACCACAACACATCCAATACAGAGAATCGCGGCGTAGCGAGCATCCAATCCAATCCAATCAGATTAGATCTTATCGGGGATTTTGGTCTGAGCCTCCTCGAGGGTGATGCCCATCTCCTCCATGAGCTTCTCGCACCGAGGGTCAGTGGTGGATGTCATGTACCCGATCGGGTTGGCGTAGCGAGTCGGCTGCACCACGCCCATGTTGTCCGTCAGCAGCACCCTGGCCCGGTCGATGAAGTGGAACTTCTCCTTGCAGTTGTCCATCGGACTTCTCAACAGCTTCACCTGTTGTAAGTCACATTTAATTAGAAAGATAATTAATTAATTACTCCTCCTGTAGAATAATTAATTATTTCATTTATTATATAATAACTAGTTTTCAAAGCTTATTCACACCAACAATTTTACCTGGCAGATGTCCTCCTCGTGGTCGCCGGTCACCGGCAGCCGGTAGGTCCCCGTCTTGTCGGTGTCCCCTTCCACCATGTAGGTCACCGTGTTGTTGTCCCTGCACAGGCACTGCAGGTTCACTCTGGCGCCGGCGATCATGGTGCTGATCTTGGTCGGGAACTCGACGCGGCAAGGGTCGCAGTAGACCTTGCCTTCCACGAACATCTTGTCCTCAGCATCGACGACGACGGCGGAGGAGGAGATGAGGAGGAAGAGAGCGGCGGAGAAGAGGGCCACGGCGGCGGCTGCAGCAGTCTTTGCCATTGTTTGTTGTTTGTTGTTGTTGTTGTTGTTGATCTCGGAGGGATATTGCAAAAGAAATATCTCTCTTTGTATACGTGATGGGGGAATTTTGCACAAGGAAATGGGATTGGTTTTATACGCAGAAAGGGTTGATCAATATTTGGGGTGAAGAAGTAAGTTTTGATCTTTTTCTGTGGTTCGTGTTCAGCTTTCTATTTTGAGGCGGGTGATTTGTCTTCAAATTGTAGGGTCTAGAATCTACCGGCGACTGGTTCAGCAACTCTCAATTTTGTAGTAGTATTTTTGGTAAATTTTTGTTCTGTTCTGTTTTGCGTTGTTTTTGTATTCTTGATTTTCCTAATTCGAATTCCCTTTCTCTAAAATTAGTTCTTATTTTGGCTAGGGTGATACTGATACATCATGATGTATGATATAAGTTGGATTAAATCTTCTCATTTTTATGCAAGATTAGCATGATCGTAAATGTAGTGGAAGATAATCGTACATAGAGAACGCAAGGCAAATTGTTTTTCCCAAATCATATACTATTTCAAGATGAGATTCTTATGTTAAGATATAGTTTGCTAAGCTCGAGGTTTGAAGAATGGTTCATGGCATGTTTGATAATGCGTTCTACAATGTTGCATGAAATGCCACAACTCCGAAAAGTCTATCGAAATTTCCTTTTACTGCCTCTTATTTATTCCACTGTCCCTTGATGTTACTTTGTTTGCTCAAAAGGTAACAAAGATCTCCTCCCATAATTCATAGTGAAACTCTATCGCACATCAATTCAGTTGAGAGCTGTCACATTTCATGTGTGTCATTAGCAATCGAAAAATATCTTCTCTAAAGTAATGACGATGAAAAGAAAATGAATGATTCAGAGATTTGAGGGCCACAGGTACATGAAACTCCACTCGTAAACGTAACTAACTGAGAGAAGTGACGTGGAGAACACTCCATCTACAAAGGTTTCCAAGATATGTAATACTAAGCTAACATCAGCATGCTCTATATGACAACTAAACTAGATTGTGGGAGATGACCTGAAAACTGAAGGATTTAAGAAAGAATGTTAGACCAAACACATCATTGCCTCTCTTGCAAGCAACTCCTAACTGGAGACACCAGGAGGAATACTCTGAGCAGTTAAGCCCGCTGGCGGTAAAGAAACACTAGGGTTAGGGACAAGCTGCACAGGGTTTCCAGCGTTCACCATAATGCTGCTGCTGCTGCTGCTTTCGACAGCTTTTGGTTCCATTGCGATCTTGGTAGCTGCAGTGGTAGTATTAGGCTTTGGCACCGCTTCTGTACTATGGGCAGAGATCCTTTGGATACCGATATTACTAGATTGGTCTCCACTGGCTTTCTGCTGCTCGTGATTTACTGACTCTGTTGCTGCATGGAGTAGTTGCAATCGGTAATCAGTTTCCGGTCTGCGGCAAATTTTTCTGAGAGGCACGATTTCCTGAATGAAAAAGAAAGAGAACAATACAAAACAATCACTGATCCTACTGCTCATTACCATTCCAGAGATTACAATCAAATGGTTATGCCAAGTAATGGAAGTTCGAAAGAATCCTTTCTTCAATGGTTAATAGAGCTCCAGAGATTCAAAAGTTAGTGCCAAGTACGAATGGCTAGGTAAAAGCGGTAATTATCTATACCAGCAGCTAACTAAGAAATTTAAAGACATTATAAGCCAGTCAGCTATTTTGTTTTCCTTCCTTGGGAATAATTCAGGACCTATTCAATGCAGAACTTCCAGGATTTGAATTGCCACCTTTAGAAAAAATGAATGTGAAGATGAAGCTAATGAATGAGCGTGGTTGTTGGTAATCTGGTAGATAAGACTCATCACAGAGCAGTTTGACTACGAAAAAGGTCTAACAGTACCAAAAACCCATTTAGACTGAACTAGCAAGAGTAAAGTGTAGCACACCGAGGTCCTAGACAATGACCACAAATGTTTTACGAGACACAAAGACCACAACTACACAATGTAGAAAACTGGAAAGGGAGAGAAGTATACCTCAGATTGATCGTGATCATAACGCACCAAAAACCTACAACGGCAACCTCTTACATCATGTCGCCTTCTTTGGGCATCAAGAACATGTGCATCGTAGTATAGTGCTTGATCTTTGCCTTCCTGAAAAATTGTAAGGCCAGTCAACAAGAAAGTATGGGAGATCAGAACCAAGAAAACTCATCCTTCTGAAGTTGATCTAAACTATAAGCTACACAAACAGTCACTAGCATAGACATTGGGTAACAGGTTACCTGGAAACATAAAATGAGGTCTCCAGGAAGAACCGCAACACATTCGGATGCTTCACATGGAAGGGAACGCTGCCTTACATTCTTGCGAACATTGAGCCACTCATCCTCATCTGGTCCAAAACCAGAAAACCTAACCAGTACCTCCTGAAATCCCCCAAGTTAAATCAGAAAGCAAGTTGTCAACGGATCAAAAGAAGATGCCCTTGACAGATAAAGAGAGCACTTTCAGCACGTTCTTTGTATTTTTCTTTTTCTAGTTATACGAATATAACCGAGATGAATTGGCGCCAAAATATTATGTAAAATTTAAATTATGAAATATCTTAAGCATATTATCAAGTTTAATTTTCCATAACCAGACATGTCAAAGATAACCCAGAGTAAATGAGTTGCATGTTACCGGATCAACGGTGTCCAGGTATCTACGAGACAGGAATGTTGCAACATCATACCTGAAGAGCCAAAAACTCATTAGGGATTGAAGAAACTTAATCCCAACAAAACAATGAGAGACACAGCAAGAAGCCATAATGTGATTTGCTTCACTTCCTAAATGACTCGAGTTACCCACCATGCACCATCTCTAGCAGATTTGGCTTCAAATTCCATGATCGTAGTTTCTGGCATTGCCCTTCCTGTAATTGGAACTGCGCAAAGAAAAGGCAAAATTACAAAGAAAACTTAGAAAATGCAGCTCAAATCTTCAGTTAACAGCTGACATTCAATGCAATGAAGTTGATGATTAAGCATGATTTTTTTCCCTAGAGGATATTTTTGTTCTTAAGCCATCCTTCTCAGTTCTCATACCACTAAAACATATATCTACAAGCCACATCACAAATGAGCTTAGAATATCGTAACCGTAATTTCAATTATAGAGGGACAGACACATTTTATATCTCATAATCAACAGATAACATGAAATGCAGAAGCATTTTCAAAGAAAGTCAGAAGATCAAGTAAGGGAAGGCAATAGAGAAACAGTCTAGGCACATAAGCCTTATTGGAAACATTGACATACATCTTTCATGCCATAATCTCTATGCAAGGAAGGCATACAGAATGACATGATTACAATACTTTACAAAATCAATTTGGCCTATAACTGTATCAGACAATGTACAACTACTTGCAATTAGTAAGTCGTTCATTTACTTTGGCGTAAACTAACATTCAATGCTAGAATTCAAACCCACCACTTGGACTTACTAAATTAAGTTTTCCAGAAAAAGTATCAGCAATTCATTTACCCTTTCCGTTTGTTAATCAGTTGCAGAATATTTAAGCTCCTACAGTTCAGTACATATATATCTGAATAGCATCTCTAATCTGGCACCCCCATGCAGTATGCATCACTTAAGAGCGAATTATTAAACAACTAAACTAATATTTCCAAAGCTTTAAACATTTAAAATTACCATACCTGAAGGAGCAGCCATGTTAGTAGTTGCATGAATAGATGCAGGAGTAGCTACAGGTTGTGCAGCATTTTTCACTGTATGGAACTCATCCCGATGCACTGGTGTTATATTTAGCTTCGCAGGGGACTTGCCTTGTTTGGCTCTTATAGCATAACGCCTGTTTTGGAACCAGTTCCATACCTGTGATTCAAATCCCACTCAGACAATAAACTGAAACAGTCCGGATTGAAAGAACAGGAACAGGAACAGGGGCTGAATTATCTTACCTGCTTCATTTGCACCGCAATCTTCCCTTTTCGCTCTGGAGATTCACTGTCATCAGGAGAGAAAAAAATGCCAAAAGTTCCATTCTTCAGAGTTTTTCGTTTCAGTATTCATGACTTGTTGTTAGCTTATAGGCACAACCTAGAAGCACTTTTAAATTCTTAAAGAACATACCTGAACCTCTCAGCAATGCCCAGAAGAACCTCACGAGCCGGCATTATTTGATTGTGGTGTTGCAGGATTGCTTCCATCTCAGCAACCTAACAAAGAGAGAGCCATGCAGCATATTATTCCGAGTTTTTACCAGCAGCTAATTCTCGAGTACCATGGCAAGAACTCAAGAATTTAAACCCTTCAAAAGAATAACACAACAAATAGCCTTCCAATTTGCCATCCCATGTTTCTTTTAATAGAACCCAACAACTCAGAAACGCAGAAAACATCAGCGCTAACATTCTGCTACTCCAACATTCAACAAAGGCGTAGCATGTAAAGAAGATTAAAAAAAAAAACCCAACTTCGGGTATAATTCAATGAACTACCACGCAGTAAAACTTGGCTTAATAATAATAATGTTCAGTCCAGCCAAAAACGCCATTAAATTGGGTTTCGGAAGCGAGCAATTAAGACGGCCAGAACCATCCAGGGGATAGAATAAGAAAAACTAACGTTCAAATTGAGGAAACAGGAACAAACCTCAGTGTGGGTGAAGCGAAAGGCAGGGCCGCCATTGCTGGGAGGTCGACCCATGGCTTCACTGCTTTGCCTCTGCAGCTGTTCGAAAAAATATGCGCCGAGTTCAAATACGAACTCTGCAACGGCTGACCGGGATTCGGAAGTCGGCTGCCTAATTGACCTTCTCGCGGAAGGAATTTGGTTTGATGGTGGTTTCAGACTTTCAGTTTCGAACTTCCGACGAAGGAGAATAAGAGAGAAATAAACCTCTTATATTCCCCACAGCAAAAACAAACTTACATATCAATACCCCATATTTTAAGTTATATCATTTCGTCCCCACAACAATAAAAAAAAAAGAGTATACCTTCGACAATGAACTTACAAATACGTACCCATATTTTAAAATAGTATCATTACATTCCAACAATGGAGAAAGGGAGAATATTAGCGATGACAATGTGGCGGGTATCTATATCTCAATATTCATATTCGTAATGTACTAAGCGTGTGTTAAAATCAGGTAATAACATTGCGGATATGGGACCAATCGATTCATTTTTATATGTTATAATTGAAAAAATAATATTGATATTTAATTATTTTATAATAAGTTGATAACACACAAAAAAATACTTTATAAATGAATGATAAATATAGTAGGATAAATAATTGGGTCTAAATAATTGAAAGGTAGAGCCATAATTTTTTTGGAATAAAAATATAATTTTAGAAAAGTTAAAAGAGAAAAAATACATGTAAATATTAATATAAATCATCATAAAACAAGTCAGTAACAAAACGAAACAAGACGAGACAGATCAAAAACAATATTCATACTCCATCCTATATTACTACGAATCAGATAATACGATCTTCAAACAAATCGGATAGATTGGATCATGCTAATGATGCATCACTACTCACACTCCTATAGGGATGAGATAGCATGTCTACCCCTAAAAGGGTTGGAAAAATTACACCCTTATTAATTATAGGTTTTAAGGTAATTAATTTGTGTTGCATTTAATAATCTGTATGAATTAAAAACACATATTAATTACTTTCCTTTTTTCAGTGCACTGGGGTGAAATTGGGGTGGGTGTAGTTACCTGCCCCACATTTTGCTGGTACCCACACCCACAAATTTACAATTATGCTACCCACAACCCGCATCGCAGCGGTTAGTGGGTAACCACTACCCACTGTGGGTTTGTGCGGGTTGGGTGTGGTTACCCGCAAAAATCCATCTTTGCAAGCATAGAGTTCTAGTCGCCACTAACGTATTTGTTGTTCGTAACTAGATTATAGTGATATACACTTGTGTTGTTCGTGGAGATACAATTTTGTACATCGATCTTACTCAACGTGGAGATTGAGTTTGGTATTCAACTTTTGTGTCAAAGAGCTTTGATTTCATATTTCCCCGACTAGGGGTGAAATATGACAATTAAATATGATCTTTTATTTTTTCACACAAAAGCAAAAATATACTGATAAAAGTTACAAAAGGTGTTCACTTTTAATGAATTGATTATTCTCCACTCTATCAATTATAGTGTTTTATAAACTAAAAAAATTCTTACAAAAAACTGATCAGGCGTGTCTTTTTTATTTGGTGGCTACTTTAATTTTATCCTCGCACTTTTCACATACTAATATATTATAAAGTTAATTCACTAAATAAATATAATTAGTGTGGTTATTGTGGATTTTGTGGGTTATCCTCGGTGAGTAGTGGATAACCACTAACCACAAAAATCGTTATTTTACTACCCACATCCAAACCACTACCCACAACTTGTAGATATAGTTACCCACAATAGGTATGATGCTGTTTGCAAATTATCCAGTAACCCAAACTTCCACGCCTAAGCACCACCACTGCGGTTGTTAACAAATAACAACCCACATTTTGTTTTCTTCTCCCGAACTCTGCCAGCTCCTCCCGCTACAGTTCCATCCCGGCACGGCACGCTATTTCCACTCTTTCCCCCTTTCCTTTCTCTCACTCCATCACTTCTCTTCTTTTTCCTTCCATGAAGTCTTCACAATTTTGATTCAATTTGGGGCTTCCACTCTCCCTCTCTCTTGCTACCATGGCAGCGCAAAATGATCAGCTGGACAGCAGCTTCAACGACCTCGATTACCTCTCCGGATTCGGCAACTCCCTGGAGTCCGAGGCGATCGCCGGAGCTCTCCCCCGGGGCCAGAACAGCCCTCTCCTCTGCCCTTACGGCCTCTACGCCGAGCAAATCTCCGGCACCTCCTTCACCGCCCCGCGCAAGCTCAACCACCGGAGCTGGATGTATCGGATTAAGCCGTCGGTCACCCACGAGCCCTTCGCCCCTCGATCCCCTTCTCACGGGAAGCTGGTCAGCGAGTTCAACGATTCCAACAGCGTCACCACCCCGACCCAGCTCCGGTGGAGGCCCGTCGATATCCCTGATGGTCCTACTGACTTCGTTGATGGCTTGTTCACTGTCTGCGGTGCTGGCAGCTCCTTCCTTCGCCATGGATATGCTATTCACATGTGAGTTCTGGGTCCGTGTTCTTGGCTTGTCTGATAAATTGGTGTTCCGCTGAAGATTAGGAAGTTGAGACGTTTTCGTTGTGCTTTGTAGGTACACTGCGAATAAGTCAATGGAGAATTGTGCCCTCTGCAATGCTGATGGCGACTTCTTGATTGTGCCGCAAAAAGGAAGTGAGTTTAGGTTGACTCATTAGCTACTTCGGATGCAATTTTGTGGTATAAGACAACACTCGGGCAAGAAAGTGAACATTTTTTCAGGGTTTCCTCAACATGTCTGCTTTGAATTTGAAGCTTCTTTGGATTTGATGTCCAAGTTAACCATCTTTTGGCCAAAATGAAACCGTTGACCTTCAATCTGTCTGGGGCAAAAGCCTTCTGTCAACAATGGTCAGTTGCATTCGAGATGTGGGAGCGATGTTCAAGTACAGGGATGTTCTTCTTGATTTTATTAGCTGGCTTGATGCTAACTAAGAAAGTAGTGAGCCGTGGAGCTGCAAGTTGAATTGATTTTAGGGCCACTTAGTCTTTCCCTCGCTTAGCATCCCTTGTCAGTGTCATATCTTTGATGGGAGATTAGAAATGAATGAGGAATAATCTCAATCATTTGTTCTTATTAATAGGGTTGTGGATCACCACAGAATGTGGGAAGTTGCATGTCTCACCTGGTGAAATTGCCGTATTACCTCAAGGATTCCGGTTCTCTGTAGAGATGCCTGATGGTCCATCACGTGGTTATGTTGCTGAAATTTTCGGTACCCATTTTCAGCTTCCTGATCTTGGGCCAATAGGTACTTACTTACCCTACGTTTTATTTTAAGTACCATCTACAGATTCTTGCTTGCGGAGAAAGTATTTCAGGTGTGGCTGTGGTTTTCAGGTGCCAACGGTCTTGCTGCTTCAAGGGATTTTCTTGTCCCCAAGGCCTGGTTTGAAGACGGTATGCGTCCAGGGTACACTATTGTGCAGAAGTATGGAGGAGAACTTTTTACTGCTAAACAAGATTTTTCACCCTTCAATGTAGTTGCTTGGCATGGTAACTATGCACCATACAAGGTAGGCCTAAAACTTCTTAGCAATTGACATTACTGAAAGAAGGTAACTTTGCTGGTATTTTGGCCTGAGATGATTTGACACCTTCTCTGCAGTATGATCTCAGTAAGTTTTGCCCTTACAACACAGTTTTGGTTGACCATAGTGACCCTTCAATTAATACAGGCATGTATCGATTTGCTTTTCCGATCTCTTTCAAAGATGCTAGGTCCATATTTCTGGAGATTAACTGATGTCTTTTAGTGTTCCAGTTCTGACTGCACCTACTGACAAACCGGGTGTGGCGTTGCTCGATTTTGTCATTTTCCCTCCAAGATGGTTGGTCGCGGAGCATACCTTTCGACCTCCATATTACCATCGCAACTGTATGAGTGAATTTATGGGTCTGATTTATGGAGGATATGAGGTATGTACTTGTACCTTACTACCTTATGCTAGATCATAATCTGCAGTTCTACTGAATTTTGAAAGGCTATTTCCAATTGGTTGACTTCAGTGGTGATGTCGATTTTAGGCAAAAGCAGATGGTTTTCTCCCTGGTGGTGCAAGCCTCCATAGCTGCATGACTCCTCATGGCCCAGACACCAAGACTTACGAGGTATGCCTATTACTGAAGCATGTACCATGTCTGTGCTTCATTGAGGATCCCCTTTCTTTCAAATATCGACGGAATGAACTTCAGACCTGGATATCAGCTAACGCTGTTTGACAGTCAATTCGACGTCTAAGAGTTCCAATCATGATACAATTGATGAATTTCCTAATAACTTAACGTCCATTAATTTCATTTCTAGGCCACCATTGCCCTTGGGGATGAAGCAAAGCCACATAAAATCATCAATACTATGGCTTTCATGTTCGAGTCTTGCCTCATGCCCAGAATCTGCCTATGGGCTCTCAATTCCCCCTTCAGGGATCATGATTACTACCAATGTTGGATTGGACTAAAATCTCACTTCAAACTCGAGGACGCAGCAGTACAGAATGCACAGATTTGAGCTCGAACGAGACTTACATTGGTGTATCGTTGTAATAAGGCGCTAAGACAGGCAAACAGAAAGTCTCTGTAATTGCTCTTTGTAAAGATATCCATGTTTGCGTGCGTGTATATATTGTTTGGTAAGTAACCCACATGTTGTAAATTAATGCATACTCAGAAGATGATTGATTGTATTTAGAATTAAGGACCATTTGGGGCGATGAAAGTGGCAAGAACCATATGAAGACAAGATACCATTCTTTAAAACATGAAAGGGGGTACGCTTTTTCCCCCAAAGACTCTAAACACTGTTTCATTTCTTGGCATCTAGCGCCCAAGAAGTGGAGAAGCTCCTCGCACGCCACTTTCTTCTCCCGCTTCGTTTTGTGTCGTTTAGTGACCATCGGTGAAAGGGCAGTAAAATATCATTGCCCACAAAGAGCTTCCAAACAACTCTTTCTTTCCCTCACTCCAGCCAAGCGGTCGTGCCTCGCCTTACCGTCCGTCGGAGCTGGCCCAGCCCCCTGCCATCCTTTGACCGATTTCCTTACCTTTCCGGAAATTCAGGTCGCGTTTCTCGCTGGCACACGGCGCCGCTGCCGAATCCATCCAAACACGCCAGCCATGATTCGTAGGAGAGATCGGCAGACCATGCTTCCCGTACGCTGCTCCTCTCCGCGACCACACCACAAAAATTGGAATCGCACGCCACTGGTCGATTCATGTCCTTCGTTTCGCCATTCGGGTCTGCTTTCTTGAAAATCGGAGCTATGCTGTTGGTCAGACTCGCCATCGGTTTTCCATGTTCAGTCGTTGATTGCTTCACCACGCCACCTTCTTTCTAATTCTGTTGTTCTGCAGTGCTGACCTCTCTCCACCAGTTGCCTTCCATCGTACTTGGTGGGAGACAAGTGCTTTCTTCTCTTACCCCTCAATAATCCCTCCTTCTCTCTTGCAAGGCAAATCCTGAAATTTTCTCCCGCTGCGGCTGCCGTAGAACCCAAAAGAGGAGGAAGACCAGATCGAATTTGGACCAGCATGAACACGTTGAGAATGAAGGCGATGAGAAGGAAAGGGGCTTGGTAGACTTATCATCTCCATCAAAACATCTCCGTTGCCTTTCGTCTTCAGAAGGCCACCGAGTCAGGGGAGTCGATGGACTTATCATCTCCATCAGCCAGCCAGAAGAATCATTCGCCAGGCAGGGTGCCATCACGGAGTATTTTTCCCTTGGAAGCGATTCCGCAGATGAAGAAGAAAAAGAAGAACACGGAGGAGTAGAAGGAAAAAAAGACACTCCGACCACATCCCTGTGGGGTCACGCTTCAGTGAGTGAGTTTTCATTCTCCCGTCTCCTTTGACTTCTACAACTGCGGAAACCTTTTTTACTTTTGCTCGAGATCGTTTCTACATGTAATTCAAGCTGTTCTTCTTTGATTATGTACTTATGTTTGACCAGTTCATTGCTACGTGTTGGTCGTTGAGATGTTTGAATATGCAATTTGGAATCGTGGTTAGGTTGTAATCTGCAATTCTGGTGTTGCTCGGTTGAAATTAGATAACTGGTAACAGGGTAATTGTAGGCGAGAAGTGTTCAGCTTAGTTCTATGGCACCGGGAACAAGAATGGCTTGAAAGGTGTTAATCTTCTTTTCTTCACACATGGGTAGAAAGGAGCTTTCTTCTCTATTGATTTTCTTGATATGCTCAGTGATTCATTTACCATTCACATTGTATGAGACTTAGTATGCTTGCATTATGTATTGTTTGTTTCATTAAAGAAAATCACCTCATTGCTGCTCAGTATTGGGTCCGAGAGGAGTTGCAGGGCTTGCAGGATCTCTCTTCAGTTTAGAGTTTCAGAACCTTTTCCAAATTGATCGGGGTTGTCTCATCTTTGGACCTTTCAGCTTACATATAAACTAATTATATTTACCATCTTTTGCTTTTAAAGGTCGGGAACTGTAGTATAACCATGCTTTTGTTGCTGCTATAATGTTATAGCAAAGACCAACCAGTTGAATTTTTCACTTAATCTGTAGAATGTGAACTGAAAGTTTTGCCTACAGGTTCAATTGGAAGGTAAAGACAATGTCAGTAGCTGATGGGATAGCTTTATCTTGCTGTTCTTGAGTTTCTCCATAGCATTGAGACGTGAAAGAACTGGAATCTAGATTCAAAGAACAGTAACCCTTACCAGATGCAAACTCCACTCATTGAATGTAAGTTTGTGAACTCTTTTCGTGCATTTGTTGCTCAAATTATGTGTTTGTGAATCCATATTTAAATGCTCAATTAAATGAATTCGTGTTTGAATGTAAACCCTTTTCGTGAATCCATGTTGTTCCTTTCCCTAGATCAGATTTGTATTGTTTCTTAGTCTAACTTTTTGAATATAAGCTCTAACTACAACTTCTCTTTGTTCCCACATTAGGCAAGAATACACCACCACCAATGAGGCTTTGAATGAATCCTACCAGAAAGATGGTCAGGTATAAGATTCTTCACTTTCCAGAACCCATATTAAGTTTTATTTATATGATTTGCTGTGAGAAGTCGCGATCTGATATGTGCTCAATTTCTATTCCTCTTTTGCTTGCTGATTATGTGTAGAAATTTCCAGGATAATGCCCTTCAAAAACTCTTCTGATAGCATGATAGGTTAGTTCAGTTCATGAGTATGGATCAAGAGCTTCTCCACCAGTAAGGAACATTAAGTACCAGCTATTGTTTCTCATCATCAATGGACATCGAGATTGTGTAACCGATTGACAAGTTGCTGAACAAATCGATTAGTAAGCTTACCTCCAGTAAACTGAGTTTTTTCCCCCCATTTCCCCTTCCCAAGACCCTGCTTATCACTTTTCTTAAATAACATTTTAAGTTACTTTGTCATTTATAGGTTCATTTGTTCTCAACAGTAGATTTTTGCAGCATAATGTGTATGGATGTGCTATTTGTTGACTCGAAAAAGAAAAACCAACAGCTCCAAGTCTGCTTTAATCCTGTCAAACCACCTAATAGTTGGTAAATTCAGCACTCTCTTTTATTTTGTAACAGTTGACAGGAAACAATCTGCAGCAACAGTAAATTGCCAGCTAACAAACCAATACCAACAGCTTCAAGAATAGCTTGCAGTCACCCCTAATCAACAAACAAAGACAAGTCTTAAATGGAAACAAATGTAGCAAAGACAAGTGTTAAATGGATACAAATGTAGCGGGTGTTATCTTGCATCACCAATGACAGGTTCCCAGGTCACAGCAGCAAGCATGTTCGATCAGTCCCACTAATCTAAGCCTACTATCCACAACCACTTTCCAAATTAAGTCTTGCTTTAATCTGCCAGCTTGCCAGAGTAATAAGAGATTGTTTAATCCTCCCTGTAGATTCATGACGTCTTTACTTCATAAAACTGCTCAAAGAGATAAAATACATCAATAACCTGTGACTCATGAAGATGAAGTTGCCAAAGGCCTACTTATATGCAGCAGTGGCCCATGAGAGTGCAACAAGAGCAAAAGACTCACAAGACCATACTCTCAAGCTCTCATGAGTCACAGATCAATATCATTGTCCACATTCAGGTTGTTATTCCACTTCTTTTTTTTTTCTTTCTACAACACACAAGAGGGTATTTATTTGGCCCAACACGACTAAATCTCCTGCGACGTAGTCGCGGGTATTGATACTAGTGTGCTTAACAAATGGGGGTCACCGAAAATCGAACACAAGACCTCTCGGTCACAGAAGGATCTGATACCATGTCAAGAACCAGTTGATCCCAATAACTCGAGTTGTTATGAAAGGTTCAATCGTGAATCATATACACAACACTAACAAAAAATAACTTTGCACCAGCTAACATCGGATTGTATATTCTTGCATAATAGCATTTACATTAATTTCAGCCTCAAATATAACCATGGGAGCTTCAAGTGCTCATTTTGTTAAGAAATGAGTAAATTGAATGTCCACATTGTTACAGTTAAAGTTAAGGGATCATTTTGTTATGTTCTACATAATTGAGTGACCATTTAGCTGTTTTTTGGGAAGATTATATAGCTGTTTATTACTTTTACTTACTTGATTGTCAAAAAAGGAGAGAACATACTCGGAAAAAAAGGAGAGAACATAAATCGGTGTTAGTTGCTTACGCCGCTCCGAAGCCACTTCTGGAAGCCGCCGATTTCTTGCACCGGCAGCAGCGCGCGAAATCTGGAGAGGAAAAGATGGTGTTCGAGGCGACCGAAGAAGCTCTACAAGTGTTGAATTCTTCTCTTTCTCACCTCAAATGGCGTCTTAAATCTCCAGCTAAGCGCCGTCTCGAGATAGGTACTCTCGCCATTCAAACTCTCCCGCAACCTGCAAACTGAAAGCCGGCGGCTTAATCTCTTGGCTTTGAGAGGGTGTTATGTGCTTTAATCGAATTACTCTTATTTTTCTTCGTCCAGATGTTCTTGCATTACTGACAGGAATGAGGCCAGTGATAATGGTCGATTATGGCGGGAAGATGCCTGAATTACAGCAACACCTTTGTTCCCTCATCAAACATTGCCACCAGGTTTAACTGTTTCTGTAATGGAGTTGCTTATTTCCCCGACGAATTAGCTTGAGTTTGCGTGATCATGGGTCAGTAAAATGTTCTTCTGGAATTAGAGTTTAGAACAAAATGTATGACCCTTTCAGAGCCTGTTGAAAGCGTACTAGTCATTTCAGTTTAGGGTTTCCAGGATAATGCATGGTCCGGTTGAAGTTGTGACCCTTACTTCTTCCTTTCCTGATCAGGAGTCGGCGGTTTTCGAGTGCCTAAGAGTGATGGTTGTGGATGATATGATCTATCTGATACACATTAAAGGACTTGCAGAGTATGCCAGGACAAGCTTGAACTCAGAAGCAGAATTTTATTTTGTCAACCTAGAGCAGGAACCACTGAAGGTTGGTTGCTATATCGACTTTATCCACTATTTGTGCTTTCTGGTTAATGTGTTGAGGTTTCATGTACGTTCTCCAGATGGTTTCACAAAAGCAAGACTGCCCCTTGGGAGCTGATTTCTTGAGACTGCAGAGATTGTTCTCCCAATTCTTTCCCCTTGATGAAGCGAAAGATGATGCCTTGTTGCCTGATGTGAAAGACACTGTGGCCAATGTCGAACCTAGCACTTCGTTATCTGCTGGACATATTGATCTCAGCAGTTGCATGCAAGAAACTCAGATCACTGTCCCGACTCTAAACGGGTCAGTAATGTACACTACACATTCTCTTATCTAATCCTTGATTTAAGATGATTCTTCTCCTTCCTGGGAGAATGTTTTAGTTCTACTCCATGCGGATTGGGAAGTTGGGTGACATTTCGTTTCAATCACTGATTTCAATCATCTACACTGCATTTCCAGATGGCTTCTTGGCTACCCTGTAGTGTATTTGTTTGGCAAGGAGTTCATATCAGAAGCAATATGTAATCTGTCAACGAAGAATCTGCATCTCTTCAGAATATTAGTCCGCAGGTTTGTTGTTCCTCCTGGCTCAGTTTCTGTAGGTTTGTGTGGCTAAGTGTGTATTAAACGCTGGAAAGAATGAAGATGGGGGTTGATATGGAATCATGGTTTGTTCCTGGTTCCTGCAGAGGTAATGGTGCATCCAGTAAGGGATCCCAGCCTGAAGAACTAATGAGGTAAATAATATCCTTATTCTTCTGGCTATGGAAAGCAAGCTAGCTGGGTTGGTTTGTAGCCTCTCGATGAATAACATCGTTGAGTCAGTATCGATGCATTGACGTAATTCTTGCTTAGCCGAAGTTTATTAGGTGTGATGCCAGTTTCTTTGTGTACTAAGCAAAAATTGCCGCAACAGCTTCTCAGTGCCATACGAGCTGAGCATGAGGGGAAGGAAGGAGCCATGGGCAGAGGCATTTCTGGAGCGCTTGCAGTTCAAGTGGCAGAACTGCAAGCAGACTTGGGTGTTTTTGGAAATGGAGGTCGAAGAGTGCTACCCACAAGCAATAGTGCTGTAACACTACTCCG
The DNA here is from genome assembly GCA_946122785.1 of Linum tenue. Lineage (NCBI taxonomy): Eukaryota > Viridiplantae > Streptophyta > Magnoliopsida > Malpighiales > Linaceae > Linum > Linum tenue. The sequence goes on along the minus strand of CAMGYJ010000005.1, from coordinate 253,831 downwards.
GATGGAAACACAACCCGATTTCACCTTGTCGTCGACTATCGCACAATGAAGTCGCGATACATGCTCAAAGTAATCATTAGTCAAAATCAGCAGATAATTTAGCAGTGATGTAACTCATTTTCTCTCCAATTAAAGCGATTGGTGTTGTATGCTCATTGTATCAACTATAGCAATTGAAGTTCCTTGGTGTTCATTGAGTGCTTGACTCTAAACTAATACGATCATCAAAAAATTTAAACGTAGTTAGTATAAATGCGATTACTATGCAGATATTAGACGAATTTTTGTTAAGCATGTACAAGTTACATACTGATAGTCTGATTCTGATACTATGGTTGAGTATTTATTTTCAAAAAAAAAAATAATGTGGAAAATAGGCCCAAAATGGATTTTCTGCTATTGGGCCGTGAGGTCTTCTTACGTTTGCGTATTTATACAGCACTCGGCGAGCGAAAGTGCGAGATAGAAAATTGTCGAGCTAGAGGAGAAGATAATCACAAACCACGATCGAAGAGAAGAATAAACAGTGAGAGCAGGAAAAATGTCAGGAGGAATCTCTCAGGACTGGGAACCCATCGTTATCCGCAAGAAGGCTCCGACCTCTGCCGCCAAGAAGGACGAGAAGGTTGTGAACGCTGCTCGCCGCGCCGGTGCTGAGATTGAAAGCATCAAGAAATGTTAGCTCTCTTCGTCTTCGTTCTTTATCGTTTGCTTTTTGGTTCTCTCTAATCATTTCCGTTTCATCTGTTGTTTCTTCCCTTCCTTTTACTGGTAAAGATCGGTAAAACCGTTTGTTGTGTTATTTGCTTTTTGGAGAAGCAGTGGAATTTTGGTGAGGTAATCGGTGTACAGAGTTAGGGTTTCACACTAATCGATTGTTAGCTAATAGCTATCGCTTGAGAGTTAGGGTTTGCTTGCTGTATTTTATGTTCGGTCATATCTTTCTTTTTCCGCGATTTTTGATGGAGATTAGTGCTTCCTATGACGTGGTGAATGAACCCCATGCTAGTAAAGCTGTTTCCGTGTTCGTGATGTATAAAACCTTTGGATAGTTAGTCTATTTGCTGATCGATGTGTTAGAAGGCGAAAGCTGTTTTCCCGGGCCAAATTCTGGAAATAACTGCGCTAATATTTATGTTTATGTGATTTATGCAGCAAATGCTGGCTCGAACAAGGCTGCCTCTAGCAGTACTTCCTTGAACACCAGGAAGCTCGATGAAGAGACTGAGATTGTTGCTCGTGAGTATTTTCCTCTTCATGTTCATTGTTTTCTTATTTCATGTTTTGTTTTCCCCTCGTGGTCTTGGTTTGTTTAGTTTGAGCTATATGGTCTACAATCCGAGATCAGGAAAGTTTGTAGTCCTTCATGGTTAGAAATAACTGAAATTGCTATAGTTGTGCCTTCTATTTTGGACTTGGGGTGTCTTGATTATACTGGTTTCCCACTCGTTGGAATATGAAAATAGTTCAATCTGGTTCCTTTGGTCTTAAACTTGGGTTTCCTTTTTGTTTTACACATGCGAATATCATGGATGAGGAAGTATCGAGATATGTTGGTCAAGCTATAACTCTTTTGCGGATTGTTCTGTAGGATTTCTGGTTTAAAATTCTTGATTATATCTTTTTTGTTTCTGATGAGTAATCAAAGAATCTTATTCCATCAAAAGTAGGAAAGGGACAACCCACCAGATGGCGAGCAGGAGTGGTTACTGTAAGGTGGACATAAGAATATGTTCAATTCACAACATTGAGAAAGAATCTGTTTCTTTCACAAATAAGAAACGTACTTCTATTTTGCTAGCTTTGTGAAAGTGACTTGGGGTTGTTATTTCTTTCCTTTTCACTTTTGTGGTTGGAAATATTCGGGAAAGAAGGTCTATTTCCGTATCTGTTCATGTATTGTCATTTGAAATTCGTAGTTATCCGTGTTTGCAATCACTGGATTGCAAATGAATTTTAGTTGAGTCTTTTACTTGATGCCAATAGTTGTACGTCTACTTTCAGTTTTTAGATCAACTTGGCGTGCTTCCCTTTTGTTTTTTCCTGAGTTGCCTCTAATTTATCTGATGATGCAATTAAATCGATACTTCCTTGAATTAAGGATTTGTGGGATCAGAACATTGCAAGTGTTGGATTAATCATTTGGAACTTATTGGCTTGTGTGTGCTATGTTCATGACTAATGCATTGTTAGCACCATTTGTGACAAACTGACATTGGGTTATTGTGACGTGAACAGATGAGCGAGTGCCAAGTGAACTGAAGAAGGCCATCATGCAAGGTCGAATGGATAAGAAGCTTACTCAGTCTCAACTTGCACAGGTCTCTCCCTCTCCCTCTCTCTCAACACAATCAAGCTTTGCATAAAAGCAGATATTTAGTTCTTAACGACCTCTAATTAACAATGAAATGGGTGGGATGCAGTTGATCAACGAGAAGCCTCAGATAATCCAGGAGTATGAATCTGGGAAAGCCATTCCTAACCAACAGATCATTGGCAAGTTGGAACGAGCTCTTGGAGTGAAGTTAAGAGGCAAGAAGTGAAGCGCTCTGCTTATGATCGTTATCTGATATAACGCTGGTTCTGAAGTCTCAAGGCTGCTGATGTACATTGGAAACTTCTCCGTCTTTCCGAATTTCTCTACCCTTTGCAGTGGCTTGTACCTCTGAGAAACTGTGTTTTTGGTTGGACTAACAATGTTGTGCATGGCAGTGTTTCCTTGTCTGTTTGCCCTCTAACTAGCTCTCGTACCACCATATTTCCAAGTGGGGAATACAATTTGCAAGCGTTTCTTACGTAGCCGGCTTTATAACCATGTTGCTGCACTAATGCTTGAATCATTGCTGAACGGTGCCAAGGTGATGGGGATTTCTTTGTGTTGGTTGAGGGATAATCCTCCGCAGCTACTTTGTAGGAGTTGTTGGTTCTTATTTGCTTGTTTAAATCAATTAGGAAGATGTTATTGGCAGCGAAGATGATTCTAGGATTGTGTTTGTTAATTGGAGGTCGGATTTGCCTCCACTTTCACTCTTCTTCTAATCTTCTCCATGTCCCCTTGCTTGGAATTTGTGCTGGATTCCTTGAACCAAACATCCCTGAGCTCTGAGATATAACTCCCATAGTCAATCTGCATTCATCGAGATATCTCCCACTTCTTTTTTCTCATGATTGGCTTGTAACCATCACCGGTTCAACAAACCTTCGCTATTGTTGTAATATATCAGAAAACAAATCTGGATGTGCCCTTCAATCCTTTGAATAAGGACCATAAAAAAAAGTGGTCAACGTAATGAAGTGAAATGCGGGATGGGATTTGATGATTGCGCCCATTGCAGGAAGACTTGTAATGATGATGATGATGATGATGATGGAAATGGTACACAAAATGACTTTCATTTTCTAAATTCTAAAAGCATATTTAAAGTGTTCTTACAGATCCACTGTAGCATGTGTTGAGGATGTGAAGATTTAAAGTTGTTCCTTTTTCTCGAGTGTTCATATATTCGTATTTTAAGTGATTATTTTATAACATATTATCGATGTGAGGCTAATCAGTCATTATAAAATTTCGATTCATTAATTTTCATTGTGAAATGAATTGAACAATGTCCATCGCAGTAGACAACAATGTCAACAACCATTAACCAATATATGTGTCATACTCATATTTTTTAGGAATATGTGATAAAGTTTTCATTAAGAAATCAGTCAAGAAGCAGCTCAGAGGAAATTGCATAAAAATTTGGGGGAACATGATCAATCTAAGTGACTTCATTGAGATGAGCCACTCTCTACCGACCACAAGTATATCAATTAGTTTTTATAATTAGATGTGTCCTGTTGATAATGCAACAAACCTATACGATCATGAAAGCTAAAATGTACCTTTTCCCTGTAATGTTAGTACTACCTTTGGATGACCACGAATAAGCAATGAAAGAGCCAATAAATTGCTATTTATAGGATAATATTGCGTGGGTTTGATACTTTATAGGTTAGTAAACCCTGTTGAAATTCCGTTTAACTTCTTTCTAGATATATATTCTAAAATGAAAATAATATCATTTTAACTTCTTATATCGATATAATATTTGAAAAAACGTATTCTTCAGGGTTATCAAAGTTGTCGAACAAGCTACTAATGACTGACGAGACCTAGTAAGCATAGTGAGGTGACTACGACATTCAACAGGTTCAGTCAATTGGACAAAACCACTAGCAACCTAGTTTCAATGTTAATTAACCATTAGATTATTATAAGAAAATCAATAGATTAATTTTTTTGACATCATCCCCTGCCCACACCAACCAAATCAATGGCCCATGGGCCAATGACCATAAGAAAATCATAATTAATAAATCAATGACCGCCCTGTCCACACCAACCAAATCAATGACTCATGGCCCATGGGCCATGCCCATAAAATCATAATAATAAATCAACGACCATGAAATGAAGTCGGCACCCATAGCCATAAACTATAACCGAACCGAATTTATTTAATTTAATAATGATATATAGGTGGACTTGGCATCAGCAGATCAGCACCCTGTCCATTTCCATCTCTCCCTCTCCGCGGCCGCGTCCCCAACTCGGAAGAGCCACGGCTATGTCTGACTCAGTCGCTCTGTGAACTGCCTCGGTGTCTCGCCTTCTTCCAATCGAGTTTCTTTATATTTCGCTTTCCGTTGAAATCCATCCATTCACTTCCCCAATCCCCAAAAAACCCATATACCCTTTCCTTCTTCCTCCCTCCACTCACTCATAAATATCCCTCTCCGCTCTTATCCCAATCTTCCCTCCTTCATTCCCAGATCCCCCGCTCCCTTTGTCTCCCCATGTCAGCTCCTTCTACTACCGCTCCCCACTAGCTTACAAACCCATAAACCTCCCATGGCGGTTCCAGCTGTCAGACCCCAATTCCTCTGCCTCCTCCTCTTCCTCGCCATCACCGCCGTTCACTCCCGATTCCTCTCCTCCTCCATTTCCAACCCGTCTTCCGATCTGGTCTCTGATGGCATTCACGACGGCATCCAGAACCGTACGAACTCTTACTATCATCTCCTCCTCAACTCGTCGGAGGAGCCGGAGACCGAGTCGTGCGAGCAATCCTATGGCTTCATGCCCTGCACGACCACAGCCCTAGGAAACATGTTCTTGATTATCGTCTATGGCTACCTCATGTTCCTCGCCGCAACTTACTTGTCCAGCGGCAGTGAGCTCTTGCTCGAGATTCTGGGGCCTGGGATCGTCGGGGGTCTCTTCCTCCCTGCTCTCGGCGCGCTCCCTGATGCTATGCTCATCATGGGTAAGTCGGATTGAAATCTATAGGGCCGAGAAATCCTCCATTTCTGATAAATTGAACTCTTTTTTTTCCTCATTTCAATTTGGTTGTGCTTTGGTGGCGGTGATTTCTAGTGTCCGGGCTTTCGGGGAGTGTTGAGACTGCTCAGAGTCAAGTCTCCGTTGGGATGGGGTTGCTGGCTGGGTCGACTGTCATGCTGCTTACTTTGATCTGGGGGACTTGCATTCTTGTTGGCAAATGTGATATCAGGGAGACGGATTCTATCGCTATTGATGGCCAGGACACCAAAGGGATGCACTTAACTAGTAAGGTTTCAAATGATTATCTTGTTCAATTTTGCTGGTTGCATCATCAGTTTTTAGCCATCGGTAGAGGTTCTTCTGTCTCTATGCCTTAGGACGTTCATTTCTTGTGCTTATTGATTGATTAACTTTTGAAAGGCGAGATCTTGTTTCGTGCCGCTGTGTATATCCGGTTCCATTTAGGGTTGGGGCTTGATGCCTGCTGGCAGTTGAATTGTTTGTAGGAAGAGTTCAGTAGGGATTAGTTGGTGCTATAGTTTGGATAATCTTACATATCATATCAAAATCTGATGCAAGGACGGTGGCTTATGTTTGCAGGTAGTGGTGTCAGTACTGATATCTGGACTTGCTATGCTGCCAGGATAATGGCTATATCTGTTATTCCATTCGTTATCGTTCAGTTCCCGCAAATGATTCATTCAACTGCTGGAAGGCAGGTGGCTGTCTTGATTGGACTTGCTGTATCTGTTTCGATGTTCATTTCGTATTGTCTCTACCAGGTAATGCTTCTCTTCCCTGTTATTAAGCTTTAGACATAGTATTTTGTCATGCGGTCTCATCAGGAAGACTGTTGTTGAATAACTCTTCAAAAGAACTGAAGAGAATGTGTATCTTGTTGCTTATTCTTCTATATAGTTATAGCTTCATTGTCCTGAATTGGCTACAACCTTTACAGGGCCCATATAAAATGAGGGAACTTATATTCTTCGGTTTTAAGCAGCCATGATTTGATGCCTTCTTTGAAATCGTAGGATTTGGGCATGATAGAGAGACCGTGTAGCAGTAGATGTCATGTTGTGCTTAACCGTTGCTTAGCTTCAATGGCTTCTGATTTTGGTTTCTGGGATCTTGCAATGTCACACAGGTCTTTCAACCTTGGGTTCAGAGAAGAAGGCTGGCTTTTGCAAAGCACAAACATGTGATATCTGGGATTTTGAAGCATTTGAAACAACGCTCCCTGGGAAGGCTTTTGGACGATGATGGTGAACCTGACAGAGAAGTCATAAGAAAGTTAGTCCTTCACATATCAGCCGATGCTTAGTTTAGCACCAGATCGCTTAACTAACTTTTTTGGCAATGCTTCTTGATGCAGGTTGTTCGGAACAGTTGATGTAGATAAAGATAATTATGTCTCGGCATCCGAACTGAAAGCATTGATCATAGGAATTACTTTCGACGAGATCAATTTCGATAGGGATGATGCTGTGGCTAAAGTAATGAGCGACTTTGATTCATCACTTGATGCGAGGATCGACGAGAATGAGTTTGTTCATGGGGTAACCAAGTGGCTTAATGAGGCAAAACGAGGAGCTGGATCTATTACTGCTCCTGATGCTGGTCCTAGGACAATGAAGTTCATAAACGATTATCACTTGGTAAGCATTACTGCAAGTAGAGTGTGCATGGTCCGGTCAACCCCAGAATCAGTCGGAATTGATCAAGGGAACGGAACAAAACTGCATTCAATTTTAGTCTGATCACGTCTCAATTCAGCCCTTTTTCTTTGTTCTTAGCTGGATCCATGGAATCAAAAGTTGATTCAGTCTGATTCGGTTTGGGTGTGATCCTGACCTTTTAATATGATCATATATATACAGCAAACAAAGAAAGAGCATACATTGCTGGGAGCAGGGGAAGAAACCGAGCAGAGTGATGAGGTCATTGAAGAAGTGGAGAATCCAAGGTGGATCTCTTTTAAGGCGGTGTTGATGTTGATGTTGGGGACAGCTATTGCAGCTGCCTTTGCTGATCCGCTGGTGGATGCTGTTGACAATTTTTCTGCCGCAACGAGTATCCCCACCTTCTTCATCTCATTCATTGCTCTGCCTCTGGCCACCAATTCCAGCGAAGCAGTTTCAGCTATCATATTTGCCACCCGTAAGAAGTTCAGAACTGCCTCTTTGACATTCTCCGAGGTATGTATCTCTGCAACCCCACGTTTCTTTTCTATGTTACCATCCTCATAATATACTCATACGCGTCCCGGGTCAAAATGTGTTAACTACATTTACATTATCTGCATTATAATGTTTCTAAGCTTCATGCGTGCTGGTTTTCTTCTGCAGTTATATGGCGCGGTGACCATGAATAACGTCCTCTGCCTGTCGGTGTTCTTGGCAATTGTTTACATCAGAGGATTGGTTTGGGACTTCTCATCCGAGGTGTTGGTCATTCTCATCGTGTGTCTTGTGATGGGCGCCTTCGCTAGCTTCCGCACCACATTCCCTCTTTGGACAGCTTCGATTGCCTTCCTGCTCTACCCATTCTCACTGGCACTGGTCTATGTTCTTGATTATGTCTTCGGTTGGTCGTAGAGTCCGCTGGAGGCGAAATGGATCACTGACTGAAAGCTACTTATGGATAGTTTGGTTCTGCCTCTTTGAGTTGGATGTTATTATGTAAACTTGAAAAGACAGACGTTTATGGGTCTTTGAGGTACATTATGTTGTGTCGGAGATGTGATATATATGAGACGCTTGTAGTCGCATTACTCGCTGTGATTTTGGGGCAGATTAAGCTACATATGTATGGACTTTTAGTGTATGAACTTATGTGTTTACCTAAAGACTATTGATTATCTGGAGAATAATGTATGTTCATGTATAGAGAAGATCCACATTGCGACCGAGCGCCCTAAAAATTTAGCGAAATGATTACGAATTGCGAGTTGCAAACAAGTGATGAACCATAACATGTTGCGTCTTTTTGCATCGCATGACATGAGTAATGTCGCAACTAGTTAGTGATGAACAATTACAAATTGGTCTGTTCATATCGAGAAGAACACCCAAAGTAAAGGTGGCTGGGCGAGGTTCCGCGCCAAGGTGGCCTTGCCTTGTTCACAGAATGCCAACACAGAAGAAGCGCCCGTTATCCGTTTTTTTCTCTGAACCGAGGAAGTCAGGAACGAACAGTTCTCTTCATATATCCGCGCCAAAAAGAAAAAAAGTCAATCTTCTTCCTATCCGCCCCAAAATCCAAATGATCTGTCATACTTCTTCTTCGATTCACATCAAACCATACTACTGCTCATCTCCCACTCCCCAATTCCGGCCGCGTCGAGCTTCAAGTTTCGCTATCAAAACCCCACCCAACTCACTACGTTTCTCTACCCACCATCAATCGAATGGTCGCGGGAACATCGCCGAAAACGGTACGGGGTTCCTTCTGCGGGCCGTCGGTGATTGTGTGTCTTCTTCTGCTTCTCATGACGAGGGCGGGCTTGATGCGGAGCTGGACCGCCTTCTAGCGCTGTTGACTGAACAGATGAGAGCGCGAGTTGTCGAGCACCCTGAGTTCCACGGCTTAGTTGAGGTGGTGTTGGATTTGGGTCGGCCGCCGATCGCTAGGTTTCCATCTGGGGACTTCGTTTTGTCTGATTCTCCGATCACGCTTCAGGATCTCGAGTATGCTGCATCGCAGGTGACTGTGCCCTTTGCTATAGCCCGCCACTTGTTTGATGAATTGCGCTTTGTTTTGGATTGTTCTTTCTTTTGGTAGCATCTTGAAAGTTGAAACAACTGAACTTATCTTTTTGTTGCATCTTTCGTGATCATTGTATGGGATAAAGAAAGGGACTTTGAACTTCATGTGTTGCAGGTTGGTGACTTCGCCATTGACAATCGAGCAGGCATCAGCAGAACATTGCACCGGATTAGTGCCATAAGAAATCGCAAGGGTGAAATTATTGGATTGACTTGTCGTGTTGGTCGAGCGATTCCTGGAAGTGCTAGTTTGCTGGGAGATTTGGTTCAGGCTGGTGCCTCCATACTTCTAATTGGGCCTCCTGGAGTGGGGAAAACTACAATTATCAGGTTCTCCCTCCTTCATTCTTGTTAGTGAAGCATTGGCTGCTTGTTTTCTTTAAAACGATCTTCTCGTTCTCATCCAAATACGAGGCTCTGAAACTTCCAACGATGCAGGGAAATAGCTCGAATGCTTGCAAATGATTATAAGAAAAGAGTTATGATCGTCGACACTTCAAATGAGATAGGTGGGGATGGTGATATACCTCATTCGGGGATTGGAAATGCTCGGCGAATGCAGGTCGGGAATTCTGAAATGCAACATAAGGTATGCTTTGGGTTAATCAAGCATTGAAGGGAGCAAAAACATATCAGCATCATATGCTGAGTAATTATGGTATTCCATATAAGGTTTCACCTTGCTAAATGGAGTAACTTAAGACAATTTATCCATCTTTTCTTCCACTCTGTACTTCATGCGTTAGTTCATCATTTTTTTTATTGATTAATACTCGGGTTGCTATCTAAGTTAATGATTTGTATAAAATTCAGGTGCTAATAGAAGCTGTCGAGAATCATATGCCCCAAGTGATTGTCATAGATGAGATTGGGACCAAACTAGAAGCAATGGCTGCAAGTACAATTGCTCAACGAGGCATTCAGCTCGTTGGAACTGCTCATGGAGTTACAATAGAGAATTTGATAATGAACCCTTCTCTTGACATGCTTATAGGTGGTATACAGGTGAAGCTTCTTAACCAATTTACAACTGGGTAATTGTCTTAACTCCTAATACAGAAAGCAAACCTCATACTTCATATAATAAGCAGAAGTTGGAGAGTTTATGGGCCATGTACTGAAATCGGTTATAATTCTGAGAAGATAGAAAGCCTTTACATCACCTTTTTGAAGTTGCTAGACTGGGAACCCATTTTAGGGAACATAATATCTTGTTTGCTTGTTTGTTTGGATTACTGAGGAACATTTTTCAGAGTGTAACACTAGGAGATGAAGAAGCAAGCCGGCGAGGTGTGCAAAAGACGGTGCTAGAGAGGAAAGGACCATCAACCTTCGCTTGTGGCGTTGAGATAATTTCTAAAACTGAGCTGCGAGTTCATCGCTATCTGGAATCAACAGTAGATGCAATCCTAGCAGGTGGGCTTCTTCCTTTCGTTGGAACACGATACTCAGAACTTGGTCCCAACTGATAGTGGTGAACTTTCTGTTGATTATTTTAAGTTTTAACCAACTTTTACCACCTTCCCACTGCCATTCTTTTCATGGAAAGGCCGATCCCCTGTCGTTGAAGTACGCAAGATGAGGTTGGAGGATTCAGAGGGAACTACAGAAATGGAACCATATACAGAGGCGTCTGTTGAAAATAAGCCTGATATCTCTCATGAAGGTCTCGGGTTGATGGATGATTATCTCAGTGGGCGTGAATTCACAATTGAGTCTCCGCTAAGCATTTCAGCCCACTCTTCAGAAGGCAATGCACCCTTTCACCTATATGTCTACGGGGTAAGACCATCATGTCATTCTCAGTGTCTTTGTTGAAGTTCTTGCAGTGGCCAAATGGCAAGAGTAGATTAAAGAAAAAGTATTAGTCTAACGATCGAATTTAACAATATAGAAGCTGTAGTATTCACAGAGCTGCATTTTAGTTGGGGTATTGTTCTTTGCTTTGGTATGATATTATTTGTCTTCTTTAGTACTATTATTCTCAGTCAGGTCTAAACTAGGGGCTTCTAACTAAGATCAGTTTTGCACATGTTATGAAACAGGATGCTCAGGATCTTGTTGTGTGCTTTTCAGAATTTATCACAATAGTAGCTGCCAAGTTGTTTGAAATAATACATACTGTAGTTGTCACGTATTCATGAAATAGAATCCATTATTTTGATCAATGAGATCTTGTCTTCAAAAAGAATCTGTAAATTTTTCTTTGTAACTTTACTTCATTGCATTTCCATGACTGTCTTCACTTATAAGATGCATGTGTACAAGTTAATTTACAAAATTTACAGAATGAGCAGTTACTTCTAGATCTTGGAGGCAAGCGTAATACAAGTGATTAATCAGCTGGAGGCTGCAGTTCAGTTAACTGATAACATCAGCGAAGCTAATGCACTTCTTGCTTTGCAATCGAAAATCAAGAAGAATCCCAGAATTCAAGCAGCAGCTAAATCACACAACATACCTATATATGTGACAAAGGTAATTTGAATGAACCATTTTTGGCCATTTGCGTTGTGATTGACCACCCAAATGCTATTTGCGACTGATATCGTATTTTCTTGTGGCTGCTGCTATAGACAAGTTCATCAGTCCAGATAACAAAAGCCATGAGGGCATTGGTCAATGATCGTGAAGGTGGATTCAAGGATTTTGGATTCGACAATGACGCAAAATCTTCGGAGAAGATGGATGCTTTAGAGGTATTTTATTGTGCCCTCTATTGTTAACATCTATGCTTTAAAATCAAAGAATAAATAAGTGCCTGCTGAATCGACTCCCGAAGTTCAAGAAACGGGGGAAATGATAGTAAGGTTGCTGTGAACGTCGAACTTTGCCTACACTCCAATGACTTTCTTGAGCAGTCTCATTGATACCTTGTGGTATCAATCGGCTGCCTGGTTAACCATGTCCCGCTGACCAATCGGTCATGGATTTATTACGGTTTTCTTCGCAAATTTGCCATTATATACGATTTCACAAACATTCTTTGCTTGTTCTGCAGGAGGCAAGGATAGCAATCGAACAAGTGGTGATCCCGACAGCACAGCCTGTGGAACTACTGCCCAGACCATCCCACATTATCAATCTCCAGATGGAGTTCATCCAGAAGAATTACCAATTACAGTCTGAGAAAATCGGCAGAGGACCAGAGGAGTGCGTACGAGTCGTACCATATCAGGTTCGTAATGGGAAACCCAGTCGCGTCTCAAACGAGACTGAACATCATGATGATGAGTTCTCGAGCAATGGATCGCTCTATTCAGTGGAGAAGCTACCTTTGTTGCCAGATTCTTCTTGACTGAGAACTAATACTTGCTGATCAGCAAGCAAAGTGTATTTTATTAGATAAGAAGCAACTTGAAAGGGTTTCCAAATTTCAGTTTAGGAGTCATACTCAACAGATAGTCATATTGATTGATACAATCGTACAATAGAAAAGCCCAGCCCACGCGATGTAATTGACGGAAACTGACCCAAGTTATACGGCCCAAAAAGGCCCATTCTAGCAGCGAAGTAGCTGGCAGGCCCATGCAATGTGACTGCCTGAGCCACCATTTGAACGGCAAACATGCATGCAAGGAACAGTGTCGTGGCATTAAGTGACATCGGTGCTCGAATGTACGACCATTTGATCACTGATCATGAATCATGATTACATTCTTTTTTTTTCCCGATATGACTATTATTCTAACACCAGAAGCTATTAGTCTGCAAATGCTGACATCACTTGAATGTTAATGCATCATCCAATTAACACAACAATTCGAAAACTCGTATGGAACTATGAGAACTGTCCAACAACGTACACATACATTCTCGTTAATCGTCCTTAGATAAACATATACAATAGCCCGACTCCACGATACGTTGCCGACACATGAAAACTATCAAAGAAAGCCAAATCTAGTCTAGAAGTACTAACAACCAAAGCTGGGAATAGCCTCTTACCCTCCCCCAAGATTGAGCCAAAATCAAATCTAGGTTTCTCTAATTTCCATATTTTCCAAAACTTTCAACACACACGTCACTCACTCCCTCACTTCATCGCAGACATGACGAAAAATAGAGACACAAAGATAGAGAGATCCGTGGAAAGAGTCTATCTGAAAAAAGTTGAGCGAAGATTTTGCCTCAAATTTCTGTCTCCCGAAATTCGGTTCCCCCCCTATTTTCTCTCGACATTTGAATCCCTTTTTATGCCTTTAGATTTGCCTTTTGTTTCTCCAACATTTCTTCACCCAAACTCCCCTCTCTCTTCTTTTTTTCTTCTGTTTTCCACTCACTAATCACCATTTCAAGAGAAGAAACAATAAATACAAGAGTCATACAAAAGAGAGAAATTAACAACTCATAACGTAAATCAAACAGATTATCCATCCTCGACAAAAGAGACACTTTTTTTTCTTCTTCTTTTTACCTCGCCAAAATGGGTCCGGACGATGAAATCCTGAGCCAGAACTACACGTACAGTAACAACAACAGTGCCACGGGAAGCGCCAGCGGCGCCACAACAAGCCACGGCGGTTTCGACGGCGGCGGAAACGGCCGGTCGTCGAAGAAACAGAAACAGAAGCAGAAAGTCCCCCAGCGAGGACTCGGAGTGGCGCAATTGGAGAGAATCAGGCTGGAAGAGCAGCAACAACAACAACAACAACAACATACAAAATCCGACCACCACCACCACCACCCTTACCTCCACCACCACAGCGGCGGCAGCTCTTCCTCCGCCACCACCTTCATGGCGCCGACACCTGTCCCTCCTTCAATGACATCACCACCGCCCCCGTCATCCTCTTGCAACGGACACAATCACCTACCGCTCCTCCACCACAACCAATCTGTGGACCCGTTGTTTCAAAACCCGATGCTCATCAACAACAACAACAGACACCGTCAGAGCTTCGACGCTATTAACAATTACGGCTCCACGACAACCGTTACAATCCCGCCGTCGTCGAGCCTCCACGAGTGGGACCCGCAGCAATCAATCTCTGTTCCCTCTGTTGTTACGCCAGCGGGAGGAGGAAGTACCAGCAGCCGCGGCGGCGGGGGGAACTCTAACGTGGCGATGCCGACGTGGAACTTCTCATCGTCGACTCACGACTACAGCGGGAGTGGATTTTCGTCGTCGGGAAGCTCAAACGTTCCGTATAACAACAACAACAACAATGATTCAAACCCTAACTCGCTTTGGTTTCTCCCCTGCCAGCTGGTTCATAAAGCTGTACCGCCTCCTCATCAGAAGTACCAGCAGCCCGCACCATCTTCCACCACTTGTTCCTACAATTCCTCCATGGTAATAATCAAACGACAATCCACATCATATATTATATCTTACATGATCGAGCAATTCCCTAATGTTACGACGTCCTAAATGAATACCTGATTAGGATGGTAATGGATTGAGTTGGAATTTACGATTAACAGACGGGACAAATGATTTTACGAATATAATTATTTATTATTTTTACGAACACATCGTAATGTTATTGGAATGTTTTTTTTAACAAATATAAGTTGAGCTTAGCAAAAATATTTTTTAAACTATCCATTATTCGTGTTAAATACAAAAATGACATATTGTTGCTTTTTAGATGCGTGTCAGTGAAAATAGGTTGAGCTTATAGCAAAAATCAAATCCAATCTAACCTTTCAATTTCAAAAGAGATAAAATTCGCACTCAACTCAGAACCTGTCAACATAGAATTTTTACCCACTTTTAATCCGCACTCAACTCAGCGAATTGTATATTTTTGTGTAGATGAACGGTCCAATACCGGCGACTACTTCGTTGTCGTCATCCTCGGTCATAAACTTCCACATAGAGCCACCCTCCTCGGCGACGAACCAAGGCTTCTACAGCAACTTTTCGAGCTTTGGCTGGCCGGCGATGGAGGAGGAGAAGGTCGGGATGAAGAGAGCGCATCCCTTGTCGTCGACCAAGCAGGAGAGCAGCAACGAGAGTGTGGACGTCCCACATCCTAACTTCATGTACCACAACAAGCCGCAGCAGCCGCCGCCGCCGCCATTCCCGTCGGTGGTTCACCACCACCACCACCACGAGTCTCCTTCCTCCTTCAACTTCGGCTCCGGCCCAGTTTTCAACTTCTCTTCCCCTACCCACTATTTTAGGTTTTGCTCCTTTCTCCATCCACTTTCCATTTCGCTTAATACGCAAATATATGAAAGGCATGTATTTTATACGTTTAAAAAAGTTACGTTTCAAAATATCATTAACCGTATCGTTAATTTAAAGATATGTAAAATACATGTACCGTGTATTTTATAAGTAACTTACTGTACCGTACCGTATTTTACTGATTATGATGCCGAGCAGAGATGGGTGTTCGGGTTGGAACGTGACGTGGCAAGCCGATCCTAGGAGATCGATGAGAGAGAGTGGATCGGTGACGACGTTCCCGGGAGATTTTCTAACTCTAGCTCCCCCCACATCTCCTCCTCCTAGCTCAACAGCAGCAGCCGAAGCTGCCGCCGGTGGAGTCGTCGGCGGCGGTGGAGGAGGGTGTAACTCGAGTAATTTTAGGCTCAACGATCCACACTTTCATCGTACAACCAAGAAGTTCGAACTCGATTCATCCTCACTCCACAGCCACTACCATCACCACCACCATCACCGAGTAAGACAACATTATTTTCTCATTCCTTATCTATCTAAAACAAACCAAATTTTTCGCTCAAAGTAACGATCTTTTTTTTTTTTTTTTTGGTGTTGTTAAAGGGTGGAATGGAAGATCAAATGGCGGGTGACTCAAGAGCAAGATATCAACAACAAAACCAACAGATGATGCAGCAGCTGGAACCGCAGCCGCAGCAGCAAGGGATTTGCCACAACGGCTGCAGCTTCCCCCACAAAGTGATTAATGTAGAAGATGAACGGCGAAGTTCCCTCATCAATTCTAACGGTGGTGGTGATCATCATCATCATAAACTTGAAAACGTTGACCTCAACTTGAAGCTATAAAACTATTAACATACAAAATGAAATAAAAGAAAAGGGGGAAAGTCAATTTGTAACATGCTTCATATACCTATAAGAATAAGCTTCAATGATTTCATGTATTTGATTGCTTATATTCACTCATCATGTTTGTAATTGTATACAAAACTTAATTAAGCTTGTTTTTATACTTGATTTTATTACAAAGAAAAATAATGGTGTATTAACTCATTCCACTATCAATTATGGGAAATTGAGTAATAAGCATATGTGCATACTCTTTCATTTTTATTTATGTCACATGTAGCATCTACTGGTTTCATACTTCGATTTGTATTCATTCATAATGTACTGATTTAGACGAAAAATACCACACGCCTCGATTGGTTGCTCTCGTACTCATCTGTCTTTTACCAACAAATTGCTGTGTCTTTCTTTCAGAAGTGAAACTTAACTCAAGCTCACTGAACAATAGAACTCTCCATCTCTCAATGTACCTTACATGACTTAGCTTGATCTACATTTCATGATGTTATAACTCGATTTCGTCACAATCCAGAATTGAAATATCTCGACGAACGATATCTATACATATATATGATGATCATTAGTACGTGCGTACAAGAGATCTCATTGGTGAACTGCTGCTACTCAGTATCATAAAATTGGTAGAGGGAATGTTGTAAAGCCAAATAAATCTCATCCCAGCCGTTCTGGGTTGGATGGTTACAGTCCCAGAAGAAGGCCAGCTCTGGGTGCTTGCAAACCCTAACCTGCGAGTTTTGGTTGTGGCTTACACCACACGGGTACTTCCCGTGCTCCTGGGTTAGGCATGGCTTCAGTGGATTCTTGTACTTCAAGCTACCTGTATCCATGCAGCAACGTACATCAAATTGTTCCACCACAGAAAAGGATTCTGTGTATTTCAATTTAATTTACAGCGCGCAAATGGTTATTGATAAAAAAATTCGTCGCGAAAAAGCTACAATTGCATCGGGACAAATGTATTCGCCGCTAAAAGTAGTCAGTAGCGACGAAAGAAGTCGTCGCCAAAAGGTATAGCTTAGCGTAAAGTCTTTTTTGTGACGAAACACTTCGTCGCGGAAAGTCTAAACTTTAGAGATGTGATTCGGCGCATAAAGGTGTGTACTCGCGACGACTCCACCCAGAAGTTTCGGCGATGAACCTTTGTCGCAAGATCCTGCACCTATTGTCGCAGAAGGATTACATTTTTGCGACGGATTTTTGCGACTATATATACAACAACAATTTCCGTCACGAAAACCTAGGGCAGCGTGGCATGTGACGCATTATTGATATTTTGGCGACGAATATCTTTGTCGCAAAAGGTCCAGTTTTTTGTAGTGCGGCATCTATATGACAACTGAAAGCAGCCGACACATTTTGGCATAGGTATAATAAATTGCGTACCTGTGTGGTATTTGTGCTCCTCGAGTGCGATGGAGAAGGCCTGGAAGAGATCCAAAACGATGAAGGTACCATTCTTCTTGTTGTTAGTTGATTCCTTGATCAGGTCTCGAACGGCTTGCTTCAACAACTGGTTGTGGTTACTGACAATGGCGTTGTAGGCGTCGTTGCATTTGGAACTGTACATGGCGGAAGGGCCGGCGCTGTTTGGCAAGCATCCGGCCGGCTCCATTAGCAACACGCCCACTTTAGGGATCCCAATCTCGTCACGGATTCGCCCAAGGTCTGTCTTCAGCTGCTTTATCACCCTTCTCGTCAACGCCGTTGCGTTCTGCACGTGAATTCATCAATCATTACCGAAATTTTCTACGTAACGCTTCTTATTTAATTATATTACGTCAGGAAGATCATGTTTTCTGTTATCTTTATCGCTATATAGGTAATTAACGGTCTAAATTAATTTCAATATATTTCATCAATCTAGATTAGATTTGTACGAGTTACCAAATTTGAAATTATAATTATGAGTAGAAAGACCTGGAGGGTGGCGTATAAGTAATCGTTGCCGGAGGCAGCAACGATTGCTATGGAATTGTTGAGGTCGGTTTGATTGTAGAAACGGTGTCGGATCATCTGGCCCAATTGACCGATCTGGTCGCCGAGGATCGGGCCCTTGCTGATCGCGCTGACGATGCCGGTGCCGCCGCATGCGAAATTCACACCGGATTTCAGCTGCTCGCTGATGTTGCCTACTCTGATCTGTTGATAAGCGATCGGCGTCCTTATTCCCAGAAAATCAGCTATACAACGAGTACAACTCGAGTTATTAGAACTAATTGATTTATAGCAATATGTATTTGATGAAAATAGAGTAATGGGAGAGAGGACCAATGTAGTCGGTGAGGACGCGGCCGTCGGAGAATCGGCCGCTGGGGACGCCGGGGAAAGTGCGGCCAAACGGCGGCAGCCAGGAACCATTGTTGGGCTCGAAGTTCCCCGTGTCCACGTAGGAGTCCCCGAAAACGAACAGCTTCACGTGCCCGTTGTGGCGGTGGTGCTCACGCGCGTCCCGCCTTGCCCTCGCCGTCGTTCGATGATCGTCGGCTGCTCCGATCTGTGGACAAGCAAACCAAACGGCGAGAGTAATGAAGAAGAAGAAGAGGAAGGAAACGGGCAGAAATCTTTGCCGTTTCTCCATTAGAGCAATAATTACGAAGTTTTAAGTTGGCTTAGCATAGCTCCTGATTCGTACTTATAGAGAAAAGTTATTGACGTACGTGTTAGCTTTCTTTTTGTAACAGTTCCATGTTCTCTCTCAATGGAGCAACTATTTTGCACATAATATATTGCATTCAATTTGCTTACTAAATCGGATCTCTTCTTTTAACGTCAAACGTTTCAACATGTTAATCTGATGAGCTGTTTCTTTATTACGGCACCAATCTAGATTCAAATATATCAAGGTTAATTGACGAAAATGGTCACATAATCGTAAAATTTTAAAAGATGAAAAATTGGTAGCGTAAATAATCACGAAATAACAAAATTGTCATTCGGTTCACGTCCATTCTTTTTTTTTTTTTTGTAAAGATTAGTGTTATAATCTCCTAATGTTAAGTGAAAGTCGTCTTCGATGATTTCTCTGCTCCGATCCCTCATAGTTGCAGATGGTAGTAATGTAGTTTAAAATGCGATGAACCAGAAAATGAAAAAAATTGTTCGGAATTTTATTGTCTTTGCACTTCATTAGTGACGAAGTCAGTAATTAGAGTGTGGAGCGGATGAAGATAACAAATTACCACAATTTTCTACCATTGAACATAAATCTTGGAAGAGACGACTAATAGCTCCTTTTATGGTTTCTCACGATATGAATACATAAATTATAACATTAGATGAAAGTTGAGAGAAGACTTTAGCCCTCATGCAATACACTAAGTTCCACCACTGCACTCCATTGTTGCACTTGTACACTGCTTGCTACTGTGAACAACAGGTCAAACTGTAAACTGATAATGGAGTAACACATGCATGGATGATGGAACCGAGTTGGAGAACTCCCATCTCCTGTTTTATTAATTTCTCATCCCTCCATAAGAATAAGAATTCACACCTCATGGTTACACATAGTAACTCCACTGCCTGTAAATTCAACAAGAAGAGAACTCTGAAAACCACACCAAAAGGGATCTTACTACCACTACTAGCTCAGTTCTACAATCAACACTAAGGAAGAGCGCGAGCCACCCTCAGCTTGCACACTTCCTTTCCCGATCGAAACAACGATCAGATCATGATCGTTCCCGGGGGATTATGTGATATGCTCGTATGTATGTCAAAGGCCAAGTTAGTGAAAAACAAATCGCACAGTAAGGTAAACGTGAACACAAGCACAAGTTTCTTTTCACAAGCATATGCTGCTGCTGCTGCTGTCACTTTCTGAACTAGAAAGGCCAAACACCGTTTCCTCAATCAGGCGTTCGAAAATGTCTTCACAAATGTCGACAAGGGCAGTTTCTGAATCACGTCGAAGGTCCATCCAAGAACCATTTTTGGCCATGTCTCTCTTCACAACCTGATCCAGAGTACGAGGTGATGGCAAGAGACGAAGGTGCCAATGCAATCTTTCACACACCTCGTCAATGGTGTGGTTCATGTCGGGGATAGGGCGGGTGGATGCAGGGTTTCCCAAAGACAATCCGGGCGATGAACCGAAATAGAAATCGTATACCTCCATTAGAACCTCGTCGATACAATTGAAGAGAAGCTGCTTGTCATTGCAAAACTGGTCAGGGTAGAACTCGAGCTCGTGACAACTAGATGGGTTGAGAATCTGGTCGGAAGAATCGGACATCAAGTAGAACTCATCCCAGTTCAAGCCAGAGTCTAGCAGTACATCCTTTATGTACTTGAGCATGGAGTCCTCGTGATCCGTGGTTTTTGAAGGGGCAACGTGATCCCCAGATGAAGATCCTTGTTCCTCAAATTCGATTCTTAGTGGTTGCAATGACAGTTCAACTGAACAGACATGTAGCAAAAAGAGACTTTAGTTTGGAAGCCAATACATAACGTAATAAGCAGGTTTGTTTGCACGCCTACAATTTCAGATACTACCTATAAGTTACGATCCTGCTTTCCCTAACAAATCGATGGACATTAAAATCCAGATCATGATAACATTGCGCACTATCAGTACTTACCGTGTTGGGTCCGGGTAGCCGCCGGGCTACCATCCTCCTCTGAAAAATATGGCTCAAGGACAGACACCGGACTTGGACGGTCTGGCACATCAGTAGCTTCCAAATCATCATGCTTCCGTTTTGATGGAGAATCCAATGGAGAACTTTCCTGTAAAAAGAACAATGACATAAGAATACAACATAGTAGCAGAGAAAGCCAGGAGAGCAGTTTGATGGATCAAGCCCAAATTGCATTACATGCTCCAAGGGCTCAACATCAGCTTTCTCATCTCTAACTTCAGATGAGTTAACGCCATTTTGGTCATTAATGATGACGGAACAGCTACTTGTTTCAGAAAGATTATTGATGACGTTGCCCTCTTCTGGGGTAATAATAATCTCAGAGGCATCTTCAATCTCCACATATCCTGCAGAGATTTTTCCCACATTAGTATCTCAGAGGCACAGCCCGATGAGTATTACATATATAAGAGTAAGACAACAAAATACCCTGAGTCATCATCTCATCTTGCATGGAACCAACAGATTTCTCCACTTCAGCAACATGAACAAGTTCATTGGAGGAACTTGAAGTTTGGTCCGTAGGAGCCTGTGCTTCAATATCAGATGAAGGTGCATCTGAGCTCAGTGATTTTTTACCTAGATGGCTGATATTGCCTTCCCGTCTACCTAATGAGTCAATGTTGGGCAATCGCATTCGTGCTGTAACGAAACTATGTTCCGAATCTCTTCCAGGACTGCCAAAAGGAGAAGAGTTGTACTCTGGAAATGACAAGATCCTCCCCAGCGGTTTGGAGAATTGTCTGCTTGGGAAGTCTACATCCCCAGTCCCAGTTATCAGCATCTCTGAAAGATGTTTCTTAGCCTCTAAATATATATCAGATACACTCTGTTTAATAGGTTTGCCATCCTCATCTTGCATACTTTGTTCAGGTTCTTTCGACTTCTTGGGACTAGTGGGAGGGAGTCTCGCGACCTTTTCTATAAAGAAGTGCTCTTTACCTGGAGAACTTTTTCCAGTGTTCTCTTTGAACCTTCTTCTGTCACCATCTCCTGCGGCCCACGCCTCATTGGTGTATCTCTTAACAGTTGAGACATTCCTTGACTCTTTCGCCATAGCATTTCTCAAGCGCCTTTTTATTTCAGTAAGGGAAAAATGGGAACTTCCCCTTTCATTTGGCAACGTGTCTTCGGCAGTCATTTGAGACTGCCTCAAGGAGCCAGTAGCATCTTTGGTAGGCCCAGGCTTCAATATGACAATCCTATTTGAAGCATGAAATGTATCAATTTCCTCAGAAGAGAAGTTTGCAAGGGACTTGCTTCGTCTGAAGAATCTCCTATGCTTTCTGAGTACAGGTTCATGCTCTTCTTTCATGGTACTACTTCCTACCAATGACTTTGAGTCATCATTTTCTACTTGGGAAATCAATGCTTTCTCCAATTGCTTCATTATCATTGACTTTTGACCCAGTAAGAGTCTTGAAGCCAATTCCTCATCTGAACACAATATGTGAAGAGCATCTGTGAGTTCTTTGGAGCTGGGGATATTCTCCTCTTCAATTGGATGCTTCTGTCTGACAAAAATATTAAGGGCCTCGCTCAATCTCTCTTCAAAATTTATGTTACTCTGTTTCGGATGATGGAATTCACAATCCTCGCCATGCTTTATGCAATTACTACCTTTCTGATGGAGCTGATGGCAGAACTCCTCTATTATTTCACCTACATAAAGACTGTCACTAGATTGCTTCGCTAACTTCTGAGCACAAGGCTGTTCATGTTCCCTAATGTCTGCAGCATTCAGATCTTCAACATGTATTTCACAACTTTTTGAACGACCCCTCTTTGTTCTCTTGCTGCTCCTCTTTCGCTGTCGCTCCTCCTGTTCTAATTTGGGCTGTATCTGATTGTCATTTATCTCACTCTTCAAAGTTTGCTCATTTAGCAAATCTTCTTCTATGAGTTTCTTGACACTTGGCTTGCGGAACTCAGTATTCAAAACAAGATTGCCTTTACCATCCTGTAGTAACGAACGAACTTAAATATCGAGTAACGTAAAAAAAGGAAAATAGCTTCGTTTAAGTAGAAGACCCACACTTACAGATGTCTTTTCATCAGAATTCGGTGACAAGTCATGCTTAATAGTATCATATCCATGCCCTATAACAAAAAAAGAAGGAAAGGGGATATTTTGAGAACCACAGATAAGTATGATATTGATGATGACAAGCATATGGAAAACAACCATAATTATAGAAATACATTGAAACCGCTAAACCATTACGTGCTATGATTCATGTAATGTGGATCTAGCGTGAGATAGTACATACCAGGAACATGCCTGCTCTCGAGTCTCTTATCTGGGAGCAGCTTCTGAGTAACTCGCCCATGGCGGAAATCCAACATGTTAATTAGTCCCCACATGCAGCCTGGCTTTGCATTTCCAGCTGGACGTCTTTGAGATTTCTTTGCCATAATGGTTATCTTATTTGTAATCACTATGTTATACTTAATCAACTTGGGACATTCACCACATGTTTACACTCCAAACCTAATACAGGATGAAAATTCGATCGTCAATCTAAAAATTGCTACACAAACTGCAAAGAAAGTACACATAGCACATCTACATTAAGCTAAACAGGAACGATCATAATCTGTATGTTCTACTGGCGGGAACAAGGTAAACAATGCAGGTGCTTGAACCAGCAAGCTTTACTTGAGTACAGTAGTGAGAACCGCCAGGTGGTGACGTGGTGCAATCAATCAAAAAGCCAGATAAACTACCTTAGTGGAGAGTAGAGATCATGTCGTTCAATGGCCTACTCTTCCACAATGCAGATACAGCCTCACAGTTCACCAAAGAGTAAAAGATCACATAACGAAACATCTGAACCCTCTCTCAACATGCATCATTTCCCCAAAATCCACGGCCATTTCATAACCATGATAAATGCATCTACCCAAACTTCTTACTGATTTCCAACAACAAGATCTGAGGGCCATGGATCTGACTTTCCAGCCACATTATCCCCCAAACCCAATCAAGCATTGTGACACAGGGTCAAGTTGTTACCTTGTGAAATGGATAAATGCATGAAAGGCCGGGATGAAGGGAGTAACCATGACAAATGCATCTACCCAACTTCCTACCGATTTACAACAACAAGATCTACGGGCCATCGATCCTAACTTTCCAGCCACATTATCCCCCAAACCCAATCAAGCATTGTGACTCAGAGCCAGGTTGTTACCTTGTGAAGTGGATAAATGCATGAAAGGCCGGGATGAAGGGAGTGAGCAAGCACTTTAAGCAGATTTGCAAAATGCCACTGAAGCCACAACCCCAACAAGACTAGAGAATCCAGTTCCAGTTTGTCTCGTAAGGGGAAAACCTTCAAACGCCTGGCGGAGTATCCCAAGCCAAAAGAAGAAATTAGAAGAGCGGGAAAAAGGATGAAGAAAAGACAAGCAATTCATGAGTAGACTTAATTTCATCTCTTACCTCAAAACAAAAAACGTGAAGATCGAAGAATGCAGGATGGAGGGAATCGAAAGATATAAACTTTCTCACCTGGTGAGGATCGCTAAAACCTAAAACAACAAACCCGGGTAGGAGACAGCTCAAACAACAAAATTTGATCCGAAACTGACCATGCAAGCGACCAGCCCAAACAAAAAAAAAAATCACCAGTCTGCCGTTTTGGGTTTTTTGTTCTAATCTACAAACTGAAATTGTCCCTCTCAAACGTTAAGGAAAAAGGTTCTCTGCCGACGCAAAAACGCACCAAAAATGGGGTGGGGAAACAGGCAGAGAACGTAAGTAAGCCCAGAAGAAATGGAAGGGAAAGGAGAACAGGGGAGCTTCTGCTTGCTTGGTGGGGTGGGAAAAAGTGGGTATCTTTTTTACAACGAAAAGGATGAGAAAATGGAGGCAGAGAGGGCCAAATTTCTTATCTCCAGCACCGGCCCACGAACCCAATTTTCACGCACTTTCTTTAGCCTTCGCCTTGCTTTCTGGCTGGCGGATGAATCAAAGTCGCGGAGAGGGAGAAAATGAACAGTAGCAGAGTAGGAGAAGCGTATGCGAAGTTTTAGGAATCCACATGTTCATCATGGTCCCCCGATTAGTAAAGGGGAAGCTTTACAATGAAGGAAAAAACGAAAGAAACAACAAACGGCAACAATGGCTACCCCCTCCCACGAGTTGCTTCTCCTCCGAAAGCCAACAACATCCATCATCAAAGTCGCAATCTCTCTCTCTCCAAATTTCAGTCATTTTCTTTCTCGCTGTAACCACTTTTCAGGGAGAGCAGAGTGAGGGCTGTTATTCCACTTTTTCCATTGTGGGATGAGAGAGAAAAATGGTTTGTTGAGGTAATTATCGGCATGATGACTAATAAACTAATGACTTGTAAAACAATGGTCCGCCTGCTAATCCCAAACGGTCAATTACATTAACAAATCACTAAACTTTGAGCTCACGAAAGTTGGAAAAAATCCCAATTTACACATGTTTTTAAAAAAAATTCTCAAAATACACACGTTATGAAAATAATTCCCAATCTACGTTAGTTTGGGCCATCACCGCTGTCGACGAAGACAGTGATTGCATCACTGTTGTCGACGAAGACAGTGATTGCATCACCGCTGTCGACGAAGACAGTGATTGCATCACCGCTGTCGACGAAGACAGTGATTGCATCACTGCAGTACACGGCCGCGGTGAAGGCCTGACCTGCGTCGAAACTTTAAACAAACGTAACTTTGTGCTCGGTTATCCGATCGTAGCGATTTTTTTTTTGATTCCGCATAATTTTTCGAGATCTTGCAAGCCGCAAATCACCGTAGGTGGTTTGATCCTGCCTTCGTCTCGAAAATATGTCGTTTGCTACCCCGAACGAGCCTTTTTTCGATTTTGTCAAACTTTGAACGACCATAACTTTGTGCTCCACAATCCGAAAATCATGAATTTTTTTTTATTTCGCATAACTTTTTAAGGGCTACAATTTTTATCATAGACATATTTTCGGAATGTACTTGGATTCCTGAAAAGGAAGGTAAAGTTATTCCCAAAACCCCTTATATCCATAAATAATTCATTTTTTGAAAATTCTCTCCTAGTAAATATTGTAGTCCTTAAAAAGTTATGCGAAATAAAAAAAAAATTCATGATTTTCGGATTGTGGAGCATAAAGTTATGGTCATTCAAAGTTTGACGAAATCGAAAAAAAGGCTCGTTCGGGGTAGCAAACGACATATTTTCGAGACGAAGGCGGGACCAAACCACCTACGGCGATTTGCGGCTTGCAAGATCTCGAAAAATTATGCGGAATCAAAAAAAATTTCGCTACGATCGGATAACCGAGCACAAAGTTACGTTTGTTTAAAGTTTCGACGCAGATCAGGCCTTCACCGCGGCCGTGTACTGCAGTGATGCAATCACTGTCTTCGTCGACAGCGGTGATGCAATCACTGTCTTCGTCGACAGCGGTGATGGCCCAAACTAACGTAGATTGGGAATTATTTTCATAACGTGTGTATTTTGATAATTTTTTTTAAAAACATGTGTAAATTGGGCTTTTTTCCACGAAAGTTTTGGTTTTTAATAGCAGACTTGTCAGGAGGGCAAACACTTTGGGTGGTCTCACGCAAAAAAAAAAAAAAAAAAATGGTACCCTAGCTTTAATGTGGTAATTTCACCAAGAGCATGAAGAGTGGATTAGTTTATCAGTGGATCGTGTTGTCCGATCATCCATCCCATAAATGAGTTTCTTTGGTGGTACCCTAACTTAATTATCTGCACGTGGACAGTGGCGTAGCTAGGATTTATTATAAGGGGTGCCAAATTTTTTAAATAAATATATTTTATATGAAAAACTATTAATTTTTGCAATGACTCGCAACGTTTTTCTGCTCTAATAAAACTTGTATATTATATATATTTTTCATCTAAACTATCAAAGACCTTATTGTTAATATATCCTACCGACTAGTGCTTCATAATTTTGTTAATCATTCCAATCCATGGCAGGTTACGGTAAAGACTCTCTAGTGCTCATGGATAGCCGATAAAAGTCACTTAAATGGAAAGGTAGAGTTGAGCGACTTAGCATTCATATTGGAGAGGAAATTTTTGAATGGAATTGAACAGGGAAACATAGTTAAATACTACCAGAATAAGTTCACCTAGTGATATTGTGACGATAAAAATGTGGTTCCAATTTCCATGTACAAGGTTTTATTATAAACATTATAATATACTATTTTAAATTTGTTCTCCCAAACCGGCACCCCCTCCTAATAAGTTGCCTCCGCCTCTGCACGTGCGATGGGGCTACTAAGTGTGGGGGGAATGATTATCGAGAACCAATTACACAGAATGATCCTTCTGGCAAAAGGGGTGCAGTTTGCTGATATTGACGACCCTATGGTAGTTGAGCTCCTTGTTCTCCGCGAGGCTATCCTCTGGTGTTTGGAGAATGGGTTTGCAGAGACAAGTTTGGAAGGGATGCTAAAGTGATCATTGATAAAGTTAGTCAGGCAGATACCCGGGATAATCGAGTAGGGGTCATCCTTGAGGGGGTCGTTACGAGGTATATCGAAAGATGAAACATGATATATGAAGCAAGAGTTGTTCCCTTAGCCAAAGTGACTTAAAAGTATGATCCTAGCACTAGTATATTATTTCCATGTAAAAAGTGGACAAGTACTAGATACAAACACAAGAATTGTTCCTTTTATCCAGATAACGTATAATATTATAGTCCAATAGTGAGTTGATCGTATTTATGTACTTGTTTTGAGAATAAGTTTGGACTTTAGTAATTACTTTGTTTCCTTTTAAAATTTAGTGAATATCTTGTCATGTTCACTAAAAAGTTAAGTGAGCATTTCATCTTTTAATCCCATTAATTTGATTATTTTTTGCAAGAAGTTAGACATATTTGTGTTTGCAAATTTTCATTTCAAAATCAAATTAACCTCAATTTTTGTAATTGGGTTCACAACACTTGATTTATAGTTCAAACATGTTGCACCCTTATAATTAAACTCGATCAATATATGAATAGTGAAAAGAAGTGTAAATGTGTGTATATTCAAAAGAATTGCATTAAATATCTAGAAGACCTACACTTTAAAATGAAATAGCAAAGCAGCCTGTAAACAACCATAAAGCCCAACATCACCAAAATAAAAAATGGTCCATTTTCGGGAGGCCACAAGCCCTTGCTGCCTCAACAACCCACTCCCATCCAATTGACAATTTTGCCCTTTCCTTGCTCCCCTCCATACTCATTGATCAAGAAACACTCAAATGGGTACTTGAACAAGCTCAAGTAATGCATGAACTTCCAATGCACAGGGATGTCATCTTTGGCTATAAAGTAGCTAGAGAAGAGGAAGAAGGAAACCATGAGCCCTGAGATCACCGATGTCCCCATGATGATGAAGTTTTGGACGAGGGCACTGAAACAAACCATAAATGAGTTCAACGTTGAGATGACAGTATAGACTACGAGTGAAAAGTAGAGGAACCTATCGACTTCCCTTCTCAGACAGACTAGCCAGTACACCGAACTGGTTTACAATAGGGTTGCCATTGCAAAGAAGGGGAGGAAGATGAACGTGTTTGATAAGACGTAGAAGAAGACTTTACAAGCACAACTCAAAATTTATATCACTATGCATATAAGCAATATGTCTTTTTTTATGCCGTTGTTTCGAAATCAAAAGTCAATAATTTTTGTTTTATTATTTTGAAAATTTATACTTATGAAAAATTTGTGGAATTAAGTTTTTTTTGCCTAAATAAAATTGTTCACTAGTCGGAGAAAAATCATGTGTATCATGTCGACAGATTGACTTTGTATTCGATCCATTTACATTTAGAGTTGATCGAGCTTAATAAGACTCGACTTACCTCGTGTCATAGATCTAGCAACTATGATCAAGTTAGGAGGTATTTAACTCATGTTATCATGTGCAGTAATAAGTGGTTGTATCAATTTTCCAAATCTTTTGAATTTTCCCACCATTGTTCAAAAATATATTAAAAGGGATTAAGATCTCAATCTTTAATGGTGTTACCAAGTACACAAGTTTTTCACTCACAATTCTTTGTAATGCTTGTTGGTGTTCCATCTATTCGTCTTGAATTCTTCAAATTTTACAATGTGTCAATTATCTCTATCAGGATTATTAGCAATGTACACCAACATATCATTGTTGCATCAATGACCCGAGATGTTAAAGATTTGAATCCGACTTTTTGGACAATGTTGATTAAAACAACAAAATCAAGCAAAAAATCAAACACTAGAATATGGTAAGGGCAGAAGAATGCTATTTGATGATAATCGATTATTAGATAGATGAGAAACACCAATAAATTCAGTAACTGAATGGAAATGGAACACAATTACATTAAACAAATTAAGAAATTATAAGGATTCTAATAAAATAGTTCTTAGTTCAAGGGACTGCAAAATGAAACATGAAAATTTTAGTGTCTAAATTCGGCTAGCGGAAAAATTAGAATCAAGTAAAATATGGGGTTAATTGCATGGTTGGTCACTGAGATTACAAAAAACGTTCATATTTGGTCACTGTAAATATTTAAATCCAATTTTGGTCACTCAAATTAGTTAAATGGTTCAAGTTTGATCACTCTCCGTACAACTCCGTTAAATTTGTCTGATGTGGCAGTCAACCCTCAAAGTTGATCGTTAACTCAGTGACGTGGCAATTAAAAAATAATAAATAAAATAAATTTTAATCTTCTATCCTTTCCAACTCATTTTCACAATAAACAATAAAATAAAATAAATAAAAGAAAAAATATTATAATTACAAATTGAAAAGGGGCTTATCACCGACGACGACAACAACCACCACCTCTCCTCCGCCGCCGATGACAACAACCACCGCCTCCGCCGCCTGTACCAGGACCTCTCCACCATCCTCCCCCACCGACTCGGCCCCGGCGATCTCCTCTCCAAGGACGTTCCCCTGATCCTCGAGCGGCACAACAACGATCTCGCCCTCGTAATTCCCCCCTCTCCCTCTTGAGAACGGAAACCTAAATGGCGGCGGGGGAACCACGGCAAGGAGGAGGATCACTAATTTTGTTCGAAAGAAGAATCAAAGTAGTAATCACTTATTGAAATGGCGAAAACACAGAGCAAATAAATCTATATCCAGAGACAATAAGAATCAGAAAGGAAATTGGGACGGAAAGGGATCAAATGGCAAGAGCAAATGCCAGATGAAGAGAATCAGTTCCAGTCAATGATTATCTTCTCAACCAGGATGTTCAATCCTTCCTAAAAACAATAAAACAGCAGCACCAGTGGAGTAACATTCAGATAGCTTTTCAAGTATGTAGGAGAAGACGGGAGCAGCACCAATGGAGCACCATTCAGAAATTGGAGCAATTCAGCTTAAGCCCACAATAAGTCGCATATCTAGGATCTGGGGTTCGTTCAATACAATTAGAAATGAAATGGGAAAGTTGCAAAATCGAAAATTGTGATCTCCACAAGTAAAGCTTAAGCGATTAGCTACTGCAGGAATGAGGGGGGGGGGGGGAGTATGATAAAAAGGGAATAAGTTGTGGTGGCGTGACCTCTCAGCGGTGGCGACATTAGTGGAGACGTCATCTGTGTGCAGGCGAACTGCAGAGATGAGACAGTCACTTCCCTGCTCTTTCCCTTCTCCATCGCTTCCCTAAGAATCGCACAACGGTTTTGATTATGCCCAGCGGCCCTCGCTCTCCTTTTCTCTGTGTCTTCTTTCTATCGCCTATGTCGAGTTACGCAGAAGCAGCGAGCGAGGCGGCGGCTAATGGAGATAAGGGCGAGATCGTTGTTGTGCCGCTCGAGGATCAGGGGAACGTCCTTGGAGAGGAGATCGTCGGGGCCGAGTCGGTGGGGGAGGATGGTGGAGACTGGAGAGGTCCTGGTACAGGCGGCGGAGGCGGTGGTTGTTGTCATCGACGGCGGAGGAGAGGTGGTGGTTGTTGTTGTCGGTGATGAGCCCTTTTCAATTTGTAATTATAATATTTTTTTGTTTATTTATTTTACTTTATTGTTTATTGTGAAAATGAGTTGGAAATGGTAGAAAATTAAAATTTATTTTATTTATTATTTTTTAATTGCCACGTCATTGAGTTAACGGTCAACTTTGAAGGTTGACTGCCACATCAGACAAATTTAACGGAGTTGGACGGAGAGTGACCAAACTTGAACCATTTAACTAATTTGAGTGACCAAAATTGGATTTAAATATTTACAGTGACCAAATAT
This sequence comes from Linum tenue, assembly GCA_946122785.1. Classification (NCBI taxonomy): domain Eukaryota; kingdom Viridiplantae; phylum Streptophyta; class Magnoliopsida; order Malpighiales; family Linaceae; genus Linum; species Linum tenue. The sequence continues at coordinate 222,845 of CAMGYJ010000005.1, read as the reverse complement.
GAACGTTTTTTTAATCTCAATGACCAACCATGCAATTAACCCAGTAAAATATTCAAGTGTTCCACAGACGGAGAAAAGAAAAATTGGGAATTAAGGGGAAAATAAAACAGGGGCGATCCCTTTTGTAGCTCTGTCTCACATGCCTTCTCTCTGCAACGACGACGAGGAGGAGGCCTCCATTTCAGCGACAGAGGAGCTCTGAACATATATATATTTTGCGGCTGAAAGGATCCGAATTACGCCCGTCCTCTTTCGCCTTCGCCCTTCTCGTCGATTCAGTCATTAGCAGGTAACACGAATTCTCGTTCCCATCACGATGCACATTTGCCTCAACATTTTCCAATTGAATTGGTGGCGGGGAACAGGAACGAACGCTAGTCTGTAGCCACCGCTGGTGGCGGTTGTAGTTTCGTTGTCATTTACTGAGAAATCTGTCGCACATCGCCCGTCATAAGCTTTTATTGTTGTGTTGTGCCATCACTTTACGGTTACCTCACACTCTCATTTCACCTAACGGCGAGCGCGGGGAGAGGGACGGGGGGCATGATGATGTCGAATTTCTCCTGTCCGCGTCGCTGGCTTTGGGGTTTTGGCTTCTAATGTGGAATAGCGTTGTTGCATTGTGTGGAAATGACAGAGAGACTTTTTTTGGCAGTCCCCCCTTTGTGTTTGTGTTTCTTGTTTTAAACGGATTTTCTCTAGATCTTTTCTGGGGTTAACTGAATTGTCTAAAATTCTTTTTGCCCAGAGTTTTGTACTTTGAGGGGGTGCAATATGAATTGATGGAGATCCTTTCATGGGTCATGAGTTTGATTCGATAAAACTGGAGAATGGGCGTATCTTGGAGATATTCCGCTTGACATTGTGCCATCAGTGGTGGTAGGGTGTGGAGGAAGAGGCGCGTTTGTTGCTTTTGATTCGTAAGCCATGACAGATGCAGCAGGGTTAATGGAGGCGGCTGGAACTAGGTTTAGTTCCTTGGAGATGATTGGCAGAGGGTCATTTGGAGATGTTTATAAAGCGTAAGTTACGTGCAAATCTTGTGCCTTGTTCTATAATGTGGTGCACATTTTCTACCATGTTCTTTAATTAAGTAGTTGAGTTGTTCTCGTGCATTTTTAGAGCTTGCATCTGCAGATGATTGCCTGGCATTTTTATTAGCGATCTACAACAGCATACAGAAGTTAATGTAGCTTGTTATTTGTTAAGTGTTTGGAAAGAAGAACTCTTCTGTTTGGGATGATAATTCCATGTCGAGCTTATTGTGAGATGTTTCATAAAAACAAGAGTAGAAACATCAATGATGATGGGATGTCCAGCACCGTTGGTTCAGATTTGTGGATTAAGAGTGCAGATATTAAGGTTTTCGTTTTGCAAGTTGCGACCGTTCTCTGTGAAGAAACTGCTCTCTACCCTGATTATGCTGCCGTATACCAGAATTTGAAACTTGTCCTTATTTACTTCGTGGTAATATGTGAGGTTGAATCTGCAATTCCCTTCATTCTTTTCTGTTTCTTCATCTATAATCAGGAAGTGAGTGTAGAGTTAGGTTATTGAAGTTATTTGTATATTTGAAAATTTACTTTTTGTATTCCTCTATACCTATGTATTTAATTGCTGGTTGGATAGTTTTGAATGTTCTTTTTATATCAGATCTCTTTTTAATGCTCAACATCAGTAGCCATTCTTTATTGGTTGAAATCAATTTGAGCTTATCTTTTTTGTGCTCATAATTTTTATGGAGAAAGAGGCTTCTAGAAAAAAAAGGAAAACTTATTGAAGGATTGTCGTTTTCTCAATTCATCCAAAGCCATAATGGCAGATCATTGAAATCAATTTCAGCTTATCTTTTTAGTGCGTTCATATTTTTTATGAAGACTAGAAAGAGACTTCCAGACATTGAAGGAAAAATTATTGAAAGAGTATCATGTTTTCAATTCATCCAAAACCATAATGGTTAATCTTATGCTTGAGGATCTTTTTATTTTACCTCCTCTTTTGTCCTCTAATTTGATCTTACTTAAGATCTTTATCTTGACACAACTTTGTGATTTTCCAACTTGTAGGTTTGATAAGGAGCTCAACAAAGAAGTAGCCATCAAAGTTATTGATTTGGAAGAATCGTAAGTTACACGAATATGTTCACCAATTCTGCTACTTCTCTTTGCGCACTGTCTGTGGTTTCCTCTTCATTTGGAATTTAACGGCACATAGTTGCCAATGAAAGAAATTCTCCTTGGTTATCTGCTTTCTTAATTTTGAAACAAATGAATTCTTGATGCTCAAAAGACTTACATAAATCCTATGACGTTAGCCATATTTCTAGCCATAGAAGGTTTTACAAGTGCATGCTGACTAATCAGAAAATTATATTACCGTCATTTCTGTTTCCCTACCGAAATTAGTTTTGGTAGATTAGATGGGGTAACAAGTAAATGAAACATAAATTATTTTTACGAAAAGTTTGGAATCCGTGATGGTTTGCTTGTCCATACTAGTTTTCTGTCACTGACAAATGCTTATGTGAACCTCTTTTTTCTAACATTTCTAAGCTGTTTTCTTTATATTTAATCTATTGCAGCGAAGATGACATTGAGGACATTCAGAAGGTAGTTGAATTTCTCTTTGTTTTTCTTTTAGTTATTGTTATGCCTGTTATACTAGTCGAGCCTTCTACTTCGTTATATGCAGTCAAATAAGTGGTTGACTTGTCGTAATGTCAAAATTTGACAGGAAATTGCTGTTTTGTCACAATGCCGGTGTCCATATATCACAGAATATTACGGTTCCTATCTTCAGCAGACTAAATTATGGATAATTATGGAATACATGGCTGGTGGCTCTGTTGCAGACCTTGTAGGTTACTCTAATCACTTACTTCTGTTGTTGCCTTGACTATAACATTACATCTTCTATCCAGGATTGCAGAATCTATCTCTGTCTGATTACTTTCCAGTACTTATAAATATTACACTTTTACAGCTTCAATCGGGTCCTCCACTAGATGAAACTTCAATTGCTTGTATTTTGCGTGATTTGCTTCATGCTGTTGAATATTTGCACAATGAAGGGAAGATTCACAGGGATATTAAAGGTTCATTCCCTTTTCCCTTTCATTAATCGACTGCTGCAACTTGAATGTGTGGTTTAGAGCAAGATGTCAAAATCACTAGAATTAGTATGATTCACACCCAAACCCGGATCTCAAAGCAGGAGTGTTAGCATCACTAGATTGGGTTTTAGACATCGAATTTTGGTTACTTCTCAGCAAACTTTTGGGACAATAAATATTTTCTGTCTCTACTAGATTGAGTTTAAGAAATCTTCTTGAGGTTCTATTCCCTTTTTTGGCAGCACTGTCCTGCTAATTTATACTGGTTCATTCTCTTTTTCCCTTAATTTATCGTTTTCATGACAACTTATCTGAATTTGAACAGCGGCAAACATTTTGTTGAGCGAGAATGGTGATGTCAAGGTATATCATCCTTTGCTTATGTAGCACTGCAAGATCATTAAATTCAAAACATATCTTTAGATTGCTATAATATGCACTGCCATATGCATATATTTCAGTATTTAATGCCTACTTTTGTGACCATGTGACAGGTTGCTGATTTTGGTGTTTCTGCACAACTTACAAGAACAATCTCCCGAAGAAAGGTGCTCCATTTTACACTTTAAGTATTCAAGAGTTTATTCATAGTAATAAGGATTGTGATACTTACGTGTTTGAACTTCGGGTGTTCTCTTACTACCCATTTTATGAAATTTTCACTGCAACCTTATTCATTTACTTATTTCTGTAGTTACTTTTTTTTATTAGTCCGTGAACTGATTGCTCGATATTTGCAGACTTTTGTTGGCACCCCCTTCTGGATGGCTCCAGAGGTTATTCAGAATTCGGAAGGTTACAACGAAAAGGTACTAAATAGCAGTTTAAGATTCTTGGGAGAAAAAGAATTTGGAGAAATGGGTTCATCTAATAATTGTGAGAGATTATTGAAAAGATCCACCTTAGAGTTGAACGTTGGATCATTCGTTCAGTTAGAGAGAGAGAGAGAGAGAGAACAAGAAAAGCAAAAAGCAGGGAGCAGATAAACAACTAGTTTCAGATATGCCTTCATCATATTATTATTTTATTTCATATGAAAGGTATCTACCTGAACCATCGACTTTCTGCAGGCTGATATCTGGTCTCTCGGGATAACTGCTATTGAGATGGCGAAGGGGGAACCTCCTCTTGCTGATCTGCACCCAATGAGGGTCCTTTTTATCATACCGCGAGAAAATCCACCACAGGTTATTTATTTTGCCCACCTAGTATTCCCGCAGTTCTTCTGTTACTGTAATTGTAATAATGAACATGAGCAATTACTTGGTACAGCTGGATGAACATTTTTCTCGTCCTATGAAAGAGCTTGTTTCTATGTGCCTAAAGAAAGCTCCTGCTGAGGCAAGTATTTGATTTCAGTTCTATTAAGTTCTTTTCGGTTTCCCTGCAGTGGTTGTAATTGTTTGTAATGGAACATTTCTAGATTAATTTTAACCGACTCTCTAGATTTTTTCCGGCCGTGACGATATACATTGTTTTTTATTTCAGAGGCCAAGTGCTAAGGAACTCTTAAAGCACAGATTTGTTAGAAATGTGAGAAAGAGCCCAAGGCTTGTTGAGAGAATAAGGTGTGATGTATTTCCTGCATGTCATTGTATTGGTCATCAGCACTTGTTTTCTAGGCCCTTATCTTTTATTTAATTGTTTTTGCTGTCTCATTTTAGCGTCTCGGTCAAGGATTGTTAAGGCACAGAACTAAAACATTGTGGCCTGTGTTTCGTCCCGTATCGCTGTATGATTTAGGTTTCTCCATTCACATTCTAACTTAAAGGATCCTTTAGTAACAAATATGCTTCAAGGTCAACATTTACGCGCAAGAAGCTTATCCGACCTAATGTTAATGAAGTTTATGTCATTTGGCATGTCCAAGCATGAATTATAAACTATGGGGTGTTGGGGTAGCAGCTTAACCCTATAAAAGTTTGACATGTCAGGTGGGACAAAGAAATGGAAACAAGATTTTTGGGTCATGCAGCATTATTCTACAACATACGCATGGCATTGATGCTACTCTTGTAATCTTGATAGGGAGCGTCCAAAATATCCAATTAAAGACGGGGACAGCCCAAGAAATGGTACCCAAGCAAGAGGCGAAGCATCTGATACTGTCAAAGTGACTAGGGATGTAAGGGCAGATGGAACTGTTCAAGCCAGGTCGGTTTAGTCTATATGTTCACATCTGAATGATTAAGTTTTGTTGTTTTCAGTGCATGATACTCCTAATATTGCAGTGGTTCAAGAAAACCCCTGAAAAATGCCGGGTGGGACTTCAGCATTGGTGGATCACAGAGTACGGGAACTGTTAGGAGTGCTTTAAGACCACCTCAGGTTAAAGAAAAGAAAGTTGATGCGTCATTTGATAAGGTCAGTCAAAGAGGGACTTTGGAGCATGGTAACCACTTGCTATCTTCGTCTGGGAATGCACTTCAGGAATCAACTCAACCTTCACGCATAAAGGATTCCCGGGAGCCATATTATACTGATGAACAACCAGATGATGATGTAAGTTTTTCATTTGCTGCATCTTCGAAATATTCTATGAGATGAAATTTAGACTACAAAGCCAGGCTATGTTAAATTGGTGTCATCTGCAGCTATATCATTTCGAAACTATCCTTTACACTAATAGACAACTTAATTGCATTCTATTATATCCTCTTATATATTTGTTCAACTCATACATTTTGCACCTCATTTTCCCGGACAATAGATTCTGCATTTATCTTTTCATGACTACAACAGGGTTTGATGAAAATACACCGCTAAAGGTTTAAAAGACTGATATGCTGTTTCAATCCAAAAAGAAACAAACTATGCTATTAACTTTATTGCTCCACTTTAAGCAGTCCTTCTAAATATTTGTTAACTGTCACTTATGTTTCTGTTTCTCCAAAACTGGTTACTTCTGAAGTTCTCTATCTTGAATACCCTGTACAGTTTATTTTGCTAAAGAAGCTATTTACAATTCAATCCCAGGATGACTTGGCTGTGAGTGGTTCTGGAACTATAGTTATACGAACTCCTAAAGGATCTCAGTCACCATCTTCTTTTCAAGATCAGAGTACTCTGGTATGACATCTATTCAATATTAGAGTAACGATGAAACTGTGGAACTGTTCATTTTAAACACCTGGCTGCGACTCTGTTAACATGTTTGTTATTTGTGCAGTCTAGCACCACATTAGCTTCATTTGATGATGCATCTACTAGTGGAACTGTTGTGTTCCGTGGCCAACATGATGATTCTGATTCTCCCCGGACCCCTAGATCTCGATTGGGGATACAAGAGAGAAGCTCAAGTGCTTCACAGGAAGACAGTGCTTCAAATTTGGCTGAGGTTTCATCTCTCTTTATGCTTTTATCCAATGATGCCATGTTTCAATGGCTACTGAATCACAATAATCACCAAGACTGTCAAGCTTAACAAGATTGTGTTAAAAAGTTTTAAGTGTATAATACGCAGGCAAAAGCTGCATTGCAAGGAGGAGCAAGGAAAGGGAATGCTAGAGAAAGGTCCGGTTTCAGCAAGGCCAACAATGATGGCCATGAAAGTAGGAGGAAACAGCAAATAACAAATAGCTCTGATTCTGCCAGGTATATGCAATATTCTAACAACGCTTTTCTCCCAAAACGAGTAGGTTTTCTTTCTAACATACATCACTTTTTCCTGTGAAGTTCTCAAGACTACCTCGATGCACAAAAAGCATTCGCAAAATCACGCCAGTCAAGTATTGATGAAGAAAGTGCGAGAGTAATCTCATCATCAGCGCCTCTATCAGTTTTACTTATCCCTTCTTTGAAAGAGGTAATGAACTCCTTTGACTTCCATGCTTTCTTGCTATTGGGTTCTTCCGGTTTTACTGTCTGTATTAGACCTGTTTTCAAATTTCAAGAATAACAAATTTGCCATTGAGAGGGAACTGCAGATTACCTTGTGGATCCCTGTTCTGGAAAAAAAGCTTGGCTGTATGTCCCCAGCAGAATGAAAACATAAGTATGAGAAAGAAAGATGGAGAAAATGGCTCAGAAGCGACTTTCAATGGGATCTAGATTTTTTTCCAACCTTTGTGATCAAGGGTTGATATGAGATGCTCCCTTCATCACTAAGGTTTGAAAGAATCTAGATCCCATTGAAAGTAATTGAGATGCAGCAGTTATTGTAAAAAGAAGATATGAGATGCTGCAGTGAATTATTTGATACTACAAAATTTGGTACTTCTTAAATGGACATGTTGCTCCCCAAAAATTGTTGGTGTAAGAAGCTTATTAAGGTTCGTTGGGTGGTGGAGTGTGAGAAAACCTGATTGTAATTGGAGGTGAATGTCTAGATGGATTGAGAAGTTAAAAGGTTTCGCGCACCAGAGGTTTTTGAACTGAATTTACTGCTCGTGCCAGAACTGAGTTGTCCACTTTTCAATTCCGAGTATTTAGCACGTCATTTATCCATATTTCTTATAACCTGACACTTGTACTGTAGGCAGCTGCAAATGGTTTAGAAGGATCAGCAGTGCATGCTGCTATAAACTCCCTTGCGAATATGGAGCGCATAAAGCCAGGGTCTTCAGAAATCATCGTCAGAAGTTTACTTCAGAGATTGGCGAGGTTTGTAATGTTACCCCTTTCCTTGTGGACGGCTAGTTAGTTTCCCCCATTCATACTGAACTCTTGTCACTGGATATGCAGCTCAAAGGAATCTTCTATGAAGGATCTTCAGGAACTGGCGGCTGCTTTGTTGTCCAAGGGCAAGACCACCGATGCTGAAGAAGCTCAAAATGCAAAGAGACAACAGCCCAAAGATTTCAACTCAAATGCCAGTTTAAGCCCTCTTGCGAGGTTTCTCCTCTCGAGGTACTACTTCTAGTCCTTAGTCCTCCCCTCAAAGTAATTAAAAGTTAATAAAGTGTTTTCATACCTATATCATAGTTAGTTGAAACTCGTCTAATACTCATATGGTACTCGCATAGTATGATGTCATAACTTACACGTACGTGTTTTAATAACCGTTCTCTCCCGCCAGTGTGAGCTGATGATCCCTGTTAAATGATGTGCAGATGGCAAGGTCGGGAGGTGTAAATCAGTAACGAATGGAGAAAAATGGGACGGGACAGGACAGGAGGGAAAACTCAACTCTGCTTCGGAGAGAGCCTTGAAATAGAGAAAGGCGCATGCTGCTCTTTGATTATTAGTTTGTTCATTATTTGTTGTAGCTTTTTTGCCAAGCAACCTACCTACCTCTGTCTAGCCATTCTTTGTTCTGGATTTCCCATGTACATAGACTTATCATTATTACTACTATAACTATACATATACCATTGTAAGGGGGGAAAGGAAAATTCATTGTTCATTCGTTGATTGTTAAGCTCAGTTTTTTCTAGGCTCCTTTGTTTGGGACTTACTAAGATTGTCGAGCTGCTAACCTTGTTGTGCAACGTAAGTATTCTGTAATTTTACATGCAATAGAAGTTATTTGTAGAAACTTCAATTGTTCGACTCAGATCTGACGTGTATAGAAAGAACAGATTACAATCTCTTATATAAAACTGAATGCACCATTTGTACACTACGGATTTTGGATGCACAAGGAATCGTGTTTGTTGTATACTTCCAGTGAATACATACACTCGAATGTGCCTAATGAATTAAGTATCAAGTTTCCATCTACATAGCTGTTCCTCGCCTTTCTTCCGCATTCCATTCTTGGAAACCTGTACTACCTTTTCTTGGGAGGCTGCCTCGAGGCCAGAGTCAATTTACGAAAGGTGGCATGCAAAATTGTGACTGCAAATCGAAGTGAAGAGAAACAGAATTAAGTTCCTAAAAAGGCAACGCAAATCATAGGATAAAGCTGCGAAGAGGATCACCAAGGTATATATATAGTTATATGCTGGGAAGGTAGGAGGCAGAAACATAATTTACCTGCGTAGCTGACCGCAATAGCACACAGGAGAGCCTTTTGAACATTCAGGATTATCAAAACAACTGCAGTTGCTGCAAAAATATAACAGAGAAGAGCAGAATGACAATGTGGCCGAGAAAAATGATTCATTCACTCTGTCAGGAACATTTCCCAGAACCAGATAGAAGAAAACAAAGATAAGAAACGTAGAAGAGGCAAATTCGAGCTGGGAAAAAGGAGGGGTGAAAAAGAAACCCAGTTTCGTATATCGCAGCATCCAAATACTGTTTTAGGCTGATAAGTGATAACACAAGCAATGAGAAGTAATGTGTCTTGTCAATGTACAAAGTATACAGCTGAGTCTGTCCTCTTTAACTTTATTGGTTCAGTTTATTGAAGAACACTGCTTTCAGATTACTGAAGCCGATTTCCACATTCTAAGAAGAACTAACAACAATATAAACTGAATTGTCCTATCCTTTCTATGATATTAAGAAACTGATGTAAGCCAAGGAAATGTTTTGTTCATGAAACTAAAAGTGGATATGCTCCAGTAGCCAAGTGGTATACAACACTGATTCAGCAAAGAAAACGACACATAACATCACTTATATATATACAACAAAAATGTCACAGGAGGACTGATTGTAGAAGATAAACTCGACAATGAATATTGGCAGTGGCACTCACCACATTGTGCAGCGCGAACCAAGACTTGTCGAAGTACAGGGTACCTATCCCATTCCCATCTTTCATTAGAAAACTTAAACATGTCCCAAACAGCCAAACACGAAATCAATCCGACGAGAGCCAGTGGCATTTGATACCTAGATCACAAAATCACAGAACATGCAAAGTTCAGTTCTTGACCAGACAATGTACAAGAATTCTTAACACATTAGATGAATCATCTACCCATTATCCACTGGTAAGAAATCCATTAATCAATGACATAAAAGCAACCAAAATCTAGTCTCTCATCTTAGCTGCAGCCTGCAGGTAGATCCTATAGCTCTCCCCATACTTGCCCACAAAATGGAGCAACCAATGGACTACGGGTTCAAAGTTTAATGTATCTTAAGCTATGGACAAATCCTGTGACCCTTCCTTCCTTCCCTTGCAACCATGGTTTCTAATTCTCATGTTTATTGAAGAAGCAAACACAGTAACCAGCATGGTAGATAATGCCATAGCGGGAAGGGATAACTTACAGAGAACAGGCGAAGAAGACGATGAAGAGAGTTGCGTAATTCCTGGCATAACGCTTTACATTCTCCGTAACCCGGATCCTGGCCTGATGCGATCCGGATGGAAACGAGTAGGACCCGCAATCCCCGATGAAGGCCCCGGTCCAGGAAGGAGTCGGAGCGGAGAAATCAGCGGCGGAGAGCTTCGAGAAAGGGTTGGTTGATAAGACGGAGAGAAGGACGGAGATGGCGGGAAACAAGGAATCGAAAAAGAATCCACCGGTCGGCGATGCGTGGTCGAGATCGTTGGTTGCTGCCTCCGCCGCCGTGTCGCTGGTTGAGGTGAAGTTGACGGTGGTGGCGGCCGTGGAGGAGGAGTGTTGGTCGATGAGTTCAAGGTAGCCGGAATCCCGGAGCCAGGACTCGAATGCTTCGTCGGGAACGCTTACAGACAAAGGATTCGCCGCGAAAGCCATTTCCCCCTTTTGCTTGCGATTCTCTTACCGGCGAGCAAAGATTAGGTCAAAGCGCGCACCCGCCATTTTTGCTCTATTGATATCCGCCAAAACGAAGCCGTAGAAGAAAACGACTGGGGAGAGAAATAAAAGTATAAAACGAGAGAAGTTAGCAGCAGACTGAGACCAGTACCCGATGTTTAACACTCTGTTTGGGAAGAGGGGTAAATGGGAGGAGGGTGCAAATATGAGGGGTAAATACAGTTTCCAACACATTTGCACCTGTTTGGTTAGTTTGGAACAGTAGGGGGGTGCAAAACGGGAGTGCAAATTTACTGTTTCGGCTTACCCCCCAAATTGGGGTGCAAGGGAAGGAAGGAAGAGAGGGGGAGGGGGGAATTATGGAATTTTGTTTTTCTAATTGTGTTATATATAATTATATAATAATTAATATTATCAATTTCTTTTTTTTATAAATATCATTAATGTAAACATTATTCGGGGTTGACCATTTGACTCTAGAAACAAGTTTATTCGTCAAGTCAAATCTAGATCTCTTGGTTGAATCGAATTTGCATTGAAAATTAGAGATACGAGGTGTTTGTGGAAAAGATAGAGAGAAATTGTTTGGTTAACTCAGTTTATTTGACTAAATAGTTAAAACTTACAAATTCGAACGTGTTTGACTAAGTTTGACAATTTAAGATTAAACTAGACACGAAAACCCTATATAGGATGACCAGTTACAAGTTGAGTTTCGAGTTTTGAGATCGCTGGATCAATGATTATACAATTGTCATAATTAATTATTATTTGAGCATTATTATATAATAACTATTTTTAGTAAAGTATATTTATTATTATATAGTAATATTTATTTTATTATTTTATGATAATATTTTAAAATCTTAAAATCTATTTTGTAATCTTAAAATCTATTTTAAAATAATATAATTACTTACTTTTCACTCTATTTGCACCCCCCCTACTTTTTCATCCAAACAACAATTTACCCCTCCACTTACACCCCCCAGCAATTTGCACCCCCCAGCAATTTACCCCCCCTTGTTGCCAAACAGAGCATAAGAGTCATTTCATCAAACACCTTTCGTTCAATCTGAACAGGGCTCTCATTCGCCGCCCTTATCCTCTCTCCCCGCTCTCACCAAGCCCGATTACCCCTTCTCTAGACGGTCATCCTCGCCTCCAACATTTTCTCTTCTTCTTCGCGTACGACATTCTCATCTGCTTCGACAGCAAGCCCGACCGCTTCAACCGACTGGAATTACCAGAGCTATGTTTCCGTAAGGATTCGATGCCCGCGGCATGCTTACGTAAGTACCATTTGACACTTAGACTCCTAATTGGGGTCGTTTTCCTGCTCTCCTTCTTCCTGCTATTATATGAGCTATTGTTATCGAAATCAGGAATCGTTTTCAGAAGCTCTGCTATGTTTTGGAGCAAGCTCAAGCAGCGTGGATGGTGATGGTGACAATGAAGAGGAAGGAGAAGGAGTTGGTGACAGTTGCTTGATATGTATCTGTTTTTTGCCCCACTACAGGATGTTCATGCGACTAATATGATCCTCAATCCTGGTCTTGCTTTTGGAACTGGAGAGCATTCTAATTCAAAGCTGTGTCTATATCTCTCAAAAGTTTGATAACAGGAGGAGAATGTTTCTTGGACTATGGAACTGGTTCTGGGATACTTGCAATTGCAGCGCTTAAGGTATAATTCATACCAATATTTCAGCTAAGTAATGCTATTATTTCGCTATCAGTCTATCGTTAGCTCACTATATGTGCTTGTAGTTTGGTGCAGCTAGGTCATTTGGAATCGATGTCGATGAGCAAGCAATCAAATCAGCACGCCGCAATGCTGTTCTGAACAACATAGAACCTGAGAAACTGAAACATGTGATGTTGTTGTATCCTCTCCTGGAACTTGCAGATGACATTGTCTCTTTTGCCAAACCTTGAGACGTTGTTGGGTTATCTGGGATTATGTCTGAGCAGGTATGCCTGAAACGCATGATTTTTCATTAGCAGTCAGTATCTAACTTGCCGTTGCATGCCATGCATTTCAAAGAGTGACTTTCACCTTTCTTTACACAGTGGTTGCCTCTTCAATCTTCCAATTAGCATTTTCTTGCTCAAATTCTGGCAATGCATAACTTGGAAAGAACTCTTCTTCTTCCTATCAGGGACTCGGAGAATTAGTTTGTGACAAACTGTTTGTCCAAGAAACAACTTCTTTTTGAGAGGTCCAATTAGGGATCTTACATCATTCCTTTCTTGCCCTTAAAACGAAAAACTAACTCTTTTTGGGTTTGAAGTTTGCCCTAAACCTGACAAATACCTTATCCTGTATCAATTGTCAATATTTGGGGGTTTATCAAACGTCAAACACACTATCTGGTACAATATAAAGAACCAATATTTGGTTCCTCAGATGGCTCTTTTATCTAACTTGATAATTGCTCAGATTTCTACGGTTTTGTGCTTGCTCTGATAAAGTTGTTCTTTTTCGGCCTTCTCCCTTTTACCCCTTTCCCCTCTTTTTTGCAGTTGCAGGTGCCACTTATTATCGACAAGTACTACCAGTTTTGGGAAGATCAGTCGGTTGTAGAAATGGATGGCTGGGCTTGTGTGAGTGGAAGAAAGAGAGCTCTGTCAAACCTGTGAGAAGGTGAGAGGATCCCTTTCTAATCACTGTGGAAACAGTACTATGGGTCAGGCAGAAAGCTTATAGCTTTCTCCCCTAATCATCTGTACAATACGTTTACTCTTTACACAATGTAAGTTGGAATTTCCAGATAAATTAATATTGTTAATTACACACATGGAATGGAATTAAGAAAAGAAATACACAGAAATTAGTCAGGTAATTAGTTAATTAATTACACTGTACATCAACAGGAAAGATAAAAACACAAGATTGTGCAGTAGGTTTCTGTAATTATGCCCCCTTTTAATGACACAGTAACTACACCAGCACTGCAAACACACAGCAGCACGACAATGATGTGGCCGCTCGTCTCTCCATGTAAAATGAACTTGTTTGGTTTCTTCTAGTTGGTATTTCTGGTTTGGGGTTATTGACATTAGAATATAACAATGACTAAGCTCTCTGTGACCAAGGAGCTTGCTTGATCGATTTAATATATAAGATGATGATCAATTATGTGATTTGATAATTAATCAATTAATTAATTATTTGATATATTACTGTTCTATGTTTTAAAAGGCGGGAACCATGGCTGGCCTTGTTGTTGTTGTCGCCGCCGGTGGTGGTGGTGGTGGAGCTTCCCCAGTAACGTTGTTTGCTGCTGCGGCCGCTTCTGCTTCCTCATCTTCCGACACCCACATGAAATGTGCGTAGGATCCTAAAACCATACTGCCCCAAAGCACAACACGAGAACAAAACAAATCAGGAACACCATATCCGAGAACCTCAGGGTTGGATCGCGGCGGAGCTATTCACCATCGGCCATATCCCTCCGCTCAACTCTCAAAATCATAGTTGAATCTCAACGTACCAATCGTTAGGGGAGGCAGAAGCAGCCTGATGGAAGTAGGTAAAAGCTCTTTGTTGATCTTTGTAATTCTCCCATATCAGCCTGGCGTACAGAGACAACACTTCCCCGTCGCCTGGACTCTCCAGCAACGCTCTCCCGTAGTATTCCTCCGCTCGTTTCACGTCCCCTTCGACCTTGGTACGTAAAATTTACGCGATGGTTACAGAATATACGTGCGATGCATAAATCTTAGTACGTAAAATTTACGTGTTAAGATCTATGTATTTTGAACGCGTTACCGTAAGTCTTACGTAATGGATGGTTACGTATTTGTTTACCTCGTATAGAAATTTGCCGTAGTTGCGTAAGAGGAGGGCATCGTGAGGATTGGATCGAATGATCTGCTCGTAATACTCAGCCATCCTTCTCTTATTGTCATTGTCACCGCCGTTGCCTTCTCCCCTTCCTCCGAACCCGCCGCCGTTGTTGTTCCCGCCATTGCAATTCCCGCCGTCCAACCTCTTCCCTGCCTCGCCGGATTCCTCCACCGGGATCCCGACCTCCGACGCCCACGACCCGGCGGCGGCGATCCCCACCCCGTACACGTCCTTCCTCACGAACTTCCGCCCGGATCTGGCCGCCGCGATCGCCTCCTCCTCCACGGCGGAGAGGGAGCACCGGGATGCGGACTGCGGGAGTTTCTTGTTGTTCATTCCTCCGCCGCCGACAGCGGAGGAGAAGTCGCTGAAGGATCGGGCCATGTCGCTCTCCGACATGGACCTGGTGATGGTGGCGCCGCCGCGCCGCGGGCTGCTGGCGATCTCGAGGTGGAGCGATTTCTTGTTGTGGGCGTTTGGGTCCCAGGCGAACATTCCGGTGAGCGAGTCATTGCGGGGGAGGGAGACCTTGGGGGAAACCGCCGGCGACCCGGCCGGGCAGACCGGCGGGTGGACCTTGTTCGAGCTCGTCCTCAACAGAACGGCTTTCATGGCTAATTGATCTACGAGAGATTAAAAGAAGATGAAACAAAAGGAAGTCTCGGAACCTGAAAATTTTTGGGTTTCCGATTTCTGTATATAGACGGAGAAGGAAGAATTTGGACCGTCGGATTGGCCTTCCGGAGGGACGGGAGATGGACACGTGTAGCGGATCCCACGAGATGCCTGTGCAAGAAAAAAGGCGGGAAAGGGGCGCGGGATAGTCGGGGGAGATTGTTTCATTATTTCTGGGGAATGCTATGTTTACAAATTCCACGTGTCTCCGAAGGACATAGTTTTTGTACGACGTGGCATGGAAGAAAATGGTTTTTTTCTTTTTTTAATATTTTTTTTTTTTGAAACTTAAAACCATTCCATTGAAATCAGACTGCAGCCTCTTGGGCAATTACATCAGCTATATGGCCTGGGTAACAGCCTTGCCATATTCGTTCTCCAGCACAATGAAACGGGAAAAAATGAGCAAGAATGTGAGCAGCCGTATTGGCTTCTCTGAAGACAAATTTCCAATCCAGCACATCAATCTCCATGCCTAAAAAGGCGATGCCTCTACACACATTCCCGATTTCTGTTCTGCTTTCCTCATTGCCTTTAAGGATGTTTATCAACTTCTTGCAATCAGACTCCACTTGTATGGTTCTCAGCCCCAACTCTTTTGCTTTTTGCAACCCAAACTGAAGAGCCATCCCTTCTGCAATGTCAGGGGGCCAGTTTGCTCTGATTGTTCTACTAGCTGCCACCTTCACATTCCCCTGCCAGTCTCGGATTATAAATCCCATTCCTATCTCCCCTTTACCACTACATCCTGCATCAGAGTTAAGTTTATAAACCCCCTCAGGAGGTTTTTCCCATTTACAGTTCTTCCTGTTAGCACTTCTGTTGTTGGTTTTCTCCTTCCCCTGGACAGCCACATAATCCTGTATATAGTCATCAGCTCTTGTGAAGACCTCCCATTCTTGCATCATCTTATTATTGAATAAACTGTTGTTTCTTTCCTTCCAAAAGAACCAAAGAAGTGAGCAGAATCTCTCAATATCCCCATCTTTTAATATAAAAGAAAACTGTGGATGCTTTTAATTCATGAATCATGATAAATCTAGATATTCGATCGTAGCTTATCAGCCAGAAAAATAGAGGAGATATCTCTACAAATTTCTTGGTAGTTTGATGATTTTTACTACGAGTGATAACATATTATATTAGTCTTAGATATACTGTCTAATATGTTTGTTTCTGTCGCTAATTTTTCATCTTCTAAATAAGGGTCAAGTCATCATAAAAACAAGATATTATGTCAGCATTATTATCTTTTTCTCCTTGATTTGTGATTCCCTTTTTAGTTATCTATGGAAAAATTGAACCGAATTCATTTATAGTTCACAATTCCTCCTTAATTTTCTTTGTGAGGAACGTAACGTGAATGAAATCTCAAGTACGATAAGATAAGTGATACGATCGATATACGTACTGTGAATGGTATATTTTATTAGTCTTCAAATAGTTGGATTGAAAGACAATAGGTAGTATGTCTTTCTCCTTATTATATTACAACAAGACATTACATTATTGCATGGAACTGCGACCAACCAACGGCAACGATCAGAAGTATTTGCCGGCGAGTTGGAGGAAATATTGCGACAGGAGACCAGGTTGGGAGAACATGACCATGTGGTCGGAGCCAGGAATGACGATGTACTCATTCGGAGGGTTGTTCTTGATCTGCCACCACTGGAAGGTCCCATCTCGCTCCTCGTCGCAAACCACGAACGCCCGAGCGACGGTGCCGTACTTCTCCTTGGTCACCACCGTGTCCTTCGCAGCTTGCTCTGGCTCCCATATCGGACTTGGCCTCACCAGCGTTATTCCCAGCTCCAGATCCTGCATTCATTCATGCAAAAATGCGTAAATTAAGGAGAGCATATATAGGAGAAAATGTTGTTACTAATACGACTTCGAATTTCTCATAGCTATCGTGATTATAACTCGTATTTTCTAATTATAGGTGAATAATTCGAAAGCTTTGGCCGGAAATATTTTCATCAATCCAAAATAATGAAAATTAGACGCTCAAATAACAAATATCGTCGACCTAGTATTCTCGTGCACGAGATTTCAGAATTGAGTCATTATGGTTAGGGGTGGCAGTCGGTCGGTTTCGGTTTAACCGAAAACCGAAAACCCGGTTATCGGTTAAACCGAGACACCTCCTATAGCTGCCGACCACCGACCGAAGAAAAGGTCACGGTTAGCCGACCAACCGACCGGCCGGTTCCGGTTTTAGGTTCGGTTAGCCGGCCAACCGAAAAAAATAATAATAAAACAAGAAAAACTCCACCACTCCTTCCTTATCTACTCCTCTCTCCTTCCTTCCTCCACCAGACCTCCTCTCTCCTTCCTTCTTCTTCTCTCACCTTCCTTCTCCATGGCCCATGCAAACAGATCTACAGGGGCGGCGATGCACGCGGCGACGGGCGGCGAGGCGCGCGGCGGCAAGGCGGCGAGGCGCGCGGCGGCAAGGCGGCGAGGCGGCGAGGCGCGCGGCGACGGGCGGCGATGCGCGAGGCGACGGGCAGCTCGGAGTCAGAGCAAGTTGTGGTGGCGGTGGAAGGAGGGGTAGCGGAGGAGGCGAAGAATCACCGGCGCAGGGGACGGCGGTGGTGGGTGCTCTGTTTTGTGTCTCTTCGTGTTCTTCATCTGGGGAAAGGGTTTTCGAAAATGGAGAAGGGAAATTAAATTTGGAAGATGATAAATTGGAGAGAGAGAGGGGGGGAAGGGATTTGGAAGGAAGGAATGAATGTTCTCTCTGTAAATGGGTTTCCACTTTCCAGTGGCGTTTGAATTGGGGTTTTGGTTTAATTAAAGGAATGGAATTCCTGTAATTAAAGGCCTGCAACTTGGAGGTCGGTTAGTGTCGGTTAGCCGGTTAACCGGCCTCGGTTTTTCGGCTAACCGCCTAACCATTGAAAGCATCCGACAACCGACCGACACCTATTTTTTTCGGTTTCCGGTTAGCCGCTAACCGGCGGTTACCGGTTAGACCGGCCGGTTAGCCGCTAACCGGCAACCGAACTGACAGCCCTAATTATGGTGTATGAGTATTGTTTTGAAGTCACCAAAACAGTGTCATTGTTTTATTAATAGCTTATTTTTCACTTATTAAAAGGTATCTGTTTTTTTTTTTTAACGATTTTATAGTAGTCAACAGATAAAATATCAATCACTTACTACACGCTGGTTCATACTCCGATTTGGTTCTAACAAATTAGGATCCATTCAGTACGAATGAATGAATGAATGAATGAATTACCTCGCGGGGAGAACAGCGGTAGGTCTTCGTCTCCATGTACTTGGGGCCAAGCAACACCGCCGTCGGAGGCTTACCCATGCCGTTCCCAAATATCACCTGAGAATCCATGTAGTCCGCCCCTGCTGACATTTCTTCGTACTGCATGCAATACGCGCGCAATTAACATGCACGGTGAGGGAAGGTAGCTAACTTAAAAATTTGATAATTATTATTAGTTCCTTGATACCTTCTCGGCCACGAGTTCGTAGTCGAAATCGGGACCCAGCATGGTGGCGCCAACGAACACAGCAACGGCGATCTTCTCAGGGAACCTCTCCATGGCAATACACAAGCTGAAACCGTTCATGCTGTGACCAACCAGCACCACCTTCTCCTTCTCGTCCGCCGGCTCGAGACAAGCCAGGAAGTCGAGCAAAGGCTCGGAGTAGTCGACCAGGTCGCGGACCTGGTCGACCTGCCTTGGGTTTATGCCGCAGGCGGCGAGGTCGAGGGCGGTGACCTTGTGGCCGGCTTGTTTGAGCTCGGCGATCACCTTGTACCAGCACCACGCTCCGTGGCACGCCCCGTGGACCAGCACGAAATGCCTCATCTTTTTTTCTGTAAATTTTTTGTTTTCGTTTTACGGTTTAGGTTGATTGAAGCAAAAGATATGATGTGGTTGTTTATATAGAGATGTTCCTCGGGTCGGGGACTCGTAAATTGGAGAGTGGGAGAGAATATCTATGTGGTGGAGGCGTTATTTCGATGTGACATCCACTAGTGTCTGTGTACATATAAAGCAAATGTGTAACTCAATGCTCACGGGTTTTTCGTTCTTCACCTAGGTTTGTCTTTTGCATTATTGAACAACCCATGAAAATGAAATGAAATGAAATGGTCCTAAGATGGTGAATAGAGAGATTTTAAGCGTAAATTGACATTGTTGGACCGCTACGGGTAAAGTCAGACAACCTTATATGTGGGCATCTTCTACTGATTTCTTTAGGGGGGTTATCGTTCTTTCATTTGCATTATTGAATATCCTACAAAAAGGAAATGAAATGGTCCAGAAGGATAACAATGAGTTTATACGTGGACCGTTTACCTCTCTGTACAATCTCTGAATCACACAAATTCCAAATGACTTGTGAAAAACCTGCTTGCACCATCCTAGATATTGTATGCTTCTATCTTGACAATGCCAATTTTTTTGTTAGGATTGTGACGTTAGTTGAAATTTTTAAAAAAATATCGCATGGCAAATCTGAGAGTAAAGGAGCAAAAATTAGAAAGACGCGAATGGCCGAAGCAATGAAGTGAGAGGATCGAGAAAATGCTTGAAGCATTTACACTCAGTTTGGGAAGAGGGGTAAATGGGAGGAGGGTGCAAATGTGAGGGGTAAATACAGTTTCCAACACATTTGCACCTGTTTGGTTAATTTGGAACAGTAGGGGGTGCAAAACGGGAGTGCAAATTTACTGTTTCGGCTTACCCCCCAAATTGGGGTGCAAGGGAAGGAAGGAAGAGAGGGGGAGGGGGGAATTATGGAATTTTTTTTCTTCTAATTGTGTTATATATAATTATATAATAATTAATATTATCAATTTCTTCTTTTTATAAATATCATTAATGTAAACATTATTCGGGGTTGACCATTTGACTCTGGAAACAAGTTTATCAATGTTCGTCAAGTCAAATCTAGATCTCTTGGTTGAATCGAATTTGCATTGAAAATTAGAGATACGAGGTGTATGTGGAAAAGATAGAGAGAAATTGTTTGGTTAACTCAGTTTATTTGACTAAATAGTTAAAACTTACAAATTCGAACGTGTTTGACTAAGTTTGACAATTTAAGATTAAACTAGACACGAAAACCCTATATAGGATGACCAGTTACAAGTTGAGCTTTGAGTTTTGAGATCGCTCGATCAATGATTATACAATTGTCATAATTAATTATTATTTGAGCATTATTATATAATAACTATTTTTAGTAAAGTATATTTATTATTATATAGTAATATTTATTTTATTATTTTATGATAATATTTTAAAATTTTAAAACTATTTTGTAATCTAAAATCTATTTTAAAATAATATAATTACTTACTTTTCATTCTATTTGCACCCCCCTACTTTTTCATCCAAACAACAATTTACCCCTCCACTTATACCCCCAACAATTTACCCCTCAACTTGCACCCTCCTGCAATTTGCACCTCCCTTGTTTTCAAACAGAGCGTTAAACAAGTGGTTTCGATATAGATACTTAATATACCAAACTCGTATCAAAATTATTACATCTGTTGTGGAGTTTAGGAGAAAACCTACCCAAACCATGTTGGTCATTTTCCCAAAATAAAATGGATTCTGAGTTCTCTATGGGTACCGCATCTCCCCAGTAAGATAGACTGCGGTTTTGATCACAATGCTGTAATATCTACAGGAACTACAACGCTACAACCATTAACCTTGTACATGCACATAGTCTATCGAGGCAACTCGCTTTCTGCCTGCAATTAGAGCTCCAAACTGCAAACCGGGAATGTCAGATCATAGCTGAAGCTGCAAAGCAGCACTTTTTCTTACTGCTACTTCCCTATGCTGAAGCCAAACACTCAGAAAACCATTGCCGTTGAGATGGTACGTACTACAAGCCAGAGTGATATGAAATGGCATGCATTCAACAGTCCGATGAAAAGTCCAGCAGCTTCTCAATGGCGTGGGTTTTGAATTAAGTCCATGATGAGCAATCATGGAAATCTAAAAACGTAATTGAAGTACCAGTCTATGGCTTCTTTAGCTTGGTTCTGTTTGATTTGGGAGCCGGATCAGATGTTCTAATAATGAAAAGGAGTGTTTCCAAAAGCATCGCGCCCACCAATCCCAGAATTCCACCAGCAGCGCTCTGCAATTATGAATTCAGTAGACAAGCACCAAAACTCAGACTCTCTGCATAAGCGCATATATAGCAGCAGATGGACAAAGAAACAATACAAACAGTTGATTTTCCTTTTATGACAACAGATGGTATTTACCATGGCAGGACTGTGGCCAAACAATGCTCTGAATGCTGCATACCCAACTAAATATCCAGTGAACATGGTGAGACCAACATGCAGACCTGTAGAGAGTTGGTTCAAGCATGATGGTAAATATTTCTAGAATTGCACAAATCCTCCCGAGAGAGTTATCCTACCTTTGCATAAGAACTCATAATTTGTGCAGTCAACATATTGAACATGATTCAGTTATGTATTCAGATAATATAAGTATATTAAGGGAAAAGAGTCAAAAGACTAAGATCAAGTTCATTTATTACTTAACATAAGCATCCTATTTCTCTACCAATCAAATTGTGTTGCCGCGATAAACCACATTGATCAATGTTCTTTCTAAATTTGGATTTGCGCCAAGACATCAATAACGGAAGAACGAAATGTGAACTCTTTAAGTACACTATACCAAAGCCGAGCTGATCCTTGTAAGAAGAGAAAGGTTCAGTTGTTTCTTTGCTTGGCGTGATATCCTTGACTAGCTCCTGATAGGCCTTTCTCTCAGCCAGTTCCTCAAGTTTCCTCAATCTCGCCTTTAGTTCTTCGCCCTAGATGCAGATAAATATAAATTGAATTCCAATCAATTTGGTAAGCAGAAGTTAAAACCATGATGAATGAGGCAATCTCGAACATGGAAGATATTACCTTTTCTCTTGGTTTAGGGGTGGGGAAGATGAATTCAGATCCTGATAAGAGAAGCATCAACTCTGGACGGCTGGAAGGCTGAGATCCCGTCCATATACTTCGGAGAGACACATAGTGCACATTGTCCTGTGACAACAACCTAGATGCAGCATCTTTTAGCTCCAGAGGAAGGTGTGTCTCATTGGATGCAGAACGGAGAAACCATCGAATTGAATCGGTGTTCTTGATAATCAATCCAGGGGAATTCATTGTTTGAACCTCAGTAGCAGAGCCCATCTGCATCAAAGGACTGCTACCTACAATGCCACCCACAAGACTACCATAAGTTCTTTTGGCGGGTAACATGCCAAGCTTTACCGATATAAGATCATTCCACATCATATATACGTTTGTTAAGATTCCCCATTTGATTGAACATGAATCGACATGAAGCTAACCAAACAACAGAACCCAAAACCCTAATCCGCTAAATTCCCTTCATTCACCAATCGAACAGAGAGACAGCTTCAGCATCAAAACACGGATACTGACGGCCGCCAAAGTACCTGAGATTAGAGTAACGGTGAAAGTTGGTGAGGGAACGAGAGACCGAGAAATTTATCGAGACCCAGCAAGGAATTAAGCGGCCACCTCCACGAAAGACTACGAACAGAGTAAACTGAAGCAACGACAGTGGCAGCACCGGCCGGAAGAGAGCGATCGCCGGCGGGGCAAAAGTAGCAGCAAAATTGATGATGGGTAGAAGTTAGGACCCGAGTTGGATCTAGCGATCTTCTGTTCTCCTCCTTACCACGGCTGCTTGGCCACTAATTGTGACTTCTGGTTACTGTCCAAACCGATGGACCGAGTCGAACAATAAGGGGTCATTTGGATCCAGGTTTTTAATTTGTGGGATTTTAGCTCAAATCACTGGTTTAAAAACCCAGGTTTTTAATTTGTGGGATTTTAAAATAGCTGATCACCATCAGCTATTTCACAATCCCACAATTGTGGGTTTCTGAAATCTCTAATATTTAAAATCTCTTATCATATAATTGCTTTCCAAACGAGTGATTTTAATAAAATCCCACACTATGTAGGATTGTGCCCAAATCCCACACCCAAAACCTGCATCCAAATGACCCATAAAAAGGCTTATACAATGAAGAATATAAAAATCAGATTAAAAAAGTGTATTCAATCCAATCTGGTCCAACTTTCATGCTTCAATATAGTCCGACTCAAACTAAAGTGGTTTAAATTAGTGTAGATTTTTCTTCGTCGGAACCTGTGCAGCTTTCAGGCCAGGGCCATGCTCAACTAGAGCCAGAGGTGTCGGGTCGGTTCGGATAACCGAACCTAAACCCAAAATAACCGAAAATTCGAAAACCGCTATCATTTGGAAACCGAAAAACTCTCTTAACGATTTTGGGTTCGAGTAAAGTAAAATCGAAACCCGAAAACCAAAGCACACTATGGAATATGAAGAATTGATATGACTTCAGATTTTAAGCCAAATCCGAAACCAAAAAAAAATGAAACCCGAAAACTCGTTACCAAAACTCGATCGAACGGTATTTTAATTTGATTTGATTCTAACTTCAATATGACCTGATTCGATTATGAGTGTTCAAATGGTTCAATGTCACAAAAATAAAATCTTTACTCGGATGAAACTTGCTCAAACCTGAAGCTAATTGATCTTAATATTATTTCAAAAGCTCAGGGTGCAATAAGAGACATGCATATTTCTCTACACCAATATACAATTCCCTCCCAAAAAGAAAAAGAAAGGTATCAAAAGTTATCTCTATTTTTCTTCACTAGGCATCCCAATCACACTTGCTTGATTGCTAATTAATTAGGCTTTTCCATCGCCTCAAAATTTGAGCGAACTCTCTTCACTGGCCAAAGGTTTGTGCTACATTGCATTTGCAGCCTCAAAATTTATCAGAAAGTTAAAAAGAGTACTGATCCCTCACCCTCCCTTCATTGGTTCTTCACTCCAAGTTGGGCAAACGCTTTCTCGAGCATGTCCACGCATGCAGGTAAGGAGTTCTTAAGCATCGGCGAACAGCTCTTGTCTCCTTCTTCGAGATCCTGGATTCCTTCCGCCCTTCACCAGACACCCGACTTGAGCACCAGACATGCATGTATGCTTTGCATGCCACAACGATGTCCTTGGCCCGGATGTGGCAATGGCCCTTCACAAGGTCCTCGAAATGCTGCAAAAATATGATCAACTATCTGAATGGAACAGAACAAAACTGCAGAAAGTTGTACAATGAACTGTAAAGGAGCCCTTTTTCCATGTCAAATTTTAAGTTTTTCGACTCGCTCTAGTGTACGTTGCCATACATAGAATAAAAAGACATGGGTTCTTTCCAGATTGAGATATGGAATCAACTGTCTAACAACCAGAATATAATCAAACGATGAACAAAAATTTCACAAAATAATAGTTCAGGAATGATGACATAGAAAGGAATAAACATCAATAGTAATACAAAGTTTCCTCTCCAGCTATAAAAACGGAAACTTTGGTGTATAAATCAATCCAATTCACAATATTTTTCACTCTCAGAAGAAAGGTTATAAACTACTCATCACGATGCTAATTTCTCATCCTCGAAACTAGATCAAGGTTTTAGTATGAGCATTCATATTTCCAGTCTAATGAGATCAGGGCGTTATACAGAAAGCACCAGTTCTGCTATTGTCAAAGACAATCCAACATATGCAATATATGAGCAACGTTCCTACATCTTAATGTCTAACATCACAACACAAATGGTAACACAAGTACTAATCACGATTCAAAAGATCAAGGCAAACAATAGAAAAAAATGAAAGCACTAGAAGAATTGCATTTGACAATGAAAAGAAGAAAAAAAAACAGGGAAAAGAAACAGTAGTTAAACCAATTGGTTATCAGAAGAAGAAGAAACTCCGTAGTCAGTTCTTGGATGCTCAAAGAATAACATGGGTACATATCATACCTGGTAAATCTTTCTCCAGAATTTTCCATTCTTCTTGAATTCTTTTGGCCCACTTCTTCTCAGTCTGGCAGAAGAAAAGAGGAATTGATCATACTAACTTCAAAAGTTATTAAATAGCAAGGCCAGGTTTTCATAGAAGTGGAAACTAGACTCGGAACAAAATTTAATGGCTTTTGGTCCCTCCCCTTTTTGGCAGATCATAATTGTGTTGGATCCAGGTTCACTCATTTTTGCCAGAAAACAATCTATTTGAACTGTTCTCAAAGAACCAAAGAAGTAAAAATTTACATACAGTCTTCAACGATATCGAAATGCTTGAAGAGATTCAACTTGCTTAAAATTTCACTAATCGAAGCACTTGGAGCTCCATGTTGCTCTTCTGCACGAGGCATATGTAGAGCATGAAAATTGATAATCCAGATCTAGTTCATTTCCTACTCTTACTGTGCACATTCTGAGATGAGATAAAGGATGGTTGCACATAACAGAGAAATATGTTCAAATGTACCCATAGGTGCAGAACTTGGAATTACTGGTCCCTTATTACCGGCTTGTTTGTTTGTGATTAAATGTATCTTATTGAAAGAGTTTCTTCATTCAATCAAGTACGAAAGATATTTTACCTGAGATGATTATATCTTATAGAAAATAATTAATTGTGAAATCGAAACTCAAGTAATATTGATTGAAACATTAAACATTAAATTGTATGTATGATTCTGTTTGTACACATACATACGTGTAGCTAAAACATAGACCACGAAATTTGAAATGGGAGAATTCCAACCCATGTTTTGCCTTTATATATTTTGTAGAAGATAAGAAACTTGTGGATACCATCAATACATCTACTATGAAAGCATGGCTATATTATAGCGGGATGACTAGCTTTGGTGCACTCTTTTTTTTTTTATTATTCAATGTATCCAACTTTGTTAATATATATCAAATTTTGAATTTGGAGCATTAATCTATTATATTATGTTGATATAAAATAGAATGGCAACTAATCAATCCATTATTCTAACCCTTTAAATTTCAATTTTGAACCCCAATCCTAAAACATATATCATTCAAATTAAAGTAAATCGTGTAATGTTTTTTGGACAAATTCATGTGTTTTCTTGTCCAACATACTATAAGTGATGATTGATATCGTTTTCACATAAATCGCCTCCTTAAAATGACGATTATGAGGTGAGTGTATTGAATGCACCCAAAAAAATTAGTGCAGTACTGAATACATACCAAGGATTGTGTATGTCTGGCGTACTCTATATGCGTGTGTTCACCCTTGCCAAAATGTAAGGTTTTATACGGGAACCTATTCCATATTATACTATATTTACAACTAGGCCTACCGGGTCGGGTCGGTTAACTGAACCTGAAACCCTTGCAAACCGAAAACCCAATAACAACTACTTCCTCTAACCGAATCAAAACCCTCTAAGTGGCTTATTGGGTTTCAGGTACCCGAAACCCGATAACCCCCTTAACGGATTCAGTTAGGCAAAAATCATAAAACGTTCCATTGCTCCAATTCTTCCAATAAAGAGTCGCCGCTGCCGCAGGGAACTAACGACGTCGCGAGTGATGAGTTAGATTGACTACCTTCTAAGAAGTGAGGAAAATGACACCCTCTATTAATTATATTTATTTTGGATATTAAATAAGTGTTGCATTTAATAATCTTTGGGAAGTAAAAACCCATATTAATTACATTCCTTTTTTCAATTACCATTGCACGTGTGCACTGGTATCATTGCCCTACAACTACCATTGCACCGATACAACTATTATTACACTTTATACAACTACCATTGCACTGAAAAAAGGAAAGTAATTAATGTAGGTTTTTAATTCTCACAGTTTATTAAATACAACACAAATTTGTTACCTTAATTAAAAGTCTATAATTGATAGGAGGTGTCATTTTCCATACTATCTCATCCCAAGTCGCTATAAACACAGCGAAAGATACCTTCCCAACCAAGAGCGACCTGCTGAACCCCTTGGTGGCTGATTTGAGCATATTTTGTACTATGAATCTATGATACCAACTAGTAGATGGAATGGTTTTATATTGGAATTGGAACCTATTCCATATTATACTATGTTTACATTTTACAAGTGGTTGGTTTAGTTTTTAGATCCGTATATGCTTTGTTCGGTAGCTTAAATCGGCCCCACTCTCTTGGAATCAAAACAAATGGAGTCGAAGTCCGGCCTGCAATAGTAAATTAGTAATAGTACATTGAACCAAAAGATCCAGTTTTGGACGGGCTTTGGGGAGAATCTTTTTTATTAATTCTTTGGAATCGCTACTGCTCAAAGGTCAACCAAAAACATAAAATAAAAATTAAGTGGGAAGGAAAGAGAGAGTACAGTACACCAACTAATTAACGTTAGGGGAACCAAAACCAAAACCTAGGGAGGGGAATGGACAGGACACCAACTCATAGTCGCTAATAAGATTATCTTTTCCACTTATTTTTTTTATTTCGTTTTATTGTGCGAAAGCTTCGTTGAAATAATAATAAAATATAGTGATTACGAAAGATGAACAATAGTCTCCTGAAGGCTATAGAGAGAGGACATAATTAACCATATGTCTCAAAAATATATATATCCATTATGATTTTACCGGCAACAAAACAAGCCGGTCAGTCTTGATGGCTTGGTGGGATCGTTAAGCAGATGGTATTTGTTAGTGACGATCGGTTTGATGCATCTGCGGTTCCGGCAGGCTGTAATTTTGATTGGGTTTCCGCATGGTAGTAGAGCTTGTTGATATAAGAGATTATAATTATATCATGGGGGTAAGAATATATTATTGTGCATAATGATATTAACAACATGTGCGCGCCCACATCTAATTACTTCAATATATTTCGATGAAGTAGAAGAGTTCATTATAAATTTTAGATCAAATGAATCTTATAGCTAGCTAGCTAGCTAGCTCGAGTTTAGAGAATTTGAAATTTGAAGTTAACTCATTTAGAAATTTTTACGGCACATGATATCTTATTCCGAACTCATATCAATTCATAATTTAAATAAAAAAATAAACCGGTGAAAATGCTAGCACATGCTAAGCAAGCTTTTATTTTTGTATTATTTCCTGCTAGCTAAGGTAGAGGGCATGACGGGGGCTTAAAACGAGGAAGCAAAGCGAATGATGTTAAACAAAAACAAATGGAGAATCTGCCGTTGGAAATATTGCTGGAGATACTCTCCAGGCTACCAATCTCTTGTCTCATCCGACTCAAATCGGTCTCCAAATCCCTCCGCTCCGCAGCCGAAAACCCTCGACTCCGCCCCCTGTATCTGGCCCACGCAAGCCGCCGAGACCCGTCCATCCTCCTCCACTCCCACGGCGGCCAGCTCCACCGCCTCGTCCTCGCCGACGACACCACCAACGCACTACTCAGGATCGGCGGCGACCAGGACTTGGCCAGACTTGCCCCCGCTGGATCCTGCAACGGCTTCTTGTTATTATGCAACTCCGATGCAGCAGCCGAGAATAATACCAATTCTTCTTCTTCTTCTTCTTCTTCTTCTTCATGGAGTAGTGCTGCTGCCCCGCCGGTTTGCCTCTGGAACCCATTGACGGGGCACCAGATCCAGTTGCCCCCGGCCCCCACGGCCGCCGGCTTCCCCGAACCACTGCACGCGGCGGTGGGGTTGGGTCCCGATCCAACCACCTCGGCGCCCAAAATCGTCCGAATCCTCTACTACAACCGCCCCACTATGTTCGGCTTCGTCTGGACTTCCCAGGTTCGGTCCGGTCCGGTCCGCTCGTTTAATTGTTTGTTGTTGCGTTTATAATTAAATTAATTAATGCATCGAATGCTTTGGATTTTGGGTTTGTTTGTGTTGATTGAATAATTGATTTTGGAATAGACGGCAGAAAGCAAGCATGGAAAATGAAATTGGTTTCATTTTGGGATATCTTTTGGACTAGTAGTGCTGCTGCGGCAGAGAGAGAGGGAATTTGAAGGAACTCTTTTATTTATAAATTGTTTTTCATTAAAAGGTAGTACAAAAAACTCTGTTCATCAGAATTGTACTACAGTTATGAGGATAAATCAAAGGAGCTAGTAGAGTATTTGATTTCGTCCGTCGGTCTGCCTGTGTCGTGTTTTATGGTCGTGCTCTCGAAATTTTTTCAGAGTTGTCCATATGTCATCGATAGTTTGCGCGACGCGGGTTGCATACGAACTATCGTGTGTGTATGATTAGAGTCGGTTTTGTAATATGCGAGTTTCCATGTCATTTTGGGTTTAACTTGGCTTGAAAATTAGAAAAACTCAGATCGAGTTGATTTTCTACCACATACTAACATGTCCTTTCAAACGAAATCGAACTCATATGAAGGCGTGAAGTTTGTACATATCTGAATATCATGAGCTTAACAAATCAGGGTCATCAAGATTCAAACACAAGACTTATTAATCACAAAAATCAAGAATCAGTTGGTATCAATAAACGGAGATCGAGTTGCAATTAATTATTAATCTCATTCTCATATATATATATATATATATACCTCCTCGTACATCAGTTGTGTATTCTATATATGTATATTCCTTCCTCTTTTCTTAAATCGTGGTTTGATCAACAATTACAATCAAGCTGCATGAACGTACGGTCCCGACAGGTTCAGGTACTGACCGTCGGCGGCGCGTGGAGAGAGATGGGGAGGACGGTGTGGAATCTGAAACCAGGGCCAGCGGAAGCCACCTTACAGCTGGTAAACAACACTGCAGCTCTCCACTGGCTCACTCTGGGTCTGGTGGGACAGGGGAGCAGCAGGGCAGTGAAGATTGTTTCGTTCGATTTGAGGGAAGAAATGTTCCGTGAGATCGCTTTCCCGGCCACATGCTTCGAGGGCTTGGGCCGGGACCGCTACACTATCTCCCACCTGGCGGAGCTCTCCGGCCGCCTCTCCGCGGTGGTCTCCGGTCCTCCCGACCACGAGGCGACAAGTCCCCTCGAGGTGTGGGCGATGAAGGAGTACGGCGTGAAGGAGTCGTGGGCCCGAGATTTCGTCATCGGGAACCATCACTCGCCTCCTCCGCCCCTGATGAATCCGACGTCGTATGAAGGAGGACCCCTTCGAGTGCTGTGTAGAATCAGGAGGAGCACTACTACTAGGGCGGTGTTTTTGGTGCAGTTCGGCGGCGGCGGCTTGGCTTCCTACTGTCCTGAGAATCAAGAGCTCAAGGAACTTGTGGTGGTCCCTGGGCTTCCACGATTCTTCTCGGCGGCGCTCCATATGGAAAGCATGTGAATTCAATTGAATTAAATTAAAGGTGACCGGCCAGCAACTTGGTTTGTGGTCCGACACTCTCGGTATATTCGATTCGACGCGCGCGCAAGACGATAAATAAGCGAGTATGGTTTTTAAAATGTTGCTCTCCTTAATTTCACTCTTCTTGAAATTTCAACTTGTACGCTCCAGTATATGTATACTCTAATACTCTATATATGTTCGCCCGGTCCAGTCCAGTCCAGGCCGACAACTTTTCAATACAATGAAAATGTTTTTGGTGCAGAGCAAATCAATTGCATGAAAGAGTTATATGAAATGCTATTTCCCCCCCCCCCCCAACCAATAAATCTTAGATGATTACTATCTCTGATTTGGATTTTAAAATTTCAATAAATCTTGATGATTTCTATCTATCTCAAAGTTTTTCAATGAATCTTTATGATTTCTATCATGTGACAAAACAAAAAAAAAAAGGTTGGGATGTTATTATGTTACATCTGCACGGAACTCAAAAGTATTATAGAGCATTTCAACAAAATAAATAATTGGAGCAACCTGATTAATTAAATTCATTCGCATTGGACGGGGCCTGGGGAATCTGCGTTTTCTTTTTCTGGTGGATTCTCTGTGTTAGAATTACTTTAACATATGTAATTCTCTGAAAATTCATCTTGCTAGATGTCAAAGGTTTCATAGAAATATCCGGAACCATATATGTTGTTGATCGCCAAAAGCTAGATGCGGAATCTGGAAGACGATATGGAACTGGACGATACTCCTAGAGCACCGATCCAGGAAGTTATGTGACCTTCCTCAACCAAGCCTCCTCGGTTCCATTACGGGATTCTCTCATCTTCCTGATGGGGAGAAGAAGAGAGTGTTTGGTCTTGGTGTATTGGGGACCACAAGTCCACAACCTCTAAATCTCCTTATATACTATTCACCATGGGCTTGGGTTGGGCTCACATAAGACTCAATGTGACTAAGTATTGGATTTCCACTCATTGAACCCATATTGGGTTTGAGTAATCATGGGCTTCATATATTGACCACCTATAATTAACCCATCAAAACCAAATAATTAACATATGTGTTGTGAATTTGCTTATGTTAGAAAATGAAATTCCTGACACTGTTCATCCCACCCCTCATCAACCACCAAACCAAAACCCAAGCGGGGAAAAGAAAAACTTCCATAGGATAGGAAAGGAAAATGACACCAACTAATTATTATCACAATTATATATAGGCCAGTTGCTCATATAGCATTTTTATGGCGGATCCGGTAGCAACCTCGTTATACTGAACATACATATGTTATATTAATATCAATTCTATTTTAAATCAAAACTATCCGGCATTTTTATATCAATCTGGTGTGATAATATTTTGATTCACAAACTATCCTTAATTTAATCTTGACCGTCATTTAAAAAAAAAGGAAAAAATAAAACTAATGAAGAATTTAGATATAGGTAGCCGCAATGGCTACTAAAAAACATGGATCAACAGTAACATTAAAGCTGAAAACACAGGAGTTGACTTCGGCCTTATTTGCTGGCTGATTTGGAAACAACGAAATGAGGAGGTTATGGATGGTAAGAGCTACTTGGAGGACGGTTTGATTTGCAGGATCAAGGCGTGGTTCAAAATTGCTGAACAAGCTAAGCAGAATTCTGATTTGTGCTCTCCCCCATCGAACACTCATCGGATGGATCTTCAAGTCGGCTGGAAACCACCAAGAGAAGGTTGGGTTCAAGTTCAGACTGATGGCTCGGTTTTGGGGGATTCTCTTGCTGCTGCAGCAGGTGGTCTTATAAGAGACAGATTTGGTAGATGCTTAGATGCCTTCTCATGCAACCTTGGTGTCTGCTCTATCACAAGTGCAGAGCTCAAGGGCGCGACTGTTGGGCTCGAAAGAGCTTGGCAGCTCGGATTCAGAGCTGTAGAGTTAAATCTTGACTCTCAAACATCCATTAATATCATCAAGAATTGGCACGATGATGATCACCAGCACGGTTTGTTTGCCAGCAAGATTGGGCAGCTACTCACTCGTGACTGGCAGGTGGAAGTGAAGCATGTTTTTAGAGAGTGTAACTACTCTGCTGATTTTTTGGCTTCTAAGGGTCACTGTCTTCCTTTTGGCACCCATTATTTCGATGTGTGCGACCCTCACCTGTACCACTGGTTATTGTATGACGTTATGGGTAGTACCATGACCCGTTCTATTAATATGATGATCTAGGACGCTTTCGTCCTGCTTTTTACCAAAAAAAAGAAGATCAATCACGCCATGGAGTCGCAAAGATGGCTTCAGAAAAAAAGGAAAAAACATCACCTGGCGCGGAAAGAGTGGGTCGCATTAAATAATTGAATTGGGCCGGGTTTAAAGAAGCGGGTTGGGCTTTTAAATTTTGCAATTCGCTTGGGCCAGAAGGAGAGAAGGAGGGACACAACTGGCGGTGGCAAGACCTTAGCCCATGGGCCTTGGTAACAAACGCTGACATGGTCAGATGGCACATTCGACAAGATCAACGCAACTTGATGGTAACATTGACCATATACCAATGTCAACACAGAGTCATTCACAACGAGAGTTACTTCACATGGATTTAAATCGAGTAACCTTTGATCAACGAGTGCTCTAATACACCTTACATCAAACTAGCTTGATGGTTAGGCTTTCTGTCGCCACAAAAATCGAGTGAACTTCATCAAAAGATCAATCAGAAAGTTAAACCGATCTCCTTCATAGGTTCTTCACTCCAAGTTCAGTAAACGCTTTCACCAGCATGTCCATGTGTGCAGGTAAGGAGCTCTTAAACGTTGGCGAGCAGGTCTTGTCGCCTTCTTCGAGATCCTGGATTCCGCCCTTCAGCAGACACCCGACTTGAGCACCGGACATGTATGCTTTGCACGCCACCGTGATGTCCTTTGCCCGGCTATGGAAATGGCCCTTCACGAAATCCTCGAAATGCTGCAATGGACACAAACATTGATTGAACTATATGGATGTGAAGAACTGCAGAAAGTTGTACAATGATGAAAATGAAGCCTTTTTTTTTTTTTTGGCCTTTTCCAGATCGTTTTAAGTCTTTCGACTAGGTCTAGAGTTGTTCATACATGGATCCAAAACACACAGGTTCATTCCAGGTCTAGATATGTAAAATAACTATCTGAAGACCATAATATAATAGACCAAACCAGTGTTCAAAGTAACTCAATAGTCAACAGTTAAGGGAAAGGCCAAGTTCCAAAAGACACTTACTTTTGGTGGCTTCCTCATTGAATAACCCATTGTCTTGAGCGATAAAAGCAATGTCCTCTCATTGTACTCTAGGGACATCATTTCACCTGTAGTTGTGCCCTTTGACGGTTCCCAGCCAGGTTCATTAAAGTAGGGCTTTTGATTCAATATCAACGCTTGTATAGAAAGCAGAACCTGCATCACATTTGAAAATCTAGGCTGCCAGTTCTCATTGTTGCTACCACGCCATGTTCCAAGAAGGCTGAGGCAAACATATCCGTTTGCATATAAGTTTGGGTTTAATCTAAGACCACCAGAATGGTAATGGACTTTCTGATAAAAGGGAAAACAAAAAAAAGGCAAAGAGTTGTGAGAGGAGGTGCAATGGAATAAGGTTTGATCCACAACATGAATAGAACACTACATACCGGTGGAACACTTGGATAGCTATCAGGGAAGAAGATATCAAAGAAAAACAGACCATCGTGGTAAGGAGTTCCGTCTGCGCCAACAATGACAGCCCTCATTAGATCCATCCTTGACTCGTAGGCCCTCACATATATGGTTTCTGTTTACGTCAACAAATATTCACAGACCATATTTAAGTAATGGTGTTATAGAACCAATTAGTTACCAAAAGAAACAGAAACTGAATTCGTGGATGCTGAAAGGAAAAACACAGTATGAAGCTTGCCTGGCAAATCTTTCTCCAGAATTTTCCACTCGTCTTGAATTCTTTTTGCCCACTTCTTCTCAGTCTGGCAGAACAAAGGAGAAATTCATCATATGAACTTCAAAAGTTTATAACTAAGAAGACTGGGTTTGATAGATTTGAAAACTAGACTTGGGAACGAAAGGACATATTTTTTGGTTCCTCCCCTTTCATGCAGAAGAGACTTGTGTTGGATCCCTTTTCGATCATCTTCACCCGAAAACAAACTATTCGAAGTGTTCTCACAGAACCAGAGAAGTAAATATTTACATAGAATCACCTGTTTTGATGAAGAAGACTGAAACTGATGGTCTGAATGGCCTTCAACGATATCGAAATGCTTGAAGATTTTCAACTTCCTTAAGATTTCATCATTTAAAGCACTTGGAACTCCAGGTTGCCCTCCTGCAACTGCAAGTGGCATGTATAGAGCATGATAATTGACAATCAATACATGGTTGACTTTCAGTCTAATTCTGCATATCTTATCTAGAAATGAAAGACACGATGGTTGAACATAACGGAGGAAGATATTCAAATGCACCCATACGTGCAGAACTTGGAGCCACCGGTCCCTTACTACCGCCTCTTTTGCTTCTGGTACTCCTAGCCAATGGCTCTTGACCAATGGCATGAATGTCTTGGGGCGATACACTACCAGAAATATGTGAATCTTTTAGGGCAATCCCTCCGTGCTGGGAAGAAGTCCACTTCTTCATATTAGGGGTAGATGTCGACTTCCAGAAGCGAGGAGGTACATAGATTACATCCTGAGAATCAAGTCAGATTACATATAGAGGTGATTTGGAGATGATGATGATGATATGGTGATGGTATATGTGTCTTGTATACCTGAACTTTCACGTCATTCTCATCCTCAATCGCTTTGCCTTTCCCTTTTTTGCGAGCGTTCTCATCCAGGATCACCGCATCAGTGAGAGAATCGTACTCATCAACATCTATGATATCAGGGAGCACAGCCTGTAAAGAAATTATCACAATCAAAAACATGTTACTTAAGAGGAGAAATCTATTCGATGCTGTCAAATAACATCCACAATAAGTAACAACATTGCAAAACATATATCCGTGTAACTCAACCGCGTGCATATTCTTCTGCAACCGACTGTAGGCCATAAGGAACCAAGGGCACAACATGCAGAGATTAAAGGTTAGCTCAGGTTAAAGTTTCCCTCAAACTAAAGGAGTGTACTGTACAGCATTAAAGATGAGTGACAATTTGAAGAGATAGTGAAGAAACTGCCAGCTAAAGTAGAATTCGACTACCCTAATAGGCAATATTCCAAACATCACCACTCTCTTTATTAGGGTTCTGCATTGTTGCTCAGGAGTTAGCTGATCTAGAGAGTAAAGAGGTCCCCATAATTTCATTACGGCTTGTATTGCAGAAACAGAAAGAGGCCAATCATCAATCGCTATTAAGAGTTCCTAATAAACAACCATCTCTTTTTGATTAAGAAACCCAACCTGCTTCTGTTTTCTCTTCCTGGTAAAGTGGGAAGGCGGGAGGGAGAGCGGGGAAATCTCTACGACATCGGGATCGGCGTCCTCCATTGGACCAGCCATTGCTTCTTTCCGGTGGTTTCCCTGTTTTCAGATTCTGTGATGATAGTAGATGAAAACAAAGAGTGTTGTTAGAGATATTCGGAATTTATAAAGGGGACTGAAATCAAATCAAGAACAAGGTGTAAAGAAACGTTTTGGGTGGAATTCTGGTGCTGATAGTGGAGACCGCTAAGAGAACAAGGAGACACCGGCGCCGGCGGCGTGCGGCGGTTCCGGCTCGCTATATCGAAGAGTTGTAGAGTGATTAGGGGAGAAGAGAAAGAGATTGCTTAACAAATTACAACTGAAAAGGCGCGGGATTATTAGGAAAAGAAAAGAAGCCGGGCTTTCGATGTTGTTCGATTGGGCCACGAGTAGGGGAGTCGGGCCGAACTTAAGCCCATGGACCTCAGAGAATTTAGCTGGTCTTAACATGATTGCCTCTCATGTTTTTCGACTCTCTTATATTTTCAGAATGGGTAAATGACACATTTGGTCACTGAGATTATTAAATTGTGTCATGTTTAGTCACTAGAAAAAATTAATATCAATTTTGGTCACTCGAATTACCGAAACTGGTCAAATTTAGTCACTCTCCCGTCAGTTTCCGTCCAACTCCATTAATGTAGTTGGACGGAAACTTTTGGGAGAGTGACTAAATGTGACATGTTTCAGTAATACGAGTGACTAAATGTGACATTTTTCAATAATTCGAGTGACCGGAGTAGGACAAAGGCTACAGAAGAGTGACCAAATGTGACCTGTGTCAGTAATTCGAGTGACCAAAATTGATATTAAATTTTTCTAGTGACTAAATATGACACGATTTAGTAATCTCAGTGACCAAATGTGTCATTTACCCTTTTCAGAATACACCAATGAGATAGAAGTTTGTAGGAAGTATTCTAATACAATCTGATTGAAACTCAACTAGTCTCCTCACTTGCTAGAATAGAAGGCCTAAAGTCACTTCCCAGAGAGGAGGCATTTTGTTAAGAAACAGTCGGTTTGTACTATTATACTACACCATTCAAGAATATCTAAAGCAATAGGGATCTTCTGTTACAAGGGCATATAGCATTATCATATTTAAGGCACTTGCTTTTGT
Organism: Linum tenue; assembly: GCA_946122785.1. Lineage (NCBI taxonomy): Eukaryota > Viridiplantae > Streptophyta > Magnoliopsida > Malpighiales > Linaceae > Linum > Linum tenue. The sequence goes on along the minus strand of CAMGYJ010000005.1, from coordinate 185,809 downwards.
TCTCCGTCCAATCTCTTGAGCAGATACTCGACCTCGACGTCCTTCGTTAGAGGCATCACCCACTTCTCATAGAGCTGAGACACAAGAGATGGATCAATCTTGTACTTGCCAGTGCTTTCTGTGTCATTCAGGCTCACATATTGTCCAAACACCATCCCTTTCTTCTCAACCCTTCTCATCACCATCTCCTCTTGCTTCTTGAATGTCAACAAGTTCATCAGAGCATTCCTGTCCTGCAATTACATTTGACAAAAAATGCTAATTTTGAGTGTGCAAATGCTAGTAACTAGTTCGTCACAATAACTCAAGTAGTCAAGAATCGGTTCATTCTAATAGAGGTTCACATTGAGCTATGATTTATGATTGAGGCCCACCTAAACCTGAATCATCCTTTCGTGTCTGTGACATGAAAGTATCCTAAACCCAAAGCCATTGCATGAACCTCTTAATAGATACCTTGGCACGAATTAGAGGCTCGTATTCATGAGGTGCTTCCCGGTACTTAACTTCAGCCACAAATTTCCCATAATGAATCCTCCTAGAGAGTGCCTGCCAAGGAAGCAGTATTGAAAGAGTTGTATTGGTACTATATATCATAATGTTGCACCATCGAACCAGAATCTGATAGTCAAGTCAGATCATTTGTGTTGCTGCAGACACATCCAGTCCTCAGTTACCTGTAACAACTCGATATCGCTAGCAGAAGTTGCAGCATAATTACCATCATCCCCTGGTTTGACTAACAACGGAAGGAATTTGTTGAAGTAGACATCCCAAATGATGCTGTTCACGTTAACAGAAGCAGCAGGGAGATGCAGGAACTGTATACACATTGATTGATTGTTGAAGCAACACAGACATGTAGTCAGTTTGTTTCCCTCTCAGTGTATTAATGTCTCTATATAAACCTAGACAAATGGAGTAACCCTAGAGCCAGTCAACTTACCACAGGATATGTGCGATCTTGAATCACTGATGGTGGAAGATTCTCAGGAAAGAAGGGGGTTTCTTCCGGATTTAGGTACCTCCCAGCCTGGTTACACATAACAAGGCTCTCTCGTCAGTGAATTCGAGAAAACCAGTACTTTTCAGTATCACAGTGACGTTGTTACCTTGGCTTGAACAATTTCAGTTTGCTTGAAAAGGAATTGAATCAAAGTGCCAGGAGATCCAGGGACCAACTCATATTTCTGATCGTAGAGTCGAGAATTCAAGGGAAACTTGGCTCTCTCTATCAACCTGTACACAATGGTGTCTTCCTGGCCAGTTAAAGACTGTCTCACTGAGTCGAGGGTGAATTCTGCCGTTTCCAGTAAACTCCTTTCTTCTACTGCTGTCGCCATACAAATAATGCACCTACTAAACGCCATTACAGCAAGCATAATCAGAACAAGAGAGCGACCCATGGTCCCGGAGGAAGAGGAAACCAGACCACCAGACGCCATAATCTTATTTATCTAGGTTCTCTCAACAACAGAGAAAGAAAGAAAGACAGAAATTTGACAACGACCCACGAATCAATAGGCTCCGAAAATCATGGGAATGGAACCATAATGCCAAAACATGTCCACGAATTATTAGAGAGAAGAACATCAAACAGAGCTAACAGAGGGCGATCGAGTTCTTTTCTTTCTCTATCTCTCTCTTTGTTTGTCCTTCTCAGAGAGAAAAACTCGGATTCTTGGAGGGTGTTGAAGGGTGTAGCTCAAGAATAGGGTAGCGAGAAATTAGGAAGGGAAGGAATCAAACCTGGTTTTCTGTAATGAATGGCGAGGAATCCAGTCGGCGTAGGAATTTCCGGCGCGTTGAGAGCTGCTGGATTCGCTGAAGGCGGGTCAGATGGAGATTGAAGACGGGAATGTCCTGCGATTCAGGAATTTTTGTGGGGAAGAAAAAAAAGGGGGACTCTGGTTACGAAAAGTATAGTGGCGTGTAGTTGAGCAACGGAACAAACGTAAAGCCAAAAGTGGTGGGTGTGGGGAACTGGGAATGAAGGAAATTGCGCACCAAAATATGAGTGAAGGGAAAATTGATAATACTCGATAATATGGATTTTAAATCAATGGTTTTGGTTGGTTTATCACACCAAAAAAAATATATTGTTTTTGGTTAATTTAATAGCAGTGGGTGATTGATGATTTATCCAAAAAAAAAACAGTGGGTGGTTTAGGTGATGAATTTTTCAAATGATTCAATTTAATTTAATTATATTTTTAAATTGTTTCATCTCAACACCATTTCACAATAATTATCCTTCTGTTGTCATTTTAAATGGAAACAAAATGAGATAATTCAAATTGTCTTATTCAATTGATACATTCTCATTTTGTGTTGCCAAACGAGACGATTTCACCGAATTGCTTCATTTCGAGACAGTTGGACCAGATTATCTTATCAATTCGATCATTCAAACGACACCTACATATACTTTATCGCTTTTATGGATTGACAGATAATGAAAACAATGAATGCATGTACAAGTTAAGTTGAATTATCAATTAACTATCAAATCTCAATGATAAATCGAAGAGGGTCACCTATCATGAGATTAACGATTTTCTCAAATCAGGATGAATATTAACTAGCAATTAAATCAACAATTTGTCAATGTAAGCCCCAATATCATTAATCAAAGTGAAAGCAACCTCTTCTTCTTCTTCGTGTACAGGTAGGTCACGGGATTGCCATGACCGAACAAGAGAATCATATCCTCGTGTATTTAATATATTGCAGATAGAACGTTTTTAATCAGTTTCGGCAAAGGAACATAATACATATTTAATAATTCAACTTACCTGCTGCTGCTGCCATCCTCATTCATTCTCTCCTCCTCCTGCTGATAACTCATATATACTATACGTGCGCGGCAGTCTCTATCAAGCCAGACAGCCATGCAAAAGAAACCAAACAAACACCCAAATATAACGCAAAATGGCCCGGCGTGGAGATAAGAAGATGAAAGAAAAAGGGAATTATTTGGTCAATTGTGCAATTGGTCATTCAACTTTTGAGTCACCAATAAATCGTGCACTAAACTTTGGAAATAACTTTTTTGTCTTTTTTTATAGTCTTGTTTTGGAAGAACTATTGATGTTTCCGCTCATTTTAATTATTATTTAATGCTATATGAGATCTACGAAAGTGTCGTGGAAGACACATTTAATGTCCGTAGCTATCTCATGCGAAGCTCATTGTATCATTTACCTCGAGCTCCACTTGCATCATATGCAAAACCACTTAATCAGAGAATATATGATTTTATTTGTTATCGATTTGGACGAGTCTGAAACACTAATTTGGAAAAAATTAACTAATATTGTCATTTATGGTTTATTTTAAAATAATTTATAGGTTTACCTTGTTTGAATATGATATGAAAAATAAATACAACCTAGTCGTGTGCTTCATAAACTCCGGTGACTAGTTCGTAAAACATCAAAGTTTATACAGCCAATTTCTTTAGTAAATCTAACGTCTAGGGACTAATTATGTAATTGACCCGAAAAAGAAAAAAAAAATAAAGTACCACACCACGCCTCTTTTTAGAGTCCCTCTCCAAGCCGGAAATTATTAGTTCAAAAATTTCCCTCCAAACTCCTCAATTATAGTCCAGAAAGTAAATAAAAGAATTCTTCTCCCTCCGGTCCCCAAATCTCTCACATCTCTGCAATTAATTCCTTCGCCTAACCAAATTCTTCTTTCAATTTTAACTTCTCCGTCGTGGAAATTCGATCATCATTCATGACCACCACAAATCCAGACTCTTCAGTTCCTCCAAATAATTCCTCATTGCCGGCCGCCGCCACAACCGCCGGCCAAGTTCAGCTGCGCATGTCTGATTACCTGGCTCTTCCTCAAGACGACGAACCGGACGAAAAGTCTCTCGAAACCCACACCCAACATCGCGATCTGAGGAGTTTACTGATGGGTGAAGAAGGTTTCTTCCAAGAAGATCGTCGCCGGGTTTCGTACTGTTCGTCGCCGCCGTGCCGTCTCGTCGCCCGGTGGATGTCCTGGATAAGACGGGTGAAGTTCAAGGGAATTTCGAGGAAGTGTTGCAGGAGAGAAACGGTGGGGAATAGAGTAGAGGCGGGTGTGCAGCCCAGGTGTTTGACCAATGGCCTCAATGACGGTATGTAGTTTGGTAGATCACAATTCAAAATCGTTGTTTTCTAAAAGGAGTCGGCTTTTGCGAGTGCTCTGAATTTGAAACCCTAGTGGATTTTAATTTCTTTTCTTTCTGTCCAGTGGGTTGCAGGAAGGAGACTTGTTTTAATGCCGGGATTGGAGCTTATCTGCTGTACTTAGTTGCCGCGACGAGAAACGAACTGGACAGGTTCAACGCTGCCCGGGTGGAAATGGAGGCGATTCTACAGAATACCATACAATTACAACGGAGGCGAAGCGTAGAGGTAGACGGTGGTGACGATGATGTTCTATTTGAAGTCTCGATCAGAAAATCTGTAGTAGAAGAAGATGATGGTGATGGTGATGATGATGATGAGTGCGAGGCAGAATTCCCCACAAATTTGTATGCCTTGCCAGCTGCTGCTGCTTCTTCTGCCTCCTCGTCAAATGTGGTTTCAGGTAGTGAAACCCCAAAAAGGGAGGATTTTGCAGAGGACATGGAACAGCTAGAGGCGGAGCTCGAAGCTGAGCTTGAACTGTTGCAGCTTCAATTGGATGGAGATACGTCGATGGAACAATCTCAGTTTCTGAGGGTAAGAGTAATTGACTTGTTGAAATACTTGTAGGCATCCAATTGAGCTCTTTCTCTTAATTCAGTAATGGTGGTTAGTGTTAAAACCCCAGCTCGTTCACATAACTTGAATTGTCGAGAAATGTTAAAAAAATGGAACTTGTACCATTTTGATGTGGTGCCTACTGCCTAGTATGTGGCTTGATCTCGGTTTGAATCCTGTTCGTGTAAAATATGTATTCAGTTGCAAGTTTTTTGTTTTTGTTTTCCTAATGACACAGGTGACGAACAGGGATGAAACAGGATCATCAAAATCCTACAGTACGACCTCGACCGAAGAAGAAGAGGAGGAAGAAGTGATTGATCCAGAGTATGGGGAGGAGGATGCTGAGTGCCCCAATGCCATCCACCCTTACGAATTGGCAAGTAAGCTGCACGAAGTGCTGGAAGCAAGACAGCAAGAAGAGATCAGAGAGCTGGAAGCTGCTCTGGAACTGGTGAAGCGCAAGCTTGTAGAAAAAGAGTTGCAGGTCGCTTGGTGGAAAGCCGTGGCTAGAGGAAGAAGGCTCAGTATTGGTAGTTCACAAGAAGTGCAGAGCTAGCACAAACAACGAAGTAAGGTCAGGTTCCATGGGGTAAGAAGGTCGAATCCCTGGTCACATTGTGATTCTGTTCAGCAACTTTTGTACAGGGAGCTCTGGTCTCATGAGCCTTAAGAGAAAATGATTACAGTTTTCATGTTGATTGCAAATGTATACAGATTACAGAATTTGAGTGGATTAGAGTGAGTTGTTGAAAGATGTTGCTTATGTCGGCAACTTTAGCGTGTTTTCGATTCGATGGATATGTTTGTTTGGGGAGCGTGGGCCGTTTGTCTTTGTCAATGTAGAGCCTTGTAATTGGCTCCAATTAAAAAATGTTGAAAGAGGTTCTAACTGCAACAAGGTTGGCGGCACGTCTAAAGTCTAAACCTTTGTCCTGTCTGTTTTGCCTGTCCCTGACATAAGTGGACCTCCTTTAAACAAAGGCAAAGAAGAAGAAAAAAGGCTTCTAAATTCTAATCAATCAATTGGTGTGACAGTTAACAATATTCATTAATGTTAACATTAACCAAATCCTTCATTAAAGAAAAAAAAAGAACATCAACCAAATCTTTAGAAGATAATGGGATTTGATTTTAGTGATAAGCCGACTAATAAAATGAAGGTTAGTATGATATAATTTCGTATTTTACTCATGCTCTTTTTTATATTTTGAGACTAAATTCTTGATGATGGCCATCTAACCTGCTCTCATAATTGTTTCAAGTATTTACAATAACTATGTAGTCTCGAACTTGTTCACCAAGATCCTCCAAACTTGATTCGGGTCGTAATTTTTCAAAATACTTACAAGAACCGTGTAGTCTCGAACTTGTTCACCTAGATCATCTGAACTTGATTCGGGTCATTCGAGATTAAGGTCAACTGAAGTTTGGGGCCACTAACGCAAAGAGAGAAAACTAAACACGTCTATAACACCCAGAGGCAAGACCTTCAAAACATTATCATGTACAGCCAAAAAGACAGTGCGGGTGATATGTATTATGTAAGATAGTTTCAATGCCAAACCATTGATCAGCAACAGCAGGTGTTCCTATCTACAACCCTGAATACTTTTCATAAAGTGAGCACGTTGACCACTAAGAGAACATTCAAGTAAGGCTACGAACTATATACGTCTACATCATTAAGCTCAACAAAACACCAACGATTTACACCATGCTGCCTTGCCTAAGAAGGAACTTCTCTCACGTCAGATGCCGTTAATCGATGATTTAGAGATGCGATCGTTTCAGTCGGCTTCAAGCTCGGCACCGAACTGCTCCAACCGTTGGGCATCGGCATCATAATCGCGTACTGTCGTATGATTAACCACTCCGTCGTCCTCGCTTGCGTGTACCTGTCGACCACCAAACCTGCAAAAGAAGTGTTTGTAGCATTAAATTACAACAGATCAAAACTTGTGTTTGCCAAGTGAAATATATACCAAGCGGAAACGGACACGATTTCGACAACAGACATTGGCAGTTCTCGGGGTTCATTCTTATGTAACATGTGATTAAGGAACTTAAGCATTTCGCAGATAACAGACTTACCATCGTCCGTTCATTGTTTCTATGCACTTTTGAGCATCCTTCCTATCCTTAAATCTGACCAACACAACCCCTTGAGGGTGATTTACACAGACCTGAAGAGGAGGGGACAATCATCAGGACAAGGTAAAGTGTGAGCATTTTGGGTGGGATGGGATCATAGCATCGATTTGAAGTAAGAAGAATAAGTACTGATCAGTTTCAAGATCTGGCCAAATTGCAAATGTCAAGAAGAAGAACAACTGATCAAAATGAGAGAGAGAGAGAGAGAGAGAGAGAGAGAGAGAGAGAGAGAGAGAGAGAGAGAGAGAAGCACACCAAGAAAATGGCTTATGAACACAGGACAAGTACAACAGTGGAAAAAATTGACAAAATGGACCAGCACCAGAAGGACAAAAAGAATCCTTAAACATTTCAATTACCTTGACAAAATCAATCGGACCTAGCTTTAGGCATTCCTCTTTAACATCCTCTTCTAGCTCAGAACACAGATTTTCATCAGCCTACAAAAAAAAAACCAGTTAAATGGTTGTTCTGTTTATGTCACAAAATGGTCATGAACAATATCTTCATGACCATGTCATCTATTGAACATGAAAATCACGACAAAAAAAAAAACAAAAGAGAAGGCTGATCAGTAGTTCAAGGTTCTATACCTACCCTCATCTCAGCAGGAGCAAACATGTACCGCAAAACAACTGTAGACGGAATGGAGATCTTGGCATCATCACGTCCCCCTTTATATAGAAAATGGAACATATATCAGCTACTGAAAAATCACATCATATTTCTCCAATAAATAACGAAGTGTGCTCAGTAACGGTGAGCAGAAGAATTGGCAACAATTTCACATCGAACATGTGATAATATCCGGCTTATCCATTCACGTCAACTAATGTGATACAGTAGCAAATAGAAGTCATGTGATGCAATTATTTTCCATCATCAGAGTTCTAATTGGTAACATGTTGCTAATAAGTGACCAAATCATTGCAATAGATGAAATACACCTCATAAAAACATAAAAGAGGAGCATAGATGAGCAACTGAAAACAGCAGAGAAATGGAGAAAGTAGCACCCACCCCATCCAAGCATCTTGTCCTCTACCTTCTTTAATTTCTTCTTCTTGTTTCCATCTGTCTTTTTGGATATAAATTTATCCCCTGAATTTTGTGGGAACAACACCGAACAATCATTCAGAATACCCACAACAAATTTGCCTTAAACAGCTACATCTCAATCATAACTAAATGAGTAACAGAGACATTACTAGCTTAGCTTAACAAAAATTTATGAACGAGTATAAATGACCATTTAATTGTTACCCTTCTGCTGAAACTTTGCTTTGCTGACAGACATAGGGGTCGTGCCAGTGGAACGTAAAGGTGTCCCATCTAATATTTGAATAGCAAGGTCAACCGACGGTTCCTAAAATAGCAGGGAAATATAATCAGCCAAGAGAACAAAATAAAGTGAAGCATAATACTGTCCCCTCCCAAGTACAGAAACCAAGTTGAAGAGCAATGAGATTGCCTTTAAGTATGTGACTAATGCATCTCCTTTTACTCTTCCAGTCTCTTTATCGAAGTAGATCTTTATACGAGGCTTCTTTGTCTCCGGGTCCTGCAGAATTCATATATCCAATCTGTTAATCTCAACGAATTTCCAATTGTAAGGAAAATCTACACTCAATGTTTCTTAGCTTGTAACACGCAAAAAATAGACATCTCGAGGCTAAACTCCAGAGTACATAAATATAGGTTACCATAGCAATAAAACAAGAGAACATAAGCTTAGCTTTCTTGTTTTATTCATTCTAGTGTCTACCTACCCCTCTCCCTTCGTTCAACGGTCCAGTGTCAACATGCTAAACATAACATCCCTACGTAAACCACTTGTGCTATTATTGCACAAAATACAGTAAAAGAGACAGCTACATCTGTTATTGCGCACACATATAATTTATTTCTTTTCTTTAGGAACAATCAGGAGAGGAATTGATATTACCTCCTTGATTATCCCACACTTGGTAAATACCTCAGCCACCTAATAGAACATTCATCAAATTAGTTTCCTTCAGCATAAATAAAAAAGATCACCAAAATAGTAAACATTACTTCTTCAGCAGTAACATCATCAGGCAACCCAGTGACGTAAACATGCGTATTGACTTTCAATTCGAACCAACTATCAGGTGGTTTATTGGGTTCCTGCATAAGCAAGAAAAACAAACAAATGATCAGCAGATGTCCAGAAGCAGCAAATCAGGCACATCATAGATGTCGAATCAACTGAACCAAGTAAAATCTGGGTTTCAGAATTCACTACAAACGATGCGAGTCTTGTCCAGCTACATTGAAGAGCCACTGCCACTTTATTGCTAATATAAACAAGAAATGATAAAAGGAAACACACCTTCTTGTCAGACAGCTTATCCTTCACATCTGTTTGTTTTTCTGGCAATTTCCTTTTTCCATTATGGTTTGGTTCCAATGTCTCATCAACATCCCTGGCCTCTCCTCCTAGCAATGCATCATCAACATTCAGAGTCGGAAAGACTTCATCTTCCTTTGCGAAAGTCATATCTTCCGGCTCATATTGCTCACTTATGCCTGTTATATTCTCCTAGAGACCATCCATATGTGAAAATCAATATCGGCATTATATCATACAAGGCAGTTAACATCCGTAAAGGGTAACAGAAACATATCATATGAACTGAAAAAAGTCCATCAACAAGTCTCGCCATGAAAATGAAACACAACCTCAACAATCAAGCAAGAGACACAATTCATCATTTCAAGCGAGTACTCTGAAACTATACAACCGACCTGGGGAACCCACACTCTGAGACTTCTATCCCACTTGTATGTTGTCCCATCATCATCTGTGAATTCTTGTTCACCCTCTGGAGGTGATGATACAACTGCATCATGATCAATCCCAACTGTGCTTGGTTCAGATCCGTTTATCAACTGTCCTGCCTCTGCCTCAGTGACCTCCCTTTTCCATTTCTCAAATTCATCCTCATCAACATGGGCAAGGACTGCAACACAGATTTCAATATAGATATCATATGAGATAGAAAAGCTAAATATAACTTAGCAGTAATTGTGATATCACATATGGAAATAGAGTATTGTTTATGCATATGAATTTATCGTCCTGTTTGAAATGCATGCATTCAACACAAACTTTGTCTCTAAAATAAGCATTGTCTAAAAAACGTGCATTCTCCATATAGATTATGAAATCATAGGTTTCAAACTAGTTCCTCAAAATTCCAGCAGCCCTGTTTCTTCTATAAAAAAATTAGAGCAACCCTTGGCCCATTACCCCTTGGAGTCAAGCAGCAACTTGTATAGTTTCGAGGACTGTTTGATGAATCTCAATAGCCTTTTGTTGGGGTTTTTTTTTTCTAGATTTCTGTCCACTTGGTTAGGACTCATATATACAAGGTAGTACCCTTTTCAAACAGAGCTGAGAAACAATGACACACTCAAATACACACCTGCAGTTGAAAGGGGACCTTGCTGCTCCGTGTTGCCATGATTTACATCTTTAAAACCATGAGGCTCCAACACTGATTGTACCACTGGGACATCATCCTGTGTCTCCCCTATACTGGCACCATTGGCGGGTGCTGTATATAAAGAAAGTCAAGATCCTTCAAGAGAATCAACAAATCCCAAGTAATGGCATTCAGCTGAAAAAGAAAAACCTATACCTTGCTGAGAAATTGATGACATCAACTCAGGGACCGAGGATAAGGACTGCCACTCGCTTCTTCCTTCAGACCATACAAGTGTACTTTCTAGAAGGTAGCCACTTAAGAAATGCTCTGTGGATGTGAAGTGACAAAAGGAAAGTAGATGGTTCATCATTTTAGACCAATTGAACGAGCAACAGATATAACAGCTGTCCGTAACCCTTGCTTTTGACAACTGGTAGAACTGAAATTGGCGAAGAAAATTTTGGAGGTAAAAATGAATGGTCTCGGAAGGGAAACCCAAGCAAAATTTGGGTCCTCCGTAAGCAGCCAAGACGAATAATAACAACAATAATAGCAGAACCCATCCGAGGGAAAAATCCTATACACAAACTTCAAAGACTTCAAATGCTTATTACTTTGCAGTAATGGTGGGGCTTTCACATGAAGAGTAATCCTAAGCTGTGAAACTTCTAGGAATCTGGGAAACAAATAAGGCAGAATGAGAGAAGGACACTCACGTTGCAGTTCAGACGCTGTGTAAGGTCCGAGTTGCTGTTGATCAGCACCAAGAACATACCAATACCCAGCTTCAGCCATACACAACTGCTATGGAGGCTGTTTTCTGCAGTTACTGTAATAGTCAATGGATCTGATTGGAAACAAAAGAACCCAAGTAGTTGAAGGAGTACGACACTAAATTATACTAGCTTTGATTCACTAATCCTAATTGGTTCCTAGAGTCTAACAAGCAAACAAAAAGAATAAAACACGATAACCTGATTCATGGTTCCCATTAAACGTCCATCATCCTCCTTTCAACTCCTTCCCCTGGGGCCAACACGTCTCAGTAGAAACTCCTCATACCATTACAATGCCAGAACCAATTCTCTAGCTACTATTCTCTAAACTATTGGCCTTAGATATAAGGATAGCCAAATTACCTCTCTACTCATAATCTCAAACTAGGCAAGCTACAGTATAAAGAAGTGAAGCATTTTGATTCAAGTTGCTGCAACTGCCATTTCATTCTACCATATGCCCAAACTCTATTACAAAGCCCCGTAAATCCTTGCAGTAATGAGAAGCTTTTCAAAAGGGAAGTTCATCGTACCGAAGAACAAAAGGATGTCAAACGAGCCTTCTGAGAGAGGAACAATGCTGCGCAGCTACGCTGACTAAGAGAAATAGAATTTAGGGAAGAAAATGGCTCGAAATGGAGGTCGCGGACGCCGTTGAGGCTGAGAAGGGAATAAATAGGTTCTCCACCGTCGGCTTCTGACGTTTAAATCTCGCCGCGATAGGGAACCAACGCTACCGCTGGTCACTGTCTCCGTCGCCGTCGCAGCTGGAGGAGGAGAGTGGACGGAAGGTAGATGACAGGAGGGAGGCCGTCATAACTGGCTGGAGCATAAGGAGAAGAAAAGGAAAGAAACTTCAGGACGCCAAAGCGAAAAGTATGGAGAATGTAAGGGGTCGTTTGCTTGTTGGATTTGAAAAATGAGGGTTTTGGCTCAAAAAAACCTTGTACCATTATGGATTTGAAGAGTCTATTGTTTGCATGATAGATTTGATGATATAATTATGATGGATTTGCTATAAATATAACTAGCCATCAAGGATTTACAAATCTCACCTCAATATGTGGGATTTACAAGTCCGTGGGGTCCACGGATTTGGATCCAAAAAAGAGGAACAAATCCGTGGACCCAAATCCATCAAAATCTATGACCCAAATCCATGAAAATGACACCCAACAACAAACAATGGACTTGACTAAAATCCATCATGCTTGGGATTTGAGTCACAAATCCATGACCCAAATCCATCAAAATGACTGGGAGGTTGAATGACTAAATTGTAAATTCTATTTTGGGGTTAAATGTTGAAACTGTTAAACAAGTATGATCAAATTGCAACTTCTCTTTTTCTTCAAGCTTTGTTTGCGACAAGTTCATGTTGAATTATCCACCGATCAACAAAGTTACAAGGAACGATTTTCTAAGAAGAAATAAATTTTAAATTTTAAAATGTGTGTCCGATTCAATTGAAATATTTAACAATTCTTTCGTGAATATAATTAGGTTTATACAAAATTTAACAAAAGGATGTATGTTGTAGATGTTTCACACACATTTTTGGACAAAGTATGATATTATTAGGGATCCATTGGATTAGTATTTTAAAGTTTAGTGATTGATCCTATAGCTTTAACTGTCTCGGGCTCTCAGCTAATGGGCTTTAACTATGGGCATCGGTCCACCAATCACTAAGCGGGCCCAATAAAATAGCACAGTCTGAGTCTGAATCTGAATTTTCATTTATTCTCCACGACTTCCCGAGCCGTTACTCGGGAAGAAGAACAAGTGACTGATCGGCTCTCTTCCCCGCTACGTCGGAGCAGCTCATCGGGCGCCATTCTAGCACTTTTCTTGACAAGGTACTACTGATTCCTTGCTCCGTTCCGCCATTCACTCAAAACTGTTCCACAAAATATTAGGGATTTAGCCACGATTCCGTGTTTCTTCTCTTTCTGTATTCGACAGTTTCTGCGACAAGCCAAAGCCACCATACCATGGATGATGCAAATGCATAGTAGAATACATATTTAGTTTCAATGCAGTTGTACATCTTTAAGAGAATGCTTTCATTACACAGCAGAGCAAGAGATAGGTAGGAGATTACTACAAGCAGAGGGTTCTTTCTTTCTTATTTACAGGAGAGAAGAGCAAAGTAGCAAAACCCATTCCAGCAAACCCACTTCGTTCTATATCTGGCCACACTTTACTATTTATGGACAATAATAGACCAAATCATCCCATTAAAATCCACAGCTTACTTATGCACTGAACCCCTTCTGCAGCGAGCTCCAAGGGCTGGTAGGAAAGCTGACACATGCCTGGCTCGCAGCCTCGTTCATCTGATCTTTCCCGATTCCAGCGTTGCACATATTCGCTACAGACCTCATGTGCTTCATTCCGTATTGGGACAGCGACCCGCAATGCGTCTCAAATGTCCTTACCTGAAAATCAGAGAACAACAGGACAGAAAGAGATATATGTCAAAGCTCAACAACGCACGAGGAACGAAGAATTCCAGGGAACGTGACAATGGAGAACTTGGAAATTTGAATTACCAGTGTCTTGAGGCATTTCCAGTCGTCGACAAGGGGCTGGCCAGCAGGGCGAACAGCGCTGAGCACCTCCGAACCCTTGTTGATTCCGAAGAGGAGCTTTGCGATGAGTTTCATGCTGTTGTCTACATGCATTCTGTGTGACATGGCCTCCATAACCTGCTTCTCGGCTTCAGTCTTCCTCGCTGACCCTTCCGGGGCCTTTCGGTACTGCAGAAAATTGGATAGATGAGAACACGGAAATTGTTATGGGAGTCTTTCCAAATTTCAGCGACAAGTTCTTTATCTGATGGCAAAACATGAGCCTAAAGCGGCAAGGAAGAAGATACATGCACGTAGTTGAGGGGAGAAAGAGCAGGACACAAACCTTATCCCAGAAATGGACAAGATCGGCATCTCGTTGGTTAACAGCTTTAACGGGTGGTATTATAGCATTCTGGTCCACAAAAGTGAAGTTCTCATTCGCTGGATTGGTACCCATATACATGGCAAGCATGTCCTTGCTGAGTGGCATATCACCATATTGCATGACATGGGAACCATAAGGTGAATTGTCATTTGAAGTTCTCGACTTGACCTGCAAACGCAGCAGCAACATGATATCCCTCGGTCAAAAAACCCGATTCTATATACTATTGCACTCCATCTGCTGGAACACTACTTACCAACTCGTATTGCTGATGCACGCTCTCCCTCCGCAGATTGTGTACATCGCTGATCAAAAGGCAAGTGAGATAGAAAGTTAAAATATGCCATTTACTTTTCTGACCGGCAAGAAAACATCCTTCTTTTCGCTTTCTCATTGTTTGTTTTCCCTATTGGTTAGATTAGAAACTGGGTTAGGAATGACAAATAAGAAACTCGGTGAAAAGATAAATTGAAGTGTGTACCAGTCTTCCATCCAAGCAACACTGTACAAGTCGCCTAAACAGGTTTCATATTCTGGCGGTGGACTAGGATAATCTCCAGGGCAGTAAGTTCCCCAGCTGCTCTCTTCGGCATTTGAAGCAGTGGTTGCGTAAATATTCAAACCCTCGGGAAGAAGACCTTCAAAGATACTTCCAGATTCACAAGCTTCTAGATAGAAGACCTGAGGTTGTCACCAATGGTATGCATCAATCAACTTGATTATAGAGAAACTTGATATGAAAAGAGTGTGTCCAAGTTGGGGGAAAAAATGGAACTCCCAACTTACCAAGCTTTTATAGGTTCCAGAAGCATGCTTCTTTTTCAAAACATCATTCAAATCATCGGCATACATGTATGGGCTGGTAGGCATTCCTGAGAACAAAAAGAGAAAGGGCAGGCGAAGTTAATTGACAAATTCTCTAATAGGCATAGCAGAAAAGCTAAAAATGACAGAACCCACTGTAAATTTCCCGATTGCAAAAGCTTCTAAGCTTTCTTTGATTATGATCAGATGAGATTGAGAACCCCAATAATGATCCCATTCTCATATAGATTGGCAGAGGGAAAAAGAAAGAACATGATAATCATTCATCCAAATTCAAGGTTTTGCAAGTAACTAAAGATGGACAAACCTAGCACCCCGGGACCTCCATGATCGGTGTAGTAGATGAAAATATGATCATTCGGACCACTGTCCAAAACTTTACCACTGCCCCCAGTCAGAGCAGACTTGTCACCAAGGATAGCAGCAAAAATGTTTCCCACAGTCACATCTTCCCCAGTATAATCCTGCCAACGAAAGGAAAACATGGTATGCCTGAGGACGAAGCATAACTTATATACACAATCACGATGATGCTACAGATCGAACACACAAAAGCAGACCTTCGGAACGCCTTTGTAAACATCATCACCGTGTGGACTGTTGATTATGACTCCAGGCCTCGGGTTCTCTACATTATAAGCAATATCATCATACATGAAAACAATGATGTTTTCATCTTTCAGACCACCCTTTTTGAGAATCTGGTAGGCGTGACAGACATCAGCCTACATAACAAAAACAGGGGTTAGCTTACAAAAAAGGGGTTAACAGCACAAGTAGCCATCACTGTAATCGATCATTGACGAAAGTGGAAACCCCTATCCGGAGTATTTCCCCTTATCTTAGATTAAGAGTACTGGAATTGAGAGACAGAACAACCCAAAATTTCCCATTTCGGTACTGTGATCACTCGTTGACGAAAATGGAAACCCCGAATCAGCTAATTATCTCCTTATCTAGGTGAGTCCCTTCTTCCATTATTAGCTTCAAGGTTTCCTCTACCAACAATACTACCATGGAGAAATTGAAATTACTAGGTCAACGAACACTCCAAGATCTCTCGAGCTAAGACAAGCAAACGATTGACTGATCATGAGAAGACAGCGGGGGGAAGTCAGAAAGAAGAGGAAACCTGGTGTCTGTAATTCCAGTATCCATTGGATCCGGCGATCAACACCGCCCACCTAGTCCCCGTAGAGTCGGCATCGTCGTCAACGCCACCGGAGCGGAAAAACCTGGAAGCGGATGAGGGCAGCTGGATGACGTCATCTGCTTTATCTGGCCTGGCGGAGCTGACTGTGCTGGTAGTGGAGAGAGCTAGGAGGAGGAGCGGGACTAACAGGGAGATCCCGGCGCCGGCTGAAGTCGTCATGTGCCCGACGACTCACCTAAGCTTTTTTCCGATGAGGTGGGAGGGAAGGTGGTTGCTTGGGAGGGGAATGATTGGCGATTCGGATAAAACCAAAACCCAAGAGTGGCTGATTGCTTCAAGACGTGTATGTTCTTTATAGAAGAAGGAGAGTAATATATTAATAATAGGAGTGGAATAATTTTTGGGACCTTTTCTAAAAAATATCCACACATAGTAATTGATTAACCACCCAACCTTATATCTCAACAAAGATTATTAGCAAAACTAACTATAATTTTTAGTTTTTACACCCCGATTTTCTTGTAATATTTCATTTAAACTTAACTATAGCTCTTGGGTCGAATCTTTTCTATAATGTTTTTAATAAGTAAGGTTGTCGTTAATAAGTAAGAATGTCAGCTTGCTGATACAATAGTTTTATATAATTCTTTGATTTTCATTGTTGATTGCTTGCTCATTTGTTTAGACATTCTTATTAATTGGTGTAATTGTAAATTGAGATTAACATTTGTAACACTTCTGAATGAGCATCTTTCCGACCACTAATTTGGATTACTGATTCGTACATAGTGCACTTTGTTTCATAATATGATAGTTAAAAGATACTTGAATGTGATGAATAAGTTGGAGGAGCTAGCTAGACATATGTTTTACTACATAAATGATATGAAAACAACATAAAATCTATTTTGACACTTTGTTCGCCAACTTGAATTATTTGAAAATAAATTACGAAATAATTGTAAATAAATATAAATGATCCATAGGTTGTTCAAGTCACATGTTCTAAATACTTTACTTTTTTTTTTACGGGAAAAATACTTTACTTTCTAACTTCGACCTTCTTTATTCTCAAACTCCTCATTTTTTGCACTACTCGATTTTATATGCTTAAAGGAATACTATAAACCAAGTATAATTATTGAAGGGACTGATATTAAACAACTATAACAAAGATACCCAACTCTGTCAATATATTGCTAACAAACTCCAATCTCCTCTAATTTGATCAAGTCCCGTTTCTTTAAGACCATTATTAGGGTCTTGACAAACACTACACTCTATCCCTCTTGTATTTTTTATGGTAAAAATTTATAAAATTGTAAACAAACAGAAGTTGTTGTGGGTTTGGTAAAACACAAAACAAGTTTCTTACAAGAAAGGTGTAAGGTTAGACTCTCCTTGTCTTCTGCAATTCCAGTAGAAAGTGACTATTTTTTTTTATTTTTTAAGAGAAATTAAAATAGACTATCAATAATTCAAGAGTTCAGTTGGGTCACCCTGTTATCTTATAGGTTTAATAGCGAATTTACCATATTTGAACTGTAAAATCATAGTGGATAGTTCTTTACATGCTCTTAAGTCTTAAGTGTTTCAAAGTTTTGTTCGTACACATAAAATCTTACCAAATGAAATTCATATGTTTCATTCTATCAGAAGGTAATCATTCATGCGAAACTTAAAATTATTTGGTCCTTTACATGCTCAACATACACCAATTCACCGTGCAGGAGCTTTGATCCTTTCATTCTTTCACAAAAATCTTTGATCCATAGGAAAAGATTCATTGGTTCAAACGGAATCTTGCAGGCACTTGGATGAGTGGGTTCGGGATATTTTGTGGATTCACTTACGTGATAAGATTATCGACCTTGGTGGAGGCCCACATGTGGGCCCAACTGGTCGATAAAGTCTCTTGAATTATTGAACGTCATTTTTCATGATACGTGTTGATTATAGCGACCAGCCCATTTGGCCTCACTTGGACGCTCGTAGTCAGGAATCAGGATCGGGTTAGTGAATGAATGATTTTGACAAGTAACGCCCTGCATTTCAGATTTCAAGCACATAGACTTACAACTTAGTATTGTGGGCTGGAGTTTAAACAAATGGGCCTGGGCTAAAACTATTGACGACAACTAGACTCATATTTTGGGCCACTAGGTTGGGCTTTGCGTTGGCGAAATTCGAACGGCGGATGACAGCAAAAGAGCTGAATCAGACGAGTTGGAGGTGGACCGGTTGTTACGGGCTTAGTGGATTTCAGCCCGAGGCGGGGAAGGCCGGAAGAAAAGCCCAAAAGATTAACCAGCACGCATTCTTAAACCCAAATTCTTTGATCAGCCTCCACGTATTGTCTCTCGAGTTCAGTCATTACATGTACGACTTGTTTAGAGCTTTGGATACAATTTCATCCATGGTCGATGTTCTGCTTTCATAAATGGACATTATGGTTTCCCCTCTCCCATTTAGAAGGGTTATAAACCAATAGGTTCCAATAATTTGAGTTGTTGGGAAAGGTTCATGTACGATACTTAATTACTTCCTTACTCACCCTCCAAAACGAAATTCAACGTATGTGATTGAAACTTGCATAGACTCGTCATATTATGTGCTTTAGGCTTTAAGCCAATGATTAATATTGGAGGTCGTGAGGATTTGAACATGTGAAATCAATGACAACTGAGCTCTGATATCAGGTTATATAAACCATGCTGGTCTCAAAAAATCGAAATGTACGAAGATATCCATGTATGATACTTAAAAACTTTCTTACAAGAAGTACGGTTCGATAACTCACCCTCAACGTCCAAATTATATTTAGAAAAATAGAAATACACGTAAAACGTGTAATAAGTGTGATAAATATAACACTTTGTAAGTTTGTAACACCTTACTTGATTTCTAGGGTTCAAATTGCTGGAACTTCATCGTTTGACCTCTCCTCGTTCAAATTTCTAACTCCACCACCAAACACACATAGTACGAGATCATGGGAAATGTCAACTCCCTTTCCCCTTGTAGATTCTCATCTCTTACCTCATCGAAGATGCCAACATGGACTTATTAGTAGTTTTACCGTTGGTCTTCAATTTAAAGATTTGAGGTTCAAATCCCTTAATTAACACCTACCAATAAAACTAAACCAATATCACCATATAAGAAAAATTACCTTTCAGCTACCATTAACAAGTCGACCCTAATTAAAAAAAAAATTATACACCAAACGAAAGCGACATACAACAAATCGTCTGAATTATGTGTACAATGAAGCATCTAAGGTAGTGCTGGAGGTCTCTATCAGTACCTAAAAAGCCCGCGCAATTGTCTTGCTTGTCGACTTAATTGTTATTATTATTCCCAATTTAAAGGCACAAACTTAACTAATAATATGCTTCCTAGTTTGGTTTTATGTAGGTGTGTTTAATATCTCTCTCCCATTTCCTTCTTGTCGCCATAATCACGGGACCCATAACCCCTCAATTATTATTCTTATCGTTACATTTTAAAATCATTAGTGGAGGAAGGGAACTCCCTCGCCAAGAGGGGGACACAACTTTATAATCGTTTTGTGTCTGCCCATGATACTTTACTTATCTCCTCCTTTCATGTCAAGGAAAATTTGGTTTGTTAGGGAACAAGCACACTGAATTGAATAATTTAGTTTGGATACCGCACATTATTAAAACGTTGTTCGCTTTGAATCAAATATGTAGGGATTACAGTTGGCCAAATACTTATGTCGCCCGGCCCTTTACACGGTAGGAATAAAAACGAAAAATTAACCTTTTCGTTAGATCCTATAACAGCAACCTTAGTTACTAATCTTGGAATTACTTTGTGGAAATAACGAAAAAAATATAAAAGAATCAGTGCAGCCACTTGTTTTTCTCTTGTTTCATATCATGCACTTTTATCCATATGCAATTGCAGTATAGGAAGATTGATGGGTCCGTCTATTCGGATCTCTTCGATACCCAAAAATTGGAAATCATCACACGAGCAGCTTGGTTGCAGTTCATGGCTACAAGAAACCAACACATGAAAATCCATCGCGACTCTTAGCCTCCAAATTGATCTTATTATCGAGTAACTTACTCTTCCAACTTCAAGCAAGAATTGGTTTCAATGTTTACCTTCACCACTACAGTCGGACAATTTACCTCAATCAATCATCAACAACAAAAATCTTCTACAATACGCAAACAGAGAAACAAACTCTTCTGCTCTACAGTTCTTAACTTCCAACATACTTTTTTTCATCCAACTGCTGTCTGTCGCAACACGATCACCCATTCCATATTCCTAATCTATCATTTTATGTTCTAATTGCATGACTTATCCATACAATTAGTTGTTCCCTAGCTAGTTTAAATAAGGTTAACTATGATATTACTACACGTTCACTTGATTCCAAGTTCCATCCCATTCCCATTTTGTAGTTTTGTTCCCTCCCCTTCCCCTTCCCCCATCCCCTCTTCATATCTAATCCCTTTGGTCTCTTCTCTTATCCAAACATGACACTTGGTCATTCACATCTCATCTCAGCTGAAAGTGAAATGGGCCATTATTATTATTATTGTTCTATTTATAGATAAATAAACAAAGTAGATTTTGAATACAGTTTATTTAATTACTAAATCAATCAACCAAAATCTCACAGCAGATACTGTAAAAAAAAACGACACATATCTATAACAGTTCGTTGATTAGCTCTTAACAAATAACAAATGAACAACCCAACAAGTTCCATCGTAATTTACTAACACTATTATTTTTAATTAAGCTCCTTCTGATTCGTCACACTTCAACTAATACACTAATATGATTATTATATATATTTGGTCTTGTTTCTCCCCTGATATTTTCCACATCTGGTCCAGTCATAAACTGCCAGTAAGAAAAAGTGATATTACAAAACGACAATTTAATCTGATTGGCATTATGAAGATAGGAATGAGTCAACTGCTTCTCTTTGGACTTTCCGACGATGAGTTGAGTTGATTAAACTACCGATTGAAACTTACTCGGAATCTATTAGACTATTATCTCTGTCATTAGTGGTTAAAAAGGTGTGGAAGCTAAATTTAACCGATATATCTAAACAACCAAAACATCGTTATTTGGAAGAATCTCCGATCGATTTTATTTGTGTAACATGGCGTTACAAATTTTTGTTGGCGTATGCGCCATTTATAAAACACTTAAAATTTATTTGAAAAATATATCCAGTATAGCTATGTCATTAATTATTAAAATTGATGTAAACGAAAGTGAGTTGATCGATATGAACATACATAAAAATCAACATAATTATACGAGAACTAAAAGAGGAAAGAAAAGAAAACCAACGAGAATCGGTTATACTAGTTACTCCAAACTATAATGAAATTTTGATGAATGACCCATTTTTTTCAGTCTAGTGATTTTCAATGTGTAGGAATTGACCCTTTAAGTTTATGGCCAAGACATATATTTCATGTGATAGTACTAATATATGACACAACCGCTAGGCCAACGTTTGAAAGCAACATCGAACTCAAACCCCAACACAGAAATAAAAGGTCAGGAAACAAAAGGGAATACCTGGTGCCACCTTCTCCAACCATACGCTCCTCTAATCCATCCCCCCACAGAAAAACCGAACCTATTGGCCGCTCGATCTGTATTCTGTACTTTTATCTAGGCCCGAAAATGGACCGGGTTTGGTTCTTGTCGAAGAAACCATTAATCTGACCCAACCCAGTCCTATCCTTACTTGATTCAGTCTTGAGAAGCTTGGGTTGGGCCGAGTTGGGTCATCGGTAGGTTACATAAATTTCAAAAAATTCCAACTAATTCCCGAAAGTTTATATTAACCCATTGGCTCTGATCGAGTTGGGCCGGAACAATGGGTATTTCGGGTCAGACTTTCTTCCCTACTTCCATCAATCCCCATTCCCCAACTCCCACACTATCGGTCACGAGTTCGTAACAACTCGGCTTCTAACTACACTAGTATATGGTTTAGATCATTGTGTTAACTAACCTTATAAGTTAAGATAGTAACGTTTGGAGGTTGATCGATTAACAGTCTGCTTTATGTTCAGTTATGCGTAAAAAACGTGGTTTTCATTTATATAAACTAATCAAATTGTATTTACCGTTTTTTCCATTTTTTATGTACGTAAATGGTTCCAATTTGGCACCCTAATCTAGCCAATTTACTTGTAAAAAGAAATCTAGCCAAATACAAATCTACTCATTAATGATCTCGAAATTTTGCACATGTTAGATCATACTAGCTGTTTTCATCGGTTGCTAATAGATTAATACTACCAAAGACAATCAAGATTCGAACATAATATATGTAAATCAAAAAATCTAATATCGTATTAATAACGAATTAGTCCATCTAGCTCAGAAATTTAATGAAACCCCTTTTCCACCTTAATAATCTTTCCATATATAATTAATATTCATATTATAATAATATTATTTAGAATCAAATAATATTACTACATACATAAAATAATGTGAACCCCCAATAGTATATGATATAACCTTTGGCCACGTTTGAAAGCAACATGGAACTTCAACCCCCAACGCAGAAAACAAAAGGAATACCAGGTGCCCGCGACTCCCAGCTTCAAATCCCATCCCCTCCCCTTCCTCTCCTCTCCTCTCCTCTCCAACCAAATCTATTGGCCACTCCATCCTTCCCTCTATACATTTCCAATCCACTCCTCACTCGCTCACGAGTTCACACAACTCACAACTCAATCAACACTGAAACCGCCATTTCCCAATTCTCTCCATCACTTTACTGAGCACTTGAACAGAGCAAAGCGAAAAACAATGGACGCGGCGGCCGCCGACGACGACAGCATGCGGCAGGTGGTGCTGGGGAAATACGAGATGGGCCGGATGCTGGGGAAAGGCACCTTCGCCAAAGTCTACTACGCCAAGCACAAGTCCACTGGAGAGAGCGTGGCGATCAAGGTGATGAACAAGGAGCAGGTGAAGAAAGAAGGCATGATGGAGCAGATCCAGCGAGAAATCTCCGTCATGCGCCTCGTCCGGCACCCAAACGTCGTCGAATTGAAGGAAGTCATGGCGACCAGATCCAGAATCTTCTTCGTGATGGAGTATGTGAAGGGCGGGGAGCTCTTCGCGAAAGTAGCGAAGGGGAAATTGAAGGAGGAGACGGCGAGGAAGTATTTCCAGCAGCTGATCTCCGCCGTCGATTTCTGCCACAGCAGAGGGGTTTCGCATCGGGATCTGAAGCCGGAGAATCTGCTGCTGGACGATAACGAGGATTTGAAGGTTTCCGATTTCGGCCTCTCTGCTCTGCCGGAGCAGCTACGGAACGACGGGCTTCTGCACACGCAGTGTGGGACCCCTGCCTACGTGGCGCCGGAGGTGCTGCGGAGGAAGGGGTACGACGGCGCCGCGTCGGATCTGTGGTCGTGCGGCGTGATTTTGTTTGTTCTCGTCTCGGGGTTTCTCCCCTTTCAGCACCAGAATTTGATGAGGATGTATAGCAAGGTTTTCAAGGCGGAGTTCGAGTGTCCGCCGTGGGTTTCCGTGGAGGCGAGGAGGTTGATCTCGAAGCTTCTGGTGGCGGATCCGTCGAGGAGGATTACGATTCCGGCGATTATGCGCGTGCCTTGGTTTCGCAAGGGGTTTTCCGTTCCCCTGGTTTTTTCAATCCCTAAGAAGGAAGAAGAAGAGGAAGGAGAAGAGGAAGGGATTGTCAATTCTTCGTCAATTCCGAAGATCTCGTCGCCGAAATTCTTCAACGCGTTTCAATTCATCTCGTCGATGTCGTCGGGATTCGACCTGTCGAGTCTATTCGAGAGCACTCGGCGGCGGCGGGGGTCGATGTTCACTTCGAGGTGCTCGGCGGCGGCGATTATGGAGCGGATGGAAGGTTTCGCGAAGGGGATTAATTTTAGGGTTGGGAGGGTGAAGGATTTCAAGATGAGCTTGACGGGGGGAACGGAAGGGAGGAAAGGGAGGCTGACGGTGACGGCGGAGGTTTTCGAGGTAGCGCCGGAGGTGGCGATCGTACAGTTCTCGAAATCGGCCGGCGACACTTTGGAGTATGTGAAGTTCTGCGAAGAAGACGCCAGGCCGGCGTTGAAGGACATCGTGTGGACTTGGCAAGGGGAGAACGGCGACGACTCCGTTTGTAACGGTGGTAACGGTTACGTGGAAGACCGTCTGAAAGCGACAATCTCTATGTAGAAACTCCGACAACTCTTTTCTTTTTTTTAATTGCTCTTTTTTTATGTTTTAATTTTTGGCTTCGTGTTATGGAGAGTAGATATACAGGATAAGCTTTTCTAATTCCCGCCTTCTCCAACCCTCTTGTGTTGTTCTCTTCTCAATTGGGCTCTATTCGAGGGTGTTCGATGCATGTGGTGACATTATCGATGACTTTTATTACGCTATCGAATGTCCATAATTGTGATGAATTATTCAAAAGAACCTGTTTTTTTTTTGCTGAATTCAACGTAGGAGAGGAAGTGCGAGATATCAACACATACTAATTATTTTAATTCATCCTTGTTGTAGCCGGATCCTTTCGGGGTTTATATGATATGTAAATAGGATCAATATGTTCGATGCATCATTTTAAACCAGAGTTGTATTTAGATCCTTTCGGTGTTGATATGATATGTAAATAAGATCAATATGTTCGGTGCATGTACTGATATTATTGGATTGTTTCTGTTATGTTTTTGAACGACAGATGTGATGAACTATTCACAAAAATATCGTATCGTTGAGATCAAAAGTACGAGAAAAGATACGTAATATCAAGGCCCGTTGAGAGGTTCTGTAAGTAAGGTAAACTAATTACTAAGGTAGGTGATCATAACTTTTTTTGCATGTGCTTTGAGTGAGGAGAATGAGCCGTTAAGGGAATCAAAGGAAGAGATCTCTTACTATGGGATACCGTAAATTTGTCTAAGTGACAGCTTCGGAAAGAAGTGCGTTACAGCCAATAGCCATATGACGTCTATATATGGTAAGAGTTTTGTAACTAACTCCCATCTGCAAAACCTAATAACAATTGACTAATGGTAGTGGGTGCAAAATGCCCTTGTCACATTGCCGTAAGTTGGATATGGAGCAGGAGGCTCGCCATATGGGCAGTTCTCATATGAGATTATGTAAAGTTGGAAGGATGGCGGGATTTGTATTCTATATTGGCAGGCACAACCCATGATGGCTAACATGTTCGGGATTTGTAATCTTAGAATCTCTCATTGCCTAAATGGTTAACTGTTCATTAATCAATGGCAAAATCGTTACGTTTTGTGAGTTTTAGAAACACGAATAAGTTTTTGTCGAATTTCATCATATTCCTGGCTCTTATATTTCCGCTGAACAAGTTTTTCTCTCATGCCCACCTTTTGGTGCCTCAACGGTTAAGCACAAGTACCCCGATCACTTATAGGTGAATTGAGGAGGGTTTCAATGCCACAATCATTCACCATATTCATCTTTTGTTGCCACTACATCCAGTCATGATAGTATTTCAGTCGTAAGAAGCACTGAGGGAATCTATATCGATAACAAGCAAGTGACCATGGGGTGCCTTAGTCGGGTCTGGCTCCGAGGGCGACAACAAAATTGAAAGGTCTCTCCCTGCTCAAACTATCTCACGATGGACGCCAATCGTTCCTATGATAATTGTTAACAAGCTTGAGCAAGAAAACGGATGAGATATAAGTCGATTACTTGTTTTCAGTTGAAAACGAGACCTGAAAAAAAGTGTCTCGGTGCTTTTATCTGATGCTTGCTTCTGATCAACTCTTGCCACCCGTCCCACAATTTTATTGGCCCTAAACTTCTACAGCACACCAATTGCCATCAATTATGAGAAGACTTTGTAACTAGTGACCGTTACTCTTAAGGTCATTATAATGACTTGTCCAGAGACCACGTGTATAATTTTTGGTGGCAAATCCCCTTTCTCACAAGGTATGAGTCATCATCCCTGCTTCACCACCCATTGCTCCATCTCCAGCTTGCCCACTGCACTTGAACAAAAAACCACACACTAATTAAACAAAGCATCACACCTAATCAGTGATTAGCTGTTGATTAATCAAAACACCTCATGATTCACTTACGTGAGGATGACGTCAAAGTCGCTTAGAGTCCACTCTGCAACCTCGTCGTGATCACTCACATAGATCTCTGTCCCAACATCAATGGACGTCCAGATTCTTCTTGCTGGTGGAGTGCCTGGGTCCTGCAAACCATCAATGTATCGTATTATTGTATCAGATTCTTCTAACACGACGACAATCATTTCGTTTCGTCTATCTTCGACAGATCACCTCCCATTAACCAATACCAGAGACGAGACAAGTTTGGTTAACATAAATGACGTAAATTGAAGCATGATCATGACCTGGTAAAAGTAGAGGCGACTAGCCACACCCCCAACATCAAGCTCCCAGCTTCTTGAATCTCCGATCCATCCCTCCCCTGGCTTGGTAGGGTAGCCATAGCTTCCCCAAACAGGATGAGGTAGCAATTGAACCAGCTCTTGAGAGTGAGGGTTGCTGTAAGGATCACACATGCTGAAGGGTTCCTCAAGGAACTTGGCATTTCCTGGACCGCAGTACAAGTGATAGGCACCATAGGGGAAGTTGGCGGTGTCGTTTCGGTACAGCTTGGTGCCGTTTGGGGTAATGTGGAAAGGAGGGCAAAGGTATGGGTTGCTTGGATTGCACCATGGCTCTATTTCTGGGTTGATGATCATCTCCGAGTATCGTGTCACGTCAGTGAGCAGGTCTCCATCGCAAGGAGATCCGTCGTTCTTCCAGCAGCTGCCAATGTCGATCAGGTAGAACTGGCTCTTGGGACCTCCACCTTGTTTGATGTCCAGTGTCAGCTTCACCTTGAAGTTTGGGGACTCTGGCAGCTGCATACATAATTACATTTTGTAAACTGTAAGCATTCACTGTTTAAACCCGGTATAGCTTGTTCATTCAAGGAGAGACAAGGGAGAAGAAGCACAAAATTTCCTGAAAAGTTCCCTCATTATTGTGTAGCCGAAGTAAGGCAGCATGAAAACGAAGGTAAAGCCTGCTCACCACAATTGTCGGCTCAATCATGAATTCATGATAGAAGGGATTCATGGCACACAGCCTAGCAATATGAAACATCGACTACAACGAAAACAATATTCGTATGCAACTAATATGCCTGAAATCCGAACTTGATATGAGTCTCACGATCTGCTTATTAGATTAACGAGGTATATTGATAGCTTTATCAGGATTCGTATATGAGACCTTTAGCTCATCTAGCTCTCATGACATATCAATGGCAAATCGTACAATAACTCGAAATTTTTAATGAGAGGGACCCTCAGAAAAAATGAATGTAGCAACAGTTTAACATAACCAAGACAAAAGGTTAAGGGGATCTCATCAAACTCATGATGATAGAAACCAGAGAACAAAACTACGAGCTCTCAGCCTTGTCACAACTCACAGGTTCGATTGCAAACAGAGAATAGAGAATGGGGAAGGGGAATCTAGGGGAAAAACTCACAGTATGGAGCATGCCTCTGGTCTCATAGTGATACCCACCAGAGAACCCCGAAGTAGCATCAGCTCGAAGGTACAGCATCAGCCATGGATACTTCTTTGAAGTCTTGAGCTTATGGTGAAAAACCCAACTCCCGACCCCAACTCTCTTCTCCCAAGCAACCTCATACCTGGAAATTGATCCATCACCAGTCCCATTGTAATAATCGTAGGAGCCATTGAAGCTTCCCCTGAGCCAACCATCAAAATCAACCTGAGTGGGTTGATGACCGAGAGTGGGTTGGTTCATGCAACCAGTTCCAAAGCAAGGGAATCTCCCTGGCTTGAAAGGAGCTCCCTTCTTCCCATTCTCTGGGCATAACCCGGAATTGGTGTCGTAGTTGCCATTTTTCAGCATAATCATCCAGAAGTGCCATGGCTTGTGGTTATCGGAGACAACCTGGCATAACGAGCCGAGGTAGAGCTCCTTCTGGACAGCGTAAAGATCTGGATTCTTGAGAGCTTCTGGGGGTAATCCTGGAAATGGGTCTCCTGTTCCAAGCTTGTTATCGGCTTCTGTTACCTTGTGCTCCACCACTCCCCTGTTTGTTGATTCTGTTTGGTGAGAGAGGTAGATTAATTAGTAAAAGTTAACATTTAGAAAGCCTGGAAATTTACTGGTATACCATTCCTTTCCGTGTTGTTAATTTTCATGGCAAGAATAAGAGTTTGACGTATAAAAACCAATCCTGTACCACTTCTTCACATGCCTAACTTAGAATTTGTAGAGATTCCTCCTACCAACAATCAACCGTGTCATTGAATATTTAAAATATTAAATGTTATCGTGATTCGGATACGCAATCTCTCATGGAAGAAAACTTTGCTATATAAGTTAAGAACTGATGCAAGCCAAATAAATAAAAGACAAAATGAACACACCAGTCTCCATTACATTGTCCAAATTATTTGACAGTTTTGCTATCGTACCTTAAACTATTGGCTTCATTGGTTCAACATCCGTAACATTTTTTTTTACAGTTTTTACAAGCATTTGGAAAGATGATTGGTTTTGAGAGAAAGGGGAGAGAGAGGCGTACTGTAGCGGTTGTTGGAAGTGGGTGGTTCTTCTAGTGCAGGGGTGAAATCGAAGCAATCAGCAGCTCTAGGGCTGCCCATTACACGATCTTCGTCTTCTTGTCGGCCAACTTCATTGCAGAAGTTCCAAGCTTCGAACGCCACTCTAAGACCATCTCTTGTCATCCCAGGATCTCCCACAGCTGACTGCAGCTTCTTGTAGTTCTGTTCCCCTCTAGCAGCAGAATGAACAACAGCAACTCCATGATTGACCACCAACCAGAACACCAACAGCAATAGCAAAGTATGCAAATGCCGCATCCTCCTCTGGTTTCTTGCCATTGCCGTACCAACTATATGCTAATGATAGAGGGTACAATATACTCCCCACTTCCACTCTGCCACCAACAAGAATATGTAAATGGGAAGAGCAGGGCAGGCCCAGCTGGGTGGCTGGCTGATATCGATTTTAGGAGAAATGGGTACTTTTCTCCTGTGTTGACATCTTACCATATCTCTGCATATCGACAAAAGAGTCGTGTCCCCACAGTCCCACTCAAATAAAAGAAATATAGAAGCGTACTAAAGAGTTTCTGAGGCAGAGTTGGCTTCTCTATCTCCTTCTTCCAATCCTTTTGATCCAGCAGTTGATCGAGGGCGACGACGGAGATGAGCAGTGATCCTCCCTGAAAATGTCCGCAGGTGCTTAACTTACAACCAAAAGTAAAACTGAAGTGGTAACCACTGCCCAGTGCTATTGAGCCTCAAGGATTTGGTGCGTCAACTGTTCTGTAGTGGTTTTCCTTCACTTTTGGTTTTGAATTTATAGAGTAATGTGCATTGATAAGCTTTAATTGGTCGTGCTTGGAAGAAGGAAACACTGTATGGGTAGTAACAAATTGCAATAACTGCTGTCATTTACCAGAAATCTCCGCAGTTGCAATTTCCATCTTTGAAATGATGGAATCGACTAACATCCCTGACTTTATCTCTCCCTTGTAATGAGGGAGATTAATTTGATAGCATTGTGATAATCACCGCAAACTCTCAAATTCTTCGTCACCAAGATGGGTTTTGATGGGCTCAGACTGAGAATTCCAAATGCAATAGCTAGTTTCTCACTGTGATAGAGAAGGATCTTATTATCCATTTCTTCCTCTTCAACATCATGGAAAACATTGCTCGATTCAGCACGGTATCCCAGCCTCTTCATCTCCACTTGCATTTCATCCAGTTTCTTGTTTATCTCTTCTGATTGTGGATGAGACCTATCCCCACGACCAACAAATGCATGAACAATCCCACCAACCTCGATTCAACTGCAACCAGGACACTTTTAGCAAATCACATTTCATTCTGCGCGAGTCTCACTTGTGCTTCATCATCCCATCTGCCAATGGTGCTGTGCATATTGGATAGAAGAACAAAGTTCCCTGTAGATTCTGGCCCTAACAGCTATTTCCTTTGACACTGCTTCTCCAAGTTCAATATTCTTGTGTATCCTGCAGGCAGCCAATGCGGCTCCTCACACACGAACATCGGGTTTGAATGGCATATCTTGAATGAACTTGTAAACCTCTTCAAAATGCCCAGCCCGGCTTAGCAAATTGGTCATGCATACATAGTGATCCATCCTTGGGAGATCTCAAAATCTCGGCTCATGGAACCAAACCATTTTCCCAATCCGCAACGAGTCCTGAATGGCTGCAAACAGATAATAGACAAATGAATGTCACGTCATCAGGTTTCATGCCTTCTTCAACCTGCTGCAAATTTTGGAAAAGTGAAACTGCATCCTTTCCGAGCCCGTGAACCCCATAAGCATCTATCATTGCATTCCAAGAGATTACAACCCTCTCGTGCATTTTATCGAACACTTGCCGTGCAGTATGGATCTTCCCACACTTTGCACCATGCCAATGAGGGAATTGCAGACTATTACTTGTATAGCCATGAACTACGGCGTAAGAATGGCTGCAACAACCATGTTGCAGAGCTGCCAAATTAGAACAAGCAGGAAGAATACCTGTCATTGTTGACACGGCTGGAACTTCACAGACGACGAAAGAACGGGAGGGCCTTCCCAGTTCCCACTACTAGGTCAGTAATATCCGAACTCTGAATGTGGGTCAAGGGGAAGGCTTTGCGGAAACTTTGAAGGATTAACTTGGATTTGGACACGGATTTGGATTCAATCCAAACATCGACGAAAGAGAAAGCTGTGAGACGAAACAGAACGCCGGTGGTAGCGCGGGTTTTCTCCTTTGCATCGGCACAGGGATGCCTGCGCTAATGGAATTGGACTTCCGGCCTGGTCCAAAATAATTGAATTTGAGGCTCGATTCTTGCTTCCAAGGCCCAATTCTCACAAAAAGAAGCTACGAAGTATCAGTAATGTCCCCAAGAAATTGAGGTATTTTCAAGTTTGCCACTGGCTTCGGCCCATTTCTTGTTCCGCTTTGTTTCGTTCACTTGTTCCGGCATCCGCCCCAGTGCTCAGGTTTCCGTTCAGCCCACAGGACTCTGTGTCTCTGTCTGCACATCTTTCTTCCATCTCTGGCTGCAAGCCGGCACTTCCTCCCAGCTTTATGTTTTCCGGCCACGAGCAGCCCGCCGGATATTGTGTTCACGCATCCCAAGTTTCGGCATAAGCTGCCTTCTGTTCGTTACAATTTGGTTGTTGCCCAAATCGGTCCAGCTTTGTGGGGTTGGGGTGGAAAGGGATGTCCATAAATACCATAAGGATTGATTATCCTAAAGAGGTTTGTTCTCTACGTCCCTTAGGCCTTATCTATTTGTACAGATATCACTCAACTAGACACAGATTCCCGTGAGTGCTTTCCGGGTTAGCAAGTACACAACTAAGATAACAAGAAGAAAGACAACAAGGAACCAAACAAGGACGATCCCAGGCACATAGTAACAGATTCTCATCGTCAGCGCAAGAAGGTTGATCAATTACTTGTCTACTATTAGCAAAAAGCATGTGACACATTTTCCTCATCCCACATGAGAAAGACCACCACCAGTTTCAGCCTTCGTCCTGAAGCAAACAGAACGAAAAATGGTGACTCCGCCTTCCACAGACAACTCCAAAAATACAAAGCAGAGAGGGGGCGTAGAAGACAACTTACTTATGGTCGGAAGGATTTGGCCTGAGTTCATACACGATCGTTGCAACAGTATCCCTCTTCAACTGTTTATTATCACGGACAAAGAACATTCGGTTTAAGTTGAGATGGCGAACATTCGATTCTGACAGAAGCAAGAGCAAGAGATCACACCAATGTAATGTAGTTACCTTAGTGGCTTCGCCTTTGAAACCAATGTAGTGTATCTGTGTAGTATCTCCCCCAAGATTATCGGGAAAGTGTAATGTGATACTTGACACTCCCTGGAATTTGGCATACCTGGTATACCAAAAAGATATTTGATATTAGGAAAGATAAGTCCATGATTAAGCTATTTCCAGTTCAACAAATTCGACACTAGTTTGTAAGAGTTACCTAGTTTGGTACTCCAGCACTCCTTGCAAATTTTCAACCAACTCCCATTCCTTGTAGAGAAAAGAACTAGGACCATGTAAGGCAAAATACTAGAGTTGATCAAGCTCTCATTAGTAGTAAGTAGAAGAAATTCAAAACACCTGCACCGCTTGCATGTCTTGAGCATCAGAGAAATCCATTCCTTCTCGATTGATAAACCTGCACATAGAATTCAAAACAGCAATCGAAGTTCAGATATACAAGCAATTTATAAATTTTATCTAAAAAACGCGAGGTTGTTCAAAAACTTGTTCATCTTCTTAAACGTGAGATCTATCTAACATGGTACAAGTATCAGCAGAAGAGGAATAAACAAGCAAAGGGGATTTCAACCTTTAGTCACAATTTCGTATCCAAAAGAAATTACAACATTAAAAACAGAGCACATCAAATTGAGCCTTGAAAGATACCAGTAAGACTGATTCAGCACGGCATTTGGATGGTACAACTGTACAAGGTATTTCTTCCATAACACCACCAAGCCAATTAACATATCAGCACAAGAATGCATTGAAATAGTTCTGTATGTTCCATCAGTTAGACTAACATTATGCAGGCATCTAAGTTGTATTGTATGTAATCACAAATTAAGAGGCAAATGTTTCCTCTGTAATTCTACCTTGAAACATTGTTGACTAATGCAACAAAGGAACAGATATACCGAAGAAAACATGTAAATGAAACTTACGCTCTCATTCTGGAAGGACTTGTTCGCTCTGGTCCACCAACAATCGAGATGCTCTTGATCTTAACATCAGATGTGAACCTGCATTCAGTAAAGTAAAAATAGGGCATCCAAAAAAAAAAAAAAAAATGGAAGCATACTAATAGTCGAAACTGAGAAATAGGAACTTAGAATAGCCAAAAAAGTAGACAGAGTAAGACTTTGCAGATAATCAGGGAAAATGATTGTTTGGGCATTTGAACAGCTGCAGATTAAGATTCAATACACAGCACTGCTCTATATCAGGGTTGAATACTGTTTTCACAGGAAGCCAATTTGACGACTAATAACCGACCCATTGGTTGATCAAGCTGGGATACATAAAAAAAAAGCAGAGAATTAGCAGACATACGGGACATAGACAAGCAGTTCAGAATCACCATCATTGCTTTGCAAGAGTTCCTGGCATGGGCAAAAAGATCAATCACAAGATAAGAAACGTTTCAATTCCCATCTTCTTCAGACTATGACTACACATGTATGCTTCAAATGCCGTCTTGACAACAAGGTTTTGGCAGTTCAATCGAACCATAAACACAACAAAAACGTAAATTAGTAAGGTGGAGTCCAGCTTACCCCAGAGAAGTTCAGGCGGTGCTCCCAAGCTTTGAAGACCGACTTGACACTTCCTGGAACTGCTTCATTCAGAGCCGAAACCTAGAAATTTTGCACAAATGGGAAATGCCAAGTAAGATCATAAGCTGCAGGAAATCGAATTCAAAGAATACTGGAGACGGACGAAGGCTTGTGTTCCCGTCGGCAAATTGGAAAGCCTCTTCGCAGAATCATCGATATCGCAACGGAATTATAGTCAGCGGAAATTAAGGAAGCCAATGAAGCGGCGGGTGAATTCTCACCTTAGCTAGGTCTATGTGTTTGTAGAGAGACCAATCAGAAGAGCAATCATGATCTTCGCAGCTGTGATCGTGCGTACAAGCCATTCTTCTTCTTCTCCAATTCGGTGGTTGTCTGCAGTCTGCTTTCCCTGCACGCAGCGAAGAAGGAGAAGAAATTTCTGGAAAAACAGTCTGTCGCGTGCAAGCGAATCTGTGTTCTGGCGATGAAGTGTTACAAACTCCCCGTTTTAACTTTTAAGCATCACTCCACGATGAAGTGTAAAAACTAAAAAGACATGAGACGTGATAACTATTGGAAGTATATTTAGTTTTGTTTGAGTTTCTTAGCTGAAATAACATATTTATCTCACATGTTATTTCATTTTCTGTGAGGGTAGTGTTTATACTGAGTTACGTAACGATAAGAGAAACGACAAAACTAAAACAAAATAGATTAGCATACTATTCTAATTCTAGTTAAGAGAGAATCCAATATCCAACCATAACAGATAAGAAATCTCCTCCTCAGAAAAATATGAGTTTTTAAACAAAACAAGAAAAAAAAAAACACAACTACAAAACGAAATCCATGTCATCTACTAGCTAGTTAAATCATCGTGCCTTCGATTGTCACATATGACCAACTCCACCTGCTGCAACTAACAATACGATAGTTGCAGCTCCGCCCATCCAAGCAGCAACCCACCAATCAACGAGAACTGCGGCCACCGACGACGAGGCTGGAGGAGGAGGGCTAGGACCGTGATCATGCGGCGGCCACGGAGTAGCTGCCGGCGGCACCGAGTGGTGGGACGAGTTTCCACCGCTGCCACCAGCCGCTGGTGGGAGGGAATTAGGGGTCGGCGCTGGAGCTGGAGCACGGTGATGGTGGTGGTGATGGTGGCTGTGGTTGTGGGCCGTAGTAGCAGTCGTCAAAGCTGCGGCTACGACTAGGATTAATAGTATCGCCGGCGTCGTCTTTGCCATGCTTAAAAGTCTAGCCATTTATTTCCCGGTAGCTATATATTTGTTTCTGAGTGTGGCTGTGTGGGTATGGTGAAACTCTCGTACGTACTTATAGTGATCGTGAGAGTAGACCGTAGAGAGTACGTAACTTACTGCTGGTAAATTCCCACCATTAATTTCATTCAATGCATTCAAAGTAGAGCCTTTTAATTTAAGACATAATACCCACCGGTTGCAACAAAAACGGACAACTCGCAGTGAATAGTGTGTGATCTACGACGACAACTAGTCATTCCACAATCCGTTTTTTTTTATATAGCTCATTTTGCAACTAGTTCTTTTCGATGCCGTACTTGACTACTTGGTAGGTAGCAATAACCAGGTTTGGATAGGAGAGAAAGATAGATGTGATATTTGGATTTTGAGGTGTAGAAATTTGAGAGCACCAGAAATGTGTTATTGGAGAACAAATACCTCATCTCATATTATTGTGTGATATTTTAGAATAAATACAACATATCAAATAACAACTATTGTGTTATGTGATAATTGTGTGATATTTGAACTCATATACTACATTTGACAAATAACACTTCGACGTACACAAGCATTTTTTATATGAAACCTTTGGGTTTTCTTTGTTAAAATATATGGTACACTTAATATTATAAGAATAATTTTCATATAAAAATACTGTAATTTCAAGAAACATATATATACCCTCATCATCTCTAATAGGTTCTAATAGAAGAAAAGAAGCTCAAACAGATAAAGGAATCAAAGCCATTTCACTAGGCAAACTGTCTACTAACCGGCTGGGGATGATTGAAGTTCGGTTTAGTTAGCCAATCACTCCCAGTGCCAGTAACCAACATTCTGCCCTCTACCCAAAACCTAAACTAGCCATATGTAGTCTTCTGTACAACTACAGGTGAAGAAAATCTATGGAAACAAGCTCAGCCACCGCACCATTACATGCATATGCTCACATAAAAGCAAAATGGTGACGAAAACTACTACTACTGTGCAACAACACAAACGATATATATCAAACCCAGAAGAAGAATGATCAAGAAACCGAGTCACATCTCACTCACCACCACACTTTCAGAATCCCAACACCTGCTGAGAAATGTGCAGCAATGGCTCGAGAGTACTCGGCGAGAACTTCCTCGCAAAGAGATTACAAATCTGGAACTCCTCCCGGTCATTGTACTTGCATTTCTGCGAGTCATATATCTTCTTGAAGAACTCCGCCGTGATATCTGCCCCTCCAAAGGTGGCTGGGTGGGCCCCGCCTCGTGACCAGTCAACCCACGTGATGCTCCGATTCGCCAGCTCGTTCGGTGCTTCGATTGTCAGCATTGTGGGGAAGTAGTGCTCGTCGACGTAACAGTTAGGCCTGCAGAACTCCTCGAACTTCGGGTAGTATTTTGTGTCTTCCACTATGCTGACAGCAAGGTTTCGTCTTAACTCGAACCACTGGGAGCCTTTCCGCCACTGCGTGATGTTCACCTCGGGGGCCATATTCTCGTTGTACCGGCCCCTGCCATAGGGCCCCTCATCGTCGAACGCGCCCATGAAGCTCTGGTTTGTACTCCTTATGTAGCGGTATATGATGCTGAAGTTATAAAGAGGAATGCATGATTCTGAGAGGAGAATGAACCACTCGTTTGAGATGTCGAGCAAAGCGTTTGCGAGGAGTCTTCTCTCGGCGTCACACATGCTCATCTTTCCCCATTCGGAAACCTGCACAAACGTAGTCGAAAATGTAAAGGTCTTTCGCCTAGAGAAGGAAACCATAACTGCCCCCAAAATCTTGTGACCACTGTCCATATGAATTTGGCTTCTGCGTGATTGAGCCCTATACTTGAACCTTAAGAAATAAACTAAGCTGAAGTTCCTCAATCTTAACATAGGGGGCCATCATAGAACTTAACAACATTATAATATCCAGCATCTTCACCACAAAATAACCCAAATTTTCAGCTGAACAAGACATGTATTTCTTCTACCAGCTCGGATTTGTGACTTCAAAATGAGCTCAAAACAGATTCCTCGTTAAATAGGCTATAGGCTACATCTAGCAATGAGTATGCATAATTATACTTATCAGGATTACGCTGACACATTTTGCCACGGTAGTTTGTTGTCAAATGACCAATAGATAACACAAGTTGCAAGATTTACCTCTACTGAAGGCTCCTAATTGCAAAGCTCTGCACTCTTGTATAAATAAGTGCTGCTTTGCCTAAGATGGACTCTCTGCTGATGTAAAGGTATAACTTACATCTAAAGTACCATCTAAACACTCAGGACAACAGATGCAGGTATGAAATGGGTGCACCACAGGACATAATAATAGCTAGATTTCTCAGGTCCGACATATGACATACATTACAAGGAATATAGGATAGAACACCCTGCTTTCCCTTCAGATACGGATTCCAAGAGCAAAAAGAAAGTACGTCATTATTTCACATTAGAAGCACAGCACATCTACATGCTGCATTCCAGAAAATATTAAATATAGTGATGCGTAACTATCGAGATATTCTAGATGAAATGTGTATGGTAATCCTCCCCACTACCTAAAGCAGCATCAAACTAACCTTACGAAGATCTACTGAAATCCCCATAGATGTCTGATTTTACCACTTGTATATTTCTCATCAGGACTCATTGCTCCCTCAAATTCAATCAGTAAGCAAAACAAGGGGTGAAAGGAACCGTGTCATGGCTTCTCTATGTTCATAACCTAAGTAAAATTCTATCCCTAGTCCTATCAATAACCAAACCAGTTGACCCAAATGCGGGAGGAAAAAAAAAAACGAAATGAAGCAAGAACACATGAGGGTCACAGTCAGACACACACCTTACTAGGGACCTGCCTCCGGTAGAAAACCGACGAAGGTGGGAACTTGGCTTCGAATGAAGGAAGGGAATGTAGGTAAATGGAGTATAGCCCCTGATGGCCACTGAAGAACCTCTCCCAAAGAGGTGCAAGGGGCAAGGGACCCTTGGACAAGAACATGAAAGCCACCTTTGGAACCCTGCTGAAAGGGTATTTCTGTATTCGAGGGACAAGTGTAGCCCTCCAGAACAACTCCTCGTCGCTCATCCTGTGGAGCAAGTTCGATGGTGGGGCGATAAACCGCTCGAGCGTCGCAAAAGAGTCAGCGGCAGCACCACCAATGCAGCTGGGGATGAAGCCCGACCTGACGGTGGTGACCACATTCTGCACTCCGAACCGCCTGATTGCGTAGATGCTGATGAAGGAGAATGCGAAGCATAGGGATAGGAAGAGAAAGAATAATCGGAGCATGCGCAAGGGGAATCCCCTGGATTGAGTAGGGATCGCCGTCTTGATTGAAGGAGGCGGAGGGGGATTTGAGTCTTTGTTGCTTTCCTCGAGTGATACCACCACTCGGGATTGCATAGCTTCCGGCGACGGTGATCGGAGAAAATCCCACCTGTTTTCGTTAACGATTCCGATCAAATTATCAGCGAAAAGGAAGAAATTCGAAATGACGAACGGGGGAAGAAGCGGGGATGCTTACTGTGTGCATACAGATCTAAGGTAGAGCAAGGAATCAGGAATCAAATGTGATAGGGGAACGAGCCGTCATCTTCTCTTCCTTCAATTTAACGACGGTGGCGGTGGAGGTGGTTGTTGATTTTGGAGCAGGTTTCCCGGCCGAAAGCGCGGTGGTGAGGGAGGGGGGAAAGGGGAAAGGTGGCCTTGTTGTTGGTTTGCTTCCGCACGGTCCTGAAATCGTTGAGAGAATGTTTTACACTTTTACTTTCTCGCACGCCATTTTTCTTTTATAATTTTGACGCCTGTTCATCTGTCTCCGCTTTTTTTTAAATTAATTTTTAAAGTCTATTTCCGCGAGCTTTCTAGCCTTGGGCTGTTGGGCATCGGCGCATCTTTGGTGAGCTGGCAGGACCCAAGTGTCGACGTGGTTGCGGGGTTTGTATCGTAATCTCCGGCTCGTCCAGAGCCTCTTCTTTCGTTGCCTTTAATTGAAGGGGCAAACAAAACCTTCCAAAAAAGAAGAGAGAGAGAAGAAAAAAAAAGGAAACAAGAATTACTGTGAAAAAGGGTGTAAATTGGAAGACTTTGTTACCGGAAAACTCACCAGATTTCAGTGACTCGGTTGGTCAAAAATCTGAATCTAGTTAGTCCTATAATGAGAAAGACGCAACACATGTTGATTTCGTTACATCATACATTCTGAAATTTCTTTCAGTTGTCAAATGCACACAGAAATGTCAGCCGCCACATGCATTTAACAGGTTGTATCGATCGATCTGATCGTGCAACCCGACGACTTTATCCCCAGCGGCCCGGCAAGATGCTTTACATGCTTGTTCTCTTAAAAACTGTAAAGGGAATCCATTTGGTTGTTGAAATGGCGGCATTAAACTCCTCCAGAAGCTAAGCCTAACTTAGGTAGCTGCCATCTCACCCGCCCAAACCAACCTACCAATTTACCTACTAACCTCCATCCATCTTCCACACCTATCTATTGATTGACATTTTACACCCTTCCTCTTCTTTTCTTCCACAAAAGCAACCTATTGCTATCGAAATCACAAACCAACCCGACGAGCTGCCGCTGTTTTCTAGCTCCTACCAAGTCTTTATAATGTCATCCCGACTCCTGCAAACTCAAATTTGGATTCATATCCTAGAGGAACCACCACAATTGGCCAATAGAATCCCATGAACATCTGTTTACAGAAACAACTGACAAGTTCATCGGAGCTCAGACACTCTTGAAGAACAATTGAAAACCACATGCACTCCCACTGAACAATGACAACACTCTTTCCACACCACTTCACAAGAGTTAGTTTTTATGTACCCCAAAGACAGTAGTAGTAGTGCTAGTACGGAATTTGCAGATGATGCATGCAGAAAGACCAATCATTTCCCCTTTGCAACCACAAATCCAGATTTGAGGTTCGATATCATGACTGAGCACTTTCCCTTCTCGTCGTACTCCATAAACTCCCCGTCAGACAAGTCAATGTCCTCGAATTTAGTCCCTGCAGCCTGTAAAAGAGACCAGCAACTCTTAACACAGTGTCTCATATTAACTTTTATAACCCTCTGGTAATATAACCATGATTGTTACTAAGTTTCCAAAAAACATGCACAGGCAGCCACCATTTTAACTTCGTTTGAGCATTTGCGTTGTCGAATAAATTTGGACTATATCGATTCACAATCACATAGAGGATGAATAGACTTGCTCAGACAGTCTAAAACCACGAAATCTTCCATGATAACTGATCCTGATTCAGAAGTATCAATGCATTCGCTGTTTATTAAATGACTCAATCTTGTTGCAGCCTATCATTGTCTCTCAATAAAGTTATGTGATAACATCTAAGTGATTTTAACATTACTGATGGACCCCAAAGCCTGAGGTGATGCGTAGTATTAGTCATGACTCCTAGAAACCAACGTAGAGTAAACAGAACTTCAATTTTCTACATCTTGCGATGGCATAACAATCAAAACTCACAAGAGAATCACCAATACACTATCAATCACAAGACCATATTTCCCAGAAAAGAAACGATTTGAGTAAATTGAACTTTGATTTGCCACGATGATAAAAAACAAACAGAAATAGATTGAAGCTACCGTAAACACCAAAATTTCCTCACTGATCGCTAAGAATCAACAGACTCCATTCCCAGAGGTCTATACCAAAAAACCAAGAATTGTTGTGTAGGAGCAGAAATAGGAGAAGGGACAGCACAGTAAGTCAAAGAATGGAAACTTACTGTTTCAACCATCCATCCACCCTCAAAGAGAAATCCCACAGGCTCGTAACCTCGGCAATCGAACATCATCAATCCTGTATACTTCCCAGCTTCACTGAGTTCCTGGGTGAGTGGTTTACCTTTCCCCGGGATCAAGGACACAGTTCCTTCCCTCTCACAAAACTTGCACTGTGGAGAGTGAAGTGCAGATGGACAATAATAACACAACCATTCATTACAAAGGAAACTAGCAACACATCCAATGATTCAAGTTTTCAAAGCAATGAATAATCTTGATAACCATACCAAATCGTAACAGAGCAGGAAAATGCCATGCATCACACAAGAAGGTATCACCAATATTATTTTACTAGAGTACAATTGAAGCTTAATCGCAGTCCTGAATTACCGACATGACCTTAGCCACTGTAGCAATTGGAACTACTCTGTGCTTACTGCTAGCAAGATCCATCCTCATAACTGATTGATACGCCTATGTATGCTAAGCACACAACATTTAACAGATCATAACCACAAATAAGGACGAGGCTGACAAGATAAAGAGTAAAACCAGAAGTGGTTACCTTCTGAACAAGATTAGCAGTGCCCTTGCTACCCGGAATTTGAACCGATCTCTCCAAAGCAACACAAGTTTCCTTATCGGTCAGCTCCCCGCAGCTTCCACATTTCATCTACAACATCTCCAAAATCCTCGCGTCAGATACACGAACAAGCCTAATCGCCATTCACAAACTAATTCGCACAAACAGATGCTCGACAAAAATTTCAGATGAAGACGAAATAGAAGCGTCTCAAGCGAGGAGCCAAGCGAACATCTCGAAATCGATGGAGGCGATCAGAAACGAAAAACCCTAGGACTTGATAAACAGAAGTTTACAGAGCTAGATAGAAGAGAAGGAAGATAAAGAGGTAGATAGAGGTTTGAAAGGGAACCTTGAAGAAATAGGTGAAAGAAGGATCGTCGCAACCGCCCTGAGGCTGGAGAGTGGCGACGTTCTCAAACTCGGCAGTGATCATCAGCCAGTAGTTCACCATGTTCGGATTTCGCCGTTTCAGAAATCAAGCGAAGCGAAGCTCTCTTCAAACTCTTCGCGTCTCTCTTACTGTGGTATATTGCGAATGTGAATCTCTTCCCACGCCAAGAGTCGAGCACTAGCAAATGAACTGATCGGCTGCTATAAACAAAGCACAGTAACAACATAACCTCCACGCTATAATGTTCGTTTGCAGATGGGTTGAAACTCGGGAGTCAACGACGACTATACTGCGGTAATGGGCCCTGGTCCCTGGACCTGGGCTTGCGCATATAGTTAGAGCATCAATGCAAAGCAATTATGTTTTTTAATGGCAATTCAATTCTTTTGCAATTCACCTCAATTCTTTTTCGTTCACCTACATCAGTATAATTAATTTACAATTGCATATATAATTACATATTATATTTAAACTATAAAAATAAAATAAAAAATTCCATGGTTCTAGGCCTTTTTGACTTGCAATTGCATTTGTTAGTCATATCAATGTCATGTCATCTTGCAATTGAGATTGCAATACCAATGTGGATGCTCTTAATGAGTTGGCAAGCACACTATCGGGGAAACCCCATTACCGTCTTTGTTCGGTTCAGAAAACTAACCCAAAAGTAGTGTCGGTTGGATTATTTCCAACTAAATTGATTGGATTCGATTGGATAGCAACGGTGATGACTTCTTTTTTTCATCCTTATTTCATATCCATTTTGAGTGGGTTGTAAAGTTGGGAGCCACCGAGTTTGGGGTGAGTTTTTCT
Organism: Linum tenue; assembly: GCA_946122785.1. Taxonomy (NCBI): domain Eukaryota; kingdom Viridiplantae; phylum Streptophyta; class Magnoliopsida; order Malpighiales; family Linaceae; genus Linum; species Linum tenue. The sequence continues at coordinate 143,471 of CAMGYJ010000005.1, read as the reverse complement.
AAACTACCCTCGTCTCCATTTCCAAATACTAAATCTACCACCAACTCCAGTATACTTTTTGCAGGTTTTATCTATATTTGGAATTGTTAGTTTAATTGTCATCCTGAGTTGACTTAGAATATATGTTTGGCCCTAAGTTTTCTTATGGCTAGGGATCTATAATGGTTCGATCCAAAGGCGACCGAAACTCATTAGAATGGTGGTCTAGTAGTGAAAGATATCTTAGAAGCAAAAAACCTGACCACCATTGCATCCTGTCAGATTTGAAATTTCTATAGAATGTCAAGGGTGGTTTGGGACCTCCAACTGCTAAACTAGGGGTATAAATCGAAAGAGCTATTGTGTTTTGGTCAGAGCTCGAGAATTGGCTATCGACAGTCAAAGACGGACTATTGAAAGTCGATATTCATACCATCAAATATACGTTCAATTTAGATCATTTAGCGGGTACCAAAATTGGTGGTTCGAATGGAGTTTTTTTTAATGGAGAATGGAGTTATGATCGTAGACACGGTGCTACTCTACTGATCTCCTAAGCTATGAGAAATCTTTTCGGTGCAAATATCAATTCTATCCATTTTTTCTATATTTATAAAATTCATACCGAATACATTATATTACATTCGATCCAATTCAGTATGATGTATTTTCAAGCATCGGACCAGAACAAAATAAACCATTGCACACACTGTCGTTCCCAGAAGAAACTACAAGTGCCCTTAGATCATCTAAGGTTAGCTAGTTGCCTCGGTTTAGTAGTAGACTCAAACAAATATAGCAAAACTGAAGAAAGATGGAAAGCACATTTTAGTATTTTACTCTAGGGGCACTGTTCATATCGATGCGTTAGTCCTCCAGCACGCGGCATATCTACATTCCAGAATAGCCTCTACTAAAGTTAAATGGATCAAAAGTCCAAAACCCCACTACAAACAACAATAATCGATAAACAGCAAAAATTGCATACCATTACAGGGAATCTCCAAGCACCTGACTAAACAGATTCATTTTGCTTCCTCTCTTCTTGTATCGACTGAAAGATCCGAGCTGCTGATTCAGTTGCAGACCTGGAGTTATGCGGCACGACCCTAATCACCCTAGAGACGTTACCTGATCGTTGAGGAGCAGCTCCAAATGCAGAAGGAGCTCTTGGGAAAAGTTGAAGAGATGCATCATCTCTTATATCACCCCGCTGCTGAATGCTACCGACTACTTCCACTCTCTCGCTAATGCTACTCGCGGTGCTTCTTTGCAGCTCAGCTTCTTTAGAAGTTACCCGGATCTCCGCCACTGAGACAGCCCCACTCTTCTGAGTTAGCACTTCCACGTTATGTTGAACGTTGAAATTCGCCCCACTTCCAGACAACTGACTGATTTGACCATGGGAACCCGATCCTGGGAAGCAGTTCGACTGGTCAACTGCTGAACCCGAGAGAGCGGAGCTCATGACTGACATACCATATGGAGGGAAGCAACCCATTCCCTGTTGAAAATAAGTTGGAAGTCCGTAGCCTGGGTTCATGAAGTTTCCCATTACAGGAGGAGGGCCGTATGCTCCATATCCTCCACAACCAGGTCCCATTTGTCCAGGGGGTGCATAAGGTTTGTACACGAGTCCTTCGGTAGGGGACATGACAGGGACCAACCAGTGCTGGCCAGTGGCTTGGTGGAAATTCCATGAACTCGTCGTGTTGTTGCTGTCTGTGATTGCGGGAACTGGAACTTGGTTTCCTACATGAGGCGGCCTGTAGGTTGTTGGTGGCTGACTATGGTTTCCAAGAGACTTCCCAACAGCATTCTCTGCAGAACCTTCCATCTTATTATGACTAGGTTCTTGTGAATCATCTTTTCTTTTGGTACCACGCGCTGGCTGCAGCAGGACGTACTCGGCTTGAAGTTTCTTCATTGGAGAGCCAGGAATGGATGATTTTGTGAGGAAGTTGCTCTCTTCCACCAAAAGATGCGGAGCACCAGCGATCAATTGTTGAACCTAAATAAACATGTGAAGTGATTTTCATACTACTGTGCATAGTCATGTTTTTGGAATGGAGAATACCTTTTGTCCCACAAAAGCTAGTTAGAGAAATACTGCTATAGTGTGTTACCTTGATGAGTCTATGCAACTCAAACACTTGAACCGCAAAAACTCTTTGTTGACTGCAGAGAGAGGAAGAGGAATTTGATTATGAACAGACAAATCAAACAAAAGTTCGTTATGCCAAAAAAAAAAGTTTGGTAAGAGAACTCCGGTGCAAGCAGCAATGCAATATAAACAACAGAAATAGTTTAAACGTCAACTAGCAATCAGGTTGGGTACAGCATTGCTAAAATGGTTGAAGATATCATTACGAATAATGAACACGAAGACTGCTATTTTCAAAAAGAAATAGCACCTGTAACTACTTGCTTGCTGAAAGCATGGAAGCTGCGCCACACAATTAAGTGCGTAGTAAAACAATATCCTTAAATGAACAATACCAGAGGCTGAATTTCTCACATGACACACATGTAGTATACCTCCAGCCTTGGACAACTTAGTTTTTTTTATTTTTTTCATATGCACATACCACCAAACTTTCTGAAAGGGCTCGTGGCCAACTAGATAACAGGAATCAAGTGTCTATAATTCTTATACCCTGGAAGAGAGAGCTTGACATATATGTTAGTGGCTGCGAAATTCAGATATAAACAGAGGCCATAACAGTAGATCATCCAATACAAGAAGATAAGCCAGGAACTCAAATTTTGAATTCAACCATGCTGACACAACGTTTCCATGCCTTCTACTTGCAGAACTCTTCCGGGAAGGATAAAAGTAGCTCATGCGCTTGAAATAAATTTAAATAATTGATGACACATGTTTCCCAACATAAAACTAAAACAAATTTATGCCAAGACCTGGCATTCCTACAACATAACTCTCCATTTTCCCATCTGCAACTCACCTACTGATAGCTCCAGGAACCATCTCCAGCAGATGTTGGTTACGTGCTAAAGGCCCTCGAGGATAAGTAATTTGCCCAGTGGTCAGAAAGAAAATATGCAATCCTATCCAAGATAGGAGTATAACCAAAGAGAACAAAGTGCTAAAGAACTAGATATATAAGACGATCTACTATCCCGGGGGCACCTTGAACGAAGTACCTCAATCACCATTATCACTACCCCCTGTCGCAGGAACTTCCACATTGAAATGTTATCAAGGGCTTGAGCACCAAAAACACGCCAGATTGGTTGGAGACTCCCCACTATCTAGTTCTCCCTTGCCACTGACCATGATAATTGCAAAATAGGCAATCATTTCATTCCTACAGTTAACATTCTGCCTGACATTTAAACAATCTAACAAAGTCAGATTGTGTAAATATGAAGAGAAGTAACCCAAGAAACAAGGAAATGAGGAAGCTCTAGACACTCCATCTCCATTACTATTGTGACATACATATGGAGCAGCCAAATAGTCCTCTAGACAAAACTTAATAACAAATTTGAACAATAATTGTCTAAACAACCTCATAATTTCTTAGTAGCAAACTTGGGCGAAGGAAAGACCAGACCTTAGACGGGTTCAATCAGTATGGCAGATAAAATTCCCCAAGCTTCAAGATTTCAAATGTAAGACAATATATAGCTAAGATTAGTTCCCAGATAAATAAACGCCTTCAACATGACAATATTGCAAAGTAAAAATCTCACGACAGACTTGCACGTTTTGTAACTACAAAAAAGAAGGCAGGTCTCAATTTTTCATGATGAGTTACAATACTTACTTGACAATTGCTCTTCTAGCTTTCCAGAAATGTTTCTGACCAATCATATCCACAACATCATCCGGAGATATGTCCAAGGGTTCGGCAGAGTCAACAATGGATGTGTCAGATGCATCGTCCCCTTTATCAGTATTTCTCACTGGTATTGACACGTCCACCTTGGTAACACAGGTGCCACTGCCCTCATTGGGTGTACATGGCTCTTCACAAGAACCCAAGCTGTCCTTTCGCACAAGGACATCATTTTTCTCTGTTCCCCTTCGCCGCATCTCAGGAACAGCATCACCAAGTGCACATACATTTGACTGCAACCATGCAGGCTGCTGTTGATTACCATGAGAACGTTTTTTCGGGTGTACAATTGCTTCATCCCCAGACTCAGCAAAATTTTCTCTAGTATGCAAATTATCACTTGAAATGCATGGATTTCCTCCATGTCTTGAATGGGGATCAATGGATGACGCACACTGGGTATCAATATAGCCAGTATTCTGAGCTTTGTTGGAATGACATGAATGCATCGAGCTAAATGGAGCCAGCTCTTCCACATTAGAACGTTTTCTCTGCAACTTGGACGCACCTGTATTTACAAATACTGGAACAGTGAAATCATCTTCGTCTCCGGCCTTCTTCCTCTGCTCACGTGGCGCCAAAGAACTGTTCAAGTTCCCAGCACCGGGCTGGAAAGAAGGCAGTTGATCGGCTAGAGTTGGTGGCGAGGATAAAGTCCTTTCAAGCCTACTCGCCTGCACATATGATGGTAATCAGTCTTACGGCATTCTACAAACTATTCTACCCATTCGATCAATATTCACAATCCCTTAAGATAACAGTGGGCAAAGCGTCACCTGGCTGGAAGACCCGGCAGGAGCCAAGTTACTTGGATTACGAGGCAAAACCCCAGAATTAAACCTTTGAGATGGAATGCTTAGCTGCTCATAAAGGGCCATCTTGTTCCTTGGAGGCGCTCTTGGGCCCCCTTTCTCTGTATCATTCACATGGAGCCTCGGGAATAATGGCCCCATCATCTTCTCATCGTCTTTCCCTCTCTTCATCCCAACTCTCTCTCTCTCTCTCTCTCTCTCTCTCTCTCTCTCTCTCTCTCTCTCTGATTCCACCTAAGCTTTTGAAATGAACAATCAACCACCTTCCATAAGCAACTGGAAGAACTATTTCGCCGAACTAACTAAAGAACCACAGAATCAGAAGCAGCAACAAACCTCGAGTAATCCACAACGACCAAATCTCAACTGGGTAGAGATCAGGATTCCAGAAGCAACAACCCTCTCACCTAGAAAGACGAAAAGGAGAATAGAAGGCTTGAAAAAGCGACGGCGGCGAGAGACCCAAGCTGCCGGCGAGAAAATGAAACAAAGAGAAGAAGCTGAAATTAGGAGGGAGAAATCGAAATCGAAATCGGGAGAGAGAAGGGGGGATTCTGTGAACGTGGGTTGGGAAATCAGTTATGCGAGATTTCGGCGAGGAATTGGTAAAGAGGAAAGGGCGACCGGCGGAAACGGGTCGGTGAGGATACACGAGGGATTTCAGGGGAGGAAACGGAGAAGAAAGACAGATGAAAACAGGTGTGGTGAATGGAGGAAAAGGCGAAAAGGGAAGCGATGGAAGAGATCAAAAAAGCGTTCTATTGTGGGACCCAGTCGGGTGTGGATAGACCTAGAAGAAGTTGATTGCCCTTTTGTGTGTTGTTTATTGCATTTTTATTTTTAATACGTTCTTTTGACAGCTCCCCAAATCTTTTATTTTGGTAAGAAAATGGGTGCAAAGTGACTAGGGATGACGTCGGGGGTGGGAATGAGTTATGGTGAACGGTGATATCATTTGATTAACTGTTTTTTTTTTAATCTTATGATTAAGATTTTTTTGGGTAATTTTGAAAATGAAAAAGTGACCACACACGATTATTCTATATAATCTATCCAAATTTTAGTTCTATCCTCTTTTCAGGTGACTACTTAAACTCAATATGGGTCCAACAGGTGGACATCCAATACTTGGTCGCCTTATATTTTTTGGGAGCCCATAGCGACTAGTATATAAAAGAGTTTGGCGTTGTGGTTCACAAGATACTAAGACCAAACACTCTCTTCTTCTCTTCACGTGGAAGATTAGAACATCAGGCATAGGAGTTAAGGTGGCTTGGTTGAGGAAGGTCGCAAAATCTCATGAATCGTGCTTTAGGAGTATCGTCCAGTTCAAAGTCGTCGTTCATATTCCACATCAAGACTCTGACGATCTACCATCATAAAAGATTTGTCTTAGAGAGAAAACTCATGAGCACATAAAATTGATGAAATATGATATATCTTCACTTAAACAGAAGTGAAGTGTTGATAAATGTCACTCTTTGCTATCTTACAAACGTTACTTATATAATAAATAACTTCTACTCAATGACATACCTATCGTCGACCATGATGACCGACTTCATACTACGAGTGATTATACATATCCTTGAAGTGACTAGATATACACTTATCGAAATAAAATTAATGAACTTATATAATTAAACGATGGGACAATCAATCACTCCCTACGCTCACACTTAGGTGTTGTGAACTTCAACTCGTTGACCGTTGTAGGAGTGGAATTGCATAAAAAATCAAACTAAGCATCACATCGGCCCAAATTTAATAGACATCGTACAATGAGGATGGGGATGGGCGAAAGCCGTTATTGGGCCGTTGTAATTTGTAAGTGCTCCTGGCATGGAAAATGAAGGGAGCCCAGCGAGGTCCATCCGAACTCAGAAGTAGCCACTTCTACTCTGTATAGAAAGTCTATCATACGATTACCAAATAAACAATCAATAATACGTGATGAGATTAATGGTGAAAATGTGATTAAATAATAAATTAATAGTTACTTAGATTAATTTCCAATTGTCAGCTAGAAATTAGTTAAATTTGATTTTCCATTGACGGAAAGTAATTAAATAGATTTTCCTATTTTATATTTTATTTCCATTTGGACAAATGACAACAACAGCTGGTTTCCGTTTCACCTCATTTTCCCAGCTGTATATATACGGGTAGCGGCCGGTGTGTTTTCCCTCGCCTTCTGCTTGTTTGTTAGTGATAGTCCGTAGCCGGGAAAACCCAAATGGAGACGACTTAGCAAAAACCACCGGCGAAGGCGAAATTCAGCAGTGCTCTGCAAGAGAAAAGCTAGCAAAGAAACACTTGCGCTGCAATCTTGACGGTTACTTGGATCAAATGGCGTCGTCGTCTTCTTCTCCCGCCTCCTCTTCCCATCCGCCGCCCATTCCTCCGGTTCCGAACGCCGGTAATCCAATTCCTCCTTCGCTCTTGCTTTGCGCTTTCCTTCTGTTAGCTCGCTTGAACTTGAGCGAGCGAAGAAACTAGAATGGAGTTCAATTGGAATCCGAATCCCTTGATTTCTTTATCGCGTTTAGCTTCACTGTTTTGCCTGAACTGTATGAATGATCGTTCGTTCGTTAGCGAAACCGGTTAGAGATTTTCTTGGTGCTTAACTTGATTACTATCATTCATCGCAGGCGGTGGAAACCTAGATCACGATGCTCAGTTCCCGCCGCTTCCGGTTCTAGTCGTCACCGAGCCTTCTCAACTTCCAGTTGAGTTCCTTAACCCGTCGCCGGACCATGAACTCGTCGTCGGCTTTGATTGTGAAGGCGTTGATCTCTGTCGCACCGGAAAACTATGCATTATGCAGGTAAACGATTTGTATAGCCGGAAAACCGTTTCCGACGTCACTCTGCTTTCTTCTTCGTTTCTGTTAGTGTGTGTATAGATTCGGTAGAATCTTCGTGCTTCTCTGGATCGTTAAGTATGGAATCCGTTTATTGCGTATATTTCCTGCGAATGCGATAATGGCGATCCAAAATGAAATTGATTCTCTGTTTCCAGCGTTCCTGCGTCCTTGTTTCTGTTAGTGTGTGTATAGATTCCGTAGAATTTACGAGCTTCGGTGGTCAGTCAAGTATGGAGTCCGTTTCTTGCGTATCTTTCCCTGCGATCACTGCAATCCAATTATGGACTCTACTCTCTGTTTCCTAGCCTTTCTGTGTCCTTGCTTCTCTTAGTGTGTGTATAGATTCTGTTGAATCTACGAGATCGGAGATTCTGTGGTTTGTCAAGTATGGAGCCCGTTTCTTGCCTATCTTTCCGTATGCTCGATGAAATCCAATAATGGACTCTAGTTCCTTGTTTGTGCCTTCTCACTGGTTTTCTTGCCTGATGGCAGCTTGCGTTTCCAGATATCATCTACATTGTTGATGCTATTGACGGAGGGAAGGCAGTTATGGAAGCTTGTAAGCCTGCACTGGAGTCGAGTCATGTCACAAAAGTAATCCATGATTGTAAAAGAGACAGTGAGGTCTGTATTCAGTGATCTTATTATGTTTCTTGCAGCTCCTTTAGATTGACTGCTAGCGAATGTTCACATTTTGTTCTGCTGATCTTTTGCTGTAGGCATTGTACTTTCAATTTGGCATTAAACTGCATAACGTCATCGACACTCAGGTAACGAGATTCTCAACTTGCTGTAGGCCTGTATCTAGTAGATGGAACTCTTGCCCTGAAGCTGTTACATTGGATCCATCATTTAAATCTTAGTTCAGCCTGTTATCAGTTATGGTAGTTCAGTATATGAGTCTTCAACTATTCATGACAAATGTTACCTATCCACCATTCTTTTGTCCAGATGTTTATACATTTTTACTCTACTTTTGCAGATTGCTTTTTCACTGATAGAGGAGCAGGAAGGACGGCACAGAGCACCAGATGACTACATATCGCTTGTTAGCCTGATTGCTGATGCAGACTATTGTGGTACTTACTTAATGTTTTGGATTTATTATATCCATTCATTATGGTGCTGAACTCTAGTCATTAGCTAGAATCATGTTAGAATGCTTGTCACTAGTAGCAAATCCTTCCTACTGATCTATGTTTAGGGTGGATCATCTGATGTGGACTAGATAGATATTCAGGCTGCATGTGTTGGTTTGTAAAAATGATATTGATGGGGCTACGCTGTCTAACGTTCCTCTGTATAAAAGGACATAGTTGTCAGCTGTTAACCATCAATCAATATATAGACAGACACAGATAGCTCTGCATGGACTTAGGTACTCCTGTGCAGTTGTGTAAAACTTTGTCTTCAGTCTCTTTGCCTCTTCTGTCAGATCGCTCTCCATGTGCTGCGAAATTGTTGTGAAGTGAATGTATGGATATTTGCATCATTCTCCTCTTCGCTCCTGATGAATGATAATGGCTCACATTTCAGGTGTAGAATATGCGGAGAAGGAAGAGGTTCGTGTTCTTCTTCGGCAGGTCGGTTAAAACATATCTATCCTTCGAATAGTTAATAATGGATGAGTTTCTCTTTTAGGATCTGTAGTTGACCAGATTTCAGTAATCAAGGTGTTAGATTAGGGTTGTCATCCTTCATATTTGATGTCATGTACTGTTTCTTGTCATTGAAATAGATTCTGTTTGGCATGTGTACATAAGGGTGTTAGCGCTCGCCTAGCTAAGCTTCACTTGTTTGCAATTGAGTCACTGCATGAAGTTTTATATGACTTTTCCCTTGTGCTCACTGCTTATCATCAGGACCCTAAGTTCTGGGAGTACAGACCACTTTCTGAGATGATGATACGTGCAGCTTCCGATGATGTCCGCTTCCTCCTCCACATCTATCAGAAGATGAAGGAGAGACTAAATGAAAGATCGCTATGGTGCCTCTCTGTTCGTGGTCAACTTTACTGCCGGTGTTTCTGCGTCAATGACAATGACTATGCTGATTGGCCACCTCTCCCTGTGCTTCCAGGTAAGTAGAGTGTATTTTCAGCTTTGTGTTTTTTATACTCCACAGATAGCCATGCCTAGTTAATTAATAGAGACTGATCTACTTGTATCCTTATAGTACTTGGCTTATACTTCGTGGTTACCAGTTTTGATTCTTGCATACACAGTGAAAAATTCTAGTGGTTAATTTGAGTGCATAATGTCTTCTAATTTAATGCGTCCACTACTGTCTGCATGACTTGTCTAGAGAAAGATGAAGGAAATAATGATGGCCCTGAGGAACAAATCCTCACTGTTGTCAATGTTCCACCTGGACAAATGGGACTTGTAATTGGAAAAGGTGGATCTACAATTCGGTTCATAAAGGAATCCTGCAAGTAGGCTCTCTCTCTCTCTCAGCTTGATCTGTTTACCAATTCTTGGCCAGCTAGGCACTTACGTTTATTGAAATGGATAATTCGCAGTGCTGAAATTTTCATGGGAGGATCAAGGGGTCCACCTGATAAGGTGAGATTTTCTAACCACCATTCCGAGGCATAGGGTCTCGCAATGGATCTAGCGTAAAAAAACCCTGCAGCTAAACATATTATATCATCATTGCAGAACTTTGTTACCTTTTCCACTAGTTGGCTTTTGATATTGTCACCATAAGCTGCATTATTTTCTTGCTCGTAGGTTTTCGTAATTGGATCCGTGAGAGAAGTGATGAAAGGAGCAGCAATTGTGAGGGGAAGGCTGATCACCTTCTGATTCGTTAAACTGACATGCTCGCTTCATCTTTGTAATAACCCCATTGTGAGTTCTCCCAACTCTTACTACTACTTCCATTTGCTTGATTTAACCGGTCTCATCATTTTACTACCGAGTGCTCACTTTGGCCATCTTTTTCTGATTTTCGTACAGCTTGCTAACCGATCATACTCTGTCAGCAAACAACGATTTCCAGCCCTCAAAACTTGGCTGGAACACAAAGTCTTGGCTCTGATCTTGGCTTTGAAGGAATACCATACTTGCTGTACCATTTTCTGTTTGGGCACACCACGGTATCAGCAGTTTTTTTTCTTCTTTTTTCTGATGCAAGTGTTAACTAGGAGAAACAAACTGTGGCTGAAGGGATTTCTAAGCCTCTAGCTATCTGCATTCTGCAGTTGTATGATTGAAGGCTTGTTGTCTCTGAGAGTTTTGGGATTCAAACTATATCCAGTGCAAGTTACGACACTACTTGTACTGTAGATCAAGAACCAACCGACGAAGGCCTCACAGTTTATTCGAAATTGATTGATAGTTGGATGCAGAATCCTTGCATGTTTCAATAAAGTTTTACAAATCTCTCTTTTAACAGAAACTCAAATAAACTCGAGACAAACGTGACCTTAAACAACACCAAATCATGAATGCCCTTTTCCTGATGTAATTGCCAACACAGCAAAACTATCCAGCCCTAAAAAAAACTTTTATCTTTTTGCCAAATGGAGACATGAGCATAGGAGTTCAACCGCGCAACATCAAAGGAACCCCATTATGCGATTACTTGAAAGCGCCAAACTGGTATTGTTGACTGCCGCCGAGGCTAGAGAAGAATTGGTCTGCTCCTGTTCCGGCAGCAGGGGTTGACTGTGGCTGTGAAGATGCAAACCCAGACGAAGGTCCTGTCGTAAACCCTGACATGCCGAGACCAGACCCTGATCCCATTGCCCTCCCCATGTAAAATGTTGGGGGTGCTGCTGCCGACTTCTCCTTTTCTTCTTGTCCTCCACCGAGATCGCCCATCACTCCAACATCAACCAGGGATATCTTCTTGGCTGCATTAACAACAACAAATTGTTTGAATTGTAACTGCAAGAAATATCTGAACACCACCATTCCACATTTCCTCTGTTTATGTCCTCTATTAGTTTCGTCGAATCAATTGATACTCAGAGAGACATACGTACAAACACCATCAGACAAAAGAGCTAAGAAGAGATGTTACTTACGTGCAGATATGTTGAGATCGATTATCCCACGGCTCAGCGAATCAGCCCAGATCCCAGATTTCACCTGAAAATTCTGGTTTTTTGGTGGAAGCTGTGCTGGATTCTCAATTGTGCCAGCATCACTTGTAGGTGGATTCTTAGTAGGTTCCGTAGTACCTGAAGTGGTACTAGAGCTGAAGTCGCCAAAAAGATCAGATCCATCGAAACTGTTTATCGGGAGTGCAGCAAAAGGGTCTACAACACTGGTAGTTGCAGCATTGAATTCCACAGGCTTTTTGGACTCTGGCACAGCTGGTGGTTCGCCGGCAGAAAAAAAGTCAATTGCTGATGGAGCAACGGCAGCAGCAGCCGGTATGGCAGGTTGAGAAGCAAACAGATCAACCTAAGTCTCACCAAACAAGAAGAAGAAAACCCTACAGCTTTAGCCACCTGATTTTTGCAAACTCATTCCACCTAACCATAAATAAGGCATGTAACGTGAATTCTAAAGGACAATCATGTCCACCTTTGCATTAAATTCTAAGCTGCTTTTCTTCCTTGGTGCTGGTTATTGCAGGTTTACAGAAGTTCGGCAGAATGAGATTGTAATAAAGTGAAATTATATTACTAGGTCCTACCAGGACAATTCTATCTTTTGGTAGGTTTAATCTCCAGACTCCAGCAAGATGTACATTATGGAGACAGATAAATAATCCACTAAACTCTGCCCTTATAACTCATTGCAAATAGTCCTTTTCCAATGAAAAAGAAGGCACCAATCACAGAACAAAGGTCCATGTTTCTCTTTTATGTTCAAACAGCATATTGAATTGTATCTCAAATTTATGCAGAGAATCGAGGTGTGCCAATATCTAACCTGTGCTTGAGGACTTGGTACCTTGTCGACCTGAGGTTCTGCTGATACAAAATCTGCATCAGCAAACAGATCAACATCTGCAGAACTGCCGTTCTTAACAGAGGTTTCTGCAGGAACGGATGTAGGTGCATCCAAGAGATCCCCCACCAAACTCTGTCCAAACAGATCGACCTGGCTAGAGATTTCAGCAGTCGACTCTGCCAATTATGGAGACAATATGCAAAAGAAAAAAACAATAATATGCACCTATATAGAAAGAATCTAGGAAATCTAGTATATCAGATGGTGCCATGAGAAAAAAAAAAATTATAATGGGAAAAAATAGCCACTTACTACTTCTCGAATTTCCCCGTGGATCAAAATCATCATCCAAGTCATCATCAATAGAAATTGAATTTGGTTTACTAGTCTCTCTCAAGTTTGCTGAAGTTTTCGATTCATCAGGCGAAAACTTAGGCTGGCCCTTGCTGTAGTGAAAGCAATTCAAACCGGGAAAATAAAAGTCAGACTGAGAGATCAAGATGCAATACACCAGGGTACAATCTATGCTTTTAACTGTATACTACAATAAAAAAACCTTAAGAGCCTTCAGAATTGTCAATTGCAGTTCAATTCAGACGTAAACGAATATGTAAAAATCCTCCAACAGAAAGGAGACTTTGTTTCAAACCTGCGTAAGCCAGTAGAGCCCTTGTTTACGTTGCTTCCACTATTACCATCAGCATCACGTCGTGGTACATATGCATCCTTATCGGTCTTTTTGTAGCTATCTTTGAAACCATCAGTATCTCTCCCACCACCGAAGCCCCCATATCGATCACTACTACTATAGCTGCTACTACCAAATGAGGCTGAACTTGCCCTGGAAGTGATTCCAGAAGACGAAAGACCAACATACCTAAGGATGGCCAGGTATAAAGATTCAGTAAATAAAGCACTTAACCAAGCAAAGCAGATACAAGTTATAGTTCCCAGTCCTTAAAGCAAAAAACTCACTTGTCACGATTGGCAGCAGCTTTATTCCTTGCTTCCTGTATCTTCTCCTGGTTATTCAGAAGCCCTACGATAGTTTCAGCCTTCTTCCTCACATTGATCCCCACGTCCTTCCCGCTTGGCTCAACATATTCAAAACTTGTAAGCGACTGAGCCCACGAACATAAAAGGTGACAGAAAGTTATAAGAGCAAGTTACAGATCCACAAAAACCCAGTGAAAACAAGAGAGTTACTAGTAGTTCTCACGGAGATCTGAAAAGTGTGCTCTATAATGTCATCCACAGCGCGCTCTGAACCATGTGCCACCAGATACTCTATGACAGACAATGCCTGGCACCGAACCAATTTAGTTAATACACACTAAAGGGTTGTGGAAAAAGAAGATAACTGTTGCAGTGACTGAGATAAGAAAGCTTTTCTGTTCCCTTTGCAAACCTTGTAGACAAGACGCCAATCTTTGCCCGTCTCGCCCAATCGCGTCCACAGCACATTCATAATCATCTGGCATTCAGTGCTGAAGTAAATTGATATGACAACACATTAGAAATTCAACCAGGAATGAATCGGAAAAAAAGGAAGAGAAAGCATTACAACATAGCAAGTAGAAAGTACAAAGAACTGACAATTTCCTGGTAGCCAGAGAAATCTCTTGCAACGCAGTGCCATGAGGCCCCCATGGCTCATCGTTCGTGGCATCCAGTACCTTCACGAAAGGTAACAGATAATTTGGAGCAGGGGATACACACACCATAGAGAGAACAATCAGAGAGGAACCCAGCTCCCTAATCATTCGATTGAAATTAACCAATAAGAAAAGCACAAACACTGAGTTAACTACCTTCTGTTCGATTTCAGGAACCTTCAAAACCTTGAGATTAACTTCTCGCTTTCTGAAAGGCAAGCCAAAAGGGTTAACGAATGAGTCGAGAAATGAAAAGGACGATGGAGGGGGAAATGGCGGGTAGAATGGTAAGCTCACATTTCGCGGACAGTCTGATCGATTACTTTCATGAAATCCATGGCAGACGGATCTGTGAAATCGAAGAACAGAAACCCATAACTTCAATTTGAATTATATAAAAACCCAGAAGGGGACATTAGATCTAGGGAGCGAGGGGGCACCTTGGAGTTCAGATCTTGCGAAGCAATGGATATGATGATGATGATGCGGCTGCTTGATAGTCGAATTCTTTTCAAATGTTTTTGTTAATGAGATGATAATGATATAATTTTCAGGTGAATCGAGAAGGAACGGAGCCGGGAAAAGGCTCCTCCGTTCCCGTCGGTACTTCCGTTTGGTTTTGTTTCTTTTCTCCGTTCGTTTGGTTTTCGGGTTTGGAGGTTTTTCTTTCTTGCCTTTTCAACACTCACCTTTTCATTCTTCTCATCCGGTCTCTTTCTCTATTCGTGACCTTGTGAGTGTTTGGTTCGCTAAAAAAACACTCCTAAACGGACATACTTTTCCATTCATGTGGTGTTTTTGGCTGTGGGGGTGTGCAACAATTGGTATCATATCAAACTAACATTTGGATTGGATCATATTGGTTAAAAAGTAAAGTGATTAGATTTTTTGTTTCGTAAAATTTGTAAATACTGAAGAAATTATAGTTTGGTATTTGTCAGATCAAATTGGATTCAAAGTAATGATAGTTTGGTTCCTAATTCTGATATTGTTTTTACTATTATATAGTTGTTATCGCTGTTTGGCTTGGCTCGTATTGAACCGGACAACTGCACATCTATAGTTGGAGTTTTTAACATTTATTCGTATGAGTTATTTGGGTGCAAATAACCCGTTTGTCTACAAAAGTTGGTGATGAGTTATTTGTAGTTGAGTTAATTTGAAATAACTCATTAATGAGTTACTGTCAATACCTTGACTCGCTATGACACAACTACCTAACAATGGCCAAGTGTGACCAATGAAAGGGACTGCAGTATAGTGGCTCAAGTAATAAATATCGAATCCACGAGTCTCTAGAGTTACTATTACTCAGCTTCAGTTCATTATCTAGCAAAACAGATTAAGATGAAAGAACTAAAACTACTCTAGCAAACTACAGTTAAAGTTATTCTAATTACAGGTTGGGAACTCACTTAGGTATGATTCCCCCTAGCCACTAGCCAGATTAATGATTGATGATCTCTAACCTGTTTCACTTTCATTCACAATGCGAATCCTTGACTAGACCTTGAGTCTCGACTAAAGGAACAAGGCCCTCTTGAGTCGATTGCCTAGAGGGACGTATCCTTCTCTAGAACAACCGATCAAGGCGTTTTGAACTAGACTCCCTCTATCGAAAGAGGTTCTCAATCGATACAAAGCAGTGAATCAACCCTCAACTAAAGCAATCGATCCACTACTATCAATCTATGGTGCTCTATTGACCTAATCAGGTATTCGCTCTCATAGGATCAAAGCAGAATCAATAATCT
The DNA here is from genome assembly GCA_946122785.1 of Linum tenue. Lineage (NCBI taxonomy): Eukaryota > Viridiplantae > Streptophyta > Magnoliopsida > Malpighiales > Linaceae > Linum > Linum tenue. The sequence goes on along the minus strand of CAMGYJ010000005.1, from coordinate 127,632 downwards.
CGACTAAAGCAGAATTGAATCGTGAAAACATGCATAGATTGAATATGAACTCAAGATTATCAAGTCAGAGTACTCATACAATCATCCAATCAAACAACCATAGCTAGGGTTCCTCAAAACCTAAGTGAAGGGAAGTTACTCCATAGAGAAGAGAGAGACTGCAGTAAGAATCTTCAGATGATCAGTCTTCAAGTCCGGGCTTGTTCCTCGAGCTTCCAAGGCGAAGAAATCCTCCAATTCCACTCCGAGAATGCCCTCAAATCGCCCTCTCTTTCTTTGGTTCGTCCCTTGGGTGTTTGGGATCCAAAACCCAGCTCTCCCTTGCAAAAACGCACAAAACCGGCTTTTATCAGCTGCCCTCGCGATACCCGGTCGAAATACCCGGTCGGGTATTTTGGGTCTCGACCGGGTATAATTGAAGCGCACCGTTTCGTCCTCAGGGAAAATCCCCGGTCTACCACCAAAATCCCCGACCGGAGATTTAAGGCCATCGCCCGGGCCCCCTTCTGCTTCTCACGGGTGCCAAAAACGATAAATACCCGGTCGGGTATTTTGCCATCCGACCGGGTATTTTCCTCCTGCAGCCCCCTTAGTCCCAACTCGGCTCCTTTCGACCCAGAACTCGTTTCTCCGCCTCGATTCCAACGCCGGGTCCTGAAATATGACATAAACACACAACCTAGCGTGAAATCGGCTTAAAACACGAGATTCCACATCACAAACGGCTTCAGAATAGGGGTGAAAACATGTGCAATTATCGGTCTATCAAACTCCCCCACACTTAACCGTTTGCTTGTCCCCAAGCAAACCAAGTCAGACACTAGGTAAGCTTAAATATTTCAATCAACCAACATTGGGGACAAGTCATAAAGGCACAAAACACGTTAATCGCACTGGTTTTCAAACATCAATACATGCACAACCTCAATAACAACCTGGACAACCACCACAAAGGACATTCGAGTGCAGCAAATCGAGTAAAGGAAGAGTCTCCCGTATGTTCACTGGCCAACCTAGACTTGATTCAACCACTTACTCAAAACAGTCAGCTCATGCATCCAACTCAAGACATCATAATAGAGACCGAGCAATCTAGGTCCTCACCGGGGTACAAGAGCGTATAGAAAATGAAAATGAATCACTCACTCTCGACCAGTGGGGTCAGGACAATTTGATGCGAAAGATGCGCATGCTATTTCTCTCAATACCTATCATCTCTTCACCATGATGGCAGCCTCTAAATGCTAGAGTTCACATGTGGGGTGTCACCACTAACTAATCAGGAGGTCTTAGACACAGGTTCAAATGACTGGCTAGGGTCTTGGACATGGGGAAAAGGCCTTTTAAGTGGTGGAAGTATTCATAGCAAAAGGTTCCACATTTTCCAAACACACAATCACAGTCAAACAACCCGGTATTTTCTTTCTGCTATTCTGCATTACTCAATATCTTAAGAGCACAAGAGCGAAGGAGGCATAAACATCAGTATTTCCAAGCCAGACTGCTAAGAAACACTACTTACTGGGCATTATTCAGATTTTTAGTAGTGGCTCTCTTTTGCTTTCAATTTTTTTCTTTGTTTTTCTTTCATTTTTCTTTTCATTTCTTAAGAGAGCCACCACTCCTGCACATATTTCAAACATCCGCCCAACTTTTAAGCACTACCTCCAACACTCACATAGACTTTAGCAGATTTATAAAAAACCACACTGTGGAACCTTCTACAAGATGCAACAAGGGTGATTTTTTCCATTATAGACCAAAAGAAAGGATAACACACGGCTCAAAGGGGCTAACTAGGGGATATGACACATCAGGACAGTCAGTTTTGGGCGTGGGCTAATCCTATGCCCCCATCATTTTAGCTAGTGACAACGTGAATGCTACACATCATGGAAGAGGGATCTATCGCACAAGAAAGAAACGAGCCGGCTCAAATCTCACATGGCTACCTATATGCTCTATCTCACATTCTGATACCCTGAACTAGATGCATAAACGACTGTCAAGGACAAGTAATCAGATCAAGTCAGATCAAGTCACAGTTGGCAAGCAAACAGTTGAAAAACTGAACCCCTACATCGTTCTACTGCACATCTCAGTCCTCATCATAGGTTGTCCTAGTCGCACACAAGTTGGCATGCATTAATTCAAAAACCAATCAACTCATCTATCAAAACACAGTGCCAATATGATCAAACAGCAGTACTTGGAGCCCTCAAATCGTAAGATTCGGACAGCGGACTAGGCTCCAAGCACCATCGTAATTATTCCAACCGATATAAAACATCCCCCCCACACTTAAGCACGACATTGCCCTCAATGGAGTAGAGGGAGAGATAAGGGGAACGATGTTACCGGGTCAAGGGTGAATGATGGTGGACGAGGCAGGCGGTGCATTCCATGAGGAGAGAGTGGTCGAAACACAAACACCACACAAAATCTCACAAAGGTTGAGTTATGGACTCTAAAATCAAAGAACAAAACTGACTCAACCGAAGAGAAATAGGGAAAGAAATGCAAACCGACTGGTTGGGTTGCCTCCCAACAAGCGCTTCGTTCACGTCGTGAGCCAGACGATGGCTCCTAAGTTTCGCTCCATGCTAGAACCTCCTTGAAGTTGAGGTTCTCGTCGATGAGGTGGAGTCTCAAGTCCCGAGCATGTGGTGCGGCAGGTGATGAAGGCTCGTGTACTTGATGCAGATGAAGTCTCCACCCTCGAGACCTCTTCTTCTCTTCTCTCGTCTCATTGCCCCAAACCAGATAAGACAGCATCGATTGGCCACCATCGCGTCCACCAAGAGGGACCGATGTCGATGTGGCCTTGGTCTGGCAAAGAGACACTGCAAATGGGTCCTTGCTGAGCAATTCCTCGAAGTTTGGTGGAGATATCACATGTAACTCATGGCCGGTGCAAGCCTCTTCCACCTCAACTTCGTCCTCAGCCTGGACGCCAATTGCTTCTTCAACCTCCCTTTCTTCTTCATGTGGTATCACCCCTGGGAAATGATCAAGAATTCCTCCTGCTTCGCTTTCGTCATCCTCCACAACCTCTTTCTGCACCCTTTCTTGCTCTTCTTCTTCTAGCACGGATTGGAGAGCAAGTTGCCAAGCAATTTCTTTCATGAGATCTTCTTGCATCTCCCCACTCATGCCCACCTCTTCAAAGCTCAGTGTGGGATGTGGGAAAGGGTGGCCGGCTACGACAGGACATTCCTGATCATGATCATCACGGGAGCTCTCCGTGACAACTTCTGTGTGCTCCACAATGTCCTTATAGCCTTCTTCTTCCTCGTCCTCTTCTAGTATGGTAGCAGACGGGTGATCTTGAGCAAGTTGTGAGCAAACTTGCTCCACCCACTCTGTTTGCTTCGCTGAGCGTTGAGCAGCCTCCTCCATATCATGGAGATATGAGGGATCGGAAGAGGAAAGGGCTTGGATGTGAAGATCCATTCTGCGATTGCGTCTCTTGGAGTCCCGAACAAACTGCTCCAGGAGAAGCTTCAGTTCATAGTTTGGATCTGGCTGTGGAGTGTAGCATGGCTCTGCAGAATGGCCCGTGAAGGCCGCCATGGGTAACTCCAGCGCTGATGGCCCTTCTGGTTGTGGGAGAAAGTCTTCTTGGTAATGAGATTGTTCTTGATATGCCCAGGGGTCAGATTGTTCTCCATAGTAAGGGGGTTGGTACTGGAACCCGGATCCATAGTCTTCTCCTCCTTGATTGCTCCAGGGTGTCTCGGGGTAATACCACTCAGATGGTGGTGGATACCCCCAATGGTTGGAGAAGCCATGAGGATCCATGATTCAGATCTGCACCAACAAAAACAAAAACACCCAAGTGAAAAGCAAGGGTGGAAAAGAAAAGAAAAACGCTAAAGTAACAAACTTCTGCCTTTCCTAATACTCTAGAAAGTCCCCGGCAACGGCGCCAAAAACTTGACTCGCTATGACACAACTCCTAACAATGGCCAAGTGTGACCAATGAAAGGGACTGCAGTATAGTGGCTCAAGTAATAAATATCGAATCCACGGGTCTCTAGAGTTACTATTACTCAGCTTCAGTTCATTATCTAGCAAAACAGATTAAGATGAAAGAACTAAAACTACTCTAGCAAACTACAGTTAAAGTTATTCTAATTACAGGTTGGGAACTCACTTAGGTATGATTCCCCCTAGCCACTAGCCAGATTAATGATTGATGATCTCTAACCTGTTTCACTTTCATTCACAATGCGGAGAATCCTTGACTAGACCTTGAGTCTCGACTAAAGGAACAAGGCCCTCTTGAGTCGATTGCCTAGAGGGACGTATCCTTCTCTAGAACAACCGATCAAGGCGTTTTGAACTAGACTCCCTCTATCGAAAGAGGTTCTCAATCGATACAAAGCAGTGAATCAACCCTCGACTAAAGCACTCGATCCACTACTATCAATCTATGGTGCTCTATTGACCTAATCAGGTATTCGCTCTCATAGGATCAAAGCAGAATCAATAATCTCGACTAAAGCAGAATTGAATCGTGAAAACATGCATAGATTGAATATGAACTCAAGATTATCAAGTCAGAGTACTCATACAATCATCCAATCAAACAACCATAGCTAGGGTTCCTCAAAACCTAAGTGAAGGGAAGTTACTCCATAGAGAAGAGAGAGACTGCAGTAAGAATCTTCAGATGATCAGTCTTCAAGTCCGGGCTTGTTCCTCGAGCTTCCAAGGCGAAGAAATCCTCCAATTCCACTCCGAGAATGCCCTCAAATCGCCCTCTCTTTCTTTGGTTCGTCCCTTGGGTGTTTGGGATCCAAAACCCAGCTCTCCCTTGCAAAAACGCACAAAACCGGCTTTTTATCAGCTGCCCTCGCGATACCCGGTCGAAATACCCGGTCGGGTATTTTGGGTCTCGACCGGGTATAATTGAAGCGCACCGTTTCGTCCTCAGGGAAAATCCCCGGTCTACCACCAAAATCCCCGACCGGGGATTTAAGGCCATCGCCCGGGCCCCCTTCTGCTTCTCACGGGTGCCAAAAACGATAAATACCCGGTCGGGTATTTTGCCATCCGACCGGGTATTTTCCTCCTGCAGCCCCCTTAGTCCCAACTCGGCTCCTTTCGACCCAGAACTCGTTTCTCCGCCTCGATTCCAACGCCGGGTCCTGAAATATGACATAAACACACAACCTAGCGTGAAATTGGCTTAAAACACGAGATTCCACATCACAAACGGCTTCAGAATAGGGGTGAAAACATGTGCAATTATCGGTCTATCATGACTCCAATTCTTCCAACTCTTGAATCGTGAAGTGTGGGCATAATATACCAGCAACGTCTTATGTTTAAGGGACAGAACTCAATCCGGGGAGAGGATTCTTCTGTGGCCCATATTGGAAGGTAATTTAGGCATTTTTTTTAGTTGGGGGATTTTATTCGCAAAGAACAACTCACTTCATCTTTATTTATTTGTCAGGAGCCTGCAAAAAATTGTCTATTCTAGCGTTGGGTGGATCAGCGTAATGATGAAGAGGAAACACCTAGCTCCAATGTGATTGTGGCAGATGATGAAGACATTAGGATGAAGTATGCTTCGATGGAGATTCATGTTACGAGCTTGAAGGAGAGCTTGAAACTTGTTGAAGAGAAAGTTGAACGAAGGAAGCAGGCTAACAAATGTTTGTTTGATGATTTAGTTAGCATTAGGGAGAAAACACTAGGCTGGTAGGGGAACTGAAGTTGGCCAATGCTCGTTTCTTGTTTGTTTTGTTCCTTTTCGTAGGACTGCTTGTAGGCATTGCCATTGCCGGACTGAAATGAAGTCTTCAAATGAACATCTATTCTATAACTTATGGCTCGAGTTTATTTACGATGTTGGCAAACAATCATGTTTCTGTATGTTATTGAATCTGACGTTGAGGAATCTTGTCTTTATGATAAGATTCTGACAGTAAGTAAACAACGATAGCGTCATCTTACAAACATACCATTGAAACATCCTGAAATTGTTCGACATAAGATGATCAATATCATAGTCTGAACCATCCACATACATAATTGTGTTGGTCAGTTACAAAGGCTGCCACTGTCTAGTTTTTCAAAATTAATCCAATGTTTGGGAATCTTACATGATTTCCGCAGGATATAAGGCAACCATATTTGCCCAAATTAAAGATGATATCCATAATATCCATAATCTACGACCATTTTCCTACTGCTGCTGGGTCGGCTGTGTCGCTGGTGGCTGTGATCCTCCTTCAGCAATCACCGTAGGCGTTGACCCAGTACCAAGGTTGCCGTAAGGCCTGCCACTTCTCAACACCCTTCCTGGTCTAGCTGGACCATTTAGTATCACATACGTGTTTCCTAAATCTGTGTGCAACACACCAATTCCTTGGTTGGCCTGCAAATAATTGAAATGAGTTACTATACCGCTAACATTGTTAAGTTGTCGAGTACAATGAAACGATGATCTTACCATCCTAACTTCTCTATCTTCAGCACATCTACTAGTGACAACACGATTGATGTGTGCTTCCTACCATGAACAAAGAAAAGAGCATTCAACCACCACTTGATAAGTTCATTTACGTGTTATCTAACATTCCATTCTATCATGAAAGCTAATTTGCGATGGTCCTCTTACCTGAATTCCGCCATCTAGAGGGCATGTTCTGGCATTGTGGTCAGCTTTCCTACACTTTGAACATAACCCTGGTCTTCTTTTCACTTCCGAGGGTTGACCTTCCTCATTTGCAGCATCCCCTCCATCCCTCTCCTGCCTCCTTCGAACATCCCTCCCTCCACCAGTAGCAACTCCTCCATCCCGCTCCTGCCTCCTTCGATCAGACCTTCCACCACCACCAGTGGCAGCCCCTCCATCTCTCTCCTGCCTCCTTTGATCATACCTTCCACCACCACCAGTAGCACCCCTTGGACCTTCAACGTTCCTACTTCCTTCTCCTCCTTCCAAATTCTGCACATTTATCCAAACACATTTTATATGACACGATGGTTACAATTTGCACAATTTATCCAAACGCATACAACACCAAACTTACCCGTTCTGCCCGAAGAACCGGACAAGTCCTCACATTGTGGTCAGGAGAATTGCACTTCTTACAATGCATTACAGACCGTCTCTTCCTCATAGCAGATCCATCACTGCCATGTCGAACTGTCTCAATCTCCCCTGGTGTTTTCCTCCGTTGCTTCTTCTGACGTCCAGGTAAGACCTTGAATTTAGGAGGATAAATTGGATAGCCTACTGATTCTGGCCAAGCTTGCTGGCCTTCAATGGTAGGAATACCAAATTCATATGCCATCTTGTATGACCCAACAGTGTAGTAAGGAGACACGACCTCACTTGGCTCTATCCTAGACCATTGAAGGCAAGCAATTGCATGTACACATGGAATTCCAGTCAATCCACACGAACCACAACTGCATGTATGTTCGGCCAAGTCCAACACATACAACCCAAGCAATTTCACTACTTTCCCCTTCCACTACAGCCCAAGCAATAGGGAACATCCTGTTGTCTCCATCTTTACCAACGGCAATCAAAAGCATCCGTTTAACCTCACCTTTAAGAAAGCACCCATCCAAAGCAAACATTGGTCGACAGGCCCTAGTGAAACCCCTTCGCAGCCCACTAAAACCAATGTACAACCTCTTGAACAACACTCGATTGGGCACATTAGACGGGTCAACCTTTAGAATAAAGGTACCGTCTCTATCCAGCTCGTTCAAAGCACCAACATACCTCCTAATCTTGTTATACTCCTCTATCAACGACTCTCCTAACATCCGCTTGGCATATGTTCTCGCCCTATAGCATTGCCTCCTAGAAATTATAACACTATGCGTTTGCCTCAGCTCCAACATCATATTCTTTACCTTCCAATCAGGCTCCCTTCGAAAACGTTCAATGTACTTCTTAGCCACCCAAGTTGCATTTGCAACCTGCATCCGGACAACCCTAGGACAATTGTGATCCTTCCCAAGATTCTTCACCATAAACAAAGAACGAGCATGCCAACTAGCGTAGATATACCACCCACACTTCTGGCGACATTCAGCTCGCTTCTTGTTCTTGTCACTTCTCGTCCACTTGATATCGGCTCCAATTGAGATTGAATGCTCCTCCACTGCCTCTTTGAACTGCTCCGGAGAATTGAAGTTCATTCCCACCGTGAACTTTAGTGTAGAATGTTCACATCTGGGGTCGTAGTGGGGACCGTTATAAATAGGATCAGCTGGCTCTTCGTCTAGATTCCCACGAACATGTCATGAGTCAACCGAACCTCTATATTTTGATTCGGGTGGAGTTCGGTTTCCCACTTCTTCTGCCCTTTCATGTGGTATATCTTCAGCTTCGGGTTGAGTTTGGTTTCCCCCTTGTTCTGTCTGTACATGTGGGATAGCTTCAGCTTCTTCATCTTCACCTCCCATAGCTTGTGAGGCAACATCCTGTTCGGTCTGCTCATAATCAGTTACAGATTCCTGCTCCACAGCTTCACCAGTTGCATCTTTGGTGGTACGAACGCTCATCTGTCGTGCTCTAATCCCTTGATTCTCCAAAGCATCGACGAACTCATCATCAAAAGTGCGCACATCATCATCCATAAGATGGATGATGTCTCGATTCTGTGACTCATCATGACCTTCTGTATCACCGTCGTCACTCAAGTCTCCACCAGCATCTTCATTATCTCCAACTTGAGTTTCTATACCTTCCATAAAGATAACGATTTTCCCATTTTCAACACCATGAATCAGTCCATCCATAACCTCGGTGTCGGACCTTATTTCAACCAGACCATTTCCCAAATTATGCGATGGAGCCATATACCACAAGCGCTCGACCCTAGCATATTCAAAGTGGACGACCCCAAGCTGTTGTAACTGGAAGTAGGAGATGTAGTCTAGGTCCATGTCAACTTCTTCAATCTTCCCATTTAGGTAGCGAGGAACCTCCTCAGAATCGTCCATTTTCCCACCATGGTGGACTATCAATTCCAAGTACGTAGTCATCCTGCACATTACATAACATGGTTACTATTACAAATCCTCGATTATATTAATCTAATCGCAGTCTAGGGTCAATAATTTTCTACCATTAAAAGCATTCCCCAAAAGTTGCTAAAAGACAACTTTGCAATATACCAATCCACAAACCCGTGTCCTTTCTGAATTGAATATTACAACTCCAAGACCACGAAATCACTATACATGGATGGAAATGACCAGAAGGTGCTGCTGGAATTGAATTCACACATGTTGCTCAACTCGCAAAGGGGGGTAATTTCGTCTTCACGGCTTCGTCGTGGTTCCTGCTTTCCCCTTCTACTTCCAGCGAATCTTACAGAGCAAAGCCACTTACTAGCTACCACATTTACTTTCTTGTACGATTACCACCTTCCTTCCGCTTCCCAACTACTTAATTGACCTTCAAATAGCTCCACAACTCCAGAAAAACGGACACGCCCCTTCGCACCAAAACCCTAGAAATTTTGGGCAAAACAGAATTCCATACCGCCCGATACCTCTGCTAGTAGAGGCATCATCTACTCCTCCCAAGACGATGATACAAGCACTCGCGCAAGGTCGCCGACGATGATTGTAGAAGAAATCGAGGATGGGTGTCGAAGCTGTCGTCCGAAAAGGTTCCTCCCTGCCCGCCGTGCCCGAAGGTTTCGAAGCTGCCGTCCGAGGATGTTCGTCCCTGCGCCGCGCTCGATGTTCGAGATGTTGACAGACTGCGGAGCTCGCGAATCGACTCCCCGTTGTTCATCGGGGAGGAGAATCGGGAGAAAGGTTAGGGTTCTTGAGTTTTTTTGGGGGAAGTCGAGGGAAGGGTAAATGTGATTCGGATTGGGTGAAACCCCGATTTCATTTGCCTTTTTTTTTAAATTTGACGTGTAAACACGGGCCGGGGTTTGTAAATAGAAAAAGCCACATAGACGAACACATCAGCGATGACCTGTCAAATAATTCAAAATTAACGGTCAACGGTAGTCAACCATAACAGTAAAATACTTTGGGACACAATTGTCATATCAAATACTTTAGGACACAAATGACACAATGTTAATAGTTCGGGTTTCCAAGTGGTATTAGCCCAAAGATTTTTAATTTGATGTGTGTGGTTCAGTAAAAGACGAAGTAACATGATTGTGAAAATTTTTTTGAACCCGATATCTAAAATTTAATGCTACTTATTATATGCGCTCCATTCAAGATTTTGTTTGATTCTTTGATTTAATCCGGTGGACCAGTACATGCAACAGACAATCCATGGAATAAAGATTCCTAATTAATTTATGCAACAAATTAAGAAAGGAAACGGTGTCTCTATGTAGATAATGTCAGAAAGGAAGAAAAGAGCCGAAAACGCACTAGGATTGAGCTGGAGCTGATGATGGTATTGGTGGGCATTAATTCCATTTGGGCCCAAACCAAACAAAATCAGCTTTTCACCGTTACAACACACGCTTCCACTCCTCCACTTCTCTTCTGTTGTGTTACATCTTTGTTTGACTATAAAGCAAAAAAGAGGAATTTAAACAACTTGCTTGAGAAGTGAGAGAGTATTTATAACAGGCTAAATTTGTACGATACAGGTATATTTTCATTTTGTATTATAAAAGATTTTTTTGGTTAATTGCATGGTTGGTCACTCGACAGCTAACGGAGAGTGACCATAAATGAATGGTTTTTGTAAAGTTAGTGACCAAAAATGGATTTAAATATTTCGAGTGACCAAACATGAAAGCTTTTTGTAATGTCAGTGACCAACCATGCAATTAACCAAAAAAATCTTTTATAATACAAAATGAAAATAAACGGCGTCTGTTAAGTGATGACGTGGCTGACGGATTCGCCTAATCATCACCTTTTAACCTAAAAATTGACTCACCCGACCCGCCATGTCATTTAAACCCTCCATGTCAGCCAAACCTACCAAACCTCTAACCAAACCAGACCAGACCAGACCCCTAAATAAAGAACTGACCCGACCCACCAGTTAATCTACCCACCTTTGACTAAAACCCTAATCGAAGACAAATCCATCTGCCTCCATCCCGCGCCGCCTTCCTCCCTTTCGTTTTACCAGAGGTGGGCTAGTGATTTCGATTTGAGCTCAGGGTTCAAGGAGCTCGAACGCGTAGACCTCTACGACAGCTTCTTTCCTCAGCGGCCTTCCAGGCTTCAGGCACAACTCAGCGTGCGCCGGAGTAGGCTTGGAATCAGGTACGGCGGAGCCCGTCTCGCCGTCGACCCAGAGTATCTTTCCGTTACTGGCCACCGTGACGACACCATACACTATCCTATCGAACAGATCGCGACACCCGTTGGTGTCATTGAAGAAATTGGGCTGGCATAGGACCGGGATCTCAAAGTGCAATCTGTAGACGTTGTACGGCTGGAGATCCACCAAGAAAGAACGATTGCCGTCTTTGTGAAGTGGGCGTATCGCAGTCTCGCCGATCGACTCCTGGAACGCCGCCGCCAAGAGAGGCGTAACGACGCTGATCAAAGAAAAGGTTGTGTGGACGGGGATCGGCCTGATTCCGATGTATCGGAGCGCGATGTGGAGGTTGCCCATGGCAGGCATCAGAAGTCGCAGCTGGGAAGGACCGAGGGCGCCGTCGCCGATGGAGATCACGGCAGTCTTGGAGGGCAGAAAGAAAGCCGGGATGTTGGAGTGGAGCAACTTGACGGCGACTCTGGGATTGGAGGCAGATTGATTGGTCTTCGATTAGGGTTTTAGTCAAAGGTGGGTAGATTAATTGGTGGGTCGGGTAAGTTCTTTATTTAGGGGTCGGGTCTGGTTTGGTTTGGTTAGGTTTGGTTGACATGGAGGGTTTAAATGACGTGGCAGGTCGGGTCAGTCAATTTTCGGGTTAAAACGATTAGGCGAATTCGTCAGCCACGTCATCACTTAACGGACGCCGATAACGGCGTTGAACGGAAGCTAACGGAGAGTGACCATAAATGAACGGTCTTGTAAAGTTAGTGACAAAAAATGGATTTAAATATTTCGAGTGACCAAACATGAACGCTTTTTGTAATGTCAATGACCAACCATGCAATTAACTCGATTTTTTTGTAAACAAAAGCTCATGAACATAGCCCAAAAAATCGACTATAAGATGATTAGTTGCGGATTTTAGGTTGGAGGCTACGAGAAATGACTCATGAACACAAATCTAATAAAATTATGGGATCGGTAAACATTTTTCAACATTTTCTCTCATGCGCTATTTAAGTGAAGCATAATTATTTAATTTTAGGAAGTGTTTTTTTAAGAGAAAATATGTGTTGTTTCACCATAAGGTTAAGGTTGATACAATAAATAATACAACGAAACAGTGTACTATTTTTACGCAAGTATTACTATTTTTTTTAATCTCGCCTGAATATTATTTCTTACGTTACAATAGGGCTACTAGCATTATAATCTTTGGTGAGAATTTGGTAAAGGAAAACCGGCTCCCGGTCGAACCATATCTCATTCTCCTCCCAATGACACCTCATCTTTGTCATTTGGTGTGCTGCTTCGTTTCCCTTTCTCTCCCAAAACCTCAGTTGCACATTTCCCCTTCCCTCCATCTGTTCCCTTATCTCCTCGCATAGAACCTCGATCTCCAGTTCGCTCTGCATTTCCCCTTTCACTTTCTGCACAATGGTTTGGCAGTCAACCTTAATTAAGATCGGGGCTTCAAAATGCTATTGTCCCATTTGCAACCCCCAGAGAATAGCTTTGGCAATTTCCGGCGGCCACTTAATGCGCGTTCGATGGATCGTCTGCATCTTGAATCCGCCACCGCTGTCTATCACCACCATACCAAGACCTTTTCCTCCTTCCCTGAGTATAGCTCCGCACACGTTGATCTTCAACCATCCCGTCGGCGGCTTCTCCCATCTGTAAGGTGTCTTAATCAACGGATTAGCTCAAGTTTTTTCTTGGCAAAATTAGAAATCCTCCAGGTAATTCTGCGATCTCAGAACCACTTCCCACTCTTCTAGTTTCTGGTTGTTGAACATGTGGTTGTTGCGTTCCTTCTAGATGTACCATAGGGCCATTAGAATCTTGCATAATTCATCATCTGAGGCTTTTTCCAGCAGTTCGCATAGCCATTCTTTGCTATCTTTCCCTTCTCCTAGTTTGAAGAGGCCCTCGAATTCACTTGGTCTCCAAACTCGTCCTGCCCAATCGCATTCTCGAGTGATATGCTCCTGAGTCTCCTTTAATCCTCAAAACGGGCATTCATCGCTAGCATCTTTGATTCTCTTAGTGAGATTAGTTCCTGTAGGGAGGATATTGCATCCCCACCGCCATACGAAAATTCTCACCTTTGAGGTAAATTCAGATGACATAGTCTCTTCCAATCAACCGAGATGTAAGGTTCTCCTTCTGATTGGCTCTGCTTCGCCTGCCACTCCTGATAGCCTGATCTCACGGTGTACTCATGTCCTCAGCATCGGTTGTCTTTTAAGGGGTGTTTCGGGAGTGGTATTTTGTTAGAAACAAAGTTTCTAACAGTTGTAGAATTGGGGAAATTAGCTAGACCAACTAGGGATTGATCAAGCTAGGGATTAGAATTTGGGAATTTAGGAAGAAGAGAAGGTGGCTGCCGATCGGCCAAGGGAAGAGAGAGAGGGAGAGAGAGCTCGGCGCTAGGGAGAGAGAGAGAGAGAGGAAGATTAGGATTTAGGTTTTCTGTAATTGATTGCTTAATGTCAAAATAACACCCTACTGCAGATTATATAATCCGCTAATCCCTAACTGCTACCCATATAATAAAATGTCACAACTAACTCCCCACTTATTGCTAAATACCCCAAATAATCCCCCATTTACTAAAAACCGACAATAATACGAAATAATGAAAAGCTGCAAATTGTTTGTTTCTAACATCCCCGCCTCCTTGGGAAGCAACCTTGTCCTCAAGGTTGCGGCTTCTCTTGCTCTGCTCCGGGCTCCTCCGCCATCTCATCCTCCGCCTCGTCTTCCCATCTTCCCATCGTGACCAAAGGTAAACCGCTCGTCACAGTTGAAACACTTCCCTTCTCGCCTCTTCTGCTCGATCTCTGCGGGAGATAGCGTCCTAAATCCCTTGGGTGGTGGCCTCGGTCCCGCTCGAATGACAGCCGAAGGTGGGCCAGCCGCCGCACCCCCTCCCGAACTAGGGCCCGATGTGGCTGCACTCGTTCCGCCGCTCGTGCCGCTACCACTGCCTCCTCCTCCGGCCGGCTTCTGATAACGGCCTATCACTCCCCGCCAGCTAGCCAGCTCCTCCTCCTTATTACCTGCAAGACGGAAAACAGCTCGAAGTGAATCGGGCTCAAATACCCGAACAGCCGCTGCAATCTCTGGGCGGAGTCCCGCCATGCACAGACCCACCAATGTCTCCTCCGGTACGCCCTTGCACTGGTTACCCAGTTTGAAGAACTCAGCTCGATACTCCGCCACTGTCCCAGTCTGGCGCAGCTTCGCCAACTGCTCCGGGGCCCACCCTTCCGACTTGCCGAACTGATACCTCAACTCCTCCTTGAACATCGGCCAAGTAATTAGCGTCCGAGCTTCAGCATAGGTCCGCTCCATCCATTCCCACCACTGCAATGCATCCCCCTCTAAATAGAAGGACGCCAACTGAGCCTTTCGTTCTTCTCTAGTGGGATGGTTCTTGAACCACCGTTCCGCGGAGTATATCCACAGACCTGCATCCTCCCTGCCATTGAATTTTGGAAACTCAATGGTTGGAGGTTTAGCTCGGAACACCATGTCATCTTCCGCCTCACCACCTCGGGAGTAACCAGCGTGCCTCCCATATCCCGGCGCCTCACTGTGATAGTGCTGCGAGAACCGATGTCCCCCTTCATACTCCCACTCATCCTCCTCCTCCTCCTGATACCTCCTTCTTCGGCCCATCTCATTTCTTTGCCTCTGGTCACCTGTTCCTGCTCCCATGAATTCCTTACCAGTACCCTGCTGATTCACGAATGGAGGGTGAGTGCCACTGTACTCGTCGAACTGGCCCTGGGGAGCCGGAATCCCCCTGCTGCCCGTTCCCCCTGCACGTACCCGCTGCTGCCCCGGGTCGGTCCTGGTTCGACCGGGTTCGACCCATCCGGGTTCGGCCCGAGTGCTCGGGGCCCGACTCAACCCAGCTCGGCCCGCGGTTTCTCGGCCCATGGGGCTCGGCCGCCCCCTCTCCCAGCCGCGGCCCAATTCGCGCCGCCCTCCGCCTGGGCCGCCTTCCAGCCCCGCGCGGCCCATCTGGCTTCCTTCCTCCCTGTTGTAGTCCGCCCCTGGCCCACTCAACTCGTTAGGCCAGGGCCCGCGATCGTACTCCTGCTCCAAGTCCATCAACTCTTCCTCGTCTAGGCCCGTTTGCAGACCCGGATCCACGTACTCAGCCATCTTGGCCTTGCCCCGCGCGCGCGCCTTCTCCTGGGCCGAGGGGGTTGGGAGCAGCCCATCTTTGATTTTTGGGCCAAAGGAGACCTGGCCCGCACGCAACCCCAGTGGCCGGTTAGGGTTGGCCGCCGCCCCGCTCCTCTCACCCAGCCCGTCCGCCGCCGTGTTCGACGAGAGCCGTGCGGCGCCGTGGCCGCCGGGCGCCTCCACCGAGGTCGATCCCTCCCCTGGCGCGCCGTCCTCCCCGTGCAACTGGCCGCCGCCGCCAGCTTCGACCCCTGACTTCTTCAGGGCCTCCGCCAAGTCACCCACCTGCCCCGCCAGTGCCTTCACAGCCCCCGCCAGAGCCTCAAGGGTGCGGCCTTGATCCCTAGACCTCGCCTGCAGTCCCTTCAACTCTTCCTCCACTCGCGCCTGTCTCTCTGCCTGCGCCTCCAAGTCTCTCCTCAGTTCCTCATTGCCGGTCAGATCCTCCACAGCCCCATCGACCCCGTCGTCACCTGCATCGGCGCTCCTGTCACCCGCCTGGTTCGCCTTCTCCGCTTTCTCTGCTGCCTTCATGGATTTCGTCGTTACCATCGTTGATTCTCCGGTTTCTAAGCTGTCCCTGATGGAGTTGAGAAGAACTCACCGATCGGAACCGGGCTCTGATACCAGATGTTAGAAACAAAGTTTCTAACAGTTGTAGAATTGGGGAAATTAGCTAGACCAACTAGGGATTGATCAAGCTAGGGATTAGAATTTGGGAATTTAGGAAGAAGAGAAGGTGGCTGCCGATCGGCCAAGGGAAGAGAGAGAGGGAGAGAGAGCTCGGCGCTAGGGAGAGAGAGAGAGAGAGGAAGATTAGGATTTAGGTTTTCTGTAATTGATTGCTTAATGTCAAAATAACACCCTACTGCAGATTATATAATCCGCTAATCCCTAACTGCTACCCATATAATAAAATGTCACAACTAACTCCCCACTTATTGCTAAATACTCCAAATAATCCCCCATTTACTAAAAACCGACCATAATACGAAATAATGAAAAGCTGCAAATTGTTTGTTTCTAACATATTTGGAGAATTCTGTCCCTATCAATAGGGTTGAAATGAGCTTGAAGCTTGTTGCTCCTCCACGTCCTTGTATAGTTGTCAATCAATTCCGAGACCCTTGTATCCAAATTTAATCCAGCCACTGTTGATGTCAAGTTGAAATTTGGGGATGTCGGAATCCATCTTTCCCACCAAATCCTTAATACCAATTATCATGAGGTTTGATTGCTCCATATTAGCATCATTATTAGTTTGAACTTGACCACAGTAAAATGTATGCCATCACTGCACCAAATTAATTCTTGATGAATGAGGCACTAAATTCATTTACAAAATAAATTTACGTGTTTCAATTTACAAAACGCATGCCTTGACCACAGTAAAATGTATTACTACTTTTGAAAGAAAGCTAGATGTTATTTTAATACAAATTATCATAAGTTTTGATTGCTCCATATTAGCATCATTATTAGTTCGACCTTGACCACAGTAAAATGTATGCCTTCACCGCACTAAATTAATTCTTTAGATGAGTCAATAAAAAAAATATCATATATTCTATATGAGACTTTACAAGGACCACAAGGCACCAATATAGATCTACTAGAAAAATGATTAGCTACAAGAGCCTTTATCATTTATGAATTGATAAAATTGTAACGTGACCAACTCAAAACAATATAGTATCATAAATCATAATCCTATTAAATTATCACTTTTCCAAAAGAGATCTATTTTATGACCTTAAAAAGTATAAAAAGATCGACTCACCCAATAAAATATATGTATTTTCTAAAAATATGAGGAAAGAGAACCGGGTGAGGTCCTTAATTAAAACTAAAAAATGATTAGTGCATGCACTTGGTTGTGGGCATATGTCCCAAGTGGGACTTAATTAATCGAATTTCAACTTAATAAAAATAGGGGCATTCCGAGAATCGAACTCGGGACCTCTCGCACCCGAAGCGAGAATCATACCACTAGACCAAATGCCCTTCGATGTCATATTTTGTCTTAACTTATTTATCATACAAATACTATACAACACCACCGCACTTGCTTTATATTATATGCATATAATTATATGTGTTGAGCATTGTCACGTAGCAATTTGTCATGTAACGGCGACCTTACATATATATATCAAAGGAAGGAAGGAAGGAAGGATTATGGTTGGGATAAAGTGGTCGGCAGTTTTCTATTCCATGCGCCAATGTGGAAAGACGATATCAGAAGTAGGATCGCATTCTGTAAATGCCCAGCCCAGTAGTAGGATTTGCCAAGTTTTATTATTTCCTAGAGAAGTTTGATAATTTCCTTGTAAGGTCATCTAACTTTTGTAGCGTATCTCCTATTAATTAGCTTATGTTTCAGCAGGTAGCTAGTAGCTACTAGCTAGGCTAGCAAATGTCCAAAATCAGTGGAGAGTGCGACAATTCCTAGTTGGAACCAAAAAAACTACCATAACGACACCGATCTTTACAACTTTTGGGGTACTCGATTAGGTGGGGGCCTTCAAATTATATATGATCAGTCACTGAACTTTGGGTGCCGCACCAAAACGAGTACCGAACTTTGATTTGCACTTCTTATCGCGTATTCACAATTGAACAATATGACAAAGAGGGTCGTGGTATGGCTTTCGCCACCGGTCGCCTTCTACGGCGGTTTGGGTTCCTGTGACCGTTTATCAAGGGTAAGTAGTATGCACACCTTATACATGTGTTATCAATTATCAAACTTATAGAATGAACTTGAAGTTTGGAGTAATTAATAAAATCACTACCTTATGTCTTTATCTATCATTGTCAAATTTTGCCACCAAATTAGCATGTCTAACTTAACCAAGCTAATACCGAATACGATACCATACAACTCTAATTAACAATTGCTCAAGAGGATCAAGAAGGTTTCGATGTTACTCATAATAATTATAGCAATGGATTTGGTTTCGATCGGCTATGGGGTTAATTAGGGCAACAATGGACTGATTAAGTACTTGAGTGAGTTAATTTCAAAAATTCACTCTCAAACTAGTTAAAAATGAAAGTCGGCTGACTGATTTGCCATAATAGACCCAAAGTTGAGTTGCCTTTTACGTAATCGATCCTCGACAAAATTGGTCGTGGCCCTTGCTGGATTTATTTGTCAGCTTATAGTCGCCACAGCCACTATCCAAAAATCCATACATCTCAATCTTAATTTGGTGGAGCCGATAATAAGAAAAAGAAAAGAACAATTCGCATAGATTCTGGTCCCTTTCAATACCCACGCCCGTTATAAATCCGTTCATTAAGTGTAGTTATTATGTTGCTTCATTACATTGTAATCACAAAGGCCCTCTCCAAAACTCTACTAGTCAAGCACCTTTCATAACTCAAGCTGCTCATTTTCGGCTAATTAAGTTAGTCGACTAAGTGTCTAGCTAAATGGCAGCCAACTCGTCCATGAATGCAGTTCGAGCCTCGACGGTGTTGGTGATCGTGTTAATCGTGTTGTTTGCGGATGTGAATCATTCAGAAGCATTAAGATACAAAGAGGTTAGTATGCGTAACAAAAGGATCGTTAGCACATTGCTTTTGAAGGAATTAGAGTATCATGGGGTTAGGGTCAAGCGCATTAGTAGAAGGATGGCGGTGACGGAGTCGGCGGCGGATAGGGTTTCGCCCGGAGGACCGGATCCGGAGCACCATTGATCAACGATCGGACCTAGAAGAGACAATGTTGCCGGCTCAATGTGGGGTTTGTTGGATGGCAAAATATAGTAGCCCTAGCTTTCAATGTCTTTCCTCCATTGTTAAATTATTATATTGAGTCAAATTTTGATCCATGCTTGGATACTGCTGTGGATTTGACCAAGCCACTGTAATTGTTGGCTAAGCATGTTAGTCTCGCCACTTATTATTTAGTAAAATCTAAGAAATTGCTTTTGTTTACAACACGAATTTATTTTAATTGATTTATCCATATTGATCCACCTAATTAGCATTGGGCCCAGCCCGTTGGCCGGCATCATCTAGTCTAGATAATAAATAAAAGCCGAATGATGAAAACTGTTGCTCCATTTCAAATTTCCTGCAACGAGAGTGATTATAGGAAGGACATTTTGGTCTTCACAATTGCTTATTTTCTTATTTATTTATTCATAAAAAGGCATGCACTGGGATTTGAACCTTGGTCTCTTTAAAGGCAAGCAAGGATCATAACCAATCACACTAAGTATATTTGTTGTATCTATTTAAATTCAAACATACACGAACCTAAATTATGAAAATCATATGACTTTTTTAACGATTAGTTGGCCACTGAATCTCCCGTAAGTACTTATTTGGTGTTTTAATACTTTGATTATTTTAGTTGTAGTTTAATACTTAATTTAAATTTCTATCTATTTTATAAATATACAATAACCCTAAAATTGCAGCCCAAATATCACTGGTTCGAATATTGCATATCGAATTGCAATATTAAACATGTAGAAGCAATTCGACTTCTTAAATTAATATTATTTTTCAGAATTACTATGGAGAAATTATATCTTTGTGCAAACTATATGAGACTGGTTCTTTTAATGTTTTAGTCGGGATAACCGCTACATTTTAAACTTCTTCATAATCTGGCATGATTGCATCCAATGATCATTATACAAGATTGTGTTTAATAGGGTGGCTCATTTCACCACTTTTGGCGTGTTAATGAATTTGTAGGACAATGACAGGTCTACATCTACACTCATCACAATCTACACATCATATAAATGTGAAATGTGAAATGAGAAAAGAGGGATTCCATTTCAAATTTGATGCGTACAGAGCAATTTTGTAGGGGTAAATTTAGAAGATGCCAGTGCGGTCGGTCTGTTGAGCACGAAAGTAAAAATATGTTTTCATTTAAACGGGCCCAAACTGTTATTTGGCCCACTAATCGTGCACCCATCGCCAATGCAGTCAAATTCGGGATTTTGATCGTAAAATCGTAGGATTTTAGGATTTTACTTAGGGATTCCGATCTTGATTTTACTATAAAATCGGTGGACCTTAAAATCGTTTAAAATCGGGACTAAAATCGTTAAAATCATAAAATAGTACCGAAATCGGGATTTTGATCGTAAGAGAACAAAATAGGTGGTTTGAGCCAATTTAAAATAAGTATAACTGTTTCAGCGGAAAGGGCAATGGAATCTTCTCAGATATTTTTCTATTAGAAAAATATTCAAAAATAATAAAAATAACCAAATTAGGGTTCGGTTAATCTCTTTCCCTTCACCCCATTTAACTTATTGGTAAAACACCTGTCCTAATATTGGAAGTATGTAAGAACTAATATCATTATTAACTAATTAATTTATTAATGAATATATTTGTACCAAGCCACTAACATTACTTATTTTATTGGAGTTCAATTATTTTTAGTTTTAAATCATACTTAGTACACGATGTCGAAATATTACTTTGAGTTAAACAACCTAGACATAACATGAAAATAAGAGCCAAACCCATGAACTATATCCCTTCATCATGAATTATTTTGAGTTACACATTAAATAACAATTAAAATAGTGATTTTGGAACATTAATCTTGAGAATTATCTTATGGAAAAAAAATCTTCTGAATTATCATTTTAAATGCTATGTGTCTTTGTGATATTAATAATTTACCTTATTAATATTCTTATATGCTATGTTCTATATGGTACTTAAAATCCTACGATTTTACGATTCGATTATACGATTTTGATTTTACCCCAGTTTTCGATTTTAGGTAAAATCTCGATTTTAACTGCTTTGCCCATCGCAGCCTCTCCAAATCTTCCTATTCTACTCGCCGGGTCATCTCCTCCACTACAAAATATCTCCTCGTGTACTCAAAGTTCTCACTGAAACCTAATATCTACAACTTAGGCGTAGAGGGAGCAACCGATGGATTGTAGCGACTCCAATATTTTGATAGCTAATCAAGAAGAGCGCGTTTGTTTAGTTGTATGGTGATTCACTTAATTAACAATTTTTATTCCGTTGACAGCCTTCTCTCCGCAATTGTATTGTGTTCACGAAGATTTGATGGCGCAAGTGCAACAGGTCCAGGGGTAAACAATATGTATAAAGCGTTGGCCAAATTGAATTGAGTCATTCTACTTGGAATATGAAGATTTTTGCTTAATTGCTTTGGTTCGTGATGCAACTATATTATGTTTGAAGGTAGACCAACGCAAACAACAGCACAGCTCCAGGGCTATTCTGCACATTAGGTAGTTGGGGCATTAATTGATAATTATTTGGGATTATTCCTACAAGTACATAATTTGGAACGTGCCTTTATATTGCATTGATTAATAGTTGTTTGAGATTTTTCAAATGAGTGATTTGACATGTTAAACTCTCTTATTTTTGAAAATGGAGTCTTCGAAGTGGAATATGAAGATTTTGGATTAAGCTTGGTTTCGTAACGCCCTTATGGGTGTTTATTCTCTAAAATGCAGCTGTCTTTCAAAGTGCCCGTTGCAAATGGCAAGTCAGGATACAACGATGGTACCGGTACACGTTTATATCATTAGTAGGTAGCAGATTGTGTCCATTCTACTATATCATTTAGCTAAATACTTAGTTGTTCTTTTCAACTAAAAATTATGCTTAAATGCTGTGATTGGCCTCAGAAATGTATGTCTTTACATTAACTGTTAATGATTGTGAGTTTTGGTTTAATGGTGAAAAGTCCATTTATTTAGAAGTCTAAATTGGGCAAACCTATTGGACAATAGGAATGCCATACATTAGTGTCGTGGGAGGTTTGTTTGATGTCTCAGGGTGTTAGATTTTTAAGAAGGTTGTTTGTTGTGGCAGAGAGTCCCTAAAGCTAGCGAGGTATTCCTATGTGGGCTTTTTCTTTGTTTGACCTTTTCTCGCCTTTTTTCTTATCTCTTTTTCTATTTTTGGTTTTTGTGTGCTACCTTCAGTTTCTACGTCTTCATTTGTGAGCCATCTATACTTTTCTTATTCAGTGCCTAAAAATCATATATACTCGATTGCATAGTAGTTACTAATAGATACATTTATACCAATAGAGAGATTTTAAGTTTTATCAGTTGTTAGTTTTAATATTTACTTACATTGGTTGTTTATGTAGTTTTCTTTGTAATATTTCTCATTATACAACTAATTACTATGGCTACGTAGTTGTATAAGTGGGGGTTGGACATGATAGTTCTTAGAAGCATCAATACTTGAAGGTTATTATAATGACCAAATTCTAAAGTTATGGTTTGCCTTCAACTTGCTTGGAGCATTTCAATTATGCATCAATTGTTCTCTCCGTGTAGTTAACTCTCAGACAAATCGAAAATCTTGCTGATATGTGCTTGATTGTAGTTAAATTTAGGGTTCTACTGCATTGTTGCTTTACTCTTTTTTCGTGGTTGAGTCTGCTTCAAAAAATTTAGTTTGATTTTAGAAAATTTTGCTTCTGCAGTCCTGTCTTGCCACCAACGCGTTCAATAGATGGAGACGGGAGAGGCGAAGGCTATTTTTGTGTTGTTGTTGCTGGTTTAGGGATCGGTTTGTGAATAAGAGGGAGAAGAGAGGGGGAAAAGGAAATGCAGGAGAGGGGGATAACTCTTTTCTCCGACAAAAATGGAGTGAAGAAAGGAATTATGATCAGTAAGAATATGGTTATCTTACATAACGGTCTCTATTCTGTTTGAATTAAGCTTGAGAGGCAGTGATAAGGACGAGCTGCAACCAATTCATAGTGAGAAGAGAGCTATGAACTGTGATCATGTCTTATTTCAAGTTAGAAGGTAGTTTCAGTATAAGGATTATTTAATTTGACAAGTTGTTTCGTCCATGATTCTTGGTAGTTCCAGTATCATTCTAGCCAATGTTTAGTCTGTAATTTTTGAGAATTGATGTGCGAGTAATGACTTTCACTTAGCTTCAACTATTATGTGTGTATTTATTGGCATGTGATAGAATTCTCTTTTCCTTTTCATTGAATTCATTTTCATACTCTAATTGTATTATTTGTACATAGGCAAATCATGCTCGAGATGGCAACTCGCTGATATGGTTGGTGCAAGGAATGAAGCCATCATTAGAATTCAGACTGACAACGGGGAGGGATGCCCAGGACTAACAGCCTGTTTGGATTGACAAAAAAGTAAGGAATTGGAATTCCATTTCCATTATATTATGTTTGGAATAATAAAAAGGTTGAGAATTGAATTCCAATGGGTCTAAAATATGAGAATTAAAATTCCTATCAAAAGTGATAGGAATTGAGAGAATGAAGATGGAATTAGTGGGACCCATCAATACTTTTTATTATTTTGTTGACCCACTATCATATTAGTCTCTTTCTCTCTCATTCATATTTCATTTCCCAAAATAAAACAAACATATTACATTATTCATTATGGTTAAAAGTGCAATTCATTTCCATAGTTGTAGGAATTATACCAAACACTAGAATTGGAAATGGAATTCTATAAAAATAAAAAATTGAATTCCATTTCCATTTCTTCCGGAATTGTATCCAAACAGGCTGTAATTCAATGATGATTGATGATGGTATAATAAAAACTGCAGTCTGCATCAGCACCAATTTCTAGGCCTAAGTAAAGGTATTCAACCCAGAACTCTGCTTAGCGCTAAAAATTGCCCTCACCCAACCTTGATCCTATTTGACCCACTTCTGAAGAGTCAAGATATATGACTAATCCTCCCCGTTCGTATTTTCTTATTGACTTTTTCTGACCCTGTAGGTTGGGGCGGGTCGGGAAGAATTGGATTAGTGGGTCGGTCCTAATCAAGTGGAATCCCAATCCCTTCACTCTCACTTGCTTTCTGTCCCATTCCACAAGTGGGTAACATACAGTAATCCGGCCAACGGGCCGGGTAATAAGCTAGTATAAAATTATGAAGAATAGAGGAAGGATTAAGTTAATTTCTATATTAGTGCCCGATCCGTTAGGCAAATTATTGATAATTTCAATATAATTTATCTATGAATTGCATCCTAGGTTTATTTAACTATCCAAGATGACATAAAAGCTGATATATGTGGTGAGTTGGGTAAAAGACACGAAAAAATTAAACTTGGAATGCAGGACATATAATCATATATCATTCCAAGTATGTTAATAACCCATCATGAATGTAACCATCAAGACCTATATATGTATACTAGCTGGCGATGCCGCACCTTGTCGCGAGGCGGAGATTGTCTAAGGGCATGTATTATATGACCCGTTATGGTGTTTTGCTAGTATTATTAGCCTAAAATTAATTTTTTGTTAGCAGTTTTGTTAGTAACATTGACTTGACAATATGATACTGACCGAGAAGAGATATATGGCTATCAACATCTAATTTAATTTTTTTGAAAATTTTGGCTAATAAATGATATTTACCTAAACCCGAGTAGACCCATTGATTATGAGTAGGGTATGGGTAACGTATATATAGGTTTGGAAGTTTGTAGATGGGTTTGGGTAGCGAATGGATATTTACTTCCATAATCTAAATGTGTATGAGTTGGGTATGGATACTTATTTATTCGAGGGTGTTTCAATTATTAATTCTCTAGACGGTTGCTGAGTCATGTATGGACCCGTTCATACTTGTGATTAGAATACATAAAAATAGTATACTAATTAGGGTTAGACGAAGAAGACAAAGAAAGAAATAAAGAAAGGATTATGGAATGCGAGTGAAAAATGAAACGAAAAGGAAGTAGATGATAGAAAGGTTTCGACCAATTCTTTTAGTTGGCCGTCAATACAACAGTCAACCCTTTTCACCGTAGCAATTTATTGCCACTTGCTGATGTAGATCTGACATATTTTGTTACATGTAGCTAGTAGAAGTTTGTTTATTACCCCATAAATGTACTAAATGAGTTTATTAATTCGCTCTTGCAATATTTTAGAGTCGTCCCTCTTTTATAATTTATTTAATGTTTCACTTAATGAGCAAATATAAAATGGTCGAATCTTCTCCTACAGTTGAGTGATACAACATCTTGTATGGTACAAACTAAATTTATACTTTTATGTTATGGTGGATTGGATTCATGGATTGGTTCTAAAGATTAGTGGATTGGATTCATTATTCAAGTGAAATCTAAACATTGGACCAATATGTAAATTTAAAAAAATTATAGGTAAAAAAATCTCATTAAATTTAGATACCAAAACATAATTGTTCAATGATTTTACATTAAAATTAAATTTGGGATATCATAGATTGGTGATAGGGCAAGAGCGTATGGCTTCAATTCCTATCTTGTAGTAAAACTGGAAATCCGGGTATCGTCTCTCAAGGATTGGTACAACCTTCTATTCTATCGATTTTATAGAGCAAACTATAGGTGAAAAGGTTTTAGTGATGAAACTACTATCTAATAATTAAACAAAATAAGCAACTAAAATTGTCGGGTTCAAATCAATGGGAGAAACACCGGGACTCGCTACCTATCATATCCAAATTGATTCACATATTCCAATCAGTTTAATCCATATCTCTACAGCCAGGATATCACTACTATGCTAGCTATCCCTGTCGGGAATTACTACGTACTAAACAATTAAATCAAATCCTACTGTCGTAGCTCAATGACTTAATTATTTAGCCTGAAGATCGATATCCTATTTAAGACCGCATGGCACCTTATTTAATCCACTGTCGCTTCGATAAGTTACTATGTCACATAAAATAGGTTCAGTTATTATGGTTTCACTGTCGCTAATAACCTAATTAACTACGATTCATTGTATTGGTGGCCAGTCAACACAAATCATTAAGCAATTTCATGCAATAGAGATTGGAAGAAGAGAAATATGAATCAATCCATCAATTCTAGAAATAGCTACATCCTATGGTGTTTCCCCCAGAAATTGGTGTTTAGTTCATGACGAAAATAAAACACACAATCATGTTCATAATCATCATTGTATGACTCAAGGGAAGAAATACTTATTTTGAATTATGCCCGGCGATCAGCTGTTCTCTCGTCCCGTCGCTGCTCTGCTGCTCGTTCCAATTATTCCCTCTCGTCCCTCGCAATTAATTCTGCGCTTCGCGCTGCTGCTTCTCTTCGTTTCGCGTTGCTGCCCGCCCTTCAATTCTTCGCCCCTAAAGAATTCGATCCCCAGCTTCTCCAATTATCCCCAGTCCGTTGTTCCGTCTCAATTATAACGTCCCTTTTGCTTAAACCCCCTGTCCAATTAATTCCCTCCTCTCCTTCCATGTCCCAGACTAGAGGACAACAAAGATAGGTTTTTGTGGTCAGATGGATTCACCGGGAAATTTTTCCGGGCCTACTGGGATATCATTGGAGACACGGTTATTGAGGCTGTGCGCTCGTTCTTTTTGAATGGGCGCATGTTACGAAGTTTCAATCATACATGGCTTACGCTGATTCCCAAAGTTGATGTGGTGGAGGATATTCGCCAGTTGCGGCCGATCAGCCTTTGTCAGTTCGTGTATAAAGTAATTACGAAAATCATGACTGACAGGCTGGCGATTCATCTCCCGCACATCGTTTCCCCGGGCCAGAACACGTTCATTCGGGAACGGAAAATTGTGGATAATGTGCTAATTGGGCATGAATTGATGCACTACCTAAAGATTAAAACGAAAGGTAAGAAAGGCTATAAGGCTCTAAAGGTTGACATGGAAAAGCCTATGATAGGGTTGAATGGCCTTTCTTACTAGCAGTTTTGGCTCGACTAGGTTTTAATGAGGTTTGGATAAGTTGGATTTAGGAGTGTTTATCCTCGGCAACATTCTCGGTAATGATGAATGGCAAACCCTCGGGGTATTTCCAGTCTACACGTGGGTTAAGACAGGGTGATCCGTTGTCTCCGTTACTGTTTGTCATATGTACTGAGGGTTTCGCGGCTCTTTTGCGGAGGGCGGTGATGAATGGTCACTTAGCCGGCGTACGGGTTAGCCCACGAGCTCCCCGAATTCAACATTTGTTCTTTGCGGATGACTCCTATCTGTTCTTGCGAGGATCGATGGGGGAATGTGAGTACTTAAAAGATTTGCTCCAGGAGTACGAGATTTTAAGTGGCCAAAGGGTGAACCTAGCGAAGTCAGCTGTCTGCTTTAGCCGGAATTTAGAGGAACAGCAATGTGCGGGCATGGCGCAGTGTCTAGGAGTGGGGGTTGTTGGGGTTCAGGACAAATATCTTGGCCGGCCTACTCTGATTTCTCGATCTAAGTCCGATACTTTTCGGTACTTGGAGGAAAAACTGCTCCAGAAATTATAAGGGTGGAAACAACGACATCTCTCCTTGGCGGCAAAGGAAACTCTCCTGAAATCCGTGGCTGCGGCTTTACCAATTCATGTGATGTCATGCTTCAAGCTCCCGCTTTCACTATGTCGAACGTTGGATAAACATTTGGCTCGGTTTTGGTGGGGAGCTCAGGAAGGGCAAACTCGAATTCATTGGATGTCATGGAGGAATTTCTGCCGAAGCAAACATGATGGTGGCCTTGGGTTTCGCCGTTTCGAGCAATTTAATCAGGCTTTGCTGGCCAAGGAGGGATGGCGGATTTTGGAGGACCCAGACTCGCTACTAGCACAGATGTATAAGGGAAAGTATTTCCCGCATGGCACTTTGCTCTCCGCTCGAAAGGGGTCTAGGCCGTCGTGGGGTTGGCAAGGTGTCCTTTATGGGTGTGACTTGCTGCACCAAGGATTGTGGTGGCAAGTTGGGTCTGGAGAAGCGATTCCTATGATGGGGGTGAATTGGATACCTGGCATGCAGTGGGACCAGGTGCAGGTTAAGCCTACGGCGCATCTGACGGGGGCTGAGACTGTCTCGGGTCTAAGGGCATCGGAGAATGGGGAGTGGTGCCTGGAGTGCTTGCAAAACTGTTTCCCTCCTAAGGAGATCGGTGCAATTCTGGCAATTCCGCTTCCTACGGTACCCATGGAGGATAAGATGATTTGGCAGGAGGATGCCTCGGGTAGGTACACTGTCAAGTCAGGATATCACTTGGCGATTCGGTGTAGTCGGGCTAGAGATAGCTGGAAATCAGAGGTCAGTTGGATGGATCGGAAACTATGGATGGAGATTTGGGGGTACCCTATTCAGCCTAAGCTTCGGTTCTTCCTCTGGCAGGTTTTCAGCCGTATCTCGCCAACCACTGAGAAATTGATATCCAAAGAGGTGGAGGTCCTGCCGAGGTGCCCCGTATGCTGGGCGGAAATGGAAACGGTAGAGCATTTGCTGTTATTCTGTCCGGTAGCCGTAACCTTATGGGATGCTGCGGGTTTGCGACAGTCCTTGTATTTACATCCGACATCTCACATTGGCATCTTTCTTCGGCGATTATTCTCAGCAAATGGGACACCGGATATGGTAGTACGAGTCGTGGCTCTTCTCTGGCGGATTTGGAAGGCACGAAACTGGGTAGTGTTTGAGGGTAAGCAAGTGCTCATCTCTGTGCTTACGGCCCAGTTTCATGCACAAGTTACAGAGTGGATGGCGACTCTAGGGCCGCCACCTATCCCTTTACGGGATGTTGGTGGATCGTCGACGCATATGCAGGGTATTTCGCAGTTGCCACCAGATCACGTGTGCTACTTTGATGGGGCAGTTAGGGCAGGTGAGCGGTCAGCCATGGGATTGGTGCTATGTGACTCAACAGGGGCGTTCGTCAGTGCGAGAGGCAGATGGCTTCAAGGTGTGCCGGAGCCAGCTATGGTGGAATTGGTAGCGTTGCGAGAGTCCATTCGGTGGTGTGTCAGTGCAGGATTTACGACGATGCTTCTGGCAGGTGATGCAAAGGGGATCATTGATAAAGTCAGAGCAGGAGTGGTAAATGATGCGCTAGGCGGAGCTGTTTTGCAGGAAATCAAGTGGATGCTCCGAGATAATCCAGGATTCTCAGTGCACTTTGTAGGCAGACAGAACAATAGGGCAGCCCATTTAGTGGCTAGAAAAGCCCTCTCTTTGTCTCTGCGTACTTTGAGCAGTTTCGATTTTTGCGCTTGGCTCCGTTTGGAGTTTTAAACGTTGTATCTTTGTTGTTCTTGGTAATACAAGCTATCTTTGGTAAAAAAAAAAAAATCAGCTGTTCTCTCGTCCCGTCGCTGCGCTGCTGCTCGTTCCAATTATTCCCTCGAGTCCCTCGCAATTAATTCCCCGCTTCACGCTGCTGCTTCTCCTCTTCGTTTCGCGTTGCTGCTTGCCCTTCAATTCTTCGCCCCCAAAGAATTGGATCCCCATCTTGTCCAATTATCACCAGCCCGTTGCTCCGTCTCAATTATCACGTCCCTTTTGCTTAAACCCCCTGTCCAATTAATTCTCTCCTCTCCTTCCATGTCCCAGACTAGAGGACAACAAAGATGGGCCAGCAAAATCCCCAAAAGCCTCCAAATCTCCTCCAATAAGAAGTTCCATGCCGAGCTGCTTACAGAAAGCCGAGTGGGCCGGTAAAACTCTGTTTTAATTTGTTGGGCTTCAAGTCCGAGTCGTACTCGCCATCCGCTGCTTCTGACAATTACCTGTGCTGCCATTTATCTTTATTTCTTCACCTAAAGCACATCAAAATTCTAACACAGGATGGTAATGGCTTTTCAACCATTCCATGATCAATTGGCTTCAAAAAAGCATTATATCTCTCAAACATATCATGTAATAATCACATTAAGCACATAGAATCAATATGTTTTTGACAATTATCAATTGGATTGAAGGGTTGGTTCAAAAGGATTGATGGATTGGATTGATGGATTCAAGTGAAATCTTCAATTTACATTAAAATTAAAGTTGGAGTATTAAAATGTAAAATGTATATTATAGTGACTAATTTGTAATTTGTTTGGTAACAGTAACCAAACTTCAGGTTTATATATATTAATTTGCAGACAGAAGGCACTAAGAAATATAAACAATGATACACGAACACGGCAATTTACGTGGTATTCTCGTTCATATGAATGAGACTAATCCACGAATGATCCTCTCAAGGAGTCTTCGCCTAGTATGTTATTAGGGTTTCTCTCAACCACACTACAGAGAAACATGGCAGCAGCCAAAAATATATTGGGTTGTCAATTCCGAAAACACTATCATGGAATTGGCAAATTACATAAAGACACCCAAACAAACAGTAGCCTGACAACTAAGGCTACACTAAACCGTACGTCTTCAACATCCTAAGCGTACGGTTCAAAACACGCTCCCTCAAGCGATGACGTGAATGTCATGAAGGCTAAGCTTGAAAGTGAGAAATGAGAACTGCTCGGCACCCAACCCTTTAGTGAACATGTCGGCTAACTGGTCTTGTGAAGAGATATTATCCTTGGGCACAGGACCCTCAATCCGGGTGAGGTGATAACTCTCCTCAATGGGAAAAGCACACGGTTTAACACCCAGTGTGCCGACATCCTTGATAATGTGCAGAGCATATTTCCTCTGAGATAAGACCAAACCACGACACGAATGGGCTACTTCGATGCCCAAGAAATACTTTAGTACACCCAAATCCTTGATGCTAAACTGTGCCTGTAGAAAGTCCTTCACATGCTGAATAGTCTACAGGTCATCCCCACGAAGAATTATGTCATCCACGTAGATGAGAGCAAAGGTAACACTAACATTTCGGCGAAGCATGAACAAAGTTGAATCGGCCTTCGACTGCTGAAAACCGAATTGCTGCAGGGACTGGGTAAACTTCATGTACTATTTACGAGAGGCCTGTTTAAGGACGTAGAGGGACTTTCAAAGATGACATACCCTGTTGTGCCCCGGTTGAGCAAACCCAGGAGGAAGCTTCATATAAACCTCTTCGTGCGGATCACCATGCAAGAAGGCATTGTTAACATCCAACTGATGCAGATGCCACCCGTGGTGTGCGGCAACAGAGAAAATACAACGAATCGTCACCAACATGGAAACCGGGGCAAAGGTGTCATGATAGTCCATGCCCTCAACTTGGGTGAACCCATTAGCGACTAGGCGCGCTTTGTATCGCTCCACGCTACCATCAGGGAGAAATTTGATCTTGTATACCCATTTAGCGGCAATGGCCTTCTTATTCGGAGGCAACTTTTGCAATCGACGGCATCCATGTCACGTTGCATGGCGTCCCGCCAACATGCATACTTAACTGCATCATCGAAGAACTTCGGCTCCACCACCGTGTCTATAGCTGCCACAAAAACCTTGCGATTAGGCGAGAGTCTATGAAAAGTAACGTAAGCAGACATGGGATACTTAGAAGTAGTAGCAGTATGTGAGCTAGGGGAGCGAAGTTTCATAACCTTCCAACTGAACATAAGGCTTCCGCTGGCGATCACTCCGTCGAAGGGGAACAGGAGGAGTGGTAGCGAGAGGAGAAGAATCACACGACGAAGAAAAATCATCGTTCTTATCGTCATGGGAAGAACCCTCGACGCAAACGCCCCCTAATGTAATACATAGGCTGCATGGGGGTGTACGTCCCCACCACCAGCTGGTGCGACACCTTGATCTGGCGCAGGCGGACATCTATCATCATCGGCTGGTGGGGTAGGAGCCAAGGGCATAGGCAAAGGCTGGACACAGCCCGCCACTAATTGAAACGATAACGTGTTCTCGTCAAAAACCACATCCCGCGAGGTGAAAATGCAGTGAGATGACAACTCATAGACCCAATATCCTTTCTGAGAAGAGGGATATCCAAGGAAAACACATGCTTGCCCACATTCACCAAACTTGTCCAAGTGAGATGTGTGTCCTTCGAATAAACCAGACAGCCAAAAGCACGCAAGTGATCATAGAAGGGACGAAGATTAAACAAACGCTCATATGGAGTTTGATAATCGAGAGCACGATGAGGCAGGTGATTGATTAAGTAACCAGCAGTAAGAGCACACTCGCCCCAAAACCGCTTCGACAGATTGGCATGAAAGTGGAGAGTGCGAGCAGTGTCAAGAATATGTCGATGCTTGCGGTCAACCACTATGTTCTGCTGCGGAGTGTCGGTGCACGACATCTGAAGACGAATACCCTCATCAAGATAGAGATCAAGAATCTTGACCGAGTGAAACTCCTTCTCATTATCAGTCTGAATAAACTTGACCAATTGATTGAATTGCCGAGAAGCCTGTCTAAGAAAGAGTTTCAAGTACTTTGATGCCTTAGATTTGAACTTAAATAAGTACATCCACACCCCACGAGTGAAATGATTAACCACAGTTAGAAAATATTGTGCACCACTCAAAGAGGGAACTCGATATCCACCCCAAATGTCAACATGGATGTGCTCAAAAGGTCTACTGCTACGAATAGAGCTCGAAGGAAACACCAGACTAGGCTGCTTTGCTCGCAAACAAGATGAGCAACGCACATGATTGTGACTATGAGAACTAGAAAACAAATTCAGCAAATCAAGTTTTTCAGACGACGGATGACCCAGAAGCATGTGCCATAAGTCCGTTGGCACCACTCGATGAGACGCACATGCCATCTCTATGCGTCGCCTAGCAAATAAGCGCAAATAGTAAAGCCCATCATTATGGGTCCCCGTCCCAACAATCATCTTCGAGCGTAAGTCCTGTATCACACAGAAGTCACCCAAAAAGATCAAAGCAAAAGAAAAATCCCAGGTAAGCTGGCTAACAGCCAGAAGATTGCATTTAAAATCTGGAACCAACAAGACTCGCAGTAGGG
Source organism: Linum tenue (assembly GCA_946122785.1). Classification (NCBI taxonomy): domain Eukaryota; kingdom Viridiplantae; phylum Streptophyta; class Magnoliopsida; order Malpighiales; family Linaceae; genus Linum; species Linum tenue. Next base: position 94,512 of record CAMGYJ010000005.1, on the reverse strand, counting down.
TCCTGCCATTAGGCAGCTGAACTGACCAATCACATTAACATTAATAGCTGAGCCATCTGGAATCCGAACTTATAAAGTTGAGTCTTGATGTGAATTAACAATGAGCTGGGAATCATTGACGATATGCTCGTTGCAACCCGTATCGATTAACCCATCGTCACGAGTTAAAGAGGAAGGCAAGAAATTACATGTCATCTTATTGTCCCCGGTGGAGGCCGTCTTGAAATCACCTCCAAAGAGAAACTTGTGCTGATCAAGCCAGGTATGGGGCTCTCATTAACGCCAACTTGGGCCGCACGAGGCCCCCCTTTGTTCCGCGAGGGTCCCCCCTTACGCCGCCCATCCTTTTGGCCCTTGGCAGCACCATGCTCGGGATAACCAATGAGCTCAAAACAACAATCTTTCGTATGCCCCGTTTTGCCGGAGTAATCTGCTACTGTCAGACTCTTGTGGCCATATAATCTGCGACAACGCTCTCTCCATACTTCACTTACTACCAAACACCACAAAATCCTGCCAACTCTGCATTTTCCCAGCTTCTGCACTGCCTGCAACACTGCTTGATTCAGCGAACTCGGCAAAGGGAGCTGCCAAGAACTAGGGAAAACTGTACTTCATACTTCCTGTACATACTCACACAAGAAGAATACATGTTCCTTGTTTCCTATAAACTACCACATAGAGGACAGACAGTACAGATAGCATGATTCCATCTTCTAACTTTATCTAAAGTATTAACCCCGTCAAGAATACCATTAAATATTGAATGTTTTTTTTAATTTATACGAAATTTTTTAAAATATCGTCGAGTCTACACGTAACTTCAGAAATTCTCGAGAGGGTCGGGGCCGCCTGAGAGCAGCTGTAGCTCCGCCCCTTTCCAGAACCTCCTAATTCTATTTTTCCTCGCTCCTGCGCAAACCATGGGAGGGTTTTATATTAATTAATTGGATTGTTAAGGGTTTTGGTTAATTGGGTTGGCCGAAACCTGAAAGAAAAAGAGACATGGATTATTATTATTATTATTATTATTATTATTATTATTATAAAATCTCAAATTATACATCCCATACAATCTCGCCAAAGTTCCCTTCAGCTCTTTTTCTATAGCCCTAGGTATTCTTCTTCCTTTAAATTATTATTGTTTGATGAAAGAATGCATATTGGTCATTGGAGTGTGAATAATTGAAAGAATGCATATTGGAGTGTGAATAATTGTTTACTGTTATAAAACTAATGGAAATGTAAGCAACTACAAGAGAAGATTGGAGGAGGAAAGACACAAGAGAAGTGAGGGGAATAGTTCTTCTTATTTATACTACATTTGTGATACAATAGTGTGCTCTATTTATAGGCACCCTTTGGTAACCATTACATCAATGCATATGAATTAGAGATAATAATATAGGAATGGGAGTTACATGTAACTCCCAAGTGAGCATCTAATGTGGTAGGCCATTGGTCATCCAAATATAATATTTACATAATACTCCCCCTTGGATGACCACTAGATTGCATTATTACGCTATCTCATGCTGCCTCATTAAAACCTTACCAGGAAAACCCAGTGGGAAAAACCATGGTTAAGGGAAAAAGAGTGCAGCGGGTATATGCTCCCCCTCATGACCACATCAGCTCAGGTCTTTGAGTCGTCGAACTCCAATTTCACGAACAAGCTTTACAAAGATTGTCGTTGGGAGTGACTTGGTGAATAAATCTGCTAGATTCTCACTTGAACGAACTTTTTGAACAATTATTTCACCACTCTTTTAAAGATCACGAGTGAAAAAGAACATGGGTGGAATATGTTTTGTTCTATCTCCTTTAATATATCCTTCCTTTAATTGAGCAATGCATGCTGCATTATCTTCATACATGATCGTCGGGATCATTTTTCCTAGAGATAGTCCACACGATTCTCTGATGTGTCGAATTATAGATCTTAACCAAACACATTCACGACTTGCCTCGTGAATTGCTAGGATTTCAGCATGATTGGATGATGTGGCTGTTATAGTTTGTTTTGTGGATCGCCACGAAATGGCTGTACCACCACAAGTGAACAAATATCCTGTTTGAGATCTACCATTGTGAGGATCTGAGAGATATCCTGCATTTGCATATCCCACTAAATCCATCTTCGATGCACTCGAATAGAACAAGCCCATATCTGTCGTTCCTCGAAGGTAACGGAGTAAATGTTTAACTCCATTCCAATGCTTTTATTGGGAGAAGAGCTATATCTTGCCAATATATTCACAGCAAACGATATATCGGGTCGTGTATGACTGGCTAGATACATTAATGCTCCTATCGCACTAAGATATGGCACTTCAGGGCCAAGCAGATCTTCATCACTTTCTAGAGGTCTAAATGGATCTCTTTTCACATCAAGTGATCTTACAACCATTGGATTACTCAACGGGTGTGATTTGTCCATATAAAATCTCTTAAGCACCTTTTCAACATATCCTTCTTGATGCACAAAAATACCATCCTTCAAATGTTCAATCTGTAATCCAAGACAAAACTTTGTTCTTCCTAAATCTTTCATTTCAAACTCTTTCTTCAAGCAATCAACTGCTTTTGGAAGCTCTTCGGGAGTTCCAATGATGTTTATGTCATCAACATAAACTGATATTATAACAAACTCACTACCCGATCTCTTTAGAAAAACACATGGACAAATAGGGTCATTCTTGTATCCTTCTTTCATCAAATATTCACTGAGACGATTGTACCACATTCGTCCAGATTGTTTCAATCCATACAAGGATTTGTTCAATTTGATAGAAAAATTTTCTCGAGAATGTGTTTTGTTTGCTTCTGGCAAAGTGAATCCTTCAGGTAGTTTCATATATATATCATTCTCAAGTGATCCATACAGATAGGCTGTCACAACATCCATTAGACGCAGATCTAGTCCTTCTCGAACTGCTAGACTAATCAAGTATCGAAACGTAGTTGCATCCACCACAGGGGAGTATGTCTCCTCATAATCAATGCCAGGTCTCTGTGAGTATCCTTGTGCGACAAGACGTGCTTTATATCTCACAACTTCACCCTTTTCATTTCTTTTCCGCACAAAAACCCATTTGTATCCCACTAGCTTTACGTTTTCTGGTGTAAGGACTACCGGTCCAAAAACCTTTCGCTTTGAAAGCGAGTTTAATTCCGCCTCAATGGCCTCTTTCCACTTTGGCCAATCATCTCTTGATTTGCATTCATCAATAGATCTTGGTTCATGATCCTTATTTTCATCCATCACACTCAACGCTGCAGCGTAAGCAAAAACATCATCGACGATTATTTTACTTCGGTTCCAACATTTTCCATCCAAGACATAATTGATTGAGATCTCTTCATTATCAAAACTTTCAGGTACCTGATGTTCTTCGGGAACTACAATCTTAGTTATGCTTGGGGACTCTTCTTGAGCTTTCATATCCTCGATTTGATCAACTTGATTCATAGCTCCTTTTCTATTTCGAGGATTTTTATCCTTGGAACCTACTGGTCTACCACGTTTCATTCGTGGTTTAGATTCATTTGCAATTTCAGATTGTCCAACAGGGACATCAACTTTCACTGGAGCATTTACAGCTGGTATGTGTGACTTTGTCACTCTTTTCTGGTCAGTAAACGAATCCGGCAGTTGGTTTGCTAAACCTTGTAAATGAATTATCTTTTGAACTTCCAGTTCACATTGTCTAGTACGAGGATCAAGGTGAGATAATGATAATTCATTCCAACAAATATCTTTTCCCAGCTGTTTGTTCTCACCCCCTAATGTTGGAAAAACTGATTCGTCAAAATGACAATCAGCAAAACGAGCAGTGAATAAGTCTCCCGTCAAGGGTTCTAAGTATTTTATGATTGACGGGGACTCATATCCAACATAAATTCCCAACCTCCTTAGAGGACCCATCTTAACACACTGTGGTGGAGCAATAGGGATGTAGACGGCACACCCAAATATTTCTAGATGGGAAATATTAGGTTCCTGACCAAAAATCATTTGCAAGGGGGAAATTTCATGATAACTTGTTGACCTTATGCGAATTAATGTTGCCGCATGCAATATAGCATGTCCCCAACAAGAAATTGGCCAGCTTGTTTTCATTAGCAATGGCCTTGCAATAAGTTGCAAACGCTTAATAAATGATTCTGCAAGGCCATTTTGTGTATGAACATGTGCTACAGGATGTTCAACATCAATCCCAGTGGACATACAATAGTCATTGAAAGTTTGTGAAGTAAATTCACCAGCATTATCTAGACGTATTTTCTTGATTGGAAAATCAGGAAAATGTGCTCGTAGTCGTATCAATTGGGCAAGTAATCTAGCAAACGCCAGGTTGCGAGTTGATAGTAAGCACACATGTGACCATCTAGTTGATGCATCAACTAAAACCATAAAATATCTAAATGGTCCACATGGTGGGTGAATTGGCCCGCATATATCACCCTGTATACGTTCTAAAAATGTGAGAGATTCACTCCTTACTTTCACAGATGATGGCCGTATAATTAACTTGCCACGAGAACATGCTACACATGGTACATCTTTAAACTGATAAATTTTGTGACCTTTCAATGGATGTCCACATGTATTGGCAATGATTTTCGCATCATAATCAATCCGGGATGGCCTAACCGGTCATGCCAAACTATAAAATTATCAAGATTTGTAAACTTCTGGTTTACCACTGCATGTGAGTTGATAGTAAGCACACATGTGACCATCTAGTTGATGCATCAACTAAAACCATAAAATATCTAAATGGTCCACATGGTGGGTGAATTGGCCCGCATATATCACCCTGTATAGGTTCTAAAAATGTGAGAGATTCACTCCTTACTTTCACAGGTGATGGCCGTATAATTAATTTGCCACGAGAACATGCTACACATGGTACATCTTTAAACTGATAAATTTTGTGACCTTTCAATGGATGTCCACATGTATTGGCAATGATTTTTCGCATCATAATCAATCCGGGATGGCCTAACCGGTCATGCCAAACTATAAAATTATCAAGATTTGTAAACTTCTGGTTTACCACTGCATGTGTTTCAATTGTACTAATAACCGTGTAGTACAACCCAGAAGAAATAGCAGGCAATTTCTCCAATATGTATTTTTTATCGGAGACCATATTTGTTATCATAATATACTCTTTATTCTCTTCTTCCTTTGTCTCAATATGATATCCATTTCGGCGAATATCTTTGTAACTCAATAAATTTCTTTGAGACTTTGAAGAGTATAAGGCTTCATTGATATACAACTTGGTTCCTTTTGGTAACAATACACTAGCTCTTCCGGAGCCTTCAATTAGATTTGTACTTCCAGATATAGTACTAACATTTGCTACTCGCATTTCAAGATGAGAAAAATATTTCTTATCCTTCAAGATTGTATGTGTCGATGCACTATCAATAAGACACACATCATGGTTTTTTATCTTGGGGCCAAGCATGGGAATATTCATTTTTGAGCAGAACAATTATGGATTTAACCTTTTCAAAAGGAAGAGTCTCGTGCTGATAACGTGTTATAAAACTAATGGAAATGTAAGCAACTACAAGAGAAGATTGGAGGAGGAAAGACACAAGAGAAGTGAGGGGAATAGTTCTTCTTATTCATACTACATTTGTGATACAATAGTGTGCTCTATTTATAGACACCATTTGGTAACCATTACATCAATGCATATGAATTAGAGATAATAATATAGGAATGGGAGTTACATGTAACTCCCAAGTGAGCATCTAATGTGGTAGGCCATTGATCATCCAAATATAAATATTTACATAATATTTACTAATTACATTACTAACTCTACTGCGGTAATTTCTTCTACTAATATTAATAGACTAATAATTTTTGCGAGTATATAACATAGTTAGTAAAATACAATATGGAAAAGTTACGTATAAAATACATATGTGTATTTTATTTCGTCTTTAAGCTAATGTTACGTTTAATAGTACGTTAATAGTCATTAATATATAAAATTAATTATTTTTAGAAATAAATAAATATGAAAAAATTAGTAAAGTTAATAATTTAATTAATTAAATATGGATATTAAACGTGTTATACAGGTTTTATACGTGTTTAGTACGGGAGCCGTCAAATGAACGGAAACAAATGAAACGGCTTGACAATAATACGGACACGGAAGTTTTAAACGGATAAAGTACGTACGTGTACATATACATGTATTAAATGTAGTACTTACTAACTATGGTATATAACCACCCCCTAATCATACAAATAACCAAATAGTGTTTCAATTCGATCGCTAAAAGATGAATGAAGTACTAATAATTTTATTAGAATAATTATATAATTTAATGTGTGCTCAGGGCCCGTGTGATTTAGAGAAAAATAGTCGTTTTTATTACATTATAAGGTGGTGAATAATATAATAAAAATGACTGTGATTGGTTAGCCAAGAGTGGTAAGATGTGGATTCCGAAAGTTAAGGCTGATGATGGTATTTCGGATGAGGTGTCTCGGCCTACTGATCAAGTCAGGGCTATTGTTGATAAGGGAAAAGGAGTGGAGCAAGGTTCTGAGATGGTTATGGATGTTGTTGTTGGGGATAGTTCTCACTCAGAATCTCATGAATCCAGTATTTGTCTGACTGCAGCTGTGGATGGGTTAGGTGATGCTGGCCCTTCAAGTGATCCTTTGTCAAATGGGGGGCTAGGGGGAAGCTTTGCTGAAGTGGTCAAGGGTTCAACAGTTCCTACTGGAAGTCCTGCTATCCTTCAATCTCTGTCTGGCCTATCTAGTTCACCAGGGGGGAGGCTAGATTCTCAGACTACTCCTACTGGCAATGAGGTTAACCCATGGATTACTGTTACTGGGAATTCTGCTAGGAAGAAACCTCCTGTACCTCCTGCTAAGAAGGGGGGGAAAGGTGGTAAGAAGAAATGAAGGTTCTGTCATGGAATACCAGGGGATTTAAAGACCCTGGTAAAAATAAGGCTGTACAACAGCTAGTAAATAAACTTAATATAGACATAGTAGGTATACTAGAGCCAAGAATCAAAGTAGCTGAATCAGATGCACTCATTAGTAGGAGGTTCCCAGGGTGGGAGAAGAAGGTTGCTTGCAATGCAAATGGTTTGGGGAAATTATGGATTCTCTGGAAGAAGGATGTACAGTTGTGGGTTTTGGATAGTTCAGAGCAGTTTTTTCATGCTCTTGTCAGCTCAGGGACCCCCTTCTTTGTCACGTTTGTCTATGCTTCGAATGAAGAAGGTGAAAGAAGACAACTATATAGTGATCTGGTTAGATTGAAAGTTGATCAGGTTCCTTGGATAATTCTAGGGGATTACAATGCCATCAATGGTCCTGAGGAGGCCTCAAACAACCCTGAGCCTAATAGTAGTATGGAGGATTTTAAAAACTGGCAGAGCATGGCTGAGATAGTGGAACATAAGTCTTCTGGTCCTTGGTTTACTTGGATCAATAAGCAGCAAGCAAACCCTATTGCTAGGAGACTTGACAGAGCTTTCATTAATTTGATATGGTTAGATGTGATGAAGGATAGTGCAGTGGATTTGTTGGATCCTTCAGTCTCTGATAACTGTCCTGTTACTTTCAACACAGACAGTAAACTTAAGTCTCTCCCTAAACCTTTTAAGTTCTTTAAGTTTTGGACTTCTCACCCTAAGTTTGTTGATCTGGTAAAAGAGGCTTGGGGCACTGAGGTGGGGGGCTCTCCACTCTCTAGGGTTTGCAAAAAACTTCGAGTGCTTAAGAAACTTCTCAGGGGGTTGAATAGAGAGGAGTATTCTGATTTAAGGGAAAGGGTCAAGCTGAAGGAAACTGAGTTGCTTAATGCTCAAGTTGCTGCCTTAGAGAATCCATCCTCTGAGTCTTTTTCTCTGATTAAAGAAAAGGAGGATGCACTGTTGACTGTAAAAAGTGCTGATGAATCTTTCCTTAGACAGAAGTCTAGGGAAATCTGGCTTAAAGAAGGGGATTCTAATTCCCCATACTTCCATCGTTCAGTTAAGGTCAGGAAGCAGAGGAACACCATCAGATCACTTATCAATGAAGATGGGGAAAGGGTGGTTGATACTGTTAGTATGAGTGAGGTTGCTAAGAGATTTTATCAGAAGCTTTTGGGGCAGGCTGATCCTAATGTGCAAGTTAAGCCAGTGGAGTATTATAAGGGTCTGCTGCAAAAATCTCTTCCAAGCAGTTTGGGGTTGGATTTATGTAAGCCTGTCAGTGCAGAGGAGGTAAAAAAAGTGATATTTGGGTTTAAAGGGGAGAAGAGTCCAGGCCCTGATGGCTATTCAGCCTGTTTTTTTCATCATGCTTGGGGGATTGTTGGGGAGGAAATCACAGCTGCCATACAGTACTGTTTTTCAGTGTCTGAAATTCCCTTGGAGGTAAATTCTACACTCTTAGCCTTGTTACCTAAGACTAAGAACCCAGAAGAAATGAAAAACTTCAGACCTATCTCATGGTGTAACATTTTATATAAATGTATAGCTAAGATAATTTCTTCTAGGCTTAGTGTTTGTCTACCTCATTTGATTAGTGAAAACCAAACTGCTTTTGTTAAAGGGAGAATTATAGGAGAAAACATTTTACTTGCTCATGAGATGGTTCAAAAGTATAGTAGGAAAAACATGTCTCCCAGATGTATGGTGAAGGTGGACCTAATGAAGGCCTTTGACTCAGTGGATTGGAACTTCCTAACCACTGTGTTAGAGGCTATGAACTTACCTTTAGGCTTCATTAGGTGGATTAAGATGTGTTTCACTACTCCCAAAATCAGTGTTGGTTTTAATGGGGGGGGGGGGGGGGGTTGTGGGTTATTTCTCAGCAAAAAAGGGGTTGAGACAAGGAGATCCTTTGTCTCCTTATCTCTTTGCTGTGGCTATGGAAGTTTTCAGTTGCCTTATGAAGAAAGCTGTTCAGGACAACAAAATGCCATTCCATCCCATGTGTAAAAGAATTGGTCTTACTCATCTAATGTTTGCTGATGACCTATTATTGTTTTCTGTTGGATCTAATTATGGTATCCAATGCATTCAAGTGGTTTTAAATCAGTTCAGGGTGCTTTCTGGCCTAGTCTCTAACCCTGCCAAGTGTGAACTTTACTTTTGTGGCTTACCTAAGGAGTGGCAGGTAAATATGGCAGTGAGGGCAGTTTATCAGTTGGGTTCTCTGCCAGTTAGATATCTGGGAATCCCATTAATTCCAGGAAAACTGACCGCTAAGGCTTGTCGTCCCCTGTTGGAGAAAATTGCTAATAAGATTCAAAATTGGGGGGTGAAGTTTTTGAGTTATGCAGGCAGAATCCAGTTGGTTCTTTCTGTTCTTTATAGCATGGTTCAATTCTGGATGGCTGTGTTTATCTTGCCTAAGAGGGTGATAAAGGAAATTGAGAAATTGTGTAGCAATTTTTTGTGGGGAGTGGGAACTGAAGGTAAGAGGAAAGCTGTGGCTGCTTGGGACAAACTGACTTTCCCTAAAAAAGAGGGGGGGGGGTCTGGGATTGAGAGACCTGAACAGTTGGAATCAGGCGTGTGTAGTGAGGCACATTTGGGATCTACTTACCAAACAGGGCTCCTTATGGGTTGCTTGGATCTGGGAATACATACTCCATGGGTCAGATTTCTGGACATCTACCTGCAAAAAAGGTTCCTGGATTTGGCTTAAAGTGCTCAAAACAAGGGATATTGTTCACCACAGTCTTAGTATTCAGAATGGTGAAGGGTTCTGGAATGGTAAATTGCTAAAGAAGTTTTCTACTAAACTGATATGGGAAGATCTCAGGCCTCACAGCTCTGAGGTCTCTTGGTTTAAACTGGTCTGGAAATCTCCTGCTATTCCTCGGAATCAGTTTCTCAGTTGGCTTGTTATTAAGCAATTTATTTCCACCTGTGATAAGATGATGAGTTGGGGATTTCAAGGGATGACAGCCTGTGTTACAGGTATAGGGAGCTGTTTCGATTGCTCTTCTGCAAGCACTGTGCTAGAGTTCCTTCAACTTCTTGGATTGATGAAGTTCAGTTGGCTATTGACTCTTTCTCTTCTTCTGCACCTCATTCCAAAGTGGGCAGGATGATTTGGCAATCCTTGATCAGCAACATCTGGAGAACTCGATGCTCGATCAGGTTTGGTGGTACTGTCCTGAGTATCCCTGATGCTGTCAAGCTGATAAAAGGAGAAGTTATGGTTGTTTGTGAAGCGGCTGATGTAGCAAAGTTTTTCTGAGTGCTTCTGGTGATGATGTTATTTGCTTTGGTTTGCTTGGCTCTTTATAGTTAGATAGGAGTTTGTTTTCTCCTCAGTGGCAGGGGTTGTTGCCACAAAGTACTCTGGTTTTTTTATGATTAATACAAAGCTCTCCATTCATCAAAAAAAAAAAAAGGTGGTGAATAATTCTGATAAGTCTCTTTCTGAAAGGCAAGATAAGTTTTTATGGCATTTAAAAATAATTTCTCTCATGGTATGAACATCAATCAACTTTCAATTATTCATAATCTCACAAATCTATTATTCCCCATTTTAATTTCCAAAAATTGATGTACATATGTTAGAGTTGAAAAGAATTAATCAACCATTGACTAAATTAGCAAGAAGAGAATGTGCTCTTTACATGAGACAAAAGTGTATATATGAAAAAATTGTCTACATTCCAAATGGTAATCCATTGATTTATGGGTTATTTTTTGTTTATACGATATCAAATTATGTGTTGGCTACTAAGCTTTCTAATTTTAATGATTTCTATATATGAATTCAAAATGAGATGAATAACTTACAAACTAAGAGAAAGACTTTTAAGGTCCATAAATTTACTGAAAATTGTTATGATCATTTTCGGGTGATACGTTTTGTAGACTTTCCATATTTAATGATATTTACCGTATGTACTTCATTTATTTAATTTTAAAATTTTAATCAAATGTATTTCTTAAATTGAATTTTTAATTTTATTGCAGTGGTTGAAGTGTTTTATATTGGAAATCCATATGTAAATGTGAATATTGTAGAGCAATGATGTGGAAGGTGGTGAAAGTACCAAACTCATGAGGAATTCCAATCAACCAAAGTTTGCATTGTATTGCGTGCAAGACAAAGTGAACCTCTCTCTTCGAAGGTAGCGTTCAAAGATTTTTAATATGCTATTGTAACAAAATACTTCAATGAGACGTCACTTTTTGAACATATTCGAAGCCATAATGGGGTCTTCTCATTAAATATTATTGGAGGTAAACTGAGCTAGTCTATAAATGATGGAAGCGAAGTATAAGTTTATCTGAGTGGAAGTCCAATATATCATCAAATCGGTAGCCTAATACCTAATGCCTAATGGAACAAACCAAAATTTGCTCAACTCTAAATTTATGGCACTGCAATAAACTCCAAAAATTATTAGATTTTTTTTGTCTACATATCCAATTTGAAAACCTTTGTGGAATTCAATTATTCGAAAACTACTATATATGTAATATATCTTAGGTAAAACATTATGATCTCTTAGGGATAAATTGGATGACACCACCATTCAGCAAGTTGAAATTAAGTTGCTTGCTGGAAGATAAGGGGATGACAAAAAATATGATTTATCATATGCATTTAAGGTCGTTGCTTTCAATGTTATTGGAGATCAAACATTTTATCCTGATATTGTTGTCCAACATGAGTCATGAACTAGAAAAAAATACACATATATAAGTACATACATATATACATCTATGAAGTGGTGGACCTAGAAAGTATACACAAGGGCATCCTCTTTTAAAAATTAAATAAATCAAATAATTATTAAATAAGAAAATATCCCACTAAAACAAATTACAAATCTCTCCCGATATATCATATTAGAGAATGACCCGTAATTGGGTTAATCATTAGCTTTTGAAAATAATTGGGAATAAGAAATAACTTTTAATAGCTTATTACACCCTTATAAACAATAATAGATTTTTACTAATATATTTAGATTTAAAATATAAGAACAAATGAGTTGTGGTCTAATGAAAAATATATTTACTAACTGTAGCACTACTGACCCCAGTCCAAATCACATATACCATTTAAATATTTCTATTTACGCATACTACGACTCGACGTTGGATAATCGTTTTTCCACATTTAGGAGTGTCTGACTACCACATAATTATTTTTTCACCCATACACAAACTACTATCAGGGCTGAACAATCGTTTTCCAAAATTGTAGTGGTGTCCAAGCCCCATAGATCAGTCGCTGCATGCATGCAATCATACATACTATCCAAGTTTAATGTCTGAAATCTCATATTATTCCCACATGGTGAGGATTGATGACAACCAAATGTTTCATATTTTAGCTATGTGGGTGTAAATGGACTCCATGAAAAGAATGTGTCCCAATGTAATTTTTACACTTATAGAATACAAACAAGACTACAAGAATCCAACTCATTGCTATTCTGTGAAAAGTTGTTCCATTAACATGTTCTCAATACATATGTATTAGTTGAGGCTAAGTGTCTGGATTGGAATAAAAACAAGGGCTAATATCACTACAACACCCGAACTATCGAAAAAATGCCACTTGCATCCTATTTTATTCAATATTCCATTTGTGTCCCGAACTATTTTTTCGTTTGTGTTGACTGATGTTGACCGTTAGTATTTAACAGATTGCCAAGTCACTGCTGATGTGTCTGCTAAAGTGGCTTTTGGGGACATAATTTTTTTTAGAATTAAAATTTGTAAAATAAAAAAAAGTAAGAAAGGGAAAATCCCTTCAGTTTCCCATCTATCTCTTATCTCTCTCTCTCGCCTGGGTCCTTCATCCTTAGTTCCTCACCGAGAAGCTCCTTTCCCTCTCCTCCGCCAAATCTGAGGAAATTGTTGCGGGAATACGAATGTGCGGCGTTCTTGAATAGTCGGAAAGTAACAAATCTAGGCAGGATCTTTACAGAAGACGTAAAAATCGGCGATCGATTGACTCTCAACCCGCCATCAATCGCGCGCAAAAGTTATTCTGCTAACTGCTCAAACTGTTAGCAGATACTAACAGGGCAGGATTTTGGGCCACGTCGGCCCATGTGTGATCCAACGGTGGGGAAGGAGGTTTGGTAGTGGCTCACTTAAGTGAGCTGTAGGTGGGCCAACGGGTAGAAGCCGGCCCAGCATGTGGCGGCGGCGGCGGATCCGAGCAAGTGGGCTGGCAAGCTGGTGGGCCCGGCTTGAGTTTGGGCGGGAGAATGGATAGGAGTGGAAAGAGAACCAAATTTGATGGGCCCATGTTATATTTATGTATGTTTGTTTGTGTGGATATTTATTTGTTCTCAGTGGATATTAATTTCTGTTATGTTGATAGTGCTTTGCATCATTGTTGAAATTTTGGGCCGTATTAATGTTTAACGGCGGCCCAAAATCACCCAACCACCATAAACTGATTACACCAATTTAGAGAATTAGTTTTAGGGTTTAGAGTTCTGGTTTTCAATTTGTGAAAGATTGGAATATTGTGTCTTACATCAAATTAAACACACTAGCAAGTCCTACACACTATCAAGTCCTAACACGTAAGGCTTGCAACCTTAGTTAGGGCTGCCCGCCGAGGGCCCATTAAATAATAATAGTTTTAATTGATGAGCGGTTTATTTTTTAGGTTTGATTGTTTAGGTTTGGTTTATGGTTTACGGTTTACGGTATAGAGGTTAGGGTTAAGGTTTCAACATAAGGGTTTGGGTTCTCTTTAGGGTTTAAGATTTTGTCTGGTCAGTATGAATATCTTTCCTTTCCTAATTATATTGTTTTTATAGTTTATTTAGTAGTGTTGATTGTTTAGGGTTTAGGGTTCAGTGTTTAGGGTTTAGAGTTTAGGGTGATAGAGTTTATTTGAACCCGAGGATATTTATCCGGGCTGTGCGGATATTTATTTGAACCCGAGGAAACATTCCCTTAGTTCATGTGTTTGGATATTATTGTGGAACCTTTGAATATTTTCTTAGTTCTTGGGAAAACAATAATAGTTTTATTTTTTTAGTGTTTAGTGATTAGGGTGATAGAGTTTAAACTTTAGGGTTTAGGGTTTAGGGTTTAGGGTACAAATAGTAGATATTAGTTTGTGTGTTGTGGATACTTGTCTTTCCTAGTTGTAATACTTGTTTCTGACATATTGATATTTAGTCAAAATATTTTGATTTTTTTCCGGGTTGTGTGGATATTTATTTGAACCTGATGAAATATTCCCTTAGTTCATGTGTTTGGATATTTTTGTGGAACCTCTGAATATTCTCAGCTTGGGAAAACAATAATAGTTTTATTTTTTTAGTGTTTAGTGATTAGGGTGATAGGGTTTAAAGTTTAGGGTTTAGGGTTAGGGTACAAATAGTAGATATTAGTTTGTGTGTTGTGGATACTTGTCTTTCCTAGTTGTAATACTTGTTTCTGACATACTGATATTTATTCAAAATATTTTGATTTTTTTCCGGGCTGTGTGAATATTTATTTGCACCTGATGAAATATTCCCTTAGTTCATGTGTTTTGATATTTGTGTAGAACCTTTGAATATTCTCAGCTTGGGAAAACAATAATAGTTTTATTTTTTTAGTGTTTTATTGATTAGGGTGATAGAGTTTAAAGTTTAGGGTTTAGGGTTAAGGGTTAGAGTACAAATAGTAGATATTAGTTTGTGTGTTGTGGATACTTGTCTTTCCTAGTTGTAATACTTGTTTCTGACATACTGATATTTATTCAAAATATTTTGATTTTTTTCCGGGTTGTGTGGATATTTATTTGAACCCGAGGAAATATTCCCTTAGTTCATGTGTTTGGATATTTTTCTGGAACCTTTGAATATTATCAGCTTGGGAAAACAATAATAGTTTTATTTTTTATAGTTTAGTGATTAGGGTGATAGAGTTTAAAGTTTAGGGTTTAGGGTTAGGGTACAAATAGTAGATATTTGTTTGTGTGTTGTGGATATTTTTTGAAAAGATTTTAATACTTTTTACTAAGGAACTGATAGTTATTTTAAATAATTTGTCTGGGTTGTCTGGATATTTGTCTGGGTTGTCTGGATATTTGTCTGGGTATTTGTCTGGGTTGTCTGGATATTTAATTGAATCTGAGCAGCATGGTTTCAGATTGTTTTCCCCGTAGTGAAACAACTAAAATGACAGGTACACCACGGATTCAACACAAAATACTCTACCACTAACTTTTCGGTACTGTTTTATCGTTCTTGGTCACACATACAAATCCAAGTTCCCCATGAAAGTTGAAACCATTGCTTAATTACTAATTACTAGGATGAGTTCGTACTACATCACACATGCAAATCCAAATGAAATTCACAAACTGCCTTGCTCCATTCCATCGACGATAGCTCAGCATTCTCCGGGGTGATATTACGGGGTAGTCAAAATTCCAACCGGTATTGTTAATGGTACCTACAACCGGCCACAAGTTTCAAGTCAAAGGAGGATATATAGTAACATAGAACAGAAAAAGGAAGCAGCAAGTAGGTTGCAGAATCGTTCAAGGTGAAACATTGGATTGAATAATTTCACATTCAACAAGCATAGTTCTAACTAAGTGGAAAGCAATCAAATGCAGAATTAGTATAACTACAAACAATATAGAGTATGGATCAGATTATCAATGCATATGATCTAGTCGAGTTGAACCTACTTACTCCACTTTGCTAATTATCCATGTTTGGCGAAACTAAGGTCTCCATATAGATCACAGGAGTACCATCGCGATCGGACAAGCCTCTCGATGCAGGAAACCTTATGGTGTTGTTCTTGGAATTGTAAATGAACAAATCTTCACCGTTATTCCAAAGAGCCTCACCACTGTCTGAAATGTAAAGTGGAGTGTATAACATTGCATCGACCACAGCCTGATCAACACTAAACAACTTAGTCCAAGCATCTGTCACCGTAGGCTCTTTCATCACCCATACTTCACACGAACGGAAACCATCAAATTGCACAACACAAAGACGATCAACAAATGATTCTATGTCCCAACGAGTACCAGCGCCATGAAATTCAGGTAGTTTCACCTTGTTATATTTTCCTGTTGCAAGATCAAGTGAGACTAGGGTGTCCCTCTGGTTATTCCCTTTACCCTCAGAACTTGACACTCGATAGTAAAGACGGCCAGCAAAAAACTTAGCATCCGCCTCCGTATCTGATGGAACCCCATACTTAAAATTCTCGATTCTCCTCCATGACGAAGTTTTCAGAGCAAAGACTTGAACTTGAGTTTCAGCTGGATAGGAAATCACTACTACCACTTTGTAATCATCAAGATGACTATCATAACCAAATCCAAAATATGTGTCAGACATTTGCACCTGTTCCTCTGACATATCATAGGGGAAAGCGGGCAATGTCCTCATAACTCTGGAAGATGGGTTCCATACCGCCACCTGGTTGAAACGCCAGAGAAAAGAGCAAAGCAACCCATCGCATGACCCAACAACCCGATCCTCAAATTGACTGAATCCTTCAAACAAACTCCCAAGCTCGATGGGGTCGATCCGGGGGCCATTGTATAAAGACTTCACCGACCACGAGTGCAAACCCCAATCAGCAACAGCAGGACTCCCTTCGAGGGGTTGGATTACGCGCTCGATGAAGTTGAAAGAACTCCTGAACAGCCTATCAACGCAATTCGGCTTGACATCCGACAACGCTTTCATACTTCTCAGATGTTCTTTCACGAAATCGGGACTGGAAATTAAGGTTTTGAACCATTTGGAGACGCACCTGAACCGGAGGAGCGAAGCCACAGTTAGCCAAATAAAAATCTTGACGATGAGATCCGGATGAAGCACAGGAAAAGGCCGCCGGCGCCGCGCCTGCTTTACCCTCGCCGCCGTGGTGTTTTCAACCGAAGGAGTCTCCACCATTTCGATCGGCCAAAGCAAACGACACAAATTTTTTTTTTTTTACAATGGAAACGACACAAAGGGAACCGCTATGAGCGGTTTATTTTACTGCTGGCTAGTTCTAGCGTTCTAGCTGGGCTTACTTGAATCGGGCTTTGAAAGAAACACCAAACCAAACCCAACTTCCTCGACCCAATAGTAAATATTAGTTTGTGTGTTGTGGATATTTATTGAAAATAGTTTAATACTTTTTACTAAGGAACTGATAGTTATTTTGAATAATTTGATATTTTTCTGGGTTGTCTGGATATTTAATTGAATCTGAGGAAATATTAACTTAATTCATGTGTTTGGATATTTGTGTGGAACCTTAAGATATTCTCGGATTGGGCACATCTTGATAGTTTTATTGTTTTAGTGTTTAGTGATTAGGGTGATAGAGTTTAAAGTTTAGGGTTTAGGGTTAGGGTTAGGGTTAGGGTACAAATAGTAGATATTAGAGTTCTGGTTTTCAATTTGTGAAAGATTGGAATATTATGTCTTACATCATTAAATAATAATAGTTTTTATTGTTTATAGTTTGTTTTTTAGGGTTGATGGTTTAGGTTTGGTTTATGGTTTACGGTTTACGGTATAGAGGTTAGGGTTAAGGTTTCAACAAAAGCGTTTGGGTTCTCTTTAGGGTTTAAGATTTAGTCTGGTCAGTATGAATATCTATTTTTTCCTAATTATATTGTTTTTAGAGTTTATTTAGTAGTGTTCATTGTTTAGGGTTTAGAGTTTAGGGTGATAGAGTTTATTTGAACCTGCGGATATTTATTTGAACCCGAGGAAACATTCCCTTAGTTCATGTGTTTGGATATTTGTGTGGAACCTTTGAATATTCTCAGCTTGGAAAAACAATAATAGTTTTATTTTTTAGTGTTTTATTGATTAGGGTGATAGAGTTTAAAGTTTAGGGTTTAGGGTTAGGGTACAAATAGTAGATATTAGTTTTTGTGTTATGGATACTTGTCTTTCCTAGTTGTAATACTTGTTTCTGACACACTGATATTTATTCCAAATATTTTAATTTTTTTCCTGGTTGTGTGGATATTTATTTGAACCTCATGAAATATTCTCTTAGTTCATGTGTTTGGATATTTGAATTGAATCTGAGGAAATATTAACTTAGTTCATGTGTTTGGATATTTGTGTGGAACCTTAAAATATTCTCGGATTGGGCATATCTTGATAGTTTTATTGTTTTAGTGTTTAGTGATTAGGGTGATAGAGTTTAAAGTTTAGGGTTTAGGGTTAGGGTTTAGGGTTAGGGTACAAATAGTGGATATTAGTTTGTGTGTTGTGGATACTTGTTTTTTCTAGTTGTAATACTTTTTACTAACAAAAATTTTGGCATAAGTTGTAATACTTGTGTGGATATTTTGGCATAAGTTCCAAAAATCATCTTACTGATCTTTTCTACTACGTCGACAGCGAGGCCAACTTTGATGAAGGTTTAGAGTTCTGGTTTTCAATTTGTGAAAGATTGGAATATTGTGTCTTACATCAAATTAAACACACTAGCAAGTCCTACACACTATCAAGTCCTAACACGTAAGGCTTGCAACCTTAGTTAGGGCTGCCCGCCGAGGGCCCATAGGCCGAAGGCCTATTAAATAATAATAGTTTTTATTGTTAGTGTTTGGATATTTGTGTGGAACCTTTGAATATTCTCAGGTTGGGAAAACAATAATAGTTTTATTTTTTTAGTGTTTTATTGATTAGGGTGATAGAGTTTAGGGTTTTGGGTTAGGGTACAAATAGTAGATATTAGTTTTTGTGTTGTGGATACTTGTCTTTCCTAGTTGTAATACTTGTTTCTGACATAATGATATTTGTTCAAAATATTTTGATTTTTTTCCGGGTTGTGTGGATATTTATTTGAACCTGATGAAATAGTCCCTTAGTTCATGTGTTTGGATATTTTTGTGGAACCTTTGAATATTCTCGGCTTGGGAAAAGAACAATAGTTTTATTGTTTTAGTGTTTAGTGATTAGGGTGATAGAGTTTATAGTTTAGGGTTTAGGGTTAGGGTCAAAATAGTAGATATTAGTTTGTGTGTTGTGGATACTTGTCTCTCCTAGTTGTAATACTTGTTTCTGTCATAATGATATTTGTTTAAAATATTTTGATTTTTTTCCGGGTTGTGTGAATATTTATTTGAACCTGATGAAATATTCCCTTAGTTCATGTGTTTGGATATTTTTGTGGAACCATTGAATATTCTCGGCTTGGGAAAACAACAATAGTTTTATTGTTTTAGTGTTTAGTGATTAGGGTGATAGAGTTTATAGTTTAGGGTTTAGGGTTAGGGTACAAATAGTAGATATTAGTTTGTGTGTTGTGGATACTTGTCTCTCCTAGTTGTAATACATGTTTCTGACATAATGATATTTGTTTAAAATATTTTGATTTTTTTCCGGGTTGTGTGGATATTTATTTGAACCTGATGAAATATTCCCTTAGTTCATGTGTTTGGATATTTTTGTGGAACCTTTGGATATTTTTTGATGTTTTTTTGGATATCACTTTGGGTCATATGATATACTTTTGTTGAAGGAAAGATATTCTTAATCTATCTTTGATAAACTAATAAAACGAGCAATTTAATCAACATAGTTAGTGTCTACTTTTGTACAAATGTTACCAAAATAACACACTCCAGCTTATACTAATAAAGCGAGTGATCAGGATAGAGTTAGTGTCTCCTTTTCTCCAAAACTTCCCAAAATAACCCAATTACCTTAATACCTAAACATCAACATATGTCCCATGAAACATAAGGAGGTAAGTTTCATTTAATCTTCCCTTTCTCCTTATATGCTGCCCACTCCTTTGCATGCTCAAGTACGACATTCCTTACTTTGTTGTATTTCCATTGAAGGAGACTGGCTGCAATAGATGCTCGCTGGTGCTCCACGTGCTTTTCCAAGTGTCAAGTTTCCTTGTATTCCGATGGAATGTGACCCGCCCAGTGCTCCAAGAACATGCACGCGAACACTCCACAGTCATTGTTTCCTTCTTGTTGAGGAACATCCGCAATTAAGAAGTCCCAATGATGCAAGGGAAAATCGAGGTTGTGCTTTGCAAGGAAAGCAGCCCCATACTCAAATATCAATTTCCCCATGGGAGAGTGATCCACCTTGGCCACTGCTGGCTTGGGTTTCTGGCTGTCCAGAAGGAAAGTCTTCTGACTCCTTAGATCTGCAGCGTAGACCCGGTAGTGTTTGTCGTTATGGACAGGGAAAAAAAGCTGAAACATAGAAAAAAATCAGTTATTCTCTCGGATAAATATACAATAAACCCAGACTAGTATCCAAAACTAACATTTCATGTATTCTCAGGCAAATCTTCAAACAAATCATTTATTCTCTCAGACAAATATCCAATAAACCCAGACTAGTATCCAAAACTAACATTTCATATATTCTCAGGCAAATCTTCAAACAAATCATTTATTCTCTCGGACAAATATCCAATAAACCCAGACTAGTATCCAAAACTAACATTTCATGTATTCTCAGGCAAATCTTCAAACAAATCATTTATTCTCTCGGATAAATATCCAATAAACCCAGACTAGTATCCACAACCACGTAAATCAGTATCGAGATAGAATAAGGATTCACTTACATATTCTACTTTGTCCCATGCAACTTGTTTGAAGACTTTATACCGATCGGTCAGTTCGATGACCCCATTGAGTCTCTCCTTGGACGGGGGCACATTCGTCTGAGGATTAAGTAAGGCAAGATTCTGTTTGCAAAGTAAAATAATAGCTAATTAGTTACTGAATATCTAAAAATTGTAAGGTGTCAGTGAAGAGCCTACTTACACCAAAAGTGAACGGAAAGATAACTCTGTTCTTGTCACCGGCAAGTGCTTTGTCGTTCAAGAAATGACCATAAGCCTCAATCACTTGTAGATTGACCCACTCTAATCGCTTCAATGTCAACAGATGAAGACAGGCGAGTTTAATTGAAGGAGTGTGCACCACCAAGCCCTTAGCCTCAGGGGTACTGAAGACGAACTCAACCATAAGATGAGCAACTGGGTCGAGCTTTGGCGACACATCCTTCGACAAATAATATACTGATGAGGAAGCATATGGGTTCTTCTTCGACCTCTCGAACTCTGGGGTCTTTAGTGTTGCAAGCCATTCCTCAGGTGTGTAGTTGTACAGACGGTCTCTCTCCTCATCACTCATATTCCTCTCATCGGTGATAATCACATCTGGACTCCTCTCAGCGCTCCTAGAAGCCGCTTCTACCAACTCCTCGTCTGTAGGCAACATTCCCATCTCTGCAAGTTGAGAGAACGACTCCACCAAATCTGTAGGTGGGTCAACTTCCTCGGCATTAGCAGCGCTAGTAGCCTCATGAGCTATCTGCAAAATGTCCTCAAAAGAGGTATTTGGGAATGTATAGTGTATCAGCATAGGGACCGTCGGCTCAACCAACTCCTCGTCCAGTGTCTCTACAGTCTTCTCAGCTTCATTCTCCACCACCTCAAATCGATTCTTCTCTTGAGGATCTTCTTCACATTTCTCTCCAGTTGTCTCCACTTGTGGCTCGACCTGGTCCTTCTCTAGAGGCTGCTCATCCATTTCCATTTTAGCTTCAGTATTCTCCACTCAGTCTTCCACCACATCTGTTTTAAGCTGCTCTAGCACCTCTTCAACAATATTCTCCAAAGGTCTCCTCCTGGAATCCACTCGGTCTTCCTTCTTTTCTATCATATGTCCCAGTTTTGTTGCAAAGTCCAGCAATTTTCCCATATGTCGATCAATCCCAGCACCTAGTACCTTGAGCTAGAAGACAAACGAACACTTTGCGGGAATTAAAAACTATATCCAAACTGCTCGTACAATTATCCCATGTACCCAGACTATTATCAGAATAGAGCGTACAAATATTCAACTTGGCAGAATTGATATCCAAACATAACAAACATTGATTCCACAGAAATATCCAAATGCATCAAATTAATATCCAAACATCACAAACCATTATTCATAACTGAAAAGAACAACAAATATTCAAACATTATTCAAACATCACAAACCATTATTCAAACATCACAAGCTGATATCCAAATGAAACCAACAAATATTCCAGAACAACAAACTAAAATCCGACTAATATCCTAAGCCATTCCAACATGGCATCAAATTCGTGGAAAACAGTACAACCCCCCACCAAACAACGGAAAACAGTACAACATGGCATCATATTCACTCTTGCTGTTCCAAATTCTGGACAATCGTTTGGACCTTGTCCCTTCGAGCCACCCACTTTTCAATCATGCTCTCAGTGATTTCCTTCAATCCCTTAAGCTACACATATGTTGTGAAATATTTAGGTTACTTTATCGTCCAAGTCTACCAATGCACGATCTTAGTTAGGGAGGAAGAAAACATTTTACCTGCCCCAGCGAAAGGCTAGTCAAATCTTCAGTCTCCCACCATTCCGCGGTGGGCAACGGTGCACGATCTGGAGGAGGAGCTGAACTGCTCGCACCTGCTGCACTAGCTGCCGGCTCGAGCTGCCTGCGAGAGGCGATTTCTTCCCTACTCAGCAGAGCGGCATCTAGGTCATATCTTCCCCTGACTACGGGGATAGATGTGGCTGCCCTCTCGACACTTTGCTTCCACCAAACCCGGCAGCTAGGGATGGCCTTTGTGTGCAACCCGCCTAGTTTTAGAGAGTCCAACAGATGGAGCTGTAAAAAAAATTACAATTAATAAATGTTAAGTTCCATTTCTAGCAATTTAATTAACAAATATCCAGAGTCAACACAAACAGAATCTTATGTGACTAAACTGATATCCAGAAATCATTTTAAGCTAGTTTTCATGCAAACAGTATCTTATGTGACTAAACAAATATCCAGCAGATCATACACAAATACGAAATTCACTAGTTTTCATGCAATTGAACCAACAAGTATAGAAAAGGTATGGACTTACTGTCAAGAAGTAGCAATCTCCGAGAACCCACACGCACGGCGAGCGCACCCTTGCACTGGGTTCTTTTTTCTTGGCAACAGTCAACTCTACTTTCAGTTCACGGACAATAAATGTGCACCAATCGTACACCCTCACGTCCTCAACACTCCCACCTAAGTATGGGGCAAAGTCCAGCTTGCACCTCCGAGAAAATGTTGGCACGAGCATCGAACCAGTAGCTAGCAGCAAGAATTGCTTGACAGCAATTGCAACAGGTGGTCTAGGACCGTTGACTGGAATGGCCAACTCCCGCATCTGCTTGATAGAAACCATGCGAGCCCTGTTCAAAATCATGCCAACTTCCTCGCTGATACTATCAAGCATCCCCCCTCAACGTTCTTCAAATCAATCACAGCCTCACCGAGAGGAAGGTCGTAGACACGTGCCACATCCTCAGCTGTGAAGTCGAAGACCTTCTTCGAGTCTCCTTCCCCAAAAACAAAAGTACTGGATGAGGTGTCATAAGTCATAAGCAGCCATCAAGTCGTCCATGAAGACATTGGGTATCTTCGGCATGCGAAGCTCCAATAGGCCCCCGAATCCTGCCTTCTCGACTTCTTTCTTGCAGGCTGCATAGTATTCAGCATCTTCTTTCCAGTAGTTTATAATTTTGAAGAGGGAATAGGTGGACCCACGAAATCTGAAATATGAGCCGCATGGACCCTCTCCCTCATCATCTTCTTCCTCATCTTCCTCCTCAACTTCTGGAATAGCAGGCAACGGCTGCCTTGATTTTTCTCCTTCACAAGATCTCGATGCAACCATTTTCCTTCTCTTCATCCCGGGTTGTTCCTGAAACACAGTTATATATTAAGCAAAATATCCATAATCCTTGGACAAATAACTAAAACACACACTTATATACAATACAATTATCGTAGTAAAGCAAAAGTGTATCCAAACGGAGATAACTGATATCGATGAAAAAAATATCCATAATACCCAGAAAAAAAAAAAAACTAAAACGAACAGTTAAGTATCCAACTTAACAGAACTGATATCCACACATCAGACACATTAGATTATTTTTTAGCCAATACATACAATTTTTACCAACCATCATGTTTTTGGGCAGATTCATTGTTTGTTAAGGTATGCAAATCCGTGGAGCATTAGGATTTGGACCATTTTTAGCTCCAAATTCACGAACCCTATGTATTTGCAAATACCATATTTCATTTGATATTTGGTCATGGAAGGCAAAATTTTGAGACCAAAATACAGTATCAACTAAATCCATGATAAAAAAATAACTAAACAAACAATGTTATCTTTCAAATACAAAATGCAACAAATCCATCAGAAATCTAAAGATTTTCAAAACTCAAAACCGTCATTTTCAAATCCAACAAGTAACTAACCCTAAATAAAATTTGATTTGAAAATGTCTTTTGGAGTCGTTTCCCTTGCATGAAGTTTATCTTTCAATATTGTCAAAGTATTATAGTCGATGAGTCATTAGAATGTCGCAAAATAATATGATGTTGATCATTTTGAATTGGTAAAGTATTTTAATAATTTAGACTTTCTTATTCTACCAATCAATTGAAATATTTTTTAGTATTTGAATAATTTAGATTTTCAAATACGACCAAAGAAACATGTATGTCGCATACAAATTGCTACAATTGTTTACATGATTGGTGACTGAATCCGACCAACTAGTCGGGCCCATGACTAGAACAAAAGAGAGTTATGTACTTTTTAACTTCAAAGAATACATTAACATAATAAAATGAATATCAAGCTTATCAATGTATAAGATCTGTACTTCGGTCCTCTATTCCAATTTTAACTAGGTTGCAACAAAAATTAATTAACTCTGTGCATAATGAATTGTATTCAAACATTTGGCATATGTAAGTTTTCAATGCCACAACTGTTGGGCCACTTGGTTGAGCGGTATTGGGCTTTAGGCCCAGGGAGAAAGTACTGTCAAGCCCAATGGGAAGGTCTAGGAGTAGTGCGGCCGCAAGCAGGGGCAGAGGGAGAGGGTTAGAAGGTGGGTCCCAGGACCCACCCTAACTCAGGAGGGAAAATGATATATTAGGTATAATAGTTAATCGGGTATGAAAAATAACATGTATTTAAATGAGAATGATTGGTGGTTCAAATATTTGATGTTGGATTTATAAGTTGTGTATTCACATATTCAATGTTTTTATAACGAGTTTAGTACAAATGGCAATGATTCATATTATTCGCCAAAATTAAAGATGTACTTATTCAATATCTACAACAAATTTCCACCAAGTCATAGCTAATTTGTAAAATTACTTTTATTTCAATCAGGGATAGGGACGGGTGGCTCCTGAGGACGAAAAATGAGTAAATTAGTATAATAGTTAATTGAGAATGAAATTTAGGGAACTTCTAATTGAGAATATTTGACCGAGTGATCATGTGTTCGAATCTTGGAGACCCTATTTATTAAATACATGATATTCAAGTTTGTAAAAAATTAAGCACGTTTAAGTTGGTTTTTGTTAGCGGTGAAGTGTTAGTAAATACTAACTAGTATAAGATCCATTATTAAATCTTTCCCAACACTCGAGTTATTGATACTGATCATTCTTGACAAAGAATATCATTCAAAAGCAAATGTTTAACTAAATCATGAATTATTATTTCGTACATATTGAGTGATATTCTTGATAGTTTCGACATATGTTTAATTTACCAAGTTTTTATAAATACAAAATTATATCAAGAATTATTTAAAAAGCTAAAAAAACTATTTTATCATGTGCAATTGTTTTTCGGTGTAATCAATAATTTACCAAGTGTGTCACCCGACACACCTTGCTCCAAAATTTTTGTGAGGAACTCACATTTTTTTGGTGTAAAAAATTCGTACAAAGGACCTCCGACGCACCTCCAATAATTATAATCGACACACCTTAACCTTATTACATTACAAAAGATTATTTTGATAATAGTATTAAAATATGTAAATATAGGAGTTATCGGATTTCATATTAGGTAGTTAATTAGTTGTTTGTACAAGAGTAAACAATTCATTGACTACTTACTACTTAGTGAGTATTCAGAAAGATAGCTATCACCTTACAGATAACCTCAATAAATTGAATGAGAATTAAATGGATTAATAATCTGGTTGAGTCACGTAATTAGATAGTGAATTTCATATAGTTTTTCCCCATAACTTCTTCTATGGATTCTTCTTAAGTTAACATTCTACTTGATTTCCAGTTTAGCTATTTCTTTCTAAGTTGACGTCTGTCGCCACCGTCTGGTTGTCGGCATCGAGCCGATGACATCCTCATTCTCATTCAAACTTACACATTGACGTCTGTGGCCACCCTTCCAGCGCCTCATACCAGCTTTCTCATATTAAATTAGTGTTGACTTTACATATTGCAACTATAACCTACAAAATTACATTTTTCATATATGAGTTTAATCGTGAAAAGTCTTTGGTATAAGTTGAGTGATCAATTTATGAATAATTTTTTAGTTGTATACATAAAAAATATATTTGATTTGCAGCCTAATGAGCAAATGTAGTTAACAAATTTTTCAGAATACGAAAACTTGTCGTGGTTCACTGGCAAAAATAATGAAATTGATGAACTTTATGAATAAATTTTTTATATTTATTTTTAATTAATTAATTAATTAAATCTTTTTTTGATTAGCCGACACACCTATATCGAAATCCTGGGTCCGCCACTGTAAGCAAGCACATTCACAGATTATATTTCAGACATTATTGTTGTTCTTTGGACTTACATTTTCTTGTCAAGGTTTGAAGCTCTATATATAGCATGTTGTACTCTATTGTAACAGTTTCATCGTTAAACAATTAATTCAGCTTGAGAAAAGAGGAAACCGAGGAAAGTTTTTTTTTTACTGAAAAACCGAGGAAAGTTAGAAGAAGTTTGATCCTGAAAAACCTATGAGAAATGTCATCTCTTCTGATTAAAAATCTACATATGTGTTGTCAATAAATCATTCAAAGAATCTTTTTAAGAAATGTCATCTCTTAAATCGACATATTTTATTAATATCCACCGCTCGAAGCCCCTGATTCACAATTAACGTTTGAATAAATTCTTTTGTTAACACGTACATGATAGCTTAAAGCTTCACTTGTAAAATCATAAAAATTGATAAAAAAAATTAATTAACCAAATCCTTATAGATCTATTTAAAAAACTAACTATTTTGTGATCAAAATCCTTCAATTGAACACTAAAAAAGTTAACATGTTCTGAAATTAAACCAAATATATATATATATATGGGCAGTTCTACGGTGCCCAGGGCAAAATCAGGGGTACGGGTAACCGGGGGCAAGGAAAATTACCAAATGCATCACGAAGCGTTTATGGTGACTTCTACGGACTTCAACCTAACTGTACCCGGTTTAATGATAGCGATTAAGAGGTTCAACCCTATGGATACGACCCGCCGCCCTAACCAATTTCCAGTCTCCCTTCTACGATCCCTCATTCGCCTTGGAGGGTCCCCTCTAACTCTAAGTTCGAAGTTCGATCATAAGCTGCCTATCAAATCTGAAATCTCCAACAAAATCATCGTTTCGAAACCCAAATCCTTTTATTATTTGATCCACATTCGATTTAGCTCCCTATCCAATCTCAAATCCCCAACATCATCATGTTTCATACGCCAAATCTATGTATCCACATTCGAAGAGAAGATCCCCATCCAATATGAAATCCTCACATAATCATCGTTTAGAATCCCAAATCCTTTTATCCGCAAATCGACGTTTTGTTCATCGCCATTTTATTTCCGTGCGGAATTTACTCGCCTTACTCTTTCTAACACGATTACGGCGACCATGTCTATTATTGTGTTCATCAAACTTTTCGTTTGCAAAAGAACCCTTGAAAGAGATTTGCTAACCCTAGGGTTCATGTCGCTAGTGCTTTGTCATCTTGTCTTACCGTTATTGTCATTTTCTCGAAACTTCTATCACTCGGTGAAATTAAGGTTTCCTGATATGCAGTGTTCGTCTCGCCCAGAGGATTGAGGAAGGAGATGAAGAAGACCTAATTTGATTCGAATCAGATGGAGAGGTCTCCTTAATTTGTGTTTATGTATTAACGCTGCGTTTAGGACTAATTCTAGTTGGACTGGGTCTGATCATTGATTTTTGCAGGCTTTTAAATAACATTCAAACGTGGGCTTGTACATGGACCCATGACACCTAGTTTGTTGATAATAGATACTGAGTTCCGGATTGTCATTAGGTTGGGCCTTTGATAATTGTCTATCTCAGACTCTCAGTGGCGATTCTTTGTTTTACTTATTTTCATCTGCTTCTGCTTCTAAAATCCTGATCATTCATTGAGTTCACGCAATTTAAACATAATTATGTGTTCCATCTTTTTTGGAATTTGGTAAATGTTAGCGTGTCTCTTTACACATTTAGCGGTACGAGGTAAACTACAATCCGCCCAATTTAACTCTTCATTAATTGAGATCCCATTCCACTCTCTCACCGATTTCCCCTCTTTATGCAATGCACTCGTACATAACAAACCTCTTGTAGACTAATTAGAGGCTTGTGGTTGGATACTGAGTGAGGATATTTTTTGAATTTATGTTTTGAAACGAAAGTTAGAGTTTCACTTTTGAAGTACCTATGTACTTTAGTTGGGCAAGTATTTTCAAAATGTAAAATTTTATCAGCGTATAGGTATACGATTGTTGTATAAGGTGTTGATGTTAGAGGAAATGGGTACTGACTGCTTAGGGTATTAGGTTGTTGATGGTTTAGAGCATATGGTATCGATTGGTTAAAGGGTGAGGGTAGGTGTTGTCTTATTTTTTCTCGATTATATATTTTCTTTATATTTGCTTATAAATGCTGATCATGCCTTATTACTAAGACATAATTCGTTATATCTGCTTATAAATGCTTTATATCTGCTTATAAATGCTGATAATTTATTGTTTGATTTGAACCTGCGTGTTTTTGCTCCGAATGATTTTGTAGTGGCGTGGTAAAGACAATCCGTCCAATTTAACTCTTCATTAATTCCCCCTTTTCTTTTCTGTTTTGGTAGAATAATTACCCCTTTTCCACTCTCTCAGTCCCCGCCGAAGTTGAAACAATCCCCTGTGATATATTTATCGATCATTTTAACCCTTCACTCAATAAGAAAGCGAAATTATGAAAGATGGTCATCAATGTGATGTAGCTTAATTGGTTAATTGTCTCTTATTTGCTTAGTCAATAAAGTAGAGGTTTGTGGTTCGATACTTAGTGAGGTATCAATTTTTAATTTATGTTTTGAAAAGCAAGTTATAATTTTAATTTATCAGCGTATAGGTATACGATATTGTATAAGGTGTTGATGGTTTAGAGTACATGGTATTGGGTTAGTGTATTGATCATCTCCATCCCTAAAATAAGATATTGTATAAGGTTTTGATGGTTTAGAGTATATGGTATTGGGTTAGTGTATTGATCATCTTCATCCCTAAAATTGAACAACAATTTCTAAACGAGGTCCCTACCGCCACATCATCAATTTTAGCAATTCATCACTTAACAATTTCTATTCATCTACATCCCTACATTATGCTAGTAATTGCCAAGGTGGGTTCCATTTTATATTTCAAAGGAAACACTTATTATAAATTGAAAGTTGGGGATGGAGATAGAAGAAGGTGTTGTTGGTATACAGTATAAGGTCTTGAAGGTTATGGACGTATAAGGGAAGGAGCAAGGTGTTGATGGTTTAAAGTATATATGTTATTGATTGGTTACGGTATAAGCCTATAAGGTGTTCTTATTGTTGTAGAGTATATGATATTGATTGGTTCGTGTATTAGGGTTTGGTTTAGGGTTTAGGGTTTAGGGTTTAGGGTTTAGGGTTTAGGGTTTCAAGTTAGAATAACATAAACCAGATCAATAGAGTAATGTTGGTAAACGAAAAAGTTAGTTAATCTACAAATTCAGACTATTTAAAAAAGTACATCCCCATTTCCCACCGTCAATTCCTAAACTTTTCCCTTGATCCGATGGTGAAATACCTTCGATCCTCGTCGCGTGCGTGTCACCCAATCAGATATTGCCGAATTCGGAAAGTCGCTTTTGCCCATAACCAATGCTGGCGTTACCAAGGCCGAGGCAGTGGTAGGGACTGTAATTTTCAGTAAATGTGAAGGGAGGGAAAGTAAAAGTAATTACGAGTCAATCTTTAAATTCGTTAATAGGCCGTGCTCCGATCCTTGAAAAGAACCCTTTCTTCCATCTTCCCAATAAAAATACTGTACTTTGTACTTTAGCGTTTGAGATCTTCTAAAATCTGGAGGGGATCCTACAGTCCCAATAAAAATATTGTACTTTATCTGTTGACTACTGACTCCATTTTTAGAAGTCTTTACGATTGGGCCAACCGGATTTTTTGCCGGATTTCGAACTCTGCTCCTCTGTAGCCACATGCTCTACACATTTAATGAGTGCTCAAAATTAGTGCAAAAAATACGATGTAATAATTGAATAAAAAAACTAGTTCTCAAGATTATTCAACTGAAATGTTGCACATGATTTATTTAGGGTCGTTTGGATATGGAAATTTTAAAACGTTGAAACTTGTCTGAATTTACATGTTTTACAAAACCAAGGAATTGACTTGTGGAAATTGAAAAAAAAAAAACTCACGTTTGGATAAGGTTTAGTTTGTGAGAATTGATGGTATGGAATTTGGAAAAAGAAGTAAGAAAACGTGGTAATGTCAAATTACTAGGGGGAGGTGTAGTATTCTCAATTACCATCAAGTGCTTACAAATTGCCATCAAGTGACCATTAATGAGTGCATAAATTAAACGACACCGCAAGAGCCAACAGTCTTCTTATATACCAAACGACTCGGCATAGGAGGACTTCCAGTTTCAGTTCAAGTTTCCAACACCGAGCAAATATATGGTCCCAAATGCCACTTTAGCAACTTTAATCGTTTGGAAGTTGTGATTCTTCAAATTGATGTATTAGGCCAATTAGTGTATTATCATTTGATGTATTGGTTCAATGCATGTATTAGGAAAATACTTTGTTTGGAAGGGCAACGATGAAACAAAAAGTAGGGTAGACAATCCTTCATTAACAATCTCACCTTTTAGTAGAGATTTATAATCATTCATTTTGAGTGATTGTTGGTGGGCCCAACAAAAAGGTAATGCATGTATTCTAACTCAAAGTGAACCAAAAAAAAACGACTTAATCTTATCATTACATGTATTTGCTAAATACCTCACTTCAAATCTCAACCTCCAAACGACCCCTTAACTATATATCAATTGTGACCATGGGTCCTACTTAATTTTCGTTGCAATTCAATATTAATTGGTGAGTATATTATATTAATTTGAGTGCATCTCTCAAGTTGTTTTTTGTCGTTGTTTTATTCGAATTATGTAAGGTGTTGATGGTTTAGTGTATATGTTATTGATTGGTTCGTGTATTAGGGTTTGGCATTGCCAATTGCTAAAGGTTGGTTTAGCAATGGGATGGAGATGCTCTAAGGTGTTATTGTTGTAGAGTATATGGTATTGATTGGTTCGGGTTTAGGGTTTAGGGTTTAGGGTTTAGGGTTTAGGGTTACAATTACATGTACAAAATCTGTAGATTAATTTTGGTAAACGAAAAAGTTATTTAATCTACAAAGCCAGTCTAAAAGCACATCCCCATCTCCCGCCGTCAATTCCTAAATTTTCGTTTAATCCGATGGTGAAAGAGCTTCAATCCTAACCGCGGCGTGTCACCCAATCAGATATCGCCGTTTTCGGAAAGTCGCATTTGCCCCTAACCAGTGCTGACGTTACCAAGGCCGAGGCAGCGGTAGGGAGTGTGATTTTCAGTAAATGGGAAGGGCTGGAAAGGCAAAGTAAATTTATGAGCTCATTTATAAATTCTTTAATCAGAGAGGGAGAGACCATGCTCCGAAACCCAAGAGGCACTCATCTCCTGCTGTTGTCCGTTCCTCCTCTCAAATCCCTGAAAAGACCCCTTTCTCCCATCTTCTCAACCCCGAAAATCATCCCCATCCGCCTCTTCGTCCTCCTGTCCATGCTTTATTTTCGGGTGCAGTGGTAAAGATGAGACTGCGTATTATTTTAGATCTCAGTTCCTTTAGTTATGTAATTGTTATGACTGTTAAACTAAATCCTTCGTTGTATTGTTTCTCCTTTTCTCTCCATGCAGGGTCTTTGTTAGAGGCAGGGAGGGGAGCAATGACAATAAGTCGCCGTTTCAATATCGCCTGAAGAATCATCATATGTTGTTGCGATTCCATAATAGGTGTTGTGGAACCCTACGTCATATGATGGTTCTTTTGTGCGACATTGACGCGTACTTGTTGATCATGCTCCCAAAATATATACAAGAGGGAAAAGTTGCCATATGTATAGTATAAAAGTGGGAGGAGGGAAAGTAAATTGTTTTGTTTTTCAAGATTTGTACTTTTAGTGTTTGAGATCTTAATAATATATCGGTGAGGGATATTTCACTAAATAAACATACTGTATTTTATTTCTTGATTACTGCCTCCATTTTCAGAAGTCCTCTGTCGGCGCATGCTCTTGTCATTTCACGCCCAAATTACATGTCATAATTTTAGTGGCCAAAAGTAAGTAAATTTATAAACAAGTAAAAAATCCGATCTAATAATTCAATAAAAAAAAACGAGTGAGAAAAATAATTCAACTGAAATGTTGCACATGATATATTTAGGGAAAAACCTCCAGGTCGAATTCAATCAAATCCATCCGAACTAAATAAAACGACACCGTAGCAGGCAGTAGTCTTCTTATAAACCAAAGAGACACACCGTTAAAATGACACACAAGTAAAACGACACCGCAGATGGCAACAGTCTTCTTATAAATCAAACGACGCCGCTTCAAGCTGATACTGGCAGTCTTCACATAGTCCATTAGTCCTAATCCGAATAGGATAAGGACGTCCATCTTCACTCCAAGTTTTCAACAATCCTTAGTTTGCTACTTCTTGTAACAGGCCTCTTCTGCAAAATCGATAACGACGATTTTAGACGTACACAAATATTGGATGCAACTGCATTGTGTAGACACGAACAATTATATCTTATTCTTACCCTAGGTTGCTCATAATCGTCGTCATCGTCATTTTCATCATCGTCATTTTCATCATCCGATGGTCCTGACCCAGTACATGTTCTTGCATTATGATTGGTAGAACCGCACTTACTGCAATGCTTTTGCCTTCTCTTCTGTACTGTTTCCGACTGATCTTGAGTGGTGGGAGGATCAACATCGTTGTCATCGCCACCGCCACCTTCTTCCGAAACACCATCATTCGGGGCATCACCGTTTGAGGTTGGCTTCACATAGCCAACAGGATGTGGGCATCGGGTCCTATAGTGGCCAAATTCCTGGCAATTGCTACACTGTCGTGGTTCTCCTTTCTTCCGTTTAGATTTTTTAGCCCCCGAACCTTTAGCTTTGACTTGTAATGGATCCAACAAAATTTCATTCGCCTTCGGCCTATTAATGCCGGGTATGTCCACGTTGCCAGTGTCCACCATGTCCAACTGTTCACATAATGATTGAATTCCCTCACGAGCAATCTTGAAGCACTCACTAGATTTTGCCCCTTTTAACATTAGTTGTAAGCTGTGTTGTTGAATAGTACCATACCTGATTGACACAAGATTTTATACAAAGTGAGTAAAATTAATGTTCACCTAGCTTCGAACCAATACTAAAAAAAAAAAAAAATTAAAAGTGATAGTCATGGCAAACCTCAATGCGAAAAGTTGCGATTCATCTAGTCTGCCCGGTTCGTCCAAGCTCTCTAGTGTCTTCGGCTTCTTTGACCATCTTCGACGTACTAGGCCTTCAGGAAGTTCCAGTATGCTCTCTTCTTTCAGTACAAAAATCATATGACGACATGGTATTCCCATATAATTGTAGTGATTACAACTACATTCCATTGCAAAGGGTTCAACTGCGTACGTGACTTGAAATACCTTAGCCATGCCAGACACCTTGACCTTGTACACATGCTCAATTTCCGATCGCTCTGTCTCCAACCTTATGCAACATGCCGACTTTTCAACCTCGTCTCTGAATAAGAAGAATGCGTTCTTTGTGAAAACCGCCGCTCCACTCTTCTGAAGTGAGACTAAGACATTGCTTGTGATGGTTCGTTCTCGATGAATGGATTCAAAATCAGCATGACGCTCATTCTCCCTCATATCCCTAGTCCAACGATCAAAGTGAATAAAGAACTCAAGGAGATTTTTATCCTTCTCGATATAGTTGGCAAGTTGAGAGTTCAGTCCTTCACATCTTGATGTTGTACTCAAGCCTGCGAAGAACTTCGAACGCAAATATGCATACCCCCATTCATGTCTTTGGTCAAATAAATTGGAGACCCAATTGTTGTGCTGAAGGGAGCATTCCTCAACCACTGTTTTCCACTTTTCTTCGAATTCTGAAGGTTCCCAGTCAGCTGACACAAAATGCTTCCATCGGGGCAAAAAAGTTGGATGATTCTTCACATTTCTGGTTATAGTCTTGTCTATATGCCAGGAACATAGACGATGTGTTGCATCGGGAAATACTTTCTGAATAGCATTACGCATTGCTCTATCCCCATCTGTAATAACAGTCTTGGGATCTACACCGCCTAGCCTTCTCTTCAAAGCTCCCAACACCCAAATATAATTGTCCTCTCTCTCGTTAGCCAAGAAAGCACATGCAAATACGCAAGTTTGCGAATGGTGGTTGACACCTTAAAAAGTTCAAACAAAGTTAGATTATGCAAACTTCTAGGGTTATTTTAGCATGCTCGGGATAATTCTATGTGTGAAGGAAAAGTACCTGAAAAAATCACGAGAGGCATCTGGTAAATGTTCCTTTTGTAAGTAGCATCGAATGACAGTAATTCACCAAAGCATGCATAATCAGTAACAGAAATACTATCGGCCCAGAAAATGTTAATAAGCCGGTCGTCGTCATCCTTCTTTAGTTCAATAACGAAATGCTCGTCCGCGGTGCATTTAGCTTGCAGGTAGGCTAGGGCTATTGCGGCATCACCTTCACTGATTTGTTCTTTCCTCTCTTTGTCCACATAATTATATGCATCCTTCCTCGTGTACCCCAAATTGTCGTAGCCTCCTGCTTCTGATACGGCCAGATTCACAATTTGAGAAGTTTTCATACCTGCAGCTCTTCTAAAATTTATCGCTGCTTTGACTGCATCACTCATACGACGTTTCCCTTTCATGTAGTGTCTATATTCTCTCGGGATCGTTTCATGTGTGTGTACATCATCAAACTGGTGCACGTACCACTTCCCATCGACATTGTGTTGTTTAACACGCATCTTGGCTCTGCAGTTAAATCTGGTCCCCCCTCTTGCTTCTCTCTTTCGTTCTGTGCTCTTCATGCGCCTCTTTCCCTCGCCAGAGCATACATAGTCACGCCATATCATAACTTTGTTCTTATCACGACCAATGTCTGATTTTCTGATGTCGAAGCCTTTGACTAACCCGTAGTCCATGTAGAAATCATAGGCTTCTTCTGTATCATCGAACTTCATTTTTTTAATATCTTCAGGCTGTAGCAATAAGAGATCGGCGACATTATCGTCCTGGGTGGTGTGACTTGTTCCGGCACCAGCGTTTTCTTGGACTCCCTCCGACGTCAATACTAGGACTCCCTCCGACGTCAATGGTGAGTCTGCCTCCGACGTCATTGTCACGGCTGGAAAGTTTGGGGAACCAAGGACGTAGATTACACAACCCTACTGGGAATGATGGCCGAATTAATGATTCAACGGGCCACTTAATAATTATCCCCATTAATAACACGATTTGTGTTATCTTTTATTTTTGGTAGGAACGAGTTGCACTTTCTGTTCTTTATCTTAGTGATTTCTTTACCATTTTCACAAATAACGAAAATATTTAAAATGAAAAACCTTTCGTAGTAAAGCCAAACGCCAGCTGACTCTAGGTGTCTACTACGTGTATGGGGAAGGATCAAATATTAATATGAGCGAATATTTACTAATACCACTCAATTCTCTATTCAATCGAAGAAAGTATCTTTTTAATTTTAGGTTTAATAACTACCCATGTTTATCCCAAGTTCATGTACCTTAGACTAAACCCTAACTATTTTTCCGCGGGAAAAATATGGCGCCACAATTTATCCTAACCTTGTATATATAATTAACCTTCATCGGTAGAGCAGTGGTTCCATATCCTTCTTTGCCGTGATTTTGAGTACAGAGTAAAGCTTAGATTACAGGCACAACATGGAAAATAGGAGACTTACTCGCTCTTCGTCCAAGCTCGTGGTATGTATAATAGCTC
Source organism: Linum tenue (assembly GCA_946122785.1). NCBI lineage: Eukaryota > Viridiplantae > Streptophyta > Magnoliopsida > Malpighiales > Linaceae > Linum > Linum tenue. Next base: position 58,207 of record CAMGYJ010000005.1, on the reverse strand, counting down.
TTTTACCATTGAAATTCATTCTACTTAATTTATTAATCGCAGGTTCACTGTCATTGTAGGAGACAGCCGAATTTGTGACTCCAACAAAGAAACCAAGGATACCCAAAGGCAAAGGTGTAAGCACTCCACCCACTCCTGCTTCAGTCATCGTTTTATTTCGGACGATGAATCTGACTCTGAGGTCACACCAAAGAAGCCAAATGGAAAAAGTATTTGTCTACCTTCTGTTGACAAGGTAATAAAGGTGTCATGTTTGCCATTGAAGTGTTCTTTGCCGTTATTCCGTCATGACGAATGCATTTCAACTCGTGTTTATTGTGGCCCCTATTCCAGGTTGTTTTGAAGTTTAAGCTACCTACCGCTATGGAATACGATGATGAGCAAATCCAGCTTGCTCACTACATATTTTTAGCCCATCTGCCACCTGACGAAGTATTGGTCAAAACCTCCAACAACTCTTGTACGAGGAAGTCATTGTGGTCCTTAAGCCCTCGCTCATTCGTAGATGCTGATGTAATCAACGGAACTCCAAATTTTTTTTTACATGTCCACTATCAATGCTTTCTACATAGAATTATTTTATAACAACTCGATAGTATCATGAAGTGTTTTTTGTCCATGTTATATTAGGTTATAACAACGATGGCCTGCCACTTGACTCTAGAAGAGTTGTGGACAAATTCCAAGGACGGAAAAGGAGTGTGCTATCTGCCTGCTGAACTACAGGTTGTGTTCCGATTATACTCAATGACAATTTCCTCTCACCATAAAAATTACAACACATGTTTTTTTAACGTGAATCATATTGTGTTGACAAAATTTCAATTGTGCAACTACCACATGGGCAGGAACTAGTGATTTCATGTGGAATAACACCCAAGATGGCATTAGACCTATACCAATCAAAATTCCTTAGTCGAACCCATATGGTGAACAAGGTAAACTGTTCGTCTTAATAAGTATTACATGGTTTGCAGTTTATTTTTTTAATACGTGTTGACAATTTCCGCATATGTAGGTGTGTGTTCCGATGAGAGATAATGCCCATTGGTACTTGGCTGTCATTAAGTTGGACAAGGAAGAGGTCCATATCTTGGATCCACAACCAAATGAAGACCGCAATTCCTTTCGACTACAATCTGTTCAAACAATGGTAAATATGTGACATTGTGCCGTTATAACGCAACAAAATATAAATAACTCTTTCTAAGTACAAACGTTTCTTAATTTGTACAGATGTGCTTTATGAAAGCCTTGTGGAAGATTCTCTATCGTGAACAAGGTCCGGGATTGTCGCCACCAAGGATTGCGGAGTTTTCGTACCCAACTCCTTCAATTGTGCAACAACAACTTCATCGGTAAGTATGCCCATTTTTTTGTGATATTAAACGACGACTTATCAACTTGGTTCTTATCACGCAATGCTTTTATTTTATGTAGGTCTGACAGTGGAGTCTGGGTATGCATGTGGATGTATGGCGCAAGCTGGGACTCCTCTTATATTTGGGTAAAGACAATTCTAATTCCCATATTAGAAAACCACAATTGATTGTTATTTTTGAATCATGCGGTAAGCACCATGTTTGTTGATGTTGATAGCCATGCACTCAAGTGAGGAGGATGCAGATCGCTTTGTACCTTGTTCGAGAGCCCATGAACTACATAAGGCATATGGTGCTCACGGAAGCAAGAAGAGTTGCACCTCAAGTTGAAGCTGCAGTGGAAGAGTACAAGACAAGCCATGAAAAGAGGAAAAAGGAAAGAGAAGAGCACAAGGAAACCCGGTCAACGAGCCCAAAACAACCTGATTTTGAGTTCTAAGTTTTTGGTTTTGATGAAGGACAACAGTTATGTTTTTTTTTTCTCAGGATGATGGACAACCGTTTTTAATTTGGTTCGGTGAATGCTTATTATTTTTGGTTTTTATATTTGGTTTTTGGTTTGGTGAATGCTTTTTATATTTGGTTTTTGGTTTGGTTTGGTGAATGGTTTTAATATTTGGTTTTTGGTTTGGTTTGGTGAATGGTTTTTTGGTTTGGTTTTTGGTTTGGTGAATGCTTTGTATATTTGGTTTTTGGTATTGTGAATGCTTTCTATATTTGGTTTGGTTTGGTTTGGTTTGTTTTTTCGTGGAAATGGCAAAGGGACTTCACCAAAATTCCACCTTCCAACTTGTGAGTGAGGTTGCGTCTGTTCAAGGCTTCAAGCCATTGTATCTTGTAGAGAGGTTTAATTGGGATCATGTATAGTTAAACTGATTGGCTCCCAATCGTATAATTAAATTTGCATTCATGTATAGGTAACCCAAAAGGTAAAACTGATTGGAAGTAGTGATTTACATTGATGAGGAGAGTGGCTTAAGTACCAACTCTTGAACAGATTGAAGCTACAAAGTAGGAGCCACTAACCCACTAACTAAAACTAATGACGTTACTAACTAATAATAATAAAATTAATTATTTACAGAAATTGAATTTATGCACAGCCCTTATCATTCCATTCCTTGAATTTCCACCAACGATGTTTAAGCTCCCCTTTTAGTCAGAGAATTCATTGTAGTAATAAATACAATAAAAAGGCATACATAATTGATGGATTCTTTATTGTGTATAATTAAAAGGATATTTTACTATAAACGAAGCATGATAGATCCACAGGGGGATAAAAGAAGCATGAGTCTTGATGAAAAAGGGGGAAAAAATCACCATAGATAAAAAAATCATTATAATCAACCTAATTGGAACTGCTTAGAACAAAAGCGGATTAAAATCTCCCCCAATGAAATTCATTTGCAATTTCATAGGTAGTCCCTACTTCCACATCTATAATTTTGACAAAACATTGCAATTTCATCAATAGTCCCCACTCGTGGGCCAATTTCAATTGCAACCAAATTTGCACCCTTGCAATAGCTTCTCACATCATAGCAAGTGTAGGATGCAATTGCACATCCTTGCTTAGGGATGACCATTACTGCATCTCGTCACCTGTCTTAGGGAAATTAGCCATGGCAAATTCACAAAATACTGCATGCATAGAAAAATATTTGTCTGGATAATTAAAAAAATGGGAGACTTTCCTAGTCAGATGATGTACTGGCTCCCCTCAGTACCTGACAGTTTTGAGTGCTGGAGAAAAAGACTGGAAAAAAAAAAACAACGAAGCCTTACAGTAAACTTCTTAACAAAACACATCCAATGCTGGCCCCTTCACTGCTCCATCCCGCCCTGCACTACTCCACCCCGCCCTGCATCAATCTACTCTCATGTAAGCCGAGGACGTTTGCTTGAGGATGCCTCAGGGGTCTCTTCATGCTCCGTATGCCGAAGTTCATGAAAAGTATTGGTCACTTCGACGATACGGTAGACTGGCAAATAGGCGGAATGGTCCTCCCTAGCATAAACCCCCATATCCATCCCAACCCTTCCAAGAAAGGTGGTCAAGAAGGTGGCATATGGAAAGGCAGTGTACCAGTTTTCCCCTCTAGGAGCCGCCTCAACCATGTTCACGCACATGAGAGATGCGAGGTTAAGAGGAACACCTCTTTGAGCTTGCACAAGGATAAACAGGTCAAGTCTACGAATTATCGAATGACCTCTGTACCTTGGCATGAAGCAGTTGACGATCATCCAATGGAGGAATCGAAGAGGATCTGGGAGGTAAGAAGCCTAGATGCACCCATTCGTCAGTTTCCCCAGTTCAACTTCAAAATCAAAATCGTACAGCCGCCGAAGATTGCTTCTGCTATCAATGTGGTGTCCTGCGGCGGGGAGATCGAGGATCTCAGCAAACTGATGAGGCTGGAAGCAGACTCTATGACCCAGGAAGATTGACACGAGATGAGAATCGGAGGGACCAGACAGCTCTAAATTGTGGTAGAACTTCCTCACCACATGCGGGCAGTAACTGGTGCTTCCTCGACTCCGGAGATCGAAGAACTTTTCCCAGCCAAGATTTTTAATTAACTTCTTAACTTCTTGAGGGAAAGGACTCAGGTTGATGAACTCGTACTCGGCCACAATAGATGTCTTGCTCGTGAATGAAAGATAGTCCGCGAGACTTGTGGTGGTTCGGCAGTCGTCGTTTGATAGAGTTAGAATGCCCATGTTTGCCATGGAGTCAGAGGAAGAAGGAACAAGGGAAGGTGAAGATGGAGGAAAGAGAGATTGTAGGGAAAGAGAGATTGTAGGTGTAAGAAAAAGTGGGGGTTGAGTGTGGAGACGTGTGATGGAGACGGTTGAGTCTGGAATGTCAAGAGTTAGAAGATTTGGGAAGATATGTAGTAATGATGATGTTAACTCGTGTAGGTTAAACTAGGGTAACTAAATCTAGTTAAACTAGGGTTGGCGCTGATACCGCAGGAGAAAACTAATGGGCTCGCACGTTCCAGGCCCAATTTTGAATATTTCATGGGTCATGTACAAGCCCACGTTTGAATGTTATTTAAAAGCCTGCAAAAATCAATGATCAGACCCAGTCCAACTAGAATTAGTCCTAAACGCAGCGTTAATACATAAACACAAATTAAGGAGACCTCTCCATCTGATTCGAATCAAATTAGGTCTTCTTCATCTCCTTCCTCAATCCTCTGGGCGAGACGAACACTGCATATCAGGAAACCTTAATTTCACCGAGAGATATAATCACAATAACGCTAAGACAAGATGACAAAGCACTAGTGACATGAACCCTAGGGTTAGCAAACCTCTTTCAAGGGTTTTTTTCCAAATGAAAAGTTCGATGAACACAATAATAGACATGGTCGCCGTAATCGTGTTTAGAAAGAGATAGGCGAGGGGAAATACACTGGCGAAGAAGAAACAAGACAAAATTATTTTGGGAAATTCAATCTACGTCGAATGTGGATGGGGAGCTTCTCTTGGAACTGTGAAGGGGCGTCCCTCCAAGACGAGAGAGGGATCGTGTAATTGGTTAGGGAGACTGGAAATTGGTTTGGGCGGCAGTGGGTCTACCCAATTGGGTTTGGGTCTTAATCCATTTAATTTAACCGGGGCAGTTAGTTGGACTAGGATGAAAACTAACTTAACGCGGGTTTTGCCCTGGGCACCGTAGAAGTCACCATATATATATATATAGGTGGCTACTTCGGCGCACTCACTTTTTTGGGTGCACTCAGTGCACCCACTCTAAAAGTGTCCATATTACATCAAATTTTAAACTTTAATTAGTACTCTCAATCTAATATGATGATATGACATAGAATCATAACAAATCAATCTATTACCCTAACCCCTTAACCTTCAATTTTGAATCCCAATCCAAAATCCCAAATTTTAAACCTAATCCCTAACCCTAAATCCCTAAATCCTAAATCCTCAAATTAAAGTAAATTTTAAATGAATTTTTTTCAAATTCATGTGCTTCTTGTTCATAATATCATAAGCAACAATTGATACCGTTTTGACATGAATCACATGCTCAGAATGACAATTATGAGGCGGGTGCACTGAGTGCACCCAAAAAAGTCGGTGCACTGAATACGCCACCATATATATATATATATATGGCAAAGTCTAGCGTACACCTGATGTACGATGTACGCCTATGTTCACACTTATTAATTGTAAATCAAATTTTATAATTAAAAAATATATGAATAAAATCTATAATCACAACCGCACTCGTTAATTTATTTTTCTATACAATGTAGTCCCCAACAATTTTTACCCTTCGTTATTATTGAATCAATCATTATTTTGACACATTAAATCAATCCTTTAAGTGTTGGTCGATCGTTCTATAATCATAGTACTTCCTTTCTCCAAATAGCACACCTCAAATTAAATTAAAGAACTTAATTTCTCCAAATCATAGTCTGAAAATCCTAAAGTTCCATTAAGAATGATAAACATCAACGATAAGATTATATCTCTAACATGATTTATTATTCGGGTATATAAACGATGAAAGCCTCTATCTATGCTCACTCTGGTGCGTCCCGGGATTCCGGAGCTATGTTATGCAGTATTAAGCAATCTTCACTGACCTAGTATGTATTGATTTATAAATCAATGTTCAAATAACCATGGCAGCTGCATCCAAATCCAATCATCTATTCATTGAAGGCTTCGCCCTTATTCAAATTGGCCTTTCATGGGAGCAAGGAAGAATAGAAGAATCTGTGGAGCAAAGAAGGAAAAAGTCACGTCTTTGCAGACGCCGGGATGTGAGTCAGTACCGGCGAATATGTGTTTGACCTAGAAACCCCTCTCTGCATTCCCAAATGTCATAAAATTTCCAGGATTCTAGACTACATTCAGGTTTGATATCCGATTCCGGCATCAGCGACCGTCCATGCCCAAAGGTGCTCTTGCATTCTTCAAAGCTCCCTGCTTCGCTACCACCACCCAACGACGTCGACGAGAACTGAATATTCCACTACTCCGAAGTTGTGGCTCGTACCGCAAGGGGATCGCCGGCAGCCCGTAGTGGATGGAGGCGCAGCACATTCTGGATGTTGTTGATGACTGTTCAGGACTTGAATCTTCAACCAATTACGTCTTTTAATTTTGACCTAATAATTCTCGGTCCGTTTCACACACTCATATTGGTCGACTTCCTTCTACCCTGATTTCGATCAAACCACTCCCTGCAAATGAGATAAGTGAAATAGGATGTTATAACCTATAAGTTAAAGATTAGGTGAAAACGAAAATGTTATTTGATTTTGGGGGGTGTATTGTAATTTAATTAAAATTCATTTATTAAAATTAATAAATAATTAATATGTGTGAACACGAGTGTATAGCATACACCGGGTGTATGCTAGCCTGAACTATATATATATATATATACATATACATATATGGTGCCTTCTACGGTACCCCGGGTGAAATCCGAGGTACCGTATACCTTGAGTATGAAAACACTGTCTAGACCTCGAATTAGCAGGATTTTTGGGCATGATACTATACCCTAACCCTTAATGAGTGAACCCTAGGTCCTAATTATCTAAATCATAAACTATAAACCCCAAAATGGTGCATTGATTTTTTTGCCTATATTTGGACGAATCATAACCGTCGATTATTGTTTCTAATTAAATTGATCTTCGGGTATAAGATTTAGAGAATTAAGACCTAGATGTTGATCTTTAAGGGTGAGAGTATAATATCATGTCCGAAAGAATAGTTAATTCAAGTTTTGGATAGCGTTTTCTTACTCAAGGTATTCGGTACCGCAGATTTCACCCTGGGTACCGTAGAACTCCCCACACATATATATATATATATATATATATATATATATATATATATTATAATGTTGACATCAATTTATTACTTAAAAAGAGAAAACAAACAGTCGACAAAAAAAAAAAAAAAAAAAGCGGACAACAAAAAACTAGCACAACAGCAAACCGAAGGCAACAACAAACCAAAAGGGACCATCCTACACTTAAGTTGCTTGGGTCGGATCTCTATTGCCAATAGTTCTTTGCCCGAGACACCTGAGCTAATCCTCTGCATCTTCTTTGTCCACTTTTCCAGCAACAGCCAGCCACTTTGCAATCAAATCTCCAATCCTGAAGGCGATCACAAATTCAGTAGTGGCCACACCCTCAAAAATTCTTCGGTTCCTTTCTTTCCACAGATTCCAGCATAGAGCATGAAGAAAAACTGAAGTGCACCATTCTCTCGGGTTTGTCGGCTTCCTTCGGGGCCAGTTGTTGATGACTTGGGAAATATCCCTATCTCCCCGATTCAAGTGAACAAAGGCCTTGATAATTTCCCAAACTCTAGAAGCAAAAATGCAGTGAAGGAACAGATGGCTTGCATCCTCTTCGCTTGCGGCACACATCACGCACATGCTGGGGAAGTTCCAGCCTTTCTTCTTAAGCGAATCATGGGTGAGGATCTTTTGCTGTGAAGAATCCACATGAAGGTGCAAACCTTGGATGGGATCCAAGCCTGCCGAATTGTCTTGTGTGGGAAGTCATCAGGCTGGGTATATTTCTCTTTCACCAGGCCGACATACATGGAATACACGCTGAACTTCTCCGTCGGCCGCCAAACCACGGAATCCGGACCTGTAGAAAAACAAGACGGATCTATAGCATTCAAGAAATAAAAAAATCTCTCCCTTTCCCTCTCAGCCCCCCTCTAAAAGAGGTGTTAAAAGGTATTTCCCAGGAAACACTCTCATCCGAGATTCGAAGCAGGTCTTTAATCGAGGAGGCAGCAGCAGAGGCCAAATGCAAGAAGCTTTCTGCGAGTGAAAGATTACCCCTCCAGACGTCCCTCCAAAAGGAAGTAGCTTCACCGGTGCCCGGTTTAACCTGTGCAAATTTCTAGAAATCCGGAGCCTTCTTGTTGATTTGGCTCCAAACACTGCACCCCACAGCCCCCGCAATATCTCCACTGCGCCACCGAGTTCCACCAATGAAAAACTTTTCAATAATTAACTTCTTCCACCAGCTATCTTGCTCTTGAGTGAACCTCCATAACCATTTGCAGATCATCGCCTTGTTCTGTAACTCAAGGTCCATGATCCCTAGCCCACCCCATTTAATTGGCGTTTCACATCGATCCCATGAAACAAGATGAAGATGGCGGTGATCCGAATTACCCTCCCAAATGAAAGATCTCTGAACTTTCTCAAACTTGTGAATCACGTTCTTTGGAGAAGTGAGGAGTGCGTAGTGGAAAAGAGGTTGGCTCGAAAGAACGGATTTACACAAGATGATTCTCCCACTGATATTCGGCTTTAATATATCGGATTCTTGGACTTTATGTGATTATCCTATGGTATGTTTAAGCCAATTGGTGCGATTTTAGGGCTCCCTAACCCGAGAATGGTTGAAAAACCATTACTTCCTAGTGCCATGAGTTTGATGTATTACAGGTGAAGAAAGCACGAAAAAGGAGCGAGGCTTTTGGACCGGCTGTGCTGGGACAGGCAAATAGGCGGCCATTTATTCTGGGCCATGCCCATGAAATTCTATTTGGTGGAGGAAGGAATTGGGTCGGGCTTGGGACACAAAAGGCAGATGGACACGGAATTGGCCCAGGGGAATTATTTTGGACGGGGGGAGGAATTAGTGGGCTGGCAATTATTGAAGGAGAGGACTTGGAATTTGAGGAGCGCGGCTTATTTGGGGACAGACAATTACGGACGGAACAAAAAGCTCGGGAGAAAAATTCTTGGGGCGATTATCTTGGAGAGAAAAGCAGCAGCGCGCAGCAGGGAACAGCAGCTCGGCGATTGGTGTCTTCCAAGGCGACGTGAGCTCTCAGCAAAAACAAGTTATTTGGTTGGATTTTCTAGTCCGAATTATTTGTTTATTGTTGATTTAGAACATGATGATCAAAACTCTAATGTTTTATCTTAATTTCGTCATGAACTAAACCCCAATTTCTGGGGGAAACACCATAGGATGTAGCTATTTCTTGATTTGAGGGATTGATTCATGATTCTTTTCTTCCAATCTCTATTGCATGGAATTGCTTAATGCTTTGTGTTGACTGGCCACCAATACAATGAATCGTAGTTAATTAGGTTATTAGCGACAGTGAAACCCTAATAACTGAACCTATTTCATGTGACATAGTAACTTATCGAAGCGACAGTGGATTAAATAAGGTACTATGCGGTCTTAATTGGGATATCGGTCTTCAGGCTAAATAGTTAATTCATTGAGCTACGACAGTAGGATTTGAATTGATTATTTAGTACGTAGTAATGCCCGACAGGGATAGCTAGCACAGTAGTGATATCCTGGCTGTAGAGATATGGATTAAATTGATTGGAATGTATGAATTAATCAGGATAGGATAGGTAGTGAATCCCGGTGTTTCTCCCAGAGTTTTCTCCCATTGATTTAAACCCGACACTTTAATTTGCTTGTTTTGTTTAATTACTTTGCTATTAGATCATAGTTTCATCTCATTAAACATTTTCCCATATAGTTTGCTCAATAAAAATTGATAGAACTTAAGGTTGTACCAGTCCCTGAGAGACGATACCCGGACTTTCCGGATTACTACAAGATAGGAATTGGCATTGTGCTTTTGCCCTATCAAGTTTTTGGCGCCGTTGCCAGGGACTGCCATACCTTGTTTTTATTGATTATTGTGAGTGAACTTTTTTGATCTGGGTGTTAGTGTGCAGGTGAATTTTCAGGTTTATCCTCCTTGTGCATGCCAAGGAGGACGACTGGCAATTTACTGCCACTTGATCCAGAGATAGAGAGGACCTGCCGACAGAACAGGAAGCAGGTCAAGTTAGGGAAGCAGCCTACCACATCCACAACTCCTAGGCCTTCCCTAACCCAGAATCGTCAACCGAGAAGGCAGGTTTCACCACCTGTCATTCCTACACCACCGACACCACCACCTCGCATTATCGAGCCTGTCATCATGGCAGAACAGGATCGATCAATCAGGGCTCGTCTGAATCGGAGGACTGGAGCCCGAGCTTCATGTGTGGTCATTCCGGCTGGGGATGCAAACATGGAGATTACCCCAGCCTTCATCAATATGATCACTAATGGGTACACCTTCTCCGGGGCCAGCACTGAGGATCCTCATGAACATCTCCGCCGGTTTGCAAGCATTTGTGACACAATGAAGAGCCCGGCTGTGTCTGATGATGCCATCCATCTTCGAATGTTCTCATTTTCTCTGCTAGGGAATGCATCACATTGGTTCCAGAACTTGACACCCCGTTCCATCACAACATGGGGTCAGCTTGAGAAGACCTTTTTGGACAAATACTTTCCTCCTGCCAAGGCAATGAAGAGGCAAGAGGAAATTGTCACTTTTAAACAAGCTGAGGATGAAAGTTTGACCGAGGCATGGGAGCGCTATAAGGAGCTTCTAATGAGATGCCCGAGCCACGGTCTTGAAGATTGGAACGTGATTTCCATTTTCTTCAATGGAATCAGAAGACAATACCGAGATGCTCTGAATAATGCTTCCCGGAATGGTTTCACAAGAATGGAGGCACCAGAAGCATATGAACTGGTGGAGAAGATATGCTCTGAAGATACTGAATGGGGAAGTGAGACCGGCATTCGAAGGAGAGGAGGCTTGCATGAGATAGACAGAGTTGCAAGTCCAGAAGCAAAGATTGATGCTAAGCTGGACTCCAAGTTCGATGCACTCGAACGAAGGCTGGCTAAGTTGGCTCTTGGTAGACAGGAGGAGGTTGCTTATTGCGAATTATGTGAAGGTGCTCATCATAGGGATCTATGTCCACTGGTGGCTGATCAGATGGAAGATGTGCACTATATCAACAATCAGAGAAATCAAGGCCAGGGAGGTATGTACTCAAATACCTACAACCCACAATGGAGGAAGCATCCTAACTTTTCCTGGGCGAACAACAACCCAACTGGTGTTCGCAACATTCCACCTCCAGGCCTGCAGAAACAACCACCTCCACCTCAACCAGAGAAGAAACCACAACTTGAAGAATTGCTTCTGGCTCACATGCAGAAAACCGACAATAATATGAAGGGCCTGGATCAATTTGTCACTCAACAGCTAGCCATCAACAATAATTTACAATCGTCTATGCTAGCTATGGAGAGGCAGATGGGACAGATGGCTCAAACTCTGGCGGATATGCAGGGCAGGATTCCTGGGACATTACCGGCTAATACCGAGAGGAATCCAAAAGATGCTAAAGTTGTGGCGGTGGCATTGAGGAGTGGGAAGGCCTTGGAAGACCCTAGCAGCTCGAAAAAGGCACCAGTGGCAGAAGAGGAAGCAACGGGAGAAAGATTTGGTGCAGAAAATGAAGAATCAGCCTTGCACAGGCAAAATGAAAGCGGTTGGGTTGATGAAGCTAAAACCTTATGACCCACCCGCACCATTCCCTCAAAGGTTGATGAAGCCCCTGGAGGACCCGAACTTCAAAAAATTTGTGAATCTCTTCAAGCAATTGCACATCAACATTCCGCTAGCTGAAGCTCTTGAGCAGATGCCCACCTATGCCAAATTTCTTAAGGAATTGTTGACAAAGAAGAGAAAATGGACTGATTTGGAGAAAGTAACACTCACACTAGAGTGTAGTGCTGTTATCCAAAATAAATTGCCAGAGAAGAGGGAAGATCCAGGGAGCTTCACCATCCCATGTATTGTTGGTGAGACAGAGTTTACAAAGTCGCTTTGTGATCTTGGAGCCGGCATAAACCTCATGCCATATTCTGTTTATAAGAAGCTGGGACTCCAAGATGTGATCAAGCCGACTCGAATTACTCTACAGCTGGCTGATCGATCAGTAAAGGTCCCCAAAGGCGTGGTGGAGAACGTGCTAGTGAAGGTGGGGAAATTCATCTTCCCCGCCGACTTCGTCATTCTGGAGATGGAGGAGGACAGGGAAGTACCTCTCATTCTTGGGAGACCCTTCCTAGCTACGGGGGGGTGCTCTCATAGATGTCCAAAAGGGCGAGCTGACATTCAGAGTCTGTGGGGAAGAGGTAAAATTCAATGTATACCATGCAAGTAAGTACCTTAATGACTCTAGTGATGTGTTTGCTGTGGATGTCATAGAATCATGCACTGATGCTATTTTGAACAATGATTATGATGCTGATTCTGAGTTTGATGATTCTGATAATGAACTTGATGAGCTAACCGTGTCAAAGAGGGCACAAATGCTCGAGGCATTGCCTATGCAGGTGGAAGGTGATGAAAAGGCTAAGTTTCCAAAGAAAATGGTTCCATCTCGGATTGAGCCTCCGGAATTGGAACTAAAACCATTGCCTAGTCACCTTAAGTATGCATATCTGGGGGAAAACTCCACTTTACCTGTGATTGTTTCTGCTACACTGACTGATTCGCAGGAACAGGAGCTCTTGAAGGTCTTACGCCAGCACATACAGGCTTTAGGCTGGACAATTGCCGACATCAAAGGCATTAGTCCAGCATTTTGTATGCATAAGATCCTTCTAGAGGAGGAGTCCAAGCCCTCCATTCAGGCACAACGGAGACTAAACCCGCACATGAAAGAAGTAGTGCGAAAGGAGGTAATGAAACTATTGGATGCAGGTATCATCTACCCTATCTCTGATAGTACTTGGGTTAGTCCCGTGCATGTTGTCCCTAAAAAGGGAGGAATGACAGTAGTGAGAAACGATAAGGATGAGATGATATCTACCCGAACTGTTACGGGCTGGAGAGTATGCATAGATTATAGGAAGTTGAATGAGGCGACCCGAAAGGATCACTTCCCTCTTCCTTTTATTGATCAAATGCTCGAACGGTTAGCGGGTCATTCTCACTACTGCTTCCTAGATGGTTACTCCGGTTATTTTCAGATCCCAGTAGCACCGGAGGATCAAGAGAAAACTGCTTTTACATGTCCTTTTGGTGTTTTTGCATATCGTAGAATGCCTTTTGGATTATGTAATGCACCTGCAACCTTTCAGCGGTGCATGACTGCCATATTCTCTGACATGTTAGAATCGAGTCTTGAAGTTTTCATGGATGACTTCTCGACTTTTGGTACTAGCTTTGAGCATTGTTTAGCTAACTTGTCTAGAGTTTTGCAGAGATGTGAAGAGACTAATCTAGTCTTGAACTGGGAAAAATGTCACTTCATGGTGACAGAAGGTATAGTGCTTGGTCATCGAATTTCGGCGAGGGGGATAGAAGTTGATAAAGCTAAGATTGAAATCATTGAAAAACTTCCCCCTCCCAGCACAATAAAAGGAATTAGAAGTTTTCTTGGTCATGCCGATTTTTACCGGAGATTTATTAAAGACTTCTAAAAGATCACCAAGCCTTTATGTGATTTGTTGGCCAAAGATACTGTGTTTAACTTCTCTGATGAGTGTTTGCAGGCCTTCAATCGACTTAAGAAGGAGTTAACCTCTGCTCCCATTATCACTGCACCCGACTGGACTTTACCATTTGAAATTATGTGCGATGCTAGCGACTATGCAGTCGGGGTAGTTTTGGGGCAGAGGAAGGAAGGTAAGTTACATGCGGTGTACTATGCCAGTAAGCTTCTTAATGATGCACAATTGAACTATTCCACTACTGAAAAAGAACTGCTTGCTGTGGTGTTTGCTTTTGATAAATTTCGATCTTATTTGGTGGGATCGAAAACAGTTGTGTACACTGACCATGCAGCTATACGACACCTTCTTTCAAAGAAGGAGGCCAAGCCGAGATTGCTTCGTTGGGTTCTTCTTTTGCAGGAATTCGACGTTGAAATTCGTGACAAGAAAGGTTCGGCTAATCTGGTAGCCGATCACCTTTCTAGACTTGAGCTTGAGGCCATTCCTAAGGACAAGGTTGAGATCAACGAGTCTTTTCCAGACGAGCAGCTTTATGCTCTCCTTGTCCAACAAGCTCCCTGGTATGCAGACCTTGCGAACTACCTCGCCACAGGTAAGCTCCCTGATTCGTCTTATCAACAGCGCAAGAAGTTGATTACTATTGCCAAGAACTATATATGGGAAGACCCCTTCCTATATAAGCATTGTGCTGATACCATGGTAAGACGATGTGTTCCTGAGTGTGAGGTAAAGTCAGTACTTAATTTCTGTCATAGTATGGCCGCAGGAGGTCACTTTGGACCTCATAGGACAGCAGCAAAGGTGTTACAATCTGGATTTTATTGGCCTTCTCTATTTCGAGATGCCCGTGATTTTGTTGCTCAATGTGATAGGTGCCAAAGAACAGGGAACATATCTGCAAGGATGGAGATGCCACAGACCTCGATTTTGGAGGTGGAGATGTTTGATGTATGGGGAGTGGATTTCATGGGGCCATTCCGACCGTCTTTCAACAACAAATATATCTTAGTCGCAGTCGACTATGTATCCAAGTGGGTGGAGGCAGTGGCGTTGCCCACCAATGACTCAAAGACGGTGGTGAATTTCATGAGAAAGAACGTGTTCACCAGATTCGGAGTCCCTCGAGTTCTCATCAGTGACGAGGGCACACATTTCATGGGAAAGGAGTTGAACACGTTGCTGGCCAGATATGGGGTTAAGCATCGAGTGGCTACACCCTATCATCCACAAACTAGCGGGCAAGTGGAAGTTTCCAACAGAGAACTGAAACACATTCTGGAGACGACGGTGAATTCAACAAGGAAAGATTGGGCAAGGAAGTTAGATGATGCACTCTGGGCATACCGGACTGCTTTCAAGACTCCTTTAGGCATGTCTCCGTACAGATTGGTGTTTGGAAAAGCTTGTCACTTGCCCGTCGAGCTCGAGCATAAGGCGTATTGGGCTATCAAGAAGCTGAACTTTGATCTAAAAACTGCTGGAGAGAAGCGCCTGTTGCAACTGAATGAGCTCGACGAGATTAGGCTTAATGCCTATGAAAATGCCCGGATTTATAAGGAGAAAACCAAGAAGTGGCACGACCACCACATACTGAGAAGAGAGTTCAAGGTGGGAGAGAAGGTATTACTTTTCAACTCACGCCTTAAACTCTTCCCTGGGAAATTGAAGTCAAGGTGGTCCGGACCATTTACGGTGACCAAAGTGTACCCACATGGTGCAATCGAGATTCTTGGTGATCAAGGGGCGTTTAAGGTGAATGGTCAGAGGCTCAAGCACTATATTGAAGGGGTTTCCGTCCTGGAAATCTCAACATATCATCTGGAATGAGCTATTTTACGTCAAGCTAGCGACGAAAAACAAGCGCTTCTTGGGAGGCAACCCAAGGTGAGTTTTTCTTTCAAATTTTTTCTATTTTTTTTTTTTTAGGATGTGTCTAGAGGCTCTCCGCCAAATTTCAGCTCCAAAAGCCTTGAGGAAGGTATTATTTGGTGTTTTGTAGGTACACGGGCAGATTGCTTTTTGCACAGGGAGGCTGCAAAATTAGCACCGGCAAACCACAAATGTGGGGGGAGGACTAATCTGAAAGTTTTGGGGGGGGGGGGGGGGGAGGACTGACCTGGCATTTCTGAGAAGGAAGGGGGGACTGAAAGGGAGAATTCCGGTTTTTGTAAAAAAAAAAAAAAAAATCGGGGTTTGGGGTCGGGCTGTCGCCCTCCCCTTCCCCTTCCCCCCTTCCCCGTCGAGCAGCAGAGACTGCGCCGCCCCGCCACCAGACCTCCCCGCCCTCCCAGCGCTCGGCCGCCTCCTTGCCCTCTCCCCCAAAATGACGGCGACCCAGCGTCGCCATCCACCCCCCGGCGCCGTCAATCCTCCCAACAGCGCCGCCCTCCTCGTCGCGATTCTCGCCGCCCCTCCGCCGGCAACGCTCGCGGCGGTCGTCGTCGGTCCCAGCACCACCAACCCAACTCCTCCGACCCGCTCCAATCACCCCTTCCTCCGAGGTTTGATTCGAAGAACCTAGAATTGTTGGAGATTCAAGAACAGAAAAAATTAGGGTTCTTCAAATTGGGGGTTTTGCTCAATTTCGAATTGGAGGTGAAATTGGAGTGTGATGATTGCTTGATTGGGCCAATTGAAGTGCAATTACTGTTTAGAAGAAGATTTGCAGAAGATTTATGGGTGAATTATGAGAATTGGTTGATTTGAGGGTTGCAGAAATTGGTGATTTCCTGATTGTGGTAGCAGTAAACTGGAATTTGGGAAGCAGAGTACAGATTTGTGCAAACTTGTTGATTCAAGAGCAGAGAGGAGGTTTTAGAAGTTTGTTTTCCAGTTTGCACTCTTGGTTGCAAATATGGGACGTCGCAGATATATCCCTCCACCTCGGCAGTTCAAGGTAACCGATCAAAGTGAAGATGGAAAGATTGTTTACCGTTCGTGGATGATTGAAGATAGCCACAAGGTGACCGACAAGGACAGCCCAATTCCAGAAGTTCCTCCACAACTTCAAGCGGTCAACATGCCCGCTCGCTTTCACACGCTGATCACCGGCCAGGTTGGACCCACGATGCGGTCCCGGACTATTGAGATGACTTCTTCAGCTCCATCTCCACCACAGCAGCCTGCTCAAATGCCTACTGAAGAACCTCCATTACCAGATTCAACACCAGTTGTAGCACCTGAGAGCAGGCCAGCAAAGAGGAGTCGTCTCCAGCAATCGGCCTCATCTTCACGACCACAGAGGCAGACTTCTTCTTCGGCACTTGCACCATCCACGACACCACGTTGTACTACCCATGTTGCAAGCAAGAAGAAGGCGGCTTCCTCTCTTCCAAAGGACGTCTCTAAGACGTTCGGTCAACCTGTCCAGCTCCAGGAACATAAAGAAGAATATGACGATCTGATGAAAAGAGAGGTCACCCCTTCTCAGTTCATGGACTATGCAGCATTGCAGAAGACCGAGCGGGCTGAGGAGGTGATGACATACTTCCGCCGGATGAATTGGGCACGATTTCCGGAGCTGCACTTCCCCACCTATCCACACCTCACCAGAGCATTCTTGGCCACCTACAACTTTGAGGATAATGGGGTTGAGAGCAAGCTTCAGAGTACTTTGGCCGGGAAAACCAAGTCCCTCACTTTGAGCCAAGTAAACCGAGCACTTCTCTTTGATGGTCCAGCAGATGCAATTCCTGATGAAAAGCAGGACTTGAGTGAGTTTTGGACGACAATTGTGGCAGATGGAAAGGACTTCAATCCTACTTCTTCGAGGAGAGCATCGATCAGAGACCCTGTGATCCCACTAGTACATGACTACCTGGCTCGCACTGTTTTGGGCAAGGGATCCAATGCCAGTGGTGTCTACACACCCGATCTCAGGTACATTCACAGTTTCGTTACTGGAACACCATTATGTGTTGGGTACATGGTGGGTAAGATGCTTGAAAATGATGCACTGAAAACTTGCGGAGCAATTATGTGTGGGGGAATCATTACTGCATTAGCTCGAGCTTACTGGGGGTTCCCAGAGAACCCTAAGGGTTTGGAGATCAGTGATGGCTCGACTTTGCTTGGGGAATCAGCGTTATGCAAATTGGGTTTTCTGAGGAAAGCAGGATCTCGTGGTGAATATCTATCCATCGCCAAATACAAGGAGTGGGAGATTAAGGTCAATCGAAAAAGAGCAGCAAGGGCTGCTAGAGCAACTTCTGCTTCGGCATCATCTCCCGCACCATCAGTAGTCACTCCGACCACGACTCCAGCTCCTACACCCATGCCTTTGGGTGCTTCATCATCATCACCATCACCAGCAGCAGCAGGGCACTCTGCCACGAGTGTCAGCCAGGGCCAGCAGTCACAAGCACCCCCAGTTCCGCAGCCAGCAGCTACTCCACCAGTTGTACCAGCTTCATCATCATCTGAAGACGATCTCAGAGCCAGAATAGCTATCTTGGAAGCCAGAGACGCAGAGAAAGATAAGATGATCAAGGAGCTACACCAGCGTCTAGATGAGAAGTTCGGCACTTCTTCATCGACCTCTCCTTCATAGGAGCTTGTCCCGAGGTTCTTTTTTCTTTTCTTTTCTTCTTTTATTTGTGAATACTTCTGATGTGGGTCTGTAATAATGTTAGTTAGGTGAACCTCTTGGCTTGTCATGTGTAGTTGTAGACATTGTGGACAATGTCCATCCTGAGTGTGGGGTGGATGGTCTGTGTTCTTGTCGTGTTTTATGTCGAGTCTTAGTTGTCCACAGTGTCTCGTCATGTGTATATCGTTTCTGTAAATAAATAAAAAAATAAAAAAAAATTGCCATTAGGTTGAGCACAGCCAAACTGCATGCGGTTTTGCCTGTGTAAAAAGCAGGCTGCCTGTGCAAAGCTAATGGCTAAAAAACACCTAAAAATCAAAAAAATTAAAAACCAAACCTTGTACTCTTGTGGTAACATGATGTAAATGACCATGATGCTTTGAAAATGAGTTTGTGCTTGAATGAAATCATCGAAGTCACCCCACTAGTGTTGAATTGCATGGTTCTTCACAATGAGCTTAAATGTTTTGACTGACTTGATATGCTTTGAATAAGCAAACTCTTTTAGCAACACTCTCTTTTGTGAGGATAGTGTAATGACTTTTGGTGAAGTAGTTAGGTAGAGAACATTGACCATTCGACATGTTTGGATACCGTGCTTACTTGCATCAATTGTGGGCTTTTGATTTTGCAATGAGTCTCTCTGTTTTGAATGTTTTATGATGGGGTGAACTGTATCTTTATAAAAGAAAACACTACCTGACAAGTAAAATATAATAAAGTTGCCATAACAATTAAAGCGTGGGTAAAAATGCCAAAATCGTGTGAGGCAATCACTCATTGCACATGGGGATGAGGAATGATTCAATTGAGAATCGGTTCGCGACCGTACGATGTTGCTTATCAAGTACGATCCCCAGTTGAGTGAAGTGCCATTTGAGGATGCAATGACCCTCCACACGGACCGAGGAAAAGGAGTTAAAAGAAGCCCTTATGCGAGTGCTAAGAAGCAGAAATTGCTCTTGCTCGGTCACCGGTAGTAAGAAACAAATCCCACTTGTACTAAATACGACTTCTCGGCAAGCAAAAGAAGAAAGAGAGGAAGCCTCTCCTTGTCATAAAAGGTAGTGATGTGCTTAAAGTTAAAATCATGCTTAATTAGTTTTTGAGACTCGTGCTTAATTAATTGCTTATGATTGGTGTGAGTAAGCCAGATTGTCCTCACGAGATATGCACCTCACTGATGTGGTTAGATTCTCCTAATAATTATTGCATCATAAGTTGTTAATCAACCACTACCGACGATCGAATTTGAGTGTTGCTATTTGAGTTTTTGGATGAATTTGAGTCAGTCAATGGTAATGGTTGCAAAGAACTTGAGTGTGGGGTGAAAGGTATGACCATTAAAGCACAACTTATCCGTTGAGAAAGAAACTACTGATTACAACAAGAGTACAAGGAAAATTTTGTTTTGTTTGAGTGTTGAGTCTGTAATGTGTCATTGTTTTGGATGATTATGTGTTTGTGTTGTCTGAGTCGTTGCTTAGGGACAAGCAACAATTGAGTGTGGGGTTGTGATATTCGGCTTTAATATATCGGATTCTTGGACTTTATGTGATTATCCTATGGTATGTTTAAGCCAATTGGTGCGATTTTAGGGCTCCCTAACCCGAGAATGGTTGAAAAACCATTACTTCCTAGTGCCATGAGTTTGATGTATTACAGGTGAAGAAAGCACGAAAAAGGAGCGAGGCTTTTGGACCGGCTGTGCTGGGACAGGCAAATAGGCGGCCATTTATTCTGGGCCATGCCCATGAAATTCTATTTGGTGGAGGAAGGAATTGGGTCGGGCTTGGGACACAAAAGGCAGATGGACACGGAATTGGCCCAGGGGAATTATTTTGTACGGGGGGAGGAATTAGTGGGCTGGCAATTATTGAAGGAGAGGACTTGGAATTTGAGGAGCGCGGCTTATTTGGGGACAGACAATTACGGACGGAACAAAAAGCTCGGGAGAAAAATTCTTGGGGCGATTATCTTGGAGAGAAAAGCAGCAGCGCGCAGCAGGGAACAGCAGCTCGGCGATTGGTGTCTTCCAAGGCGACGTGAGCTCTCAGCAAAAACAAGTTATTTGGTTGGATTTTCTAGTCCGAATTATTTGTTTATTGTTGATTTAGAACATGATGATCAAAACTCTAATGTTTTATCTTAATTTCGTCATGAACTAAACCCCAATTTCTGGGGGAAACACCATAGGATGTAGCTATTTCTTGATTTGAGGGATTGATTCATGATTCTTTTCTTCCAATCTCTATTGCATGGAATTGCTTAATGCTTTGTGTTGACTGGCCACCAATACAATGAATCGTAGTTAATTAGGTTATTAGCGACAGTGAAACCCTAATAACTGAACCTATTTCATGTGACATAGTAACTTATCGAAGCGACAGTGGATTAAATAAGGTACTATGCGGTCTTAATTGGGATATCGGTCTTCAGGCTAAATAGTTAATTCATTGAGCTACGACAGTAGGATTTGAATTGATTATTTAGTACGTAGTAATGCCCGACAGGGATAGCTAGCACAGTAGTGATATCCTGGCTGTAGAGATATAGATTAAATTGATTGGAATGTATGAATTAATTAGGATAGGATAGGTAGTGAATCCCGGTGTTTCTCCCAGAGTTTTCTCCCATTGATTTAAACCTGACACTTTAATTTGCTTGTTTTGTTTAATTACTTTGCTATTAGATCATAGTTTCATCTCATTAAACATTTTCCCATATAGTTTGCTCAATAAAAATTGATAGAACTTAAGGTTGTACCAGTCCCTGAGAGACGATACCCGGACTTTCCGGATTACTACAAGATAGGAATTGGCATTGTGCTTTTGCCCTATCACCCACCAATAGAAAGCATCCTAGCCTTCCAACCATCCAGTTTAACCTGCAGTTTGGATAAAACCTGATTCGAAGGACTCGAGGCTGACGGGGAGGCTCTGAGTGGAAGCCCCAACTAAGTTGTTGGAAGGTAGGCCCACTGACATCCCAGGATTTGCGCCAACGAGTCAATCTGCTCAACTTCCCAACCGGGTACAAGAAACTTTTGGCAACATTTACTCTCAATCCAGTGACGCTTTGGAAACAAATCAACACTGCCAAAACACTCCTAACCTCTTCTTCAGAAGCGTCACAAAAATTAATAGTATCGTCTGCGTAAAGCAAGTGAGTGACTTCACCTCTTCTGGTTTGCTCATTCATACAAAATCCCTTAATCTTCCCGGCATCACTGATCTCTTGAATCATGAGTGAAAGAACGTCCATGATCAGATTGAAGAAGAAAGGGGATAGTGGGTCGCCTTGCTTTAAACCACTTGCCGGTTTGATGAACCCAGCAGCTTCACCATTAACAAGGACTGATAGTCGGGGAGCCGAAACTAACCCGCAAACCCATCTCTTAAACTTGATGTTGAACCCGAAAGACTCAATGATTTTGAACAGGCATCCCCCGTTAACCGAATCGAAATCCTTTTCAATATCCAACTTTAGTACCAATCCTGGCTTCCCACTTCTCCTCCTGCTGTCCACCAGTTCATTCGCAATAAGGATGGCCTCGTGAAGCTGTCTACCTCTTACCCCAGCAAATTGGTTCAAATAGATGATTTTGTCCATTAAAGGTCGAAGGAGAGCGACCAGGACCATTGATATGATCTTGTTAATGCTGCCAATGAGGCTGATTGGTCTGAAGTCATTAGGCACCTCCACGGCTTCCTTCTTCGGGATTAAGCAGATGAATGAATGAGCAACAGAATGAGGAACCAGTCCTGTAATATAAAAATCATCAAACGCTTTGATTAAATCCCCTTTAATAATATTCCAGCACTTCTTGAAGAAAGCAATAGTGAATCCATCCGGTCCCGGGGTTCTGTCCCCGTCACAAGCTGAAATGGCTTTCCAAATCTCTGTTTCTGTGAATGGCACTGTGATCGCAAAGTTATCCTCCTCCCCAATCAGACCTTCTCTATAGTTGCGCGGGAAAGGTCTATTAGGGGCATCATCTGAAACCTCTCCTGAAAGTGCCCAATGAAAACCTCTTGTAACTCTGCCTTATCATCGACGAAGCGCCCATTCACTTTAATGTTATGGATATTGCTCCTCCGCTGGTTACTCTTCGCGACATTATGAAAGAAAGGCGTGTCTTTATCCCCAACTTTAAGCCAAGTCTCACGCGATTTCTGACGCCAAGCAATTTCCTCCATGATAAGAGTTTTTTCTAGTTCACATCTCAGAAGACTTTTCTATACGTGAACATCTTCGGTCAACGGTCCTTGATCTTCCAGTGTCTCAATGTCCTTCAGTTTTCTAAGCAGTCCAGCAATTTTAACTTTGACTCTGCCAAAGACCTCAACGTTGCATCCTTTAATCATGAACTTGGTGCTTCTCAAGCGCTGTCCAAATATGAAAAGATATCTGATCCCCAAAACCGGGATGCTCCACCAGCCAACCATCTTCGACAGGAAGTCATCATGTAAAAGCCACATGTTGAGAAACTTCCAAGGTCTCCTAATCTGTACCTCAGTACCCCATCGCAACAGCAACGGATTATGATCCGAATCAATCCTCTCTAAAGCCAAAACGGATTCAGGCTCAAAGCAAGTCTTGAAAATGTGGTTAACCAATGCTCTATCGATACGAGACATGGAATTGTTTTCTCCACCTCTGTTCCAAGTGAGCAAAGATCCTTTGAGGGGTAAATCAATGAGGGCATGCGAGTTGATTAGCTCACTAAACTTCAACATCAATTCACTATCTCTGGGCTGCCCACTGTAATCTTCCTCTGACCGGAACAGATTGAAGTCACCAATGATGCACATAGGCTCTCTGACTTGACCACAAACCCAGCTCAACTCCTGCAAGAAATCAAGTTTACTCCTCCGATCTTGAGGACCATAGACACCAAGGACGGCTAAAGTTTCCCTACTATTTGCAATTTCCAGGCTAACTGCAAGCGAGAATCTGCCCTCCCATTTATCAACCAATCTATAATCGCTTATGTTCAAGTACATAGCTATCCCACCACAAGTGTTCAGAGCATTCTTTGCCATCCAATCAGAATCTCTACTTCCACTAACATAATTGATAAGAGAGTCGCTACAGATGTGCCACTTTGTCTCGACAAGAACCACGATGTTAGGGCGCCATCTTCTGATAATTCTTTTGATCATGACCCGCTTATCGACGGATCCAAGGCCTCTAACATTCCACGAAAAGATTGAGGAAGCTTGCATTGATCTATGATTCTGAGTTTGCATGTCTGTTTCCTGCCTCGCTGCGAGACTTCGACCTGCATCTAGGTTCAGTGATCGGGGCTGCGGAACCCAGTCTATGCAATTCCAACTCCAATTTTGATCTGGCTTGTTTCTTTTTCCTTTGCTTAGATTCCTTCGCTAAATGGACAACGAAAGAGTCGGCCTTTTCCTCTGATGAATCCAATTCCAATCTGAACATTCTGCTAAAAGTCTTGCACCGGTTAATCAAAAGGGAGACCTCCTGTTGATGCCTCCACTCCTCCAGGTTCTCCGAAAGGGAAGGGTTGAACGAGATAATTGCTAGTGGGTTAGGTTCAGGGTAGGTATCAAAATTCTCAGGGCATGGCAATTCACAATGATCAAGGGTGGGTATGGTAGGGGAAGGGGGTCGGGAGAATTTGGTGAGGAATCTCAGGTGATAACGGTGGTGGGGGGTTGCAAACAAGCAGCGGGGTTTAAGGAGGAAATGGAGGGTAGACGCCAGGTGGGTGATATCCGCAGAACTGGAAATTTGAGATTGGAAATATTCAGAGTGAGCTGGAAGGGGGGTAGGAAGGGTGGAGGGGTAGGGGTTGGTCGGAACGATGACAAAATGCTGGCAAGGGGAGGTGGGGTGGAATACCGGAAGAGGGTCGGGGAAAGATGTGTCGATGAAGAGGTGACGGATGGGGTGGGGGATGGGTCAGAGAGGTTACCGGAGTTTTTTGGCAGGAAAAGAGAAGGGATGGGAGGTTCACACGCCAAAGAGGGCATGGGGAGAGGCCCGGCTTTTCTAACCCAAATATTCTTGGTGGCCTGAGGAGAGGCCCAGCCTTTCGAACCCAACGCTGTTTTGTAGGCGGACGAATATGCCCAGCGCGCTCGCCTAGAGGAGGCCCTGCGCTTTGCATGGTGCTGTTGCGGTGATCAACGTCCAACCTAGAGAGACTGTTCATCTGCCCTAGAAGCAGGCTCCTTCGATTCAAACTCGCCGTCGATGGTGACGCCGTCGGCGGGATGCAGACCTTAACTTGGAACATTGAAGAGCCAAAGAGAAGTGACAAAGTTTCAGGGGTAGTCTCAGACATCTTCACCTTTATCAGCGTGAACGGATTCTCCCAAGAACCCATGTCAGCATCGACAAATCCTCCGCATAAATCTCCAATCCTGAGAAACACTTACAAGCACCTCAGATGAGCTGGAACGCCAAAAATCATAATTCAGCGAAGACCGCCCTGAGTATCAAAATCCCGGTCGTCTTCTTCCTTACAGGGGCGGAGAATAACGTTATACCCATGGAACTTACCAGGTTCAATCCTTTGGAGTCGCGCCACTTCGGCCAGGGAAGGACAGATTAGCATCAAGAGGTCTCCCGCACGCTACGAGAAACAGGAGTTCTCTGGCAATTTCCAAGTCTTCTTTGCCCACACTTTAAAATCCTGTAGAAGCTCTAACGAGATGCCGCGGTTGTTCTTGTCAAAAAAATGAACGAGGAAGCAACGATCAAGGAAACGGAGTCGCTGATCGACTCCATCATCTTTGACTTCGATGTAGCTCAGCTGGTCCACTTGTTTAACTTGGCAGTCTCCCCTAAGGCATGGGAGTCCAGATTTAACAACCTCCACGAATGTCAACCCGGGAACCACCTTCACATCATTCCGGCCGGTGGCAATATTCGAGGACCTAGGTCTTAGGGTGAGAGGACCTGCTAATTCGTGGAGAGCCTTAAACAAATCCGACCATTGTGGGGTAGGCTCAACCAGAGGGATAAGAATATAGAAGGTGTTGCCTTTGGGGTTAGTTTCAGAGATCTTAATATAGCTTCCATGACGGTTGGAGTTCCTCCTAACTGAGATGCGCCTGCCATTGAAGGAATTCTCAGAGTTAACCGGGAAAGACAAATCCTTTGCCGCTGCACCACGAAGGCAGCCGAGAAGCCACCGAGCTAGACCAGCGTTAAGGAAGATGAACCGACGCTGATTAGGATGGCCTTCAACCGAAACCCGGAAGAGCTCTTCCTTAGAAGACGAGAACGCCTCAAGGAAAACCTGTTTATCACCGATCTTGATAACCCTCAGAAATCTCCCACCGGAGTCGCCCCGCTGCCGCCCCTTGCCATTAGAAGAACTGCAAAAAAAATCAACCTCACGAAATCTCTCCCCACCCGAAGTAGAAAATCTCACGATGCCACTCGCCCTCACACACACTCTCTCTCTAGGAAAAAACGCTCTCTCTCTCATGATGCTATAAATCTCCTGATGGATTCCAGGTGCTCCTTAAAACCAAAGAAATATTAAAAGAGCATGGCAAAAAAATCATTTAGACAATCATCAAAATTAATCTACTTGACTTCAAGCTTTTAGTGTGTCAAAATCAATTTGGATAACGATCCAAATCAGAGAGAGATTGTTCGACAGTTAACTTAAAGCCAACAGTTATACAATCTATAAAAGAACCATTTAATATAATAGATAATAGTATAAGTTATAGTTTAAAAATGTTATGAATATTATCCTCAAATAATAATAATAATAATAATAATAATAATAATAAAGCATTATACATACCAATATCTCTTCCTCACTTTTATGGTCCAGCCACTTTATTGCTTTCTTTTCTGGGGAATTCAGTGGTTCAATGACTGCGCCAGTGCCGTCTAATTATACTAGCCGGTTCCAGTAATATAATTCTGGTTTTGAATAGTTGATCACGGAAGGTTGGTTTATGATTTTGGGTTGATCGCGTTTAGCTTGTAAATTAATAACAAAATAAATTAAAAAGTTAAAAAAGCAAAGAACGGCAGGCCAGTGTTGCGTGGCCTCCTTCGTGATAAGGATGAGCTATTCTAGGAACAACCTAACAGCTCTTTCACTTTGTTATTTCTGTTTTATCTTTCGGTTCCTGACTTCTAGAGAGTAGTTGCTATTGTACTTAGGAATAGCCAATTCTGTTCCTTCACTCTTGTATATATTCACACGATGTCAATGAGAAGAGATAGGGCTCTCAATTCACTTACATGGTATCAGAGCTAAATAAACTCTAACGAGTCTCTTCCTTCTGCAAAATTTTCGATTTCTCTTCTTCATCATGACTACTGAGTCCACCACCTCTTCTACCTCTTCTCCTTCGTCTGCTCATGTCTCGTCCTCTGCAAATGCCCCTATTTCTTTTCCCAGCAATCCTCAGCTGTCGGTCAAACTTACTCCGACGAATTACCTCCTGTGGCGTGCTCAACTCCAGCCTCTGCTCCGCTTCTCTCGACTAATGGGCCACGTTGATGGCTCTGTTCTTCCTCCGCCGCCCACCGTTGCCGATCAGCCCAATCCTGCCTACAATCAATGGTATGAACGTGATCAGCTCGTTCTGATGTGGATCGTGCAGTCTCTCTCCGAATCTGTCATGCCGATTATGATCAATAAAGCGACTGCTCAGGAAGCCTGGGATTCCCTTGCTCGTGTCTATGCTTCCGGGTCGCCTGTGGTTATCGGTCATCTTCGCCGCTCCTTCAAGAAGCTTGCTCGTGGCAATGATTCAGCCCATGAATACCTTCAACGAGCCAAAGGAATTTTCGATCAATTGGCGGCGCTGGGGGCGCCAATCACTGAGGCCGAACTCGTCACTGCTGTTCTTGATGGTTTGGACGATGAGTACCGGCCCTTTACTCGCAATCTGGAGGCTCAACTGCGTCCGCTCTCGTTTGAAGACTTGAGTAGTCTTTTGGTGAGCGAGGAGCTTCAGCTCCGGCGGTTTCAGGCTAATGGGGGTGGTTCTTCTATGCAAATTTTTTATGCAGGTGCCTCTGCTCGTGGACGTGGTGGCGGTAGGTTTCCGCGCAGCCGTGGTGTGCTGAACTCAAACACCGCCATATTGTGAACAATGGCCTTGCTATGCTTCACCAAGCTCGTGTTCCCCTCAAATACTAGCCACTCGCATTTGATACTGCCTGTTATCTTATCAATCACACTCCCACTCCTCTTCTTCAAAACGACACTCCTTTCCACACCTTATTTCAACGTTCTCCTGATATTCTTAATCTTCGAGTGTTTGGCTGTTTGTGTTACCCATGGTTACGCCCATACACATCCCACAAACTTGAACCACGATCAATTCCTTGTGTATTCCTTGGCTATAGTAAGTTACATAAAGGGTATCGGTGTCTCGATCCCACGACCTCTGCATTTATGTGAGTCGTCATGTTGTTTTTGATGAGTCCAAATTTTCATTTCTAGACCCAAAAATCCCCTTACCCGACTCACCTGACCCATCCCTCTTCCATTTATCTTCCCTGCCCACGATTCCCATCCTTCCCCTCACTCCGTTGCCCCAGCCCTTGCCCACTCCAGCTTTGGGCCAGCCTACACCTGCCCCACCACCCACAGCCCAGCCTGCCGATTCTCCTCCACCCAATTCCCCCAGCCCATTAAATCCTTCACCCGATCCCATTGTCCAGCCCCCTCCTCCTTTGTCCTCTCCCCTCCCTCAGCCCACTTCGTCTCCACCCCGGCCCAATGACCCGGCCCCGCCGGCCCAGGAAACCTCCCCACCGACCCAGCCTCATCGTACCCCAGCCTCCCCAGCTGTCCGATCCCTCCTCTCCCCCAAACCTCCTCGGCCGCTTCTCCAGTATCAGCGGCGTCGACCAGCTCCCCCCACTTCATCAAATCGCCCCGCCCATACGACCCTTCCTCCTCCTTCTCTCATCCCCGATCGCCCACCCTTCACCACATCCCCTCGCCTGCTTCCCTCACCCCCTCTTCCTTCCCCTGCAACAACTCCGTCCCGCAGAATTGTGACAAGGTCCCAGACAGGCCATTTAAAGCCCCGCCATCTCCTCGCTGCCACACCTCCCCCGCTGCCTTCCACGGTTGCTCAGGCAATGAAGTCCCCGCACTGGCGGTCTGCCATGACTGTTGAGTTTGACGCTCTAATGCGCAATCAAACTTGGGAGCTTGTTCCAGCTCCGCCCGGTTTCAATGTTCTGACGAATCGATGGGTTTTTGCGATCAAAACAAATCCCGATGGCTCAATTGAGCGCTATAAAGCTCGGCTTGTTGCCCGGGGGTTTCAACAAATTGCAGGCCATGATTTCCAGCAGACTTTTAGTCCCGTTCTGAAGCCTGCAACCTTGCGTCTCATTTTGGGTATGGCTGTTTCCCATTCTTGGCCGCTCCATCAACTCGACATCTCCAACGCGTTCTTAAATGGCACGTTACAAGAAGAAGTTTATATGCAGTAGCCCACAGGTTTTGTTAATCCTGACTATCCTGATTATGTGTGCCGTCTTAAGAAATTGATATATGGTCTACGCCAGTCTCCCCGTGCTTGGTTCCATTGTTTATCCGAGGCTCTCTGTGAATTTGGCTTCTCTGCATCAAAAACGGATCCTTCCTTATTCATCTACAAGAATGGATCGGCTATCCTGTACATGTTGGTATATGTGGATGATCTTGTTATTACAGGGACGGATTCCTCTCTTATTCAACAGCTTATGCTCTTTCTCCGTTCGAAGTTTGCATTGCGGGATTTGGGGCCATTGTCCTATTTCTTGGGTCTCGAAGTTCACCACACTGCCGACGGGCTAATTCTGAATCAACGCAAATACATTCTTGAACTTTTGCAACGTTCTGGAATGTCCACAGCCAAGGCTATCTCTACCCCCTGTACTGCTGATCAACTAGTGCAAAGCGCCTCGGATATCTCTCCTGTATTTGCTTATCCAGGACTCTACAGGAGCATTGTTGGCGGTCTTTAATACTTAAGTTTCAGACGGCCTGACATCTCTTTTGTCGTTAATCATGTGTCTCAGTTTCAGCAATCTCCGGCTGATGCACACTGGGCAGCTGTGAAGCGTATTATGCGCTACATACAAGGGACTCTCACTCACGGTCTGGTCTTCCAGCGTTCTGATCGTCCACAACTACATGGCTATTCGGATGCCTCGTTTGCGTCCAGTCCACGCGATCGGAAATCCATCTCAGGGTATGCTGTTTTCTATGGTTCCAATCTAGTTTTCTGGTCAACTCGCAAGCAAAAGGCAGTAGCGAGGTCGTCGACAGAATGTGAATACCGGGCTCTTGCAACATTGGCCTCCGAGGTTATTTGGTTACAATCGCTGCTGTCCGAGCTTGGGCAGCCTACTCATCACTCCCCGGTCCTATGGTGTGATAATTTGGGGGCCACTTATCTCGCACACAATCCAGTTTTTCACAGCCGCTCGAAGCATCTGGAAATAGAATTTCATTTTGTTCGAGATCGAGTTAACAAACAGCAGCTCCATGTCCGCTATCTGCCTGCCACGGATCAACTAGCCGATGTTCTTACCAAGCCTCTAACCCGGCTGCCCTTCCGGAATTTTTGTTCCAAGTTCCACCTCGCCGAGGTTCCACTTGCGGGGGCGTGATAAGGATGAGCTATTCTAGGAACAACCTAACAGCTCTTTCACTTTGTTATTTCTGTTTTATCTTTCGGTTCCTGACTTCCAGAGAGTAGTTGCTATTGTACTTAGGAATAGCCAATTCTGTTCCTTCACTCTTGTATATATTCACACGATGTCAATGAGAAGAGATAGGGCTCTCAATTCACTTACACTTCGCTCCGTCATTTTTTTCTTCTCTCGTGAAAAGGAAGTCGACTCTGTCGATTCTCACAGGAAATCCACCACCACATCATCGTCTTTAAGCGTCTTTGAGCCAGCTGATTATAACCACCAGTATCTCTACTATGGAGCCTCTAGTCAATCGAAATCACCTCACCTTGGAGTCCCAAACACCGATTATCCTGTTGTCTCCCCTATTCATTAATAGCATCATCTCTGCAGCAGCAATCCACCCCTAACATAATGTTGTCCCCGACTGATTCGGGCTCATTTGTACACTTTTTATCCCAGATTTGCTTAGTCGTTTGAAGCATTTTTACTATGGGAGGTTTGGTTTTACATCGGGTTTTCCCTTGTTTTGGTGTTTTTCAGACTTTGGCAGGTGGAACCAACCGCAGAGTCGAAAGTTGGACGAAAGGGCAAAAACTCAAGTCAAAGGGTGTAAGCAGCAGCAGATCACGGTTTGACCTGTGTGTTCACTGTCACTAAGATCGTGAACTGACGGCGCTACCCGTGAACAGCCAGGCATCCAGAGCACAAAGTCAGTTCACTGTCGTAAGACCTTGAACTCAGGCCATTGCCCGTGAACATGACTTAGTGATGCGACGCTTTTCGACTTGAGATCACGGTCCGGGCTTTCAGCTCACAGTCGTGAACTAGGACCGTGATCTGAGCCTGATCTGGGTATATAAAACAGGATGATCTGAAGGGAAAAGGGGGAGACATAGTGTGAGAAACTTCTTCTTTTTCATATTTATAGAGTGAGAAAGTGACGAACCAAAGAAGAGGGGAAGCTAGGGTTTCATCTTCAAGCAAGGATTTGGGAATTCCTCCCCCAAAGGAGGATATCTTCAACATAAGGAGCAAGGCTAGCATCTCATTGATGGTTTTCCTTCTCCTAGCATGGAGTAGTCCCTTCTTTCACTTTGGTGTTTGTAAACCCTAACTACAATTATGTGAATGCTTGTATGGATTGAATGATTTGTGTGTGGTTGAGTTTAATGTGAATGTGGAGGTATTACTCATGAATGATTGTCTTGTGCGAAAGCCTATCAATCTAATTGTCATTCTAACCTAGGTAGAGAGAAAACCCCCTGCCTTTCTTTGAAAGAGGCTTGAATGCTGGGTTTTCTTAGACGATTCACTGTCTCCTATCTAGGTTAATGCGGGACAAACCTCTAATTTCATATTAGCACTTCGGGTTGGTTGTGAGTGGCCGTCCAAACACCAATTCGAGGGTGAAGTCTTGGCAACCCTTAGTCAATAGGTTGAGAGATTCATGTTGGTGGCTTCAAACGCATTCCCTTCCCCATACCTAGAGACCGAGAGAGTGGCTCTTGGATACTTGTTGCACTTCCTTACGGTTTACAACCCCTTACCACACACGACCATTCGATCCAACAAGTCGTAATTGTTGTTAGCTAGAGGGACCAACACCCTGGTGAGCCTTCTCAATTAGTGTCAAATCCATTTACCTTTGCAAACATTTTAGGTTTAGATCGTTGTTTTCACCAAAAATTAACCGCTAGATAATGTTTCAAACAATCAAAGTAGGGGTACATGAACCGACCCGGGTAGATATTTAAACTTACTTGCCCTATACTGCACCTAATTAAGGTTTATACTTTGGCCTTAATTGAGAGTTCTATTATGGTATTCGGGACGAGTCACCGACCGACCATGATCACTCAAATCTCCAACCCCATCAATCCAGACAAACACCGTCATCAGCCCTATTAACGGCACACAATCATCACCAACATCGTCTTTGTCGTGCCAATCCACCATCAACATCGCCGTTTCCGTGATCGACCATCACAACCCAGATCCCGAATCCCCGACAGTTGATTTCACCATCTTCATCCACCCAGTTTTCATCGCCCACTCATCCCATCATTGTCTCTATTGTTGCCACTAGTCGGCCGTTCCCACCAAGATCCCGACACCCTTGAAATTAGGGATGGCAACGGGTCGGGTTGGGTCAGGTTTTTCCAAACCCACACCCAAACCCATGGGTTTATCATTCAAAAAAACCCAGGGTAAAACCCAATGGGTTTACAAAACTCAAACCCAACCCGCTGGGTATCCACCGGTTCATGGGTACCCATGGGTTTTTGTGGTAAAAAATTTACAATGACAAGTTCATATCAAAATAAAAGTCAAACCTTAATTACTCCATAAAATTATTCAAACAAATACCAATTATTCATAAAAATTGTAAATTAGATTGGAAAAATTAGATTTAGGGTAGGGTTCGGAGAGACTAGGCGACAAAATAAGTGTGGGCGGGTATCCATGGGTCAGGTATCGCTAAGTCCAAACCCAACACAACGCGGTATAAGTATAATGGGTTTAAACCCAACCCCGACTCGAAACTCGTCAACACGGATTTTACATGCGTTGACCGAATTGGATTGAGTAGGGTACCCGTGGGTTCGGGTTTTGTAACCATCCCTACTTGAAATCACCATCATCATCAAGGATCCTCCCCTCTCCAGAATTCTTTCAGGTGGGTTTTTGGAGACACGACATTGCGGTGCCAGATGATATGAATTATGTGATTAGATTGAGGCGAAGAAGATGAACTTTGTGAGTGAAATGGCCAATTCTGACGGCAGTGTTGACATACAAATACCCGCCGCCGATCATGAGAGCGCGCAGGTCCGGATTGGACCATCTTTTTTCTCTGCAGGCCCGGATTCGGTGGTTTGGCAACCCGCAGACAAGTTTAGCGTTCACTCCATGTACACCTGCCTTGCAAAGGAAAGATACGCTGAAGCGGAAGACTATCCGTTCAAGTTGATTTGGCAGGCGTGGATTCCGTCAAAGGTCTGCACCTTCTTATGGATTGTCCATTAACGAAAGATACTCACTCACAACTCCTTAAAGAAGAGAGGCTGGTGTTTCCCTAGCATGTGTGTCATGTGCGCGGCTAGCGAAGAAGACGCAAACCATCTGTTCCTTCACTGCAGCTTCGCAACTAGAGTTTGGACTATCCTGAGTGCCTTTGTTGTCTCGACCCGAAGTCCTGGAGACATAACACAGGTGATCAATAACTGGCCGACAAGGAAGCCTGAAAATCCGAGAGAATGGTGCACCATGGTTCTTGTCCATGCCTTGTGTTGGAGTTTATGGAAGGAAAGGAATCAAAGGACTTTTGATGGATCGGCCAATTCAGAAGTCGTCGTCGCTTTCAAGATTGGCAGCTTAATCGTTCAATGGCTGACTTCAGCTGGCAAAGTGGATATGGCAGTGGCAGAACAGTGGCTTAGGGTTTTAAAGAGAAGAACTTTGGGGGTCAGGGACTAAGTGTCGTCGCCTCTAAAGACTGCTTTGCTTGGCTTGAGCTCTTTGTTTAAATTTGTTTCTTGCTTCTCCACAGGGCTGCTGCTGCTGTTTTTTGCCTTTTCTTTTTCTCTTTCTTTTCCCTTTGTGACCTTTGCAGGCAGCGAGCTGCGTTCCATGTTTCTGTGTGTGGAGACTTGGTCCGATGTCTGCCGGCCTGTTTTCTCTTGTTTCTGTTTTTTTATTTCTTGAATTTATCTAATGGATGTCAACATTATCAAAAAAAAAAACTAATAAATAAAAAAATGAAGAAATATTAAAATAACAAAGAGCGCCCATTCTAGTTTGCTCTTATTTCTTTCTTTCTTCATCCTCTGTGAAAGAAGAGTCCTCCTCAGTGAACTTTTCGAACAGAAAGATTCACTGGAGCAGGAATCAGTAACACAAAATAAAAAATGTCAGAAAGGTTCAAATTAGAATTGATGATAGTCTGAAACGCAACCACCAACCGAAGGAGGGATCATATCTCTCCTCAAACTTTGTGCATACCTTCTTATTTGGATGGTGCGAGGTGCGAAAGGGTGCTAACAATCTATCAGAAGCAGGGGCGGAGCTACAGCAGCCTTCGGGGGGGCCCCGCCCCCCCCCCCCCCCCCCCCGAGAATTTTGAAAGTCACGTGTAAAAGTTCGGTATTAGACGTATAAACTAAATGTTATGTATAAAACTAACAAACGTGAAACAAAATAATAAAAGTCTCTGTAGTCTAGTGGAATCGCCCCTTGCCCTCTCAACAAGTGGTCAAGGTTTCGATCCTTGTGGGAAGCATGGTATGTTTTTTATCACTAAATTTTTTGGTAATAGTTTATGTTTTGATTCCTACATAGTCAATTTAGTCTATGATTTTCATAATAGTTTATTTGTCATTCAAACTATTTTCAAAATTTCAAGGATAGTTTGAAATATGATGAATATTTTTAGTTATATGGCCTTTAAGTTTTTATTTAACTAAATTTTTTTATAAAATGCTTAAAGTTTCATAGTTGGTTTGTTAATGATTTAATTTTAAACTAGATTTAAGTTTTTCTTTAACTAAAAAATTGATCAATGCTTGAACTTTCATATTTCGTTTGTTAATTATTTAACTTTAAATTAGATTGATTAAATTCTTCAATTTTAAGGTTATTTTTGAATATATAATGAATAAATTTGGTAGAATATTAATATTGGTAGACATTCGCCTTTAGTTATTAAAATCGTTTACGCCACAAAATATTGAAATGAGTTAGTAACTTGTATATAGTTTTCTGATTTATTCCAAATTTAATATAAATTTTTTGTGCGCTTTTAATAAAATAAAATGAGTTTTTGTTTAATAGAATTTTAGCTATTTACAGTAAAGTATCAAGAGAACTCCGGCCCCCCCGAAAGCTAAATCCTAGCTCCGCCCCTGATCAGAAGAGGGCGTGGCGAGGAAGACGGGTGCTTCTCGAGACGCCGGAGAGTTGTGGGAAGAATTAAGTCTATTGAAGTTACTACCGGGCGAACATCATCATTAGATATTAGTTTCCCGCCATCGATCGGAATCGCCGCCGCCCAGCGCTCTTTTCGCTGCTGCTCGACGAGAAAGTAACATTTTTTGTTTTGGGGAACTGAACTGTATTGACGAGCAGCCACAATTGATAAATAAAAAAATAATTTTAATAAATAAAAGTTTTTCCTGCTGCGGCTGAGTATTAAAATATAAATATGACAAAGAACCTTTGGTTCAACCAAATATAATAGGTACAACATTGTTTGGGTAAGTGATGATTATCAATCAATGGCTGTCATCTAAAGCAACAGATTTAGAGGCTACAAAATATGCGGCACTAGTGTCGTGCCGGTACGGCAAAATGTCCTTCTTTTCTCTTTTCTTTTACTCCCGTCTCTTTTAATAATCACTCCTCTCTCCAACTCGGCGCACAACTGCAGAAACAAAAAATGCAATTTTTTTCCTCTGCTTCCTCCCTCAATCTCTCTCTCTTAGACTACCCACAACAAGGTAAAAAAAATAGAAAAAAAGGTGGGAAATAACACAATAGGAGAAGAAAGAAAAAAAAGGTGGGAGGGTTTTCCCTCCACTACTAGAAGACAAATGGAGGAGGGGGAAAATGAGAGAGGGTGGGTGCGGTCCTTCATTTTTTGTTTTGTTTTTATTAGTTAAATTGTTTTGATTTGAGTTTATTGTGTGTTATTGATCGGTGATCATATTTTATAACCGTCATATTTTACAATGACTAATTTTCCAACGATCATATTTCCAACAACTATATTTTTTGTCATTGATAACGTCATATTTAATTAGTGATAAAAAATATGTCCAAATTTATAAAAAAAAAATATATCGTAATGTTCGTTTTAATTAATTATTACTATCTATATAAAAATAATGAATAAATTATCTAAATAAAGTGAAGAGATCAACACTAAATTGATTTTGTAAAAAAATACTTATCAATTACCCTCTCTTCTCCCCAACCATTGTGTCCAATCCCTTTCTCAAATCCTCTTTTCCCACTTTTCCCACCCAAATCTCTATCTATATGACTATCAACTCTTTGGATCCATATTATTCTCCATCTATTTTTTTCTCCTGACTTTGAATTTCTTTCTTTCGAAAACATATAATAGATGACACTTTCATGGAGTTGGGGGATGAGACTAATAGAACCAGCTGCGAGGAAAATCCATTGATATGCCTCCTCAAGACAGAGCAGATGCCAACGAACTCAACGACGGTAGGGGAAGTAGATAGAGAGGGCGACGATGGAGGATTTTGATTTAAGATAGAATGCATCAAAGAAGGTGGGAGCTGTGATGAGGATCGAAGAGCAGAGAGGCCGTCAGGAGGGATTTCGCTTTCACGTTGTGTGTGGCAGAGACTAGAGAGGACGGCGGGGATCTTGATCTCATATTGCGATTGGGATGAGTTAGCGAGAAAGAGTTTTTCTCTTTCCGGTTGTAGGTTGGGGATTTTAATTTGAGATTGCGGATAAGGAAAAACGGCGAGGGAGAGCTTTCAGTTTTCGATTGGAGATTGGAAAACGCGCATAGAGGAATAGATGGAATCTTAATTGACGAAAGGGGCCCTCCGTAGTGTGCGATCGTTTGAGCAAAGGGTGACGTGGCAGAGGCTGAATTTGACATTGGCTTATAGTGTTTTGTAGATTAAGTATTATGAAAAGAAAAATTTAACGATCAACCCATTATTATAACTTAATTCAACCTTTCCTTCCGATTAAAAGAAAACACTTAATAAAAATTGTGCCCAATATTGTCGTCCAATTCGCAATGGGAAGTGGGTCTTACTCGAGTGATTATTACTATTATACTCATAAAAAATTATTTATCCATATTGAAGTGTGAGTTTATGATGAAACAATGAACTTTGAATGGAAAAGGATTAAAAAGTTTGCAAAAAGAAACCAAAAAGTGAACAAATAAACAAAAGTAGGAAATAAAAGATAGAACATGCATAAAAAAAATTCATGTGCTTCACTCTCCTCCCTCCATCACTCTCCTATTTCAATTGAGGACCGGCTAGAGGCAGAGTTCGGGAAGTTCATGAACATGCTTAGGAAGCTGAATTTTCAAGTGCCCTTCCTGGAGGCACTATCTCAAATGCCTAAGTATGCGAAGTTCCTGAAGGATCTTCTCTCGAAAAAACAGAAGCTGAGTGAGATGGCCACTATGGAGCTCAGTGGGGAGTGTTCGGCCATCTTGCAGAATAAGCTCCCGCAGAAGCGGAAGGACCCAGGCAGTTTTACTATCCCGTGCTCTATTGGTAATTTGCATGCAAAGAGGTCCTTGGCGGATTTAGGCGCTATTATCAATGGTATACCATATAAATTGTTTAAGAAACTAGGCCTAGGTGAACCCAGTGCAACTAGGATGAGTATTCAATTAGCTCACCGATCTATAGTTCATCCTAGGGGCATAGTGGAAGACCTCCTAGTTAAGGTTGGCAGATTCTTTTATCCTGTGGATTCTGTTGTCTTGGACATCAATGAAGACGCAGAAGTGCCCCTTATTCTAGGTAGGCCTTTCCTAGCCACCGCCAAGGCTCTCATAAATGTGCATGATGGGACCCTGACTTTGAGAGATGGCGAGGAGCAAATAACATTTTCCATTGCTAATAATATGAATGTTATCTCGCCTGTGCATGCTTTATCTCACGAGGTACACGAGGTTGTCGTGTATCCTTCTGTGTCTCCCGTTTTGAAGGACTTTGTACCAACTCCTCCTCCACCGCCCCCGCTTTCTCAGTTACCAACAGAGCAGATTAAGGAGTGGCAGTCGAAACTACAGGTAGATAAGCATGCTCGAAAGAAAGCTGGAGAACACTGTGAGTTGGTCCCGGCTCCTGAGCCACGACCACCTTGGCCATCCGAGTATTCACTCGTTTTCATTCTGCCGGATGGCCAGGTCGATTTGACGAGTGCTAGTGGTCACACCCGTCGTCTGCATGGCCACCATCTGAAGTTGTACCTCAAGAGCAATGTGGATCCGCTCTTGGAGGCACCTGTTCCTACACCGCTCTGAGCATCCACCCTATTGGCGTCCAACTAAAAGACGGTAAAGAAGCGCTTGTGGTGAGGCAACCCCACCACGGTTTGTTTTTGTTTTGTTTGTTTTCGGTTTCCACTTGGAACTATGGTTTCTTTCACCCAGTGTGTGTGTTTTCATGAATCTAGCTCTGTGCCAGTTGGACTGGTCCACTTCCAGTCTTCTTCTCTTGACTGGTCTACCTTCCAGTCACCGTTCCCGCTCATCATTTCCTGGTAACATCGTTCCCCTTCCCTCTACTCCATTGAGGGCAATGTGGAACTTAAGTGTGTGTGTGTGTGGGGGGGGGGGGTTCTTTGTCTTTATTGGAACGTATATGTGTGTGCTTGGAGCCCAGTCCACTGTCCAAATCTCGAGATTTGAGGGCTCCAAGTA
Organism: Linum tenue; assembly: GCA_946122785.1. Taxonomy (NCBI): domain Eukaryota; kingdom Viridiplantae; phylum Streptophyta; class Magnoliopsida; order Malpighiales; family Linaceae; genus Linum; species Linum tenue. The sequence continues at coordinate 19,762 of CAMGYJ010000005.1, read as the reverse complement.
CTGATATTTGCATGATCATATTGGCACTGTGGGTTTCATTGGTGAATCGAATGGCTTTCGAATTGATGCCTGACAACTGGATTGTGACTAAGACAACCTATAATGATGACTGAGACATGCAGTAGAATTTTGTAGGAGTTCAGTTTTTCAACTGTTTGCTTACCAACTGTGACTTGGATTGATCACTTGTTCGTGACAGTCGTTTATGCATCTAGTTCAGGGAATCACAATGAGAGATAGAGCATATAGGTAGCCATGTGAGATTTAAGACTGCTCGTTTATTTCTTGTGCGATCTTCCATGATGTGTAGCATTCACGTTGCCATTAGCTAAGGGCCCGTTTAGTATTGTTGCTTGCTTTTGTTTCCTGTTGTGTTTTAAGAAATTTAGAAAACCAAGAAAAAATCGTGTTTAGTTGGGTTTTTATTTTTTGTTATGAATCAGAGTTGCACAACAAGGCCCAAATATGAGAAACAACAATTTATAGCTTTGGATCTGATTCTTAAACATGTTGCACACGAGATTCCTATTGGTTGGGCGCTTGATTTCATTAAAACAGACCAATTTTCGAATCCCCACAGAAGCAATTTTTTTTTGTTAACACAACTGCCCCCCAAAACCCTACTTCAACATAACTTATCAGCCACCCTTACCCTTTTCCATCTTCTTCTTCTTCTCGACAGAGAGTGCCGCCCCTAACCCATTTTCTTCTCGCAGGTTGCCGTAGCCCAGCCTCCGCGCGCGACCCCTCTGCCTCCGCCCAGCGCCGCCCCGCCTCCGCCCTCCCCAGCACGCCCAGCCGCCCAGTGCCGCCTCGCCTCCGCCCGCCGCAGCCCGCGCAGCCGCCCAACGCCACCTCGCCTATGCCCGCCGCAGCCCGTGCAGCCGCCTAGCCCGCCGACGTCCGCCCGCGCAACCGCCGCCGCCACCCTGCTTCCTCCGCCAGTCCGCCGGCCGCCGACCACTTTCCCTCCATATCTCTTTTTCTGGTTTTTAGTTCTTATAGTAGTAACTAAACGCGTTTTTGTTTTTTGTTGTCAGCTTTCATAATTTTTCAGATTTATCAACTAAAAAGGTTCGTGTTTTCTGTTTTTTTCCTGTTGTGGTTGTACATCTGTTTACACAACACCACTGCAACCACAACAGCAACAAAATGATACTAAACGGGCCGTGTCACTTTCTTTCTTTCGGTCTATAATGAAAAATCACCCTTTTGCATCTCTTAGAAGGTTCCACATAGTGGTTTTTGCATGTTCTCTGCTGTTTCTGCTAGAAATAATGTGAGGGTTGGAGGTAGTTCTTAAAAGTTGAGCATGTGTTTGAAAAATGTGAAAAGGTGGTGGTTCTCTCAAGAAATGAAAAAAAAAATGAATGAAAGCTAAAGAGAGCCACTACCAAAAATCTGAATCATGCTCATTAAGCAGTGTTTCTTAGAAGTTTGGCTTAGAAATACTAAACTTATTGTGACCTCCTTGGCTCTTGTGTTCTAAAGAAGAACTTGATTAATGCGGAATGGCTGGAAGAAAGTAAGTGGTGTGAATGACTGTGAGTTTGTTTGGCTTGGAACTGTGGAACCTTGTGTTATTAATACTTCCACCACCTAAAAGGCTTTTTCCCCATGTCCAAGACCCTAGCCAGTCATTTGAACCTGTGTCTAAGACCTCTGGATTAGTTAGTGGTGACACCCAATATGTGGACTCTAACTTTTAGAGGTTGCCATCATGGTGAAGAGACGTTAGGGATTGAGAGTACGAGTATGCACATGTTGCATCAAATTTTGTCCTGACCCCACTGGTCGAGAGTGAGCGATTCATTTCCTTATATTCTCTACACTCTTTACCCCGGTGAGAACCTAGAGTGCTCGGTCTTAATTCTGATGTCTTGAGTTTTTTATGCATGAGGTGACTATCTTGAATAAGTGGTTGAGTCAAGTCTATGTTGGTTGATGAACAGAAGGGAGACTCCTCCTTTACCCGATTTTGTTGCACTCGAATGTCCTCTGTGGTGGTTGTCCAGGTTGCTGTTGAAGTTGTCCTTGTGTTGATGTCTAAGGGCCAGTATGATTCCCGTATTTCGTGCCTATATGATATGTCCCCAAGGGTTGCATGGTTAACATGTTTTGAGCTTACCTTGTATCTGACTTGGTTTGCTTGGGGACAAGCAAAGGGCTAAGTGTGTGGGAATTTGATAGCGTCGTATTTCCACATGTTTGCACCCTTGTTTCTTAACCATTTTGGCTCAAATTTTTGGTGTCTTGGCCTATTTTATGCTATGTTGTGTTATTTTGTCATATTTCAGGTCCTAGAGAATAAAGGGATGCATAGGCGCAAGAATCGGGTCTTTTGGAGATCGTTTGGTCATTCGGGAGAAGAAACATGAGCATTACCTGAGGAAGAATGAATTTCTACATAATATTATAGACAATTAATCATGTAATCTTGTCATGAAAAGAAAGAGGATGAGACAACGAGTGTCTAAGATCAAACGGCGACCGATTCGGTGTCCGGTTGAGGGAGAAACGAAGCATTAAACAAGAGCGGAGGACGAAATACGGGCAGGAGAAATACGACCGTATATTTCCCTTCCATGCCCGTATTTTTAGTGCCGAGAGGAGCCTTGGATGCGCTGGGACTTAACCAAAACCCACATTTTGGGCAAAATACTGGCAGGGAAGAATTACAACCGTATTTCGCCCTGAATCGGGTTTTTGAGGCAGGTTCGAGCCGAAGGAAAGAGAGACGAATTTTTGAGCAGGAAACAGAGTTTTAGAGATAGAAAGTGTGAAGAAAAAACCCTAGGAGCTATTTGGATTGGATTTCTCACCATTTGCATCCCCAGGAGTGAAGATTGACATCCCTAAGCAGATTCTTCCCATTGTTATGAGTATGACTGCTTTGTATTTTGTTTTCCTCTCTCTCTCTCTCTCTCTCTCTCTCTCTCTCTCTATGGAGTAGAACCCTCTCTCACTTGGGTATGGATAACCCTAGTTCCATGTGTTAGGGATATTGATTGTAATAACTTTTGGTTTGTGATACTGCTTGATTATAATCGATTGAAGTGTTTTGATTGAGTCAATTGAAGCCTGATCAAATTTTCCTGATTTCTGCTGCAACCTAAGATAGATAGAATCTTATTAGGTTGTTAGAGCTTCTTCAATCGGTAATAGTGAATCGGTTATACGAGAGTTAGTTGATTCACTGCTGTATACTGGAATCCAATTCCATTAGTGGAGTTCTGTGTTAATTGCCTCAGCATTCTATCCCGGTGAAGACTAGTCGTCTGCCAGGTAGTCTGTCTGAGAGGGCTTGGTCAGCTTAAGAGATTCCAAACTACTGTCGGATCTTCCGCAGTTTAATCAACAGTAAATCAACCAAAGGTAATTACAACTTTGACCTAAATAAGCAGTTTAATTAACATGGGGGCTCATTCCCGAGTGACTCTTCCCTTGCTTAAGAACTTCGAATCATTTCTCGCTTTCTTACTGCTTTAGCTTGAAATCACATTCATTCAACTTAGTTTGCTAAATAATAGATAATCACGGAGTAGGCAGTAGAGTTAGACCCCGCGTTCATAAATAGAACTTGCCACTATTCTGCATTTTCGGACTGCGATTACACTTGGTCACACTTGTGTCGTAGCGTGTCAATAATTATCTTGTTAACAAGATGGAAAAGTGAAAGAATGAAGGGATATACCTAAAGGAATTAGTTTTGGATTTTGGTGGCCAATGAATTACATTTGTACTATATATTGTCTTAAGTTACCTTCACTATCATTGATGGGTTTCAATTTGATCGATGGTGGGGCGGGTATGGCTATGAGTATGAGATGGGGGAGGCTAAAACCATACTCGTCCCATACCCATCAAACCTTTTGAGGGTTTTACCCATACCCGCCCCATACTAGTCAATGCGGGATTCCCCACGTTGCCTTGGTCGGAGGCGATCGGCTAACCGCGACTAATACGCCCCTGGGGGGTGTATGTTTATCAAAATCACGCAGCAACGACTCAATCGAAGAATTGATTGAGCTCGAATCAAGAACAACGCGTTCTTAATACGAACTTGGATAAAACGGAACCAAAAGGACGATTCCACAGCTGGGGAACGCTCGATTGGTATAAAAGGTAGATGCCCGACCACGATTGAAGTGACTATTCAATCGATACAAGAGCTCATGAGCTTGGAATCCACCAAACTCAACAGAAGTCGCAACTTGCACAAAAACCAAAAGGTTGTCAATTCGATTAATCAAAGTCTTCTCTTTTTACAACGTAAATAGAAGAGTATTTAAAGACAAATAAGCCGAACACAAACCTAATGTAACTAGGAAACAATTAAGGTAGAAACAAACTCTAAAAACAGTAAAAAAACTCGGCCAGAAACTTCCTTTCTTGGCGCACAAGTAAGCTGCCAGCAAAACAGTCAAAAAACAGCTTTCGTACTAACTTCACGCCTTTCGTTCGAGGCCTTCCCGAACTCCAATCCTTCATCCAGTTCCTTCCCTTTGTTCACAAACATACCTAGTCATGTTGTAGAAGACTTTTGACTTTAATCCCATCCAAGCTCCTGGAATTGAGCTCCAAAGTAGGCTTCACAAAACAGTTTTCTGCCTTAGCCATTTTCTGGCAGTTTTCCAGTTTTGGGGTAGCAACTTTGAGGCCTTGGAAAACAACCTTAATGACATCTTCTGGATCCAAAAAGGATACCATTGGAAACATGGCAACTTTATCTGCAAAACAAACCCTTCATCTCCAATTTCCATTCAGCCATTTGTGAGATACAAGCTTCCAAAGTAGGCTACCTGAAACTGTTTCAACACTTAACCAAAAATCAGAATGCTTCAAGTTAATTGAGATGATTTCTTTGGCAAGTAATTGCAAATTGTGGATTGATCCAATTGGGATCATATCAGCGACCATGGGTTTGATTGTCATTCCTAGTCACCATTGAAGAAAACCAAGCTTCGACTAAAGCCTTTTTTCTTCCCGCAGCATTCCATGCATGGAATCATTAGGTCCACAATGATCTTGCTCGGTTATCAACTTCCCCTTCCTTAGAGAGATTACTTTTGTTTCTAGCCCCAATCCAAAACTAATAACCTAGCCCACTTCCAATCGCGGCCCACTTCACTGGTTGCGCACCAAGCCGCAACAAGCGACCTTCTTTTTCCTCTTCTTTTGCCCATGACAGAGATCAACTCTAGCCAGCCAAGCGGAACAAGAGGATTGAGCAGCTCGACCCACTTTCATGAGTTGCTGACACGATACGACACAAGACTAAACTATGACCAAGTATAATCGCATAATGGAAATGCAGAATAGTGGGTAAGTTTAATTTATCAACCCGGGGTCTTGATCTACTGCCTACTCCGTGCACTTCTATGATGTAGCGGGACTAAGTGAGTGTAAGTGAATTCAAAGTAACAGAAGGAAAGCAGTAAATTGTTCGAAGTTCTTAAGCAAGGGAAGAGTCATTCGGGATTGTGTCCCCCTAGCTCCTTAGTTAGGTTCAAGTTGTAATTTCCTTTGGTTGATTTACTGTTAATTAAACTGTGGAAGATCCGAGAGTAGTGTGGAATCTCCTAAGCTGACCAAGTCCTCTTAGACCGACTAACAGGCAGACAACTAGTCTTCACCAGGATAGAAAGCTAAGGAAATAAACACAAAACTCCACTAATGGAACCAAATTCCAATACGAAGCAGTGAATTGACTAACTTTTGTATAATCAATTCACTCCTATCGATTGAAGAAAATCTAACAACCAATCAGATTCTATCTATCTCATGTTGCATCAGACATCAAAAGAAGTTGATTAGGTTTCAAATGACTCAAAAACATGCTTTAATTGATTAAACCAATTAGTATATCAATCCAAAATGCATTACAACTCAAATCCCTAACACATGGAACTAAGGTTCTTCATACCCAAGTGAGAGAAAATTCTACTCCATAGAAAGAGAGTAGAACACAACAATAAGAGGAATCATACTCATAATGATGTGTGCGATAAGCTCTGGGATGATAATCTTCACTCCAAGTTTAAAATCCAAGCTTGATTGATGAAACCCAGCTCCAAAATCGATCCTAGGGTTTGTTCTATGCACTTTCTCTCTCTAAGGCTCTATTTTTGCTCTGGAAATTAGATTCCTTCTTAAAAGACACGAATTTGGGTTAAAACCCAGAAATTCACGACCACACGGCCATGTAGAATCCAGCTTGTCCGTGTTACTCCCAAAATGCAGCATTGCACTTAGTTGGTCGAAGGAAGTCACACGGTCGTGTAGAATTAAGCCTTGTCCGTGTAGACCCCCTGGACATCCCGTATGGCCAAAGTGTGCACTTGCACAGCCAGTATGGTCCTGGCCGCTTAAAAATCAAATACACGGTGATAGACCGCTAATTGCACATGTTTTCACCCCTATTCTTGAGCCGTTTGAGGTGTTGATTCTCATGTTTTAGGCCGATTTCACGCTAGGTTGTGCTTGTTTGTGAAATTTCAGGTCCTAGTAAGTGAATGAAGGTTTAGGAGCGAGTTCAGGGTCGATTGGACGAAGATCGGGCTCGAGGCAAGCCGCTGAGGAAGCCACACGGGCACACACAAAACCCACACGGCCGTGCAAGTGACCAATGTGGCCGTGTGGGATTGTGCGAGCCTTCACACGGGCACAAATAAATTCCACACGGCCGTGTGAAGGAGCAATGTGGCCGTGTGGAATTCTACGAGGCTTCACACGGGCAGAGTGGAATTTCCACACGGCCGTGTGACTCTGGCCGTGTGGGAAGCCTGAAGTTCGACTAATCGAGACGCACCGTTTTGGAAGCCACACGGGCAACTGGGTATGCCACACGGCCGTGTGGCCTGCCCGTGTGATCGGGATTTTCAGGTTTTTACCCAATTTCGGGCTACAAGTGAGAGGATCGAATTTTCAGAGCAAAAACAGAGCCCTGGAGAGAGAAAGTGCGAAGAACACATCCTAGAAGCTATCTTGGAGCTGGGTTTCATCAAATCGAGCTTGGAGATCGTCATAGGAGTGGAAATCATCATCCCAGAGCAGATTCTTCCCATTGTTATGAGTATGACTACTCTGTATTTTGTTTCCCTCTCTCTCTATGGACTAGAACCCTTCTCTCACTTGGGTATGAAGAACCCTAGTTCCATGTGTTAGGGATTTGATTGTAATGACTTGGGATGATTATACTGTTTGGTTTTAATTGAATGATGCATGTTTTATTGAATTGATTGAAGTCTGATCAGCTTTTCTTGATTCAGCTGCAACTTGAGATAGATAGGATCTGATTAGGTTGTTAGAGCTTCTTCATTCGATAGTAGGAGATGGGTTATACGAGAGTTAGCCAGTTTACTGCTTTGTACTGGAATCCAATTCCAGTAGTGGAGTTTTGTGCTCATTGCTTAAGCTTTCTATCCCCGTGAAGACTAGTCGTCTGCCGGGTAGTTAGACTGAGAGGGCTTGGTCAGCTTAAGAGATTCCAAGCTACTGTCGGATCTTCCGCAGTTTAATCAACAGTAAATCAACCCAGGGTAATTACAATTGAACCTAACTAAGGAGCTAGGGGGACTCATTCCCGAGTGACTCTTCTTTGCTTGAGAAAACCGAACCATTTCCTGCTTTTTACTGCTTTTACTTTAAACAACAATCACTCGACTTAGTTGGCTAGATAATAGATAATCACAGAGTAAGCAGTAGATCTAGACCCCGGGTTGATAATAGAACTTTCCTGTTACTGCATTCCCGGACTGCGATTACACTTGGTCGCAGTTTGGTGTTGTGTTTTGGCGTGCCAAGTTTTTGGCGCCGATGCCGGGGACCCTCTATGTTATTGGGGAAACGTGAAAATTTGTTACTCTAACTTTTTCTTTACTGCATTGTTTTCTCTTCCACCTGTGTGCCTTCACGGGTTGCTTTTGCTGGTTGTGTGCAGGTAGTGCATGACCCGTAGCCAGTCAGGAGAACTACTGCCATTAGACCAGGAGCTTGAACGGACCTGCCGGAAATTCAAGCGAGCTCTAAAGGCGCGACTGGCTGCGGAGGAGGCGCTAGCACAGCTACAGATCACTGACGAAGAGGATGTTGAATAGGTGACCTCATGTCCGCGGCTCTGGCGGTCCACATTCACATCTCAGGCGATTCCACCAGCTCATCGATGGAATCAAGATCAATGGGGTCCCAGCAGGTGCCATCCAACTTAGGTACTTCCCATTCACCCTGGAGGGGCAGGCCAAGGAGTGGCTAGACACTCGACCTCCGAGCTCTATCACCACATTCGCCAACCTGGCGGACAAGTTCCTCACCCGCTACCATCCTCCATCCAAGACGGCGGACCTGTAGAAGCAAATTACCCATTTTGCTCAGGATGAGGATGAGACCATCCGGGACGCATGGGAGAGATACAACAGTCTCTTCCTGAGGTGTCCCAATCATGGCTTCAATGATGCTTTCAAGGTGGGCACCTTCTATCACGCCCTCTTCCCAAAAGACAAGCACCTGATTGACTCGGTTTGTGGCGGGAACATGCTGACCAAAACACCGCCACAGCTGAATCAACTCTTTGAGGAGATGGCAGAGAACGGGTATGATTGGGGCACTGCTAGGAGGTTGAGGAGAGCACCAAGCCGGGGTGTACATTCTGTGGGAACCCATTCCTCTGATTTGGTGCAGGTAGTATCGAAGCTGGTTTCAGCTATCGATCGTTCCGGGATGATTCCAGGGACCGGACAGCAGCAGGCGATGCTCTGCCACTGGTGCGAGAGCACCCATCACACGGTGGAAGACTGCCAGGCGATGAAGGAATCGACCACACCCCAGGAGCAGGTGAACTTCATCAATAATGTCAGGCGCAATGACCCCTACAGTAACACTTACAACGAGGGGTGGAGCCAGCATCCCAACTTCTCCTGGGGTGGGGCAAATTCCAGACCACCAGTCCCCCAGGGACCACCAGGCTTCCAGAGGCCGCCATATCAGCCCAGACAGGGGCAATTCCAGCAGCAGCAACAGTCTCTCTACCAGCCCATGCAGGGGCATGCTGCTCAATCACAGCCGCGACCTTTCCAGCAGCCAGGTGCAGCCCCTGCCACCCTAGTGCAGAATGATCAGATGGCTGAATTGCGGGACTTGGTGGGTTCTCTCGCCAGTTCTAGTGCTCAGAAATTCAACACTATCGAGAAGTTCATGGAAAAGGCCTCGGGTAAATTCCTGGCTCTTGAAGCTGGCCAGAGGAACACACAGGCTGTCTTGCAGGATATCCAAACCCAGCTGGGGAGCGTGGCTCAGGCAGTGGCACAAACGGCTCCTGGTACTCTACCCGGTCAGATCATCCCTCATCCGCAGAACCCAAATGAGCACTGCAATGCCATCACAACCAAGAGTGGCAAGATGACTGCTGATCCACCTGTTCGGGAACAAAAGATAGAGGCCCCTGCCTCGGCATCTCTAGGGGCTGAAGAAGAAGTAGAGAATGAGGTTGAGGTGCCTGCTCCTAAACCGTAACCAGTAGTGAAGGAGTATATCCCTCAACTCCCCTTCCCTACTCGGTTGCACAAAGACAGGCTGGAGGCAGAGTTCGGGAACTTCATGTCCTTGCTTAGGAAGCTGAATGTCCAAGTACCTTTCCTGGAGGCACTATCTCAAATGCCTAAGTATGCGAAGTTCCTGAAGGATCTTCTCTCAAAGAAGCAGAAGCTGAGCGAGCTGGCCACTGTGGAGCTCAGCGAGAAGTGATCGGCTATTCTGCAGAACAAGCTTCCGCAGAAGCAGAAGGACCCAGGTAGTTTTACTATCCCGTGCTCTATAGATAAATTGAATGTAGAGAGGTCCTTGGCGGATTTAGGTGCTAGTATCAATGTTATGCCGTATAAATTGTTCAAGAAACTAGGCCTAGGTGAACCCCGTGCTACTAGGATGAACCTTCAATTAGCTGACCGATCTGTAGTGCATCCTAGGGGCATAGTGGAAGACCTTCTGGTTAAGGTTGGCAAATTCAGTTATCCTGTGGATTTTGTTGTCTTGGACATCAATGAGGACACAGAAGTGCCCCTTATAATGGGAAGGCCTTTCCTGGCCGCCGCCAAGGCTCTCATAGATGTGCATGATGGGACCTTAGTTTTGAGGGATGGCAAGGAGCGAATAACGTTTTCAATTGCTAATACTCTCCCTGCTTCGTCACCTCTGCATGTTGTATCTCACCAGGAGCACGAGTCTGTCGTGTATCCTTCTGTGTTTCCTATTTTGCAGGATCCGCCTCCCATACCTTCGCCACCACTCCCGTCCACTCCGTCACCAAAAGAACAGATCAAGGAGGAGTGGCGGCCGAAACTGCAGGCAGCTAAGCCTGCTCGAAAGAAAGCCGGAGACCACTACGAGCTGGTCTCGCCCCCACCTTGGCCTTCCGAGTATTCACTCGCTTGCATCTTGCCGGATGGCCAAGTCGAGTTGGCGAATGCTGGTGGCCACATTCGCCGTGTGCATGGCCACCATTTGAAGATGTACCTCAAGAGCGAGGTGGATCCGCTCTTGAAGGCACCTGCTCCCACACCGCACTGAGCATCCACATGCTGGCGTCCAGCTAAAAGACGGTAAAGAAGCGCTTGTGGGGAGGCAACCCCACCGAGGTTTGCATTTTCTTACTTTTTTCCTTTTGATTTTTGTGTTTTTTGAGTCTTGAGGTGTTGTTCCAGAGTCGAATGTCGTTTTTGAGTGAAAACAGGTTGAATTCGGGGCTCCAGCAGTTCACACGGCCATGCCTGAAACTGACACGGCCGTGTGGACTTTACCCCTTGGCCGTGTGAGCTCTCGGCAAATTCCACACAGCCAAATGTGCAATTCGCACGGCTGTGTGGCTTGCCTCGGCCAGGTCGTGTGGCCGACACGGGCATCTCTTTTGCTCACACGGCCGTGTGGATTTGACCCCTTGGCCGTGTGAGCTCTCGGCAAATTCCACACGGCCAAATGTGCAATTCGCCTGGCCGTGTCGGCCAACACGGGCACAACCTGCACCTCACACGGCCGTGTGAGCTTGCCGGTGTGGCCGAGCCACGGCCTATAAATTCGGTCGACACGGCCGAGTGGTCAGAAAATTCAAAACCACTCGCCGGAATCCTCTCCCCCTCGCCGGAAAACCGCGCCTTTTCACCCTCCTTACCGATTTTCGGCCATTTTGGTCGGTTTTTCACAAATCCAACACCACACCCACCCTCCCCTCACCATTATCGGCCTATCCCTCGTTTTTTAGGTGATTTGGATCGGTTTTGAGTCGCCGGAGGCGATTTCCGGCGAGACTCCGACGAGGCTCCGACAAGCACTTTCGGGCACTTTTTCGGCTTTTCGTCGCTTCCATCGCCTTCCCCTCATCATCCCTTACACCTCTACTTGAGTCTCCAGGTTTGATTTTGCCCTTAACTATGTTAATTGTGGAGAATTGGGTGTTAGGGTGCATGTTTAGAGAACCTCATTGAATCTTGTAATTTTTGTGCAATTGATTGAGGGGAATGCATGGATTGTGTTTGAATTGTGTTGGGCAATGTCCCCCTTTGCTTGTTTGAGCCCTTGTGTGCAAGAATTTTGCCAATTTCATGCTTAACTTAATAGTGCACACAAGGTGTTCGATGAAATGCCTGTTTTCGTACCATTTTGTGGGAGTCGGTTGGGACCCTTAATGATGTGCTTTGGCGGTGTGTTTGCTATGGATGTGAACCTTGAGTTGCCTACTTTTTCATGGATGTGCACCCCCACTCAGATTATGCTTGATTTATCGAGTTTTTGACCCCCGAACTATGGATGAAACTAGAACCAGATTCCAGTACAAAGTAGTGAAACTCTCGTATAATCAATTCACTCCTATTGATTGAAGAAGCTCTAGCAACCCAATAAGATTCTATTTATCTCCGGTTGCAGCAGACATCAAAAAAAGTTTACCACGTTTCAAATGACTCAATAAACAAGCTTTAATTGATTAAAACCAATCAGTATATTAATCCAAAAGTCATTACAAATCAAATCCCTAACACATGGAACTAGGGTTCTTCATACCCGAATTCGAGAAAGTTCTACTACATAGAAAGAGAATAAAACACAACAATTAGAGGAATCATAGTCATAACGATGGGTGTGATAAGCTCTAGGATGATAATCTTCACTCCAAGGTCCAAACTTGATTGATGAAACCCAGCTCCAAAATCGATCCTAGGGTTTGTTCTTCGCACTTTCTCTCTCTAAGGCTCTGCTTTTTTGCTCTGGAAATTCGATTCCCTCTTCAAAGACCCGAATTTGGGTTAAAACCTAGAAATTCACGACCACATGGCCAGGCTACATAGCCCGTGTAGTATCCAGCCTGCCCGTGTAACTCTCAAAACGCGAACGTTGCACTTAATTGGTCGAAGGAAGTCACACGACCATCACATGGCAGTGCAGAATTAAGCCTTGCGCGTGTAGACCCCCTGCACATCCCGTACGGCAAAAGTGTGCCCTTGCACTGCCACTATGGTTCTGGCTGCGTAAAAATCAAATACACGGCCACACTGCACGGCCGCGAAGAATTGGCTCTTGCCCACGCACGGCCATGATGCACGGCCACGTGGAAACTTAACTTCGCCGAGTAAAATCCTCAGCTTTCCGTTAAATGTCGCAACTTCGTCCAATCGACCCCGAACTTGTGCCCAATCCTTCATTCACGTACTAGGACCTGAAATATGACAAACAAAAACAACCTAGCATGAAATCGGCCTAAAACAAGAGAGATGAGGCTCAAACAGTATAAGAATGGTGGACAATAACATGTTTTAATATCGAATTATCAGTTGCTGTTGGGATTCGAGAAGGAAAGAGCAAGTCGACTATTTTCCTAAGGAAAGAGTACAACCACCGCCCTCCTTCCGCTTCCCTTTCTCCAACAGCTTCTTATTCTCGGCCGGGGAAATGTTGGGAGCGGCTCGCCACCGTCTCCGTCTTCTTCGCCATTGGATTTTTCCCCACGATCTTTGTCTCCAGTGTCGGATCATCCACCAGGTGAGCAGTAAGTAGTCCCAAATTAGGCGTTTCATCCGCCGTCGCCGTAGATCGCGCCTCCAGCTCCGCCTTTACTTCTCTTAGTCGATGCCATCGTAATAATTTTTAAATTCATTCTCCGGCGTCGAGAAGTTCTTCAAGCGGTGGGGAGTAGATCCCGAGGCCACGCCGCTCATCATCAATTCTTTGTCCTTGCCAATCGACGGAATGCCGTGAGCCGGCATGATTGTTGCTTCCCTGGTCGACGCGTCGTCGATTGACGATGACTTGAGGCCCGCCACCGATAAGGACCAGTGTCCCTACTGAAATTGGCACCTCCTTTCCCCCGACAGGTGCTACGACCGGCAACGAGAGGACGGCCAACCCAGCGCCCCCCTGTCCATCTTCGTCGATGCTTAATCCCATTTTGCTGAACCGGCAGTTTGCAAAGAGATTTGTCATTGGTCTTTTCGCTGCACTTTCTGCTTGGAATTCTTCTACAGAGGCGATTGCTCTCTCATTGTCGAAGACAGCGGCGGAAGCAACAAGGCCGCCTTCTTCTTCAATCACAACATCGATTGCAACCTCGAAAACCTTGTTCGCTCCTTATCCTTAAGTGAGCAAGCGGCGACTTCCATTGCGGTGGTAGTCACGACTGCATTGTCTATGCCAAGCAGCGGCGATGACACCTCCTTCCTCGACAGCTCGGTGGTAATGAGGTTTTCTGCCGACGTGTGTGAGACACGAAGCCCTATGGACGTCGTCGAAAGCTGCTGCTGATCGCCAAGGCTCTTGAGGGCCATACTTCTTCTTCGAATGGTGGGATTATTTTAGGAACCCGAACGTTGCGATTGCATATTCTTAATCCAATGCTGCATTGCGCGGCGTCATATAATCCTTCGAGTTCAATGTGCCTTCTGAAATGGATCCATCCATGGTTCTAACCTAACAAATGCTCTGTCGTAATGGTTAGCTCATCCGATGTCATTCTTCATACTTCTATGTGCTCTCTCTCGAACCCAAGCAAGAAGAAGGAGAAGCAAACGTACCGATGGTACTCCGTCCTAGTTGTTCTTGGTTCAAGATCTTCATACACACGTTCGTCCCTGGTTGAGAGTTGTGAAGAGCTTAGATTCGTAACCAGGCTCTGATACCAAACGATAGAAACCTATTTCTAGGGATCTATCGATCAGGTCGGGAAATTGGGAATTGATAGGAATTAGGGATTTAGAAGAAAATTTGGGGAAGAAGATAGAGAATCGGCCTTGAGGGATTGAGATCGAGAATTGAGAGGATTTGGAGAATAGGGTTTAGGATATTGTTTTCTTACTACTTCTTTATTGATTCTGAATAAACGTCAAAGTAAATATTTATAGCGAAAGACTGAAATAAAACAAAAGGACTACTCTAATATGACATAAAGACTACTAACACATATCTTAATAAATGCTAATAATATTAATAATAATTATGATAGAACCCATTAGGTTTCTATCATAAACCGCATATCTATCAAATTCTTTTGGGTTAATACCTTATTTTGGTTTGAATTATGACCATATGATCAATTATAACCTGTGGTTTCAGAAATTAATATCCTCGCCTCAACTATGCAACATATAGACTTAATTGGTCCAACACATGGTTTGACCGTCAATTTGGACTGTCAACATCGTTGACCGTTAGTCAATACGCCATGTCATTGTCTCGTCAGCCTTAAAAGCATTAAAAAAATCAAATTCAAATTATTTTTCTAATTTCTATTATTTATCATTATCAAATTAACCAAAAAATAAAATTATAAAAATATATAATAAATTTTATTTTTTGGGTTATTTGAAAATGATAAATTTAATATAGTGACCACAAATTATCAAATTATTTTAATTGAATTTTTTGGTTAACTTGAAAATGATAAATAATAGAAATTAGAAAAATTATTTGAATTTAGAAGGATAATCCAGCAAGATTTATCTTAACCGACTCGGTTTTAATTAAGGAGTGATTATCTCCTTAATTACCGTGACTTATTCCCCACGAAAGAGGAATATTATGGGGGAGTCGGCTCCTATAAATAACCGACTCCTCAGACCCTCTACAAACACCACAACGAACAGAAACACAATAGAGAGAGTGTTCACAGAGTTCTAGTTTTCGCACAACACCGCCAAGCATACGAGAGGAGTTGTTTTCTCCTGGAGACGACCGGTTGATAGTCTGCCGTGCGCATCGAGGGCAGTGTCGCGAACGTCTTAAATATAGCGACCTAGTCCGCGACTCAGTTCCATATTCGGTAATTTCGTTCTTGGTTGTTGTTCCGTTTCTAACAATTTTAAGACGTTCTCGTGCTACTGTTATGGCGACTGAACAGAACAACATGACCGGATCTGGGGCTGTCGACATCAATCGACCTTCCATTTCGTTGGGGTCAATTTCCATCGCCGGAGACAAAAGATGGAGTTCTACCTGACGACCAAGAGGCTAGCGCACTGCCTTACCACTATGTCGGTTGAGCTGCCCGAAGAGGCGAGTGATGAGGAGAGGGCTGCTTCCACCGAGGCAAGGGAGGAAGACTTCCTGTGCAAGAACCAGCAGGTCCGCCCCAACCAGAATGGTGCCTCTCGAGGTAATAAAAGGGTCACGTTCCAAACCTCTAAGAATGACCCACTGTTATCTGCTATAACTGCGATAAACCAGGTCATATGGCAAAAAAGTGCAGGAACAAGCCTAACCTTGTTGCTGCCAGGTTTAACTTGACAGAAGAGGACTTGGTAGCCATGATCACAGATATGAACGCTGAAGTCAACCTCACCGGTCAGAAGGATGGTGGCTTGATACAGGTGCATCAAAGCATATATGCAACCATCGTGCTATGTTTAAACATACACAGAAGTACCTGCTGATAAGAAAGTGTTGTTGGGGACTGCCCTGACCAATATAGTTGAAGGGTTCTGGTGAAGTGGAGCTGAACTTCACCTCTGGGAAGAAGCTGGTGCTCAAGGATGCGTTGCAAACTCCAGAGATGAGGAAGAATCTTGTTACATGATATCTTCTTAATAAGGTTGGGTTTAATCAATCTATTGGGTCTGACTTGTATACCCTTACTAAGAATGGGAGTTTTGTGGGAAAGGGATATGCATGTAATGAGATGTTCAAGTTGAATGTCGAAATTAATAAGATGAATTCTTCGGTTTACATGCTGTGTAATTTGAATGTTTGGCATGCTCGACTTTGTCGTGTGAACACACGAATTGTAAAGAATTTAAGCAAACTAGGACATATCCCTAAACTCTCAATGAATGAATTTGATAAATGTGATTTCAGTAGCCAAGCTAAGATAACAAAAGCGCCCCATAAATCTGTGAGTAGAGAATCAGAACCCCTAGATCTGATTTATTCTGATATTTGTGAACTAGATGGGACGTTAACTAGGTCTGGCAAGAGATACTTTATCACTTCATAGATGATTGCTCTGATTATTCCTTTGTTTATTTGATGAAAAACAAAAGTGAAGCCCTTGATATGTTCAAGGTATTTGTGGTTGAGTTTGAAAATATGTGCAATCGAAAAATTAAACGACTTAGGACTAATAGAGGATAAGAGTATGACTCTAATCCCTTCAAGGAATTCTATAGCTCAAATGGTATCATTCATGAAACAACGACACCATATTCACCAGAAATGAATGGTAAAGCTGAGCAGAAAAATAGGACGTTTACAGAATTAGTTGGGGTTATTATGCTCAATTCTGGAGCTGCTTCTTCTTGGTGGGGTGATATTTTTGTTGACGGTTTGCTATGTGCTAATCTTCTTCATAAAAAAATAGAAAAGAGTCACCCTATGAGATCTTGAAGAATAAGCCACCTAATTTGTCCTATTTAAGAACGGGTTGTTTGGCCTACGTAAGAATTCCGGATCCTAAGAGGATTAAGTTGGCTAGTTGAGCATATGATGTGTCTTCGTTGGATATGCAGTCAATAATAAGGCATATAGATTCTATGATTTGAATGCTCATACTATAATAGAAATCCATTGATGCTGATTTCTTTGAGACACAATTTCCATTGAAAACGAGAGATAGTGGGGGTAATGTACTACTCGCTATTAGAGATAACAAAACTAGTGGTGGGTGTTGAACCTGAGCATGAACTCAGAAGAAGTAAAAGAGATAGAATCTCCAAAGATTTTGGTGATGACTTTACTATAGTATACACCCTTGAACATCCCAAAAGTTTGCAGGAAGCATTAACTTCCATAGATGCAGACTTTTGGAATGAGGGCCGTTATAGATGAAATGGAATCGTTGGGAGCTAATAAGACATGGCATTTAACAGACTTACCTCCTGGCTGCAAAGTCTTAGGTAATAAATGTGTTCTAAAAACGAAATGGAAACCTGATGGTGCAATCGAAAAGTTCTAAGCTCGCCTAGTAGTTAAGGGCTATAGGTAGAGAGAGAATACAGATTTCTTCGAAACCTATTCACCAGTATCTGGAATAACCATCCATTCGTGTCATGATTGCTCTTGCTTGCTTGAACAATCTCGTGGTACACCAATGGATGTTAAAACTTCTTTTTTGAATGGTGATCTGGACGAACAAATCTATATGGAACAACCAGTATGGTGTGTTATCCCTAAACATGCCTCGAAAGTCTGTAAGTTAGACAAATCATTATATGGTTTTGAAACAGGCTCCAAAACAGTGGGCATGAGAAGTTTGACACTCTCGTTCTCTCACATGGCTTTAAGGTGAATGAAAATGGCAAGTGTATTTACTGCAAGTCAGAGATTAACACTTGCACTATCATATGTTTGTATGTAGATGACATGTTGATATTTGGTACAAATTTCCACGTGGTCAATGAAGCAAAAGCCATGTTGAAAGAGAACTTTGAGGGTGAAAGATCTAGGAGAAGCAAAGTTTATGCTTGGGAATCCAGAAAAACTAGAACAACAAATGGTTATTCCCTAGATCAATCTAGCTACATAGAGAAGATCTTGAAGAAATATAACGAGTTCGACTCTAAAACCTGCGTGTACTCATTATGATGCTAGTGTAAATCTATTTAAGAACACTGGAGACAGTGTAAGAAAATCAGAATATGCTAGCATCATTGGCAGTCTCCGTTATGCTGCGGATTACACTCGACCAGACAGTTGCATATGTCGTCGGATTGCTTGGCAGGTTTAACAGTTGTCATAGTAGAGAGCATTGGAATGCTATAGAGAGGGTCATGAGATACCTCAAGAGAATAGAAAACCTTGGTATAACACTATCAAAGGTTTCTTGTTGTACTAGAAGGGTATAGTGATTTGGATTAGAATACCCTATCAGATGACTACAAGGCAACCAGCGGATATGTTTTTAACATCGCTGGTGGAGCTGTGTCTTGGAAGTCAAAGAAACAAACAATCCTAGCTCAATCAACTATGGAATCAGAGATGATAGCACTAGCAACGGCTAGTGAAGAAGCAAGTTGGTTGAGAGGATTGTTGTCAGAGATTCCCCTATGGGAAAGCCGGTCCCTCCGGTATTGATACATTGTGATAGTACCGCAGCTATCGCTAAAGTTGAGAACCGGTTCTATAACGGAAAGAAACGACAGATTCGTCGTAAGCACAGTACTGTTAGAGAACTCCTAACGATAGGAGCAGTGAGGGTGGATCATATAAGATCCGAACAGAATCTAGCTGATCCTTTGACGAAAGGATTACCTAGAGAGAAAGTCCAGAATACCGCCAAGGGTATGGGACTTATGCCTACCGAACCACGGACTACAAGTGATGGTAACCCGACCCAATAGACTGGAGATCCCAAGAAATGGGTTCAATGGGTAATAACAAGTCATGAGTAGTATGCGAAAAGTTCATGCATAATGAAGCATGAATCCCAAAGCAATGGAGGTTGAGTTAATAACTCTTAATGAGATCTATACCCTATGTGGGGTGGAGTACTTTACTTTGGGGGTACTCCTGATAGACTCACCTATGTGAATGTGGGAGTGGGGCCGCTCCCTATGGAACTTTGAGAGGCACAAAGTTGCTAGAGCGTTCACTAAACCAGGATAACGTGCATGGCCATAAACGCACGGGCTAAGAAGAGAACACAACTCAATGAAAAGATCCGGTGTGCTACACTGTCTGAGATAGGGTTCAAGACTACGAGTCACCCTTATGAAATCGGAAGTGTAACCACTACGCTAAGGTTCAAATCTTCGCGATACCTTAGCTTATGCCCGATCTTATGGAACTGTTGATGCTCAGAGATAGTTTCAAAACTATTCAAGTGGGGGATTGTTGGAAATGATGATAGCTTTGAAAGCTATAGAGTCTCAAGTGGAAAAACTACCACATTGGTAGTTTTACTTGGTGAAATGTGTATAAAGATAGGAGCTCTCTCTAAGGGCATGCCCTTGGGGTGACCCACTTTTGTGGGAGAGGGAGGACCTAACGGACCACCACACACACGCGTGCGTCGTCCGTCTGGCCGGTCGGTCAGTCGGTTGGTTGGTTCAGCTTGAGACTATCATTTTTTGGAGAAATTCCGAATGAAATTAATTATTTGTTAATTAATTATTAATTGGTTATTCTTTATTCTAGATAAATACGAGTTGGAAGAGGATAATCGATTAACGAAATATTAGAAGGATAACCCAGTAGGATTTATCTTAACCGACTCGGTTTTAATTAAGGAGTGATTATCTCCTTAATTACCGTGACTTATTCCCCACGAAAGAGGAATATTCTGGGGGACTCGGCT